>CM060898.1:87934280-89277780 GCA_030762935.1 Hymenopus coronatus
TATTAATACAGCAACAGATTAGGTTTGATTATAAAGGTATGCTCTAATGTTCTGCTTGCACAGTATAACGTTCCGGCAGTCCCTTACGTCTTCAGGTAGGGAATTCCAAAGACGAGCTAAATCTATAACAGTGTCTTGTCACTTTTGGAAATCTTTTCTATTTAGTATTCCCCTAAGCTCTCTTTTAGTATCACAGTTATTGATTAATCCAAGTGCAAAGCCTGGGTATGGTTGGATAGAGAAGAAAGCAAGAATTAAATAAAGAGTAAAGAAAACACCAAATAAAGCATTCTACTGAAGATGCATTTCATATATATGTTTAAATATTCAGCAGTGACATAATCATGGTGGGATTATGTTCTTGATGATGAAGATAATGATGATGATGATGATGATGAAGATGATGACGATTTGTGCTCTGCCCGAAGACATGTTGCTCCCTTAGGCTAGAGTTGGAGTGGCAATCACGGCCTGCCCAAGGGTATTGTAAGCAAACAGAATCTCCGGTGGGTTGCTGTTTACGCCTGTAGCACGGATATCAAGTGGCATCACATACATTCAGTCCAAAACCATGATGAAAGAGTGGAAAACGAAAAACCTCTGATGACTTTCCCTACCTACTCTTCTACAGAATACGTTTACAAGAACTAATTAACCTATGTACTTCCTGTTAATTTAAATAAACTTGCACTACACGTTTAAAATTTTCGTTGTAAAGTACAGCATGAATAGCGATAGTCTAGAGTATTAAAGAGTGTGTTGCCATATTATGACTTTGAAATTTCATACTATTTGCATGCAAGAAAAAAATCTGATTTGTTCCATTCACATGACTTCCTCTACATCTCTACAAGAAATTATTGTTAAAAAGCATATGCTTCTATTTACTTCATGCTAATCGAGAAAATGTTAGCAGAAATAGTCGCATAACTTGCTTTCTTGTAAGCAGAAGCGAAATCAGGGAGTAACATAGGTTAAAATGATAGTCGGAAGCTGGTTACTATATGATTGAAGTTCTTTGGTTTGTATGGACAAGAGTTGACAAATTCCTTCCTGTATGAGAAATGTATAAGATTTTCAAAGCTGAAACAAAAAAAAATCTGGTGTGTTCCATTCACATGACTTCCTCTACATCTCTACAACAAATTATTGTTAAAAAGCTTATGCTTCCATTTACTTCATGCTAATCTAGAAAAAAATAGCAGAAATGGTCTTATTACTTGCTTCCTTGCAAATAGAAGCGAAATAAGGGAGTACAATAGGTTAAAAGGATAGTCAAAAGCTGCTTTGTTTGTATGGATAGGAGTTGACAAATTCCTGTATGAGAAAAGTTAAGTTTTTTTAAATCTGAAACCAAAAACAAGGAATATCTAAAAAAAAAAAAACGATCAACTCTACGAAACAAATGTATATAACATAAATTGTGTGTTTTAACGTACTCTACATTTTTTGTGGTAACTTTTGCTACATCTCTTACGTATTAGCACTTATGCAAAATTCCATAAAATTCACTCAGAATAAAGCAGTCTTCAGAGGCTATTCCCAGAAAATTCAAAATATACATTTTATTTGTCAGGCAAATATCTTTAATATACGATATTTTAATCAAAATCGTTTGAGCCATTTTTTAGAAAATCAAACTTTTCGAAAAAAGTTCCATGTAAAGGGTAGTTAGGAGTGGGGCGATTTTTCTCAAAATCTTCGTGTCACATCCCCGGAAGATGCTAAACTTAAATACTAAGTTTGGTATTTTACCGACTTTTCGTTTTTGAGTTATCGTGTTCACAGACATACGGACACACTGACACACGGACACACACGGACATTCTTATGAAAATACTTTTTTTGGATACAAGGGACCCAAAAACATATATTTCCGGTGAAATGTTGGTATCGAATTTTTTGGTGGAGTGTAATACATTCTCTATACACTATGTACATAGTAAGTATAGAGAAAGTAAAAATGAATGACATAAGTTATGAGTTGTAACGAATTCTAATCCTATCTCTTGCAATTTACCAGCTATTTAGATTATCTTGTTTTATCGATTACAGTAGTTTTAATTACGTGGAAAGGCAAAAAATTACGTTTCCTGAATTGCGCTGTATCAACATTAGCGAAGAACCAATAAAAATGGAGATTATCACACATTCCTCAAGGCTGCAATTAAGTGATCAAGTTTCTCAACCCTTGAGAAGGTCTTATCGCCTGTCACGATAACATGATGGATAGGGTACAAATATTTGTGATCAGTTGAAGCATCTTTATTACGCAGAATGGCTGGCTTCGGAAAGCCCAGAATATGTCAAGGTAACTATAGCCTTGCCGCGTTTTGCTTCCGAGAAAAATCTGACATGAAGTCTCTACATATTCGTAACAAAATTATTCTTTAAAAGCTTATTTTTCTTTCTACTTCATGTTAATCAAGATAGACATTAACATAAATTGTATTAGTACTTAGTTCCCCGTATAAGTAGAAGGGAAATAGGAAATATACTTGGCTAAAGGATAGTCAAATCTTTTAAAAGCTGGTTGCCTTGTGGTTGAAATTCGTTACCTTTGCATATCCAGGGGTTGGCAAAGTCCTGTATGAGAAACGTTTAAGTATTTTAAAATAGGAACCAATAACAAGGAATTCCTCGGAAATAGTTAATTCTACAAAAATTGTACATGACATAATTTGTGTGTTTTAACGAGCTCTACATTTTTTGTGTAGTAACATTTTGTCTATCTCTTACAATTTACCAGTTATGCAAAAGCCATTCAGAATGAAGAAGACTTCAAAGGCTACTCCCAGAAAATTCGAAATATGCATTTTATTGATCATATAAGTATCTTTAATATATAATGTTTTAATCAAAACCGTTAGTCATTTTTGAGAAAACAAATTTTTCGAAAATTTTTCCATGTAAAGGGTAGTTTGGGGTGGTAGGATTTTCTTGAGAACCTTCGTATTGCATCCTTTGGAGATACGAAGCTTAAATACCAAGTTTGGTACTTAAATGAACTTTTCGTTTTTGAGCTATGCTGTCCACAGACACATATACACAGACAGACACACACACACATATACACACACCAACACACACACTGACCGTTTTCTAAAAATGTGATGTACGCCATCCACATGGCTTTCTCTACATCTCTGTAACAAATTATTGTTAATAAGCTTATTCTTCTATCTATTCAATGCTAAAATATTAGCAGAAACGTCTTATTCCTTGTTTCCTTTATAAGTAGTAGGCAAATAAGGTAGAAGTAATAGTGGCAGTGTTTAACGCCCACTTTTACTACATGTGGCACCACAGGCGATAGGAAATAAGGAAATACACTAGGTTAAACCAACAGCCAAATGTTTTAAAATGTGGTTGCTATGCAATTCAAATCCGTTTCTTTACGTGGGCAAGAGTTGACAGTTTCCGTATGAGAAAAGTTTAAGTATTTTAAAACTGAAATCAACAACAAGGAATTTCTCGAAAACGGCCAACTCCACGAAAAAAATGTATATGACATAAATTGTGTGTTTTATCGTGATATATATTTTTTATCTATCTATTACGGTTTACCAGTTATGCAAAATTTAATAAAATCATCAGAATAAAGAGGGTTTTAAGGGCTATTCCCAGAAAATTCAAGATATACATTTTATTTGGTATGTAGGTAAATATCTTAAATATAGGACATTTTAATCAAAGAGCCATTTTTGAGAAAATCAAAATGTTCGAATTTTTTCCATGTAAAGGCTGGTTTGGGGTGGGGGATTTTCTTGAAGATATCAAGAAAGTATTTAAGTTTGGTATTTAACGATCTTTCGTTTTTGAGCTATGCTGTTCACAGACACACACCCACACACGCACACACACACGCACACACAGACCTTCTTCTGATTTTTTTTCTTTTTGGATTCAGGGAGACCCAAATAATGTATTTCCGGTGAAATCTCGGTATCGAATTTTTGGGTGCAATACAATACCTTCTCTATACACTATTTACATAATACGCTTAGAGAAAGTAAAAATGCATAATTTGGATTCAGAGGTCTTGCAACATATATTTGCGGTATCGAATTTTTGAGTGAAATACATTACCTTCTGTACCTGTACACTGTGTACATGGTATGTATAGAGAAAGTAAAAATCTGATGTGTACCATTCATATGACTTGCTCTAGCTGGTCTACTTATAAACCATTCTTACAAAAGATTATTCCTTTATGTGCATCAAGCTAATCGAGATAAACAATAATAGCAGAATTGGTCTTATTACTTGTTTCTTTGTGAGCAGAAAGGAAATAAGGGAATGTACCAGGTTGATCGCTAAGTGAAACAATAGAGGTTCGGTTCGCTTTGCATGGCTAACAATAAACCTAGAGAGACGAAACGAAAGGAGGGCTTCCTGTTTGAGAAGAGTTAACGTAGCTTAAAATTGAAACCAATAACAAGGAATATTTTGAAAACCGTCAACACTACAAAAAAATCTATATAAATAAATTATAAGTTTTAACGAGATCTATAATGTTTTCTCAGCACGTTTTTGTTCATCTCTTACGATTTATCAGTTATGCAAAATTGAGTAAAATTTACTCAATAAAGAGGTCTTCAGAGATTTTTCCCACAATATTCAAGATAGGTATACATTTTATTTCTGATGTAAATATCTTTAATATGGTATTTTAATCAAAATCATTAGAGCCATTTTTGAGAAAAACAGAATTTTCCATATAAAGTTTGCTTGTGGTGGGCGATTTTTTAGAACAAATCTTCATTTCGCATCTTTGAGAGATACTAAACATTAATATCAAGTTTGGTATTTAGCGGCATTTTCGTTTTTGAGCCATGCTGTCCACAGACACAAACAGATGTTTTTCTAAAAATGCTTTTTTCGGACTCAGCGGACCTCAAAGCATATTTTTCCGGTGAAATCTTGACATAGTACTTTTTCTAGTATATATATATATATATATATATATATATATATATATATATATATATATATTATGCATATGTGCTGTATAAAGTAAACCTGAATTTTTGGATTCCAGTCAAATCTCAGTATCGAATTTTTGGGGCAAAATTTTTGTACTTATGTATAGATATTAAAAATAAAAATTATTTAATTTTATTTTACTTGCGTCCTTCCTTAATTATTAAAGGCTATACATTTTAAAATGATCTGGTAAATGAGTTAAAACTATCGAAAAACTGTAGCAGTGATTTTAGTATATGAATAACATGTTTCATTATCAATGTTGTAAGGCTTTGCATAAAACCAGGATTAAATCCAATCCATATAGAACATTATTAGGAAATACTGTAAATAATAATATCCCTTTTACTTTTATTAATTATTATATATTTTAATAGAAACTGATTAGCTAGGATAATTAAAGTTAATCCATTATCTAAATGCTCATAAAACTATTTTAAATTGCTATAAATAAATACAAACGTTATAACCATGGAATATTTGCATGTATAGAATTTTAATATCCAGTTTGACTTACCATTCTGTGGCAGAGAATCGAAAAAATATTGCATTTGGTTACTGTTGGAATGGTAAGGAAAAGCTTGCACCAGAGTCCCCAAGCAAAGAGTGGCCAATAGTAACTCCTTAGTCATCTTGTGCACTGAAAATTTTACACAAAATAAATTTAATGTAAAAAATACATATCATATAGTACTTTAAAAAGTTAATAGGTTGATTAATTATTTATGAGACTGAAGTAACATGAAGTGTGAAGAAACTTAGTTAGTAGACAATATATTACATGTTATACTCCCAGGAATTGTCCCATCCTCCCCCATCATTTATTACTTTCTCTACATGTAGTTATACATGGTAAATGGAGAAGGTATTGCATTCCACCCAAAAATTCGATACCAAGATTTCACTGGAAATACACGTTTTAGGGCACCTAAAACCTTTTTAGAAAAAGGTCTGTGACTACGATAACTTAAAAACGAAATGTCAGTAAACTGACAAACTTGGTATATAAGGACGCGACACGAAGATTTTGAGGAAAATTCCCCCACCCCAAATCACCCTTTTTGCATGGGAAAAAATTCTAATTTTTTTTTTCAAAAATGGCTCTAACAATTTTGATTAAACTAATGTATATAAAAGATATTTACATTAAAGATAAAATGCATATTTTTAATTTTTTGGGAATAGCTTCTGAAGACCTCTTTATAGTGGATGGATTTTGTTGGATTTTTACATAACTAGTAAACCGTAAAATATAGACAAAACTTGCCACATTAAAGATGTAGATCTCGTTAAAACCCAAATTTAGTTCATATACGTGAAGTTGATCATTTTTAGACATCCCTTGTTATTGCTTTCAGTTTTAATATACTTAAAACGTTTCCCAAACTTGAATTTGTCAACTCTTGGCAATGCAAAAAAAATGGATTTCATCCAAATGGCAAACAGCTTTTAAAAGATTTGACTATCGTTTTAGCCTAATGTGCTCCCTTATTTCTCTTCTACTTACAAGAAAGCATTTCTGCTAATGTTTATCTCGATTATCATGAAATAGATAAACTTGAAGTCATGTGAATGGAGCCTATAAGAGTTTTAGAAAAAGGTCCGTGTGTATGTATCATGTGTGAGCGTGTTTATGAACACGATAACTCAAAACTTGGAAAAAAATCTCCCTACTGTTAACTACCCATTACATGGAAAAAGTTTCAGAAATGTTGACTAACTCAAAAATAGCTCTAACGATTTTGATTAAATTGCCGTACATTTAAGATATTTACATGAGAAATAAAAAGAATATCTTAGAGTTTTATGGGCATAGCCTCTGAAGACCTCTTTTATTTTGGATGAGTTTTGCTGAATTTTGCATAACTGGTAAACCGAAAGAAATGAAAAACTTTACTGCACAAAAAATGTAGATCTCATTAAAACACACAATCCAAGTCCTATACATTTTTTCGTGGAGTTGACCATTTCTGAGATATTTCTTGTTATTGGTTTCAGTTTTAAAATGCTAAAACTTTTTCTGCAAAGAAACTGCTTTCAAACACAGGCAACCAGGTTTTACAAGAGTTGACTGTCACTTCAATCTAGTGTATCTCCTTATTTCCCTTCTGCTTGCAAGGAGGCAAGTAATAATGGCAATCTCTACTAATGTATATCTTGATTACCATGAAATAGATAGAAGAATGCGTTTTTTCAATAATTTGATTCAGAGATGTAGAGAAAGTCGTGTGAATGGAACAAATCAGATTTTTACAAAGCTGCTGCATACGTAGTGTTCTTATTATATCTCAATGTTCTATCTATAGGCTCTTTCAAAAGTCACTTCAAACTTTAAACCGTTATAAATATTATAACATTTGAGATAAGATAAACCAAAAGAATGTACATACTCGGAAAGAAGTGGGGTTTGTTTTTCTTTTAGTTATATTTTTCAGTCCACCATTTTGTTGAATAAAGTATTAATAATTTTAGCCATACTGCTATAAGAATTAGTAAGTTACAAATGGCACTCTATCACTAAATTATAAAACATAGCTGATTCAATACTGTTATGAAAACAAAAGGAGTTTTTTCCCTATGTTTAGAAAATGTAGAAGTTTTAAAAATTTAAGAGTAGACCCATGTTCCATTCTTAATTTAATTTAACCAGGCAGTATGGGGAAATTTGTTCTGTTGTTGATAAGAAAAAATTTGGAAGGCCAAAGGTAATCAATGATGACACTGTAGTGCTTTGTATTTAGACCCCTGTAAACAATTAATTACTCAAATCTTTGGAGTTCGTGTCATAAGTAAACACTTTCCAACAAAGTAGGCGCACCGACCTCCAGATCTAAATCCAAGCAACTTTTGGTTGTTAGGTTACCTTAAAGAACGAGTTTTCCAGACACATCCGAGCCAATAGTAACTAAAATAACCTATCTCGTAATAAATTGCTAACATTCAAAGACCTCATCTGCAAAATGCTGTGCTAGGAGTCGCAAAATGGATGGTGTACGCTGAACAAGAAAATGAATGACAAATTCCCAACATTTTATAAAAAAACCCATTGTTTGCCGAGTATTTGATTTCTTTAATTTTAAAAATCATCACTTTTCAATAAAATTTTAAGAGTTTTAATAAAACAATCATACCTTTCCTTCTATTTGTCATCAATCGACCATAAAGTTATTGGTGAATATTCGTATCTTTAAACATTTAGCTCATTATTTGAAACAGTGGCTGAGATAATGGGTCCAACTTAAACATTGGCAAGATAGGGGATTTCGACTCTCCTTACTCTTCTGAGTGGAAGAGTTGCCATCCGATGGAGACCTCAAAGCTATAGTGGCATTCTGCCTCAGATCTTTGGCAGGAGAAAAATATAACATTGGTATTGAAAAACTAGTACCTTGATAGAATAAACGTCTTGAGAGCAATGGCGAAATGTTAACAAATAGAGTAAAATACTGTGTAAAAAATATATATATATATATATATATATATATATATATATATATATAGTTACAATATTTATAACTAAAGAACGGCTGAACCGATTTTGCTGAAAATCGGCGGGGAGGTAGCTTAGAACCAGAAGACGGACATAGGATGCTTTTTTTTTAGTCCGCGCCGTGGCCGAGTGGTTAGACCACTCGCCTCTCACCTAGATGGCCTGGGTTTGATCCCAAGCGACCGCATGTGAGATTTGTGGTGGACGAAACGGCGCTGGGGCGGGTTTTCTCCGGGTACTCCGGTTTCCCCCGCCATCTCATTCCACGGTGCTCCATCATTATTCATGTATCATCAGTGTCACCGCCTGCGGTGCCATAAGTAGTTAAATTGGGGCGTTAAACACTACAAAAAAATTTTTATACCGTTTCCGTGGGACGTGACATAAAACGTGGTATAACAAAACGCAACAAACAGAAAAAACAGTGTTGTCTATGGTGTTTGTTTCGAGCTTCTATTAGCTTATTGTGCTGATATTGTCATTAACAATGCCGCGACCAAGACGATCGAATCTTTCCCGACAAAGCCGTAGTGCAACTATGATTCGAAACACTGCGAATGAAATTGCACGTGAAAAGCAACTATCGAATTAAAATTTTAAACTCCTTGGATGTGCCTGGCTTACCACAGCACAATTTACGACTAAAGGTTGGCTCCATAGTAATCATGCTTCGAAACATAAACCAACCAAAATTGTGCATCGGAAGGCGTTTGATGGTAAGTAAATTGATGAACTATGTGATTTACGCGACGATACTCAAAGGAAAATTCGAAGGTGAGGAAGTTCTCATTACGAGGATCCCGATGATCCCAACCGATTTGCCGTTTGAGTTTAAACGACTTCAATTTCCGATCCGTCATGACCATTAACAAATCACAAGGCCGATCCTTGAAAATTTGTGGTCTGAATCTAGAAAATACATGTTTTCCCATGGTCAATTATATGTGGCATGTTCACGAGTCGGAAGACTATCTGCGTTATTTGTTCTTGCGCCTGATAATAAAACAAGAGATGTCGTCTATCACAAGGTGCTTCACTGAAGAGTGCAACCCATGCACCAAAATACACGGCCAATAAATAATCATTAAAATACTTGATTTTTTGTATTTATATTTGTTATCCTAATAAAAAATTGAACTTAATAAAATCCAAAATCTGTTCATTTATTGCTTCTAAGGCCGGGTCAGCTAGTAAATAAATAAAATATGTTGTAATTCTTTAGTAATACTAAATCGTTCTTTACTTTCTGGACGCCCTCACATTTCAGGTTGATGGACATGGTGACGATGTTCATCGATCACGGAGGAACGTGGCTTACACACTGTAATGGGTTTATTCTGGCGTCGATGCGTCGACATCGGTCGATTGAGGCCGCCTTCGGGAAACCACCAGAGGCTCAGGGCTTGTGAGTGGGACCGGGAGGCGTTCCATCTGTAAGCATTAAGGACCCCTTCTATGCTTGTGCCTAACGTCATCTGGATCTGGTCGCCCCTATAGTCTCTCCCCTCATCTCTCCCTCCCTGGGGTCACGTAAGACTCAAAGGGCCGTAAGGGCCTATGAAGATGCTCTGCCCCAAGGTTGCCCTCCGCGGTGTAAAGGTTGCCATGCTAACTTCATATACTCAAGGTTGCGGGTTACATCCCGGCGGAGGACGATGGATTTTTTTCGGACGTAAAATCCTTAGCATGGCTGCCCTCGGAAGGGAAGTAAAGCCGTTGGTCCCGTGTCGTAGATTTACGGCACGTAAAAGAATCTCAAGCCTGATAAAGAAGCCTCTGAGCAAAATTATTCGGTCTTTTGCGCCCAGTATAGAATGGAACTCGGAGAATCATAGCAGTTAAACAGTGTCCATAAATAAAAGTCCATTTGTGCCCCAAGGTCTGGGGGTCTCGTTCGACCCTGATCCTAGTAAACGCAGCTGGTAGAGAAAGTAAAATTTGTGGAAATGTGTAATGAAACTTAATATCGATTGGCAAGAATTGTATAAATCTGTTATACTAATATATTGAAGAAGAGAGAGTAGAGGCAGTCATATACCTTTTTACTTTCTCTAGCATTTATGTATAGTGTACATAGGCAGAGAAGATACTGTATTCCACCCAAAAATTCGATATCGAGATTTCATCTGAAATAAATATATTGAGACTCCCTGAACCCCCAAAAAGAATTTTTTTTTAGAAAAAGGTCAGCGTGTGTCTGTCTGTGCGTGCGTATCTATGTGTGTGTCTCGGGATAGCATAACTAAAAAAAGTGAGGTCCATTAAATACCAAATTTGACATTTGAATTTAGTGTCTCTCAAGGATGCGGCACGAACATCTTTAAGAAATTCCCTTACTCTGAACTACCCTTTACACGGACAATTTTTCAAACATTTTGATTTTTCAAAAATTACTTTAACGATTTTGATTAAAATATTAAAGATTCTTACAGTACCTTTGTACACCATGTACATAGTACGTGTAGAGAAAGTAAAAAACATACCTCTAGCCCCCAATAAAATATCTGCTACTGATTTATGTTTGAAATGTTGCTTATAAAGTGTTGTTTAGTCCTTTCTATATTGTCCTGAACTTTTGTCCTTTGCTATTATTCAGGATTAAATTGAAACAACTGTCAATGATGTATTTCAGCGATCATTAACAAGGTCCGTAAACACAAAGCTCCGTGTATCGTACATTTGATGTCTCTGGGTAATATCACTGCTAATAAAACAGATATGCAGTAAATAAGCGCTGTGTAAATGAAAACTTTACTAAGCAAAACATGATACGCTTTGGTACTTCTGTGTTTTATGTGCTTTGTCAGTTATTTGCTAACACGCTGGAATAAACAGAACAAAACTAGGTAAAGCGTATATTCATGGCGAATGGGGTTTGACGATTCATTACCGTGAAGCAAGTAAATGAGTAATTATTGTGTAGACATATTGTGAAAACAGATACACTATTACGATGTTTTGAAAAGGTTTCTTTTAAGTTTCTCAGGCCAAGAGCCATCGCTTATTTCAAGGAATTATTTATTCAGCGATTTTGAATCCATATATAGCTTGAAGCACATATACCATTAAATCTGGACGCGAGTTCGAGTCTCGCTTATGGTGAGTTGCTTGGATAAGGGTTTTTCGGGGTTTTCCCTATCCTGAGAAGACGAATGTTGAGTAGCATTAAGCTCCATAGACCCCGAGATCATTTGAGCTTCACTTCACCGATATAACCAATCAGGTTAAAAGCATTTAAGCAAAGCCCTCCCCCCCCAAAAAAAAAATCTGGGCGCTTGAATATTGCATTTAACTTGCATTCAGGAGTATTCTTATCTGATAAATTATAGCCAGAAAGTATTACCATAATACATATTAAAACGTTAACCAAAGCTAATTAAATCAATTAAACTAAGCTAATTTGCTCCTTAATGAGTTACTTTTTAAAAAATCTGATGTGTTCCATTCATTTATGCTTCTATTTATTTCATGATAATTGAGAAAAAATTAGCAGAAATAGTCTTATTACTTGCTTCCTTGTAAGTAGAAGCAAAATAAGGAGTACCATAGGTTAAAGTGATAGTCAAAAGCTGGTTGCTATATGACTGAGGCTCCTTTGTTTGTATGGACAGGAGTTGACAAATTCTTGTGTGAGAGAAGCATAAGCTTTTCAAATGTGAAATCAAAGACAAGGAATAACTAGAAAACGATTAACTCTACGAAAAAATGTATATAACATGAATGTTGTATTTTAACGTGCTCTACATCTTTGGTGTGATAAGTTTTTGTCTACCTCTTGGTGAAGCAGCTATGTAAAATTCCGTAAAATTCATCCAGAATAAAGTAGTCTTCAGAGACTATTCCCAGAAAATTCAAGATATACATTTTATTTGTCAGATAAAAATCTTTAATATACGGCATTTTAATCAAAATGGTTAGAGCCATTCTTTAGAACATAAAAGTTTTCGGAAAAAGTTCAATAAAGGGTTGTTTGGGGTAGAAGGCTTTTTCTCAAAAGCTTCGTGTCGCATTCCTGGAAGATACTAAACTTAAATACCAAGTTTGGTACTTTACCGACTTTTCGTTTTCGAGTTATCGTGTTCACAGACACACGGACACTCACACACACGGACCTTTTTCTGAAAATGCTTTTTTTGCATACAGGGGACCCTAAAACATATATTTCCGGTGAAATCTCGGTATAGCATTTTTGGGTGGAGTGCAATATCTTCTCTATACACTATGTACGTAGTGCGTATAGGGAAAGTAAAAATATATTATTTTATAAATTTACGCATTATGTTCAGTGTGAAACTTGGAATAATTGATCTCATATTACCTACATAGAGCAGCTCAAATTTTGGGGAATCTGGTAATTTTAGGATTTTAACATTTCAATGTAAAGAGCAACACCATTAACTCTGTAATCTTAAAACTCTGACGTGTTCCATTCACATGCCTTTTTCTACATCTTTGTAGCAATTTATTACTAAAAAGATTCTACTTCATGCTAATTGAGAAGAACATTAGCAAAAATGATCTTAAACTTGTTTCCCTGTAAGCAGAAGGGAAATGGGCAATACACTAGGCTAAAGCAATAGTTAAATCTTTTAAAAACTAGTTACTATATGATTGAACTCCATTTCTTTGCATGCGTAGGTGTTGACAAGTTCCCTTATGATGAAAGTTTTAAGTGTTTTAAAACTGAAACCAATAACAAGGAATATCTCTGAAATTGTCACTCCACGAAACAAAATTATATGAAAAATTGCGTTTTTAGCAAGATATATATTCTTTGTGTTGTAAATTTTTTTCCTATCTCTTACGGTTTACCAGTTATACAAAAGTCATCCAGAATGAACAGTTCTTCAGAAGGTATTACCATAAAATTCAAGATGTATATTTTATTTATTATGTAAATATATTTAATGTACCATTTTCTAAAATTGTTTTTTTTTTGTATGCAGGGAACATAAAACTTGTATTTACGGTAAAATTTCGATATCAAATTATTTAATGGAATGTGTAGAGAAAATAAAATCACTGCATTTCTCCAACTTTGAGCCCCCTATTATATGAGATAATAATGTATTATATTTCATTTTGGATGCACAATAAACCGAAAAGTATATTTTGGGATATTTGTAGATACTTTTTATTTTATACTGTATCGATTATGAAATTTAATGAATTATTACTCTCATATAGAGGGGCCTAAAACTGAGGAACTCTGATACTTTTAAGATTATTCATGGTATTATATTGTCATAATCCCAAAACTAAAATATTTCTTCAAATGTTTAGCTGATTTATCTTAAATGACACTGTGTATATTTATAAAATAATATATATTTTAAAGTTCGATCAAAATAACCCATTAAGGGCCAAATTACCTCCAGTTTATGACAAAAAGTTAACATTTATATTATGGTAACACTTCCTGGCTATAATGTATTAGATCAGAATGGTCATGCATGAGAGTTGAAAGCAATATTTAATGTTTAAGGTTAATTTAACAAAAGAAAGTGTCCAGATAATGCCTCCAGTGTACATAAAACAAAATTCCTTTTACCTCATATGTTATCTGCTTCACAATTTCTCACCAAGTCTTTGTACTCTGTAGGTAACGATTGTTCGTGGTTATTTAAAGCTTTTTGTTATCAACGAAAGCCAAATCACGTCCCTAACTCCGTCCCCTCCCCTCAACGTAACCTGAAAATAAACTCAGTAATCAGTTGACAGTTAATCCTTACTTAGATTAACAGCTTTACCAAGGAAAACTGGAATGATTGATCGTTGTTTGCTCATATCATGACGATTGGCTGAAGATCAAAGTCAACTATGAAGGAATGTCAGGGGTGGAATGTCACCGTATCAAAGGATCATACACGATGCCTTTTCATTTTTTCGGTATATACCTATCTAAGAAAGATACTGAATGGCGCCTAGCCACTTCTGATTACGACTGTTACAATGTTACTGACTTTAGATATCCATTAACAAAGTATTACGTAGTCATGCTATTAGAATAGCTACCACATTATGCAGAGTATATCCTTTACCAATATTAACAAATCTAATATGTTACATTCACATGACTTCCTCTACCCTTTATAAAAATCATTCTTACGATAGTTTAGCATTTCTGTACTTAGTATATGGTATATAGTTAAAGAAGATATTGAGTTCCATCCAAAAATTTGACACTAGGATTTTACAGGAAAAACACGTTTTAAGATCCCTGTATACAAAGTGAAAGCAATTTTAGAAAAAGGTCCGCGCGCGTATATGTGTCCATATGTGTGTGCGCATGAACAGCATAACTCAAATTTGAAAATTCGGTTAAATACCAAACTTGATGCTTAGGTTCAGTATCTTCCAGGGATGCGACACGAAGATTTTCTAGAAAATCCCAACTTCACATATCTTTACATTGAAAATGTTTCGAAAAATATTGATTTTCACAAAAAAGTTCTAGCGATTTTGATTAAAATGCCGTATATTAAAAAAAACTACAAGATATATAAAATGTGCATTAGAGTCTTGGATATCTAACCTTTGGTTATCCAATATTCTATATTATCTGATACTATCCGCGATAGACAACATTTTTATTCTAATTTCTTGAATTTTCTAGAAATTGCCTCGAAAGACCTATTCATTCTGGATGACGTTTTTATAATTGTAAAACGTAAAAGATAAACAAAACCTTAGTGCACAAAAAAAGTAGATCTCGTTAAAATACACAATTTATATCATACACATTTTTATAGAGTTAACGCTTTCCGAGATATTCCTTGCTATTGGTTTCAATTTTAAACTATTTAAACTGTTCTCAAAAGATAATTTTTTATTCCTTTTTCTTTGGTTTTAATCCAGGTGATGAAAAGTAACAATCACCGAGCAACCATGTTATAAAAGATTTTACCAACGCTTTAGCCTAATGTATTCCCCTATTTCCCTTCTACTTATAACGAACTAAGTAATAAGACAATTTATGCTAACGTTTATATCGTATAACATGATAACATGGCGTAGAAGAATAAGTTTTGTAAGAACATTTTGTCACAGAATATGTCGAGAAAGTCATGTGAATGAAACGCATGAGATTTTTTTCCTATACTTTAATTGAGATCGTCCTTACAGAAATAGCTGAATTACACATTTTGTTATAGATACAAAGTGAATAGCTTTAGTCAAACTTTAAGAACTGGACGCTATATGCTGGCCTTAAAATTCCATACTGTTCACATGTAATCTTAAAAAGAATGACAAACTATTGAGAAATATATAAATTAATAACGGATATCTTTAAAGTGGTTAATGTTGCAAAAAATTTATTTTAAATAAATTGTAGTTTTTAAGAGCAAAAATCATGGCAACAATCGATCAATGATATCTGTTGACTATACTGATACTATTTTCTACATTGTAGACAGTCTTTAGTTTGTAGTCATAACAACAATGTACACGCAGTACACACTTCGAGAGCGTATTTTCATTGTGAAAACATTTTGGAAGACAAATTCCTTCGTAATAACACTACGGGAATTTCGAAGAGAATTTAATGAAGGCAACAAGCAAGAAAGCTGGAAACAACTAGTATACTCGTTAGTGAGAGTGGAAAAGATAGACCACTATTGAGTGCAGAGACTGTTCCAAATGTTTGAAGAAGGCGTTGCGTCGATTGAGTCAGGAATCAGGCTATCTATATGGCATATGTCAAAGATCTGCGACTGTAGAAGGGAAATAAAGGAACACACTAGACTTAACCGACAATAAAATATTTTAAAATGTGGTTGCTTTGGGATTGAAATCCATTTCTTTGCGTAGCCAGGTGTAGATAAATTCTCGTATGAAAAAGGTTTAAATATTTTAAAACTGAAACCATTAAGAAGAAATATCTCGAAAACACTCAACTCCACGGAAAAAAATCTGATGTGTTCCATTCACATGACTTTATCTACATATCTGCAACAAATTATTGTTAAAAAGCTTATGCTTCTATTTACTTCTAGCTAATCGAGAAAAAATTAGCAGAAATAGTCGTGTTACTTGCTTCCTTGTAAGTAGAAGCGAAATAAGGGAGTACCATAAGTTAAAGTGATAGTCAAAAGCTGGTTGCTATGTGACTGTAGTTCCTTTGTTTGTATGGACAGGAGTTGACTACAAGTTTTTCAAAGCGGAAACTAATAACCAGGAATATCTTAAAAACGATCAACTCCACGAAAAAAAAATATATAACATAAATTGTGTGTTTTAATGTGCTCTACATTTTCTGTGTGTTAAGTTTTTGTCCATCTCTTACGGTTTAGCAGTTATGCAAAATTTGGCAAAATTCATCCAGAATAAAGAGGTCTTCAGAAGCTATTCCCAGAAAATTCAAGATATACATTTTATTCGGGGTACAAATAGCTTTAATACACGTTATTTATTCAAAATCGTTAGAGCCATTTCTAAGAAAATCAATATTTTCGAAAAATTTTCCATGTAAAGGGTAGTTTGTGGTGGGGGGATTTTCTGGAAAATCTTCGTGTCACATTCTTGGAAGATACTACACACCTAAATACCAAATTTGGTATTTAACGGTCTTTTCGTTTTTGAGCTATGTTGTTCACAGACACACACACACACAGACAGACAGACACACACACACAGACAGACAGACGCACACACACAGACAGACACACACACACGGACCTTTCTCTAAAAATGTTTTTTTTTTGGATTCAGGGGATCCTAAAACATGTATTTCTGGCGAAACCTTGGTAGCAAATTTTTGGGTGGAATACAATACTTTCTCTATATACTATGTAAATAGTACGTGTAGAGAAAGTAAAAAAAACGTGTATGGCATAAATAGTGTGTCTTAAGACATGCTGCATTTTTTGTGTAGTAAGTTTTTGTCCATCTCTTATGGTTTACCAGTAATGCAAAATTCAGGAAAATTCATTCAGAACAAAGAAGTGTTCAGAGGCTATTCCCAGAAAATTCAAGATAACGTTAAGTATAGGAGAGTTTAATCGTTAGAGCCATTTTTTGAGAAAGTAAAATTATCGAAATTTTTTACACGTAAATGGTAGCTGGCGGTGGAAGATTTTCTTGAAAATCTTCGTGTCGCATCCTTGGAATATACAGAACTTAAATATAAAGTTTGGTATTTAATGGACTTTTGGGTTTTGAGCTATGCTGCCCACAAATACACACAGACATTTTTCTAAAAATGCTTTTTTGGGGTTCAGGGAGTCTAAAATCATGTATTTCCCGTGGAATCTCCGTATCAAAATTTTGGGTGCAATACAACACGTAACGTGTAGAGAAAGAAAAAGGAAGCCGCGCCGTGGCCGAGTGGTTAGACCACTAGCCTCTCACCTAGACGGCCGGGGTTCGATCCCAAGCGACCGTATATGAGATTTGTGGTGGACAAAGCGGCGCTGGGCCGGGTTTTCTCAGGGTACTCCGGTTTCCCCCGCCATCGCATTCCACCGGTGCTCCATCATCATTCATGTAGTTAAAGCGGACGTTAAACACTACCAAAAAAAAAAAAAAGAGGAATAAAATATATATTCTTTAAACAAACTATTCTTACAAAAGATTATTCTTCCATGCATTTCTTGCTAGTCGAGATAAACATTACCAGAAATACTTTCTTGTAAGCGGAAGTAAAGGAATACACTGGCTAAAGCGATAATCAAAATATGTTAAAAGCTGATCGCTATCTGTTGCAATTGAAATTCGGTTCCATATGCATTGCCAGGAGTAAAACAAAATATATATGAAACGAATGTCAAATGCCAATTTTAGATAACTATAAGTATTTTTAAAATGAAACGACAAGGAATATCTAAGAAATCGTTAGCTCTATTTAAAAAACTGTATATGACATTAAGTGTATATACTTTAACGAGATCTACATCTTTTACCAGGTTTGCAAAAGTCATTTAGGATGAAGAAGAGGCTATTCCCAAGAAATTCGTTTTATTTGCCATATAATGTTTACTTTCTCTATACGCACTATGTACATAGTGTATAGAGAAGGTATTGTAATCCACCCAAAATTCGATATCAAAATTTCACTCGAAATATGTGTTTTAGGGTCCCCTTTAAGTAAAAAAATATTTTCGGAAAAAGGTCCGTGTGCGTATGTCTGTGTGTGTGTGTGTGTGTGCCTGTCTGTGTGTCTGTGGTCAGCATAGTTCAAAAATGAGAAGACCGTTAAACCCCAAACTTGGTATTTAAGTTTGGTATCTTCCAAGGATGCGACACGAAGATTTTCAAGAAAATCTCCCCACACCAAATTACCCTTTACATGCAAAAAATTTCGAAAATTTTGATTTTCTTAAAAATGGCTCTAACGATTTTGATTAAAATATCGTATATTAAAGATATTTAGCTGACAAATAAAATGTATATCACGAATTTTCTGGGAATAGCCTCTGAAGACTACTTTATTCTGGATGACTTTTACGGAATTTTGCATAACTGCTAAACCGTAAGAGGTGGAAAAAAACTTACCACATGTTTTGAGACCCCTTGAATAAAAAATAAGCATTTTTAGAAAAATTATCGTGTGTGTGTGTCTGTCTGTGTGTGTATGTGTGTGTCTGTGGGCAGCATAGCTCAAAAACGAAAAGAACCGTTAAATATCACACTTGGTATTTAATGTTGGTATTGTCCAAGGATGCAACATGAAGATTTTAAAAAAAAATTCCCTCACTCGAAACTACCCTTTACATGGAAAAACTTTCGAAAATTTTGATTTTCTTAAAAATGGCTCTAACGATTTTGATTAAAATCTGTTATATTTAAGATATTTACTTGCAAATAAAATGTATATATTGAATATTTTGGAAATAGCTCTGAAGATTACTTTATTCGCGATGAATTTTTCAGAATTTTGCATAATTCCTAAACCGTAAGAGATGGACAAAAACTTAAAACAAACAAAAAAAAAAACAAAAAAAAATGTAGAACACGTTAAAACACATAATTTATGTTATATATTTTTTTTTCTCGGAGTTGATCGTTTTTTTAGATATTCCTTGTTTTTGGTTTCAGCTTTGAAAAATCAGATGTGTTCCATTCACATGACTTTCTCTACTTCTGTGTAACAAAGGATTGTTAATAAGCTTATTCTTCTATTTATTTCAAGCTAATCGAGAAAAAAATAGCAGAAATAGTCTTATTACTTGCTTCCTTGTAAGTAGAAGCGAAATATGGGAGTATCATAGGTTAAAGTGAAGTCAAAAGATGGTTACTAGGTGACTGAAATTCCTTTGTTTGTATGGACATGAATTGACAAATTCCTATATGAGAAAAGTATAAGTTTTTCAAAGCTGAAACCAAAAACAATGAATATCTCAAAAACGATCAACGATCGAAAAAATCATATAACATAAATTGTGTGTTTTAATGTGCTCTACATTTTTTGTGTGGTAAATTTTTGTCCATTTCTTACGATTTAGCAGTTATGCAAAATTCCTCCAAAATAAAGTAGTCTTCAGAGGCTATTCCCAGAAAATTCAAGATATACATATTATTTGTCCGATAAATATGTTTAATAAACGATATTTTAATCCAAATCGTTAGAGCCAGTTTTGAGAAAATAAAAATTTTCGAAAAAAGTTCCATGTAAAGGGTAGTTGGGGGTGGGGGGATTTTCTTGCAAATCTTCGTGTCGCATCCTTGGAAGAAATCAAACTTAAATACCAAGTTTGGTATTTAACGGCCTTTTCGTTTTTGAGCTATGCTGTCCATACACAGACACACACGGACCTTTTTCCAAAAATGCCTTTTTTGGATTCAGGGGGACCCAACACGTGTATTTCTGGTGAAATCTCGGTATCGAATTTTTGGGTGGAAAACAATACCTTCTCGATACACTATGTACATAGTACGTGTAGACAAAGTAAAAGCATACATTTCTCATACAGAAATTTGTCAACTCCTGTCCATACAAACAAAGGAACTTCAGTCACATAGCAACCAGCTTTTGATTATCATTTTAACCTTATTTCGCTTCTATTAACAAGGAAGCAAGTAATACGTTTATTTCTGCTAATTTTTTCTCGATTAGATGAAGTAAATAGAATAATTGTTGCAGTGATGTACAGAAAGTCATGAGAATGGAACACATCAGATTTTTTTTCATGAAGCTCTAAAACGTGTATTTCTAGTGAAATCTCGGTATCTAATATTTGAGTGGAGTGTAATGCTTTCTTGACCTTATACTACTATATTCTTGCAAGAGAAAGTAAAATTATATTTTTAGATACCTACAGGGAGCCCTAAAACGTACATTTCCATTGAAATCCCTTATGGAATTTTAGGTTGGCATACAATACCTTCTCTCTATGCAGGTACTATGCGAAGGGCGGCTTTGAAATTGCATACACTTTGTATGACCATGACAAAGAATACCGACTCGCTGCTTGAAAAAAACATATTTAACAAAATAACAATTAAAATGAGAAACAGAAAATATCTCAGATAATTAAAGGTGTCTGTCCATCTCTTTGCATTTAAAATGTTATATGCTGAAGATAGTTTTACAAATTATGCAGATATACATTTTATTTGACATGCAAATATCTTAAAATATATTAATTAAATCATTATGCCCATTTTTGAAAAAATAAAACAAAGCGAAAAGTGTATTTGTTATGGGGTAGGCAGTTCGTGTCGCAACTTTGAACATACCAAGTTTGGCATTTAACCGACATTTCCTTTTCGGGTTTTGCTGTTCACAGATAGAAAAATACGCCCACATATACATACGCACGTCTGTTATTTAGAAATAGTTTTTTTTTTTTTTTTAATTCAAAGACTTCGAAAGATGCAGTTCTGGTGAAATTTCGGGTTAAAATGTTTATATGTAATGCAACATTTCCACTTAAAATAAGCAGTAAAGAAAGTAAACATTTAAATTTCATTCATATAATTATTTGTGAGTTGCTTTTTGTATATCAAGAAATGGACAAGCGGACAAAGTAGGAAACGAATGCGCCTAAAGGGTCAGTCCGTCACTGTAACTAGCTGTTGTGCGTATAGCGAATCATGCGCTTGGAATGCTAAAGTATTTCCTGGGAGTAACGATTATAATCAGATTTGAGCACATAAATCACGTAATATAAATACATATAAATCACATTTGGAAGCCAATTAAGGCCTTAGACAATTAGGGACTTATCTCTTCAAGTTAATCGGACATGAAGCGAATTCTCAGCATGACTCTCGATTTTACTTTAATCTAGAATGAACAAGTCTATCGAATAGTTGTCTAAAGTTAAACGTATGATGAAGGAGAAGATATAAGACACAATTCTGGAATTTGGAGGTCATAAATGTTATTATCTGATTAGAATAAACCAAAGAAGAAATAACTGAATCTTTATTAATACTGAAAAACAGCAAAACACCAGAAATAAGCAAAACTTCCTGTAAAATATGGAGGACACAGGTTACAAGAAGAAATGACTACATTATTTTCTTTCTTCCCTTCTTTCATTACCCTTCTCGTACGTAGGATTTACACCCTCCCCCAGGACTAACAAGTCAGCGCCTGATGAGAAAGATTTGGGATCAGAGAGATGGCTGATCAGCCAGATGCTTGGTAACAAAGTCAGGAAATTGATGATATGAAACGATGATGAAAATGATGAAATGGGAGATGATTGTGGAGCAATTGGTAGAATGAATGGAGGGGGAAACTGGAGATAAAAAAAAATCCGTCCAGCCGCCGCATTGTCTACCACAAATTTCACATAGGGTCCCCTGGGATCGAACCCTGCAGCCTAACTTAGAGGTGAGCGGTCTATCCACTTGACTATGGTGCCGCCAATCAAGTATTATTGATGACAAATTGAAACCAATAAGAATCCCAAAAACATCCAAAACAAATATTTGAAGTCAATTTTTTTCTAAGGAGATACAAAGTCACCATATAATTGTAGAGGAATAAAATTTCAGGAATTCACTCCTTACAACCTAAAAGCAATGCTGAGTTGATTAAATACTATATTTAACAAAACAAAATTGAGTGCAAACAAGAGGAAGCAAGCACAGTAAGAGAATGAAGGGTAGAACATATTCCTTATTAATTGAAGACGTACTTAAGTTCAAAAGATCCCAAATAAACCCGATAACAAGGTTATTGACGGGACATTGAAGATTAAGGAAACATCTACATACAATGTGAATATTCAAAGAAAAACGTGGCGGGAAAACAATATATCATATAATCTTCAAATGCGAAGCTCTGGATAAGAAAATGTATGAATTACTGGACTTGATAAACCCAGAAGATGCTATTCCAAAAACAAATTAGTTAATAGCCTATTGCATCTCATTAAGATATAGGGCTATTTAACTAAAACTATAAAGAAAGGAAATAATACAATAAATCTATAGGTTTCAGTGTCAAGGGCAAACAAGTCGACTCCTCTTTACAAAAATGTCAAGTCCTGATAATTTATAATATATCATAAAGAGATGTATGTGTGTGGGTAATCTCAAAAATCTACTCAACCAATTTTGAAGTTATTTCACTATTGAAAAACGCATTTCTTTATATGAGACATGGGCTATACACTAATTTCGTTTAATTATTAAAAGATTAAAAGGATTTACAACTCGCTTATATTTAAATGCGAACACATTGAAGTTGTGAAAGAACAAGCTTCCCAAGAAGGTCTAAACTTTTAGTTGGTGATACTAGTTAGAGTAGTAGTTGTTATTCCATAAAATATAAATACTTACAAAGAATATCTTGAACAATGTAACAAATGGCGGTTAAAATAGTTTTTTTCTTTTCTAAGTTTTAACGTGCATTAATCTATTAGGTCATATCGGATGGTGGATGAACGCAATTGGTGAAATAATGCTCAGATGAGCCTGAAGTCCATACAGCTTAAATTCAATAGACATTCGTATTCTCAGAACAAGGGAATCCCCGGAAAACCCTTCTTCAGTTAACTCACTTGAGTTCAAAACTCAGAACCTCTCGAACGTGAGGCAGTCAATCAGAGGTTAGTCATATAGGACGATGAGTGGATTAAATTGTTGAGATGATGCTCAAATGATCTCGGGGTCGATAGACCTTAAAAGTTACTCGATATACTCAGGATAAGAGAAACCTCCGGAAAAGAAAACCTTATCCGGGTAATTCACCCTAAGCAAGATTTGAATTCACGTGTTGAAAGTGAGGTAGGCACGCTACCATCACATTACCTAGGCAGGCGTTACATATTATTGTAAGGAATAATACATAATGGCCATAATGTAACACTTCAGCAAACAAAAGACAGAGATGGTGAGCAGGTCGCACTCATTACGAGGGATAAAGAGAAGGTCGCTCAATCAGTTCTGCCTTGGATGTGGCAGGATGCAAGAGTCGTATCGTTGGGAGTAATGGAAGGCGAATAAACCACCATTTAAACACTATTTACATTTATATTGCTTTATTGGTAACACCATTATACACAGTCTCTTTCTCTAACCACCTAGTCTCTGACATCACCCTCTAGTGGGTAAAACTATAGTCAATTGTTTGTAGTGATACCCGAAGATAGCATTTGCTGTCTGCAATCCTTCACACTCTTCCCCATCCTGATCGTTCCCGATCACTAACGGAGTGATCAGTTGTATCGATCGTCGCCCTCTCTGGTGTAAGGGTTACCATGTTACCTCATATGCCCAAGGTCGCGGGTTCAAACCCGGGTGTAAAAATCCTTAGCATGGCTTCCTTCGGAAGGGAAGTAAAGCTATTGGTCCCGTGTCGTAGATTTACGGCACGTAAAAGAACCTCAAGCCTCATAGAGAGGCCTCTGAGCAAAATTAAGCGGTCTTTCACACCCAATTTAGAATGGGACGCTGAGAACCACAGTAGTTAAAGAGCGTCCATAAATAAGACGCCATTTTTTTAGTTGTATCGGTCGAACGATGTGAGACCCTTAGATAATCCTCGGCAACACGGTCCCTACCCTGCCGTCTCTGTCTGGTCTCAACTCAGTTATGCGTGCGAATTTCCTTATATGTTGTAGATTATGGTCCACCTGCATTAAAACAATGTATCAAGCCTTGAGCTCCGTGGGTTTACCCCGCGGACTACAGAGAGTATGGAAGTTTCTTATCTGCAATAGATAGTCCTTTGTCCACCTCCTCCAGAAGTCATTAACAATCTTTTGTTCGTGCCGGTACATTTTAATGAGATTGTGATTCACTGCTGCAGGTGGTTCTCCTTGCCCGGTTGATATTGTGGTTAACTTTTCCATGGTCAAGAAGTGTGATGGCGTCAAAACGTCTTCGATCTTTGTGGCGGTTAACGGTCTTGAATTGAAGGCAGCTTCAATGCTAGCCAGAAGTGTATTTGTTTCTTTCCCGTCATTCTGCAGTATTCCTAGTGTTTTTCACATGCAGCGCTTCACTGAACCAATCATTCTCTCCCACCACCCTCTCCTCCAGGCCACCCTAGAGGCGGGGATAAACTTCCAGGTTACATTGTGATGAAAAGAACAGGGTGAGTCTGGAGATCTTGAACATGGAGTGTAGGTCTTGCAATTCTGTGTTAACAGCTTTGAAAGTCTAAGCATTGTCGGAGTATAACGTCTGAGGGAGTCTTCTTCCGTCGAAAGAAAGCCTGCCTGCAGAGAGATCAGTTGCGAGCACAAGACGAATTGCCATTGTTAAAGCACATGTAGAAAGGGCAACGTACGCCTTCTTCGACCAGCAAAGTCGACTTCTGTGGCTGAGAAAGGTTTTAATGAATGAAACTAATGTTCTGGCAAAGGTTCTTCGATGTTGTCTATTGGCTTGTTTCTGGATATTTTACAATGCAGACATTCGTGTAAGACTTTCTTAATCGTTTGTTCAGCTCTAAGGTTCCAAAATTCTTCCCGGAGCTCCATCAAACCGATCCATGATGCGTTCAGAAAACCAAGAGGGTTAAACTTTAGCTTTCGATACGGCCTTTGCTGGCTTCCAATGGACGTGGAATGAAGCTACTGTGGTAGTTGAATAGATTAAAGATTCCCTTTGGATCTTCTGGGCGGTCACGCCTCCTTCAACCTCCATGTTAAAAATTCCACTTGGAAATTCTGTTTTTGGAAGTGTCAGTACTTTTGAATGCGTAATACATCGACGGCAGAGTAGGATCTTTGGTATTAACACTCTCCCATATGCGTCAAGGATTCTCCCAATGCCGTTAAGTGCCTGTATGTGCGATGGCATTCTACGTAATCGATGACACCAGTGCTTCAGTACTTCATGCATTCTCATTAGGGATAGGTTTCATGTTCACTATGAAATCCAGATAGGCTTAAATGATCAGATTCTTGTCTCTATATCTAGACGGAAGGATCCATTTGATCTAATCATGTGTCCCCAGTCATCCTATGCCAGTTTTAACTTGAAATAGCTCCATTGAATTCTGCAACTCTTTTAACGCACACGTCATATATGGGATAGTTGAGTTACCTTGTATGTATGTCATAAAGAAACAAAAATCCACGAGTCAGGAAGGCCACGGAAATCAACCCACGACCTGCCACCTGTTAACGCGGTGCCATCTCACTCGGTTACGTACCGTAAGTACGCGGTAGAAATTCCCCCACACCCGCACAAAGCGGACCAACAGGTCTAATTTACAACATTTTTCACTTCACTGAATCTCTAAATAGGTGTGTCACATGAAGGTTGACAGATATATTAACGACAGGTGTCCCATCCAATGCAGAATGAGTCTAATTTCGCGTTATCACATTTCGCGGGTCGCAAAAATGAATGTGAACCTCTTTACCCAGAATTGAGGGGAGATATACAAACAGCTTAACTGGCTCCATGAATATGAAAACTCAAAATTATGGGAGACGCTCATTAGCACAAACACATACGAAATAATCACGTTCATAAAGATTTGTAATAACTATGACCTAGATTTTTAGCTGGCATCAACCTTCTTTATAGGTTTCTTTTGTACTTAAAATAGCTTATTTTTGGGTTTTGTTTCACGGAGTATTATACGCGCCAGATTGTGTTTGCGATATTTATTGAGCTTTTTACTTTCTCTACACGTACAGAACGTATTGTATTGCACCCAACAATTCAATAATAAATAGACTGCCTCCGTGGTCGAGTGGCCAGCGAGCTGACTTCTCACCCGAAGGTCCCGGGTTCGATTCCCGGTTGGGGCGGGGAATTTTTCTTTAACCGGAATTATTTCCTATCCCCCACAGAGTCTGGAAGTGTGAATGTGCGTGTGTTTATTAATATAAAGTTTAACCTAATGTTCTGAACCTACAGTTTCACAAGTGAAACAGTGAAAGTGAAAGTGAAAGCCCCAGTATGACCATTGATGTTAAAGGGGCTATACAAATGAAGCAATTAAAAAAAATTCAATAACGAGATTTCACCCAAAATACGTGTTTTGGGAACCCCTGAATCCAAAAAAAAAAACATTTAGAAAAAGGCGCGTATGTCTATCTATGAGTAGCATAGCACAAAAACCAAAAGTCCGTTAAATACCAAACTTGATATTTAAGTTCAGTACCTCCCAAGGATGCGACACGAAGATTTTCAACAAAATCCCTCACCTCAAACTACCCTTTACATGAAACAAATTTCGACAATTTTTATTTTCTCCAAAATGGCTATAAAGATTTTGATTAAAATCTCTTACATTAAAGATACTTACATGACAAATAAAATGTATTATCTTGAATTTTCTAGGAATAGCCTCTGAAGACCTCTTTATTCTGGATGATTTTTCCTCTTTTTTTTTTAATTTTGCATAACTAGTATACCATAAGAAATAGACAAAAACCTTCTGCTCAAAAAATGTAGAGTTCTTTAAAACACACAATTTATGTCATATGCATTTTTTCCTGGAGTTCAGTATTTTCGAGATATTCCTTGATATTGATTTCAGTTTTAAAATACTTAAAACTTTTCTCATACAGGAACTTGTCAACTCCTGGCCACGCAAAGAAACGGATTTGAATCCCATAGCAACCACATTTTACAACATGTGACTGACGGTTTAGCCTGTGTACTCCCTTATTTCTCTTCTACTTATCAGCAACTAAGTAATAATATCGTTTCTGCTAGTGTTTATCTCGATTAGCATGAAGAGGGTAGAAGCATAAGCTTATTAACAATAATTTGTTACGAGATGTAGAGAAAGTCATGTGAATGGAACACACCAGCTTTTATTTACCGTCGCCCTCCGAGGTGTAATGGTTACCATGCTAACTTCATTCATATACCCACGGTCGCGGGTTCAAACCCGGCGGAGGACGATGGATTTTTTCGGGCGTAAAAATCCTTAGCATGGCTTCCTTCGGAAGGGAAGTAAAGCCATTGGTCCCGTGTCGTAGATTTATGGCACGTAAAAGAACCTCAAGCCTGTTAGAGAGGCCTCTGAGCAAAATTAAGCGGTATTTCACGCCTAGAATAGAATGGGACGCCGAGAACCACAGTAGTTAAGAGTGTCCATAAATAACACGCAATTTCCATTTTTTTTTATGCTCCGGCATGTATGTACTATGTACACTTGTACATCCAGTAGGTTCAGAAAGTATTGCATTGCACTAAAAAATTCGATGCCAAGATTTCGCCCTAAATATATGTTTTGAGAGCCCTCGTATCCAAAAGAGCCTTTTAGGAAAAGGAACGTTTGTGTCTGTCTGTAGTCAGTATAACACGAAAGCGAAAAGGCGATTAATGCAAACTTAGTATTTAACCTCAGTATCTTCCAAGGACGCGACACGAGGATTTTTAAGAAGGTCCCCCAACCCAATCTAATCTTTATATAATAGATTTTTCGAAAACAGATGCATGTCAATATTTTTTGTATAAGAAGATACTGAGAAAATTTCGATTTAGGTACCGTATACTAAAGATATTTGCATGTCAAATAAAATGTATATCTGGATGACATTTGTATAACTGATAAACCGTAAGAGATAGACAAAATCTAACTATACAAAAAATATAGACCTCGTTACAACACACAGTTTATGCCATATACATTTTTACTTACTTTCTCTATACTACAGTGTACATGGTATATAGAGAAGGTGCTGTAATACACACAAAAATGTAATACCGAGATTTCACCGGAAATACATGTTTTGAGTTCCCCTGAATAAAAAAATTGGAAAAAGGTTCGCGTGTGTGTCCATGTGACTGTGGACAGCATAGCTCAAAAACGAAAAGACCGTTGGTATTTAAGTTTGCTATCTTCCAAGGATGCGACACAAATATTTTCAAGAAAATCCCCCCACCACCAACCACCCTTTACATGGAACTTTTTTCGAAAATTTTGATTTTCTCAAAAATGGCTCCAACGATTTTGATTAAAATATCGTATATTAAAGATATTTATCTGAATAGTAAAATGTATATCCTGAATTTTCTGGAAATAACCTCTTAAGGCTGCTTTATTCTGCATGAATTTTACGGAATTTTGCATAACTGCTAAACCGCAGGAGATGGACAAAAATGTACCATACAGAAAATGGAGAGCACATTAAAACTCACAATCTATGTTATATACTTTTTTCGTGGATTTGATAGTTTTTAAGATATTCCTTGTTTTGTGTTTCAGCTTTGAAAAACTTATACTACTCTCATACAGGAATTTGTCAACTCCTGTCCATACAAAGGAACTTCAGTCGCATAGCAACCAGCCTTTCTTTGACTATCAATTTAACCTATGGTACTCCCTATTTCACTTTTACTTACAAGGAACCAGGTAATAAGACTAGTTCTGCCAATTTTTTCTCGATTACAATGAAGTAATTAGAAGCATAAGCTTTTTAACAATAATTCGTTGCAGAGATGTAAAGAATGTCATGTGAATGGAACACATCATATATCTATTTTTTTTTTTTTTTTTTTTTTTTTTTTTTTTTTTTTTTTTTTTTGCAGTAAGCCGTTTCCAAGATATTCGTTGGTATTGGTTTCAGTTTTAAATAAATTAAACTTTCCTCAAGCAAAAAGCCAATTTCGTTTCATCTCTTTTGTTACTCCCGAGAATACAAAGACCACCGAATTGCCATTGTTTCACATAGTAATAGATTTTAAAACATTGGACCATCGCTTTAGCCTTGTGCATGCCCTTATTTCCCTTCTACTTACGGAAAGCAAGTAATAAGGTCATTTCTGCTAATGTTTATCTGAGTTAGCTGACATAGATAAAAGAATAATCTTTTGCAACGAAAGTTTATTTGCGGAACAGCTAGAGAAAGTAATGTGAATAGAACACTTCAATTTTTACTTTCTCTATATGGACTATGTACCTAGTGTATAGAGAATGTATTGCACTCCACCCAAGAATTCCATACTGAGATTTCACCGGAAAATGTTTCAGTCCCTTGGAAAAAGCATTTTTACAAAAAGGTCCGTGTGTCTGTGAACACGATAGCTTAGAAACGAAAAGTTGGTATTTAAGTTTAGTATCTTCCAGGAATGCGTTACGATGATTTTGAGAAAAATCCCCCCACCCCAAACTACCCTTTACATGGAACTTCTTTCGACAATTTTGATGTTTTCAAACATGGCTCTAACGATTTTGATTAAAATGTCATATATTAAAGACAATTATCTGACAAATAAAATGTAAGACCTGTTTATTCTGGTTGAATTTTGCTTAATTTGGCTTAACTAGTGAACCGTAAGAGATAGACAAAAACTTGTTAAAATACATAAGTTATAAGTTATATCATATATACGAGGGCCGTTCAGAAAGTAGCCTCCGGTTGATTGCAAGACATTCACCAAGTTAAATAAAAATATTTTAATATATACATCTTACAACTACATCTTTGCACTATTTTTCTACATAGTCTCCATAACGATTGAGGCACTTATCGTATCTGTTCACAAGCTTTGAAATTCCTTCTGCATAAAAATCACCCGCTTGTGCCTGGAGCCAGCCTGTGACCGCATCTTTGAGCTCTTCGTCGTCATCAAACCGCTGGGACCCGAGCCATTTCTTCAAATGCATGAAGAGGTGATAATCGCTTGGCGCCAGATCTGGGCTGTAAGGTGGATGGTTGACAACGTCCCACTTGAAGGACTCAAGAAGGGCTGTTGTTCTGCGAGCAGAGTGAGGACGGGCGTTATCGTGCAAAAAAACGATACCGGAAGTCAACATACCACGGCGTTTGTTCTGTATAGCCCGTCGTAATTGTTTTAGTGTTTCACAGTACACGTCTTGATTAATGGTCGTCCCACGTTCCATGAATTCAACCAACAACACCCCTTTTGCATCCCAAAACACCGTTGCCATCAATTTTCGGGCAGAAAAATCTTGCCGGGCTTTTATTGGTTTGGTAGGCGAATTTGAATGTGCCCACATCTTTGATTGTTCTTTTGCCTCAGGGTTCGCGTACTTAATCCAGGTTTCGTCCCCGGTCACGATTCTGTTTAACAATGGTTCACCTTCGGCCTCATAACGTGACAGAAAGTCTAATGCAGAGGCCATTCTTTGAGTTTTGTGGTGGTCGGTAAGAATTTTGGGCACCCATCGTGCACAGAACTTACGGTAACCCAATCTTGCTGTCACTATCTCGTACAAGAGAGTCTTAGAAATCTGTGGAAAATCAGTAGACAACTCCGATATTGTGAAACGTCGGTTTTCACGAACTTTTGCATCAACTGTCTGAACGAGTTCGTCCGTGACCAATGATGGTCTACCACTCCTCTCTTCATCATGAACGTTTTCTCGTCCACTTTTAAATAAACGTACCCATTCACGGACCACTCCTTCACACATAACTCTGGTCCGTACACGGCACAAAGCTCACGATGAATAGCTGCTGCAGAATATCCTTTGGCTGTAAAAAATCTTATAACAGCACGCACTTCACATTTGGCGGGGTTTTCTATTGCAACACACATTTCAAACGGCCACAAACACTAAACTAGCGCAGGTACGACTTTCACTCGACCACGGCTTGATGCCGACTGACCTGCTGAGTGCGTGAATGCACAGATGGCGTCGCTACTCCCCCCACTACCCGCACTGTGACCGATCGGAGGTTACTTTCTGAACGGCCCTCGTATATATATATAATTTTTTTTGTGGAGCTTACCGTTTTCGAGGTATTCTTTGTTGTTAGTTTCAATTGTGAAGTAAAGAAGCGATCTGCATTGAGAATCGCATAACGATAGTTTTTAAAACATTTGACTTATCACTTTAGCATAGTGCATTCCTTTAGTTCCATTCTACTTATAAGGGACTAAGTAATAAAATTCTGCTATTGTTTGTCACGATTAGCATGGTGATGAAAGAATTATCTTTCGTAAGAAGTTTGTAGAGTAGCTACAGAAGTGCATGTGAGTGTAACACATCAAATTTTTTGTTTTGTAATATTTGTTAATGAGTTTTTTTTTTATTCTCTAGTACGTATGTACAATGTACATAGTAGGTAGAGAAGTTATAGTAAAAAATGTCATTGACTTAACAATTTGTTGCAATAAAGTGTTGAAGTCATTATTTCAAATAATTCACTCCACGTCAGTTTACAGTTTGTGGCAGAACATTACCCATGGCTCGCACACCACTGCGTGCTAACACTTCTGTCTCTCACGACTCAGTACAACTCAAAACACGACACACACATAAGCTGCATTTTCCGCCTTTTTATAGCAATAAAATGACGTCACAAACTTTCTGAATACTTGCCGAAGGCAGTAGAAATTGAAGCTTAGAGGAACATCTTGAATATCAGAAGAATCGTGATATCGCTAGAAGTCTCACGGTCCTAAGGACCCTGTTGCGTCGCGCCGTTGTTTACCATGGAACTTCGATATCATACATTCCAAATCCACTGCCGCACACCACAGCGAACATAAGGAAGGTCGCACGCGCGGATAGCATAATCACACTGCTCCCTTCTAAGGGCTGTCGTCCCGATGAGCGCCATCTTAACGGGCTAAACGATCCAAATGTACTACCAGTTTCTTCCCTCCGGGTAGCTTCTGGATGCGATAGACGTCATTTAGCCCATTTACTACAAGGTACAGCCCTTGCCATGGCTGTTGAAGTTTGGGATAGTGTCCTTTGATTCGGGTACGGCGATATAACCACGCCAGATCCCCTTGCTGGAAACCTCGGCTGTTGTCCTACCGGTCATAACGGGTCTTCATTCGATCGCTCATTACCTGAATCTTTTGGTGGGCCATTTCATGCATGTCATGAAGTCGATCTACGAGATACCCCACGCAGTCGACTCCCGAACATCAGGTCGCGTGGTAGTCGCAGTTATCTACCGAAGATCAAACTGGCCGGCGTCAACCCGCTAGTGTCGTGGGTTGAAGAGCGGTATGCCAGCAAGAAAAGTGGCACCCTCACATCCCAGTCTCTCTGGTGATGACCACAACCTTCCTTAAATGTTCTAGAGTCTAATTTGCCACTCAACCATGCCATCTGTGAGTGAAGAAGTGTAGTGCGCGTGTTGTGCACTCCGAGTCACTCCAGTGTTTCCTTCATGAGGTTTGACTTAAAGTTAGTGCCCCGATCACTGCATAGCTCCATTGGCACTCCATAGCGACTCAACAGTTCTTCTACGAGGCAGTTCGCGATAGTCTTATCTCTTAGTAAAGGATGGCATACACATCTGGCCACTTGGTGAAGAAATCCATGGCGACTAACAGATATCTATTGCCTCTATCGGACACAGCAAATGGCCCAGTTACGTGATGGCTATGTGTCCAAAAGGCGCTCCCGCTTTATACTGCTGCATGCTACCCCTCCTTATCTTTAGGCCGCGACTTGCCGCACACATATGAAATTGGCAGCCCCATCTCTCAGCGTCTACCCGTAGTCTGAGAGAGTAGTACTGTTCCCAAAAGTCCTTCCATGGTCCCCACATGTATTTCCTCCAGTACATCCGCGACCCTACTCAAAGGGTGGATCAGCTGCTATCTCTGGATCTTTCCATCAGGTGAACAGCATCTTTGATCTTCAATGATTCCCATTAGGGCCAACAGGACTTGTACACAGTACTCCTTGGTACGATGTCCTTCAAACTCGGCCTAGCGCCTACTTTTCCATGGAGTGGCCGCAATTCGGGTCCGTCAGATGCTCCCTCCTCAGTCCTGAGTTAACCCATCCAGCTACAAATGCCGCTAGAATACGGATATCTGCAACACGCTCCTTCTCTTCAACCTTAGTGCAGTGGGCGCACTCCTATGGGCAGGATCGTCTGGACATGCCACCCGCACTGGTGTGGTTCCTTCCTCTCCGATGTTCTGATGTAAAGTTGTATTCTTGCAGTCTCTGGGTCCAATGGTCTGTCTGGCCCTCCAGGTTCTTGAAAATTAATAGAGGTGAGGGCAAAATGGTTAGGCCTGGCGAAATGGTTGACCATACAGGTACATGTAGAAGTGCTTCAGCGACTTAACTACTGCCAGGAACCCTAGCTGAGTAACGCAGTAGTTCTTTTCTGCTTTGAAGAGCGTCTTGCTGTAATAAGCAATTACCTACTACTGGCCAGCCGGTGATAGAATGACGCCAATGCCGGTGTCGCTGGCATCGTTGTCCACAATAATGTCGCCACCTGGTTGTGGAAATCCCAAAAATCATTGCAGTGCTGACTTTAACGCTGGAATGCGCGTTCTGCTAATTCTAACCACATGCAAGGCCGGTGTTTTTCCGTCAGACAAATGAGAGGTTGAAGAAACCTTTGACGAACCGGCAATAGTAGATGCATAGACCCAGAAAACTTCGAAGCTCGTGTTTGTCTTTCGGGCGAGGTCAATCTCTCACCGCCCAAGTGTTCTCCGGATTCGTGGCCACTTCACATGGTGATACTATGTGGCCCAAATAGTTCACTTCCTTGCAGAAGAGGTGGCACTTCACGTTCAACTTCAAGTTAGCTGCCATCTGGTTAGGTTCTCCAGATGTTCTTCGAAGTTACTACCCATGACGATGTAATCCAAATAGAGCAGGCAGGCATCATATATCAACCCTCTCATCACCGACTCCATGAGACGCTGGAAGATGGACTATGCATTGCAGACCTTAATACTGCTTCCTTCGGAAGGGAAGATTTACGGCACGTAAAAGAACCTCATGACTGATAAAGATGCCTCTGAGCAAACTTAAGCGTACTTTCACGCTCAGTATAGAATGGGATGCTGAGAACCACACCAGTTAAAGAGCGACCATAAATAAAACGCCATTTCATTTTGCGCATTGCAGAGGCTCTAGGGTATAACCGTAAATTGCCAAAGCCCCTTGCCGAATCGAAAACACGGTCTTCTCCTTGACTACAGGATCTAAGATCACTTGCCAGTATACAAAGTCAAGAACTACTGGGCGCCGGCATGTGTATCCAGGGTATCGTCAATCCGGGGTAAGGGGAAACAGTCCTTTCTGGTGACGACATTCAGCTTCCTGTAGTCCATGAAGAAGAGTAGCTCCCTCTTCACCAAGACTACAGGAGAGCACCAAGGTTTGCCGGATTCAATGACTCTCCTAGACCGTACTTCTGCTTAATTTTCCAGGGAAATACGTCTTGGTGGTTGCCGGATATGTTTCGCGTCTCCGGTGTCGAAGTTGTGGTGTACTCGGTTAGTACGACCGTAATCGCCGCTCCCTTCGCTGATGACAGACTGGTATCGACTGAGTTGATGCCGGACCTTCCTCAATTGTGCAGCATGGTCGGTTGTGGCCATTTGTCGCAGTGTTACACTGACAGCTAACTTACACTTCCCTAACTCCGTTCCGGCCTGGATGTCCTGGTCGGTGTCCATCTGGTTCAGAAGCCTCACGGGGACTTCCTCCCAGTAGGGCAGCACACAGTCCGTGAAATGACGTCTTCCAGTCCAATACCAACTTTCTTGACCATTGACCTTCCATTGCGTCTTTACTACCACCTCCCTTCTTGCGGGCACAACTACATCGTCTTTCAAGATCACCCTGCAGATCTCTGGATGTTCTTGTGGGCTAAGGGGCAACACCTCAACTCAGCCGAGTCGTAAAATCCTCTGTCAGACATCTACCGTCACCTCGTTGCTCCTGAGGGCAAATAATCCCACTATCACTTTCTCAGTTACCCTCGTGACGAGCACTCACAGGCTCAAAGTGCTCCGTATCAGTGTCCACTTCAGCAGGACTTCCTTCTCCATAGGTAAGATGTCGCCCGACGCCGTCACTAGTTTGTATGGGTGTTCATGTCGGCAGGTCCTTCGCCACAACAGGTTTGATTGTAGTCACAGCTGCACCTGTGCATGTGACGCAGATTCCCTTGTATCCAGCCGTCTACGATGAGGATGTCGTCCACTTTTCTACCCAAAGCAGGTACTGTCACTCAAGGGATGGTGAAGACGGACTCGAGTGCCCCTCGTCACGCCGGTCCTTATTCGTTTTCTGTCTGCTCGTCGCCTTGGTCTGGACAGTCCTTCAATAGGTGACTTGGTTCAACATACCCCACCAGCACACAACTGAAGGTCATCGTCGTTGTTTCTGGCTTGTTTCCCTCTTCCAGTTATAGCGTACTTTCCTGGTCCTCGAGGTGGGAGCTGCTGAGCGGCGGCTTCTGCTGACCACTGGTTGTGGGTGGCGACGGCGGAAGACTTCAAAAGTTTACGTCCCGTCGTACTTAGGTGGCTTAACGCGGGAGATACGTCGCGTCCTGGAGTATTGATCTCCAACTCCTTAAGCTTCCCGCCGAGCATCCTCTGCACCATGGTGTTCAGTTCCTCGGTGTTTCCCTCGGTTCTTTCTTCCAGGGCATTAAGGCATTGGTCATGATCTTTCATCGCCCCATCAAGCTCTTCCACTTCCTTCTTCCCGCTGGACAGTTGTTCATCGAATTTGCTATAAAGTTCCAATTTCAAGTTCTCCATTGCACAATTCACATTTATTTCAATTCTCATCTACTCCATACCGGATTCCAACTTCTCCATTTTCTCCATTCTGGATTCCAATTTGTTGTCTATTTTTTCCATTGCAGCTTTCATTTTCTCGTCTTATCTTCTCCATTGCAGATTCCATGTGCTCCTCCATCATTTATTCCTTTTTTATTTCCTTCATTTTGGCCAAAAAAAAATTTTATTGTCTCCTCCAACTTGGCATAAATATCCCACTCCTAACACCAAGATAACAAATGCCTATTGACTCAACAATTAGTTACAAATAAAGTCTTTAAGTCACTGCTTCAAATAATTCACTCAATATAAAGACAATTTATAGTTTATGTCTCACGTTCCAGGTCCACTGCCGCATACCACAGCAAACATGAGAAAGATCCTACACACAGATGGCATTGTCACAGTATTGTATCACATCCAAAAATTCAGTACCGAGATATCACCAAAAATACATGCTTCAAGGGTTCCTATATCCAAAAGAAGCCGTTTTAGAAAAAGATGTGTGTGTGTGTGTGTCGGTGAACAGAATAACTCAAACATGAAAGGTCTGTTAAAATCAGCTTGAAATTAAAATTATCTTCTTCCAAGGATGTGCCACGAAGCCAGAGCACTCCTCTATCACATACTCTTGGGTGAATCAGTATAGTACTATTATCAAATCCCACTATAGTAGGATTGCACCACCCTCTGAAGTTTCCATATTTCATTTGTTTTATTTTATTGTTTTTCCCAAAGAGGTACGCAATGTGACCAGCACTAATATGTTCAGTCTACATTTTTGAAGTCAAGACTATAAACCCTCCAGGACAGATTTTTTTGCTGTGAAGCCACTGATATTTAATATGATGAAGCATGTGCTTGGGCCTCATAGAAAATGATATATGGCAGTTATTTGCCTAATGTTTTGAGCTTGAGCATGCACCTGTTAGAAAACATTTTATAGCACACAAAATATCATGCCAACCAATTAGAAGCTAGCTTCATTCAGGCACTATAATTATGCAAATACAGATTTTTAAGTTACCAGTTTACCCTGAAGATGATGATGCTCATCTTTGAAACGTTCGGATCAATTCATCTACTTACCCAGCATGAAGCCCAAGAACACTTAGGGCTAATTATGAAATTCAAACAAAGGAAACAATATAAAAATAAAAGTACCTACTCATACTTGAACCTCTCACTCCCTCAACATCTTAATGCTACGTGCACATGCTAACCTTAGTGCTAAATCATGTCACTGAAGCTATCTTTTCTGAAATTAGAGTGTTCAGTCACAGCCCATAGCAGTTTGATCAGTAGCATATTATCCCTTAATACATTTTATGCTGTAGCAAACAATTTGGAACCCCTAACACATAGGTTCCCTAAACTCAAACTACTTTTCTTAGACCCTCAACAATTCTCCCAATTTGTGCAGATGAATTCTGGATATTTTGTATATTAATGCACATGCCTATGAACAATATTTATAGATAATTACTAGTGAATTATAGCTGTAGTGGTTCAATGTAAGGCAAGTGCTGGACTTGTGTGTGATGTCTGAGCAGACCAATGCCAACACAGCATTGTATGAATACATCACGAGTAGTGCACATCAAGTAGCAATAAGAAAATTGTGCTGTAATTCATTGTATCGACATGTTTGTTTATTGGCTGAAAGCTTTGTTTCTGGTATTTACTTCATGTGATGAACTGTATTTATGTAAAACCTTTTTGCAGTTAAATTGCGTTCACGTTAATCAGATGTCATTTACTATTCAAGGGAGAAATTCTATAAAAAGTGCAGTTGAAATATTTTGTTATATTTACTAAATATTGACTGTGTTCTGGCAAGAGGTTGTATCCCACATTTTTCCAAAAACTTATTTTTTACTTATTTCTATTAATTTCGTTTATCTTCGTGATTCATCAAATGGTTGTATAACACAAGTTAAAAGAAATACATTTTATTAAGGATTGACAGTAAGTTTTAACCACCTTTGTTGTCAGGTCTGAAACAGGCAAAAAGTTATATACCATAATTTGTGAAATATATCAACTTGAGATGAAATAGCATGCAAAATGTTGTATTCCACAATATCTGGTTTCGTACAAAGGTATTTCATTTGGCTAACATCTGAGTTAAAACACATTTCATCCAAATACTACTACAAATATTTGAATAAATCAAAGTCTTATGGTGAAGCAGTACCAGATGTTCTATCTGAGAGTGAATAAAGCCTGGCAAAAAAATAAAATATTTGAGCTATTAAACATTTTGTTGAATCATTTCCCAAACAGCACCTTTATTTTCTTATTAATGTTGATACAATGCAAAAGAATTCCATTAACTTCAGTTTGGCATTGTAATTGTAAAATAAAAAATAATAATCTACTTAGGTAGAGTAGTTTATCATAAAATAGAAAGAACTCTCTGATAAAATAATTATCACATTTATCCAAATACAAGGCAACCCCTATTTTTCAGAACTTAATTTTGGAATAATTTAGGATATCATTTACATATATACAAAGAATTTACACATGAAATTTAAAAGTTTACCATAAATCTTGAACAAACTAATGGGAACTTTCGCTGATTAAGTCCCCTGCCCCCCTTTATACTGAATTAGAATTTGCATGAAAATTCTTGTTTTGAGTGGTTGGCAGAGAGGGGAGTACAGAAATGTACAGCATGAGTGTGGTGGTACGTCGTGGAGTGCTGGCAGCTACATAACTGTAACGATGATGATGGATATGGTTTTCTATTTAGATAACATACTTACTATAACACTACATTTTTTTTACCTAATTTGAATATGCACAGAAATTTACATAGTGGGAGAGAGATAGAGAACAGTGCGGAAATGTGCAGTATGTCTACGTTTGAAAGTGCCTGTGGCAGCTTAGCTGTAATGACGATTATGGATACGATCATCAATTAAGACAAAATACTTAATAGATCGCAAAATGTATTACCTAATTCGAATTTGTGCGTAAATTCATATTTTGGAGACATGGAGAATGGAGTATGAAGATGTACGAAGTGTGTGATGATACATGACGACAGCAGCGATGGTGGGAGTATAGCTATAACAACAATGTTAGAAACTTACTTACTTTTTCCCCACATACTACTCCAGAAGCATATATCACAAATGTATGACAATCCCCAGTTCTGAACATCAATATTTTGGAGAAAAACATTGTATTGTATTTGGATAAATATGCTATTTACAGGTGTTAATGAACTACAACAAAATAATTTGCAAGATTGTGCATGTGACTGATGTAAGTAATTTGAGATCGGCAATGCATGGTCCCTGAATAAACATAACGCAGCTACATAGCATTAAACGTGTGGGTACCATGTGGTGATAAGTTGGTGTTAAAGCAAAGCAGGTTGAAAAAATGACTTAGAATGTCTTTAAAACTTCTGCCTGATTATAGAAATATTGATTTTTAGCAGCTCGTTACTAGCTTTCTCAAGATTTAATATAGCAAGAATCTATAAAATCTCGAACTAATCACTTGACAGTGCGACACTGATCATTCAATAACTATGTTCTTGAGTTATGTAGCCTACTCTGGAGATGTCTTTTCAACTGCTCTGGTGGCTTAATGCATGGGAAGCTGCTATCCCAAAGATCACGAGTTTGATTCCTGTCATAGAATAATTTATTATTATTATCATTTTTTTCATTACAGATGCAGTGCCGCAATACGTGAATGAGACCCGAACTCAGAAACTAACTTTCACTGGAAATCCAGTATCATAACCACTATGCTAGAGAGGTACGCTGTAACATGTCCCTTCGTTTCTTGTGTTATGCTCTCAAATGGTTGATAAATTAGCCAGTGACATACTGGCACTTCAAAAACTTATAGCCGTTACTTCAAAATTTCAATAAACAGGCCATAAGTCTCCATCTCAAATTACTTATTTAAGTAATCTACATATTCTGTGAAAATATTTCGGCATAATTCATTGCTTTATTTACCACATACAAAGTATATAGAGATATTTTTTATTTTACAATTACAATGCCAAACTGAAGTTAAGAGAATTCTTTTTGCTAAACAGAGTTGCTGTTTGGGAAATAATTCAACAAAATGTGTGTCCTGAATTTTCTAGAAATAGCCTCTTAAATCCCCTTCATTCTGGATGACTTTTGCATAACTGATATGCCATAAGAGATAGAAATCTTACAGTTCAGGAAAAATGTATATGTCATTAAAACACACAATTTATGTCAAATACTTTTGTTCTCTATTGGAAATATGTAATAAGACCATTTTTACCAATGTTTATCTCCATCAGTATGAAGTTGATAGAACAATCCTTTGTAACATTTTTGCAGAAGAGTTGGAGAAACTCAAACGAGTATAACACATCAGATAATTTTTTGCATTGATTTGTGCTCACTTTAATTATCAACATTATTTCATATTCTGTTTCCTCTCCTGTTAAACATTTTTTGAGCTACACAACTTTTTGCCAGAACATCATTACCTTGATTTCTAACTGGCACTATATTAAAACTGCATAAATTTAGGAATTGAGAATATTAAACGTTTTGTAACTGTATAATTGATATTAAACATATAGAATAATGGTTTGGTAAAATAATGATGTATATTGTTTAATTAGTGTGTATTCTGTTTTAAAACTGAATCCCTCCAAATTGTTTTTACCTTCTACTGACAAATTTGACTGTATGATATAAACTTTTGCCAGAACACCATCAATATTAAAAAATTAAACTTAATTATGAAATAATAAAAATTTACAAGTTCCACTCAACCTAGTGATTAGGAATGTCTTATTGGAGTGATTCTTGTAATAATTGCATTACTCTAAATTCATTTTTAATTCTTTTAAATTGTGCTGATGATAAAACACTACTTTCCAGTTAAGAAGGTTAGGATACATTTTCTTTCAAATGAGATGTTTAATTTTTAGTAATGTATTATGAGTCATTTTACACATGACTTCATCAAGACTCTTGCTAACAGAGCAGAGCCGATTTTGCAGGATTTGTCCTACATCAACAGCAACATACGACTAATGGATACAAGTGAGTTATTTGTGGTGATCTCTGGTGAGGGGTTGAAGAGCTTCATTAGTGAATTTTCTTCTAGCAGGAAATCAAAGTTCATAAAACTGTTTTTTTTCCATATATACAGCTCATAGTGCTTTACTATTAACTGAGCTTCAAAATGTATCACTTGTAATGGTTTATTATTATTATTATTATTATTATTATTATTATTATTATTATTATTGTTATTATTGTTTACATCTTGGTTAGACTTTTTTTCAGTATGTAAATGTTGAACCACATTTTCCTGAACCACATCATACAATGTGAACTTTAGAATATGGATATGGAAAGAGGATAGTAAAAATTAGGATAAAATATATATACAAACATTTATTTATCATCTCTTGTTGCTTTTCTGCTGTATTTTACTAAGTGTGCGAAATACTTGTTTCCTGAGTTCTTTCTGTCGTTTCATCTTTTTTAGCTCTGCTTGCTCAATTTCTTTGCGGTGCTGTGCTATGCGTTCTTTTGTTGCCTTCTTAAGTTGGTCCTGTTTGTGGCTGTAAGCTACCTTCAGCATCTTCATCAATGATGCAACCTGCCAACATGGGAAACCATTAAATATTTAAGCATATTTTAAGTAACAATTTCACTTATGCAAATATAGGTACTGCACTTCAGAGTAAAACAGAAAATCACAGCAGCACATACTTATTGCAATATCTGCATTTAGATAATAACTAATGCAAATTTTATATTTTCTGTTATATACAACTGAGAACTGTCATTACGAATCAGTGAGAAGGAAGGATGGAGGAAGAGAAGGAAGGGAGAAAGGGAGATACATTTTATTACGCTGGCCAGCTTGCTAATTAGCCAAGCTGCCTTTAGAGCCACTAGGGTAGTGCAATGTTCACAATTCCTGAAATTCATATTCTTTCCCCTTGTGGCTGTATAATTATGACAATGTAAACAAGAAATGTTAAAAAAAAAAAACACATATTGTGACAGCATTGTCTATGACTGCTCTCATGTTTGCTTTGGTATGGGCCGGTGGAGCTGGAATGTGGTAAACAAGGAAGTGCAGTGTGTTGGAAACAAGAGATTGGAACGAGACACATCTGGTACACTCAAGATTGTCTAGAAGCACCCAGTATCTTGAACAAGATTCCAGAAAGTTCTGTGAAGTCCTTTTCTAGCTATAAAATGAGCAAGAATTGCAAGCCAGAGGCATATGTGTTGTGAACGGTACTGAGTCATGGTGTGTTAGTGCACAGTGGTGCACGAGACATGGACAGTGCACACCCACCAACTTCTACGTGTTGAAACTTCGAGTGAATTATTTGCAGCAGTGAATTTAAGACTTTATTAGTAAACAACTTTTGAGTGTTTATTTTAAGGCTTCCTTTATTGGAAGGTTGTAAGGTGGGCAAGGCTTAACAAATCAAACATTAACAAGAACACATATAAATGGTTGAATACAGCAATAAGAAATAGAACAATATACGAGGGCTGTTCAATAAAAAATGATCATAATTTTATTACTGTCATAATTGCTCGCGCTATAATTCAATCTTATTATATTCTGTTAGCTTAATGTGAAACAAACACAGCTTAGTAGTTTCATTGTTGGTACTCTTGGTTCCCACCTATGAGAGGCAGGCAAGTTCAGATATGTTCAGTGTTGCCTACTGCTACAATGGAGATAACATGCGAGGAACAATATGCGACTTTGAAATTCTGATTTCATCTCAATAAATCTTTAGCTGAGGCCTATACAATGTTACAGGAGGCCTATGGAGAGTCTGTTCTTCCCTACAGTACAGCTCAACAGTGGTTTAAAATATTTAAAGAAGGGAGACAATCAATTTCAAAGGAAGGTGGACCTGGTGCTCCAGTTACTGCTCTTACAGAAGAAAATATCAACACTGTTGCTGCCATTGTGAGAGAAGATCGATGAATTACTTTAAGATCACTTTTTGAAATATGAACATTTCATTGGGTGCCACCCACACATTGGTGACAGAAACATTACATATGAGACGTGTTTGTGCGCGATGGGTTGCAAAACTGTTGATTCCCAAACAAAAGGACATTCGAGTGCAGGTCTGCATGTAGTTAAAGTTGATGTTAGAGGAAGATCCGGAGTTTCTTTAAAATGTAACCACCATTATCAAATATGTTGATTGTTTCTACTATTTTGTCGTAATAATCTGCATAATATTTCGCAGCATTTAACCAGCGTTTTCACAAATATTTTTTTTTATATTTGTAATGAATTGGTCCACATCACCATAGAAGAATTGTATCGTTTCAGTAACTCGATGAAGTTTGTGAGCCAAGCAAGTTAAACGTATCATATTGGGATAATATGTCATTTTAAGTTCTTTAGCTACTTTTAACATACAATTTCCACCATCTTGTACAAAAAGTAGCACTCTATCAGATTTAATCCCCTCTGGGCATAATAGATTGAGACTATTTTGAAAAATATCAACCATACTTTTGTGGTTAACTTTTTCAATGACATAAGATGTAAAAAAGATTTCTTAGATGTGTCTGGCGAAAGTACTCCCACAACTACCTTTGCAACAAACCTCTCGACAGAATTTTATTTTCACCCACAGATTTACATATTTTCGAGATAACATTATTGTAACATTTACATACACAGTATTTTCATAAAGTTGTTGCACTCAGAGTATCCTGCTTGGTGTATTTTGTAATGAAGTTTTCAAATTCTTTATGTTCTACCTTGAATGGAATATTGGCGCATACCATGATTTTACACATATCTTCAAAGAACTTTGATTGAAGTGGTAAATATTCTTCTTCTTCTTTATCATTTAATGTTCACTTGTGTTTGAAGACATTGTTGAACTGTTGTGCAAAGCACAGAGTGAACACAAACTTATTTGTACAGCACAACTATCGTACTGAACCAGTGGCACAGTGTAACCTGTTCACCCTTGAGACTCTGTCTGCAGTAACGACGTCAAGCAGACTAGGCACATCACCTATAACTTGAGTCCACCTTCCACGGATATATGTCTTCGCCCTGGTAATCACTGCTGATGAAACTACATCCTTTTGATCCTGAGAGCAAACAGCATAGCTCAGTGTGGAAATCTCCTTCATTACCAACCCCCAAAAAAGCAGAAGTGGTTGCTTCTGCTGGGAAAATTATGGTCATTCATTATTTGATATTCATGGAATGGTTTATCAGCATGTTGTACCTGCACACACATCAGCAACTGGACGATACTACAGTGATGTTCTGAAAACATTGCAAGTCCATATCAAACACAAAAGACCACATTTCCATGAAGCAGGCTGGTTGCTGCACCACGATAATGCGCACAGCATATTGCCAATGTTGCTGCTGAATATCTTGCAAAAATCACCATCAAGAGCATCCCTCATCCAGATTTAGCCCCTTGTGACTTTTTTCTATTCCCTAACTTGAAGAAATGCCTTTGTGGGAGGCATTATCCATCATCAGAAGCAGTGGTGAAAGCAGCGGAGGCGATTTTGAAGGACCTTTCAAAAACTGGCAGAAACGCTAGGACAAATGCCTTGCATTCATGAGAGACTATTTTGAGAAGGACCATCAAAATTATGAGGATGTGTAAAGGTATATTGTCAAAAAAAAATGTGATAATTCTTTATTGAACAGCCCTCGTACAATAAAGTGTCAAAATATAAATAAAGTTACAAGTGAAGTAGTGGAGGAACATGGGATAGTCATAAGAACATCATTGATAATGAAGACTATAAACATGAACTCTTAATAGGGCTGTTGAGCCCTTCAAAGTAGATAAGCCAATTTATTTAATATCTCTGATGTATAAGCCTAGCATCCTGCAGGTGTCAGCAAAGAATTCAGGAATTGTTCCATAGGCACCAATTAATAGCCCAATCACCGTAATATAGTCAAATGCATAATTCTCTTTGTAATATGCCATTGTTGGCTCATCTCTTTGTTGAGTTACAGATTCAACCTTCTGGAGAGAATTAGCCAACATATGTTGGAATGTATGGTTGCAAATACTCCTGAGTGCTTGACCATAGGGACAGAAGCCAAGAATGTGTGAAAGAGTTTTGAACTCGCTGTGGCATCACCGATAGCAGTTTTCATCTTAACTTCAACCTGGTACAGCTCGCACAGCAGTTACATATTTGTTACACTATTCTTTGGCCCCAAATGGGAGACAAAAAGTATGCATTCAGTCAAATGCAACTAAATGCAATTGTTTGAAAAATCTGATGTGTTCCATTCACATGACTTTCTCTACATCTGTGTAACAAATTGTTGTTAAAAAGTTTATGCTTCTATTTTCTTCATACTAACGGAGAAAAAATTGGCAGAAATAGTGTTATTACTTGCTACCTTGTAAGTAGAAGCAAAATAAGGGAAACCATAGGTTAAAGTGATAGTCAAAGGCTGGTTGCTATGTGACTGAAGTTCCTTTATTTGTATGGATAGGAGTTGACAAATTCCTGTATGAGAAAAGTATGTTTTTCAAAGCTGAAACCAAAAACAATGAATACCTTAAAAACAATCACCTCCATGAAAAAAATATACATAACATAACTTGTATGTCTTAATGTGCTCTACATTTTCTGTGTGTAAGTTTTATCCATCTCTTACGGTTTAGCAGATATGCAAAATTCCGTAAAATTCATCCAGAATAAAGTAGTCTTCAGAGGCTATTCCCAGAAAATTTAAAATATACATTTTATTTGTCAAGTAAATAGCTGTAACATATGATATTTTAATCAAAATCCTTAGATCCATTTTTTAGAAAATCAAAATTTTTCGAAAAAAGTTCCATGTAAAGGGGAGTTGGGAGTGGGGGAATTTTCTTGAAAATCTTCGTATTGTATCCTTGGAAGATACCACACCTACATACCAAATTTGGTTTTTAAAGGACTTTTTGTTTTTGAGCCCCCCACACCACACCCACACCCACACCCACACCCCCCCCCCACCCCCCCCACCCCCCCCCCACACACACACACACACACACACACACACACACACACACACACACACACACACACACACACACACACACACACACACACACACACACACACACACACACACACACACACACACACACACACACACACACACACACACACACACACACACACACACACACACACACACACACACACACACACACACACACACACACACACACACACACACACACACACACACACACACACACACACACACACACACACACACACACACACACACACACACACACACACACACACACACACACACACACACACACACACACACACACACACACACACACACACACACACACACACACACACACACACACACACACACACACACACACACACACACACACACACACACACACACACACACACACACACACACACACACACACACACACACACACACACACACACACACACACACACACACACACACACACACACACACACACACACACACACACACACACACACACACACACACACACACACACACACACACACACACACACACACACACACACACACACACACACACACACACACACACACACACACACACACACACACACACACACACACACACACACACACACACACACACACACACACACACACACACACACACACACACACACACACACACACACACACACACACACACACACACACACACACACACACACACACACACACACACACACACACACACACACACACACACACACACACACACACACACACACACACACACACACACACACACACACACACACACACACACACACACACACACACACACACACACACACACACACACACACACACACACACACACACACACACACACACACACACACACACACACACACACACACACACACACACACACACACACACACACACACACACACACACACACACACACACACACACACACACACACACACACACACACACACACACACACACACACACACACACACACACACACACACACACACACACACACACACACACACACACACACACACACACACACACACACACACACACACACACACACACACACACACACACACACACACACACACACACACACACACACACACACACACACACACACACACACACACACACACACACACACACACACACACACACACACACACACACACACACACACACACACACACACACACACACACACACACACACACACACACACACACACACACACACACACACACACACACACACACACACACACACACACACACACACACACACACACACACACACACACACACACACACACACACACACACACACACACACACACACACACACACACACACACACACACACACACACACACCTTTTTGTAAAAATTCTATTTTTGGATTCAGGGGACACAAAACATGTATTTCCGGTGAAATCTTGGTATCAAATTTTTGGGTGGAATACAATACCTTCTCTATACACTATGTACATAGTTTGTATAGAGAAAGTAAAAAAGCAATAGAAATACTAACTAAATTGAATTATAAAGATACACTACTTTTATGCAGCATAATTGAAATTATATGTTACTCTAAAAATGAAATTATGAAATGCATAACATAATTATACTATTGTTGGCATAATGTGTTGAACTGAATTTATTTTGTACAAATCATAGATAACTTGAGCTGATCCATGAACTTGGAATGCTGTCTTTCTTATAATTGGACAGACCTCTACATGTTTAACAAATACAAATTTTTTAGATCTTCGAGTGCTCTCCTTCCCTTTGTGTTTGCAGTCTTTTTTCCTATACTGCTTCTCCTCTTTTTTCCATTCCATGTACTAGTTTTTGCTCAACTTTACTTGAATCTTTCTTTGAGTTTTACTCTTACTGTTATCAGTTTTCCTGCATTTAGTTGCTTATCACTTTTCTCCTACATTTCACCTTTTGTTTGTTTATTCATGCTGCACTTGCCTAAGTCCTTATCCCCCCCTTCTCCTTCTCTTGTAATTATGTTTTCCTATCTTTTGTTCTGCATAGCCACTCTCTGTGTCATGTCTATTTCCTCATTGCTTTTCAAAACTAGACAAATTATAAATTACTCTTTCATTTCTACATCCCATTACCACTTAGGTACTTTGTCTTTCCATACTTTTATCTTGCCTAACTGTCTGCCTTTCTTTTTTTCCCCACTCCTCTTCTGTTTCTGTAATCTCCCATTTAAATGCTTCATATTCTACCCACAATCTCTTCCATTTGTTAATATTTCCTCTAATTCACCATCTACCTGTCATGCTCTGTTCTGTGGTATTGCCCCCTTGCTTCGTATGTCTGCTGACCTGGCTTTTCTCCTCTATACTTGCCGCTTCTCCTACAGCTGCTCTCTTTTCCTTCCCTTGCCTCTGTCTTGCTGCCCTATATATTTTCCTCTTTACTGCATGTTGTTTTCTTTATTCTCCGTGGTCAATGCTCCCTTCTGTGTCATCATTCCTGTTGTTTCCTGCTACATGTCTTGCATATACATACGTTGCTTCTGTCATTTTATCATCAATCTATGGTTTTAAGTCCCTAATGTAGGAATAATATTGATTTGACAATTGAATGCCCGCCGGCAAAAACGCTGTAACCCTCACTTTTATAGAACGCTGGATTTTCGTGCGTATAAACGTTGTATGTGGTAAGAGTCAGGCATGTGTGAAGTTATATTGGCAAACATGAAGATTATGCACCTTTTATCTTTTGTTTTAATTTTGCCGCGTCTGCTCAGATGCAGAAATTTATTTGTTTTTATTCTCTACTGAAAAATTTGCACTTTGAGGGTTACAATGCTTTTGCCGGGTATTCAATTGCCTTTAACCAGATGATATTCATATTAGAAATCTTAATAGATGAGATGGCCACTGTTATTTCCTTTTAGTTAGGATGGTCATTTGATAACAGCTTCTCTACTATGACAGTGGCATCTTGTATTATAGAAACCATGATTGCAAGCAAAACTGGGTGAAACAGTGACAGAATACCATACTAATGATATATATTTTATTGTGAGTGTTATCTAAATTAAAACTGCTCCACTTTTAACATTAAATGATTTTAATAGAAAATTAAATAACTCAGAAGTTGGAGACAAGTGACGTAGTTCAAGTATAATAGTTAAAAATGAGTTGGAATAGTGACACTCACCTCACTTAAAATTAAATTTTCAAGACATATGTTTCAAGGGTGTTTGCCCTCATTTTCAGCTGAACATTTTAGGATTTGTGATGACATGGTCAATGAACAAATAAATCCAAGTACAACTATATAATGTCATCCTGCAACCATATCTGATGTATGGAAGTGAGAAATGGCACTAAGAACAAGTGATTAAAGATGATTCAAAGCAGCCAAAATGAGGTATTTAAAATTGATATTAGGAGCGAGTCTTATAGATAAAAGAAGAAATCAAGAATTTGTGGTCCCTGGGAAAGAGGTCTGAAAACTATTTTTTTACTATGTTCTAAAGTTTAAATTGCCTGTATCTCACTTTACCTGAATATCAACAATATGTTATGCTACAATAGTAAACAAACAAATGAATCTATTGTATAACAAACGTGTTAGCAAGAGGATGTAGGATTTGATGCATTAAACAAACAAATATTTATTCTTAACAAAATGCTGGTGGAGAGCATGTAACAACTGGTTAGCAGCTTTAATCCATTCAAGGATATCCAATAATAGAGATAAGAAATAACAACTAGTAATAAATAAACAATAATAAATAAATAAATAATAATATGCATTACACCATGCAGCTATTCTTGCTTATGACCACTGCAATACCATCTTATAATCTTTAATGCTGGGTAATGGTTCTTTTTTCACATAATAAAATGGTATCTACATTCAATAAAAACCTGTCAGCATGTAACTATGCTATCACACAGATTGCTTTAGTTGGGCCCTAACCATCCTTTGCCACAGTTTCTCATGAATTCAGAACATACATTTTCAGGATTTGATCCTGCAATCCTTGATTTGATACGTTAATCACTCCTATTGTGCCTTAGACTGTATGCCCATAAATCCAGACTTCAAGGTTTGTATTATTTAACAGAGAGTTATCCGAGTTATCTGTTGGTATATGGGTTATTTAACAATCATGCATAAGATGTCATATCACCTCCACACTGCTGAAGGGATTAACAGTTTGTTAGACCTTAACAAAATGTTACAAAGTAGCGCTGAATATAACAACTTTCATTCCCCCCTCTGAATTCATCATTTTTGCAGCCCTATCAACAGAAACTCTAGAGGGTAGCTCTTCCACATCTTGTTTTAACATTTCTACACGGACAGGCAGCACACCAGATCAGACATTATGCAGAAATAGTGCAGGAAAGCACCTGTGGATGGTTTATTAAATTATGCATCTCAAAATGTTTTAATGCTGAAATCCTGCATTTCAAAATGTTGGTTGGAGCATATTTAGGTAGTAGGTATAAATAAAACATTATGAAGATTACAAACCTTCTGCTCATGTGGCTCCCTCACTACTGCAATTCTTTGTGACTCTAAGCTGGGTGCCTTATTTTTCAGTATTTTCTTTGGTTTATCTTTGTAAGGAAGTTCCTTCTGTAGTGACTTAGGTATGACCAATGGTCGGAACACCTTAGGCTGCCTTTCAATTGGCTGAAAAAATCACATCAAAACATAGTTTAAAGAAATGGTATTTTAATATTAAAATTGCATGTTAATGATAAATGGTTTTAAAGATGAAACTTTTATAAATAACTATAAAGCAGATAAACCTGCTTTTTTCCCTTTTTAACAATTAAGAATTCTGCTTTCTTTTAGATAAAAGAACTGATGAAATAGATGCGGTAACAACTTTATTTTGTTAAGTGTATAGGGAAGATTATTCATGAATAAACCAATGAACAATATGAGATTATCATTGAAATAATGACTTCAACTAATAAGCATTAAATGTTATAAAAACTGTAAAAACTATACAAACAAGGTTAGTGCAAAAAAGAAGAGATATTTGTATACATACCAAATACAAACTATCTGCAGTAACTTGGCTATGAATGCCCCTCTCTCGCTTCAACTGTCCAACTGTTTTCATTCCTCTCCACGAGTTCTTCTGTTCCAAAGGCAACAGAAGTGATGTTACTGGATTATATAGTTTAGGTACCTCAACTTTGTACCATGTCCGGCAGAACACAATATCTACAATGACACAAAATTAAGACTTCATAAGAAAATTGGAAGCGATAAAGTATCAAAAAATGTCCTGGTTTCTTTTGAAGTTGAAAAATATCTTCTCCAGAACCTGAATGTACATCTTTGTAATAATCAGCACACTACAGATCAAATACAGATGCTCAGATAACTAGGTACTTAAAGATGATTGGGACATCTCTAACTTAATTTTATATCAAATTTGTGTTCACTTGTACTGACTATTCTTTCTTTCATTTTTCAGTTACTCTTTCATTTTCATGCATGTAACTATCAAATGTTTATGCATTTATTCACATTTCTTTTGGAAACAGTTTGGTTTTAACTGAAGCAATATTAGAAGAGGTTGTAACATATTAGCTTAATGCATTATGCTGTATTTAGCAAAGGGTTTTCTGAGAAATGCAAAGGATTTTACTTTTCTGAGCAGTAAAATTCAATAGATCCTATTACTATATCTACCATGAACACAGTACACAGAAAAGGTACATATTTCTTCAAAGATTCAATACAGAGATTTTACCTGAAATATATGTTTTGAGGTCCCTGAATAAAAAAGCCCTTATAGGTTTGCGTGTGTATGAACTTAGAACTTAAGTTTTCACACCCCCCCCCCCACACACACACACACACACACACACACACATGATTTTCACCCCATGAACATGATTTTGCAGCATGATTTTCTTAGACACTAATGTCTAATAAAATCATTAAGGTTTGCAGCTTACAGACTTACCACTAAGAAGAATTTTGTCCTCAAATGTTGCTCTGAAACAACCCTCTGGTTTTGATACAGCTTTCTTGATCTGGCCACGGATTCCAGAAACAGTCTTAACTTTTGCTCCTTCAAATTTAGCCACTTCAAGTGCTGAATTGAACATGCCCTTTATAAATGCAGTCTTCTTGTATATTTTATATGGTGTTCCTGTTAACTTCAATTTTTTCATCACCTGTGTCGATTTATCGAGTTCAACTACTGCTCCTGTTGCAGCAATTCTGAAATCAAGCTATATATTCAAATAATATTAATTGTACATTTTGCATACATTACCAGTAAACATATAGCACTATATTATGAGACCATTCATAACAAAGAGTATAATATGATAATAATCACTGTTTAACAATCTAATACCAGACATTTAAGTGTGCTAATAAATTTCAGTCACTGTGCACTTTCCCTTAAAGGTTTTCAAATTGTTATTTATTTGCTGTAAAAAACAAAAATAAAAAAAAAAAAAATCTTTATTTTAGCAATTGCACAGCTATTAGGGTCTTTGTAAAATGTTAACTTTTCAATAGCATTCTGCAACAATGGAATTTTTTTATCTTAGTATAAAGAACAGATTTCATTTTCAATAACTCTTGATCTGCAGCACATCGGCCATCAATACGCTACAGTTTTGATATTTTTCTCTCATACATTAGCATTAATTTTTTCTTATCTCTAAATTTTCTCAGGCTGCCAGTCAGGTAAATATTTTCAAGAAGGCTTTGGCTCTTATTTAAATTTTACTTGAAAACAATTTCCTTTCTGCTCATCCGTTTTGACTATCTGGGCCCCAAGGTCTTTTCTTTTTTTTAATTCTATTATATTTAAGTAATTTTAATAACTCAAGTCATATGGGAAAGAAATTGTTTGGTCAGGTACCATGTTTACGGTATGTGGTGGGCAGTGACCATTTAAGGTCTCTTCCCTGTACTTTACAACCTTCACTTAACACCATGCAGATGGTATTAACAGTGCTATCCAGTCTAGCTGCACTACAACTGCTGTAGTCAGCAAAGTGCAGCTAGCCTTCTAAGGTCTCATCTCCTTACACCCTTCTTACCACTTAGCTCCACAACAGGCAGATGGGGTTAAGGGTGCTTTCCAATCTACTGTCTGCACTACCTGTGGATAGATAGCAGGACAATCACAATTACCATCTATTTTCTGTTTCATTATTGTTTTAGACTAAAAATGAAATTTTGGGTTGTGGAATTAAATATGCAATCTGGTAGGTGAATGAGGAATATTATAAAGAACTAGATTGGTTAGTCCATGGGATATGAACCCAGCACCTTGTAAATGCAGGCTATAAATATTATGCCTGAGCCACCCCAATCGATACCAAAGCTCTGTTTGGGATTACAAACCAATTAAGTTTAATGATTGTTCAATTTTGGTCAATATTGTTCAGTTTTGGTTGCACTTCCAAATGTTTTTTAATTTCTCTACACGTACCATGTACATAGTGTGTAGAGAAGGTATTGTATTGCACCCAAAAATTCAATCCTGAGAGTTCGACAGAAATAGATGTTTCAGACACCCTGAATCCAAAAAAATGAATTTTTATTAGGAAGGGAAGGGGTGGTTTTGTGTGTGTGTGTGTGGGGGGGGGCAGCAAAGCTAAAAAATGAAAAGTCTGTTAAATAGCAAACAAGGATGAGACACAAAGAAAATCTCCCCACCACAACTACCCTTTAAATGGAAAAATGTTCGATGATTTTGATTTTCTCAAAAATGGCTCTAATGATTTTGATTAAAATATTGCACATTAAAGACATTTACTTGACAAATAAAATATATATCTTGGATTTTCTACGAATAGCCTCTGAAGACATCTTTATTTTGGATGAATTTTGCAGAATTTATCATAACTGGCAAACCGTAAGAGAGAGGAAAAAACTTAACAAAAATGTAGTGCTCATTGAAGCACAAAATTTGTTATATTATTTTCATGGAGTTGACCATTTTTGAGATGTTCCTTGTTATTAACTTCAGTTTTAAAATACTTATAATTTTCTCATATGAAGAATAAAATTGTCAACACCTAGTCATACAAACAAAGGAACTTCAATCACATAGCAACCAACTTTTAAAAGATTTGACTATTGTTATTTGGCACTCCCTCATTTCCTTTCTGCTTATAAACAAAGCAAGTAATAAGATCATTTCTGTTAATTTTTTATGGATTAACTTGAGGTAAATAGAAGAATAAACTTTTTAATAATAATTTATTACAGAGATGTAGAGACAGTCATATGAATGGAACACATCAGATTTTTTTGAATTACTTCACAGTGTTTGATTCCATTAACAATTCTTGAATAGTTAAATTTGGCTGTTTTTAATTAATCTAATTTTATTCTATTATAAGTTTTCTATATAAAAGCATTATTTACCTGTATTTGAATCTCTTGATAATTATATTTCTCCTGGAATATACATGGAATAATCATATGAATGCATTGACTCCCTATATATTAAGACCATTATACTGTGAAATACTTTTATATTTTAAGTTGACTCATTTTGCAATAACTCTGGAATAGTGCTCTGCTTTATCACATGCCAAACTCAGTACTTATTTGATGTATCTTTCAATTTGCCTAGTCAGTTTTTAGAGTACAACGTTTAAGTTTATTGAAGCACTAAGAAATACATATATATTGTACAATACATGTCTTGCACTGACTGGTCCACTTTTTCAGAGGCCAGTCCAGGTAAAGTTATACAAAAAAAGAAAAATACATTTTACAGTAGCTACCACTACCACTGATACTAATGCTCATGAATTATAGTTCTTCTGTTAATAGTCCATTTCCATTCATTTTTGACTTTTTCTAAATATTGTCCCAATGTCTTACAGTTTTTATCCATAATTTTATTTATATCGGATTTCCTATTCAATTTTGACCATATATTTTCTTTCCTCCATTTCTCAGTTCTCTTACAATAACAAATTATATCCTGATATATGGTGGACTTTGAGACAGTGATGTGTTTTAAGAATTAAAATTTAGTTGAGTCGATTTTGTAACACTACATCACTTACTTTTTTTTATTTCGGAAAACATGTTTCAGAAGCCATGTGCTTCCATTGTCAATTCCTTTTGTCGACTGCTGGCATTGCTTGCTGTGGTGGTTGTCTCTGTCCCTGGTGGTGGTTTGATGAACTTCTGGACGAGTAGATCGCCTGGCAGGATTTCAAAATTGAAAACCCGGTTCTTGTTTTTCCAAACATATATGTTTTCCCAAACTTTTAATTCTGTCTTCCTTGTGATGTTTTTGAGGATTTTAAATAACATACCATTAGCTTGCAGGTGTCTGTTTCGTTGCGTTTTTAGCCTTCATAATCCTGCTCTTAATCATGTTATCCCCCTCCTTTCTTCATGGCTAGTGTTATTTATATATCTTTCTCTTTCCCAGCTATTTTTTATGGGTATATATAAAACAAAGGTCTCTTATCTGATACCTGACTAAAAATTTTATGAATTTCTATACCTTCAAATCTTTTTCTTGTTCCCTTACAAAAACCTTTATAATTTGTTTCTCTTTTCCTCCAAATATTGCTAAACCATTATTTTCTAAGTTAATTCTTAATTTACTCACCCAACTTGTAGTAGAGCACTAAAGCTCCATTGTATCTTTACTCTTATTCACAGGCCAAGTTTTTCAACAATTGAGTGAATGTTACATAATGGCAGATTTTATGATTTTTTTCGGAGCACTCATTGTTAAGTTTTTCAACAATTGAGTGAATGTTACATAATGGCAGATTTTATGATTTTTTTCGGAGCACTCATTGGAAGAACAATGGAGTAAAAAGACTGTAGCTATACTTAGTAATGACAGGTTTGTTAAAGTGCTCTGGGTTATCACATGCAAATGTTTCTTTTTTCTTCCTTTAAAATAAATTGGAAATGACATCGTTTTAACAGTAGTGAATTAAATTAGACAGTTTCAGTAGCTGTAATTCATAAAGATTACTCATGGAAATGTAACATTTCCAACATTAAAATTAAAAGGCCAACAAACTTGTGCACTACATTATGATACATCTTTAGATTTGATATTACAGCATTTGTTGCTTTAACCTTGTGTGGAAAAAAAAAAAAAAAAAGCATAAGGATGACAATGCTTAAACAGTGAATGTATATTATGGAATAGGAGAGAAGTCAAATGGATCATAACAAAATTTGCTTATGGAATAGGAGAGGAGTCCAAGGAGCCATAACAAAATTTGTAAATACTGGAAAAATGTTACCTCCAGGAACTTACAAGGATGGTTCAGAAAGTAACATACAATAATTTTTATACCAAAAATTTAATAGGTATCATTACAACAAATGCACAACTGAAGAGACATCTTTTGTGCATTTGTCTCTATAGTTGCAAATTTTCTTAACACATTTCTCCCATCTTGATACCAGTTTCAAAATATTCATAGGAGTCTGTTCAGTTGATGTATTGCCACCTGTGGACTGTTGTTTTTACTGCTGCGTCTGATGCAAAGCATTTACTGGCCAGGAATTTCTTCATGGGACCAAAAAATGAAAGTCTGAAGGTGTCAGGTCTGGACTGTATGGAGAATGTGGGAGCACCTCCCAAACAAAGTTGTTGATTTTCTAATGAACAACTGCAGAAATATGGGGGCGAGCTTTGTCATGCACAAGTTTGACACCATCAGCATGAATTATGGCATTTGTCACAAAGGGCATGATGCAAATTGAACAATGTTTTAACATTGGCTGCAGCATTCATGTAGTCCCATTTTCAGCAAGTCCACCAATATCACACCACTAATATTCCAGAAAACCGTCACAAACACTTTAGGAGCAGATTGAGGCACTTTAAATTATTTTCTTCTGAGGAAGCAGTATATTTCTACTTCACAGAGACCTTCTTTTTTCAGTATGCCCATAATAACCACTGACAGTTCCCTTCAGAAAGTTATGCCCTTCTATGGAATAATGTGATAAGTGATCCAAGCTTGTCATCATTCGCTGGCCCTTGTGATCATCTGTCAGGTCCTTGAGCAACCAGCAAGCATTAACTTTGCAAAACTGCACTGTGCCATATACAATAACATATACTGCACTGTATAAAATGTTGAACTGCTGAGATAAGGTCTGTAGTTGGATCCACTAGTCATTTAGAACTGCCACCTCAATGACTCGGGCATTCTTCATGGTTGTAGCTGGCTGTGCAGAAAGTGACACATTACAAAAATTATCATGGCCATCTTCAAAAAATGCACACCACCTGGAGACATTGCTATGGTCCAAACATGCCACATATGCCCTTGTGAATTTCACAACTAGCCCATAAATATTGTATTACATCCCCTGTGCTCTTTACAAGTGGATGATAGTAGCATGTGCACCATCTTAGATGCATAATTTATGCCTTCTCTAACTGGAGCTACACATGAGAAACAAATAGCATCCATAGCGGAAGCTTCAAACTATACCTTATTGAAATTCAACATCCCCGCTGCAATACCCACACAGAAAAAAATTATTGTACATTACTTTTCAATCCATCCTTGTAGCAGTGGTGTTCTACTGTGCATCTATAACAACAGAGTTTCTTGCTGTGATCTAAGTTTTCTATATTTGCAAAACTTTAAATAAATTACAATTTTTACGTTATCTTTCAAAGAATTTCAACTCTTTTTTTTTTTTCAACTGTGCCATTTATAACCCACCTTTTTAACTGTATAGGTCATACTGTATTGGATTTTGGAACACTATTGCCTTTGGCAATGGTGGTAACTCAAATACACTTCTCATTGAATTTTTGCATGTTAGATCGCACTCGCAAGCCTGCGCACCCCCCCTGCCATGCACGCAAACACATACACGCGCACGCCCCCCCCCCCCATCCCCAACCCCCCCACTCTCTCTCTCTCTAGGGAGGATAGGGAATAATCTTAACTGGAGAAAAATTTGCCCCCGGACAGGAATCAAACTTGAGAACCTTTGCACAGCAAGTGGATGCTCTACTGACTATTTCAATTTTCTTGCAATTTTGCTGTTGTGTTTCCCTACTTCACTAGGAGATGCTGATCAAATCAATGTTTTATATATTCTACATGAGGTACATTATTTTCAATTTATTCTGCAAACAAAGTATAAACTAAGAAATGAAACAGTTTAAGAATATATAATAAGTGAGTTGGTAGATGGTAACACTACATCACTGAAAATTCCACTTACTTGGACATGCTCCCATTATCAACAATTCCCCCAACTGGGAACAATACCCCAATCCTGAAATGCATCCAAGTAAGTGTAATTTTCAGTGATGTAGTGTTGCTATTTGCCAACTCACTTATATGACTATGCATCACAGTTATCAGCTTCTATTCCCTCAAATTAGTTTAAGAACAATATAATTGTTATTTCATTGCAAAATGTAAGTTTCCACTGCTTGATACAGAGAACTAAATTCTATACAAACCTGTTTATCTGCAACATTTTGAATAGCAAGAATACCAGTGCCTTGTGGTGTTATAGGTCCCCAGAAGTTTGCCATGCATGTAACATGTTCTGGTGTATATTTAAGCATTCTGTAATAAAGAATTGAAGTGTGCATTAAAATGTTAGTTCATGAACTCCCTTAGAACTACATTGATTGCAACACATTTGCAGGTCCTTTCTTAGAGAAATTAACCACCTGCTCATGCATTAATTATCAAATTCATAAACATTACTGAAAAATTATTTAGGAAATTTAGATTAAAATTGGATAACTTGTTTGCAATTTACTATATGTATTTCAAGAGCCCCATTCACTTTTATTTTCTCCACTGCTTACCTAGGTAATTATTGCATTCCACTCAGAAATTCAATAAAAATTTCAGCAGAAGTACACATTTGGAGGTGAGTGCATGGTGTGAGTGCATGCTTATGTAAACAGCATAACTCAAAAATATTTAAGTCCACGAACTTCCAAGGATGCAATACAAGATTTTGACATCTTTTATATGGAAAACTTTGATTCTCTCAAAAATGGAATTAATATATCATATATTAAAATTATGTTCATGATAAATGAAATGGACATCTTGAGTTTTTTTATTTCGGAAGAGCCTCTGAATTTATTCTGATGGTAAATCATAAAAACCAGACAAAATCTTACTACATAAAAAATATGATCTCATTAAACATTTTTTTTTTTTAGCTTTTCTATCAGTTTGAATTTTCAAATCCAATAATTTTCTCAAGTGGGTAGTGATTCATTTTTTCTCCTGGTCAAGCAAAGAGAACAAAATTTCAAATAGCAACTGCCTGCCTTTGAAAATATTTGAATATTGTTTTAGTTTACTATATTCTTATTTCTACAACAAGATGTGTAAATAACTAATGAAGTTTTTCTGTATTAACAAGAAGTAGAAAGTTTGTTTTTTTCCCCCATAATAAGGTATTCTGCATATAATTTCATTGTACTTTTTCCCCCTGGAAAGGTTAGGAATTCATTAACTTCTTTCCCGGCAGCCCCAACATCTTTATTAGTATTAAGGGGTGAATTGGATTGGTAAGAGAGTGGTGAATTGAATAAAATTAATGGGAATTAGTTAGATTCAGATCTTCATCTATTGTTATGACTTTATTATTGGATTGAATATCTTTATTATTTGTAAGTATTGGACAATAGTCAAACACCAGGTTTGATCAGTGTTTGAAATATACATTAAGATGTTGATACCAACCTTACAGAATCCCTGGTGCTCACCTTGAGAGCTTCACTCACTACTACAGTAAGTAACCCTTTTAACATATATAGTAAACCATGCAAAACAGTGCCCATATTAGTTTCTTTTCACTAAGCAATGCAAAAAGGACTATTTTACTTAATATTAAAGATAAATGAAAATCAGACAGATTAATCCATGTTATAAAATTCACTGCTACTGAACAAATTTAACATCTTTGTCTATAAAAATAATCCCTGTTCTGAGGTGCTTTACTCTTAGTAAGTTTTCACAATGTGATATTTATTATACCTGTGTCTGAGATTATCTTCCAACTTAGAGAAAATAGGTAAAGTCTGAAATCTACGCCATCCAAGTGACATTATGAGTGGATCTCTTGTTTTCAGTATTTTCTTGTGCCATCTGTGTTTCTTAATCCGCACCTATTAAAGAGACAATAGATTATCATTCAAAAAATTTGTACTAAAAGAAAATATATAGTAGTGACATTAATTCCTGACACTTTATTATTAAATTAATCTTCAGATTGCATTAAACTCTTATTCAGGATTATTTTTATCTGACATATTATAGCCAGGAAGATAAGCATAATACATTATTGGAGCTTTTACCAAAACTTGGAGCTAATTTGACCTTATGGGCTAATTTGGTCTAACTTTTGAAAATATATTATTTTATAAATATCCATATTTTATTATATACTACCGTAAAAGCGGGTGAATCCGATATAGGTTTCTTCTTTTATTTGGAAAACAACACTAAACAGCGGAACAACTGTTTAGAGTTAATTATTGCATTGCGTGTTCGGAACGAAAATACAAAGGAACTGTTATTATTGTTTTCTGTAACAGTAGATCAGATTCAAGTGAACGCGTCATAGTGATGGAAGAAGCTTACTTGTGAAAAGTTCTGTTGTGTGTTTTATCGGGGAAATTAAGCATCCAAAAAGCATCGGAGAATTATGGTGTGCCATATACCACCCTTAATGATAAAATAAATAACAAATATAAATTCAGAATGGGAGGACAAACTGCTTTAAGTAAAGAAGAAGAAAAAGCTTTGGTTGAAGGTTTACTGGTGTGTGCCAAATGGGGTTTCCCGCTAAGAAATTGAGATATCAGAAACTTAATACAAAGCTATCTAAATAGGATAGGGAAAATAGAAAAAGGATTTACTGACAACAGATCTGGCAACATGGGTTCCTTGGTAGGACCAAGGAATTAAGTGCAAGATTAAGTGAAAATATAAAGAGAGCCAGAGCAGTTGTTACACACGCTACAGTACGCAAATATTTTTCTAATTTAGAGACATAAATGGAGATCTAACATCATTAATTATGATGAAACCAATTTCTCAGATGATCTGGCCAAGTTCGAGTCGTCATCAAATGTGGTGTGAAACACCCGGAAAGAATAATTGATTCTTCAAAGAACAGCATTAGCATTATGGTATCTGCTACAGCAGATGGAAAATTGCTTCCTACAGTGTACTAGAGTAAGCATCTCTATGACACATGGCTGTTAGGGGGTATGCCTGGTGCTGGCTATAATAGAAATATGAGTGGATGATTTGATATGAGTATGTTTGAAGCATGGTTTTCAGACATTCTGGTTCCTTTTGTAAGAAGATTACAAGGGACAAAGTTGCTAATAGGGGATAATTTAACAAGCCACATTTTTCTACATGTCATCAAACAGTGTGAGTTGCACAATGTGCAATTTGTTCTGTTGCCACCTAGCAGCACCCACTTGACCCAACCACTCGATGTAGCATTCTTTCGACCACTCAAACGTGCTTGGAGGAGTGTTCTTGACGAGTGGAAACAACATAACAGAGGTGCAGTTCCAAAATCAGAATTTCCTTGCCTTCTTAAAAAGGTATTTGATGAAATTGGAGATAATAAGAAACAGAATATCATATCCGGTTTTGCAAAGACAAGGAATTGTTCCCTTCTACCCAGAAAAAGTTCTCTCTCAAGTTGTAGATGTAAATGATGATAATGGTACACAGAAAATGGAAAAGTCATGGACAAAAGCATTTGTGGATCACTTAAAGAAGTCTCGTACTGGAGAAGCAGCTAAGAGAACAGAAGCGGTTCGTAAGACTCAGGTGACGCCAGGTAAGGGAGTGGTTGTGGAAGATCTTGAGAGCCAACAAAATGTCCACATTACAGGTGAAGGAAGCAGTGTAGATGAGCCAGCAGATAGACATGATGATGATGACGATGATCAAAGCATCAAAAGCAGTTGAGGAAAGCGAGGATAAAACTGAAGAAATTTCAAGAGGAGAGTTTGTTGTGGTAAAATTCCCAACGAAGAAGAGGGTTAGATATTTTTATTGGAAAGATTGAGGAAGAAGTTGATAAAGATTTGTTTGAGGTTAAGTTTTGAGAGACAGAGACAGAGAGAGAGAGAGAGAGAGAGAGAGAGGAGGGAGGGAGAGAGAGAGAGATAGAGAGAGAAGATAGCTTGAACACGCACTTAATTTTTCCAGAGACTGAAGACATTGCAGAAGTAGAGAGAAGTGAAATAATTTTATTCGAAAAAACCAATGCGAAACTCAAAGAAGAGGAAGTTACGTGTTTAGAAACATAATTGATATGATTAATAAAATTGAGTAATGGACAGTTTCAATGATGAGAACCTGAGCTGTGTTTTTGTTCTTTATAATCATATTCTGTAATCGAACTTTGGTTATGAACATGTGCTGAAACATTTGGAGTCCTACAAAATAAATATGAATATAAATGAACAATTTATATACCATTGTTCATTGTTTCTGTGTATTTTATGAAATTATTTTTTAAAAATCACAGTTGTGATTGCATTCACCCATATTAAAGTTATAAAACGACATTGAATAAAAATAAATGAGTGATCGGAACCACCCGCATTATGCTCAGTAAACAATTTAATAAATACACCATTGTTGAAGTCAGTCAAAGACGATATTTATCATTATTGTCTAATATGAAGGAACATATCTTCCGTGCTTCACCACTTTTAACAAAGTATTTCATTTCAAAATATTAAATTATATGCAAATTTTGATCGGATTCACCCGCTTTTATGGTACTTTATATACTAATTTTATATAGTACCTAATGTGAAAATTGGAATTACTGCTCTCTTGATATATGAAGGAGCTCAACATTTAAATAATTCTATTATTTTTTGGATTATGACACTTCAGTACCATGATCTTATATATAGGTATACATGATTTCTCTAATTTTGAGACCCTATTATTTATATTTCATATTGGTTACAAAATATAATAAACAGTATATTTGGAAATTATACTTTTTAGTTTATACTGCATTTAATATGAAATATAATGAATTATTACTCTCTTATAATAGGAGACTCGAAATTGGAGAAGTCTTGTATACATAAGATTATGGTGCTCATGGTGTTGAAGTGTAACAATCTCAAAAGCAAACAGATTTCTCAAAGTTTTGAGTTCCTCTATTTTAACATGCAACAATGATTTCAATATTCACATTGGATACAATACAAAATAACACTTTTTATAGAGCATATTTGTGAAATAAAGTATTTTCCAAAATCAGGGCAAAATAGCCATTAAGGGCCACATTAGGTGCATCTTATGGTAAAAGGTTCATTAATCCATTATGATAACACTTTCTCATTATAATATATCAGATAAGAATAATCTTGAATAAGAGTTTAATGCAATGCTGTAATCTAAGAATTAATTTAACCAAAGCGTGTCCAGATATGGAAATTGAATGTTATTTATGGATGCTCTAACTACTATGGTTCTCAGTGTCCCATTCCATATTATTATTATTTTTTTTTTTTTTTTTTTAATATAGCCCCATTAACATATAAAGTCATGTCAAGGGCTTTGCACTTGAAACAACTCATTGTCAATAGGTTTAAATCATTTTGTTTTCTTAAAGCACCCACACATTCACTCTCACATACATACTTCCAGACTCTGTAGGGGATAGGGAATAATTCTGGCTAAAGAAAAATTCCCCACCCCAGCCGGGAATCGAACCCGGGACCTCCGAGTGAGAAGTCACGGAGGCAGTCTATTCCATATTGGGCATGAAAGACTAGACCATGGAGGATGATAAAAAAAAAGTGCCCAGAGTTAATACCACTACTGTATATAGCATCATGAGCATCTCATAAATGTCATGCAGACAGTTGTAAATTACTGTGTCCATAAAAATACTGCCATACTCCAAAATGGCACCTCGATGTCATGGATAACCATATTTAAATGAAACATCCTAAGAGGTCTGTACATAGAGCTGGTCATCAGTTAAGCATCCATAAATCCACCAAATCTAAGATCCTATGTACACGACTTAAGTTTCACCTCTACAAATTGCAATTAGTGCATAAGTTGAAACCTGATGAACCTGTAAAATGATTAGATTTCTCTGAACATTTATTGATACTATGGAGCATAATAAAAGCCTGTCAAAATAAAAACAATTTTAAGTAATGAGGTACCATTCCACATTAATGGAAAAGTGAACAGGCATAATGTTAGAATATGGGGGAGCAAGAATCAACATTCCATTTTGGAAGCTGAAAGAGACTCTCCTAAAGTGAATGTCTTTTATACTGTATCAAAAAAAAGTCTTAGGCCCATTTTTCTTTTGAGAGGCCACTATCAATGGTTCAATTTATCTGTGAGTGAGTGAGGGAGGGTGTGTGTGTTTGTGTGTGTATGATCTAATGCTCAGGAGTTAAAAATGAAATCATTCTCCTTCTTGCTTCTCAATATTTTAAAGTTAAGAGTTTTGAAAGCCATAAGGGATTCACAATTTTTTAAATGTTCCATGTCCTTTTCTCCTTTAGAGCACAATAAACAATATGGAGATGTCACTATTCCAATTCTAAAAATATGTTTATTCAAATAATTGTGTCCTGTGATCAGTCGAAATGCAGCAACAGAGGATTTTCTTGGTAAATTAGGAACTACTGATGGATGATCCAAAATTTTCTTCCATTTTGAAGTATTATCTGTTGATTATAATTTGAAGTTAGTTCTCTTTTAAGAATTCTTTTAATTGATTCATAAGAAATATGGTTATTTCCACAATTGGAAGAAGGCAACAAATTTATTTTCCAACAATGGATTGGACATGCCAGAAATTATGATGTCTCCTACAAGTGGCATCTAAGGTCACCTGACTTGACAGACTATGCCTTCTTTTTATGGGGTCACATAAAAGATTGTGTCTGTGTACCACCATTGCCTCAAAACCTACAAGATGTATAACTTCTTATCACCACTACCATCTAGTTCATTTCATCAGACATGTCAGAGCGTGTGTGGCATGAATGGGAATATCGCCTTGATGTCTGCAGCGTTACTTGTGGGGGCCATATTTAATGTCCATGAGGTATAGTAAAAAATTGTTTGAGTTTTTCTTTTGAATGTTCTCAACTTGACTCAAATAGGCCTATCCAAGGTAATGCAATACCAGTTCAAAGTATGGCAGTTCTTTTATGGGCACACTGTATATTTTAAGATATAATACAGAATTTTAGGTAATAAGCATTCTATAAAGCTCTATATATATATATATATATATATATATATATATATAAAAAATAGCAAAAAATATTGGGCTACAAGAATTATGGTGCATATCTGCAAAATTAAACTGCAATGGTTAGTACATATTCCTAAGAATAAAATAAACAAAAAAATAAAATAAAATGTCTAGTATAGATTATTTCCTGGTACATATTTGTTTTATTCTCCATCTAAATTTCTGCAAACACTTATTATCTGCTTTTGTACCTTAGTTCATACACTTCTACTGCCTGCTGGCAAAACAAAAAAAATATTTATTCCACTTAACCTATTTGCAAACTTTGATGGGTTCGTTCATCATTATCCATTCTCTACAATGATGGGTCTTTCTGTCATCAGCTTTCGCAACAATTTGATGCATACATTACACACTGGAAGATTATATCATCTGTTTTGGTCTTCCAAGTCTTCTTTTACAATATTTTTGAGAATAGTGATGTGCTTTCTGGTGATAAGTTTGCTGATGAATTATCAAAATCTGATGATGAGAGAGGAAAATGAAGGTAACTACATATATACTGGTTTCACCAGATATTAGTGTTAGTGTTTGCCATCAAAACAACTTACAAATATATAAGGGATGTGACATTTAATGTTCCATCTTAAGTACAATGCTTATGTGTAGCTCCAACCCCTAGAAGCTATATTATTAGTGAATATGACAGGAATGTGTGTTTAAAGAAATTGAATGTGTATCATCACATAACTTTCATTATCTGTTCTGCAAACAAACCGCCCTTACAAAAGATTATTCTTTTATATACATCATAATAATTCCATGGCATGACAGCTCATGGGGAACCTTGGCCTACCTCCCGGCCACTGCGCCCCCCATCTCGGTCCATCAGACGTCATGGATGGTGTGCAGTATTAGAGGGTGAGACGTGGTCAGTGCTTCAATCCCCCTGGCCAGTTAATGCGGTCCTCATGACCTGGAGCCACTATTTCTCCATCAAGTAGCTCCTCAATTGGCCCCCCAGGGACCTTACGAGGCTGAGTGCACCCTGGGCCAGGTCTCCCAACAGGGGAAAAAATCCCCACACTGGTACTGGGGTTTGAACCCAGGTTTCCCGCTTGGTAAGCAGCTGCACTACCACCGTGCTAAGGAGACGACCTTATATGCATCATGCTAATCAAATTAAAAATCTCCAGAAATGGTGTTATTACTTAGTTCCTAATAACTTAATAAGGTTATATGTATAAAGGAAATAAGGGAATACACCATGCTGAAGCAATGGTTAAATCTTTTAAAAGCTGTCACTATGCATTTGTCATGAAATTCGGTTGTCTTTCCAAAGTTAGGAGTAAACCAAAAGAGAGATGAAACAAAGATAACCTCTCGTTTGAGAAAAGTTTAAGCATCTTAAAACTGAAACCAACAATGAGTATCTCAGAAATAGTTAACACAACAAAAAAAATGTATATGATTTAAATTTTGTGTTTTAATGAGATCTAATACTTTTTTGTGTTTTGTGTAGTTAAGTTTTTGTCTATCTCTAATGGTTTGCCAAAAGTCATCCAGAATGAAAAGGACTGACTGTTGCTTTAGCCCAGTGTATTCCAGCATTTCCCTTCTAGTTATAAGGAACTAAGTAATAAGACCATTTCTGGTAGTGTTTATCTTGATTAGCATTATACAGATAAAAGAATAATCTTTTGTAAGACGGTTTGTTTGCAAAACAGACAGCGAAAGTATGTGAATGGAACACATCAGACTTTTTTTCAATAACAATGATACTTCAATGGATGTATTGTCCAGCAAAATACTTCTTCAGGCAAAGAAACACTGTAGATCATTAACTGCAAGGTCCAGACTGAATGGGATGACCCTAAACTATGGAGAAAACAAGATATAAAACATTTTATTTGGATGAGGAAACAGAAATTTGAAGAACAGAAACTGTATTGTCTATTCACACAAAAATACACATTTTGAGTAGGTAAAAGATGGAGCGGGGAGTACAGAAATGTATGCGGCAAAAGAATATGATGACAGCAGCAGCAGTGGCAATAGTGCAGCTGGAAAGATGATGATGGATATATATACTTTTTTTTTGTAGTGTTTAACGCCCGCTTTAACTACTAATGTCACCACAGGCGCTGACACTGATGATACATGAATGATGGAGCACCGGTGGAATGTGATGGCGGGGAAACCGGAGCACCCGGAGAAAACCCGCCCCAGCGCCACTTTGTCCACCACAAATCTCACATGCGGTCGCTTAGGATCAAACCCTGGCCGTCTAGGTGAGAGGCTAGTGGTCTAACCACTCGGCCACAGCGCGGCCATGATGGATATGATTTTCTATTTAGAAAACATACCAAATATAATGCATCGTTCAAATTTTCAAATTTTCGCATAATTCACATTGGGTGCAGGTGAGAGATGGAGAAGAGAGAATGGAAATGTACCATTATGTATGTGTTTAACAGTGATGGCAGCAGCTTAACTGTAATGACAATGATTGTCTATTAAAACAACATATTTAATATATCGTCATAAAAAGTTTTACTTAATTTGAATTTGTGCATAAATTCATGTTATGGGCAGCAGAGGGGTGAACAAAATATATGGTATATGTACACAGCTAAACCTCTTCTCTTTTCACTTGGCCATCAGCTCCCAATATAACATCATGTGCACCCACTGATGTGAAAAGGAAGTTTTATTTTAATCTTGGAGAGAAATCTTTTTTCTAATTAGAATGCTTTAGGCCCGTTAACAGATAATTTATCAGCATGAAATGAAATGCATAGAATCTGCTGCATATGTCACATCTTTACCATTTCCCCCAGGGATTGCCACCGCAAAGCTTGAAAATATTTTTCATGCATAATATTTGTAAAACATATATCATGAATGAAAGACAACCCTCAGTTTTCAAAATTAATATTTTGGAAGGAAAACACTGTCTTGTATCTAGATAAATAGTGCTTATGAGAAATGCCCTTCTGAAAACTGGCCAGGGCCAAATCTAGAGGGCAGACGTAACATAACCTAGTGGTTATGCTAGAAATCAGTTGACTATTGATGAAAAGTAGGAGTAATTTTTCTGAGTCACTGCCTTGACATGTATTAATACTGTACCTACTCTCTTGAAAGGAAAACTTTCATTTCAGAAATATAATTTTTCATGCAGTCAAAATTCAGTTTAAGTGAACAAATTATCAACTCTAAAAATGGAATGAGGCAGTTAGAGAGTATAAAAATATAAGGTTATGTATAACTCCTCAATGTCTTGCATTTAAGGTGTCAATGTTGAAAACTCTGCCTGTCTTTTTATTTCCAAAGACCCTACCATATCTAAGAAGTTTACTTTCTCACTCAGGGACTTTTGTTTTTTCCACCAAGAATGTTTACCAATATTAAAGATAGCATCCCTAATAGCACTTAACTAATTTGCCTTCAAATCATAAAATGTAAGATTTTTATTGAAGAAGATGGTAAGGGGGGAGACAATGTTTAACACCCACTTTTACTACATGCAGCACCGCAGGTGATGACACTGATGATACATGGAATGAAGATGGAGCACCGGTGGAATGCGATGGCTGGGAAAACTGGAGAGCCTGGAGAAAACCTGCCCATGCACCATTTTGTCCACCACAAATCCCACATGTAGTAGCCTGGGATCGAACCTGGGCTGCATTGAAGATGATATGTTAATATTACAACAGATATGACAAAACAGAAATGAAGCTTTTTCTCCAAGCTCTTATTTCTTCAAGACTTATGTTAGAATGAGTACAGATAGCAGAAACCAAACTGGCAGTGTAATTACCTGAACAAAGCCTATATTTTCTTCACCTGTCTGAAGACCTCCCAATAACAAGGGATATGTTGGATCAAAGTTAGTGATGAGTTCACATGGTACATCACCTATCTCCACTCTTACATACAAGCCTGGACGATAGCCCTCAAGTTGAATGCGAACTTCTTCATTCATTCCTTCAAACTCATTCTTGTTAAGCTGAAATCAAATTGTTTAAATCATGGATGTGGGAGTAAATAATTTATGCATAATGCTGATTACCATACACATTTTAATGCAAAAAGTACAAAATAAACAAAGGAATTTTGGGCAGCTGAAGTGGTTCCTCTGACTTAAGGTGCAGTAGTGACCAATTCCTTGGCTGGCTTTTGTTAGAGAGAGAAATCCCAGCAATATATATGATAATCTTACTTTATCCCTTTCATAGAACAAAGCAACCAAGCTATAAATACACCCTCAAAATTAAGAAAATATGCTGGAAATAACAAAGAATCAGTTGTGAAGCTGCATTCATATGAGCAGCATCAAACATTTTTAAAAACTCAAACAGGGATTAATTTTTTTAATAATTTAAATTATGTTATTGTTTTTCAAAGTATTCCCCTTTAACATCAATACATTTTTGCATTTGATGAAACCAGTCCTTAAAGCAATGATGCCATTCTTCCTGTGGCACTTCAGAAACCAGCTTTTTATGATGTTTCATTGCATTATCACATGACAAAAAAATTATTCCAGTAATTTTCTAAAACAAAAAAGGTGCACGGTGCAAGATCAGAACTTTATGCTGGAGGGTCCATGGTTATGACCTTTAGGACAGCAGTTGTTAGTTTTGTGTATGTGATGATGCATTGTCATGATGTAAAATTGTTTTTCATTTTGGGCATTTTTGTGGAATTTTTAAACAATTTGCGGTAAACAAATATTTGTGTACTAATCATCAATCTTTTAATACTATAGTAGTAATATGGCCCATTTTAAATAAAAAAAAAAAAAAAAAATAGCAACCACCTAGGCTAGGTTCAAAAAGTCCATTCAGCTGATTGGCTTTTCTTTTGAGGATCGTAACGATAAATCTAAGATTCATCATCAGTAACGATATTACACACCAAGTTTGAAATGCTCCTTGGAATTTTTTTGGAGTTTTTCTGTACTACCAATGTGTTGTTTTTGAACTGCAGTCAGTTTATGTTGAATCCAACGACAATAAAGTTTTCACATGTCTAATTATTGATATAAAATTCTTGATGATGATAAAATCATTTGACTTATAACAATGGCCAATGTTGCTCAAATCATTTCATAAGATGTCCTTCTATCTTCTTCAATTATTGCTTGAACAGCAGCAATATTTTCAACAATAACAGCATTTCTTGGGTATCTTTCATGAAATTCATCACTAAAAAAAAGATATCTTTTGAATTTGTGTACTAATTATTAATTGCTGCCATAGATGGAGCTTCTTTGCCAAATGCATTTCTAAGTTCATCTTCAAATTGTTTAGATATTTATGGCAATTTAAAATCATATAAAGTCATTGCACGGTAATGTTCTCAATCAATTCATTTCTGGGTGAACAAAAATCTTTAAATGATGATAATTAACAAATCATTACAGCAAATCAAAAATACTACACAGCAATCCACTTACAATACATTAGAAAGTAGCTTCAGATATAAACAAATTTAATTGCTATAATATATATATATATAATAAAGATATAAAAGGACATCTACAAACGTTCAGTATAACCGTTTTATTGCTTCATTACTTAAAAGTAAGGTGATAACCTATCTACTGAATGGACATCATTGTCTCCATCCTAATATCATCATTGATGCTGAAAACAGCATTTACAGTGTACATGCATCCATGTGCCATTTGGCAGCACTGCCACACATCACAAGCTTAAAAACACACAAGAAAGATAAGCAAATGACATCTTGGGAAATGATGGAAAGGAAGTTATGGCATTCACCTAAGTGACATGGGGGAACCAGAGAAACCCTGATTGAACCCACAACCTCCTGAATGTGGGTCATACACATTACTGTGGTGCCACCTCACTCAGTGCACTTTACAGTACTCAGTTGGTGACAAAATGTCTTCCTTTTTGTAAATTGTTTTTTTCCACTCTAAAAACACTCGGTCTGGAGCATATAGCTCTGACCCCAAATTGGGAAGTAATGAACTCACTTATTACATCTGCTACTTTCTTCCTTAATAGAAATTAGTAGGAATATCATAATGGTATTTTTATTTTGACTTGTATGAGAGTCAAACTAAATAAATTTCAGTTGGGAAACCTGACTTAAGTATAACATTTCACCCATAGAAAGTTTAGTATTGGTTAATTCTATTGTACATCAAGTACCCTTTAATTACATTTGGATTTTCTCCATTATTGCATGGAATACTTTAGCACAAAGTTTTCAGGGGGATATCTGGCAATTGCAGGAAAAATAATGAGTGGTAAGAAATAGCATAGAAAATAATTATATAAAAACAAGAAATATGGAGAAACCTTGAAAATAAAAAATGCTTAAGTTTATATAGAGAGAAAGGAAGGGTTTGGCTTCCTCAGAGGGTTAAGAGGAAAAGAACCAGGAATATGTGATTTTGGAGAAAAGGATAATAATATTCATTACTTAATGGAATGTAAAGAGTTAAAGAAGTGGATACAGAAAGTCTGGAATTCAAAGTAGGACAAAATGTTCAAGGAAATGGTATATAATGAAAATATTAACACTTAAAGGAGAGAAAAGAATGAAGATTATGGGTAAGTTTACAAAGAAAACAAAAGAGAAAGAAAAGTTAAAAAAACAATGGGAATGGAGGAGGGAAGGTAAGAGAACTGAGAATAAAGTAAGAAGGAATCATGAAAAAGATAGGGGGAAAAAAAATCTGATGTGTTCCATTCACAAGACTTTCTCTGCAACAAATTACTGTTAAAAAACCTACTCTTCTATTTATTTCATGCTAATCAAGAAAAAAAATAGTGTAGTCTTATTGCTTGCTTCCTTGTATGTAGAAGGGAAATAAGGGAATACCATAGGCAAAAACATTAGTCAAATTTTAAAGGTTGGTTGCTATGTGACTGAAAGTTACTTTGTTTGTATGCCCAGGAGTTGACAAGTTTCTGTATGAGAAAAGTATAAGTATTTTAATACTGAAACCAATAACAAGGAGTATTTAAAAAACAATCAACTACACGAAAAAAATGTATACAACATAAATTGTGTGTTTTAATGAGCTCTACATTTTTTGTTTATGCAAGTTTTTGTCTATCTCCTACAGTTTATCAGTTATGCAAAATTCTTTAAAATTCATCGACAATAAAGATGACTTTAGAGGCTATTCCCAGAAAATTTAAGGTATACATTTTATTTGTCATGTAAATATCTTGAATTTAAATATTTTAGTCAAAACTGTTAGAGCCATTTTTGATAAAATCAAAATTTTTGAAATTTCTCCATTTAAAGGGTAGTTGAGGGTGGGGGAATTTTCTTGAAAATTTTCGTGTTGCATCCTCAGAAGATATGAACTTCAATACCAAGTTTGGTATTTAACAGACTTTTCGTTTTTGAACTATGTTGCACAAACATGGGCATTTTTCTAAAACTGTTTTTTTTTGGGTTCGGGAGGTCTCAACACATATGCTTCTGGTGAAATCTCGGTATCAAATTTTTGGGTGCAATACAATACCTTCTCTATGAACTATGTGCATAATGCATGTAGAGAAAGCAATAAAGGCTAACTGAAAGCCAAAAGACCCAGGTGCCAGACACATGGCAACCCTTAAAAGAAATGTGGATAAGACTCAATTTGTGTCAAAATATAAGTAGGTATGTATACAAAAGTTTGTATGATATTTGGTACAAATAAATATGTATTGAGTTGGATAGGTAGAGTCAGATTGAAAAATTCAATATCATAGCCAGGATATAAACCATGGATCTTCCAGTCTCTTGCTCTAGCCATTTAACTACCATGGTAACATGCCCATATGGTATTTAATTCTTCAACTGACTCGCATATTTCCTGGTAAACCAAAAGGAGATCTCAAATCATTTTGAAATGACACACCCCAATGGTGACTTACAATGTAGTAAGTACTTAAAGCCTCAGACTTCATAGTTTAACCGACTATTAGACCAATTAGCGTTTGAATTTTTCCACACAAGCTATATCTAAGATAGGGGTTGGTAGGCATTGTATTTTTCAGTCTGACTCTAGCTACCCAACTCCTGTCCTACACATGACTTGTGGGAAAAAACATTTAATTAACTAATTGATCTAATAATTTGAGTTATTTGTTATAAAGAGTCAGCAGCTTCAAAACTGAGGTGTGCAAATATTTGCATAAATCTTACTTAGGGCTGACAGTTTAAGCAGTAGTATAACATTTTAGCTTGGCAGCAAACTGATTAAAATGCTTCATAAATTTAATTCTTTACTAGCTAAATGTCATTCATTCCCTTTACAATGAAAAGCTATTTGAAAAACTTACCTGAGTTTGCTGGTCAACTTCTTGTTTCAATTCATCATAAAAGCTCTTTCCACCACCTGCTTCATCATATTCTGCATCAAATTTTTCCTTCAGTTTGCGCTTTTTCTCCATAAGCTTTTCCCTGCTAAGTTCCTCATCTTTTGGTTTTTCATCTGTGTGGAGGAAGAGGTATTAATTTGTTTTTGTAAAACATTTGCCTCAAGTGACATCAATAATAATTTTTGCAGATATAAATTTATTTATTCAAAGAAGGTAAATTCAGCCTAAAAACTTGTGAAACTTAAACTACTCAGCACAAATTTTGTTTACATATTCAATAATTGCCATTTTTGCAATATTCTTATCTAAGGGCAAGACATTTAAATTTGGGCTTCACGATCTCTGCAACATTGATTAGTGCATGAAATCAGGTGCTAATTAATGCATTTTATACATGAAACAAGGTGCTAAACAGCCCTAAAACTCAGTGGCAGCTTCTAGGAGCACAACAGGATGTGAACATCCATATATTTTGCCAAACATTCTGTGATTACTAGTTAACTGTTTTTCCAAATATGTAACATACACATATTTATCCAAATAAAAGACAATTTTTTTTTTTTCCCCAAAATATTAATGTTCAGAACTTGGGATCATCTTGCATTTGCAATATATGTTTTCCAAATAACATGTAAATTTCAAACTTCAAAAGTGACAAAGTATAATTTCTGTCAACATATGCACAGATTCTGTGCATTTCATTTTGTGCCAAAAATTAGCTGTTCTCATTGGGAGGAAAAAAATGCTTTTCTCTGAGACTAAAATAAAATTAGAGGACTTCCTTTCACATTAGTGATTGCAGGTAATGTATTAGAAGCCAATGGTCAAGCAGAAAGAAAGAGGTTAACTGAGGGTTTCCCCTCATCCTGCCTCACATACACCCATACATTTCTGTTTTCTCCTCTGCATCTCTGAGCTGCCTGCAATGTAAATTTTACATGCAAATTCCAATTAGATAAAATATTTTACAACATAGAGTATGTTGTCTTATTAGAAAATCGCATCCAAAATCATCATTATAGCTAAGCTGCCGCCAGCACCATTACCCTCACATACATTCTGTACAGTTCCATACTTCCCTCTCTGTCTCTCACCTGCTCAAAATGTAAATTTACGCACAAATTTAAATTAGCTAAAATGTTTTACGATATATTATATTAAGTATAGTGTCTTAATAGAAAATTGCATCCATAATAATTGCTACATCTATGCTGCTGCTATCACGTTCTACACATTTTGTACATCTCTGTATTCCCCTCTTCGTCTCTTACCCACTCAAAATGTAAATTTATGCGAAAATTTAAATTATGTAAAATGGTTTATGATGTATATTGACTTAATAGAAAATCCCATCCATAATCGCTCTTACAGCTACGCTGCTCCGTCACCACTGAGCACAGACATACTGGTACATTTCTGCGCTCTCTACTCACAATGTGAATTTCTACGCAAATTCAACTTAGGTATGTTATCTAATTATCCATCATCGTCATTACAGCCATGCTGCCACCACCGCCAAGTTCTACCGTCGCACACATATTGTACATTCTGTATGCCCATCTCTATCTCTCGCCACTCAGAATGTGAATTTGTGCACAAATTCAAGTTATTGAGTTAAATTGTTTTACAATGGTGTGTTATATTGGGTATTGTCTAAATAAAAAAATCTTATCAATTATCATTGTTTCGGTTGCTGCCATGGCCACCTTCTTTGATCACACACATTCAGTACATAATTTCAGTTCTTCTATCTCACTCTCTCCTACCCATCATATGAATTTCTGCACAAATTCAAATTAGGTAAAAAAGGGATTCAATCTGCTTAAATTACCCTTAGGTTTTTCAAAATATATGAAAAACTTTAAATTTTATTTAAAATTTTGGTTGAAATACCTTTTAACATAGATAATGTGCTAAATTCAAAATTTAAGTTCTGAAAAATAACGATTGTCTTGCATATGAGGTCGTCTGGTATTAAATAAATAGATCCTTGTTGGAAAAGCAATGTAGCTGAAACTGTTAGTGCAGCAAAGACTGACTCACACTATTCTTCTTAATTTTATGAAAATTTCACTGTATATAACACTTCTAATATATGTTTTTTGTAATATTAGTTCTAATTTATAATTATAAGATTTGAGTCTACCATACTCTTTCTTTACAATAGATGAAAAATGAACAGAGCCACTAACACATGCCGACTGCTCCTACGAGGGGCGTTCTACAAGTCCTTAGAAAATCCAAGAAATTACACTTGTAGCATCCAAAAAAGTTTGTATTTAGTAACCATCATCGCCTACTGGATGGCAGTTAAAGTTTCAGCTATATCCATCATGGGTTTTGTTGCCATAGGCGACTGAATTAATAATCTTGTGCTTATTTAGAAAGATGAATAACAAGTTTTGTGCGGTGATTGAACACTTCTATTTAAAAGAGACAACAGCTGAGTTGGATGAAGTTCATGGCACATCTACTCCTGCATTTGCAAAAATTTACAATTGGATAAATGAATTTAAGCATAGCAGTACATCCACAAATGATGAACATCTTTCTGGATGTCCAGTAGAAATGACTTCCTCTGAAATTTACAAAACCCAGGGGTTTTCAGTAATTGACAAATTGGCACGAAAAAGTAGAAACCACAGGCTTATGACAAGGTCCAGTGTTCTCAATTTTGCAGCAAAAAGTAGGTCTGACAAAAGTCTCGGCAAGATGCGTGCTGTGTGTGCTCTCAATAGAGAATAAGCACAGTCGTATGATCGATTTGGAAGCTGGTTTGGCACTTTTCTGTTGCAATCCTGATGAGTTTCTGTGACGATGCATAACTGTGGATGATACACTACATACTCCAGAGACAAAAGTATTATCAAAACAGTGGTTTTTAAAGGCAAACCGGCTCCAAAGAAGGCAAATGTGGTGAAATCTGCAGACATGGCGATAGCCTCGGTTTTTAGGGATGAATGCAAAATCATCTACACTGATTACTTGCAAAAAGGAAGAACTATAAATGGAGAGCATTATGCAACTTTATTGAACCAGTTGAATGGAGAAATCAGGAAAAAAACTTCATCTGGCAAAGAAAAATATTTTGTTCCATTTAGACAGTGCAGGAGTGCATACCTGCACAGTTTTAATGATGAAACTTTAGAATTAAGGTTTGAATTACTACAACATCCACCGTATTCACCAGATTTGGCCCCCAGTGACTTTTTTTATTTCCAAACTTGAAAAAGTGTCTTGCCAGAAAATGATTCTGTCTAATGAAGAGGTCATCTCCGAAACAGATGCCTATTTTGAGGACCTTCCAAAATCCTACTTTTTGGAAGGCTTAAAACAGTTGGAGAAATGCAGGGAAAAGTGTATCCAGCTAAAAGGAGTTTATGTTTAAAAATAAAATAAAAAAATCTACTAAAGATAAGTTGTTCATCTATCCTTTTCTAAGGAGTTATTGAAGGTCCCCCATACTTCTATGCAACATTTACAAATATGCAATGGATATGGTGTAATTTCCAAATAGATATAGCATAAGCACAATGTTAGACATGCACTAGCAAGGGAATGTCAATTGCTCTCTCTTTTCTTTCCTTAAATGCTGCTGGATAGTAGCACCCACAAATAGTTTGCTGTGATGATTATTTGTAATAGTCCACTGTACTAGAAACCTAATTCTGAATATATTTTTACACTTTAAAAAACTATTCAGCATTTAGTGAGTAGAATATGGATTATTATACAACAGTGAGAACTGAGCAGTTTCACTGGTGTCAGAAGTGGGATTTAAATATAAAGAAGTCTCAATAGCACTCCTACAATTTACCTTTCCAATCAGCCAGTTCATTGCCACTATCCACATGATAGGTCCAGCACATAGATGTATCACAATATTAAGAAAAAACTGCTGTTTTCAAAATACTAATTTATTTCAAACTATGTCTATACTCAGGAATGCGTTAAAATGTAAAAAATCATGTTTTAGTGGATAAAAGTTAAACTGCATCATTGCAACAGCAAATATACAACAACTATGCTTATGGCAAATAAGAACTGATATTCATGAAAAAAGCCAAGTTCATGTTATTACTACTGTGAAAAATACAGTAAAATATTAAATGAGTTTAATAAGCATGACATGAATATTTGCTTTTCTTCTAGAATGATCACACAATGTATTATATCTGCTTTGGATCTATTAGTCTTGAGTGTATAAAAGCAAAGTAGCTTCCACAACTCAATTTAAGGGCGGGTTTTTTGTGGACCTTATAACAACAGAGCCAAAGGGGCTAGTAGCTATTTATCTTTTCAACATATCTCTTTCTCATCATTAGGCATTAGACAAGTATCTAAATGCAGTATAACAGGGCTTACAATAGGCCTTAACAATTTAGTGCATTATAATTAAAATTAGTAGGGTAGATTAAAACAGAAATAATTAATATGAATTAACCTTCTGTACCACAATTTACCTGCTTCTTCTGCTTTATGTTTTTCCCCAGTTTCTAAATCTTCAAAATCACCATACAAATCCCCATCACTTTCCTCATCCAGTCGTAACAGCTCTTCTGCATCCTCTGATTCTGCCCATTTCCCCGTAACAAAGCAATCTCTTATTAAATCTTGCACCTGCAGAAAGGAAAAAGCATAAAAGCATATCAAATAAATACCTAGGAAGATAACAAACACAGCCTTGGGATAAAATTGAGTAAGTCATTCATCCACTTTAATGTCAGCAAAAGAGCAATAAAGACAATTGCTGAAAAGAAAAATACAAGGGCTGGATAAAAAGTAATAAAAACCATTTTTTTTCCTCTGAAATGACTTTGTTGACAGAGGTATTTATAGTTACATACCTTCAATATAAACACATTATTTATGACCTTTGCCAAATGTTTGGAAGGCATTGTATACTATTATATACCATCTGCATGTCTATTTCCCATACTATACATCTAAGATGTTTGTACCTAATCCCTCACAGTGGTTCTTTCACTTTGGCAAAGAGATCACAGTAATCACAGGGACTCATGTCGGATGAGTAAGGTGGATGTTACAGAATCTCCCAATGTCAGCAGCGCAAGAGATCCTGGAGCGCAGCAGCAGTGTAGCATCTTGCATTATCATGCACGATGGGATGCTGTTCCATGAAATAATGTTGCTTTCGCCTGAGCACTGGAAAAGGTGGCGTTGCATTAGGCAGCATCTTCATTAATGGAGGTTCCCCAGTGCAGAACCAGTGAAAGAACCACTGCGAGGGATCCAGTACAACACAGAGATGACTTTATCCATGCTATAGGGTGGTCAATACGGGACTTCAACAGAAATAGATATGAGAATGGTATATGATGCCTTACAAACATTTGGCAAAAGGTCACAAAAAATGAAGACAATTATATTAATGGTGTGAACTATGAATACCTCTGTCAATAAAGTAATTTTAGAGAAAAAAAGTAGTTATTACTTTTTATCCAGTCCCTGCATATGCACACTGAAAGTCTGAACCCTTCATATCTTACTTTTTAGTATACATTAAAGGTTCTATGATTGTATTAACTTTTAACAAAAAGAGCTTAAGCCCACCTCTGTGGGGTGGTGGTGTCTGCTTCACATTCAAGAGGTCCTCAGTTTCAATCTTGGTTAGGGTGAGTTACCCAGATGTTTTTTTTTCTGGAATTTTTCCTTAATTTGAGAATGAATGAATGATTTATTTCTATCTGCAGTATTACAAGTATAACTTATATCTGAATAACAAATTCTTAGAACCTAGAATCTACCATACTTTAACCCCTAGACTGTATGCATGGGATAGAGCTACTACACCGCTCTTCAGTTTCTAAATGGTCACTGGTCTATTGTGCCCTCTTTAGGATCCTTATCCACTTCTCTCTTGTATTTCCTATGAATTTCCCCACAATTTTAATTGTTTTTGCCCTTGGACTTGCCGATATTTTAATTGTAATTATTTTTTTATTTAAAGCATCAAATCTTTCTTCCTTAAATCCTCTCTCCATCTTTTACATTTTCACATTGAAAGTAAAATATCACCCAAATTCTCACATATTATACATTTACCAAGCAATTGCTTCCTGTTCGTTTAACAATAATACTCTTGTGCACATCCATGCAAGACTTATTCTTTCTGATTTATCACATATGGCTATGTATTTGTCCCTCCAGCAATTTGTCCTAACCATCTTATACAATCTCTCAGAACTTTTATCTTACACATCTTGAGAACACAAATGTCAAATAACTATGGATCCCAAGTCCATTTGAACATAATTTCACCCATTTCATTCATCATCCAATATGACCTACCAGGATAAAGTGCTTTAAACTACAAATGCTTAAACTAGCCTATTTTGTAATAATCAATTGCTCTTTTTACGCAAGCTGTGCCTATGACAAGGTTGAAAAGATAAAATCAGACTGAAATTCAATGACATGATTGGGATTTCTTCCATTTTCGGTCTGGTTACTCTTAGATAAGCTATCATGGCAAATTACCTGCATAACATTTAATTCTGCAAATGATACCATTTTTCCCAGTAAACCACAAAAACATTTTGAGATAACACACCCTAATGGTGACTTACAATGTCATAAATACTTTAAGCCCTGGACTTAATAGTTTAACAACCATTAGATCAATCAATAGTAATTAATTGTTCTTTCACACAAGCCATATATAAGGTGAGGTTAGAAAAGTAGAATCAGACAGTAAAAGTCATAGTCACAATAATTTGAACAACAAGTTTTCCCATTTCCATGCAGTTGTTCAAAAATTGTTTCACTTTCAAGGTCATTTATGCCACACTTTGCAACACTGCATCCATTTCTCCTCTTCTATGGGAGAGCAGAAATGGATGCAACTATGTTTTGTATTTGTTATTTCTTTATTATCTAATTATTTCATGTTTATCTATTTGTTATATCTACTCAAGGCAGGTAAAAATTTGTTTGTAATATGCAGGTAAGCTGTCTATTTTCAGGGCCTCACATATGAATGATATGAGACAACAGTAAAAAAGCATAATTTACAATGTGTACAATTGTATTAAATTGTTACAAAACTGGCAGGAAAATACTGTTTTGAACTGATTCTTTCCAGTATAACTGGATTCAGTAAATTAAATAGTATGTGTGTTGAAAGGAGAGTTTTAACTAGTTAAGAAGGATATAGAACTGATTGCTATGCACTCTAGGCTAAAGATAATCCTGACAAAGACAGGACCTTTTTTGATTACAACATTTGCTGTAGTCACATTAAAATCAGGACATTATCAACTGTAATACTGTTAAACATTTTATGCTAAGTTGAGAAGTACCAATTAGTTGATTGATTTATTATCCTTAATGTACAATGCCCTCTTTTGTATGTCGTATTTTTTGTGATATACTTAAGGCGGTTATTTACAACCAGTCTGCTCCCTTACAGTTTATATTGCTTTTATGGGTCCTCCTTTTTAGTATGTTTGAACAAATCTCAACCATTGATATTATATTTTTCTAGATGATTTCAGGTTTACTATTGGCACAGCGCTATAAATGTTAATTGGAAGAAAATTGTTGGAAGGAATTATAACCTAGCTCACTCCTTAAAAATTTTAAAACTAAATGGTGTGAGATCAGTTAAAGATGCAGATCATTTGGCGCAACCTTGTTCCAGCACAACTGATTAAAATATCAATCAGATGAGGGAAATGGTCTTAAATGATAGGTGCATTACATAAAGAGAATTTTCTGACTCATTAGGACTCTCCTTTAGAAGTGTTCAAAGAATTTTGAAAGACGATTTGGAAATGAGAGGAATTGCCCCACCTGCTTTCAAAAGACCAAAAGGAAAGCTGTGTGATTGCCTGCACGGATCTTAAAGTACAGCTTTAAACTGACCCACAGTTTATGGAGAAAATTATTACTGGTGATGAAACATGAAGCAACAATCTTCAGAGTCCTTCATCTCCATGCCCCAAAAAGGCCAGACAAGTTCAATCTAATGTGAAGTCAAGGATGATTGTGTTTTCTGACATTAAATTTGTATCACAGGGTCAAACAATGAATCAAGTGTTCTACAAACAAGTGGTGAAAAGATTAAGGGAGAATATGTAACTCAAACAGCCGGAGAAATGGAGGAGTGCTGATTGGTTCCTGCATCATGACAATGCGCCTGCGCACAAAGCCCTTTCTGTTTGCCAATTTTTGGATAAAAATAGGATGAGTACTGTTCCCCATTCCACCTATTCTCGAGATTTGGCTTCAGCAGAATTTTTTTCTTTTCCTGTGACTTAAAATGCAGCTCTGAGGACACTGTTTTGAGGATATTGATGTCATCCTTTGCAAATTGCAGAAGGCTCTGAATACTGCTTCCAGCAGTGATGGAAGAGCTGGGGCTTGTGTATCAACTCCCAAAGAGACTACTTCGATGGTGGCAGTGCAGAATAGACAAATAAAACTGTTGTGTAGTGTTTATGACCTCATTCCAGAAACTTTTTTGATTACACCTTGTAAATAACACTAACTTAAGTGGATAAACAGAGCAAACTGCATAAGACTGATTTGTTGTCCACTTATTGCAATGGAAATAAACAGCTGCCTTAACTAACAAGGTAAACTTCTATAAATATACTGCTTTAAAAATATGAAGTGTTACATTCACATGACTTTCTCTACCTACCCTGCAGCAAACTATTCTTAGAAAAGCTTATTCTGCTATCCACTATATGCTACTCAAGATAAATATTTCCAAATAGGTTTTAATATATATTTTTCTAATAGGTTCAAGAGGAATAAGGGAATACACTAGGCTAAAGCAATAGTCAAATATTTTAAGAGCTGGTCACTATATGTTTGCATTGAATTCCTGTTGTTATTTGCATGGCCAGCAGAAATTTTTTTTTTCATTTGAGGAAGTCTAAATATTGGGAAATTTAAATCAAAAATAGAAATATTTAACAAATGTTTAACTAAAAAAAACAACACTGTTTTTACTTTCTCTAAATGTACTATGTATATAGTATATAGATAAGGTATTGCATTGCGCTAAAAAATTTGATACCAACATTACACCAGAAATACATGTTTTGAGAACCCCTGAATAAAAAAAAATAGAAATGTGTGCATGTGTGCGTGAAGCTCAAAAAGAATAGACCACTAAATACCAAACTTGGTATATAAGGTTGGAATCTTCCAAAGATGTGACATGAAGATTTTTAAGAAAATCTCCCCAACCACAACTATCCTTTACATAGAACATTTTTTGAAAATTTTGATTTTCTCAAAAACTGCTCTAACAATTTTGATTGAAATACTGTATTGTTAAAATACTTTTATGACAAACAAAATGTATATCTTAGATTTTCTAGGAATAGCCTCTGAAGACCTCTTCATTCTGGATGATTTTTATTGATTTTTGTATAGCTGGCAAACCATAAGAATTAGACAAAAACTTACTTCTCAAAAAATGTAGATCTCGATAAACACACAATTTATATAATTTACATTTTTTTCATGGATTTGTCTGTTTTCGAGATATTCCTTGTTAATGATTCAATTTTTAGAAACTTCAACTTTCCTCATACAGGCACTTCTCAGCACTTGGTCACACAAATAAACAGATTTCAATCCCATAGCAACCACATTTTAAAACATTTGACTGTCGGTTTAACGTAGTGTATTCCCTCGTTTTCCTTCTACTTATACCGGAACTAAGTAATGAGATCATTTCTGCTAATGCTTCAGCATGAAATAGACAGAAGAATAAGCTTATTAACAATAACTTATTACAGAAATATAGAGAAAGTCATGTGAATGGAGCACATCAGATTTTCTAATAAGATCTACACCTTTTGTGTAGTAAGATTTTGCCTACATCCTATAGTTTACCAGTTGTGCAAGTAATTCAGAATGAAGAGAGCTTCAGGGGCTATTTCCAGAAAATATTGATTTTATTTTTCATGTAAAATACCTTTAGTATATGTCATTTTAACTTAAGTTGGAACAATTTTTGAGAAAACCAAAAATCATTGTGTCACATCCTTTGAAAGTATTGAACTTAAATATCAAGTTAGGTACTATTGTTTTTAAGTTTTGCTGTTCACCAACACTCATTCACATAGATCTTCTAAAAATCTGCTGTGTTGCATTCATATGACTTTCTCAACCAGTTGTGCAAACAAGCTTCTTACAAAAGATTATTCTTCTATCTATTTCATGCTAATTGAGATAAACATTAGCTAAAATGGTATTATTACTGCATTCCTGCCAAGTAGAAGGGAACTAAAGGAATGCACTAGCCTAAAGTGATAGTCAACATTTTTAAAAGCGGTTGCTATGTGATTGACATTGAAATTTGGTTCTCTTCACGTGGCCAGGAGTAAAACAAAAGAAACATGGACAATGACTTCCTGTTTGAGAAAAGTATAAGTATTTTAAAAGTGAAACCAATAACAAGGAATATCTTGAAAATGGTTAACTCCATAACAAAAATGTAAGGGATATAACTTGTGTATTTTGACGAGATCTACATTTTTTGTGCAGCAAGTTTTTGTCTATCTCTTACAGTTTACCAGTTATGCAAAAGTTATCCAGAATGAAGAGGACTTCAGAGGCTATTCCCAGGAAATTCAAGATATGCATTTTATTTCTCATTTACATATCTTTTATACATGGTATAATGGTATTTTGGGGGGGGGGGGGTTCAAGAGACGATGTATTTTTCCAGTGAAATCTTAGTATCAAGTTTTTCACCTTCTCTATCTATGCACCTTGTATAAAATAGGGAAAGTAAAAAACTCAGTGTAACAATAAACAGTACAAATCTTGATTAATCAAGTGAACTTGTCTTTTAGGACTGGCAAATAAAAGACAAATAAATAATGAAAGGAAGAAATAAGAATTAGATTTCTTATTTCTTCCTTTCATTATTTATTCGCCTTTTATTTACCAGTCCTAAAAGACAAGTTCATGTGGGCACTTAAATAAATACACTGGGTTATAATAAGAAAATGTAACAGGCAGAGGGGATGCTGGCAGATATTTTACTGCCAGAAAGAGTACTTATGAAGGACAAAGGTGCGAGCACAAAGGTAAAGAATAGTTCCGAAGCTAACGGAAATTAGATGCACAGACGCTCAAAAATGTATCCAACTGTAAGAAATGGGCTTACTGCATTCCAGAAGAGATGAAAATCACAAATATGTACCATTATTTTTCTCTGGAAAAAAAGTGGGAGAGTAAAAATAGCATGGGAAAGCAGTGAGAAATATCTGGACCAATGAAACCACAACATTTCAAATATTGGGGAAATAATGTACATTTAGTAGGGGGTTGAAATTCTGGAAAAGCAACTAAAATTTAAGAAGTGGGGATGTATTTGGCAAGATGTGGATTCTGGAGAATAGTAGAGAGAACACTGGAAAGCGACTTTAACCAGGCAGGCACATGGAAATTTACAGATCGTGCATGACTTAAGACATCAGGAAGTAAAGCAAATAACAAAGAACATGACAAACAGGAGAAACTGCGATATTATGTACAAAATATGTAACTCTGTTCTATGCTGGACTGCAGGGTTAGAAAATCGCTTGGAAAGAATAAATTAATGATGTGTCAAATACAAAGAACCGAGTTTGATTATTCTTTTGTCAATGCCGAGGCCAGCTTTAACGCCATTTCAGATTTCTGGAGATAAACCATGACCTGGGATATAATAAGATAGAGAAATCGGCAGCAGCACCTGCAGAGGGGATTCATCAAATGACAGATAGGAGTTAAAAACACCAAACGATTTCCCAAAATCCGACACGACAGGCACACAGTACAATTTTATATATTAGCAGTATATATCATAGCAGCAGATAAGGATTCTTACCTCAGGCTGCATCCAATCACGAATATGAGAGACTGGGAAGAGTGAACAATCCTCTACATCCTTTAAATCCTTTTCTTCTTGCTGGTTTGCCTGCTTTTTGCTAGCCACCTTGAACAAGCCCCCAATTTCTTCTCCCTGATCAGTTTGTTCATCTTTGTCTTCTTCCTCCATCAGTTTTTGATTGAATTTACCTGTGAAGCAATTACTATATTAAGGTTGCACAGAGCAAGAAAGCTGCCTAGCAAGGCAAAAAAAATATCCATCTTCATGGATATGTGTGTGCAGAAAAGCATTGTTATTGGAGCTCTGAGAAACCTAATATTGTTCATGAAGTATCCTTTCATGATGAAAAAATTGGTGTATGGTGTACCATTAGTGCAGAAAAAGTTTTAGGGTGAATTTTTTTAGTCAACAGTACATATGTGAATACAATTTTCACCACTTTTTTTTAGAGAATTAACAGACAGGAAGTGTGATTTTGCCTTTTTTCAACAAGAATCTGCTACAGCTCAATAGCAATCTTTTGATGAAAACAATTGAAAGTTGTTTCATGACAACATTATTAATAGAGATTTGTGGCCCCCTCAGTCCTGGGGTCAGACCCCCTGCGATTTCTATGCCTGGAGAAATTTAAAACATAAAGTGTAAAGACAAACCCTCACACCCTGGAGGAACTAAAACAAAATATGTGCCAGGAAATTGCCAGCATTTCTCAAGGTGAATTACGGCGAGTGTAGGAAGTGCCAAAAATGTATGGCGGCCAGTTTCAGCACCTCCTTTCAGAAGTTGGTAAGTAAAGCCTTAGTTTTAAAAACGTTGTATGGTTTCATCCGCAACTTTCCATGATAGCAGCAGTCAGCAACGTGCAAAAAGGATGCAGACAGGCAAAACACTGCGCAGTTGGTTTGCACTTTTTTAACTCACTTATTACAAAGACCCATTCATCCTCAATAGCATGCCTATTGCTCATGGATAGGGACACTCAAATTTCGCGACTCGCGAAACTCGCGAAAATTTTTAAAATGCTTAAAATTAGGGAATAAATGTATACGAAGACATATTTGATTAATTTAAATACTTTTTGACACACCATCTACTCGCGAAATTTTGAAATTCCCGCTCTATATACGAATTTTTAGGTTCACTCGCGAAATTTATCGCATATAGCAAAAAGATCACACATTCTTGTTATCAAATTTCGGTTAACGTTTTTTGCTTCCAGCTTAAGCTTTGTTAAGTGCCGTGGGAGTCTGTTAGCACGGTATTGGCTATCTTGTCAGCGTTCGATCGATAACAACAGCAGTCTGCAGTATCGGCGGACCAGCGAAGCCGTTGAACCAGCGAGATAGGAGCGCTCATATCCGGTATGCGCTGCGCACGCATTCTGTTACTACCCTAAGTAACTTCTACGCGTATCCCACTAGTTCCTGTTCACCCATGCGTTCAGTTCGTTTTAACTAGCAGTAGCGTAGTTCTGAAATATCGTACAGCATGCCACCGAAAGTGAGCTTAGATGAGCGGGTAAAGCAATTCTCGCAGGACGGAATGAAGAGGTCGGGAGAAATAATGCTTTGCAGCTTTTGCAATAAAAGAATTCCATATGAAACTTCGGATGCTGTAAAAAAAACATATTGCTAGCCAGAAACACGTGGATGCAACGAAAACGCGTAAGCGACAAAGAACAATGTTTGAGGCGGCTGAATGTTCAAAAGGCGCAAAGGTATGTAATTTCCACATTTTCTGCATTTATCTACTTAAATTCTGTGACAATTTTTATTTTGTTACTTAGAGTTTGAAACTTGTGTGTAAAGAGGTAAAGGTGTATTACCTATTTAAAATTAAATGCCAGTTTACTTCCTTTTAAAGCACTTGTTTTTAGAAATCAGAACATTATTTGGCTAATAGTAAAATATCGTGTGTAGTTGCACTCTTCGCTTAATCGCATATACTTATTTTGCTCAGTTATATGTTTTACATGATTTTATATCATATTTCAAATTTATTTTGGTTTATAACTTGACATCGGGTGTATAACACAACGCTGTTTATAACTTGACATCGGGTGTATAACACAACGCTGCTTTAGGTTCGCGGTGATTTAGCCGGTTGTATGACGCACGTTGAGGGACATGCGAGCACGCTCTCACAGATATGAAGTGTAGCATACAAAATACGCGGGTAGGACATAATTTTTAGTTCTGTTAGGCCTGTTGCCGTTGGAAGTTAAAGCCTCCGATATCACCAAAGAAGTTAAAGGGGGCTATAAAAATGAAAAATAAGGCAACAAAAGACATGTTATAAAAAGGAACATAAACTGCAGCATTTTAATCTCAAAGAATCAATCTTAGAGATTCGCTTTCAAGATTTAACACATTTAAAAAGACATTTTGCAAAAGTTCTGGTCTATGCTTATATGTTTTCTTTTCTACTTTTACCAGGCTGCCAAACTGGATTTTGTCACTTCCACGGTTGAAATGATGATTTCAACCAATATTCCATTGGAGAAGGCAGATCACCCTGCCTTCAAGGAATGGGTGAAGAAGAACGTTATTGGCGGTGGAGACCTTCCAGGAAGCAATGTTCTCCGTAGAGAATATTTACCTCTCTTGGCAAACTCCAGGAAGGAAAAAGTTGTTGCAGCCCTACAGAACAAGAAGGTTGCTGTTATGGCTGACGAAACAACAGACAAAATGGGCAGGGCAATTTTCGTTGTTCTGCTGTCTACAGTGGAGCCCTCCAGATCGCAGGAGCAATATGTGGCTGCTGTCACTTCGCTGGAGGTAGTGAATGGACGGTCCTGTGCTCGAACAATTACCGAGGCACTACGGAACACAGGGGTAAACTTTGACCAAGTAGTGGCATTAGTAAGTGACTCAGCCAGTTATATGACCTCCTATTATGCTGGGTTATCACTTCTCCTGCCAGATGAGTCCCTACATATTCAGTGCTGGGCACACAAAATAAATCTGATTGGTGTGGTGATGAAGGACTACTTGTCATCGCTAAATAAACTAGTCATTTCAGTCAAGCAGACTTTTCTGCATGCCCGGAAAAAAAGACATGCATTTCGGCAATTCATGCAGGAGAAAGCATCTGCAGCAGGAATGTTTCCAATTCCAGTGGCCACAAGATGGAATTCCTGGGTGGATGGCAGATAACTGGACCGTTCTTTTTGATTTTTTTCGCTCCATTGGTGGCAGAGAGTCATTTACTGCAGCATCTTCACACCTGCAGAATATTACTGATTCTGAGCTACAGATGCTTTATGTGCAAGCTCTGTTTGTGAAATCTTTAGCTTCAATGATGAAGCAATTGTTGCTCAGCCTGGAAACAAATTCCAAACCGATGGCTGCAGAAGTGTATCCCAAACTTCAGAATTTGAAGAAGCGCTTACAAATAGTTGCTGCCGGAACTTTCAGTGACAGAGTTCAGGAGGAGCTTGATGCCCTGAAAGGAAATCTCAGGGGAAGTTTGATGCAGGACATAAAAATTGCAGCAGGCCATATGCACACCAAGCTGGACAATCTTATGTTGGGGGACCCTGCCCGTGCATTTTTGGAGCCTGTGGCTGCACTCTTCTACAGGCAGAATGTGCTGTCACAGCCTGCTGCAGGAGACGAGCTGAAAACCCTTTTCCACAAAGTACCATCAATAAAGGGTATTCCCATCGATGAAGGACTGCATGCTTACAGGGATCTTCAGGATATTCTGAAGAGCAATGTAAATATATCAGTAGAAGATGCTCTTCATGCAATGCGTGATGATCATCAACTTTTTGTTGATGGTGCCTTAAGGGCGCTGTGGGTTCCTGTCTCAAACGTGAACTGTGAAAGGTTTTTTTCCAACTTTTCGTGTGTTGACGGACCTCAGAACAAATCTCACAATCACAAACTTGGAGATGCTATCAGCTTATAATTATGAAAGTAAACCATAAGAGTGTGTGTAAATTATGCTTGCTATTAGCGTTTTTATATTTTAGATTGTATAAATTAATTATGCATTTATTTCTATTTTTGTAGGTGAGTAAGTTAATATCCAAGAATTACCGTATCCAAGAATTTTCCTTTCTAACTCAAGAATTTTCTCTCTTATTACTCAAGAATTTAGCAACATTTTATTCAAGAAATTTGAGTGTCCCTACTCATGGATATCCACAGAAAAGTGCTCCACCAGTTTGTGATAAGACTGAAGAATGCATTGGATTGGAGAACTGGCCATGGCAGTCTTTTTAGACTTTAAAGGAGTCTTTAGTCATAAGACTTTAGGGACTATCAGATAGTGTTTGAATAATAGGGGTAGAGTCCAGTAGTTAAGGACTGGATAATGACCTCCAACTCCTTGGAAAAACGGCAGACCATAGCCAGCTTGGGGTATGACACTTTGTGATCAGTGCCCCATGTCTGCCCCCAAGGTGGTGGATGATCTATTGGACAGGCTCAAAAGGGGCAGCATTCATACACAGGGCTATATAGATGACATATTCTGGTCACATATGGGAAATTTCAGAGTAGCGTTTCAGACCTTATTCAGGGTTCCTTATGAACTCTGGAGGAGTGGTGCCTGGAAGCACACTTGTCAGTTAACCTGGACAAGACAAAGTGCATGGTCTTCACAAGGAGAAGAGAGGAGCCCTCTCTCTATGGGAAAAAGTTAAAGCCATCTGGCTCGGTTAAGCACCTGGGAGGATCCTAGGTGCTGGGCTGAGCTGGAAAAAACATGCAAATACAAAGAGAAGGCCCAACATGCAATGTGGGCATGTAAGAGAGTAAAAGGTCCGAGGTAGAGTCTGTATCCAAAAGTGAAGTAGCTATGCACTTCAACCATTAGGCCATCAGTAACTTATGCGCCAATGCTTTTGGTAGCTGCTTTGGAGAGGTAGGCAGCAGCTACATAAGACTGGTATGCATGAGATAATTGGGGCAGTGTAGACCATCCCACAGTCAGCCTTAAAGATCTTGGAGATCTTTCTCCTTTGCATCTGTTTTGAAGGAGGTTGCAAGGAAGAGTATGCACTGTTTCTGGACAATTGGGGGATGGAGTTTCAAAGTACCTCATAAAATACACTCACTGATTTTGAGTAGATTTCAGGAGAGGTGTCCTATCTCACTAATGCCTAGAGATATGATGAGACCAGATTCAATTTAAGCCCAGAGTATATGGTGATAATTCCAAACAGGAAGGCCAACTAGGTCATACTATCATCTCATTACTTTCTAAATCTGACGTCCCAAGCATCCACCACTGTCCTATTTTACATTTGCTGGTTTGAAGGACATTACTAATTTTACCATTGGCAACATATTTAGTGCTACTGGAGATCTGTACACTTTATAACAGTAATTGAACTGACAGTCAGATATTGTTTCCTACCAAACAGTCCCTTTTGTCACATTGTATGACTTCTTGTATGCCACAAGATTTATCCAAGCAATAAATAACTTTTTTTCCAATTGAACTACATTTTATTTGTGCACCAGCAATCATTATAAAGAACTGTAAATGGCTGCTAAATGGTTCCAGATGCTCTTTGCTACACAATTCTTGTGTAAATGACTGGTGATTTTTTGCAAAAGTTGGTTATTGTACATTGCAATATGAGAAGCAGTAGTAAGGCTAGTTGACATCTATCATTTCAGTCTGCTTGCCCATGCACATTGGTGAGCCTTTGCTTAGAAAAATGAATCACATTCAAAAGTTTCTGCATTAAAATAAACTCAAGTCAACAGCTGGCAGCATAAACACATAGCTTACAATGAGGATGAAGCTTTTTGAAATATGATCAGTTGCTAAACCAAAGTAAATGAGAGTCAAGCAGCAAAACTTGAATCAGCAATACTTTTATTAAGTAACACTTCACCATCCAGTATGACCTACTCATAAAAAGCCTTCATTATTCCCAAAAGCTCTAACTTGCCAAACAGAGCAAAACACCTACTTACCATAAACAAGCTTCCACAAATTGTGCGTTGTGGCCTGTCTTTCGAGGAAAGCATCTGCTGCTTTTTGGGCTAAGTTAGACTTCCATCGAACTGCTGATTCTTCAGCATCAGATTCAGAAGAAGACATTTCATTATCCTCATCTTCATCACTGTTGTCTTCATTGTCCTCATCAAAATCTCCATTTTCATCATCACCACCATCTCCATCACTATCATCACTACTGTCATAGTCATTTTCATCATCATACTTCTCACTTTCATTTCCATCTTCCTCAATCCCACTTTCTGATGAGTCATCACCATCTTTGATACTTGTTTGTTTTATCTTTTGTTTTGAGGCAGAAGTAGCTTTATTTTTTTTCTTCTCCTTCTGTTGCTTATTTTCTTCATCTTCATCCACACTTTCTTCAGCATCCTCACTTTTTAAATGCTTTGTTTTACCTTTTATATTTGTAAGTTTGGTTAACATACTTGAAATTTTGCTGTGAATTTCACGGTCTTTTTCTGAAGCAATGTCATGATACCTAGAAGAAGAACAGAGATGAATTCAAGGTAATATGAACTGAAATTTAAATAACTTGCTGCTTTCAGCACATTCAGCACCAAAATAATATTGTACCATACAACTTTAGCTACTTACCAAACGTAATTCCTTAACTAACAATTTTAAAGTAGAAGTATAATACCGTACTTATCCAAATACAAGACGACCTCGAACGCAAGATAACCCCCATTTTTCAAAACTTAATTTTGGAGTTTAGCAATTCATCTACATAAGACATGTTTAAAAAGCATAGGTATATAAAAATAATTTTTAAATAAAATTTAAAAGTTTGCTATATATTTTGAACAAACTAATGGACAATTAAGCTGATTAAGTCTCTTATTTATTTTTTGTGTTTAAATTGAATTTGTACAGCAATTCATGTTTTTAGCAGTTGCCAGAGAGAGGAGAATGAAAATGTACAGTAAGGTTGTGATGGTACAATGTGACAGTGGCAGTGGCAGTAGCCCAAGTTTAACAATAAAGATAGATAAGATTTTGTTTTAGACAAACATACTTATATCCCATAGTAAATGTTACATCCAATTTGAATTTGTACAGAAATTCACATTGTTAGTGGGAGAGACAGAGAAGAGAGAACAAAATGTATAGTATATGTGTTGATAGAATATAGTGGTTCTACGTAACTGTAACAAAGATGATGGATATGATTTTGTATGTAGACAACACACTTTGGCACATTTTTTTTTTTTTTTTGCCTGATTTGAATTAGTTCAGAAATTCACATTGCAATAGGAGAGAGATGGAGAGGGAGAATATGTTTGTGTTTGGTGGTGATGACAGCAGCTTAGCAGTAACAACAATTATGGAACATAATACAACGTAAAGCATTTTACCTAATTTGATTTTGCACAAAGTTCATGTTTTGGTTGGTAGAGCCGGAGAGGGGAGCACGGAATGTGTGTAATGGTATAATGTGACAATGGTGATGTGGTAGGAGCATAAAGTTAACGATTATTTATGGATGCTATTTTCTGTTAAGACAGCATACTTAATATAATAGGTCATAAAATGTTTTACCTTGTTCGAGTTTGCACATAAATTCACATTGCAGTATATGTGCGGCACAAGGAAGGGAAATGCACAGCTATCCTCTCTTTCTGCTTGACCGTCGACTCTAACACAACATTACATTAAACCACCGATGTCAAAGGAAGTTCTTTAATTTTATTTTAGTCTTGGAAGTAATCTCTTTTCCCAATGAGAATGCTCATAGTCTCCTTAACAGCTAATTTTTGGTGCAAAATGAAATGCTCAAAATCTGCCACATACGTCACAACCTTGGTGGCAATCTACACATTTCCCACAGGCTTCGCCACAGCCATAACCATGGAGTTTGAGACTTACTTTCTCCTTGCATGGGGAAAAATGCAAGACAACCCCTAGTTCTGAACATTAATATTTTGGAAAAAAACATTGTTTTCAAAATCGGATAAATGCAATCAATGTTTGATCATTCTATATTATCTAGTCCTTGCCTACTTATTCAGTTGATACCCACATTAAATTCTGGACAAGTGAAAAATGAGAAGAGTGTTTTAATAAAATGCTAAAACTAAATAAACTGTACATATCTATGTTCATGACTGCATGAGTTCTGTAGCTTGTGGTAAGGCAAGTCTCCACCGCCTCAACAATCAACACACAGCACTCAATGCTAAACACATACAGCTCCAAAAAATTTCATTCAGAACATATCAAGTCATACAAATAGTTGACATTCATATCAATATTCTGTCTCCGCTGCAAAAACAAGGCAAAATACATTGTAATTGTTGACATCAATAATCGCAAGGATTCTGATTATGAAGATTTAGCCTTTGTGGTCATAATATGTACTTGGTAGAAGACCTGTAAGAATATAAGAAAAAATCTGATGTGTTACACTCACATGACTTTCTCTAGCTGCTTACTTCTTTCTACACAATTCTAGTTGAGATAAACATTAACAGAATGTTCTTATTACTTAGTTCCTTATAAGTATAACGGAACTAAAAGAATGTGCTATGCTAAGGTGATAGTGAAAATGCTTTAAGCTACCCTTATGTGATTGTCAATGCAAATCACTTCTTTGCATGGCCATGAGTAGAACAAAAGAAATACGGACACTTCCTGTCTGAGAAAAGTATATGTACTTTACAATTGAAACTAATAACAAGGAATATCTCAGAAATGGTTACCTCCACAACAAAAACGTAAAGGACATAAATTGTGTGTTTTGACAAGATCTGCATATTTTATGCAGTATGTTTTCATCTATCTCTTACGGTTTAGCAGTTAAACAAAATTCAGCAAAACTCATCCAGAATAAAGAGGTCTTCAGAGGTTATTCCCAGAAAATTTAAGATGTACATTTTATTTGGGATGTAAATATCTTTAATATATAGTATTTTAATCAAAATCGTTATGACCATTTTTTAGAAAATAAAAATTGTTGAAAATTTTTCTATGTAAAGGGTTGTTTGTAGTGGGGGGATTTTCTTGAAAATCTTTTGAGTTGCATCCTTGGAAAACACCAAACCTAAATACCAAGTTCGATATTTATCGGACTTTTCGTTTTTGAGCTACGCTGAACGCACACATGGACCTTTTTCTAAAACTGCTTTTTTTCAGACTCAGGGGATCCCAAAACATATATTTTTGGTGAAATCTTGACATCAAATTTTTGGGTGGATTCAATACCTTCTCTATCCCTTGTACATTGTACATACATAGCTTCAGAATTTTCTAAGAATGTTGGAAGAAGAGTTTAATTGGCTATTGCTTAAAATTTCACCAACAACTGCAAAACAGCAGATAAATTTCTAAGTAGCCATATTAGCTAAATTGAGATTAGGACAAAACCTCTTATTTTTTTTCTATGTCCTTTGGGGTTTTAAAAAATATGAGCAATTCATGTAAACACTGCAAGAAATGCTGAATGAACATGTAATGCAAGACTTGTTGGTAGAGACACTCATTAACCGCCACATGCTGAATCAACTTGTTTGTTGATTGTTGAGGCACAAGCTAACACTTTATAATTTGCACTACTAGCCTATGGAAGCATGATAGGGTCAAATGAAAACTATTCACTGAAATTTCTTCCAACAAGTATATTCACAATTTGTTCATGCTGTCTTAAAAGAAATTATAGCGTTCTGAAATTATACTAATGTAAAATTGAGGTTTAAATCTTAAAGTCATTATAAGTTACAGCAAGCTAAAGGGAGCATCAAACATTGTGAAAGATGGGGAATATACTTAGCAGGTTCTTCCATATCAAATAATGAAAGCTTTCATTTAAAGGAGAACAGTAAATAAATATACCTTGCTTTTACAGAGTTCTCATCTTCATCCTCATTAATCTTTATTTTCTTTTTCTTTCTGGGGGCATTCTCTTCTTCCTCTAGTTTCTCCTCCACTACTTCTTCTGTTTCATCTACCATTTCTTCAATTTCTGAATTCTCATCTTTGTCATCACCGTCATCACCCAAAACCTTTAGAAGTCGTTCCTCTGCTTCTGCAATGGCAGAATGCTTCCTCTTCTTTGGCAATGCTGCATTTCTCTCCCATGGAGGTGCATCAGAACTAGAGACCTTCCTGCACTTTCTATCTATATTGTCTTCTTTATCACCACTTTCATCATTACTTTCTGCTTCCTCTTCAGAAGATAAATTGGCATTCTCATTTGAATCCCTAAAAGCATATATTCATTTAATTTTTATTAACCAATTTCAGATATGAACTGCCATCATAAGAACAAGAATGGCATAAAAATTACTCAGAAATATGCAGGGCTATCCATTGATTTTACTGAAAATTAAACTTATCAACCTGCTTATTAGATTGCCAAAAGTACTTAGTGATTTCAGAAGGTGACAAAGCACAATTTAAACTTAAAATGACTAATGGATGCGTAAGCTTCCATGACCTGTGTCTTGATGTGTTTTCTTAGCTTCCGGAGAAGGCCATGTTATCTTGCATGGGAATGCTGATGTTTCGCTCATCTTGCCGTGAGCTTCTTCTGGGCTCTTGTGCGCTCAGAAGAAACTATCAGCAAGATGAGCGAAACGTCGGCATTCCCATGCAAGATAACGCGGCCTTCTTTGGAAGCTAAGAAAACACATTAAAATGACTAGGTTATATTTCTGACATATGATACCTGATATTCATTTCACCCATCCATCATATGGTTGTGCTCAGTAGGTTATATTATCTAGCAGTGAAATAATGACTCTACTCAAAAACAAGAGAAAATATATTGCTCCACTGCTCATGTAGTAACTCACACAGCTGAGATCTGTAATGAAGCTGGTCTTCTCAATTTATCAGCTGAAATTATTTTTTTTCATCACTACCAATAACAAAGAATACTCCGGAAATGGTTAATAACACAAAAAGAGATATGTATCTGTAATATAAAATATTTTAAACAAAAAGAGCCACCTTTGAGGAAATAAACACTTTCAAAATCTTTTCCATGTAAAGCGTAGTTTGGGGTGGGCAGATTTTCTTTAAAATATTTGCATCACATCCTTGGAAGATGCTGAATTTAAATTTTAAGTTTGATATTTAACAGACTTTTTGTTTCTGAGTTATGTTCATAGACACATAGAGGCACACTCAAACCTTTTTCTAAAAATGCTATTTTTTGGTTTTGTTTTTATTTTGATACAGGGACCCTAAAGTATGTATTTCCAGTGAAATTTTGGTATAAAATTTTTGGGTTGAATGCAATACCTTCTCTATGTACTGTGCAGAGAAAGTAGAAATAGACAGTGCAAGGGACAGAAAAAAAGAAAAGCAGTAAAGGGAAAAAATAAAATTCATAACGAGACAGAAAACTGAAAGGGAAGGGGGGGACACAAAAATCTGAAAAATTATAAAACATATAGACAGGGCTGTACAATACAAGATGGACTGGATTCCAAGCTCAGAGGACAGCCCAAGTTATGTATAATATGTAAAATATAACACTTAATTCATTTCTTCATTCATTTGTAAAGTTACTTCTATTTACTATATTCCAATTCGCAGTGGCATTTGCTACACAATATTACCAAAAACCTAAATCTATGATTCTTTATATATACACACAATGTATAGTGGCAGGGATAGGTATGCACATAATTCTGGAGAAATCCACTGATACATAATATACCCAGATCTTTCAAATAATGGAAAGCTGAAATTCCTGCACAAAATGAATTTTTAAAGTGGAACTGCTTTTAAAGGCAGGAAAGGAAGGAAAACATTATTATTGAAAATGTTCAGGGTTTACTTGCTTGAGTTTAATGTATACAAACAAATTCTTTTTTTGAACTTTGGCAGATGAAAAACTTATGCACCAGACAAAAGTGTATATATAAATAAGAACTGAATACTTACTTTGAGAAATCTGTAGCAGTGATTGGTGTTGTTCCAGTAAACAGTTGCAACTCACTATGGGCCATTTTCATATCAAGAGTCTCCTGTGTGTCTATTAGAGAACCCAGCAATGTCTTCTCTGGTCGTGTATCAATTGACTCCTACATAAAAATTAAAACGAAGAAGAAAAAAAAAAAAAAAAAGGATGATGAAATCATATGACTTTCTCTACTCACTGTTTTACAAACTTCATGTTAATCCAGATAAACATTTGCAAAACATTGTAGTAGATATTTTGTTGTAGGTATAAGGGGGGAGATATTAGGCTAAACGATAATACTCAAATCTTTAAAAGTTGGTTGGTATGTGACAGCTTTGAGATTCTATTCTTTCTGCTTACCATGAGAAAAAATGTGATGTGTCCCATTCACATGAGTTTTCTAACTGTTCCGCAAACTTTCCTTGTTAAAGATTCTTTTATCTATATCATGTTAATCAAAATAACCATTAGCAGAAATAGTCTTATTATTTACTTTCTTGTAAGAAAACGCTTTTAAAAGCTATTGCTTGTGAAACAATTGAGATTTGCTTCTCTTTTGCATTCTTGAGAGTAAAACAAAAGAGGTGAAATAAAAGTTGATTTTCCACTTGAGAAAAGTTTAAGTAGTTTAAAATTGAAACCAATAACAAGGAATATCTGGAAGCAGTTAACTAAGTCAAAAAAAATAAATAAATAAATAAATGTATATGAGAAAAATTGTGTATTAATGAGACCTAATGTTTTTTTGTGTTATAAATTCTTGTTTATCTCTTATGGTTTATGAGTTATACAAAAGTCTTATAGAATGAAAAGATCTTCAGAGGTTATACCCAGAAAATACAAGATATACATTTTGTTTGTCATGAAAATATCTTAAACATATGGCATTTTAATCAAAATTATACATTTGCCATTTTTTTTTAAAAACAACTAAGTTGGTATACTTAATGAAAGTTTGTGCTATGGTTTAAAAACTCTTGGGCATTACAAAAGCAGTGTGTTAATAAATAATTTTACACCTTCTCTTTAATTCTATTGGTAATGAGTTAAAATATTTAGAACCCATTAATGATTATTCTTTCCAAAAAGTGCTCCTGTATGAATTTAGAAAAAACTAATTTTATCTGAGTAAAATACTTGTACCCTTGTTTAGTTGGAGGGATTCATTACACCTTTTAGCATAACATATCAATGAAAATATTTTAAATAGTTTAAAGCATGGTTTACAAGATTCAAAAGTATTAATTACTGTTAATACTCTTTCTGCCCGCCTGGGTAGCGTGGTGGTAGCATGTCTGCCTCACGTTCAAAAGGTTGTGAGTTCGAATCTTGCTTAGGGTGAGTTACCCGGGTAAGGTTGTTTTTTTTTGGGGTTTTCCCTTATCCTGAGAAGACGAATGTCGAGTAACTTTAAGCTCCATGGACCCCGAGATCATTTGAGCATCATATCATCAATTGCATTCATCGGCCGATATGACCAAACCAAGTTAAAGGACGTTAAAAAAAAAAACACCTCTTTCTGCCCTTCTGTGCTATAGAAAAGGTGTATTTTTTTTTTTTTTGTATGTAATATGCTTTTGATACAGATCCCCATAGCATTGCCTTGTATTCTAAGTGGGAGTGAAATTGAGCATGTCCATTGGTATGTTGATTATCTGTGCAAGGCTCTTAATTGCTGCACGTAGATGGGATATAGGGTTGTAGCTATTGCATTTGATATAGCTATCGGAGTATGATGTTTTCTGGGTATGCCAAGTTTTAATTTGTTGAGCTTTTTCATCATTTTCCTGTCTAGGAGAGCCAATGGTCTATTTGTTTCCTTCTCCACTGCTGTTTCTTGTATATTCAAAAGTTTTGTTGCATCTTCTATGTTTCCCAGAACAATGACAAAAGTATCATCAACATACCTGTACTACACTTTGTACATCCATAGGGATGCTTTAGTGACCTGGCTCATAAATAAATCTGCCAGTAAAGGTGGAAGTGGATTTACTTGGCCAGATTGGAATTTTGGCAATACACTGTTCCATTAAAAGTAAAATAACTTTGCTGTATATACATGTTATATATTCTTTTATTTAGTTTGGATATTTTTTTATGGAACGCGACCATTTCTCGAGTCCCAAAATCCTCATCATTTGAAGTAAATTGTTTTTTTGTAGATATAAACAGATGTACAAGATTTTAAAAAGAGCTAAGGAAAAACGGTGGGGACATTTTTACTAATAAAGAACTAACATTCAGACAGAATTGAAGAAGGTAATGCATAAAACAGAAAAGAAACCAAGGAAAGAAGGGCACATTACAAAACTTTAAGGCTACGAAAAGACAACCAGGCAACTGAGTGAGAAAGCAGACCCATGGAGAACAGCATATAGGAGGTAGTGAATCAGGAATAAATTTGAAACATGCACGCATCAGTAAGAGAAAAGGACAATGACTGCAAAAAGGATGAGTATCCACCAAACAATGATATATGTGGTGCCAACAACAGAAGGAGAATCAAGCAAAATGCTGCAGAGGAAACTAGAGTGCAACAGAGAGAAAATCAATGGGTCAGAAAGAATAGGGGGAATGAAATCAACTGAGATGTCAAGAGTGAATAGTATTAGGGAGGCAGAAGAAAGAAATTATAAAGCAAAAGAACATGGAATAATGGCAATATGGAAGGTGACATGTAAGAGTGGAGCAGCAAGGAGGGGGATGGGATAGAAGAGATGGGATAGAAGAGATGGGAGAGTAAGTATGGAAAGGGATGCATCACCAAGAGTGACCACACTAAGGAAAAGACTTAGTAAGCATTAAGTGAGGAGGGAAAGCAGAGGAAAAAAAGAAAATGTGAGGTTAAGGAAGTTGGGCAAGAAGGTACACAAACTAGAGCAAAAAATGTGAAAAATGTAAGAAATGCTATGAAGAAATAAATTATGAAAGTAAGGAACTAAGACAGAAATTAAACAGCAAAATAAAGAAAAGTAAACTAAAGAAAAAGGGACATAAGATGGGTAAAAGGAATATATGAGAATCATTCACAGGTAAAAAGAAAGGATGGGGTAAGGTCAACATACACAAATAACCAGAGTTGAGTTCCATGGGGTCCTAGAGTGAAATATATGCTTAGATGAAGATGTAATTTGTATAATTGTAAAATTTTATAATGTATGAGGAAGAAATTCATCCATCTATTCAATATTTCAATGAGGCTTTAAACTATCAAAATTTTCTGTATAAATATTTCTGGAACACATGATAGATTTGCCCATATCTAAGTCACAAAAATTGAAACATTACACACAATTGACAGGATTGTCTATCTCATGCATTACACCTCAATTGTTCTTTCACACTAGGCATATGTACACAACAAGCTGGAAAGTTGAATCATACTTAAAGAATTCAATGTCATGACACCAGTTGCAGATCTTCAGTTCTCTGTGTAAATACTCTTATCATTTTAGCTACCATAGCAATATACAAATAAATGCAATAGCCTTGTCCTACGATTCATGTACCATTAAACCTTCATTACAAATTTGAAGAGTAAGGACACTGTTATCAGGACACTGATGTGAAAGTAAAATGTACATATAGGCATCTCACCACAGTAATATAAGTGTTAAGAGCATCAATAGATTGATGAAGAGTGTAGTTCAAATCCTGTAAATGACATTGAAGTTTTAATCTAATTCAACTTTTCAGTATAAGAATGACTTCATACATCAAAACCTGGTCAACAAGAAGAACCAGTACATTTATATGGCAGAGAAGAATGCAGTGTGACATCCAGCTTAGGCCAGTCTCAATATTCAGCCATGCTTTGGTAAGGTGTTTTTTTTTCAAAACTAAAATGTTTTCATTACATTGATTCTTTTGCATAACTAAATGATAAAAATGCCTCTTTTCTCAATAGTAAAATGAAGTAAAACTTATACTAAAACATAACTGTTAGTATAAGTTCTTTTGGCCAAAACCTAAATATTGCTTTATTAACAAGAATTTAGGTCTGGTTTATCACAGGTAATCTTACACAGTTCAAACAAAAAACAGTGTGCATTTATAGCTTTACTTTTATCACTTATTTAGCTCAAATATCAAGATTACACAAATTGTAAAAAAAATTGAAATACAAAAATGCTTATTTTGAATAAAATTAGGTAGAAAAATCTAACATAAGATCTATGTTGCACATGTATTTTAACTACAATTTTGATCTTTTAATCCTAAAGAACATTAGTTTGTTTAATATTTTTAAAACTATTTACTCACTTTTGTATGTGAATGGCTACCTCCCAATTCTACATAAACAGCATCCTTGTCATAAACTATACCTCCAACTCCTGAGAATGGGGCATAAATCAGTTTCTCTTTTTCTACAAGGCTGCGCTTTTTCAGTTTATTTGGAAGTGGGCAAGGGTCAGGGAGATGTGATACATCATGGATTTTGTGGTCACCACATCCTGAAATCATTATTATGCATTGTATTAGCTTAAGCTATCTTCAGAATGAAATAAACTAAACATTTGAAAAAGTTGTTATGCACAACATTTGTACAGAAACATCATGATGTTCTCTCAGAAATAAAATCAGTTCCCTTATGAAATGGATTTAACTCATGTAACATGTATAAAGTTCAACTTTGCAAACAAACTTAAATATTTACAAGTGAAATTTTATAAAGTTTACATAAGTTTTGTTTACAATCAAATAGTAATTCCACACATTTGCAATTTGTTTGTAAAGTAAGCAGTTTATCTACAAATATTCTGTATATCAGAATAAATATACACATTAACTTATCGAACATGCTAGATATATGGATGCATAACTTAGCTCATTAGTATTTTTTGTGACACATGGTTGGACACACTTTAAAATGGGAATATAACAGAATGTACATAAGCTTATGTTTGTAAATTGTATAGTTGGATTTGTAAAATTCTCAAACTTTACAAGTTAACAGATTTTATTATGACACAGAGTTTACAAAACATTTGTAATCTTCCCTTGTTATTTGTAAATTGTTAATATGTAAATTGTAAATATTGTGAAACACTGTTCTGCAATCAAACGTCTTTAAACAAGTTTATTCTTCTATCTACTCTACTAATCAAGATATACTAGCTAAATTATTACTTAGTTCTTTATATGTAGAAGGAAACTAAGAGGATACACAAGGCTAAAGTGATAGTTAAATGTTTTAAAAGCAGCCACTATGTGATTGACATTGAAATTTGGTTCTATATCAATGGCTAGAAGTAAAACAAAAGAAACATGGAGAACTGAAACCAATAACAAGGTATATCTCAGAAATACTCAGCTCCACAAAAGAAGGCACAGAACATAAATTGTGTTTTGACGAGATCTGTATTCTTTGTGTAGTAAGTTTATGTCTATCTCTTATGGTTAACCAGTTTTGCAAAAGTCATCCAAAATGAACAGAAGTTTTAGGGTTAAATTATGAAGGCCAGAACTTATAGTACATATGACATTGTAATTAGAGTTCTCCTTGTGGTTTAAGGCTTACTTTCCTCCAATCTGAAATCTGAACTGAACTTAATATTTTTAGTTCGGATCACATGATCACGAAGTGTCCCATTATTTATTATGGAAGTGCTTTCCTCTGGCCAAGAACTTAACAAGATTGAACTGAACTGACAACTGAATCTCTGCTTTCTTGTTTGTCACTAGATATTTTAAGTTTTCCACCAGAAATCTAGGCAGCAAATATTATGGTGGAAGTCGTTTTCTCAGTTCAGTTCAGTTGAGCTTTGGACGACAAGATAGCATAAGTGAGGTTATAGTTGAGGTATTTCTTGTAATTTGGTTTCAACATTTGTACATAAAGAGTGGAAAACTAAAGTTTTCACAAATTGAGGAAGAGAGAAATATTGATTTTGTTTGTCATAACAAACTTTTATTCAACGTATAACATGCCAAGTATAGAAATATGGAGAAGAAACAGAGGCTTTGGAAGAAGTTAGAAGAGGAACTGGGAAAATCAAGTTCTGCGCGCTCTGCTGTGTCTGTAATTATATATAGCATATTTCTTGCCATACAGTGACTGTGTAGAGCAAAGGCCTCATCACCAAGAATGACATGCTGTTGTAGCTGCTCTTCAAAAATATTCCAGCATCACCTTAGTGTCATTGTGCTTCAGGTGCCTCCTAACCAAAACTTCATAGGCACCCTCTGACCGACGATTAGCAAACATGGGATGCACCTCACAGAGTTTCTTACAAATTTGCTCAATATCAGTACTATTGGTTAATTCATCGAGGGGAAAAAAAAAAAACAAAAAAAACACACATACATCTAAGTATCCAACTCCAACTCACTTTCTTCACAGCCATGCAACCTTCTCAACCATTCTTCAGCCATTTTAATGATGTACAGTTTTCAGTTCAGTTTTCAGGGAAAGCACAACTGAACTGAACACTGAACTGAAAATAACTTTCCAGTTTAAAATTCTAGTTCAGATCAGTTTTCAGTTTGGAGGAAAGCAAGCCTTTACAGAGAAAAATGCCAGTAAGTTGGGGAATTTAATGCTATGTTGGTGTGTTGCCATGGTAGCTCAGTGAGACCAGTACATCCATAGTTCAAATCCTGGCTATGGCATTGAATTTTTCAGTCTTTCTGAAATAACTTGTCCTTTATCACAGCAAAAAGTGTCCTAGTTTATAACATGATAGAATGAGTCAACAATCTTTTCATCAATTTGATCCACTTACATCTATGCATTAGGACTAGTTTCTGGAAACATATTCCCCATCATCAGTTTTGCATTTATTTACATATTCCCAGTTCATATTTACTTGTGGCCTAATTTGGCCATACTGGAATATACTTAATTTCACAGTAGCATATTGCAGAAAAAAGACTATTGTGTAAACCTCACCTGGTATATGCAGATTGCTCATTTTATTGAGTGGTATTCCTCGAACATATCCATATAAACTCACCAGGCGATCTGCTTTAGGATTTTGTCGTATAAGTTCTGGAGGAGTCAAATCTTCTAACCTATCAGCTGCATAAAAAACAAAGACAGTATTAGCAACAGAAAACTATAGAACAAACCAGAGCTTTAAACTAGATTGTCAATATTCTCAAAGATAAATAGGTGGCCATAAAAACTGAAATGAATAAACTGGGGCTATTTCATAAAGCCCAGTACTTTGCAAGCTACAAGTTATTAATTGTCTTAGTTAATTTCATTTCCATTTCATTAGCAGAAATTTAAGAGTTATTATAAGTAAAATATTATAAATCAATATGCCATTTTTCAAAAACAATAAAACAATATTTTATAAATGCATATGCCTGTTGAATTGGCACACTTTACAGACATATTTTATGGATGTTAAAGGCACTAATCAAATAAAGTGTCACAGCTTGGAAATATCATATTTATCCGAAAACAAGATGATCCGCTATTTTTCAGAACTTAATTTTGGAATTTAGCATATCTTCTATATAAAAAAAAAAGATATGATAATTTTAAACATATATTTTGAATATGTATTTCAATCAAATTAAAGGGCACTTAGAAAAATTAAGGTTATTTTCTTTTTTTACCTAATTTGAATTTGCATAGAAATTCACCTACCCGGGAGCGAGGGGAGAACTGAAATGTTTCACTTTATAGGAGGTGGTGATGGCATGGCAGCAGAGCTTCAACAATGATGAAGGATAAGATTTTCTGCTTAGAGAATACTTAACATAACACACATAACTTACACAACCTAGATAACATAACCTAATTTGAATTTGTGCAGAATTACTATAATGGACAGGAAGGAAAAATACCAAACATAACACATTACAAGCTACATGACATAAACAAATTTGAATTTGCACAGATATTCCTGTAATGCACAGTACAGGAAAATACCTAACACATAACATAATCTGCTTAACATAACCTAATTCAAATTTGCACAGATATTCCTATAATGGACAGAACAAGAGAGAATAGAAATGTACTGTTTTGTATGATAGGAGGTAACATCAACGGCTGTGCACGCCACAAATTATAGATAAGATTTTCTATTTAGACAAAACATAACATATGTTATAAAAATCTTTATGTTATTCAAATTTGTCAGAAATTCATGTATTGAACAGAATAGAGAGGGCAGAATGAAAATGTACCTCGTATGCGAGTACTTGGAGAGAAATGCACAGCTAAACCTCTCTTTCTGTTTAATCATTGACTCTCAATACAACAAAATGTGCAAATGTGAAAGGAAATCCTTTTTAAACTGGGTCGCTATGTGATGCTTTGAATTCCATTATCTTTGCATAAATTTAAGGACAGAAAGAAAAATAAAAGAAATAAACGAAAAGGAATAGTGATTTGTAGTTGAGAAAAGTTAAAAATATTAAAAATTTCAAACCAATAAAGAACAACTTAGTAGCTAACATTACACAAAAAACTTGGACATCAATTGTGTGGTATAATGAGATCTACATTAATTGTTGTATAATAAGATTTTGTCTACCTCTTTGTATTCATTTAGAAATATAAATGCGAGGAAATAAATATATAGCATGAACATAAGATTTGCCATGCCATTTACAATACTAACAAAACATTAGCATCAAAAGAATACAATTTAAGCATGAAAGCAATTAAAGCTGAGGTTACATTCACTAATAATGATGCAGCAGTGTATTATATATTGTTTTACACTGTATTAGCTTGTGTTTGTATTAAACTGTATCTTATATATGTAAAAAGAAGCTAGTAACAGTGAAGAATAACACAAATATTATTTTTATATTAATATATGTATCTTATATTTTTACTTAACTTGAAAGAAAACAGAATAAACCTATAAAATTTTACACATCATCGAAAGACACCACAGTAACGTCAATAATTGAAACCTATTTTCATATATTAATTCATCGGCAATATTTCCAAACATTTAGTTTTAACAAATTATGACAAGAAATATGCTTTTTGTCATAAAGATAAAAATAGCAGTAATTTTCAAATAAAATAAATCACCTATCAAATGACTCCATTTCTTTTATGTTTCATGCAGTGTGATAGTGTTTTTTCTCTCAACACTTGTTAAGCAAACATGAAAGCTTGGAAATTGAAAGGAATTAGAGTCTGGTGACAGTGTTCATGTAAACAAGAATAATTTTGAAAGGCATCATTTATTAAACTGCCCACAAGCTTTTTTGTTAAGATTCCATTTGCATTACCATTTCAAACTGTGGTATTTGTGGTTTTCAAATGCTTTTGCATACATAATATGTAACAGTTTGCATTGGTTGCACAGCTAATATGTGTTTTCAAGAAAAGAAAATGTTCTTATTATCTCCTGTGCTCATGTAAAAGCCACAGTGCTTAATATGTTTTGTAATGCATTAATTTTGAAGGTGCAAGGAAAGGAAATCTTTGCAGATGAAAATAATAGATTTTTAATTTATTTATTTTAAATGAATGATGCACAAAAAGGACAATAGCTAATATAGGACAGTTAAAAACTGAAATAGTCATTATCCACCGCAAGGCATCTAGGAGCAACAATGTTATAATATTGAACCTTTTACTAATGAGACACAATTATAAACACTAAATTTCTCCACTTACATATTGGTCTTTATTTAAGAACTATTTTGTCTATGTATTTGAACCTGTAGGTTCTGATGCAAATACATAGACATGTCCGCCATTCCCATCATTTTTGGACAGAAAATCAGAATGTAGAACCACAAATAACATTGATCAAACACTTAGAACAACCTTACACATAGGAAAACATCTTTATTCATAAGCATGAAGGAAATCTCATGAATTTTGAGTTTCCTGCCAAAGATGACATCATCCCGTTAACAAAGATGAGAGTTGGCAGCACAACTCTTAGTAGAACTAGACATAACATGGGAGCATCAGTCGACAAATTAACTGAGGATAGGGATGACACTCCCTGAAACTAGTCTTAAGGAAAAACCAACATGTGGTGCTCCACTATATACAAATATTTCTAACCATTCATTTGTTATAATGTGTTTTGTAATGCATTCATTTTTAAAGGTGTAAGGAAAAGATAGCTTTGCAAAGTAACTTTTGCAATTAATTACTGTTCGCACTTTTTTTTTGTCTTTAGCTTTCCAATTTCCTTTTATCATTGCATATTTTCAACTCCAACTTCTTCAATGTTTCTTTTGGCCACAGAGATTTTTATGCTTAACAGTTTATAGCTGACATTGCATATTAACAGTATCTGCCATGACATGTCGACTTCTGAAGCAAGGTATAGTTTCAATGCTGTTACCAATGTAAACTAGAAATACACATTATTTTAGTCAAGGACGTATACAGCTGCTTCTTTGAAATGTCCTGAGAGTTTTAATTAAATTACTGTTTAAGCAGCTTGTGTAATGAGTTTGGTACCACTTCATCATTTACCCAGGAGCAAATAAGACATTTGCAAAGTGAAATAAACCTTATTATCCATTGCGGATCATCAAGAAGCCATGATATTATCTTCAAGCCTTGAAACAACATGCCACACCTGTCCTATTAAGATACTTGCTTAAATTATAAAAATATATCATTGTAGGGAAGAAAATCATGCCATTTTACTGCTATCGTGTAATTGCCCATGTGTACAGGGAATGAAACTTGCTAGATTGGCATCTGGATTGCAAGAAAATCAGTTTATTCACATAAACATTAAACTAGATTTAAAATAGTGCATACGAGATGCTTTGGTGAAACATTCTGGCAACTCCGCATTTGTGTTTTGCATGGCACAACAAAGCTGCAATGGCAAACCAAGTACTTTTGCTGTATTTGAATACAAAATGCATGTTTTATTGAACCTTAATGATCAAAAATTGCCTGAGAAATTCATAAAGCTTAATAGAACCAGTCTAGAAATAAAACATTGATAGATTAGGCAAGACAGTTGTGGAGCAGTAATATAAATTTTAAATGTTTCCTAAGAAACTGAGGCTATTGGGCAGCATAACCTAAGCTAAACGTTATAGGGATAAACCATCAAAATACGCATGCAATGCGGATGCATCAGTTAGTTTTAAACAAGTTATTTATGAGGGACTAGTTTCAAGAGCAGATGCTTCCATTTTTAACCTCAGGGATCCGATTGCTGCTGCTGGTCGCAGTTGCGAGCAGTCTGTTTTCTGGTGGTGGAAAGGCTGTCAATTGGCAGGATTTCAAAGTTTATGAGGTTCTATTTATGTTTCCATATTAAGATATTTTCTCATATTGGTAGTTCGCTGTGGCCTGTGATGCTTTTTACTAATTTCGGGTTCAGGTCTTAAGTTATGGTTTTCTTTTCAGAAGCAAAATCTACTGCAGATTTGTACTCTTGTTGAATTTAAGATTTCTGAAGTGCTCTTTGGGTTTGGTTTTTAACTTTTTCAGTTTGATCTATTTAGAATTTTATAAAATCTCTACAGTTGATTTGATTTATCACATAAATTTATTACTACATGCTCCAGTGTTTTGTTATATCAACTTCAGATTACAGCAAAAATTGGACATGGATAGCAAGTGATGAACATGGCAGCTGTGTGAGAGAACGACCATGAAGCAGCACTAACATCAGGTGCAAAGTTAATTCTGCCAGCTGTATGTATATATGCATGTATACAATATCCTCCATACACCACTCTTTCAGGAGTTACTATATTCTACACAGTAAATCATTAATTTATTGATGAGTCAAATTTAAAGACTTAGTCCCTTACTTTGATAAATGTGAATATTTAAGAGAACTTTCATCCTCATTGTTAGCAATAATTCCATTGATACTCGATAAAGAATATTGCTGAGGTAATATTGTGGCACTCTAATGTATTTCTGATAAGAGCAAAGGTCTTTGAAACTAGTTCAACATTTAAACTGTAGAAAGCAAGACTAAAGTATATAAATTTGACCCATTTAGTATTATGAACATTTCACTTCTATCATGCACAATGTGTGTTAATGAATCTGTTTTATTTGGACAGACTTCAAGAGCAATAATTAATTGTTTTAAAAGTTTCTTCATTATGAAGGAAAAGAACAGACTTTTTAAAAATGTATTATTAAAAGATATGCTCATTTTTTATTATGAGCTATTCTTGTTCACTGAAAGATTTTGATGCAATACTAAATATAAATGTCATTTTGGAGGAATGCAAACAGTATAAGAAAATGAAAATCTGTAAATCTTACCTAAAATATAAGGATGGGTGGTTCTCCATGTAAGAGGTCTAAATTTCATTACAGAGATGAATCTACTCAAATTCTTCACCTCATTGCGTAGATACTCCTCATGCAATAGTCCTGAGAGATAGAAAAGCTTTGCTCCTGCATAAACCTCTGTCCAAAACCGATGCTTTAGAGTCTTCTTTGTTCTTTTCAATTGCTTGGCATTCTTAATAATATCTAGATGAGTCAGCACCCCCATCACTCTTGGCATACCATGTACCTGCAGATCATGGTTAAATATTATGTAATAACTGCAAATGAAAACAATATAAATCCAACTTGTGCCCTAATTAACATAAATTGACCTAATAGTTGGTTAAACTATGAACCCGGGACTTAAAGTACTTGCAACATTGTAAGTCACCATTAGGCTATGGCATCTCTAAACAATTTGAGATCACCTTGTGATTTACCGAGAAACAAGTGAATCAGTTAGGTAATTTAATGCTGTGCTGGCATGTTGCAATGGTAGCTTAGTGGTTAGAGACCAGGAGATCCATGGTGAATTGTTCAGTCTGACTCATACCTATCCAACTTGTGGCCTACACATTGCTTGTGTGAAAAAACTATTAACATCAATATAATAATTATCCAATTCCAGACACATAAGATGGCTATTAATTTTGAAATTCATTACCCACTGAAATTTTCTGCATTGAAAACAATGTTATATAAATATTTTCTAGTAAAAAGATTTATAAAAAAAACAGTATATGCAGTACCATATTTATGCAAAACGATGTCAAATGCAAGACCCCTCCTGACTATTTTTTAGAACCTAATGTTGGAATATAACATATCTATAAAAAAAAATGATTACTTTATTTTTAAAGGAAATTTAAGATGTTCCACATAATATTGAACAAAACTAAAGGACACACAAGCTGATTAGGTTTTTTTTACCCAATTTTTTACTTTCTTTACATAGTAAATGACATGTAGATAGTGAAGGTATTGCCATCCACTCAAAAATTTGATACCCAGACTGCAACAGAAATACACATTTTAGGGCCCCTGTATCTGAAAAAAAGCATTTTTAGAAAAAAGGATTGTAAGTGTGTCCATGTGTCTGTGAACATGGTAACTTAAAAAATGAAACGTCAATTGGTATTTAAGTTTAGTATCTTCCAAGGATGTGACACAAACATTTTGAAGAACCCCCCCCCCCAAATCCCAAACTACCCTTTACATGAAAAAAATGTTATTTCTCTCAAAAATGGCTCTAACAATTTTGATTACAATACTGTATATATTTACAGTACAAATAAAATGTATATCTTGAATTTTCTGAGGATAGCTTCTGAAGACCAGTTTATTCTGAATAAATTTTTCATAACTGGTAAGACATAAAGCTAGACAATAACTTACTACACAAAAATGAATTCTTATTAAAACACCCATTTATGCCTTATACTTTTTTTTGTGGAGTTGACCATTTTTGAGAACTTCCTTGTTACTGGTTTCAGTTTTAAAATACTTAAAATTTTCCACATATATGGGGATTTGTCAATTACTGGCAATGTAAAGAAACAGATTTTAACCCCATGGTAATCAGCTTTTAAAAGATTTGACTATCACTTTAGCCTAGGATACACCCTTATTTTGCTTCCACTTACAAGAAAGCAACAATGGTCTTATTACTGGTCAAGTAATAAGACCATTTCTGCTAACTTTCGTCTCAATTAGCTTGAAGTAGATAAAAGAATAAGCTTTTTAATTCGTTACTTAGATGTAGAAAGTCATGTGAATGGAACACATAAGATTTTTTCCCTAATAACGCACAGAAATTCACATAATGAACAGGGGAGGGAGGGGGAGAGAACAGAAATGGAATAAAGTGACATTGGAACCGCAATGATGGAGAAGGTTATCTATTTAGACAAGATACCTAATATAACATATCGTTGTAATAAGTTTTTTCCTGATTAGAATTAGCATGGGAATTAATGTAATGGATAGCAGAGATAGGGGAGAATGGAAATGTACCGTAATGTGTGCAGTTGTGAATTGATGTTGGCAACAGCAAAATGGAAATGGAGTGTTATTTATGGATGCTTTGTAACTGCTGTGGTTCTCAGCGTCCCATTCTAAATTGGGCATGAAAGACCACTTAATTTTGCTCAGAGGCCCTTCTATCAGGCTTGAGGTTCTTTTACGTGCCATAAATCTACAACACGGGAACAATGGCTTTACTTCCCTTCTGAAGGAAGCCATGCTAAGGATTTTTACACCCGAAAAAATCCATCGTCCTCTGCCGGGTTTGAACCCACAACCTTGGGCATATGAAGTTAGCATGGTAACCATTACACCACGGAGGGCGAGTTGGCAACAGCAGCACAGAGCAATAAAGTTGATGGTTAAGATTTTCCTATTTAGACAGCATACTTAATATAACATATCACATGTAAATTGTTTTACCCCATTCAAATTTATATTGGAATTCAAGCAATAGGTGAAAGAGAAAGGGGAGTACCGAAATGTTCTACTACACGTGTGGAGGGAGATGACAGCAGTAATGACAGCTGTTTGGTCATATCGAGAGAGCTCTGACTGATAGTTCTACTCTTTGAATTTTAGGTTAGGTTGCTGTAGGTTTTCATCATTTAAAACGTATTACTTTCTCTACAAGCACAGTGTGCATAATAAATAAAAGAGGTATTTAATTCCACCAAAAAATAGATACTGAGATTTCTCCAGAAATATATATTTTGAGAACCACTGAATCCCAAAAAAAAGTATTTTTACTTTCTCTACACATATTATGTACATAGTGTTTAGAGAAGGTATTGTATTGCACCCAAAAATTTGATACCGAGATTTCACCAGAAATACATGCTTTAGGGTCTCCTGTGTCCAATAAAAGCAACTTTAGAAAAGTGTGTGCGTGTGCGTCTGTGTGTAGCATAGCGCAAAAACGAAAAGACCGTTAAATACCAAACTTGGTATTAAGTTTGGTATCGTCCAACGATGCCACACAAAGATTTTCAAAAAAAATCCCCCCACCCCAAACTACCCTTTACATGGAAAAATTTTCAAAAATTTTGATTTTCTTAAAAATCTGTAACGTTTTTGATTAAAATATTGTATATTAAAGATATTTACCTGACAAATAAAATGTATATCTTGAATTTTCTGGGAATAGCCTCTGAAGACTACTTTATACTGGATGAATTTTACGGAATTTTGCATAAGTGCTAAACCGTAAGAGATGGACGAAAACTTAAAACACAAAAAATGTAGAGCACATTAAAACATACCATTTATGTTCATTTTTTTCATGGAGTGCACTGTTTTTGAGATATTCCTTGTTTTTTGTTTCAGCTGTGAAAAACATACTTTTCTCATACAGGAATTTGTCAGCTTCTGTCCATACAAACAAAGGAACTTCAGTCACATGGCAACCAGTTTTTGACTATCACATTAACCTATGGTACTCCCTTATTTTGCTTCTACTAACAAGGAAGCAAGTAATAAGACTATTATTGCTAATTTTTTCTCAATTAGATGAAGTAAATAAAATAATTTGTTACAGAGATGTAGAGAAAGTCATGTGAATGGAACACATTTTTTTTTTATTTTTTTTGGATTTAGTGGACTCTAAAACATGTATTTTTGGTGAAATCTCAGTTTCAATGTTTTTGATAAATTACAATAACTTCCCTGTACATTGTACATACATGCTAGAGAAAGTAAAAATAAAATAAGTGGCATTGTAAAAATAAGCAATTTTTATCTGTTCAGTTTTCTCTTAGATGCACCCATCACTGGAAAAAAACTAAATATATCTGAGCTAATATTCTCTATGCTAAAGAAACTCTTGGGTGCAAATTAGCTTTAGTGTGGTCTTGCATGTAGTTGCTCGTAAACTCATTGGTAGTAAAGTTCATTATCTGCACCTGGCATAGTACTAGGCAGTTGATCGTTGACCAGGTAAAAAGTTAACTGTTACAATTTAAAACTTTATTATATACGCAATTTTTTTTTTTTTTTTTTATAAATTAAACTCTATGGGAGATAAAGGCAAGATATGGGTATTTTTGTTATCAATTATTTTACACCGTAAAAATTTCAACTTAATCAGCAACATCAGTGTGATAACTCAGAAATACAATAATACTGTATTTATCCAAATGCAAGACTAACCCCATTTTCAGAACTTTTGAAATTATTCCGTATCATCTATATAAAGAGAAGATATAGCTAAATTTTTAAACACAATTTTAAGGGTGCTATATATTTTGAACAAACCAAGGAACACTTAAGCAGATGAAGCACATTATTTTTTTAATTTGCACAGAAATTCACAGTTTGAACGGGAAAGGGAGAAGAGGGTAAGGACATGTATGGTATTGGCAGCAAAACTGTAACAGCAAGACGCATAAGATTTTCTATTTAGACATACCTAATATAACACATTGTAAAATTTCTTATCTAATTTAAATTTGTACCGAAATTCACATTGTGAGCAGGAGAGGGATGGAGAAGGGAGAATGGAAGTGTACTGGTATCTCTGTGTTTGGTGGTGATGGCAGTAGCTTAGCTGTAATGATGATTATGGATATGATTTTCAATACAGCCAACATAATATATCATAAAACGTTTAACCTCATTCGAATTTGCGTCAAAATTTATGTTTTGAGTGGCAAAGGGGAGTATGGAGATGTACGAATTATGTGTAATGGTAAAATGTAACGAAGATCATGAAGATTATGGATGCTATCTTCTATTAAGACAACATACTTAGTATAACATAAAGTAAAATGTTTTACCTAATTTGAAATTGTACATAAATTCACATTGTGCATGGCACAGAGAGGCACAAGAGAGGGCGGTTATGTACCTATATACTCATTTGTGCGGCAAGAGATGTGCAGCTCTCTTTCTGCTTGACCGTTGGCTTCCAATACATTATGTGCAACCACTGATGTGAAACGAATCCGTTCTAATTTTATTTTTATTTTGGAGAATAATCTTTTTTCCCAATGAGAGTGCTTATAGGTCCATTAACAACTAAATTTTTGGTGTGAAATGAAATGCACAAAATCTGCCACATACATCATGACCTTGAAGGTAATCTATTCCATTTGCCCTCAGCTTTGCCACTGCTATACCCGTGAAGTTTGAAACTTACTTTTTCTTGCATGAAATTCAAAAAAACATTATATTGTGAATGTAAGATGACCCCCAGTCTGAACATCAATATTTTTGGGAAGAAACATTATCTCGTATTTGGATAAATATGATATGTAAAAATACAACCTTTAGAACACTGTGCTGAGAAGTTAAGTTAATCTATATAACTTACCATTTTAATCTAAACTAATAGTAGGGTGGGGGATGTTAATAATAGGTTTAACAAAATGTTAACACATATACAATGAAACAAGTGTGATAACTTCAAGTTAAATCACTTTATCAGTTGATTGATGTTTGGAGGAATTTAGTAACAGTGATAGTCAAATTAATACCACATATCATTTTATCAGTTTAATATAAATTTAAAATTTAACATTAGTTGGTGAAACTGGCACCTAATGCATTAAAAGTATTATAAATGAGGTGCTTAAAACACCACAAATACATTAATTATATTGTCAGTGCTCTAAAAATTAAAATTGAGGCAAACAAAGATTTACCTGGCAAATATTGAGGAATTCAAATATTTCCATTTCAAACCCAAATGATGCATCCACCAAAAGTAAAACCAGGTCAGCAACCTTTGCTATATCAATCATACTGTTAATGTCATTGTTACATTCAATGATTGTCAGCCTCCGCTTCTTGCCTGAAATAAAACAAGTGGGTATACAAATACAAATTATTCAATGAACTATAGTGCTTACACTATCTGCCCATTCCACTTGCTTTACATTATGTTGTGCATGATAAATTGTTTTCCAACTCCAGTGTTAAAAAGCAGTAGTAAACATTAGAAAATAATTTAACCAAAAGCTTGTATAAAACTGAACAATAATATAAATGCAGGATGAACTTATGAAGATTAAACAATAAATGTATTAATACTTAAGGTATGGAATAAGTTTTCAGTGACATGATTTCACATAATAATGCAAAAGGGTTTAGTTTTGGACACACTATACATCACTTATAAAAGATACAGGACATGTTTCGGAAGCAATGCCTTCTATGTATGTTTTATTGCCATAGGGTATATATGGGTAAAACAAACAGGAACCTCAAAATCTGCACACTTTTGCTATATAAAATACAAATAGATAAATCTGCAATTGCTGCACACATATTTCTGGGACTTCAATAATGAAATAGATTAAAACACAACTCTATGACAGCATGCCAGCTGTCCATTAGAACCAGTCGCTCAGGAGAAAATCAACATTGTCAAATTATAAATTTTGAAATTAAGTCTATAGATAGATTCAGGAGATTTATCATGCCTACTTCTGACTCAAGCCCTACAAATGCTGTCATCTTGACAATTACTTATATATCCAGTTCTATTGATGGTAACAACCCTCAGCTGAGGATGTAAACAATAGCTGTTGAAACATATACAAGTTTTAACATGGTCAGAATAGTTACATGACAAAATTTAACTCAAATAACTTCTAATTTACGATAAGCTTCTCCGTTACTACTGGTTCAATTTGAACTTAAACTTCAGCAGATGATTAGATGAATTGTAATTGGATAGCCTGTGTCAGGCTAGTTTGTTGTTCTAGCAGAAAAACCTTTGGAAAGAAAGTTAAGACATCATGGTTTTCAGTACTTCAGGTGCCATTGAAAACACTCTAACTTGTCTCATTTGAAGTAAAATATATAATAATGATTATAAAAAATATCTGATGTGTTCAATTCACATTCTCCAATAAATTATTCTTAAAAAGCTTATTCTTTTATTTACTTCATGCTAATCAGAAAAAATTAGCAGAAATATTCTTATTACTTGCTTCCTTGTAAGTAGAAGCAAAATATGGTTAAAGTGATAGTCAAAAGCTGGTTGCTATGACACTGAAGTTCCTTTGTTTGTATGGACAGCAGTTGACAATTTCCTGTATGAGAAAAGTACAAGTTTTTCAAAGCAGAATCCAAAAACAGGGAATGTCTCAAAAACGATAAACTCTACGAAAAAAATGTATGTAACATAGATTATGTGTTTTAACGTGCTCTACACTTTTTATGCAGTACGTTTTTTTTCCATCTCTTACGGTTTAGCAGTTATTCAAAATTCCGTAAAATTCATCCAGAATAAAGTACTCTTCAGAGGGTATTCCCAGAAAATTCAAGATATACATTTTATTTGTCAGGTAAATAGCTTTAACATATAATATTTTAATCAAAATCGTTAGCCATTTTTGAGAAAATCAAAATTTTTGAAAAAAGTTCCATGTAAAGAATAGTTGGGAGTGGGGGCATTTTTTTCAAAATCTTTGTGTCATATCCCTGGAAGATACTAAACTTAAATACCAAGTTCGGTATTTTACCGACTTTTCGTTTTTGAGTTATCGTGTTCACAGACACATGGACACGCACACACACATGGACCTTTCTCTGAAAATACTTTTTTTAGATACAGGGGGCCCTAAAACATATATTTCCGGTGAAATCTCGGTATTGAATTTTTTGGCGGAGTACAATACCTTCTCTATACACTATGCACATAGTGCGTGTAGAGAAAGTAAAAATTGGTGGATATATATACAGAGAGTTGAGTGTAGAAGATGGAGATGGCTGGTGCAAGAGAGCCAAATGGTTTCAATTAATTGAGAAAGCCCAGGCCCTTCATGATCTGTAGTGCTACAGATGAATGAATATAATAGACACGCACATAATATTTAGGATTTAATACATGAGCCTACTAGGGTCAATCTCAATAATTCAACAGCTGTTCATCATATAGCATCAAATATACACAAAAAAGTTTTATGTGCATAACTAACAACCATGTGTAAAATCATTATGTACACAATATTTTTGAGTTGGGTTTGTATCACTTAAGTATCACTTACATATAATTTTTCCAGACCAGTTTCGATGCCATGTGGGCATCATTGTCGGTGGTTTCCAACTATGGAAAAATTTTATGTAAGTGAGACTTAAGTGTTACAAACCTGACTCAAAAATATTCTATTCATACGAATCACTGTTAAAAACACTCTTTCATTAAAATTGTTCATTATGTACAGTTTGTTGACATTGTTATTTTAATAGTAAAGCAAAATAATTAATGATAAAAGCCTAAATAATTTTAGTTTCATTAATAACAGAGGAAAACTGGGGAAATATGTATAAGACTGAAAATGTGAAGGAAATATTTTATAGAATATATATCTATAGGAAAAATTTTGATTCTGTTTGTACAACAAATAAAACGCAGAAAAATAAAACTCTTACTCAACCTAATCATATTTAAAATAATGAAGGATTTTAATGAATTATATAAAAATTTAGGCTATATACAATATAAAATAAAACATAATGAAGTAAAAATGCAATATATAAATCAGCTACATGAGTATAGATCTCCTTTCAACTTGATAACTTGCAAAAATCTAGAAATGCAAGTTATACTGCCTGGGATTTTATAAGCAATATTAAAAGAACAAAGAGAAAAATCTGATGTGTTCCATTCATATGACCTTCTCTATATCTTTGCAACAAATTATTGCTAAAAAGCTTATGTTTCTATTTACTTCATACTAACTGAGAAAAAATCAGCAGAAATAGTCCTATTACTTGCTTCCTTGTAAGTAGAAGCGAAATAAGGGAGTACTATAGGTTAAAGTGATAGTCAAAAGTTGGTTGCTATGTGACTGAAGTTCCTTTGTTTGTATGGACTGAAATTGTTAAATTCGTATATGAGAAAAGTATGTTTTTTAAAACTGAAAACAAAAAACAAGGAGCATCTCAAAAATGATTAACTCCATGAAAAAAATGTATTGTGTGTTTTAAGGTGCTCTACATTTTTTTTATGTTATAAGTTTTTGTCCATCTCTTACGATTCATCAGTTATGCAAAATTCCGTAAAATTCATCCAGAATAAAGTAGTCTTCAGAGGCTATTCCCAGAAAATTCAAGAAATACATTTTATTTGTCATGTAAATATCTTTAATGGTGGGGGGATTTTTCTCAAAATCTTCGTGTCATCCCTGGAAGATGCCAAACTTAAATACTAACTTTTCATTTTAAAATTATTGTGTTCATAGACACATGGACACACACACACACATGGACCTTTTTCCGAAAATGCTTTTTTTGGATACAGGGGACCCTAAAACATATATTTCCAGTGAAATCTCGGTATCAAAATTTTGAGTGGAGTGCAATACCTTCTCTATACACTATGTACATAGTTCGTATAGAGAAAGTAAAAAGTGAAAATACAGTTCCAGATATTCAGGGCAAATTGACAGAAAATTTTTAGGACATATTTGACTTTGTTAAGAGGATTTTTTTTCCAGGTGTTATTAAAAATAATGCTATAAATACAATCCAAAGTTGATTGGTTTTGAATAGGGTCAGTATCTTGTTTATTGCTCCAACAAGTGAGAAAGAAATAACAGAATTAATAAACCATCTTGCACATAAAAATTCATATGGCTAGGATGAAATTAGCCCAAAAATATAAAACATTGTAAAGAGCAGTTTCTAAAACCTTTAGAACACCTCATAAATTTCTCCATTCAGGTAGGAACTTCTCCTACTTGAAGTTTGGTTTAGTTAGACAAACATATAATAATGGGAAACAGACTGAATATTTGTCTGAATATAAGATAATGTTTTTTTCAAAAATATTAAGGCTCAGAACTGGGGGGGGGGGGGTCATCTTACATTTGCAATATAGTTTGCAGAATACCATGCAGGAAAAAAATAAATTTCAAACTTCAAACTAACATAAAATTAAAGGTCATCCTTTCACATCAGTGGCTGCTGTAACGCTGTACTGGAAGCCAACAGTCAAGCAGAAAGCACATTTCTCCTCCTCGGGTGTCCACCAAATTCAGATATACCAGAACATTTCTGTTCTCCCTTCTTCCTCTCGCGTTGTTCTCTGTATGTTTTCTAACTAGAAAGTCATACCCATCTTTGTCATTACAGCCACACCACCGTCATCACATTTTATAATCACATGCATTCCCTACATTTCCGTTCTCCCTTCTGTTGTCTAAATATACCATATCCATCATTATCATTGTAGTTACACTACAGGCATTGCTGACATCAAGTTGTACCATCACACAACACATACCGTACATTTCCATACTCCCCTCTCCAGCAACCACTCAAAACATGAGTTTCTATGTAAATTCAAATTTCGTAAAATAATAATAAGGGACTTAATCAGTTTAAGTGTTTAAAATATGTGGCAAGCCATTGAATTGCATAAAAAAATTAAATTATTGTGTATTTTTATATATGAAGATGAAATGCCAAATTCAAAAATTGAGTTGTAAAAAATGGGGGTTGTCTTGCATTTGAGGTTGTCTTGTATTTGGATAAATACAATATATAATTATTGTCCTATAACATCTGAACTTGATATCCTCTTTAAAAACATTATTTTTAACTGAATAGTAAATCTTCTTAATTCAAATAAGGTAATTTGTGATTCACAACATGGTTTTAAGACCAATACAATAATTGCTGATTTCATACATTGACTTCTTGGTAAAATAGGAAAGTGTGGGAAAGTGCCACAATCTTTATTGATTTAACAAAACCCTTTGATTCTGCAAAGCATGATGTTTTAATAAATAGACTAGAACATGTGACTAGCAAAAAAATCTAATAGAATCATATTTAATAGAAAAGAAACAAACAGCACAAACTCTTGACAGACATATTAATAATACAATACAGCCTATGGAGAAACAGAATATGGGGTTCCCCAAAGTTCAGTCCTAGGTCCCCTATATTTTATTTTTTGTGTAAATGGTGTTACTGTACTGTCTAACATTTTTTCTTTTGCTGATGGTACAACTGCTACCTGCTGGGGTGATAATTATAGTATAGTAAATTATATCATGTTAAACACAATAAGATACCTACAAAAATACTATGAATCAAATATCTTCTCTAAAACATAAAAAAGACCAACTATACAATATTGGAATTACTCTCCAAAGAAATAGAACCAGATATCAACCTAAATGTAAATGATGAAGAATTAAAAGGCTGGTTCACAATAACCAGAATGGTAGCCAAAATTAAATCAATAATAGGAAGCCATTCAAGACAAAAAATTTTGATTCGCAATAACCCAGAAACAAGAATGGAGAATGCACTTCTTTTCCTGGTCAATTTTGGTATTGTGGCTTCACTTGTTTTTAACTGACCAATAATATTTTTTATCTGTCTTCAATTCAGCCAACATAGCAAAGATTAGCCAAGATAATTTGAAAAAATTGCAACTAAAGCGAACTCTAACAGTGGTTTCTTGTAAAGGCCACTTAGAATATCTCTACAGTGAAAAGTTTAATATGCACAATATGCACCAAATGTGCTGTGCCTGGTAATGAGTACGAGAAACTTAAAAATTGGCCAAGACTTGCTTCTAAGGTACAGGAAGGCTTTCTGTCAATTGTGAATGCTTCCGTTGAAATACATATACAAGGTGTGTTCAAAAAGAAATTGAACTTTTGAAATAGCATGCCAACTAGCAGAGTGAGCGCACTGCGGTTACTGAGTGAACATAGCAGCAAGATTAGACAACAAACTGCTGTTTGTCGCATTAACCTCAGACAATTAGCCAGTGAACCATAGCCGCTGAAGTAAATGCATGTACAGCCTGCTTGTCGGATTAGTGACAAAGTAACAATGAAGGAACTTGAAGAACGTGTGTGTGTGTGTGTGTGAAAGTTTGCCACAAACTTGGCAAAACTTTCACAGAAATATGGCAAATGCTTAACCAAGCATACAGGGAGAACTGTATGTCGCACACAGAGTGGTTTAAACATTTTCAACATTTCAGAATGTCAGTCTGTGATAATACCAAGTCTGGAAATCCTTCCACAACAATAGATGATGGCCATGTGGATAAGAGTTTGTGCTGTGATTCGCAGAAATTGTCGTTTAACTGTTTGGGAAGTTGCTGACGATGTATCAGTGTAAGACCATATTATCAAATTTTGAGTGAAAAACTCAAAAGTGGAGATGTGTTGCATCAGTGCCAAATTTATACTGCGTTTATTGACTGAAGATCAGTAACACAACCATGTTCCAATGTGTGAAGAACTGCGCCATCCCATAAAATGTGTTCCAGGAGGCATTCCAAAAATGGAAGTAATGATGGGAATGGTGAATTGCCAGTAGACAGGACTATTTTGAAGGAGACAGTGCTTAATATGTTGTACATTATGCAATAAGGCTGATAAAGCAGAAGTTTTGTTTCCTTTGAACACACCTCACATTTCAGTTTGTCTTACTTATTTACCAACTTCATATACTTTGAAATAAATCTTTGCAGAAATAGCTTCATTACACATTTTGTTGTAGGCAGTAACAGCTTGTGGTTAATAAGACTGATAAGGCTACTGATTGAGAGATTTCTTTTTATTTTTATTATTACACAGTTTAAAATGCATTTCAAAAAGCATTGAATACATATTAGAATGATAATACATATGTTTTGAATACGAGAACAAGTTGGAAAATCAATGGATATCATATGCACTGAATGCATGCTTAAAATGAGTAATGTGTCTTTACAAAAATTTCATTTCTGAGTTAGGGCACCAATTCATGGATATTTACAAGTACTATACCCATGTGATGTTGAAAATGAGTCGGAATAGTAACACTCACCTCACTTATATGTAATTGTTCAAAACATATGTTTCAAGGGCAATTGCCCTCTTCTTCAGTTGAAGTCCGACTGATGGCTGCTATTTGTGCTCTGTGGTCTATTACGGTGGAGCCATCTGGTGTTCTCAGTAGAAGTTCAAAATCATGTGGCGGTATTTCAAAATTCATCAGTTGGTCTTTTTGTTGTGTAATGAGAATATTCTCCCAAACTGTAAGTTCTGCCGGGTTGTTTACAGGTTTTAGCAATTTTATGTCATTTTGTATTTCATGATGTGATGTCCAAAAATGGTATGCTACTGCCGATTTATCTGTTTGTTTCTGTTTGATATGTCTGAAATGTTCCTTTAGCCTTGTTTCCAGTCTTCTTTTTGTTTGGCCAATGTAACATGATTTGCAGTCCTTGCAATCAATTCTGTAGATGCCTGATCTCTGGTTTGTAGGTATGGGGTCTTTAATGTCTGTTTTCAATGCATTTTTTATGTTGAATTGGTTACTTGAAGCTAAACTTATATTGTATTTCTTGAAAATTTTTTTGAATTTCCTATCTGCTGTTGGGTGATAGGTGAATTTTTTATATATAACTTTCGGTTTTTGTGTGGACAAAGTGGTGATTTGTTTTAAGGTTAATTTCTCCTTATGTTTTTTAATTTTTTGGTCAATGATGTCTGGGTTAAAACCATTGGCTGAGGCTATATGTCTTAGTTGGAGGTATTCTGTGTTGTACTCTTCTGGGTCAAGTGGGATGCTGAGGAGTCTGTGTACTGAACTGTTGAAGACTGCCTGTTTATGAGGTTCTGGGTTGAAACTATTCTGTTTTATGTAATTGTCTGTATGTGTGGTCTTCCTGTAGATGCCATAAGTGATCTTTTGTTCCTTCCGTGTTAGTTTTAGGTCCAGGTATGGTAGCATTTGGTCTTTTTCTGTTTCCATTGTGAATTGTATGTACCTGTCCTGTAGGTTTAGTAATTTTAGAGAGTCTTCTGCTAATTTTTTGGGGACCACCGCAAAAACATCATCAACATATCTAAACCATTTTTTGAATATATTCGGAAAACTGGAGGTTATATGTACTTCAAGTCGTCCCATGTACAGATTTGCTAAAAAGGGCGAAAGTGGGTTACCCATTGCTAAGCCTGATGATTGTCTGTAAAATCTACCATTGAATTGGAAATAATTCTGGTTGATGCAAAGTTCTGTTAAAGTATGGAAGTCTTGTATTTCTTTCTGGTTTAAGCCAATGCCCCTGAGCCATGCTTTGAAGGTTTCAAGTAACTTGTCGACTGGGATGCTGGTGAATAATGATTTCACATCAAACGAAACCAACAACTCATTGTTTGAAACTTTGTACTCTTCTAGATGTTTTATTAGTTCTATGGAGTTTTTAATGGAAAGGTGGTTGTGTTCGGGGAAGCTATTGAATTTGTTAACTAACCACTTAGATAATTTGTAGGTTGGAGAGTTTATGCAATTGACTATTGGTCTCATGGGTTTGTCCGGTTTGTGGATTTTTGGCAAAGCATAAAGACGTGGTAGAATTGGGTTTGCTTCTTTCATTTTGAATTTTTCTAGTTTAGGTATAACTTCTGTTCTTTCTATTGTATGTTTTAAGGATGTTATCAGTGTGTTTAATGGGTTTTTACTTATTTCTGTATATTCTTTATTCTCTAAAAGGGTTTCTACTTTTGAAATGTAACCTTTTTTGTCCACTATGACTGTTGTGTTTCCCTTATCTGCTTTTAAGAAAACTACCGGTTTTTTGTTTAAGGACCTGATTATTTGTTTATGTTTGTTCTTCTGTATTTTTGTGTCTTTGATTTCCTGCAGTATAGGTGCAACTTCTTTCTTTATTGTTAATTGATCGGTCTGGTTTAGTTCTTTTGTAGCTATTTCTATGTCCGCTATATAATCTTGTACGTTGGTCGAGAATTGAGTGCAAGTTTTGAAGCCCTTGTTTAAAAATGTAATTTCTTCGTTATTGAAGGTTTCTTCCGAAAGATTTACTACGTTCACATTAGTTGGTTTGTTTGACTGTATATTGAGTTGGGTTTGGTTTTTCCGCGTCGTTTTGCTAATTAGTTTCTCCAATTTCTTTTTAAGTTTCATTGTTTTTTCGTGCATTATTCTATTGAGTTTTTCTAAAAGATTTTGTTGAATGTTATTCCAAATGATGTCCCCTACATTTTGCACAAGTTTCATATGTGACGCGTATAGCTGGAGTTCTAAATTATATATATAAATTAGAACTCCAGCTATACGCGTCACATATGAAACTTGTGCAAAATGTAGGGGACATCATTTGGAATAGCATTCAACAAAATCTTTTAGAAAAACTCAATAGAATAATGCACGAAAAAACAATGAAACTTAAAAAGAAATTGGAGAAACTAATTAGCAAAACGACGCGGAAAAACCAAACCCAACTCAATATACAGTCAAACAAACCAACTAATGTGAACGTAGTAAATCTTTCGGAAGAAACCTTCAATAACGAAGAAATTACATTTTTAAACAAGGGCTTCAAAACTTGCACTCAATTCTCGACCAACGTACAAGATTATATAGCGGACATAGAAATAGCTACAAAAGAACTAAACCAGACCGATCAATTAACAATAAAGAAAGAAGTTGCACCTATACTGCAGGAAATCAAAGACACAAAAATACAGAAGAACAAACATAAACAAATAATCAGGTCCTTAAACAAAAAACCGGTAGTTTTCTTAAAAGCAGATAAGGGAAACACAACAGTCATAGTGGACAAAAAAGGTTACATTTCAAAAGTAGAAACCCTTTTAGAGAATAAAGAATATACAGAAATAAGTAAAAACCCATTAAACACACTGATAACATCCTTAAAACATACAATAGAAAGAACAGAAGTTATACCTAAACTAGAAAAATTCAAAATGAAAGAAGCAAACCCAATTCTACCACGTCTTTATGCTTTGCCAAAAATCCACAAACCGGACAAACCCATGAGACCAATAGTCAATTGCATAAACTCTCCAACCTACAAATTATCTAAGTGGTTAGTTAACAAATTCAATAGCTTCCCCGAACACAACCACCTTTCCATTAAAAACTCCATAGAACTAATAAAACATCTAGAAGAGTACAAAGTTTCAAACAATGAGTTGTTGGTTTCGTTTGATGTGAAATCATTATTCACCAGCATCCCAGTCGACAAGTTACTTGAAACCTTCAAAGCATGGCTCAGGGGCATTGGCTTAAACCAGAAAGAAATACAAGACTTCCATACTTTAACAGAACTTTGCATCAACCAGAATTATTTCCAATTCAATGGTAGATTTTACAGACAATCATCAGGCTTAGCAATGGGTAACCCACTTTCGCCCTTTTTAGCAAATCTGTACATGGGACGACTTGAAGTACATATAACTTCCAGTTTTCCGAATATATTCAAAAAATGGTTTAGATATGTTGATGATGTTTTTGCGGTGGTCCCCAAAAAATTAGCAGAAGACTCTCTAAAATTACTAAACCTACAGGACAGGTACATACAATTCACAATGGAAACAGAAAAAGACCAAATGCTACCATACCTGGACCTAAAACTAACACGGAAAGAACAAAAGATCACTTATGGCATCTACAGGAAGACCACACATACAGACAATTACATAAAACAGAATAGTTTCAACCCAGAACCTCATAAACAGGCAGTCTTCAACAGTTCAGTACACAGACTCCTCAGCATCCCACTTGACCCAGAAGAGTACAACACAGAATACCTCCAACTAAGACATATAGCCTCAGCCAATGGTTTTAACCCAGACATCATTGACCAAAAAATTAAAAAACATAAGGAGAAATTAACCTTAAAACAAATCACCACTTTGTCCACACAAAAACCGAAAGTTATATATAAAAAATTCACCTATCACCCAACAGCAGATAGGAAATTCAAAAAAATTTTCAAGAAATACAATATAAGTTTAGCTTCAAGTAACCAATTCAACATAAAAAATGCATTGAAAACAGACATTAAAGACCCCATACCTACAAACCAGAGATCAGGCATCTACAGAATTGATTGCAAGGACTGCAAATCATGTTACATTGGCCAAACAAAAAGAACACTGGAAACAAGGCTAAAGGAACATTTCAGACATATCAAACAGAAACAAACAGATAAATCGGCAGTAGCATACCATTTTTGGACATCACATCATGAAATACAAAATGACATAAAATTGCTAAAACCTGTAAACAACCCGGCAGAACTTACAGTTTGGGAGAATATTCTCATTACACAACAAAAAGACCAACTGATGAATTTTGAAATACCGCCACATGATTTTGAACTTCTACTGAGAACACCAGATGGCTCCACCGTAATAGACCACAGAGCACAAATAGCAGCCATCAGTCGGACTTCAACTGAAGAAGAGGGCAATTGCCCTTGAAACATATGTTTTGAACAATTACATATAAGTGAGGTGAGTGTTACTATTCCGACTCATTTTCAACATCACATTGATTAAAACTTCACTTGTCTCAAACTTCTGAGTTATTTAATTTAATTACTATACCCATGTTTATGAACATTACTTTTAATTAGTTCCTCTTATAAATAATATGCTACATATTTAATAATATAAACTAGTTATATAAAATGTAAATGCACACTATTTAGTAATATTGATAAGGATGATAATGGAGCTCATGAGCATATTAATCATGACCAATTACTGCCCACAAAGAAATGGTAACGAAACTAAGTATTTCTGCTAAGATTTATTTTGATGAAGATAAAATAAATTGAAAAATAAGCCTTCATAGTAATAATTTTTAATATGGCTATATAATAAACAAAAAGTCATGTTAATGTAACAGTAAGAGTGTTCTATCCACAGCTAGTCACTTTTTCATATGCTAATTTCAAGCGTTGTAGGAACCTACAGGTTAACATATAGTCCTTTGTGGCTTTAAAATTGCTGATGCATACTAATAAAGACAACTGTATAGGTAGCATAAAAGTACAAATGGTAAGGATAATAAAAATGAAAAACTAAAATTGAAAATGTTCTCTATTCCATACACTTGAAGTTTTCACATTCATTTTATGGATATTTACTGTGTAGATTATGTACTTTCATATAATTTTACTTTCTCTACACAAACTATGTACATACTGTATAGGGAAGGTATTGTATTACACCCAAAAATTTGATACCAAAATTTCACGAGAAATACATGTTTTGGATCCCCCTGAATGCAAAAAAGCATTTTGGAAAAAGGTCCATGAGTGTGTGTGTGTGTGTGTGTGTGTGTGTGTGTGTGTGTGTGTCTGTGGACAGCATAATTCAAAAACGAAAAAAACTTTAAATACCAAATTTGGTATTTAAGTTTGGTGTCTTCCAAGGATGCGACACGAAGATTTTCAAAAAAGTTCCTCTGCCAACAACTACCCTTTACATGGAACTGTCTTTTCTCAAAAATGTTTCTAATGATTTTGATTAAAATATTGTATATTAAAGACATTTACTTGACAAATAAAATGTATATCTTGAATTTTCTGGGAATAGCCTATGAAGACTACTTTATTCTCAATGAATTTTGGGGAATTTTGCATAACTGCTAAACAGTAAGAGATGGACAAAAACTTAATGCAAAAAATGTAGAGCACATTAAAGCACACAATTTATGTTAGATACATTTTTTTTTGTGGAGTTGTTCGTTTTTGAGATATCCCTTGTTTTTGGTTTCAGCTTAAAAAAGCATGCTTTTCTCATACAGGAGTTTGTCAACTCCTGTCCATACTAGCAATGGTGCTTCAGTCACATAGCAACCAGCTTCCGACTATCACTTTGACCTATGGTACTCCCATATTTCGCTTCTGCTTACAAAGAAGCAAGTAATAAGACTATTTCTGCTACTGTTTTCCCAATTAGCAAGAAGTAAATACAAGCATAGACTTTTTAACAATAATTTGTTGCAGAGCTTTAGAGAAAGTCATAAGAATGGAACAAATCAGATTTTTTATGCTATGTTTAATCATGTTTTTATTTTATGGTATTACCAATTTGTTTTCATTTCTATATTTTTGCACATTTGTGTGCATCATACCCATGTTTATGCAAGCAAATTTCACTTTTAATTTTACCATACAGAGGACCGCATCTAGTAACATTGTTATACATTACAATGTAATGCCTGGCATTCAACAAATACACTGTTTTGATGTTGACAGTTCATTTGGTCCTGTGTGCAGTTGCCATGATTAATAGAGTTGTCGCACAGAATCACAAAATTTTCTTTAAAAGATGTAGCTTTACCTGATACAAGTGTAACTGGTCCTTTGATACTTGTCAGTGGTTGCTTTGTAAACACTTTGATCAAGCACTGGATGAGGGTGGTCTTGCCCACCTTGGGAGGTCCAACAATAGCAACAATGACTGGTGGAGGCTCAACAGGAGTGCGATCCACAAGAGGAATATGCTGCTTCTTAGTTTGAACATCTTGGGTTCTAAAATCAAATAACACTAGAGTAGACTTTAAGTAAGGGAAATTTCATTATGGATTAGGTTTAATTAAACTATTCCTTGAACAACAAGCCCTTTTCCTGTAAGTCCATTGAAATCAATTATTATGTAAGAATGCATTATCCTTGAAACTTTCACATTGATTGACATTCTGCAACACTAATATTATGGCAGTCGAAAACTTAAAAAAAAAAAAAAAAAGAAAGAAAGAAAGTCACACTATAACTTACCTTCTAAACCGACGTTCTGCTTTTACTGCAGAATTGAATGTGAAGGCCTTTGGATTGCGCTGCTTATCTGTTAATTCCTGAACGTGATGACTTTTCTTTTTCTTCTTTTCTGCCTTACGACCTATGAACACATGTAACACAATACACGTATAATTAATCATCAAGCTGTTAAACTTGTGCATGAATGCACAATACATGGCATGACATTATTTGTAAGTATCAACAAAGCGTGAGAGTTTACCTTGGTTACAGCAACTAATACAACCCATTTAAGGAAACTGACATTATATATACTGCATTGTCTAGGAACCATATGGTACATTTTGTAAAACATTAGTGTTAAAGGTGCAAGGAAAGGATAGATACTAATATAACTTATTTAAGAAGTGAAACTTATCCACTGTGGGTCATTTAAATGTTGTAATACATCTCATAATACAATAATTTTGAAGATACAAGGAAATAAATTGTTCCACTAACTTTTATATAAAACCTAGATTTGGTAGTTTCCTTAATCGGTAATTAGAGCCGGTATTTGGTCTTCTGTTATTATGCAAGAGCCGCCATATACTTTTACCTTACCCCTAGGTGGAGGATTCTAAGCCACTAAACGTTTTTTCATTAATAACGGAGTGGAGCAGTCACAGCCTAAAGCTGAGGAGTTTTGAGGAGGCAGAGCCGAGAGGTTGTGAAACTAAAACTGGTGATCCTAAGAATTAGTTAAAACCTCGGGAATCTTAAGAGGATTTTAAATCGATATATTATAGGAGCTTTGCCTATATCGAGTTTTATTGAACATAGAGGACAAAAAATGCGCATGAGACACTATTAAAGCTTTCATGCTACAATGTTGTGAGTAAAGTTGTATAAATATGACAGCTGGATTTAAAGTCAATAGTGGTTACCACTTTAGATATCGAGAGCTATCTTACTACCGTAAGCTAGAAATCAATCAGTTACCCAGGCTGACAACTATGTTAACGTTTACATTAATTGCATTAATGGTGCTAAAGGAATTATAAAAAACAAGCCTGAAAGTCAGATTCGCATAACAAAAAGCATGTCCTTTTCTCTGCCCAAAATGAATTTTCGCAATAAAATTATGTAAACATATTGCATTTTAATTACCTGAATGTCGCTCCCTATGCTTTTTAGTTTGCTCTTCCATTATAACGTTATCACGTGTTTTCTATTCGCCAAATTTCTGATATTTATGTTCGACACATGTGAGTTACACCAGCTTACACCAACTGCTCCCAACTTAAAGAAAATAATTAGGGTTAGCCTGTAGACTACCAACATAAAAGTTCAATTTTCGGACAAATTACTTCCTGGATAATGGTTAGGCTTTTTAATGTTTTTGTTCTAAGTAACTTAACCATAATGGTTTCGGTTGTAAACAATGAACATATGAGAGTGAGTCTCAATTTTTCAAGAAGCCTCTAAAGTACCCCACTCACGCAGTAGCCATTCCATCGAGAAATTATTTTACACTGTATTCCCATTTGTTTTCTCTTTGCTGTGCTTTTCAAAATGGCGAGTTGCTATTTTGGTTTCCGGGTTTGCTATCACATGTGATAAAATTACAATTGGTAAGCCTTGTATTATCTACAATCTATGTTCTGATTATTAATTTTGGTGTTGTATTGCAGTGTGTGTGAAATAATTGTTGTGATTTTCAAGTGCTTACGAGAAAAGTAAGAAATTACTGTTTTCATTTACACTTATGTAGCATAAATTAAATGACGTAAACACCTGACGAGAAGTGATAAGTCAAATCGACCAATGAAGTGGATGCTGTATATGGTTTGATATGGGAGGGGATTAAGCCATAAGATTTTCATGAGCAATGCTGTAAAGGAATTGCAACTATGTAGCATGTGCTTAAAAGTTAATAGAGCCACACCCTTTTAAAATATAGTATTATCTTTCTGGTTCGTAACATGAATTTTATCCTCAGTTTGAGTAACAAATGAATACCAAGTACTGATTGAACGTCCATGTGTAATGTGTAAAACTAATGCAACGTTATTACAAATGCATCTTTTGTTTTTCTTTGTAGGTTTCTGTTCTAATAAATAAACATAGTAGACGCTTCTAAGTGATTGGATCCTAAAGATAGTTGGGTGTTTGTATCTTACTGGTGGTAAGTCATATTTACAATTTAGAAGCTACTCATATATCAACCTTTGTGGTTCTTGGAAACAGATTCTGACTGACATCTGCAATAATGTTACTGTTTTTAATCACTCTGTATAATATGATTTATGTAATCTTAGGAACTAGAGTGTTACACTTTGAATCACTATTTCAATATAGCAGGGTATTTATACAAGGTACAGTAAGTACAAATGCAATCTTTTCATATCATCAGACATGTGTTAATTCATGCATTTAGTTAATATTGAATCAACTGAACAAGAAGAAGATGGAAGGGCAGATAGCATTCTTACCTGTTAATATTATACTCTAGTATGTGAACTCCTCTATTCATCACAACAATTTTGAGGGAATTAAACCTCAATTGGAGATACTTTGTCACTTTCTGCTGCAAAAATAGAGAATGTACCACCTGTATTGCAGTTGGAGATAATTGATATAAATATTAAATCATGCATGCAATGACCTAGATGTAATTGATTTTTATAAATCTTTGAGCAGTGTACAGTATCACAATATTCGCAAATTTGCAGCACGAATCATGACAATGATCGCCAGCACTTACACATGTAAACAGCTATTTTCTTTGATGAAGCTAAAAAGGCCAAGATTGAGGGCTAAAGTATCTAATAAGAATGTGGTGGCTACTATTACCTGTTCTAGTAATATATCACCAGATGTAACAAAGTTATTGTGGATAAAAACATTTTACAAGTGAATGTAACGTCACTGCAACTTGAGATTTATTGCACTGCACGATTAATTCTATTACAACCAGATATTAATTTGTAATTTATTGTTTTAATAATGAGTTTATATGCTGATAAGTATATATCCACATTACATTTTGTTGTATTACAGAAAAAGCACAGAATTTTTATTCTGTGGTAGCATAATCTATTTTCATTTATTAATAATATTAAGTCGTATTCACCACTGGTCCTTATTCACTCCTATGCATGCACCAGTATACTCCAGGCTTGGTGGCCCACGAAGAGACACAGCCAAGGGGTATGATAGGTTGTGTAGACATTAGAAAGATGCTAGATGACACTACAAAAGAAAAAGGAGGTAAGATAAGTAAAACAAATATTGGAAATTATTCACAAATAAAAGAAAGGAGGGGGAAAGGCTACCGCAGACATTATAACTGGGATTCTAAATTACTGGGTAGGTTCCAAAAGTTTCCTATTTGACCTTGAAAATGAGCGCAAATGTTATAATGCATTTGGGGAAGAGCTAGCAATATTGTCAGGATGCACACACATGAATTTGAGCCCACTGCTAACCACAGTTGGATGGTGACTCTCATTTGAGTAAGACGTTGCATGCTTTATTGCTAAAATGGATACGATCAAGAATCAGGCAATGATAAAGTTCCTGACAAAAGAAGGGCTTGCATCATCTGAAATCAATGCTGTTTGGATGGCGTTTATGTTGCAGCTTCTCCTTCATGTTCCTCAGTGAAAAAATTGTCTTAACAGTTTCTTCTGGGCAAATGATCCATATGTTGTTTGAGGTGGTGACTGAGGAAACCATTTTCATTGTTGAAGATGAACTGTTGAGTGACAGGTGGCTGAAACTCAAGGAAATATCAAGGTTGGGGTTATCTGAAACAACTGTTTTCCAGATAATTCTTGATCATTTACACATGAAAAAGGTTAGTACAAGATGGGTATCCAGACTTCTCTCTGCAATTCAAAAGGAGAAGGGCCTGACTTGTTTCATCAAGTTTTTGGAGCTTTGCCATGGCAACCAGAAAGAAGTATCCATTGTTGCAGGGGATGAAACTATGGTTCTTTATTATGATCCTCTATCAAAAAGTGAATCTCTTGAATGGTGTAAGCTGGGTGAAGCTCCACCAAGAAAGGCAAAGGTCACTCAATCCACAAAAAAGTTCATAGTGAACAATCATCTGGGATTCTAGAGGAATTGTCATTGATTTCAAAGAAAGGAATACCACTGTGAATGCACAATATTATACTTCACTTATGTAGAAATTGTGCGACTCTATCAAACAAAAGAGGTGAGGAAGGTTGTCACATGACATTTGTCTTCTCCAAGATAATGTGCCAGTACACATGGCAGCAATTTAAAGGTTGCAGTAAAGGAATGTGGCTTCAAAAAGATTTACCACCTACCCTAAAGTCCAGATCTAGCCTACTACCTCTTCCCCAAGCTGAAGAAGATCTTCAGTAAAGGAAATTTGATGATGATGATGATGATGATGATGATGATGAAGAAGTGAAAGCTGCTGTAATAGGCCATTTTGCCGATAAAGAACCAGATTACTTTTTGAGAGGTATAGAATTGTTAATCCACTGATGTGAAAAGTGCATTGAAATGAAGAGTGATTATGTTGAAAAATAGCATCTTCGTTTTATTTTTATGTTAAAAAAGTAGTCTTGCCGAACATGTTTGAAACCTACCTCGAATGTGGAGCCCACGAATGAAATACATGCTTAAACTAAGTTGAAATTTGTAAATTGTAATAATATATTGGAGGAAGGAGAAATAAATTCATTAATTCAAGTGGCCCATAGAAAACAAAAACAGTTTCATCTGCAGGTAAAGTCGTAGATATGGTATGTGTGCACAGTCTACCTCAGGTCAGAATCATCACTGGGGAGTATAATATTTCACTACTGGACTAACTGAGGAATGCTCTTCAGATTTAACATCCACCCATTATGAGAAAGAAAGTTCCCTTCCATCACAATAATGCTTTTTCGCACATATTTTGTAAGATTTCTGCAAAACTGTAATGCCTTTGCTTCCAAGTCTACAACATTTGCCCTCCCAGCAATTAGTTTCCAAACCTGAAGAAATAACTGTTTGGACAAAGATACGCATCAAATGATGGGGTTGAAACTTAAACAAATGCTGTTTGCACATTTTTATCATTTTTTAATCGAACAACATAATGAAAAAATTGAACACCAAATTTTGTTGTTGTGGTTTGAGGGTTATATTTTCTTTTTATAACTTTTGTTGCTTGAATTTTCTGATTCACTTATCCATTTCTTTTTTGTAACCATTCATTCCTGGTGTTTTTAAGATTTCATGTATTTTAAGCTGTATTCTGTCTCAGAAAGGGGAATGTTCACCAATCTGTAGGTCAAACCATTAAAAACTGCAACTTTTTGTAATAGGGGGTTGTAAATATTGTTTTTTATATAGTTGTCAGTATAGTTGTTCAAGAAGGTCACATTCCATTAATGGACACAAAAAATTTCAGAAGATTTTCAAAGCTCATAAAAGCGAACCAAAAAAAAAAGTATACCACTTCATAAAAAATCCAGGATTTATAGAATAGATTGTGAATGTGATCAAATCTATGTAGGTCAAACTAAGCGAAACATAGAAACAAGGCTTAAGGAGCACTTAAACATCAGATCCAGGGAAGAAGAAAAATCAGTAGTTGCAGAACTACTCAGCACAGCATCGCTTGTTAGGCAGGCACAAAAACCTTTTGATTTAAATATTTAGGAGAAAATATTTCTTTGGAAATTTTGTCCAAGATTAATGAACTTAAAGATCCCAATGGGCAAAAATCTGATCACTAAATTTGTAGAATCACCACCACAGGAACTAAGAGACAAATGTAACCAAAGTTTTTGAAATTTGGAAAAAAATATGTGTTCCACGAATTTTATCCATGTTCTGCAAACAAATTATTCTTACAAAAATTATTCTTTATCTATATAATGCTAATTAAGATATACATTACAAGAAATGGTCTTATTACTTAGTTTCTTTTAAAAAATGTTGCTATGCATTTGTCTTTGAAATTTTGTTCTCTTTCCTAGGCCAGGAGTAAAACAAGAGAAACAGGAAGCAAGATAATTCCCTGTTTGAGAAAAGTTCAAGTAGTCTAATATTGAAATCAATAACAAAGAATATCTTAAAATGGCCAAGTATATGACATAAATTGAGGACCATTTTTGCAAAACTTGTTTTCTACAAAAAAAGTCAAAATTCACTTTTTTATTGTTCCACATGCATATTCAAGCCCTCTATGTGATGTTGCATTCTGTTTTTGCTAAACTTACTTCCTGCAGCTGTAATAATATGATAAAACTTGTGTGTTTTTCCAAAACTGGCTTTCTATTATGCAAGAGTTACAGCAAAACTTGCTTTCTACTGCAAAGTACATTTTGTTAAAGTTACCGGTACTGAAAACAATTATACACAACACTGACATGAATACGAGAATGGTAACAATAAGTCTGTATTTGTTCATTTCTTTCCTGTAGTCGTTCACTGTCAGTGGTTATTCTTGCCAGTTCACTAAAGGAATAAGTTTCTTCATTTTATGTACATGCTTTACAAGTTGTGAAGTTAGTAACTAATATAACATGACAGAAGAATATCCATGTCCTGTGTCTGTAGTTGAACGAGGTAGGAAAAGGAGAGGAAGTTGTTCAAGAAGGAAGAAAAGTTTTAGTTCTAATTTTAATTGGAGTCTAGTATACACACATGTGCTTCACAAAAACTTAACTTATGCAGCACTAGTTTTGCATGTGTTGCATGCATTGCCTACTGCTTTTGACTGTCGGATTCAACATTAGGATCCTTGATGTATGACTGACTTCCCTGTGGTATTGGGTTAATGAACTTCATTAGCGGGTTCTCTTCAAAGGGACGATCAAAATTCATGAACAAAAAAAGTCCCAATTGACAAAAAATCAGGCATCTATAAAATAAGTTGCAATGAGTGTAACAAAGTATACATTGGCAGAAAAAAAAGAAACATAAGTACCCGTCTTAAATTTTGAACATATTAGAAATATTAAAAATAGGGAAACTGAAAAATCTGCAGCATTGGCTCATTTTTGGAACAATCAACATTTAATTTCATCCATCTTTTGAAAAATGTGCAACAGACAGTAGAACTCGACACATGGGAGAAAATATACATGAAAAAACATGAAACACACCTCATGAATTTTGATCGTCCCCTTGAAGAGAACCTGTTAATGAAGTTCATCAATCCAACACCAGAGGAAAGACAGTCATACATCAAGGATCCTCATGTTGAATCCGACAGTCAAAAGCAGTAGACAATGCATGCAACACGCATGCAAAACTAGTTCTGCATAAGTAAGTTTTTGTGAAGCTCATGTGTGTATACTCGACTCCAATTGAAATTAAAACTAATTGCTAGCTTCACAGTGTACCACTTCCAGTAATAAAAAACTACAGGAAAAAAAGTGTTAAATATTCAGAAGAAAATGCCGAAGATCTGAATGTAAGTTGTAATCATTTCTCTCAAGAGTATATTAGTAAGCAAGGTAAACACAGTGTTATGTTTCTGATCTGATGATGATATGGATGGATTTAGAAAACTTCTTTATCTCAATAAAACAAAATGTGAACAAGATGCTTTTCTACTAAAATATATGGTAATAAGCCAAGAAGATTAACTGTAGATCCTGATGCAGCTATTTTTTTTTTTGGTAATGTTGAACACCCGCTTTAACTACTAATGGCACCGCAGGCGGTGATGATGCAGCTAAAAATCCCAAGGAAGTGTCAGTAAGGTACTATATAAAAAGAGACAGTGATATGATCCATGTGTACACAAAAGCATTCCAAGACATAACGGGTGTAACTCACAGCAGATTTCGTTGGATTGCAAGACATTTTCTAGCTACCAGCTCTCCTCTAAAAGAAAATTGTGGAGGTTCCCGCCAAATGAAGCAACAGAAGCAACTTACTGAAGAAATATTAAAACACATTACAAAATACAGTGCAGGGAAGTTCACTACAGCCAAAATAAATGCAAAAGATCATATTTACCACCTGAACTTAACACCAATGTAATGCACAGGAATTTCACCAGAGAACAAGAACAAGAGGGAAGAAGGAAATGCTCACTATCAAAATTCAAAAGTGTATTTTATAAAAACTTTAATATAGGTTTTGGTAATCCCCATTCCGATACATGTTCAATGTGTAAATCCTTATTGCTTTAATCAAAATTTTGCAAAATCTGGAAGAGAAGAAGGCTCAAATTAACTACCGATTACATAAATTGAGAGAAAATATATTTTTCCAGATAATGAAGGAGAGTAAGGACATGATATAGATGTGATATTCGATATGCAACAGAACCAACCCCTTCCAAAGTTATCCATTGATGAGGTGTTCTACTCTAGGCAGGTTTGGCTCTACAACCTGTATATAATGCAAAATAAATTGCCTATAGATAAAACTGAGGTGAATTTTTACATATGGTTAGAGACACAGTCTGCTCGAGGTGCAAACAAAGTAGCTTCAGCTTTACAAGATTATCTTCAGGAACTTGAGAGAACTTTCATGGAAGAAGGGAAGAAAACATTGACTCTTTGGCTATTTTCAGATTTGTGTACAGCTCAAAACAAAAACTTATGGCAACTGTAGCAAGATTTTTGGAAATGTCCAACATGTTTCTGGAGGTTCAACACTATTTTCCTATTCGAGGACACAGCTTTATGCCCCCAGATAGGATATTTGGGAACTTAGCGAAAAGGTACAGAAAGAAGGAAAAAATCTTATCTCCACATTAGTACTATGAGATAATGAAAAACTATAGAATTGTGAAAGTATTAGGGGACAACTGGAAAGTATGATTTGAAAGAAAAATCAAACAAAGTACTGAAGAGTAAGCTGCCATTCCAAATTTCAAAGGTTTGAGTCATAAAATACAAAAAAGTATGTTGGAGAGGACGTGTATCAATTCTGGTGAAAAATACATTCTCAGGACCAGAAATAGAGGTGGAAGTAACAAAGTCAGGGAATAGAAACTACAAACTCATGGATAACACCATCATACAGAAGCAAACAAATCAAGTGAGTAAAAAGAAAAAGCAAGATGTGGTAAAATTGATGCAATTTTTTGAAGAAGTTGTATGAACATTGGATAAAATGCTGAAGTTAGTTATCTTTGTAATAATTTACACATACTTTGTGTTCCTCTTTTATTCCTTTTTATATGTTTATGTCAAGATTGTTCATTATAGGGAGTTTTTTTAGAATGTAAAAAAATAGCTGACAGTTAACTACAATACTCGCAATGTAAATGGATATCTTTAACTATTGATGAAAAGATCCAAGAGGCTTCTGTTATTAAAATTACAAATAATTTGTTGTATTAACATTCTATGTAGAAAACATGTTTTGGAAAAACAGTTAAATTTTGAAATTTCATAAAATGTACAATTCTTGGTTAAATAAACTCTTCATATAAACATTTAAATATGCCTAATTATAAAATAAATACCTCAAAAACCGTTTTTTAGCATTTAAAACTTTTTTGAAAAACAGTTTGTTGTCCCTGCTGAAAAATGTAATTTTTTCAGAAAGCAAGTTTTGCAAAAACGGTCCTCAATTGTGTGTTTTAAAGATATCTACATTTTTTTGCGTAGAAAGTTTTTCTCTCTCTCTTACAGTTTACCAGTTATTCAAAAGTCACCCAGAAGGTGTTCAGAGGCTATTCCCAGAAAATTCAAAATATACCTTTTATTTGTAATAAAAATAATCAAAGATATACTATTTTATTCAAAATCAATAGAGCTGTTTCTGAGAAAATCAACATTTTCAAAAAATGTTTCATGTAAAAGGGTAGTTGGGGATGGAGGGATTAATTTTTTTTTTTTTTTAAATTCAAGGTTCCTCAATGCATATATTTCCAGTGTATTCTCCAACTTTTGGTTGTAATACAATACCTTCTCTACCGGCTATATATATTGTGGTATGTGATAAAATAAAAATCTCTTTCCTGTGTGTTCATTCTCTGCTCCAAATTGTACCAAATCTACCAATAATTTGTTGTATGAATCTGCGCCTCATGTGTTGAGAGACACAGCTGATTGAAGTACTGTAACTAGTTTGCAAAAGTGTTGAATCATTTTCTAAGTATAAATCTGTATTATAAAAGGGCCAAGGGAGAGAGGGAGAAATATGCATCTTCTAAAACTTGATGTGCATAAATCAATTGAAAATAATATCTGAAAATACTGTGGCTCTAATAGTCAAATGTGTGTGAATGGCTTGCTTTGTAAGTCATAACTGACTATTGACATCCATTGTTGTACATGTCATAATGGACACATCTGCTGGTGGTAAGCTCTTTTGACATACATTGATTGTTACACCTGTGCTTTTGGGATGACGCCGAAGCCAGGCATTTTGCACCTGCAGTTGCTTCTGTAAATTTCCTTGCACAGGACCAACAGGTATAAAAAGGATAACAAATCCCTGTCCACAGTTTTTTCGATGAGAAGTTCGTAGTCAGCAGTAGAAGTTGCCAAAGTGAATGCTGAAAGTAAACTATACGGCAGAATTGTCATGAAAGCATTGAACAAAGACAGTTATTTGTGAGCAGATTTTGTTTGTAATCAGTTTGTGGAAGAAATAAAGAGTCGTTTGCTGGAGTAAAAAGTGTTTTTGTTACAATACTGATATACACAATAATCATTGTACTGTTGAACCTGATTTATGCATATGTCAAGGGAACGAGGGAAGATTACTTGTAACTCAAGATACTTACAACTGAGATTTTGATAATGCATCATACACATTAGAAAAAAAGGCAATACAGTGGGTCTACATGTGCAAAATTTTACAAAAAAACAAAGATAAGTACAAAGAAAGCATTATTTTGAACTTGGTCCTACTTTAAAGAAATCAGTTAATTTAGCTTATTTCACTTTTCTTGCACTCAGTGCATAAACCTCATTTTGCCAACTTATTAATGAATTTAGAGCTTTTTCACTACCACTTTTAGTTCTGATGTAACGCCTACACACATTTATTGCACTTAACATTTCACTCACCTTAGGTATTTCAAGATTTGAGCCGTCTTCCACATTACTGTCAGTGCCACTTCAAGCTGGTCCACTTTCTTGATCACCACCATGTTTTTGGCACACATCAGCAATACTCTCCTTATCCAGTAGTTCCCCACACACAGCTAGATTGTCATCAAAATGCACAAAGGTATCAAAATTTGCACCCTCCGGTAGAGCTAGCTCATTTATAGGCTCATCACTACCAATATCATCCTGTATCACCATCATCACCAGATTTAATGAAGCAGTGTTTGATTGTGAGGGACGACACCTGCTTCCAGCTAGCCGAAATAAGTTCCATGGCTTGTAGTTAGTTAATGGCGAGATTTTAATTTCCTGCATCATCAATGTTGTTAAATGTTGAACCAGTATTTTTCTATAATGAACTTTGAAATTAGCAATGATGCCCAAATCAAGTGGCTGTAGACGACCGTAACAGTTAGGAGGGAAAAATTCCACTCAAACATTTTCCAAAGTTATTTGAGGTGGATGTGCTGTACATCGATCCATTAAAAGAAGGATCTCCTTCAGTTTTTCATTTTAATGTCCAATTTCTTTAACCACTGTTTCATTAAAAGCATAGTCTTCCAAGACTTCTATTGGATTCATATTCTGTAGGTTTTGTTTTCACACCCTTAAAACACCTTGGATTTTCCTATCACAGGTGGGGGAAGTTTGTCTGATCCGTCTGCATTGGTGGCAAGAAGAACTGTTATTATGCAAATTTTATTTTTCTTCTCTCCATGGCATGAGTCACCCTTTTCAGCTAATGTCTTGTGGGAAGGAGATTGAAGAATAGGCCAGTCTCATCACAGTTGTAAATGTTTTGAGGCTGATAATCCCTAATGATTCCTGGTAAAACCTCTTTCTTCCAGCATTGAACCATGATATCATCCACAGCATTTGACTCGCCGCAAATTGCTTTACCTGTGATTCCATGACGATCTTTAAATCCTTGCAACCCTCCTGATGAAGCTGTGATGTTCATTATTTTAGCTAAATCTATCGCTTTTGCTTTCAGCATGTCACCACTGATTGGTAGAGCTGCAGCTGCAGTTGGAATCATGTGAAAAGTGCCATTTCCAAATCAGCATATCTCCCTTCCTGCTGACGGCTGGATTTTGTTGATTTGGCACCCAATTTTAAAATAACATTTTTGTTACTGATAATGGTACATAGTGTGGAGTAAGCAATTCCTAAGTCTGAAACAAATTCAATTTTGGTTTTGTGTGGATTAAGCTCTACCTCTCGTATGAATTTCTTTTTCTGCTCTAGCGTATAACATTTTCTTTTTCTGTTCTCCATGGCTGATTAAAAGCAACTGAAAACTGACCAGTGTTTAACAATAAACACCAGATACCCAACATTTTTATCTTTTCTTCTCGTTGCTGCATTGTCGTGCACTTCCAGCAAATATATTATTTCTGAATCCAAAAGCTGCCGACTCAGCTTGCATCTTTGTCAACAGAGATAAGGGATATATCCTCGAGCTTCTTTTAAGATAGTGTATGCTGCATGGTCATTATAATTATTTAAAACTCAGTTGTATCTCACTGAAATTTAATACGTATAACAGCAAATTGTGTATAAATGCATTACATATAAACCAACAGTATCTATTAACAGGTTTCTAAATTACATTTTGCTGGGACATACAAAAATTTACGTCTGAATGCGAATAATTTACAACTGGGTTACAAATAAAACAGGTTCAACTGTACTTAGGAATGCTGAAAATTAATTTTGCACTAGTATTTTGATCTAATAATTTCTATTCTTGCTCATGAGAATCACTTCAGCATTTCAAGTACATCATTATGAATTTTCTACTTAGTAAAGGATAAAATGTCCACTATCAGAAGAAGAAATTACTTTTGGAGGAATTCATACCTTCAGATTCTGATCAGAAGTATCTTCTGAAAGCTACTACGAGGAAAACAGAAATAGATATTTTGCTACTTTAGAAGCAGAAGAAGATTAAGCTAGAAGTTGGAAAAAGAAAAGGCTGTAATTTATACTTCTCGTCAATTTGTAGTTAATATGTTAATGAGTGAAGACAGTCTTATGGATCACATGGTTCATTGTGCATCATCCCCAAATATTTGGAGTTTTAAAGGTATATGCACATGTGATAGTGAAATTCCTGTGGAAGAGAGGGAGGAGGAGTTAAGTGACATGGCAGCAAGAGAAATGGGCGATGAAAGACTGTTACGAGGTGAGGAACTAGGTTTTTTTTTTTTTTTTTTTTTTTTGTAGTGTTTAATGCCCGCTTTAACTACTTATGGCACCGCAGACGGTGACACTGATGATACATGTATGATGATGGAGCACCGGTGGAATGAGATGGTGGGGGAAACCAGAGTACCCAGAGAAAACCCGCCCCAACGCCGCTTTGTCCACCACAAATCTCACATGCGGTCGGTTGGGATCGAACCCAGGCCGTCTAGGTGAGAGGCGAGTGGTCTAACCACTCGGCCACGGCGCGGCCCGAGGAACTAGTGAAGAGATGCAAACAGGAATGGAGAAAGTATGAGAGAGGAGAGGGAGGAAATAAAGAACTGAAGAAACAGGAAGAATACATAAAGGAGATATGAAGCATTAAAAAAAAGAGTTGAAACATTGATGAAATGATAACATATAACTTGGTAATATCTGGGATCTAGAAGAAAAATTTTAATATGTTCCATTCACATGACTTTCTCATAATCTCTGTAACAAGGTATTGTTAAAAAGCTTAATCTTCTACTTCATGATAATCCCGATAAACATTAGCAGAAATTGTCCTTATTACTTGGTTCCTTGCAAGTTGAAGAGCAAACATCTAAAGTTCTATCTTTTTTCAGTAAACAAACCTTTTATTCAAAAGATTAATCTGTTATCTACATCATGCTAATCAAGATAAACATAAGCAGAATTAGTTGTATTACTGACCTTGTAAATAGAAAGAAATAAGAAAATTCACAGGCTAAAGGAGCATCGTCCTTTAAAAGCTGGTCGCTATGTGAAACAATTGAAATTCCAATCCCTTTGCTTGCTAGGACTAAACAAACAAAAAACGAGAAGAAAGATGTCTGCCCATTGAGACTAGGTTAAGTAGCTAAAATTGAAACCAATAATCCAGAATATCTCGAAAATTGTTAACTCTACCAAAAACAAAAAAATGTATAAAACATAAATTGTGTGTTTTAATGACATTTTTTGTGCAGAAGTTTTTGTATATCTCTCTCTCTCGAGGTTTACCAGGTATACAAAAGTCATCTAGAATGAAGAGGTCTTCAGAGGCTATTCTTAGAAAATTCAAGATATATATTTTGTTTGTCATAAAAATATCTTAAACAGTAGGTATTTGAATCCAAATTGTTAGAGCCATTTTTGAGAAAATCAAAATTTTCAAAAAATGTTTCATGTAAAAGGTAGTTTGGGGTCGGGGGATTTTCTTTCAAATCTTTGTGTCGCTGAAGATACCAAACTTCTTATTTAAGCTTTTGAGTTGTGCTGTCCTCACACAGGAATGTGCGGATCTTTTTCTAAAAATGCTTTTTTTGGGTTCAGGGTGACCCAAAACCTATATTTTTAGTGAAATCTTGGAATTGAATATTTTGGGTGCATTACAATACCTTCTCTATACTCTATGTACGTGGTACATGTAGAGAAAGTAAAAATAAGAAGAGACATGAGGTGGAAGATCTATTTGTCAGAAGAGGTGAACAACTACAAAATATGGGATGCTTTTGTAATTGGAAAAAGAAGAGGGAAGAGAAACATGTTGACAAGATGCATAAGTTTGCTAATGGCGAGAGACGTGATAAACTAGTAAAGAAAATTTAAAGAAATGGACATTTACAATAATAGCCTTTACTTAGGAACAAAGGGAATAAGTAAGCAACAGAACAAAGAACAGCCCCTAGATAAGGAAAAATCACATATATTAAAAATTTCAAACTATAAATTGGACGCAAAATAGCAGAAGGAATACATGCACAATTTAGAGACAGGAAGTACCAAAATTGAAAATGAATTCAGGAAGAAGTCTATGGGGTGAATGCACAGGAAGTGTTAACTCAGCAAAAAGCAGCGAAGACACTGGCAGAGAGGGAATGAAGGGGCGGTGGTAGTGCAGTGGAGGGTAAGAGAAGAAGTAAGGATGGCAGGTAGTTTGCATCAGAAGGTAAGGAGTATTCAGCTAATTATAGCAGGAAAAGAAGTAGGGGCAAAAATGGGGTTAAGTGTTTTGGGGGGATGTGTAAATGGACAGTTCAACAGGTAGGGAACTAGAATGATAAGGTTAGTGGGTTAGTAAGGAAAAGGGGAAGGCTAGATGATGCATATACATAGAATGAGAGAAATGGAAGAAATTACAAAACAAAGAGGACATGGGATAATAGCAATGGAGAAGGCAACGGATGGAATATGGAGGCAAGGAGAAGACAAGGTAGAATATAGGGTGAAAGAGAAAAATAAAAGATGACCAGATTGAAGTCTTGGTTGTGTAAGATGAAGTGAGGAGAGAGATCTGGAAAAAGTGTGAGATTAAGGAAGGTTAAAGAGTTTAGGCTGAGTGAAATCAATAGAGAGCAATGTAATGAAAAAAGGTAAGAAATGCAAGAAACAGAAGAGAAAGAACATTGAGGTAAGATAAAAATGCAAAACAAAGAGTGGGAAGCATTCAAGGATGAAGGAGAAGGGGGTGGCCCACCATATGCAGTTAAATGGAGTGTTCAGCTATATGGGGTCCTATCGAGAAATAAATGCTTACACCAAGAAAATTTGTATAATTTATAAAATTCTAATAAGAAGAGAAATTGAAGAAGGAGAAGTAAATGCTTTCATTTATTTTTTAATATATCTTTATGTGCTACCAAGAAGAATTTTAGTATGTATGATAGAAAGAAGTTGTACTACCAAGTCTTCAGTGATTCTTATAAATCAGATCCCATTTATTTTACATCTAATTTTTGTACATTTTGTACTCTAAATTTCATGCAAAATGATTATGTTTTGCTAGATAAGGGAACTTTTATGTTTAAACTTCAGAAAGTATGTGCCGTATGTGAAAAAGCTTAACTCTATGTCATAACTCAGTTTTTATTACTAATTAAAGAATTGTATATTTTCAAATATGCATATAGATGTTGCATGACAGTTCAACCGCAAAGCTTAAGAAATATTTGAACATAGATATAACTAAAAAAAGGAGGTTTGAATTAAGGTGCATATTCTAATGAGTTCCAACTTTTTCATCAAGTAAGTTTTTATCTCTCTCAGGTTTACAAGTTACACAAAATTCATTCAGAATGAAGGGTACTTAATAGGACATTCACAGAAAATTAGATATGCATTTCATTATCATGCGAATATCTTAAATATAGTATGTTTAATGAAGATTATTAGAGCCTGTTTTTTAATAAAATAATGTGGTGGTAGATTAAGGGTGAATACAAAGGGCATCTCTTTGGTGTTCAACCAGGTTTGTGAGTCTTATTCCTATTATATGCATGGTCTATGACTAACTGCTTGTTACATTGTACTTTTCAAAAATGATTTTGGGCTGGTTCCATCAGGAATGGATCCAAGTACCTCCCACACATTCTTCAGATTTTGTCATCAGATGATTCAGTATTCACTACCTCATCATAGTATTTCAATTGGAGAATTACATGGCAAAGGCATTTATCTGTTCTTTTATAAAATCATTAGATCAGAATTGCAAAACTTAAAATTTTATTTTTTCAGTTATAGATAATTTATTTCATCTTAAGTTACAAACCTCATACATATATACGTATAGTTACTTTGCTGGAGTTGCTGACTTTGATATCATATACAGTTAACACCCTGGTTATTTATGAATATGTAGTTCCCCTCTATTTGTACGTGAATATACCTTACCAAATTAGTCTATTTGCTTTTTCTATAAACTACAACCTCATCAGTTCTGTTATTAATATCCTCTCTCTCTTTGGCGATTCCATTTCTCTCTTACTTTCCCTGTATAATTATTTAGTTATTTAAGAAATTCTTTTCTATTGTTTCCAAAAAGTTTTAATTACAATATCTCTGCTGGTAACTTTTCCCAGTTTTTATGTTTATCAACTTTTAGACCTTTTAATTACATTTTTCTTACAAGGAGACAAGCAATAAGACTATTTCTGCTAATTTTTTCTCATTTAGCATGAAGTAAATGGAAGCATAAGTTTTTTAACAATAATTTGTTGCAGAGATGTAGAGAAAGTCATGTGAATGGAACACATCAGATTTTTTCTAAATACATTCTCGTTCTATCTTATAGTCTCTACTCCCTTCTTCCACGTTTGCTCAGTTTTACCCCCTTCTTAAATATTATTACGTATTTGTGTTTTGAACTACATTTAATTTCCTTCATTTCAGTACTGTTATACATGCATATATGTACAGGGTTATTCAAAAATACATTTACAACATTTGGAGATGAATTCGTGAATCGAAACAAGAAAATAGGTTCATATAAACAAATGTTCTAAAATGCTTCGTTTTTGCGTTATCAATTTATTAATGAAAGTCACCTTCAACGGCTTTCCGGTTCCAACCGATTAACTTTATGTATTTAAGCATTCATTCTTAGAAAGCTTTGACCGATTTTACCCTGCGGAGATAACCTTGTGTTACCATGGGTGTTTGTTAACCTTTGTCATTTATCAAATGTGTAATATATTCCCCCAGCACGCCTTACAAGTGCTGTTTACAAGGACTTCATTCAGCATACTCTCCCAAACTTATTAGAAAATTTGCCTCTGCAAATAAAAAGAAAGATGGGTTTATGCATGATGCTTTAGCACATTTTAGTCTCACTGTTCAAGATGCACTGGTTGGTATCTAGGTGACAAACAGATAGGTAGAGGGCACTAATTCTATGGACTGCATTGTTCCCCCAACCTCAATCCTTTGGATGTTTGTCTTTTGGGGGCACTGTAAACCATTGGTTTATGCAGCAGACCTCCCAGTTGAAGAAACTCTTAATCTACATGTCATGGTAGCCTATGAAATCATACGACATCGACTGGGAGTATTTGACATTCAATGCTTCTATCAGTGCATGCATGTCTAGACGCAAGAGGAGGACGTTTGGATCATCTGTTATAAGTGGTGTTTGTGTGGAACACTTACTAATAAGCTGAAAATGTCAAAACCAGAATAATCTAATTTTTAAATGTTTTGATCGATAGCAATTTGAACCTCAATAAATCGAGAACGAAGAGTTTTAGGTCATGTGTTTATCAGAGAGTTTTTTCTTGTTTTGATGTAAGCAACCTGTCCCTAAATAGAGAGAGAGAGATATGCACGCGCACACACACACAGAACAATTCAGAAATACTTTTATAAAGTTGGGGTTCCCTTAAGTCAAACAAGAAAAAAATGTCATATAAACTCATGTTCCAAAACTCTTCATTCTTGATTTATTGAGGTTCAAATTGCTATCGATCAATTTATTATAAATAGTATACTGGGTTAATTTTATTTGTGATTTTCCCCACAAGAAATGTCATTGATGCCATCACTGATGAGGTGAGTTTATATAGTGTACCTCTAGTGACAAGATGATACCTATTGTGATGTCAAGGATGGCGCGTGTTAGATACTATCCTTCTAGCAGCAGGAAAACCCATTTAATATTTTGCCATCCTGATAAGACAACCAAGGTCATTAAATGGCAACATTGCTAATGCTTCTTTATAAAAGTGTAATCTTGCAGTCTAGCAACCTTGGAGGTGCTGTCCCTATAGTGGCAGGTGTTCATACTTGTTGGTTCGGAGTAGTTATCATATCTGTGTAGTCACATAAATCATTTATATGAAGGATATTAAAACAATCAGTCATAATGTGTGTCGATCATATCCAGCTTATCAACAAAGAGCAGAAAAACATGTGAATGTTATTCATTACTGTGACAGGAGCAGTTGTGGACAGACTGGAGTATTAATTAACAATGCAACCACATCCAAAGTTCTGTGGTTTGATTTCTCTGCCGCAAACCACTGCTCTTTCTGGATAGAGATTATTGTAATTGCTTTCTATTCCACAAATGATCATCACCCTTTGTGATTGTGCTATGACATCCTTAATCGATGCATGGGAAATTATGCATAAAAATGAACATCTGTTTGTATAGGTATATCCTTTATTGTTATTAACATAGATATGCGTAGTAACAAGGTAATGGTAGTTACAGTAGGAAAAGGAATAATTATTCTTTGAAGATGCTGAACTTATGCATCAAGTTTGGTGTTGAACCAACTTCTCGTTTTGAGGGGTAAGTTTTGTTGGTTTTTTTCTCATGGTCATGTAGAGAGAATGGGTTTTCAATGCCATCACATAGTGATCAGCTCTTTGAAAATCAGACTGTTGCAATGTACAAGAAAACAAGCCTTTCTATGAATTGTTTGTAAAAGAGAGAATATAGAAAATCATGAGAGAGCAATGCATCAGATGTTTTCAAAGCACCATCATTTTTCAATTGTTTCTCGCTGTATTTCTAGGTCAGCATATGTTGCCTGTTTTTAAACATTGACTGCTGATGTGGTTTTGTCTATCCCCCTTGCATCAACAACAAAATATGTTATGTATAATCTGTTTCTGCAAATGTTTATCTCCATTAATATGAAGTGCATAAAAACAGACTTTCATAAGAAAATAGTATGTAAAATTAGAAGTTATATAAAAATAAATACTAAGAGGTAGTATGTGTTATATATGTATTATATTGCATTTATTTCTATACCTAAAATAAGAACTATAGCTTTCCTGGCGACGTGTTAATTCAAAATCTTCTCGGGCTTCTAGCCAGGTAATAACTTGGCTTGACCAAGTTATTACCTGGCTAGAAGCCCGAGAAGATTTTGAATTATTTCTATACCGTTTATAAAATAGGTAGAGAAGGTATGGCATTGTGCCCAAAAGTTTGTCACTGAAATTTCATCAGAAATATATCTTTTGAGACTCCTGAACCCAAAAACATTATCATTAGAAAAAGGTGTAGGTGTATGTGTGTGTGTGTGTGTGTGCTCACAAGCCTGTGTGTATTCATACGCCCATGAGAGGGAAAGAGAGAGAGAATAGTTTATTTAATTGGAGCTTAGGATATTATACTAAGATTTTCAAGAAAATTCCCAATTCAGCCATCACTTGAAAGACTTTTCAGAAATTTCAATTTTTTATTAAAACACGATATATTAAATATGTTTACATGGCAATTAAATATATATTCTGAATTTTCTGAGATTAGCTGAAGTCCTCTACATTTGGAAGAACATTTGTATAATGTTATGTAACTGGTATATTACAATAGTCGAAAATGTACTACATAAGAAACATGGATTCTTTAAAACATAAAATTTATTACAAATTACCTTTTTGTGGCAAAAGGCATTTCTGAGATAACTGTTATTAAAGTTAGAATTGTTCAATAATTTGCCGTTCTTTTAAAGCCCTTTTGACATTCAGTTGTTTTGTGATTGCATAGAAAGACTACTGAATTTTGAGGTCAGTATATATATCATCCAGTTCTTAAACATTTGACTATTGGTATTTTCTTGAATGTATAATGAACTATGAATGCAGCTTTTTCTGCAAATGTTGAAATTGACTGACATGAAGTAGACAGGAATCAGAAGAAAAGTTTGTAAACGTAAATGGTGTTCTTATTTATGGACGCTCTTTAACTGCTGTGGTTCTCAGGGACCCATTCTAAATTGGGCGTGAAAGATCGCTTAATTTTGCTCAGAGGCCTCTCTATCAGGCTTGAGGTTCTTTTACATGCTGTAAATCTATGACACGGGACCAATGGCTTTACTTCCCTTCCAAAGGAAAACATGCTAAGGATTTTTACACCTGAAAAAATCTGTTGTCCTCCACCGGGTTTGAACCCGCGACCTTGGGTATATGAAGTTAGCATGGTAACAATTACACCACGGAGGGCGACAGAAGATTTTGTATAGCCGTTAATAAACAATAGAGAGTAAGGAAAGTCATTTGATAATGCACATCAAATTTTTATAAAAAAAAAAACATTTTTCATGTAATCAAATAAGGCTACATTATTTTGTTTGGTGATTGTTAGAAGGGCATTACTGTATTGCTTACCTTTTGGCTAGGTTAAAATGTTAATAGTCCACATTGGGAGTTAAATACCAAACTGAATGAATAATTCTAGCACTTAATTCACAATGATTGTCAAGTAAACTAATTATAATCTTCACAGCATGTCTTCTTATCTTGAAGAATCTGATTGGTTTGTTCATCAATCTTGATGCATCTTTGTAAACTTTTGTACAAACAGAATCATCTTGATTTAAAATACAACAGATTCTGTCTGACTGATATAAATTCGAAAAGATCAATTACCTAATTATAGATAGTAAAGAATTGTGCCCAAACTCAAGTAGATATATTAAATTTAAAATGTTTATACCATGAGAAAATATATTGTTTAAGTATATAATTTGCAAAACGAGAGAAAAATATAAAAATTATAGGTAACTTCTTGGTTAAGGTTAAGGAGAAATGGATAAGAATGATCAACAAGATGGAAAAGGAAAGAGGTTAGAAAATAAGAAAAAGTTGGAAAGAGTAGTACTATATGTAGGGTAAGGTCCACTGTATATACATAACCATGGTGTCAAGATTATAGTGGAAAAATAAAAATAGTAACTCTAAGCAAGGTATAAGAAAATTGTAAGAATGTATATACAATATTATGGTTAACAGGCTTAATCATATTAAATATTTTTGCAAACTTCACAATTCATCACATCTAAATATTGGGACTAAAAACTCATACAGATATCTGCAATATGAGCAAAAACTGCCAGACTCTGTGCAAAGACTGATAGTTTCTAAACATCTTGTATATTAAAAAAAAACATGATTAGAAAATATGAAATTAAAAGCTCTACTCATAACATTAAGGCTAATATTATAGGTTGGCAGAATTTGAAACTCTCTGCCCTAGAAATGTATTCTTTGCTTGAGTACATTGCTTTCCTTAAGTGTGGTGCAGGGGATAATAAACATATAGTTTGTTAAGTTCTTATAGTACCAATAATAGTCATCACTAGCACAACATGGTTCAGTGAGTATCAGATGTTTCACTACTCTGTAAATTTTAAAGATAGATAAAACAAAGTTTCAAGAAGTGATAAAATACTTTGTAAAGAAAGGTATGAAAGCAAATCAAATGTATGTCAGTTGAACACACAGGGTGACTATGCTCCTTCATATCCAACTGTTTCTAAGCTGAGAGAGCTTAGAAGAAGCCTTATATAGTGGTCGCCAAGATGTATCACCACCTCAGAAGTGAATAAAAAAAGTGCATGACATGGTTTTGGAGGATTGCTGACTGAAAGTGCAAGAAATTGAATAAGCTGTAAGGATGTATGTGAATGGTTTAAACAGTTAAAACCAAGAAATTGGGTGGAAAAATTATTTGCCAGATGGATGGTACTACTGTTAATATAAAAAAATCTTATGTCTTCCATTCACATGACTTTCTCTACATCTCTGCAACAAATTATTCTATTTACTTCATCTAATCGAGAAAAAATTAGCAGAAATAGTTTTATTACTTGCTTTCTGTTAGTAGAAGCGAAATAAGGGAGTACCATATGTTAAAGTGGTAGTCAAAAAGTGGTTGCAATGTTCCTTTGTTTGTATGGACAGGAGTTGGCAAATTCCTGTATGAGAAAAAACAAGTTTTTCAAAGCTGAAATCAAAAACAAGGAATATCTAAAAAAGGATCAACTCCACGAAAAAAATGTATATGACATAAATTGTATGTTTTAGCGTGCTCTACATTTTTTGTGTGGTAATTTTTTTCTTTTTCCATATCTTACGGTTTAGCAGTTATGCAAAATTTCATAAAATTCATCCAGAATAAAGTAGACTTCAGAGGCTATTCCCAGAAAATTCAAGATATACATTTTATTTGTCAGGTAAACATCTTTAATATACAATATTTTTATCAAAATCGTTAGCCATTTTTAAGACAATCAAAATTTTCGAAAAAAGTTCCATGTAAAGGGTAGTTGGGGGTGTCACATCCTTGAAAGATGCCAAACTTAAATACCAAGCTTTGTATTTAAAGGTCTTTTCATATTTGAGCTATTCTGTACACACACACACACACACGCACGCGGACCTTTTCTGGATTCAGGGGGACCCAAAACATGTATTTCCAGTGAAATCTTGGTATTAAATTTTTGGGTGGAATGCAATGCCTTCTCTATACACTATGTACATAGTACGTGTAGATAAAGTAAAAATCTCAATGTGTCCATTAACATGACTTTCTGTACATCTCTAACAAATAATTGTTGAAAAGCTTATTCTCCTATCTGCTTTATGCTAATCGATATAAACATTACCAGCAATTGTCTTAGTACTTGATTTTGTGTAAGTAGAAGAGAAATAGTGAAATAAACTAGGCTAAAGCTATAGTCAAATCTTTGAAAAGCTGGTTGCCATGTGGTTAAAATCTATCTCTTTGCATTACTAGGAGCTGACAAATTCCTGTATGAGAAAAGTTTTAAATATTTTAAAACTGAAACCAATAACAAGAAATATCTGTGAAATGGTCAATTCCATGAAAAAAATGTATATGACATAAATTGTGTTTTAACAAGATCTACATATTTTTATGTAGTAAATTTTTGTCTATCTGTTACGGTTTACCAGTTATGCAAAATCCAATCTGGTTGAGAGCTCTTTAGAGGCTTTTGTCTTGTAAATATTTTTAATATACAGTATTTTAATAAAAATCATTATAGCCATTTTTGAGAAAATCTTAATTTTTCAGCATTTTTCCATCTGAAGGGTAGTTTGGGGTGGGGGGAATTTTCTTGAAAATCTTTGTGTCCATCCTTAGGAGAGACAAACTTCAATACCAAGCTGAGTATTTAACAGACTTTTTGTTTTACAGTTATGCTGTTCACAGACACACACACACATACAGACCTTTTTTTAAAAAAAATGTTTTTTTTTTTGTTTCAAGGGGCTCAAAACAAATTTCCAATGAAATCTTGGTTTCAAATGTTTGGGTAGAAAATATCTTCTCTGGCTGGTTCTGTCAGTAGAGCTCCTGCCTGCTATGCTAGGTGTCCTGGATTCAATTCCTGGCTGGCAGGTGGAGAATTTTTTTCTAGCACAGATTATATCCATCCTAGATTCAGGAAGTGTGAATGTGAGTGTGAAAATGTGGGAGATCTAACAAAGAAAATTAAAATAAATAGAAACCAACCATATTAAACACTACATCAGTTAACAGCATTGCCAATAGACAATATGTTCCACAGGAAAATGCCACCAATAGGGTCATGCAGTTAAAGGCAGGACATAAATGGAACATTAAAAAAAATACCTGCTCTGCCTAATATATACATTGTACATAGTGCTAAAGAAAGTAAAAATGAGTCAAATTTAACATCTTAAGCTTCATTATTTAAGCTATTTACTTAGAACATGTTTAGTGTGATGTTCCCTGCATCTTTAGCTGGAATCGACTTAGTCCATTGAGAAACTGGAGTTGAAAGTCATGTCTTCCTCTGGTAGTGGTTTCACCAAACTATAGTTTGGATTTCCTTCCATGTTTACTTATAAGTTCAATCACTTCTCACACTTTTTCATATAGATTTTCTCCCAGGTTTCTAACTGAATGTGGTGTCATACGTTTTTTAACAAGTTTACTACTTCACTATCATGGTGATTTTTTTCAAAAATGATAGGCAGTACACTTGGCTATTTTCTTACTATGCAAATTTCTAAAATGCTCTTCTAACCTTGGACCTAGTTTTCTCTTTGCCAATCTTGTTGCATTGTTTGCAGTTAAATACCAGATTTTTCCTTGGTTAGCAACATTTTGTGTTATTTTTTTGGAGTTAAACTCTATATGAGCTTTTTCAAGACCCACATTACCCATGTGTATAAAATTATGATATAGTGGCAATAGTAGAAAACAAACACATTGATGATGACACTTAAAAGTTATTGAGTGTACAAGAAAAATGAGTAACTTTAATATTTGGAAAAAGAAATAGATGGGGTTTTGCCCTTCCTGGATGTAAAACTTATTAGAAATGGACACACATTAGAATTTGATGTATACCAAAAGGACACTCACTTGGACAACTATATCAAAGCAAATGTTATAATCCAGGACAGCAAAACAGGCAATGTTCAATAACTTAATGTTCAGATTGGTTAACATGCTCCTAACTGCAGCTGAGTACAGAAAGGAAAATGAGCAGATATTGAAAACAACAGAGCATAATAGTTTTCAGGAAACATTTGTAGATAAAAAGATTAAAAGTTCAAGATCAAGAAATTCCAGCAGCAAATCATCACACTTTCACCAATAAACTACAACCAATTTTTAAGATGTTTACATATCATCCCAGTGTCACAAGGAAATTTCAAAACTTTTTTAAGAATCAACTTTAGCTTAAAAAAAAAATCATCTCAGCTCCATTAAAATGATAAAAATCAGGTTTATATACTGTATTAATCAAAGAATGCATCAAGATTTACATAGGAATGACAAAGAGAAAAATCTAATGGGTTCTATTCACTTGATTTTATCTACCTGTTCTGACAACTATTCTTACAAAAAAGATTATTTTTTTATCATGCAAAAGAAATTGTCTTGTTACTTGCTTCCTTCTAAGCAGAAGGGAAATATGGGAATATACTAGACTAAAACAATAAGTCAAATCTTTTAAAAGCTGGGTGATGTGCGAACAATTGAAGTTTGGTTCGCTTTGCATTGCCACTAAACAAAAGAAAGATGAAAGAAAAGGTGACCCATTTGAGAATGCTTACATTGCTTAAAATCAAAACCAATAACAAGAAATATCTCAGAAACATCAATTCCACAACAAAAATGTGTATGGCATAAAGTGTGTGTTTTAACAAAATCTACATTTTTATTCAGTAAGTAATTGTCTATTTCTTATAATGGTTTACTAGTTATGCAAAATTCAGCAAAATTCAAACAGAATGGACAGGTCTTCAGAAGCTATTTCCTAAAAATTCAAGATGGAAGTTGTATTCATGATGTAAATATCTTTAATATACAGTACTTTAATCAAAATCGTTAGAGCCATTTTTGGGGAAAAATAATTCCCTTCCCCACACCCACCCATCTTTTTCTATCACATTTTTTTTGCTCAGGAAACCTCTAAACATATATTTCCGATGAAATCTCATCAGATTTTTGGATGAAATACAATACCTTCTCTACATAGTATGTGTAGATAAAGTAAAAACAGGTCAGGTTAAAAGAGCATTTCATAAAATTCTCTAATAAAGAAATAGACAAGTCTGCTGTTGCTAAAAGTTTGCTAAAATAGTATGATACTAAATTCAGCTGAAAACCTGGGAGGAAATCTACAAGATGTATGAGAAGCAATTAATGAACTTGAATGTTAATATGGAAGAAAATCCAAACTACAGGTTCATCAAACCACTACCAGAAAAGGACATGATTTCCAACTCTAGTTTCTCATCGGGCTCAGATAGTCGACTCTAGCTGAATATGTAGGAAATATCCTGTGAAGTATGTTTTCTAGGTTGTATATATAATAACAAAGTTTAAGGGTGTTAAGTTGGTCTCATTTTTTCAGTTTAGTTTTCAAGCTTTGTTGTGTGGATTCCCATTCTTAATTTGGCTAAGTAAAAGTAAGTTTAATTTGTCAGAATATACACTTTCCTCCTAAAAAATGAGAATTTGTGAAAGTGTAATAAAAATAAAATAATTAAACTAAAGTGAACAGGATATTATTATTATTGTTATTGTTGTTGTTATTATTACAGCTGTTGTAAATTGAACACAAAAGTAGTTTATTTCAACAGTATAGTTTAGATAAATTGAACAATAGGGATTGTATTGGAATGCTAAGAATTTTATAGCTACAAAAATGTAACCTAAATACATTTTTTATACAGTTGAATCTAAAAGTGGATCTTTTACCAGATGTCAGAAGTGTTAAAAGTAGAAAATTCTGTCACTCAGTGTTATAAACTTATAACACTCCAATGTAGCCAACTTTGGTTTATGCGTCCATGGCCTCATTCAAGTAGACTATGGTCCTGAAAGCTTGTATCGATCCATAAAATGGCAGATGATTTGAATGTCTCACACATGATGGAATCTGCTGAACCAGATGAAATTATGCAAGTAGCGGAGAGAGCAAAATTACAACTGCTACACTGCCTCCATAGTACAGAAAGTTTTCGTTCTGTTTGAGTAAATCATCATGTTGTCAGCACTGATACTAAGCAAAGCAGACCATTAGGCATGAACTCCGTGAAATAGGTAAAATAATCTATTTATAATTATAATATGTCTATAAATATTGAGAACTGTCTAAAAAATAGTGTATGACACACGTGTTAAAATTGTTTTATATCGAAAATAAAAGAATTTGAGTCTGTTTTTGTAACACAAACATCACTTATTTTTACTTACGAGTAAAGTGATGTTTGTGTTACAAAACCGACTCAAATTCTTTTATTTTCCATTTAATCACATCACTGTCACAAGCTTCTATGCATATTTGCAAGTTTTGAATTGTTTTATATCGTTAGCATCGTTTTGCAAGCTTCCTACTCACAATATAAAACACCATTTTTACCACTTGTATCATAAATGACTATTATTCAACTGTATTAAGATATGTTTGGTTATTTTATTTTACGTGAAATACAGCTTAATTCAAGAATATTTATTTAAATCATCATTCAGAGCAAACAATATATAGCTCTTCTTCTGAAGCAAGAAAATTGAAGCTACGCTCTGTAATACACAACATATTTTAATATTCACATATGGATTAACTACTTTGCACATTTTATGATTTATATGATGTATTTACTGCAGTTATTTATATCCATTTTCATGATACCACTTATCTTTAAAAACAATCTGATGTGTTCTGTTCACATAACTTTCTCTACATTTCTGTAACAAATTATTGTTAATAAGCTTTTTGCTTCTACTTCATGCCAATAAAGATAAACATTAGCAGAAATGATCTTATTACTTGATTTCTTGCGATTAGAAGGCAATATACTAGGCTAAAGTGATTGTCAAATCTTTTAAAGCTGGTTGCTATATAGTTAAATTTGTTTCTTTGCAATGTCAGTAGATGATAAACATTTTAAGTATTTTTAAACTGAAACAAATAGGAAGGAATATCTAAAAAAATGGTTAACTCCATGAAAAAATGTATATGATATAAATTGTGTGTTTTGACAAGATCTACATTTTTTGTGTTATACGTTTTTGTCTATCTCTTACTGTTTATCAACCAATTATGCAAAATCAGGAAAATTCACCCAAAATAAAGCGGTCTTGAGAGGCTATTCCCAGAAAATTCAAGATAAACACTTTGCCATAAATAACTTTAATATGTATAGTATTAAAATCGTTAGAGCTATTTTTGAGAAAATCAAAATGTTTGAAAATTTGTCCATGTAAAGGGTAGTTTGAGGTGGGGGATTTAACTCAAAGTTTTTGTGTCTCGTCTTTGGAAGATAATAAACATAAATATTAAGTTTGGTATTTATCAGTCTTTGTTTTTGAGCTATACTGTCCACACACACGCACACACACACACATACACGTTTTTTATAATATGCTTTTTTTCAGACTCAGCAGGACCTCAAAACATTTATTCACAGTGAAACCTTGACATCATATTTTTAGATGGAATACAATACCTTCTCTATTTACTATATACACTGTATGTACACAAGGCTAGAGAAAGTAATAATTTGCATTAAAAGATCAAGCATAAATATTCTTTGAATAGACCTTTCCTCAAAATTATTGCTATAAAACTAAAGTGTAAAGCAAAAATTAATTGTTTTTAAAAACTTCAACAAATAAAGTTAGTTACTAGCAAAGTAGTACAACAATTTTAAATGACCTGTGTAATCTCTCCTCATAGGCAAAACCCATACTGCATATGCCCTTTGTTAAACATTTATTTTCTTTAAATGCTAATAAAAGTTTTACAGATTTAATACTCTGATCAGTCATCATATTCTTTAAAATACTTGATATCTCATTGCATTGGTAAACAGCATTTTTTTTTTATCTGCAAATTGGAAATTAGGCCAGTGTTTCCAAATAAGGTTTTCCAGGAAATGAAGCACCATTGTACTACAAGTAGGAAGCTTGTGTATTGGTGTGGCTGAGGTCGTTGATGTGATTTGAAATAGAATCATCTGTCTGGGTCATTTTACACTATATGGACTGTTTGAGCAAAGTCTCAACTTGAAAACTGCATTAATAGTTTTAATTTCACTTTTTGTGATTCAATCAAATCTATTTGATTTGAACATCATGTAGTTTATTTTGGGATAAATGTGCATTTATTTTTATTTTCTTTGAAAGTCCTAGAGTGGCATGTTCTCTCTAGTGTAACTTGGGCTTTCAGTAACTTGGTCCATGCTAAATATAGCCTGGGATTCTTCCAACTTCTCACACATGCACACAGTCAACTACATACGCATGCTCTCACATACTGCCCTCTTCTGGGAGGACTCATAATTACTTGGCCTTTTGCCAGGGTGGAAAATCATGGACTAACACCTCAAATATCTATCACACCTTTAGATATTGCCTGGAAATATATCAAGGCACCATTTAGAAACAGTGTTGGTGGTGACAGCTGTCATTTTTTGTGCGTGTGGCAAACTTAGATCTTATTTGTCTTGTCTCCAGAAGTTGAATAGTGAGTATGTGTGTTTGAGTGATAATGTGAACACATGGTAACTAAACGAGAAGTTAGTTTTGGCAAGACTATAATGTAGTTATCCACTATGTGTCTTCAGGGCATGGTGTGTGTACTGGAAGAAGGGAGTGCACTATGCGTCATCCAGGATCTTGTCGCCAATGTTGGCAATAAGAGTACGCTCTTACTCCCACCATCCACCACTGTAGAAGAGCTGTTCCAGGAGATTGGGCGCACATTCTCTTATGACCCGGATTCCTTTAATCTTGTTTTGGCATGTCCATCAGACGGAAAATCGGTATGGAATGTCACATCAGCATTTTAATGTGCATGTTTTATTAAAATGACATATATGTCACGTCTAAGTGACAGGCATGATGATACTCCTTCTGCCTTTCTTAGCAAGTAAAACCCAAGTATTGCTATTTAGGTTTAAGAAACTAATTGTTTGATCATGAATAAATTGTTTAATGAGACTTAAAAAGCCTTATGCTAATGTAGTGCAGAGTAATTAGTGGCCACTGAAAAAACTTAAGTAAACCAATTAGTTAAATTCTGCTGTAGTAACCTAAACGTATTAATAAGTTACTAATTGTAATAAATATTATACTGGTGAGCGTTCAATTCCAAAACTTTGGTTACAAGTAGACAGATCCTATTTGATTCTAAGGATGAAGAGCATTGTTTTTGAAAATGCTATATTTGCTTTAGAAAAACAGAAACTCCAGTTACTTATAGTTATATAAGAGTGACACTGAAATTTTTTAGAAAATAAAACAAGGGTTAGTTTTAAAGAATTTAAATAATATTATTTTTTCAAGATATTCCCACTTAACATTGATGCAGCTTTGTATTTGAAACCATTTTTAAAGCAATGATACCACTCTCTTTGAGGCACTTCAGAATGCAGGTTTGTGTAATGTTCCACTGCTGCATCTGATACGACAAAAAGTTATTACACTCATTTTATCTTTCAATTTTTAGGCATCCTGATTTTCAGTTGCTAGTTTTTCTGTATATGAGATGATGCATTCTCGTGATGCACAAAGTACTGCCATAAGTTTTGTCAGTAAAATTTAAAGTGCTGTAGTATGAAAATTGGAATGAAGAAATGTGGCAATGCTGTATGTTGTCATCCATAAGGTCACCTTTACTACTCCACAAGTAACCAGCTTGCAGTGTGCCAGTAACAGACAAGAGAGAAATATGGATTGGGGAGTGTGCAGAAATTGTATCACTGCATTGGCATTATTTTGTTGTGGGAAGCAAGCTAAAAAAGCTTTTCCAGTGCTGAAACCTCTTGGCATAACAATTTGAGTTACATAGAATAACCAGTTTAAAGAAACTGGTGCAACTGTTGATGAAATCACATATGGCCATCCTAGGTGTGTATGCACAAAAGAAGTTGTAAATGCTGTTCGTGCAAGGATTTGACACAATCCTTTGCATAAACAAACAATTTTGTCTCGTGAAATGAACATCTCTTCACAAGCAATGTCACATTTTTTTTTTTTTTTTTTTTTTTTTAAGGGTGATTTACTTGTTAGTACATATAAAAGACACACAAAGTATTTGCTAACTGAAGAATTAAAGGAGATGTGCCAGGTCTGATGCCAGACTTTGTTACTTATATATGGGGAGAGCAAAAACACAAAGCAAAAACCATGCAGCAGTGGTTGGCAACCAATGTCCCAAAATTCAGTGCTGCTGCTGACTTGCCTAGTGGAAGCCTGGACCCTAATCCATTGAATTTTCTGTGGCAGAAGTTTGAGACAATAGCATTTCAAAAGAGGCACCACAATATTGAGATGCTAAAAAAATCAATCAATCAATCAGCTGTCAAGAAAATTCCACTGTAAATGATTCATGCAGCTATTGGCCTCATCGTCTTCATCGCTGTGCATGTGATTATCATTTTGAACGAGAGTATGTTCATTGTGTAGCTTTTTTTGTGTTCTTTCAGAATATATGTATATTAATGGATTTTCCTAGTTTTTTTTTAGTAGTATATGCATTGAAAGTGCTGACAGAACTTATATTAGTACTGTGTAGATTATTTTTCTTTTTGGGCGTTTTTCAGGAACTTCAAAAATTTGATGTAAATAGACATATGTGTACCATCCAGCAGTAAACTTACATCTTTTAAGGCTATAGTAGCAATGTGGCCAATTTTAGAAGAAGAAGAAGAAAACAAACTAGCAATCATCTTCATACCAGCACTGCAAATTCATTGAGACTTTTAGAGACTTAGATTATGTTCGAAAGACCCTTAGGGTCAATTGACTTTTCTTTTCAGAATCGTATCAAAAAATCCAAGATTCATCTCCAGTAATCATCCTCATTTTAAGTGCCAGCTTGGAATTTTTCCACAGTTTTTCTGCACAAATGAATTGATCAGCAGTCAGTTTATGTGAAGTCCAGTGTAACAAGTTCTCTTCTAAGTTTTTATGTAAAATGTTTTGGATTTGACTCATATCAATGTCCAATGTTGCCCAAATAAATTTGTAAGATATCCTTTGATTTTCTTCAAGCATTGCTTGAATAGCAGCAGTATTTTCATCAGTAACAGCAGTTCTTGGGCATCCTTCATGAAATTTATCACAAAAAAAAAACTCATCTTTTTTAAGTGTAATGTATCAATTATAAATTGTTACTTTAGATGAGACTTCTTTAATAAATGCATTTTCAAGCCAATCTTTACATTGTTTAGGTATTAATGAGATTTAAAATTATAAAATATCATAGTTCTTTAGTCAAATTCTCTTTTGGGAGAGCCAAAAATATTTAAATGGTATAATTAGCAAACTGTTAGAGCAAATCAAACAAACAACATGGCAATCAACTTGCAAAATATTAGAATGTAACTCAGATATAAACAAATCTCATTTGGTTTTACAGACATGGATTCTAAAAATATTCAGTGTTGCCCTCATATCAAACAAAATGCTCCAAACTATTCTATACTCATAAAGAAACAAATGTTTCAAATAGAGACTTTCTTAATTGCATCCTTATTAAAGTAAATAAAAATGCAGAAGTTCAGGAGTAGGAACCATCTTGGAATGTGAGTTTACAAAGGTTGATTCTAATGCTCACCTATATGTTGGACTCTATTTGTATTGGTATAAAGATTTACTTCTCCACATTTGTTAACTTTGTCAGCAACACCGCAGTGTATACTATATCTTAGAAAGATAAATAGGGAAATTTTTTTTATATTAATTGCTATTTTGTGTATTTCCTCATATAGAACCCCCCCTCCAAGCATCACAGTAGGTTTAAATAAATAAAGGATTAATATATTTTCAAAAGAAAACAACTTAAACGAATTGTCCAGTTTCATTATCTTCTTGGTTTTGTAACTGAAGCCTTCATAGTTTAGATTTTGTAAAAATTGTGTGAAAAATCATGGATGTTTGTTTGTACACAATCCTTTTTGTTAGTGTGTTACCCATCAAATATATAACACTAGATGTTTATGTAATTTAATGCAAATTTATTTAATCTGCTAATTTAGAGTGTGTTCTTAAATCAGAAAGAACTGTTTACTAACCTAAAACCTGCTCAAATCATTATTAATGAAAAAATGTCCAAAAGTCTAATAATGAAAATTTCTTGATACCCGACAACAACATAGTGCTCTGCAATGTATCTTTTAAAATTGAGAATGTCAGGCTGCATAGATAATGGGCATGGCGGCAGCAGCAGAACTGTGCCTTTCTTCACTCTTAATCAGAATCATAATACCTATCTTGTTGTTTGCTTTTGATCAACCAATATACAGCTGTACTCTCCAATTAGTTGATTATTCTGGATCTTGTCTCCTACTCATGTTTAAGATTAGCTGGAAAGATCAGTGATCATCATTACTTGGAGAAGAAGTTATCTTATATTTATGACAGTATGTTTCTTCTTGAGCATAGAATAGTCTGATGTACATTTCTGTTACATTAACTGCCACTTTGCTAACATTGTAAAAATATAGCTTTTTAGCAAATGAAAAAAACACATCTTTTCTGTTTCAAATATAAAATATATAATCTCATAAAGCTTATAACCGTGATTTTTAGAATTTATGAATAGATGGCAGGCAATGAATGTTACAGAATAGAGGCCAAGAAATCCCTTTTGTGGTTTATTTTAAAAACACTGTGATATAAATTACAAGTCATAGACAAGATTCTGTCAGTACTTTACTGTTTATAAAATAAAGAACAACACAGTATACAAGGGGTATGGATGTATATAGCTTAATTGATAATTCAAGATATTATTATGAATGAAATATTATAGTAACAAAAATCTGATATGTTCCATTCATATGATTTTCTCTACCTGTTCTATAAGCAAACTTCTTACAAAAGATTCTTCTTTCTACACCATGTAAGTCAAGATAAACATTAGATGACAGTCAAATGTTTTAAAAGCAGTCACTATGCAATTGTCATTGAAATTCACTTCATGGCCAGGAGTCAAGCAAACAATGACTTCCTGTTTGAGTAAAGTACAAGTGTTTTAAAATTTAAATTATTAACAAGGAATATCGTGGAAGTGGTTTAGCATTGCAATAAAAATGTCCTGCCTGGGTAGTGTGGTGGTAGCGTGTCTGCTTCACATTCAACAGGTCATGAGTTCGAATCTCGCTTAGGGTGAGTTACCTGGATAAGGTTTTTTTGAGGGTTTTCCCTTATCCTGAGAGGACGAATGTCGAATAACTTAAAGCTCCATGGACCCAGAGATCATTTGAGCATCATTTCACCAATTTCATTCATCATCCAATATGACCAATCAGGTTAAAGGGCGTTAAACTTCAAAAAAAAAAAAAAAAAAAAAAAAAAAAATGTAAAAGACAGAAATTGTATATTTTAATGAGTTCTACATTCTTTGTGCAAAAAGTTTTTGTCTAGCTCTTACTGTTTAACAGTTAAGCAAAGTTCATCCAAAATTGTCTTTAGAGGCTATCCCCAGAAAATTCAAGATGCACACTTTATGATATAAATATATTTAAAATAATTATTTTAATCAAGATCAATAGATCTGTTTTTGAGAAAAACAAAAATGTTCAAAACATTTTCCATATAAAGAGTAGTTTGGGGTTGCGGGATTTTCTTGAAAATTTTTGTCGCATTCTTGGAAGATATAATTTAAATACCAAGTTTGGTATTTAATGACCCTTTCGTTATTTGATGCCATGCAATACAGATACACTGACCTTTTTCTAAAAATGCACTTTTACATATATTATCAGTTAAATCATGTTATCAAATTTTTGGGTGGAATACAATAATTTCTCTACTTACTATGTACATTGTACATATGTGATAGAGAAAGTAAAAATAGGAATTTATGAGCATACTAATTGAAATACTCAGTGCCTTGCCTGTGGCAATATTGATCCTTACAACATTTAGCCTTAGGTTGCATTTGTCCAATAGCCGAGTGTTTCTTTGGATGCATTTAGAAATTATTACACAACACCTTAAACAAATAGTTAATTAAATCTCGCAGCACCGTAAAATAAGAAAAGTAATTGAGACAACACTATGCAAAACCACAGTTGAAATACCATTAAAATTGCAATTTGTGTTGATATTGTGAATGCAGCTGTGACTTTCAAGTTGACATTTGGGCTACCTTGACGCTAATTACAGAGGAAGTCTCATTTGGGAAGAAACAATATCAACTTGAGTAACTACTATATTCTCAATTATCAACAAATACAGAACTATTAAAAAAAGCCAGGTATATGTTACGTAATGGAATACATCAAATACAGAGCTCATATTTGTTACATAAAAAAAGTCTAGCTATTTGCACAGTACAGTGCAGTGCTTTCTTAACCTCTATTGCTTCAAAAACAGAAACTCCTTAAAGACGGTTTTGTGTCCTTGGAAGTTATAAGCAACACTTGAAGTTACAAAATCCTTACGCATATTTATAAGAAGTGTAAACTCTCACTTGCACTCACAAATTCAACTGATCACAATTTTATAATAGATTGAAGTATTCAATTAGATGTCAATAACTGGAATAAGACCACATACTAATCATTGCTGAACAATATTCTTTATATGTGGGTCATCAATAACTAATGCTTCCTATTTTGTTTCTCTTTTAATTTGCAAGAAAATTAAACATTGATTACACAACATAAAAGGCACAGCATTGAGATTTAAACTGTCACTTTTCCTATCCTTTTCCACAGTTTTAGTCCACCTTTTAATGAAGGCATGTATTCCTATTTTGGTATAACACAGTCTTGCTTCCGAAGCCATTGGCGAAGTCTCTGTATCTGGAAAGTGAATCCCATGATAAGCTTCCTTCAGCAGTCCAAACATACGAAAATCTGATGGTGCTAGATCAGGGCTGTATGGGGGATAAGGCAAGACTTTCCATCCAATTTTCACAATCTCTTATGTGGTTTTGCTTTGTCATAAAAAAGTAGAACATCTGTCATAGTTTTTGTTCAGTAAACTCATTGGAGATATGCTTTCAGCTTTTTGAGAGTGCTGATATATTCATAGAATGTATTGTGCATACCTGTTCCAAAAATCAACCAGAATCGCACCTTCTGTGTCCCAAAAGTAGGTCACCTTCACTTTCCTTGTCAATGGCACAGTTTGGAATTTTTTTTCTTCCTCCATTCCATTGACTGTCTCTGATTCTGGTTCAAAAAATGAACCCATGTTTAGTCTCCAGCCACATTTTGTCCAGAAACTCCTCTCCCTCCAAATTGAAGCACTACAAATGTTCCGAAGCTATTGTTTTTAGTGTCTTCACATTGAATCTGATCAACATTCAGGGTACTTTTGAGTACCCCAATTCTTGAATAACTGAGAGACATAATATGACACAATTCATCCGATTTTATCCAGCAGTCAGTTTGAATGATCTTATCCAGTTGCTCAATGTTGTATGGAGTCACTGTAGTCACAAGTCTGCTGCTCCACTATTCATCAGCTAATAGTCTTTGCCCTTCAGCTTCATTACAGCGATGACCCCATCTTCTAACCATGCTGACATCCACTGTTGTAGCACCATACAGCTTGTGGGCCTTTCATGAATGCAAATGGGCATTTCACCTTCCCCATTCAAGAATTCAATGACTCAATGCTGTCTATTAGGAACATTGATGTCAGCCGATTTGCAACAGAAAGCAGTGCTGCCACCGGTTGAGGTTCGAAGTTGCTATTGCACTGGAGTAGAGAAGAAAGTTTCGAGGAATTGCACCAAATGCAAATTGTTTGTATAACTTAGTTCAGGAGAAACAAAATAGGAGGCATTACTTATTGACTGACTCTCATATCAATAAAAGGAAAGTTAAGAACATAATTTCCATATAACACTTGTATTTTGACTAAAGTATTGTGTATAATGTCAGTGTAAGATACTGGTGGCAGTCCATATGTCAGGCACATGAACCAATTTGAAATTAACATAGAGCTTTATTATAGTGTGTGTCAGGTTTTAAGCCATATTCACAATGGGACTCAAGCACATGCATAATGCAGCTTAAACACAGGCACGAGTGAAGGCCATTCACAATGCAAGAAGTTGATATGAGTTTATATATCTGGAAATTGTGCAAATGCAGATATCTTTCAAGTGCTCTGCAAGTTTCAAATTGAATAAGATAACCAACAATATCATATCAGAAGAGTCACTCAATCTTCTGTAAATGAATAAGCAGTTAATAAAAATTACATATACACAACCACACAAGAATTGGCACAGGTTTCTAGATTTGTAAATTGCATAAATGAGGATATCTTCCCAGCACTTTGCAAATTTCAAATTGAATGACATAACAAACAATACCATGTAAGAAAATTCACTCAATCTTTTACAAATAAATAAGTTATAAAAATTACTAACAACTGATGCAAGTATTGAGACTGCAGAAAGTAATAAAGCTGTTACATTTAATGAACTGTGAATTATCTCTTTGTGCTTTACAATTTATGAGAGCCAAGAGATCTAGACATAGATTTACATCCATTAAATCATAGAAAGGAGATAGCCATAACCCCTTGAGGGGGAAAAAGAGAAAGTCCGGCACAGCCTAATAGAAGAGTATGTACGTACAGTAGGCGCTGTAAAATCTTGCATTACAATCATCTTGTTGTATAGCAGGCAGGTAATGCATAGAGGAAGGACTGCAGAATTCTTGTGTATGCAATTCAAGGATAAAGTTTGGAGTTTGCAAACTACTGCATTGCGTAACGTGTTTGTGAATGTTCACATGGAATAAAATGGTTGCAAAGTCTTGTGCTTACACTGCATCTGCACTTACATCTCATTGTCAATTGCGCATTACTCCTCTAGCATCAAAGTATGAATGTGTTAGCATCAACTTGTTTATTGTGTTAACAATGTTTGTGTATCATAGAACTTTTGTAGTCAAAGTGATTTTATCGATTCATTTTTTGTTATTGAATATCAGTACTCAATAAATAATTACAGGGTGGCCCACGATAAGTCACTTGATTTGTTTCATGAATAACACATTTGTTGTTGATAAGATTTGTAATTTATTGATGTAGAAGTAAAGAGTACAGCTTGGAAATACAACCTAATGAATCACATGTTCAATATGCTTCTGCAAATAGCACACGTGCATTTGTGACGACTCTGCGGCATAACTCCACAATGATGGCCCTTAGTTGCACTGCATTTTCGGGTTTTCTGAGGTACACCTTTTCTTTAAGGAACCCCCAAAGGAAGAAGTCACATGGGTTAATGTCTGGGCTGTGGAGCGGCCACATTCCTCCTTCATAACATTCTGGAAATCTGTTTGACAATACTCTAAGGCCAGTCTTTTGTGTAGGAAATCAAGTACGATGTTGGCATCCTGGGGGCGTGCAATGGAAGACATGAGGCCATGAGTTGAGGAAAGTACTGATTTCGCAGCATGTCTAAATAGCCTTGACCGGTTACTGTAGCATCAAAGAAGAACGGATGGATGATTCCATGGCTTGACATCGTGACCCACATGCACACTTTCTCCCTTTCATGTGGATTATTCGTAGAGATTCATGTGCCCAGAATCAAACGCTCTGTTTGTTCACAACACCGTTCACATAAAATTAAGCTTTGTCAGAAAACCATGTGTTGTGTAGCACTGCCTCTTGGTATTGCTCGATGGCCCATCTTGCAAACTGTAGTCTCCACTCCTTATCTCTAGCAGTAAACTTATGCGTCACAGTCATCTTGTATGGATAGAAACGAAGCTTGAATTGAATAATTCTTTGTACAGATCAGCGTGAAATTCCCAATTCAGCACTGGCTCTTCACTCGGACTATGAGTCATAGCCACTTGAACTGCTTCATGTTTTGCAGCGAACGTACAGTACTTGCATGTGGCTGCTTACACTCAAAAACAGATCCAGAACCTGCAAATGTGTAATGTAATCTGCATATTGTCTGTGGGCTGGGAGCCCACAGTGTGCCGTAATGAGCACAAAACTTTCTCTGTGTCAATGTAACACTGTTTGTGCTGCGAACAGTAATACAATCATCGTCGTTTATGCGACAGTCAACCGTCTTTTGTCCGCCATCGCGACAAACTGAAATAGCAGACTCAAAATGGAAGTGATGAGCTCCGAACCATATCTGGAGTTATTTCCAAGAACTACACGAAGTTGAGCACACAATTTGACAGCTATTGCCCAATAGTATATTTGTAGGATCAAAATTCATTCGAGTGACTTATCGTGCGCCACCCTGTATATGAAGATAAATAAGATGAAGTTCTCTTTTGCCTGGTTTGATGTTACAGTAATGTATCAAGTGACTATAGTGCCATTGCTTTTGTGTTGTAACTCTTTATTTGACTTTGTTATTACTCCATGACCAAGGTCAGAATTATATGGAAAGTCACTATTCTTTTTATTATTGTATGAAGCTGATAAAGTGTAAGTAATTATTACTTTCTGTAGCCCGTGTATACATACAATGTACATGGTAGCATTTTTAAAAAATGATTGTGAATGTGTGTCCAACATAGCTCAAAAACGAAAACACTGTTGAATACCAAACTTGGTATTTATGTTTAGTTTCTTCCAAGGATGCAACACAAGATTTTTCAAGAAAATCACCCCAGCACAAACTACCCTTTACATGAAAAAATTGTAAAAATATTGTTTTATTCAAAAATGCCTCTAACGATTTTGATTAAAATACTGTATATTAAAGACATCACAAACGTATATTTTGAAGTTTCTAAGAATAGCCTCAGAAGACCTCTTTATTCTGAATGAGTTTAGCAAAAGTTTGCATAATGGTTAAATCAAAAGAAATAGAGAAAAACTTGCCACACAAAAAATGTAGATCTCGTTAAAACACACCTCAGTTAAAATTTTTGGTACCCATTGGGAGCACAATTTTAGGTAATGTAAATATCTGGTAACAATTTTGTAGATAATATTTCTTGAAATTTGAGGAAACACTTCTGATAACAAAAAAATCCTAAAATGTCTGTTCTCTTTCACTCTTTTGTCAATGTATTGCACCAAATCGTCAGTGATCACTGAGAGTTGCACATCGTATGCCTCGTCATGAACATTCTTTTGGTCATCTTTGAAAGCTCTTACCCATTTGCATACCATTCCAGCACTCATAATGTTTTGTCCGTACACTTCACAAAGCTGATGGTGAATGTCAATTACTTTCACGTCTTTTGCACCAAGAAAACAAACAAGGCGTACTTCACAGCCGTTGAGATTCTCAATCAGTGGAGGCATTTTGAAAATGCAAAAGCAAATATAAAGACAATCGTTGTTGCCACAGTGGCTTCTGTGGCTTGCCAACAGATATAGGTAGATAGTGTGCTTTGCATGGAACACCAACCGCAGTGCTGCAAAGGCAGAATTTCAAAATGGTACTTAAAAAAACATGCCTTGTAGTGCTAGTAAAATCTGGAAGCATATAATAGCTTGGATATTTCCATTTCCTGCTAGTTGTAAGCATATACCATAACGTGATGGAGACAGGTACACTCAACATGACAGGCATATCCCTTATCCCACTGATCAGAATTCTATGCTATGGTTAAAACTTGCTAGTGACTATTTCATCAGGATGGAGAATACATTCATAAAATGCTATTTCACTAGAAACCTATTCAGCAATTATACTATTTAAGGCAGCTGTACCCAAATAGCAAGCAACATATGGGGTCCACATAATCAAGAACCTTACTTTTTTTTTATTTTAAACCAATGATCTTCCTTTCTAATGATTAAAGTATTAAATAATAACAAAATAAGATCCAAAGCAAATATGACATATATGGTATCATGATAGTAATATTTTTTTTACTATGCTCTGTGGTCATAGTGTACTTTTTTACTAGTCATGTGCTACATAGTGCATTATTCTGTGCTTTCTGCAACAGGTTCTACATATCCAATTTCCTGTCCCAACATATTAAAAATAACAGAATTATCTTAGAGCAAAAATATAAAGGTTATTTTCTTTGATTGAAGTTCACTGGATCAAAGACAGGTAATCAAGTGTAGGCACAATGAAGTCAATAACTGTTCAAGATTTTCTACAAAATCCCCCCACCACAAACTACCGTTTACTTGGAAAATTTTTTTAAAAAATTTGATTTTGTTAAAAATGGCTCTAACAATTTTCATTAAAATATCATTACTTTAAGATATTTTCATGACATAAAATGTGTATTTTGAATTTATGAAGTTACCCATTTCCAAGATATTCATTGTTATTAGTTCAAATTTTCCAAAGCTTCTATTTTTCTCAAGTCATAGTTTGTCTTTCTTTTTTTTCCTCCTTTTTAGCAACCAATTTTTTAAAGATTTGACTCCTTTAGCCTAGTGTATTCCTATATTTTTCCTATACCTACAACATACACAAAAAATGTAGATCTTGTTGAAATATGCAAGTTATGTCTATACTTTTTTTTGTGAAGTTAACCATTGTTGAAATATTCCTTGTTATTGATTTTAATTTTCCAATAATTCCACATTTCTCAAATTGGAAGTCTGAATTCATTTATTTTTTTGTTACTCTCTCTAGCATGTATAACATACAATGTACATAGTAGCTAGAGAAGTTATTGTGTTCTACCCATAAATTTGATGTTGAGATTTCATCAGAAATATGTTTTTGAGTCTCCTGAATCTGAAAAAATAATTTTCAGATAAATGTCCGTGTGGGTGGGGGGGTGGGGGTACAGGTACAGCATAGTTCAAAAACAAAAAGATTCAATATCCAAAATTGGTATTTATGTTTAATATCTTCCAAGGATATGACACAAAGATTTTCAAAAAAATTCCTGCCACCATAAACCATCCTTTATATGGAAAAATTTTTGAAAATGTTTTTCTCAAAAATTGCTCCGATTTTGATTAAAATACTGTAAATTAACAAAAGTTACATCACAAATAAAATGTACATTTTGAATTTTCTAGGAATAGCCTCTGAAGACCTCTTTATTCTGGATGAGTTTTGCAGAAACCATAAGAAATAGACAAAAATTTAATACACAAAATCTTGTTAAAACACATCTTGTAAAAACACATAACTTATGTTATATACATTTTTGTTGTAGAGTTGGCCATTTTTGAGATAGTCCTTGTTATTGGTTTCAGTTTCAAAATATGCAACTTTCCTCGAATGAGATCAAGCAAAGCGAACTGAACTTCAGTTGTTTCACATAGCGTCCAGATTGTAAAAGATTTGACTATCGATTTGGCATAATGTATTTTCTGATTTCCCTTCTACTTACAATGTGTGCATGCATGTATAACTGAAAAACTAAAAAATTGTTAACACATTGAAGCCACATTTCTGTAGTTGAAGGGCCAAGAAACCCAGGGTTTTTACGCCTAATTTGAGTTATTACATCAATCAAATCTGCCAAAAAGTATTGGTACAATCTAAATGCATGGTATTCAAGGATTTCTCAAAAGTAGGAAAATAGACATAACTTGTGTATTAATATTTTATTTAAATTTACAAGTATCAAATATGAATTTGGAAAAATCTGTGTAAAGCAGCTTACACTCCATTTATTGAAATTTCAAAAATCTCTCCCTTGGAATCTGAATTTCCCAGAGCTTCATTTGTATCCTGAATTTCAGCTTCAGTTCACAGAAATCAAGGAAAATGCAGCATTTTAGCATTTGAGACACAAAACGTAACAAACAGATCACCACCTTCAAGAAATATGGCGCGACTACCCGAGAGCAGCCAATATTACTAACTCTCCTAAATGTCCTAATAGTTGACTAAAGTGAAGATAGATGGTAGCACAAACCAGACAACTAAACGATAACTGACACATGTACTTTGCTGCATAGCCCAAGACCGAGTTAAGGTCGTGGAATTGCATTAAAAGCTTTAGAAATACCTAGCTCTGACATGGGCTGCATGAACATTTTGCATGGCCCAAGCTATACTTATACAGTACCAAACTTGGTATTTAAGTTCAGTATCTTGCAAGGATATGAAATGGAGATTTTAAGGAAAATCCTGCCACCCCAACTACCCTATATTATTTTTTGGAACTTTTGATTTCCTGAAAAATGGCTCTTAATGATTGTGATTAAAATACTGCATATTAAATATATTTTACATGACAGATAAAAATGTATATCCTGAACTTCTTGGGAATAGCTTCTGAAATCCTTTTCATTTTGAATGACTTTTTGCATAATGGTAAATTGTAAGAGAGAAACAATACTTTACTACACCAAAAAATGTCAATCTTGTTAAACACACAACTTATGTCCTACACATTTTTATTTGTAGAGCTAACCATTTCTGAGATATTTCTTCTTAATGGTTTTAAATTTCTAATATTTTGATTTTTCTCAAATGGGAAGTCATTATTCACTTTTTTCATACTTGACATGCAAGAAAAGGGAATTTCAATTGTATCACATAGTGACCAGCTTTTAAAAGATTGATTATTATTTTAGCTTAATCAATTCCCTTATTTTTCCTTATACTTAAAAGGAACAAATAATACAACCCTTTCTGCTAAAGTTTATCTTGATTATCACAGAGGGAAAAATAAGCTTTTTGAGGATAATTGTTGCAGAGTAGGTAGAGAAAGTAATGTAAATGGAATACATCAGGCTTTTTTATATATATATATATATATATATATATATATATATATATATATATATATATATATGTAGATATATACACATACACACACACCCACGCACACACAAACTTATCTGTGATGGGTGGATGGATTCTTAAATGCAGAAAATGTTCCAAAAAAGGCCAAAAAAAGTAATCAAGGTTGAAGGCAAGACTATGGCCATAGTGAACACACAATTCACTGGGGAACTTTCCCAGACTTTAATGAGCAATTCTGTACAAATGCTGAACCACTTTAATACAAATAAATGCATGTTAAAGATAAAACAAATGGTATGACATTAAATGTATGTTGCTTCACTGTATGTAATACCATCTTAAAAGCTGACTAGAAACTGGAGTTAGTACTATGTGTGATGTAATGTTAAGTTGGCGCTTCATTGGGGCTAATTTTTCTCCTGTATACAGATTTTTTACTTTCCCTATCGCACATATGCAATATACAAAGTGGATAAAAGAGATATTCCACCCAAAAATTGTATACTGAGATTTTGCCAGAAATACATGTTTTGAGACCCTGAATCTAAAAAGAAGCCTTTTTAATAGCATGTCCCTGTGTGTGTGTCTTTGGACAGCATAGCTCAAAAACTGAAAGTTGGTTAAATACTAAATGTGGTATTCCAAGGATGCAACACAAAGATTTTCAAGAAAATCGGCCCACGGCAAACTACCCTTTAATGCAACATTTTTTAATTCTCTCAAAAATGGCTCTCAAAGATGGCTCTCAAAGATTTTGATTAATATGCCATATGTTTAAGATATTTTCATGACAAACAAAATGTATATCATAAATTTTTTTGCAAATGTCCTCTGAAGACCTCTTCATTCTGGATGACTTCTGTATAACTGATAAACCATAAGAGATAGACAAATACTTAATTTACAAAAAAATGTAGATATGGTTAATATACATATGTCAGATACTGTTTTTTTATAGAGTCACCAAGATATTCTGTGTTGATTTCAGTTTTAAGCACTGCAACTTTTCTCAAATAAAATGCCATGTTTATTTTTATCTCTTTTTTGTTTACTCTCAGCAAGCAAAGAGAACCAAATTTCAATTACTTCACATAGCAATCAGCTTTTAAAAGATTTGGTTATTGCCTTAGCATAATGTATTCCCTTATTCCCCTTTTACTTACAAAGAAGCAAGCTATAAGAACAATTGTGCTGATGTTTATCTCAATTAGCATGATGAAGATAAAATAATGTTTTGTAAGAAAAGTTTGTTTGCGGAACAGCTAGAGAAAGTCATGTGTATGAGACACATCAGAGTTTTTATTGCAGCCTTAGGTATTAATGTTTATAGATATATTTTTTTACTTTCCTCCTCAGGTCAGCCTCAATGAATATAAAGAAAAGACAATCGAACAAATGGGTGTGAGCTTTGAACCAGGAACAAGAACCCATTTTATAATCACAGATCTGGCAGGAAGAAGAAAAGTCCCTGTTCTTGCTGGTGAAGTTGAAGACGATATGCTGTTGGGAGCTTCAGCTAGTCCGACAGCCAATGCAGACTTCGTCCATGCTCCCCCTGCTCCACCACCTCCTCCTCCTGTAGTCAGCAGTGGAGACTATACTTATGCTGCAGCGCTTATAAAGCATGACACAGGTAGATTTGTCACATGTTTAGATATAAGCATACCTTCTGAATTTCTAATGGACATTTTTAAAGGTTTTTCAAAATTCCTAGTGAAATATGTAGTGTTTGTATAAAGATCAGAATTAAATTATGAGAGATTAGTTAGCTAAAATATAGGGGTTAATCATTGGATAAAATTAGTCGAATTTATGCTTGAATTGCTTTGACTCATTTTATCCAATGTGCTTCACTGAGTACCACTTCCAGTATTTTGATTCTTTTGATCATAGGGGTTAATGTTATACCTACAGCTCCCAATTTTTTATTTGAATGGTTTTTATGAAATTTTGTGTAATCATTTCTTAGCTTTTCATTAAGTACTACAATTATTCAATACTAAGATCCATTTCTGTGGTGTGGGCTAACATAGCTGCCTCACATTCAAGAAGTCAAAAATAAAACTCCATCAGGGAAATTGCCCCCATAAGGTTTTTTTTTTTTTTCCCCTACTTCTGCAGGGCTTTTCCTCATCCTGAGAAGACAAATACTGATTAGCTTTAAGTTCAAGGTACTCAAGCTCATTTGAGCCATTATTCAATACAACCTACCAGGTTAAAGGATGTTAAGTTCAAAAACAAACTACCAAGTTTGAAAACTACAAAATGAATTATAAATATGACAATCTTTGGTATAAAATGATTATATATTTACACACACAAGGTGTTAGGGTTATGAGTGTGCAGTCGTCAGCAGTAACTTCCTGATGTTAAGCTGAAACATGAGTTCCTTTACCATTTTCCTCTATAGTGCATGGTTGCATAAATAAAAAATAAAATTGGTTAAATGTTTTATTGTGAATATGTCACCACTCTATCATTTACTTCTGAAATTAGAAATAGTCGGATAGAAATACAAAGTTTGAGTTATTCATGTTTTTACCATTTGTGACTAAAACGAGTTGTTTAGCCATAAAATTATATTAAAGAATGGATTCCAGCGTGTCTACTGGGATAAAGTCTTGATCATATGCTTGGCAACTGCACCACATTGGACATTGTATGTAGAGCGAAGGTTAGGAATGTTGATAATTCTGTAGTGCTTCACATGCATTAAATGCATTCAGAACTATAGCAGGCTTTACAAATCAAGAGTATCTAGATATGCATTTTACTTACTCAGTCCTTTAGATTGTTATTTATGGGGACATTTTGAAGAGTAAGCATACCATGACGAGGTTGCTACCATTGATTCACACATGTGTTTCATTTCTGCCTAGAAATAAACAGAATGCAGAAGCTCTAATAAGGGTAGGGCAAAATGAGCTAAGAAGATGCAATATTTGCAGAGATTCTAACAGCACATTTTGAACATATATAAATTAACATATATTGTAGTGTTGCAGTTAGTGACTATTAATAAATTTCCTATTTATCAAGATGTGATTTTGATTTAATTATTCCATGATATACCTGAATAAGATATTTCCCTAATTTGCATTTGAATTTCTTTATCTTTGATGATCCGACTAAATCTTATGCGTAGCCTCTTATACAGCTTTTAGTTCAACTCTTGTGAATACAATCAGATAGCTTGAAAGAAAACCAACTCACCCCTTGTTAGTAGCTGATAATAAATGTACAGGCACATGGCAAATTGGATTTCAAGCACAAAACAAAACATTGACCTGACTGCAAACAAACCAAAACATTCAGCTTTTAACACCTACTCTGTTGCCAGACTGTGCAGATAAGTATTCACTAAGGTTTTCTTTGTTACTTTTTGAGATAGATTAAATTGTTATTGGATTTTATTAGTTGTCATATTTGGATCTCCCAGCATGCAAAATCTTCACACTCATGCCCCTCTTGATTTTGCACAGAAAGATAAAAGTCTTGAAGAGAGGTGTTTGGTTAAGTGTTTGTAAATGTTTGTACAAAATATCATCACTACAGATAAACCAGAATAAAGGGCTTTGCTGAATGTTGTCTCCATGAGCAATCTGTAGTTGTTTATTTTTTTCTAATATTTTTTCTTTTTAATGTAATGAATATCTTATTACTGTATTCATGTATAAATCTGAGATAACAGTTCATTCCAGAGCTAAAAATATAAACTAGTAATATTTTCTACAAATGTCTGATAATGTACAAATTAATTGGAAATAGCACACATGTGAAAAGCACTGCACTGATAAACAACACAAGAAAATCAGGGAATTAAGTGAGCAGAAGGGAAGGACATTATTATTATTATTACTACTACTACTACTACTACTACTACTACTACTACTACCACTACTACTACTACGGTTGAGGTTAAGAGTGTGAATTTTTGCCTGTGGTTTACATACAATTAAGCTATTGAAGAATAATGAGAAACTAAACTGCTATCACTGCTATCCAATGATTACTGAAGCAGAAAAGATTTAACCTATGTGAAACTGAATGAATGAAAATGAAAAAAACTGTCACATTTTAAAAGCTAAGAAAGTCTTCACATACCTAAAATGTGAATTAAAGAAAGGGAGTAGAAATATATTTAGGAAATAAAGGAAATGTATTAAAGCCAATAAAATAATAGTAAATTTCTAATAAAGAACAAACGTAATATCTAAGAGTATTTACAAAAATATGTTAATAGCATACATAGAGAATCTTGGCCTAAGATAAAATTGGATGTTTGAAAAGGGATGGGAGGAGAAAAGCAAAATGGCTGAAACCATAAAGAAATAACCAAGAATAGTAATCAGAACAAGAGCGACTAGTAACAAAGTTATACTTTGTAAAGCAAGCATTCACAATTAATGGGAAGCTTTCTCAGGTCATAGGAATGAGAAAGAAGACTTGACTGAGTTTTAACTTTCTCTTTTCCAGGCATAGAATATTACACCCTTTAAATATTAAAAGCATAACCACTATTATACATACATGTTTTCTTGGGTTCGGATCCTAATCTTCTTTCAGTAAGTTTTGCTTAACATCGGAAGCAGAACAGTTAGTTCACGGTAAAATGAAATGGCTGAGGGCCTCAAAGAAAGAAACTTTCTTTGGTTGACAATAATGCACAAAGAAAGGAGGGCAACCTCTTTCTTCCTCCCCCTGGCCCTTCGTTTCCCCATAAAACTAGCACCCAAGAAAAAATGTGCTTATTGTACTCACTCTAAATGTCAATATTAGATCCATATTATGCATATTAGATTCTTAATTGTAGACATTTTCAAGGCAGCTGTGACATGAAATGGCTACTAAAGCATACACAAATTTCTTAGTAAACTCATACGTTCTACTTACATTGAACTTGTATGCAAAAAAAGTTAGTAAATCAATTTTTCCAATAAGCCACCGAAACCAGTCAGCGATTCTAACATATTAAGTGCTTTATTATGGGTTATCTACTCTTATTTATCATGTAGAATAGAATTAGAAGAAAGTTGTCTAAGGGTACAGACAGAAAAAGTGAATTAGGTCTATTGTTAAGTTGAAAAAAAAATCTGGCTATTGTGTAAAGTGTTGTTGTTGTTGTTACTATTATTATTAATTTATATTATTGTGATTATATCATCACACTTTATCACTCTATGCATAAAAGAAAATTCTCTTTGTTGTAAAGAAACTGAATGTAAAGAAAGATGATGTACATGAATATAATATCAGACATTAAATTACTATTTTCGAAAACAAATCTGCTAATAAAAATATTTTTTATAATGGGGCAGATCTTATTAAGAAATTGGCAACTTCATTTAAGGCATTAAATATTACAAAATAGTTTCTGAGCAAATAAAAACACTGCATAATAAAAAAAAAGTATAAATTTGGTTTGTAAGTAATTATTTATTTTTCATATCTGTTTGTTTTAAGTCCTAAATCTAAAGTTGTACATTTAGACAATACTAGAAACTTGTATATTGACATCTAATATACAGACAGACATTTTGGTAAGCATGTTTGATGTTTAAAATACTAGGGACTTCTCTCCTAAGGAATATTGGACTCTGATAATGCCTGCTCCCTCACATATTGCATCTATAGTATGTACAGCTGTACATCCTATAGATGCAATATGTGATACAAAATTTGAGGTGTTGAAACATTTTCCATACAGCCCGAACCTTATGTCCTCAGAATTTCACCGTTGACTGCGTGTGGAATATTTGTGTGGTCAGAGGTTTCCAGATGATGATAATGAGCTGGAGGCAATGAATAGATTGTTACAGACAGTGCAAAAATTGTTTTTTTTTCTTATGCTAGAGGGCTTCTACAAGCTTGTATACAGGTGGACCAAGAGTGTTGCAGTGCAGGGTGACTTGTTGATAAGGAGAAACTGGCTCACAACAACTGTTAATGGTAACCAGAATGAGAATGGGAATGTTAAAATATATGTATTTTAATGAAAATGTTCACAACTGATAGAAAGCCTTCCTGGGCCCCAAGAAGCAAGACTTGCTGAAGTTAAAGTTTCACGTTCTCATTCTCAAGTACGGCATATCTGATACATATTTTGGCATATCACTAATTCATCTCCATTTTTAGGACTTTTCATTGTAGCAATTATTCATGCAGCCATGAGTAAAAGGACCACTAGAGCTCTGTCTAATTGCAACCACAAAAGTTATTTATTTCTATTTTAAATTGCTTAAGCATTGGTTGTGTATCGAAAGCATAGAATTTGGCTGCTTAAGAAGTTCTAAGGAAAAATCTCTATTGAAATTTGAAGTTGGCTAAGCTGGAGAGTAAGTGAAAAAATTCATTGGTCAAAAGAAACAAATGAATGTGTTCTCGTTATTGGTTTATTGTGAATCAAAATGTTAAACTCTGCCTGGCTCCCCGTTCTTGGTTTCGTTCTGTTTACTGCTGTGCTGTGAACCGCTCTAAAATTGAAACCATTTTTGTGTCTGCTGTCAAATATTTGAAATAAAATTACTGTTATTTAATGACTTGCCCTTGAATGTGCAATATAGTATAGGTTTCTTAGTTTTAAAGTCAGAGTTAAGTAGTTTTAAGAAGTTGTTAAGGGAATGTTATTCTCTTTGAATTCTAGTACCTTTTTAGTAACTTGCCTAACTAGAGGCTGAAGTAGTAAAGTTGCCTCACGTACGGTGTCATTAAGAAGCAAAATTGCCTCGCATGGCTGCCAATATGAAGTAGTATCTCCTTGTAAGAAGTCGCTATGCGATGGAAGTAATAAGTTTTTTCTCTCAGGGTGCTATCAGGTTTATGGTTAATAATCCAATGTAGAAAATGGGAAGCTTTTCTTGTATAAATAAATCATTATTGAATCTTCTCTTTATTTTTTACATAACTAAATTTTATTTTATCCAAACTTGAAGAATGAGCCATGAAGTGTCAACCACTATTACTTTTAAGTGTTTTATCAATGCAAAATTCTTTCTATCTTCCGATTACTTTCATCAATTTCAACAAACTGTTTATTTACTCAGACAATAATGTTGCATTACTCAGATTTACAGATTCTATTTTATGTTGCTAGAAGACAAAATATATTTCGCTTAAAGTGTTTCTACATTATCAGGTCAATGTATAAAAACAATATATTTTGTTTCCTTGGGTCTCCTACCTGGGAAGTCTGTCCTCACTCGGCTAGGAACTTTCTTTAGAGTGCCTGTTTACCCCACTTCTGGTTAGCCTTTTTTATATATTCCTAGCCTCACAACAAAAGAATATGTGGCCTTAGAACTTGTTTATAACAAAAACAAAATTGCAGAGAAAACCAAAATGTTTCTAATTAATGAAACACACAGAATACTTCATCATGCCTCTCTCTAGTTACGATTTGTGTACAAAACAAAAGAACATATAAAACAATAAATCAATACAAATTGGATTATAAAACCACAAAATATAAAGAAAACAGTATAGGGAATATAAATATTGGTTCAAGGCTTAAGCTTTGATTGGACTGCTAAACATGAACTAACTACATGTCACTTAGTTTTTCTGTTGCAGGCTATGTAGGGCTGGTGAACCAGGCAATGACATGTTACCTCAACAGCTTACTCCAAGCCTTGTTTATGACACCAGAGTTTCGCAATGCCTTGTATAATTGGGAGTATGATGGTTCCGAGGCAGAAGCACCCAAGTCCATACCATATCAATTACAGAAATTATTTCTCCATCTTCAGGTTAGAACAGTAATTAAACATAGTGCTAGATATGTAAAACATGAAGCTAGTAACAGTGAAGCAATATAATAATCAGTAATTTGTAATAAAACTTCACATATTTCTAAATTCACAGTCAAATCTAAATAACTTACAATATGTAAAAAATGAAACTAGACCCTTTTCACTAGATGCATTCTCATGTAAATAAAGACAAAATCTGCTCATCCACTTTCTTGCTCTGATTGGAAGGGTAACAATACTACTTTCATAACCAGGTGGCACCAAAGGGGATAATTAACCATGTGAAACCTTGGAACTGTTATCGCTTTCCTTCTACCTATTTTTCTTTGTAGAATAGTTTAGAAACCATATCGAGTAGATAACAATTGCTTATAGCACTCCGAACTAAAGATATAAGTAGGAAATATAAATATCACTATAAGAAAATAAATGCGAAAAACTTCTGAATCTGAAAGAGGTTATGTTCCATCAAGATCAGAGTTCCTCTCCTCCCCTCACCCTTAATCTTCTTCTGTTTGCATTTTGCTCTTAATGGTGATGTCTGCCCATTCCTGGGAAGTTGTGTGGCCTTCACTTATCCCATGTTTTGTCGAGAAAATACTACTTACGCACTTCCTTTCTATACGCAGAAATTTAACAATACATCCTCACTGTCAACAGTGATACTAATACCATTTCTTTTCTGGATTTCAAAATCAATGCCAAGTAACAGCTTATAAAAGATGTTTGCTTGGGTGTAGGAAGATCAAAGTCACTGTTTGCAAATGCAATTAATTTCTTCATTGTAAGTAGCTCATTTTTGTGGAAGAAATTATTAATTTTTTTATATACTATACTCCTAACATATTTGTCACACTAAACTTCTAGCATGGCTTTTCACATTTTCTTGATTTTTCCAAGTGTGGTTAACTTGCATGTTTTTAACTTTCACTGCTCACAGAATTTATACTTAGTGCACACATACACACCTGTAAACTCTGCTGTCACGTTAACAATATCCTTGATCATGGGATATTTTGTACATAGTTTATGAAACAAATAAAAATTACATCTTTCTCACTACTTATTAAAAGGCTTACCTCTGCGATATTTTACAACTGCATTTGTTCAGCGATGATGGTTCAGGTCCTAACGGCCTCACCTTTCCGCTTCCAAAGTTCACCAGCAAAGACAGTCTGAGCATCCTGTTTGCTCATTTTCTAATTAAGTCCAATTTGATTGTTTACTTTAGATTTATTTTGCTGCAACTCTATGTAATAACACATTAAACATATCTCATTACAAAATACAGAAGAGATCCAGTACTTTTTGTTAGTATTTGGCAAACTGCTTTATAACTACCTTGTAATATGCAGCATGAACCATTGAGCTTAAACTTAATTCTCTTTGGTGCACATGTCTCTATTTACATGAGTATCTATTCATTCAGTAAAAATGGTCTAGTAACAGTGTAACACAAATATCAATATAACAATAATTTGTAATGAAATTTCACTATCTTTTTAAATTCACAGAATATTACAAATTATTAATTATATTGGTATATGTTAGATGATAAAATTTTAAGCTTATGTTGATGTTTGCTAGATATATGAAAATAATTAAGCATATAAATTAGCACATACTTATGTTATTCATTTCAGACTTCGTCCAAATCAGCAGTAGAAACTACAGAGCTTACTCGTAGTTTTGGGTGGGATTCAAGTGAAGCATGGCAGCAGCACGACATTCAAGAGCTCTGCCGAGTCATGTTTGATGCTCTTGAGCAGAAGTTCAAAAACACAGAACAAGCTGACTTAATACTTAGGCTCTATGAAGGTAAATTTTTATCTAAAATATATTTCAGAATAACGAATCATATCATATTACTGTTCCTCCAGACTTATTTGCTTTTGAAGCATATATTAAATTTACAACTTTTTTTTGCTTTCTCTAGCATGTATGTACAGTGTACACAGCAGATAAAGAAGGTACTGTATTCCACCCAAAAATTAATACCAGATTTCACCAGAAATACAAGTCTTGAGACCCCTTGAATCCAAAAAAAGCCTTTTTAAAAAATACTCATGTGTATGTGTGTGTGTCTCAAACACAAAAGGTTGTTTAAATACCAAACTTTGTATTAAGTTCAGCATCTCTCAAGGATGGAACACGAAGATTTTCAAGAAAATCTTCCCACCTCCCTTTACATGGAACAGTTTTAGAAAATTTTGATTTTCTCATAAATGGTGTAATAATTTTGATTAAAATGTCACATGTTCGAGATATTTTTATGACAAACGAAATGTATATCTTGAATTTTCTGGTAATAGCTTCTGAAGACCTCTTCATTCTGGATGACTTTTGTATAAGTCGTAAACCGTAAGAGAGACAAAAACTTACTACACAAAAAAATATAGGTTTCATTAGTGCATACAATTTGTCATTTACATTTAGTAGGCTTAAGCGTTGCTTAGTTATTGGTTTCAATTTTGAAGTACTTGAGCTTTTCTTGGGCAGAAAATCAACTTACATCTTTTTATCAAATTTTAATTGCACTAGCTTCAGTTCTTTGTCCAAATGGAATCTTTCAGAAACTATTGTTTGGATATCAGTCTAGATATTCTTTTTTTAATATACCTATTAAATATTCAAAATGAAATTTTTTATTAAAAAAGGAAGCGAGCATGATTAAAAACATATTTTGAGTACAACATTTATATATCCTTTTTTGGGAAACTCGGTGAACTTCTTTGAGACATTTGTATGTACCTAGTCTAGCCATAAATACTGTCACAAATTTTTGGCTTGGACTGTAGAACTGGTTTTGCACATGGCAAGGTGCAAAGGTCAGTCCAGACCAGTGTGTTTTGAACAGTGAAGCTCATGTACGAAGTGGGATGATCACGAAAACAGGATATCAATGATTGCCTTGCACAAGCTTGGAAAGTCAGCATTGAGATTTTCCAACTCCTGAAAAAGCTGAAAATCAGCAAGAGGTTTGTTTACCAGACAATTCAGTGATTTGCTGAGACTGGCAGTGCAAGTGATTGCCCAAGGGATGGTTATTCTCGTAGTGTGAGAACACTGGCGGGTGTTAAAGCAATGGATATTTGTATTCTGTGAAATCCAGTCTGGAAGCAGAAGATAATGGTACGAGAGCTCAACATTTCCCCATGATGAATATCCAGGGTACTCTGAAGACTTGGGGGTTTGAGCTTATCAGCAAGAGCAGGACATCTCTTACAGCTGAAGCAGCAAAGGAAACTGAAATCAAGACCAAAAATGGGTATCAGGTAATTCTCTTTATTGACAAGAAAATCTTTACCGTTGAAATGAGCTTTAACTGCCAAAACAATAGGTGATATGTAACAAGCTCTCAGGAAGCTTGTGAGAGAGTTCCTAAGGTCCAAAGAAGTAAACCACCCCTCCTCAGTCATGGTTTGGTAGGGGATAAGCTAAGAAGGCCCCACAAAGTTCATTTTTGTGAAAAAGGAGTTAAAACAAGTGCCAGGGTATATGTGGAAACTGTTCTGGACCTTGTTGAGAAGGACTTTAGTGACACCATGTACAACAACGAGCCTTTCCAGCAGGATTCTGCTCCAGCCATAAAGCAAGAGTGACACAACAATGCACCAAACTTCATCCCTATTTCTGAGTGGCATTCTTGTAGTCCCAATTTAAACCCTTTGGACTACAAACTGTGGTCAGTGCTAGAAGACATGACCTGCAAGAAAAGGCACCCATCACTTGAAAGTTGGGAGTTTTCCTTGGTGGCAGCAGTGGCAGATTTTCCGATTGATACTATCTGTTCTGCCATTGATGACTGTCCCAAGAGACTCAAAGCCTGTATGTGTGCCAGTGGTGGACATTTTTAAGTCTGATAGTTGCAAATTGTGAATGATGTACATGCTTATAACATATTAAAATAAAATTGAAAAATCTCAAACCATATTTCATATATTCACAAAATATAGTGATGGTATTTATGGCTAGACTAGGTATAAATCCGAATTGTGGCCAAAATGGCATTTTCAGTTTTTAAGTATTTTTTTCAAAGGAGAAGAAATCAAATTTAACACATTTATGATAAACATGCTTTTTCAGGGAAGATGACAGACTATGTAAAGTGCTTGGAATGTGGAACAGAGAAATCCAGGGAAGACACCTTTCTGGATATCCCATTGCCAGTCAGGCCTTTTGGCAGTACTGTGGCATATGGCAGCGTGGTAAGCATTTAGTGATTGAGAAAGAGTACAATTTATATCCCTGCCTTTAAATTATTTAACTTTTTAATAATTTATTCTCTTACCAGGAGGAAGCATTGAGAGCATTTGTACAGCCAGAGATCCTTGAAGGTAACAATCAGTATCATTGTGAAAAGTGCAACAAGAAGTGTAATGCACACAAGGGCCTCAAATTTTCAAAATTTCCATACCTTCTGACACTGCATCTCAAACGATTTGATTTTGACTACACTACCTTGCATAGGATTAAACTCAATGACAAGTGAGTAGCACTTTATAAAATAATTTGCTAATACAAATAAATGCTATGGTTCAAAAGTAATTCAATTTCAGAAAATGATAGTGTCTGGTGTCTAAACATGTGTAGTAAATTAAAATTGAGCTGTAAATTGTTTCATGTTTATTTTACAGAGTGGTCTGTTTGGAGGAAAGAGACAATACAATTCCTATAAGCTGTATAATATAAATGCTGGTGAATATGTACTACTTGAATGCAATTTTTAAACATGAATTTAACTTAAAATTACAATTAAGTATGGTACACTTTGTGAGTAGGTTGTGCACTGATCATTGAGAGATTACCTTAATTACCTGATTACAAGACGATCCCCTTTTTTCAGAACTTAATTATGGAATTTAGCATATCATCTGTTTAAAAAGAAGACATAATAACTTAATTTTAAACAAATATTTTGTTCAAGCTGAGGAACACAAACTGATTAAGTTTCATGTTTTTATGACCCTTAGAAATTCACATAATGGATGGGGAGAGAAAAAAGTGGAGAAGTGAAATGCATTGGTATGTAGGTAAAGGCAGCAGAGCTTCAATGACAATGATGGATAAGATTTTCTATTTAGACAATATATCTAACATTGCACATCGTTGTAACAGTTTTTACCTATTTCGAATTTGCATGCAGGAGAGGGGAGAATGGAAATGTGCAACATTGTGTGCGATAGATGACTGCCAACAGCAGTGCATTGTACGCTGATGATGTATTAGATGTTTTATTTAGAAAACATACTTAATATAACATTGTGTTAAAAAGTTTTACATTATTCAAATCTGTGCAAAAATTCACATAGGTGGAAGGGAGAGAGGAGACCTGTAGTTATCTGTTTTGTGGTATCCAGTGTTTCTGCTGTGAAACCTGCAACTAAAGATCTCTCTTTCTCAATTAAAATTTAGTTGAGTCGATTTTGTAACACTACATCACTTACTTTTTTATTTCGGAAAACATGTTTCAGAAGCCATGTGCTTCCATTGTCAATTCCTTTGGTCGACTACCGGCATTGCTTGCTGTGGTGGTTGTCTCTGTCCCTGGTGGTGGTTTGATGAACTTCTGGATGAGTAGATCGCCTGGCGGGATTTCAAAATTGAAAACCCGGTTCTTGTTTTTCCAAATATATATGTTTTCCCAAACTTTTAATTCTGTCTTCCTTGTGATGTTTTTGAGGATTTTTGGGCTTCTATTTATAGTGTGTTTCCCTTTCCAAAAATGCCAAGCTACTGCAGATTTTTCTTCTTGTTTGAGTTTAATATTTCTGTGGTGTTCTTTTGTCCTGGTTTTTATATTTCTTTTTGTTTGGCCGATGTAGATTTTTTCACAGTCATTACAGCTGAACTGATATATTCCTGGTTTGTTTTCTTGTGGGATATCATCTTTTAATTTAGAATTTAAAAGATTTTTTATAGAGTAATTGTTTTTAGGGGCTAGAATGATGTTATGTCGTTTGAAGATCCTCTGGAATTTGTAGAAAGTTGTAGGGTGGTATGTAAACTTCTTGTAGATCTTGTTTTCTTTCTGGTTTTGAGTGAGTGTGCTGACTTCTTTAATTCTCTTTCTATTTTCGGCTTTATTAACTTTTTTGTACACCAGTTCTGCCCGAAATCCATTCTCTGTAGCTATGTCCAATATTTTAGTAAGTTCACATTGGTATTCTGTTTTTCCCATTGGTACATTTACCAATCTGTATGTAAGGCTGTTGAGTAAAGCATGCTGATGGAGAATGGGATTGTAACTCTTTTGTTTTATATAGCTGTTGGTGTGGGTAGGTTTTCTGTAGATGCCAAATGTAAGGTGATTATTAGTTTTTATGATTTTTAGGTCGAGGAATGGTAGTTGTCCATCACATTCCTTCTCCATTGTGAACTTTATAGACTTTTCTTGCATATTTAGGAGTATTAGTGCATCTTCTAGGTGTCTTTCTGGGACTATTGCAAAGATGTCGTCTACATAGCGGTACCATATTTTGAACATCCAGGGGAATGCCTTTTTAATCCTAGTTTCCATAGTGCTCATGAAGAGATCTGCTAATATAGGTGACAGCGGGCTGCCCATAGCTAAACCAGATGTTTGTTTGTAATATTTCCCGTTAAATGTGAAAAAATTTTGATTTATGCACAGATTCGTTAATATGATGTATTCTCGCACTTCTTCTGTTGTTTTTCCTATTGCAAGTAACCAGTTTTTGATGTGGGATTGTATGCTTTCTGTAGGTATGCTTGGAAACAGAGCAGTAACATCAAAGGAAACTAACATATCGGTTTTTTCCAATTTTATGTCTTTAATTTTATCGATCAGATCTAGAGAGTTTTTTATACTTGATGTTTCAAATTTAGGAAAGAGTTGGAAAGAGAAACACACTATAAATAGAAGCCCAAAAATCCTCAAAAACATCACAAGGAAGACAGAATTAAAAAGTTTGGGAAAACATATATATTTGGAAAAACAAGAACCGGATTTTCAATTTTGAAATCCCGCCAGGCGATCTACTCATCCAGAAGTTCATCAAACCACCACCAGGGACAGAGACAACCACCACAGCAAGCAATGCCGGTAGTTGACCAAAGGAATTGACAATGGAAGCACATGGCTTCTGAAACATGTTTTCCGAAATAAAAAAGTAAGTGATGTAAATCGACTCAACTAAATTTTAATTGTTAAAACACATCACTGTCTCAAAGTTCACCATATATCAGGTAAAATAATCTCTCTTTCTGTTTGACTATTGACATCCAATACATTAGGTGCAACTATCAATGTGAAAGGAAACCCTCTATTAGTCTTGGAAAGGAATCTTTTTTCCACTGAGAATGTTTAAAATCCTCAATCTGTTAACAGCTAATTTTACAGCACAAATTAAGGCACACAAAAACTGTTGTATGTCATGGTTTTGGCAATTATCTTTAGTGGTTACCACCATTGCACCCACAAAATTTGAAAATTCATTTTCCCCGCCCGCATTCTATTCAAAAATGTATATTGCAAGTGCAAGACAAATGTTAATATTGTAAATTTTGTCTTGTATTCAGATAAATATGATAATTTCTGAGTCATGTTCATCAGTTACCCTTGTTGGAGAAATGGAAAACACCTTTCAGGAGCTATTTGCTCCCATTATAATTCATGGTGGTTGGATGAATCTGCATTGGTAGGTCTCCTGGCAGGATTTTAAAATTGACATTGGGATTCCTGTACTTCCACATGTAGGTAGTCTCCCAAACTGTAAGCTCTGTCTTTCCTTAGATGTTTCTTACAAGTTTTGTAGTGTTACAAACAACATGGTAATTAATCTCAACAATTAAAAACCGAATTATATTTTGTCATATTTACCTCATAAGAAACAAAAGTTTCTTAGCAAATACTGAATAAATGCATTCTTTCAAATGTCCTACACATGGTTATAAAACTATTTTGCCTTACATCCTATACAGATTCTTCCTATTATTTGCATTTCACAGCAGCAGTAATAACATTTTGTTTCAGGAACAGCCTATGGGCATATTTGTATCATCCTTAGTAGAAGTAAGAAAAAAATAACATAACCATTACTTTGGAATAGTTCTAAGGAATTAATAATTCCAAAAAAATATCCATAGGCCCATTTATACAGTTACGAAATAAAAGTCCCCAGCTTACCACAAACATATTCATTGGAGTATTTTTTTAACCAGTTCCAAATGTAAAGCTGTCTGCACAGTTTGCAGGTGCATGTACAATGCAAAACCTTGGAATTTTCCTGGTTCCACTAAAGAATAACCACTATAAATCTTCTAGATTTAATTCTACTATTTAGCCCTTGTTCATATGCAAAATGCAGTTGCACCCAATTTTGACTGGGGCATTCAGCATTTTACAAACATTCTTGTAAACTCTTTGAATGCCATTTATAGCCCAATAGCACTTTCTTGTTTAAGATTTGATTGTTAATTGTAGCATCATTTTGTCTGTGCATCCCTCCATTTGTATGTATGAAATAAGTTGCCAAATATTCCACATTTGCTGCTGAAATTCTATAAATAGGAGTTTGAAAAAAATTTGACATATTTAAAATTTGGTGTAAATTGGCACAAAATTAAAAAGTGTGGAAAGCCTCATACACACTTTCAGTTTTTAGGTATATCACCATATCAAACTATGGTGATAGTTATATTTAAATTATATACCTAAGAGTTGGAACCAACTTTAACAATACATTTTCAAATTTTATTGAAACCTGTATAAAATTTAGGGTAATTAAAACAAAGAGCTTTGAGATCACAGTTACAGCTAAACCAAAACTAAAGGCTTCAAACTTTACTAGCAGAAAGAAATACTGCAAAAAAGAGTATAATAATTAACTGACTACAAACCTGCAGGGGGAAATAAACTTATTTTTTTATTTTTATTTTATTCATATTATGTTAGATGTGGAGTAAAATCATGATGGAATCCTAAACCTGCAGGGGGAAATAAACTTATTTTTTTATTTTTATTTTATTCATATTATGTTAGATGTGGAGTAAAATCATGATGGAATCCTAAGAGAAATTTATATGCTAAAAATGTATGCTTTTTAGATTGTTTTCTAAAATTGTACTGACTACACTTTGTATACATTAATAAACAACCTAGATTTAATAAGTGGTAAAGAAAATAAGGAATAAAAATCTCAGGCTGCTTCAGCTAATTAGCATTTGAAATAAAGTCATCAGCAGTATGAGAGGCAAGAATGTTGCTTCTATACCATTGTAGCCAACAAAGGAGTTCTGACATTTTAAATATACCAATAAATCATAACAAATTACTAAATTTTGGAGTTTGACCTTTTCTTTCTCATTTTAGGGTTGCATTTCCTGAAATTTTGAACCTAAACAGTTTCCTTGCTGATGAAAAGGATGAAACTGAAGTTGTCCCAATAGAAGATGCTACAGTGAAATGTGATGATGGCAGTACAACAGACAGTGGCTCTGCTCTGGATGACGAAAGTTGTCAGGGAACAGAAAATGTGCTCAGTAACCATGATGGCGATTTTCAGTTACAGCAAGTAAGTATTTTCCACATTGTGGCCTATTCAGTTCATTTTACTAGTATGAGTTCAGCTTCACTATTGAGATTTAGTTCTGCCGTCTCTGTCACTTCACTTGTTTTATGCATAGCAGTCAAATGAATCGCTCAAGAAGCAGCTTCACAAAGCTTTCTGATTCATTTGTAGGCTTCACTAATTGAATGCCAAGCAGTACCCAACACTTGGAGAATGGCACTTTGTTATACCAACAACTCAGCTTGCTTTTATACCATTGTTAGTGAGAAGAACCAATATAGGGGAGGCATCCATAAGGATCCGAGTATATAGCATGCGGTCCCAGCGTCACCCTCCGTGGTGTAATGGTTACCATGCTGACTTCATATACCCAAGGTCGTGGGTTCAAACCCGGCGGAGGACAATGGATTTTTTCAGGCGTAAAAATCCTTAGCATGGCTTCCTTCGGAAGGGAAGTAAAGCCGTTGGTCCCGTGTCGTAGATTTACGGCACGTAAAAGAACCTCAAGCCTGATAGAGAGGCCTCTGAGCAAAATTAAGCGGTCTTTCACGCCCAATATAGAATGGGACGCTGAGAACCATAGCAGTTAAAGAGTGTCCATAAATAACACGTCATTTTTTTCCATGCGGTCCCAGCTCTTACGTTGGGGAGAATGCCTTTCTGCTTCTGACCAAATGAGCATTGAGGGGCACATTGCTACTCATGGCTGGATGGAACTGGATCCATTGTAGTATTGACCATAGTATAAAATCGCGATGGTACATGGTGGCAGTGGTACTATGACAATATTGATACGATTTTATTAAAACAACAAACTTAATACAACACATTGTAAATTTTTTTTGAATTTGCACAGAAATTCACTTTGTGAGATGGAGAAGGGAGAACGAAAATGTACTGGTATGTCTATGATCGGTGGTGATTATGGCAATTTAGCTGTAACAATGATTATGGATACGATTTTCAATTAAGACAACATACTTAATATATTATCATGAAACGTTTTACCTAACTCCAATTTGCGCATAAATTCTTGTTTTGGGTGAGAGAGATGTAGAGGGGAGTACTGAATGTGTGTGATAGTAGAACATAACGATGGCAACGGTTGCAGGAGCATAGCTGTAATAACAATTATGAATGCTATATTCTATTAAGACACTTAATATACCATAAAATATTTTCATTAATTCGAGTTGGCGCATAAATTTACATTGCAGGTGGCACAGAGGGGAAACCAGAAATGCATCATTAAGTTCAGTGAGAAAAGGGGAAACGTGCAGCTAACATCTCTCTTTCTGCTTGATGATTGGCTTTCAATATAACATTACATGCAACTATCAACGTGAAAGTCCTCTAATTTTATTTGGGTTTTGGAGAGTAATCTTTTTTTCTATTGAGAATGCTCTTAGGCCTGTTAAGATGCACAAGATCTGACATATGTTGCAACCTTGACAGTAATCCATATTTCTCCAGGTTCTGCCATTGCTAAACCCACAAAGTTTGAAATGTAATTTTTCCCCACATGGTATTCAGACAACATATATCATGAATGCAACATATACCGTTCTTAACATCATATTTTGGAAAAAAACTATTGTCTTGTATTCGGATAAATACGATATAACCTGGTAAACCAGGTATCCCCAAGTCAAGTCAAGGTCGCTTGAGGGCATGCGGGGCTGAACATTACACTCACTGCGGGCTGCACAACTTCACAATCCAGTAAATGTGTGCAGTGGCGGTGTAACACTACATATTAGTACTGTGGTGTCCTACTTACGATGCCCGGTACATTCGCGTTGGGAAGACGGTCGTCCACGCCTGTGATGTTCCGAGCAGAATGGGAAGAAACCTTTCTATTTATGGAAAAAAATGATGGCGGCAAAAAGTTTAGTGTATTACAAACTTCTAAACAAAATAACCAAATATAATTTGCAATGGCATTACTCTCACTATGTTATGCACACCATTATGATAAATACAAATACACTGAACACACGTGTGTTATTGCAGATCTGAAATGTAAAATGAACAAGAAAAATGTAAATACTCGTGCTAGTGTTGTTAGAGCGAGTTACAAAATAGCATCACGTATTGCCAGGAACATGCGATCCTTCAGTGAAGGTGAGATGGTAAAACAATATTTAATTGATGCAGCCCATTTGAGCCCAGAGTATATACACAATTATCAATCGCTCCATTTATCCGCCTCCATGATAACACGTCGTGTGGAGGACCTTGCAGACAATATTCAGAGTCAGCTGTCTGAGATAACTATAACATTCATTACGTTTTCTCATGCAATAGATGAGAGCAATGATAACCGACACTGCACAACTTGTCATCTACATCAGAGGCATGAATAAAGATCTTGAAATAAGAGAAGAGTTAGATATTGTGCTGATCAAGTAAACTACTGCTGGAACCGATATCTTCAGTTGCATTGAGGGAACGATGGAACAGTTTGAACTTTGTGTGGAAAGAAACAGGGTGCTGTCACATTGGTACAACAAAGAAGGAATGAATTAAACATACAAATGGAACTTACACTGGTGCATTGCAGTTTACATCAAGAAAACTTGTATGCTAAAATCATTTGTCTGAGCAATGTAATGGATGTTGAGTGAACAATTAACTTGATCAGATCTAAAGGGCTTAATCACAGAGAGTTCCGGCACTACTTATTGTTATTAACAGTGAGTATGGGGATTTGCTTTACCACATGGAGGTAAGGTAATTAAGTCGAGGAAACATTCTGCAATGTTTTTCGTTCTCAGGAATGAAATTGTTTTCTTTATGAATGTACATGGTAAACCTGTTCCAAGATCAGCTGTGGGTAAATAATATGGCTTTCCTTTTAGATTTAACCTGTTATCTTAACGAACTGAATACCACACTTTTTGTACCATAGAGGCATTTAAACAAAAGTTATGTCTTTGGGAGCACCAGTTTAGCAATGCGGTGATGGTACATTTTCCGACCCTAACCTCAATGATTCAGAGTGTAGAAACCTTGGACTTTGATGAATATATAACCATAGTGCGACAATTGCGCAAAGAATTTGAATGTAGATTCCAGGACTTAATACCACTTGAGAAACAATTTAAGTTATTTGCAATACCATTTTAAGTGAATATCATCAATAGTCCTTTTGAACTGCACTTGGAAGTAATAGATTTTTAAAATGATATTGAGTTAAAAGATAAATATCAAAATAGAAAAAGTATAAACCATTTCTACACCTCTGTAAGACGCGAAAGATTTCCTAAACTCCATAATCTAGCAGGAAGAATTTTGTGCATGTTCGGGACAACCTATGTTTGCGAATCACTGTTTTCCTTAATGAAGTGTACAAAGTCACGTCACAGAAGCTAATTAAGTGATGAACACTTGCGTTTGGGTAACTCACAAACAATAGTCCCACGTATTGAACAGCTGGTTGAAAACAGACAACTGCAAAAATCACGGCAATTGTCGGATGGCTAAGAAAGAATAGTTTTCATAGAAGAATATTAGGTTTATTTGTATTGTTTACTTCATTGAATTCCTTAGTACCAACAAAAAGAAAGTCTATATCATGTTATAATATTTATATAGTTTATTAGTTTTATATGAGTATATTTCGTTAATTGAATTTCCTGCCAATTACATTTTCTTTGTATTATATTAGTTATCAGTATTAAAGTGTATAAAATACTATATATCATTATTATGTAATTAACAGTGAAAGTGTAAGTTAATTTACACATTCATAGTTCCGCCCTGTAGCACCTCCATTTCATGCCCACAACCGGACGGTCAGGGCTTGAGGACTTTTACAGCCGCCCGAGCGGGCGGACTGTTAGAGACGCCTGTGGTAAACAGTAGTGTGAATTAACACATATTTAGCAGTTCATTCTTGTAATAGTCTAATTGCATATTTTTGCTGCTTACCCTAATTCAGTTTTCTATGTGAATATTTGGTTTTTGGATTTTCGACTTGCAAAAAATGCCCATCTCTGGTAGAGTCATATAGCATTCTGTTTCGTGTATATTGGTTAGATGTTAAGAAAATTTAAAATAACTGAAAAGCATCTACTAACAACAAAAGCTGTACTTTTTTGTTTATTGTTGGCATAACCACTACTTAGCAATATAATATCTAAAAAAAACTGTTCTAATTGCATAGGAGGATGATGAAGGTATCGATATGAGTAATGGACCAAACCACCATGAAAATGAAAAAAATAGAAGACATACCATAGATAAAGGTCCATATATGTATGAGCTGTTCTCCATCATGATCCACTCTGGCAGTGCTTCGGGAGGGCATTACTATGCATATATCAAGGACTTCAAGAAGGGAGAATGGTTCTGTTTCAATGACCAGTCTGTTAGTAGGGTAAGTTAAATAAATAATGTTCTTTATCTGAGAAACATTATTATCCTAATTTTTATTAGTACTAAATTCCTCCAACAAAATATTATCTGTATCTGTAAATATTGCATATCTCTTAAAAAGCATCAGTTATTAGCCCCATTGGTCTTATAATACTTTGCTTTCAAATAATGCATTATACAAGTACACAGAAATATGAGGCAGTAGTGGTCTGTTTTTCATAAAAAAAAAAAATCTTTTGCCTTCAAACATTGGACTTAGCCCAAAAGGATCAATTTATATAAAATTTTATTTTAAGAGTATTTCAAAAAATTGGTTTGATATTTCTAGTGTTATTTCAAACTACACAAATTCCCCTCCCCCTTATTAAATGGAACCTATGATTTTTCTTAATTGCAATCATTTTTCTAATTTATGTTGAATTGCATTAAGAAAAATGCAAGTAAGGTTTTACAAAATATTAGTTTTACTATAAGGAAAATTTTAAGTACAGTCTGGCATATGAACAGGTGACTTTACATTAGGTGTTTCCTCTTATAACTCAATAATGACCCAAAAAACCATGTGTGCATTCTGTTACAATAACAATGTCATTCAATAAATATGGATCAGTAGACAAGTTAATAACATGCTTTTGCAGTGAAAAGCTTTTATAAAAATGAGAGTTATGAAATTGCTAGATGCCGGTGTCATTGTCATCCTATCTGCTCATTTTGCCTAAATGTAGGCTAAGAACTTGAGAAAGCTGGTTCGCACTGAAGAAGAAACCTGTATATAGCGAAAGGACCAAGCATAAACAGAGAATGTAGCTGTGCTAAGAGTTGTTGTGAACAGAAGTCCAATGCACTTGCAATGCAGTATTCTGCTGCTATGCACTTATTGGAGCGCACTGTAAGAAAAATATAACATTTAGATCTTAATTTTCATCCATACAAGCTTAAGGTAGTGCGCCAACTAAGTTCTTCTGATTTTCTCTCACGAGTAATATTTTGTAAAGAGATTTTAAATCACATAAACAAAGATGTAGAATTTAGTGGCAAATTATGGATGTCTGAGAACCACTTTTTGTCTGTCTGGCTTTGAAAATGAATATTTCAGATACAAATAACTAGGATATTTGTATGTAGTGGTGCACCATTATAATGGAATAATTTAGCAATGAGTCAAAATTTTAAACAATTCAAAATTCTCTACTTACATGTAAGATCTTTTTAAGACTGCATAACAGTCAGATAATACTGTTTATTTACCATCTGACCTTCTGGCAAAAATTCTGAATGCACGACACCGCAATAAGCAAAAAAAAAATCAACATTACCTTCACTTTTGACGTGCCCTTTTGGGTTTCGTCCAATTGGAAGGTGCCATTTGGAAGCTTGTTGATGGATTTGCATGTCAAGCTCATAAACTCACGTCTCATAACCAGTTACAATGTGTTTCATGTATGTAGGGTCAGAATTGGCTCATTCTAGTATGTCTTCAATGATCGTTAAGCGATTTGAGTTTTTGCAAAAAATTTAAGCAACAACATGTGTCATGCCCAAACAGTCATTACAGTGGTGTGAATCGATTCGTAAAACACAGAAAGTTCAGCTGCAATCTCTCTGACCTAAATGACGATTTTCAGACACCATTTCCTTCACTTTTGCGATGTTTAGTTAAAAATGTTGATGGTCGACCAGAGTGAGGCAAATCTTCCAACACATTTTCAAATACACTTTACCACTCATATGCAGGTGTTTTTGATAAAGTCAATTCACCATAAGCCCTCTGTAACATTTTAAGCGATTCAGAGCACACAAAATACCATTTACAATGCAAAATTTGAGACAGATACTTTGTTCAATATTTCTATCCATCGTAAAATCACAAAACTCCTTTGACATGAACTTACAAAATGGCACACTGTAAACAAACTAGATGATAGATGACAACAAACTGAGTGGGTATAGAGGAAAGTTGTGCCAACTTAGCCACAATAATTTTAAATCCCCCTTTAGGTGAGATTTGTACATGATCAATTCCCGGTACTTTTTTGACAGAATGTATACTGACAACTCTATAGTTGAAGCTGCTATTTTGGTACTGTGTTTTCAAAAGTATGTTCTATTTTATTAACATGTTCATTTCAAAACCTAATTAGCTATCAAGTATAAATGCATTTCTTGCCTATTTATCTGTTATATATGAAAATAAAAAAAAAATGTATGCAATAATGTGCAAGTATAATAAAAATTGTCTTTTATTAGGCTACTCAAATAATGTATTCCAGATTTTTGTTACAAAATTTAATACAAAGTACTCATAGAATATGGGTATATTTGTGAAGTCGGTTTTTAACACATCACTTACACTTTTTATTTATAAGAGACTAGTTTTGAAAGCCATTGCTTTAATTTTCAACCTCAGGGGATCGACAATGGCTTTCAGCCCACCTTGGTAGAATGGACTTAGCATATCTACCTCACATGCAAGAGGTTATGTGTTCGAATCTCACTTATGGTGAGTTATCTGTATAATTTAAACATCACTGTTACTAAATTCCTCTAAACATCAGTTAATACATAGAATATTCATGTGTATATGCTACTAATATTTCTAAAATGCTCCACAACTTTGGTTTCAAAATCACAGCCAACTTATCAATGCAGATCTGATCGTTTTGTTTTTTGTTATATGTCAGATTTCTACTGCTTAGATTTTCTTTTCCAGAAATTCTTAATATTGAATTTTGTTCTGGATCACTGAAATTTTAGCATGTTATAAGCTTCCTTTGAAGCTCGACTTATTGTTCCAGACTGTTTTGGAAGCCTGATTTCCACACCCAGAATGCCTACAGCAGCATGTCAGGATTACAACAAAACAAAGATGTGAATAGATCCTTTTTATCTTAAAGATGGAGTATTGGAGCATTTCAGAAATTATTTCTACTGCAAATATTCATAATTGCATTAAAGAATGCTCGTATTCAAGCCTTCTTTATTATAAATAGCACTATACTTCATAAGTCTGATTCTATGAAGTTGTACTTCTTCTAATCTTCTTTAGTTTCTTAAAGGGTACTTACTTTATGCTTTAAGTTGAGCTTTTTCATTCACGAACATTGACTGACTTCTGTTTTAGCAGTGCTTCTACAAAATAAATTAGAATTTTTTAAATATTTATGAAATAAATTATTAAAAACAGAGATTTGTACTCCAAAGTGCTTTTTACAAGATATCAATTCACAGTTGTAACTGCGAAGTGTAATAATTTAAATAACTGAGTTGGGAACTTGTAACACTACATCACATCTGAACACATTTCAAGAACAGTGAATTGTTCCCATTTTCAATATGTTTCCCACTCCTCATGCCTGTTCTTGTCTGGGGAATGCTGCAGATTAATGTAGTTAATGGTGTTCTGGATCAGCGGCAAATGTACTGAATTGGATTGGAATAATTTGTTCTAGAAATTCATTCAGGTATGTTTATTTGTGATGTGGTGTTCCAACTTCTCAACTCACTTTCTAAAATCAATTCACAGTTTGATTTTATAATGAAAACTAATAGGAAAGGACACTTTGTTGAGAAAATAAAGTGAAAAAACTTTAAACATAATCCAATAATGTCACCTGAAGTTTTTGAATGAATTTATGTTTGGCTGGTATATTAATCCTTCGTGGCCAGATCTAACAAAGTTTAAGACTTACTCTAACATGGAAAATATTAGGCTATTTATACTTATTAATGCACCTTATAACAAGTGTATTTGACCATACCTGAATTTTTGCTGATTTTTGGGAAAAGTTATCTATGTATTCAAAACTGCACATATACAAGTATTGTAACAAATGAGAATACCAGTGGCTGTTAAATACACTTTATTTATCACTTAGATACTCAGTCTACCATAACTTATTACAGTTTAATCATTGTTGTCACACATTCAGAACACAATTGATTTTTGAATTGCATATTTCAAATGTGCACTGTATTTTGCAATTTCTCAACTGCACAATTTCTTAATTGCATCAGCCCCTGTATACAAAGTGGCACATTGTGTAAGGGGGAGGCCACTAGAATCTGAAATAGTGTGTCTGGATGGAAACATATTTTTCTAATTACCAGTATTTTTAACTCAAAATGAGAAGAATTGTCAATGAATTCATTGAACTTTGCCTTGTATCACTATGGCAGGCACAAAATTTAATGACAGCTGAATGCTGACCACCACTAGAGAAGCACGATGTTGCCACATGTTAAAGGGGTGAAATTACATGCATTAATTCAACGAAATGAAAACAATGTGTAGGGTATTAATACTGTAAACTTGGTGTGCATGCTAATTTAATTGGATGATTTGTTGATCAGCTCCTCCTGCACCTGCAATTAAATTTTGTGCCTGTCATACTTAGTTTTGATACCATCTTCTCATTCTAGGCAAAACACTCTTAAAAAAATCTGATGTGTACCATTCACATGACTTTCTCTATATCCCTACAACAAATTATTCGTAAAAAGCTTATGCTTCTACTTACTTCATGCTAATCTAGAAAAATTAGCAGAAATAGTCTTATTACTTTCTTCCTTGTAAGTAGAAAGGAAATAAGGGAGTAGCGTAGGTTAAAGCATTAGTCAAAAGCTGGTTACTATGTGACTGAAGTTCCTTTGTTTGTATGGACATGAGTTGACAAATTCCTGTATGAGAAAAGTTAAGATTTTCAAAATATACATTTTATTTGTCGGGTAAATATCTTTAATATACAATATTTTAATCAAAATCATTAAGAGTAATTTTTTAGAAAATCAAAATTTTCGAAAAAGTTCTATGTAAAGGGTAGTTTGGAGTGGGATTTTTCTCAAAATCTTCGTGTCGCATCCCTGGAAGATTCTAAACTTAAATACAAAATTTTGTATTTTACCGGCTTTTCGTTTTTGAGTTATCGTGTTCACAGACACACGGACACACACACACACACAGACCTTTTTCTCAATTAAGGGGACCCTAAAACATATATTTCCGGTGAAATCTCGGCATAACATTTTTTGGTGGAGTGCAATACCTTCTCTATACACTATGTACATAGTTCGTATAGAGAAAGTAAAAATCTGAAGTGTTCCATTCACATGACTTTTTGTGCTTGCTTTGCAAACAAACTTCTTATAAAATTTTATTCTATTATCTACATCATGCTAATCATGATAAAGATTACTAGAAAAGATCTTATTACTTAGTTACTTATAAGCATAAAGAAAATAAGGGATTACACTAGGCTAAAGCGACATTCAAATCAATTAAAAACTGGCACTATGCAATTGTCATTGAAATTCGGTTCTCTTTCCAAGGCCAGGGATAAACCAAAAGAGATATGAAACAGACAGGACTTCCAATTTGAGAGAAGTATTTTATAATTGAAACCAATAACAGAGAATATCACTGAAATGGTTAATTCTATGACAAATAAACTGTGTGTTTTAACAAGATCTATATTTTTTGTGTAATAAATTTTTGTCTCTCATGGTTTACCAGTTATGCAAAAGTTATTCAGAATGAAGAGGTTCTCAGGGGCTATTCCCAAGAAACTTAGGATATACATTTTGTCATGCATATATTCTTAATGTCTACAGATTTTAATCAAAATCGTTAGAGCCATTTTTGAAAAAATAGAAGATTTGTCAAAGTGTTCAATATATAGGGTAGTTTGGTATGGGTGGATTTTCCTGAAAATCATCTTGTTATATCCTTGGAAGATACTGAATTTAAATACCAAGTTTGACATTTAACCAACTTCTTGTTTTGGAGTTATACTGTTCGCATACACTCAGACCTTTTGCTAACAATGCTTTTTTTTTTTTTTGAGGGGTCTTCAAAACATATATTTCCAGTTAAAAAAAGTAAAAAAGCTGAACTGCTCACATGTGCACATTTACAGCCTTATGAACTTGTGGATGAGAATCCCCCTTAAAAATGTTTTAACTGACTATAAATAGTATTCTTGCTTACTGCGACATCTGATGTTGATTGACAAAGTATTAGATAAATTTGACAATGGATGCTCAATCCATAACTAAGTTTACCTCACCTGCAGATGCATACATTTATGCTCGCATCCCAATCCCAGAGGGTTAAATTATCAGCTGCATTTTCATTTATAAATGCAAAAACTGTGATACATGAGAGTCTCGTATCATACTAATGAGGTTGCATCTGTTCCAAATGCAGGACAGGAATGTGCTAAAAATAAACTTCAGAATCTTTTAATTGAATTTAATAGAACTGTCAAAAATAAATACACAATAAGTAAGGATTAAAGGTTTTATTGAGGAAATATTTTATGAAATTAAAAGCTGTGTAATATTCTTTTTGTTAATTTACACTATCAATAATGATCTGTGGCCACTTGCATTTGATATTGTTGAGAATTGTGGCCAAGGTGTTATGGTTTCTGCTGTTAAACATGCAACTCATAGAAATTAACATAGCAACACAATACAGTAGATAGTGCAATTTTTGTAAAGCAAATTTAATTTGTTTCCAAAATAGAGGTTACCTAATACACTGTATTTATATCCATCTTTGTTTCATGAAATGTATGTGCTAACTAGTTGAAGCATATTTAAAGCTGTAACTTTCTGTATATCTAAATAGATCACTTTAATTTGAGTATCTTAAGTCAATTTTACCAATAAATATCATTTGATAAGTAATTCCCAACTATGAATACTGGCTTAACATCTTCAGAAACAGTAGAATAAGCTTTAGTTTACTGCACAACAAGTTTTTATTAAACTACCTGCTACATACTAAATGATACAAGATATTAAAGTTTTTTCATATCTGGTGTTTTGCAGATAACCTATGATGATATCAGAAAAACTTACGGCGGGGGACCAATGAGAGGGTACTATTCAGGGGCCTACAGTTCAAGTACCAATGCCTACATGTTAATGTACCGCCAGATTGACAAAGAAAGGAATTGTGAAGCAATGTGTGTTGAAAAATTCCCACCTCATATCCAGGTATACCAAATTTGAGTTTTTCCTTTGTTTTGTTTGTATATTCAAAATAAAGAAAATAAACACCTTTTTTTTTTTTTAAATCTTATAGGAGTTGTTGCAGAAAATACGCGTCAGAGAAGAGAATGATCGTCTCCGCCGAGAAAAAGAAATGGACATGTGTAAGCTAAAATTTTATGCCCATCATCCAACACAACACCAAATAGTAGAATCAAAGCTGTTTTGCTTAAATAGTGTGACTCTGCAGGAAGCCACTGAACTTGCCTATAAGGTAATTCTTTCTTTTATTGTCTATTAAGAACATATTTTTGCTGTTTTGTGTAAATATAACATTTTTCTCCCTAGTTTTTTGTCAACCTTTGTAGTCTATGGGTACTATGCTAGTTTCCAGTTTCTAAGGTTACAGCTTCAAGCCCAGTAGAAGGCAATGGATTTTTTTTCTTTCTTTCTTTCTTTCTTCTCAGTGTAAAAATCCATAGAATGGCTTCCTTGGAAAGAGGAGTAAAGCCATGGTCTAGTGTCAAAGCTCTATAGCATGTAAAGTAACTTTAAGCTTGATAGAGGTTACTCAGTAAAATTTCCAGTCTTTCACACTCAATATAGAATGGGATGCTAAGAATCATAATAGTTGAAAAGCATCCATAAATAAAACTAGCATATTCTCTAACTTTCTACTGTAAAAACTGGATTCTATATTTCCAAAATTAGTGTTCAGTATCCATAGGGTGTTGTTTTTTTTTTCTTTCTGTCTGTTAAATATACTTTTAAGTGCATATTTACACATCCTATAATCTGCATCTTTTTGGAATACCTAACAGCACTTTTGAAAGGATCTGAATTGTAGTAAACACATTTACGTGCTCTCGACAGTTTATTATTTTATTTATTTGGCAATGAATTGTATGGGATGGTGTGGCATGTAAGACAAATATACCAATACCAGCTAATGTTGAACACATACCAAAGTTAATACACAATGTAAAAAGATTAAATGTAACAAATTTGAGGAATATTTGTGAATTGTTAAAGCCCCCCCCCCCTTGATGCCTAAATTGTTAGCTTTATCTTCTTATTCTGATTACTATAGAATAACCTTAGTCTCAGTCAGTTCTGATTATTAAACAGAGGTTACCACTACTGCTATTTCTAATTTTCTTTACCATTACAAAACAGTTGTGCACCAGGCTTTAATATTTTCATTTGAATCATTCTACTACAATACATATCACCTCTTTGAGTAATTCTTTTAATTATTGTTTCATTCGTAACTCTTAAGCATGGTTGGTATATGCTGGTTTACTCAGATCTACATTATATAGATATCTTTATTAATGTCAAAATATTAAAGTTATTACACAAACAATTACTGCATGGTCATTGACCTCTGCAAGCAAATTTTAGGTAATTTCAGGTTCTGTTGAAGGTGATAAAAGAGAAAATTAAGATAAAGAAAGAGAAAAACATAAGAGATAAACTGACTCTTGGCTAACTAAACAAATTTGATCTGGCTTCATGCACATAGCCCGCATGTTTTACCACTTCCTCTAGTGAGCCAGTGGATCCCAACATGACAGTCTCTTTCTAGTAGGACTTAAACATTTCTGTTTGTTTAATTGTATGCTGGTTCTCCAATTTTGCACTTTCTGCCAATATATGTACTGTCTTCATTCAAAAAACAGAATGGGCAAATTCTCCTACCAAAATTGTAATTTTTGTACTCTCGAACCTCCCAGCCTAAACCATGCCATTTCTGATCTTCCATTTCTTCCTCAGTGCCTCCCATATGCCTCTTTATCCCAATTCAGTTTTTTTTTTTTCCTTTGCTAGAGCTAGAGAGGGTTTAATTTTACAATTTGATTCAATTTCCAATCCTGGCCGATACCTGTTAATCTTCTTCTGACACCTTTCCCTTTTTTTGTGTACTGATATTTGTAACATGTGGAATGTAGCATGGAATTAACGTATACTGCTCTTATTTTCCAGTGCACTGTATCTTCATAACACCCCCGTCATGCTGAATTCCACAGTTAGATGTGCCTTGTGAAACTCCTTTCCAAAATGCTAGCTGTGTTTTGTTTGCATGTTTTGCTGGTTCCCTTCTCTAAATTTCACTTCCATATAATAAAATCAGCCTGATCATAGAGTTAATATATATATATATTTTCTAATGTATCTAATGCTATATCAGGGATATGCATGAGAGTACATGATAGTTTAACTTGTACTTTATAATCAGTGACTGATTGAAACTGAATGCATTAAGCAACTAGAAACCACTTTTCTGTTAAAAGCCACACCTCCAGTTCTCATACTTATATCCTTATTATAAGTTTATCTGATAATTGGATTTAATTAACCTATCCTAATGGGCTAAGTGCTCCAATCAGGAATTTTAGGAATATCTTTAAAGATTCTAACTTGAACTGAATTAGGTCAACCTGGATCCCTAATTGGAGATGATCAAGTTTAAAATTTGTGATGTTGTTACAGCTCATACTTTCATTATAAATGCTTTTATAGTAATACTTATTATAATTGATAATTTGGTAATTGAACAGTATAATAATAATTGTTATTATTATTATTATTATTATTATTATTATTATTATTATTATTATTATTATTATTATTATTATTATTATTTAATAAAAATACTAGCTCATTAAATGGAATTTATTTTAAAATTTTGCTGCATTAGTGTTTCTTTTTTATTTTCTCTCTACACGTACTATGTACATAGTGTATAGAGAAGGTATTACATTCCACCCAAAAATTTGATACCAACATTTCACTGGAAATAGATCTTTTAGGGTCTTCTGTATAAAAAAAAAAAAGCATTTTTAGAAAAGGGTCGTATGTATGTGTATGTCTGTGAGCACAATAACTCCAAAACGAAAAGTTGGTAAAATACCAAACTTGGTATATAAGTTTAGTATCTTCCAAGGATGTGGCATGATAATTTTGGGGAAATTCTACCCACTCGAAACTACCCTTTACTTGAAGAAAATGTTGACTTTTTCAAAAATGACTCTATTAAGAATATTTACACGACAAATAAAATGCATATCATGAATTTTCTGGCAATAGCCTCTGAAAACCTCTTTATTCTGGATGATTTTGCATAACTAGTAAACCTTACCTTAAGAGATAAACAAGAACTTAGTGCACAAAATATATAGATCTCTTTGAAACACACAATTTATGTGATATACATTTTTTCTTGTGGAATTGATCATTTTTTAGATATTCCTTGCTACTGGTGTCAGTTTTAAAATACTTACACATGTGGGAATTTATCAACTCCTTGCAATACAAAGAAACATATCCACATGGCAACCAGTTTTTAAAACATTTGACTTAACGTTTTTGCCTCGTGTATTCCATTATTTCCCTTCTACTTACAAGAAAGCATTTCTGCTAATGTTTTATCTCTAATAGGATGAAGTACACATTGATAAAATGAGTCGAATTTGCACTTGAATTGCTTCACTAAGTAAAAAGTAAGGTAATTTTTTACTTAGTGAAGCAATTCAAGTGTAAATTCGACTCATTTTATCAATGTGTAATTATGCTTCACTGTGTACCACTTCCAGTATTTTGATTCTTTTGATCATTTATTAGGATGAAGTAGTTAGAAGAATAAACTTTTTAACAATAATTTGTTATAGAGATGTAGAGAAAGTCACGTGAATGGAATGCATCAGAATTTTGTGATATGGCTTTCTCAAAATAAGTTCACAAACATTACAGTTTACAAATATTCTTATATTTTCAATATTTGTCAAACTGAATAATTGTTAAAACAAACATCTCTAATAAAAATGTTAATATCCAAATATGAAAAGGCTTACTAAATCAAATTAGAAAATAAAACCTGCTCTACCAACAGGTACAGATGTACATGCTGAAAAAGGTGTAGGAACTACATAGGTAATCATGCCAAAAAGGAAATTTGAGAATGTTTTGTTATTACTACTAAAACAACTAAAAATGAAATTAAACGTAATTCATAATAATTTATGATATTTGCTCTAGATCATGCTTAGAAAAACTAATGCAGCAATTCTATAAGTTAGACTCTTCTCAAGTAATGATTAAAATGTTAAGTCTTTTGGAGAAAAATTGCATCATATGGAATATTTTGAATATAAAAGATTGTAAGCTAAATGGAAAAAGCCAAATTAAATATTACTGTTCTACCAGGAGAAGTATATGTATACTTAAAATTGAATATGATATACTTATGTACTCACATACCAATTTTAGGCTATCTATGAAATTACAATACATAGATTAGTTAATATTATATAAAAGTTAAAAAAATACAAAGAGAGTAAACCCAAATTTTTATCAAAAATAACACTTCTAAATAGCAAACCAATGCAAGTCATTTCAATCTATCCATTATAAAACATTGCTGGAATTTTGAAGCAAAGCAAATGAGATAGGAATTAATGCATGTCTCATCTTTCAAGTGATGTAAAGCTTAATAAATAGAGGGCAAATGACCTAGGTGAATGCAAAAGAAGTGATGGTGTGTTTTTGCACATCCACTTTGTAAAGGAAAAGTTTGCACTATATATCAGTTCAACTAACAATCGAGGAACATAATTGAAAATGTGAAGAAAATAAGACAAACATGAAGGCTGATATTTTTAAAATATCCTAAACTGTAAAAATTACAAATCTGAAAAAAATGATTCCGTGAATCATATTATTTTCCTGTCCAACATTTTATATAGGTGGGTCCTTCCTGCTTGTGCTTCTTCCTCTCCTCATCTGCCAGAGATTTTTACTTTATCAGATAGATCCACTCCTGCTTAACTGAAGTTCTTTTTAGCTCTTTGCTTAAGTTCATCTTGCAAATATTCATTTTAGATGAAGTGAAATTAATAATCATTTTACAAAGAACTAAAAGTAATAATTATATTGTTTATTTAAATACTTGTTTGCAAATCCATATGTGTAAATGGCTATAGACAGCATTTAAATATACCTCAGGCCAAGCAATACATATTATGAATCTAGAAGGTTAAGCTGTTTTATGAGCACAATTACAACAAATAGAGTTTTTAAAGACTTTATTCAATTTCACTTGTGCATTCCCTTAATGAAATGTTTGTGTTATTGTGCAGAGTTTGCATCTGGATGGTGTAGTTCCATTAGAGCGATGTAGATTGGTGAACTATGATCGTTTGCAAGATACCATTGAGTGCAGTTTTGAAGGCAAGGAGGATGAACCCATTGGTGAGGTACTTGCTAGCCTCCGTGAAAACTACAAATATGATCTACTATTGGAAATACGCAAAGAAGATGCTGAGTTTGAGACATACCAACCAGGTGGTAAGTGACTTGTTAAAAAAGTTAAATAATCTGTGACAAATGAGCCAGAAATTTGAAACATAATCATCATTACTGGTATAACCTTGAATATGTTGTACCCATCCTCAGGAGGTGTGCCTGTGTAAAAATTGGTCATGACATTGGTCTCCAAAGACTTCTAGATTTTTATACTAAATTATATTTAGTATTTCATATTTTTGGCTCATTAGCCGCCTATATAATGCATCACTGTTCATAAGCTTCTACTTAATTAAAATAAATCAACTTCCATCTACAGTTTTCTGCGTAACTATTCTGTATCAAATTTTTGGTCAAAATAGAACCAAAAGGATATTTTATAGCTTCTTAGATAAATTTCTGTAATTTGGTATAACTTTTCTGTTCATTTATTTTTAAAAAATAGTGTTAGGTATCTTGTAAGTACAGTCAATAGCTTTAGATTAATTTCAGGAATCCCCCCCCCCCAATTTCAATTTATTTTCTTTATCATATAATGGATATTATAAATAAATTCAGCCCGCCTGGGTAGTGTGGTGGTAGCATGTCTACTTCACATTCAAAAGGTCGTGAGTTCGAGTCTCACTTAGGGTGAGTTACCCAGATAAGGTTTTTTTTCGGGGTTTTCCCTTATCCTGAGAAGATGAATTTCGAGTAACTTTAAGCGCCATGGACCCCAAGATCATTTGAGCATCATTTCACCAATTTCATTCATCGTCCGATGTGATCAACTAGGTTAAAGGTTGTTAAGCTACAAAAAAAAAAAAAAAAAAAATTCAATCCTCCACAGCCATTGTTCATAGCAAGTTCATAATATGAAAGGTGAAATCAATGCAAATGTGACACAGCTTTCACCTAAAACCAATCAAGTTATGTAAACATTACATTGCAAAATGTAAATGTAAAATGGTTGATTATCCATCAGCTTTGGAATACCAGTACCCTCATACTATAAAAGAACAAAACAGCTTATTTTAATGCTATGTTGCTCTACCCTGCATTTGTTTATTGCCTATTTTAACCAAATGGTCTAAAATGTATTACCTATTCTAGAGTCTTGAGTATAAAGGCAGCGTGCACCTTGTTGGAATAAATTTACTATAAAACTTGATACAATGGAAATCTTTACTATAAGAACAGTTTACTCCAGAAGTAACATTGGAACACTCAACTACAATTTAGTACTTTTAGGTACCATTATGGAAGTAAGAGTTTGCAATAATGGATAAGATTATGCGCATTAGGAAAAGAGGGTTAAAATTAAGCTAAAGAAATAAATATTTGTTGTTAGAATGAAAATCCATTTAAACAACATGCAATGCAAAAAAAAAAAATTATGTAAAAGATGCTGGATTTAAAAATAAAAACCTAATGAGGATGAGTTTAATGCTTCTAACAGCAGGAATCATACAAAGAACAGCTTAATTTTCTTTTGGAAGCAGTGCTTGTAATCATCATAACTGTTGATCATCAAAATTCTAATTTTTATTGTACTACCTTCTAATCAAATTCTTTACATTGATGAAAATTATAAATCCACTTTAACATTAAAAATTATTGCATTTCACTTGCATTTTGATACCTTATCTAATTCTGTAAAAGTTCACTATTTTCACATGGTGGGCAGAAAATGGGAACATCTATGCAATTAATTGCATCTGTGCAAGTGAACTGCATTTTTTATGAACAATCAATCATGTATAAAATAATACAGATTGAGTGGACCAGACAAACTATGGCTTCACATACCTAAACTTTTCTCGGTGTGTTTCACCTTCGGTTGAAGGCATCAATCATCAAGGTGGCTGGAATTCCAGTGCTCTTATGGTTCTTGCTCCTCTGAGAGAGGTTTTATGAGACTTAGTAGCGAGTTTATTTCTGGCGGGATGCCAAAATTTATAAGAAAATCACTGAGTATTTTACATAAAACTTTTCCCAAATATTTAATTCTGAATTAAGAACGACCAGTTTTAATAGATGAGTCTTTTTCTTTATGTTGTGATGGTCATTCCAAATGTGTGCTCCCACTGCAGATTTGCTGATTTCTTTGTTTTTTATGTCAAAATATTCCTTTAATCTAGTTCCAATGTTCTTTTTGGTCTTGCCAATGTATACTTTATTGCAGTCAGAACAGTTATGTAACAGTTATGGTAACATAATGACTCTCTGCAGAGGTGACATAGAGGTCATAGCTACACACCTGTGCCATCTGATGTCTGCTGACCCCCTACACATCAATCAAACTACAAGGGTTGGGGCAAAAGTCATGGCAACTATTTATTTTCTTGAAGATACCAGTCCAGTTGGAAAATGTGACATATGCAGACGAAAGGACAAGGTATTAACTACTTGTGTGGACAATGAATAGCACTGAATATCGTAACTCACTAATTTATTACGGTAGCATACAAGGCAATATGGCCTTCACAGTACAAAGGAATGACAATACAGTTGACATGACAAACCTGGGTCTAAAGATCCTCAAAGTAGTCCCCTGATATTGTCACCACATGCTGCCAACGATGTGGGAGGCTCTGAATACCATCTGCCACAGCATTTGCCACACCATGTGTGAATTGGGTCATCTGTTTGCATACAGCATTAGCAATGTCCTCTCGTGTTGCAAACCGCCTACCACATAGTGGTTCTTTAATCTTTCAAATGAGATCAAAGTCACAGGGCAAAATGTCAGGAGAGTACGGTGGGTGCTCCAATTCTTCCCATCCCCTATATCGCAGTAGCTGCCCTACACACTCTGCTTTATGTGGTTTTGCATTGTCGTGCAGGATTATTGAACTATCTACAAGATCTGGACATTTCTCCTGAATGCCTCGTTGTACCTGTAGCACCAGGAAGTCCCTGTAGTATTCTGTGGTCACTTTCTGCCATGTAGATCAAAGTGGCAAACAATGACTGAAGTCATCGTGATGGATCACTATCAATTTGACTGGGGGAGGATTCTGACAGAACTTCTGCCTCCTTGTTGATCTAGCATGTCGCCACTCCATGGACTGACATTTCAGTTCTGTTTCATTTGCCCTGGTCCAAAATTCATCGATGGCAATTATTCGTGACAAGAATTGATCGCCGTCCTGTTCCCAGTGTGCAAGGTGGTCGGAGCATATTGCATAGCGCACCCACCTTTGAACTTCCATCAGTGCATGTTGTACCCACCGCGATGCGATTTTGCGTAGTTGCAGCTCATTGTGGAATATCTTGAGAACAGTGCATTTCTCAATGCCACTTGCCCTCTCTAACTCCAGTAGTGTCCTTTGTCTGTCTTCATCTAGGAGCTGCTTGATGACAGCACATGCCACGTTGGTCCACACACTGACAGGTCATACCGAATATTGCTCATCACAGGTTGACACATGTCCTTGCTGAAACTTTCCTACCCACAATGCTACTGTACGCTATGGTAGGGCATTATTCCCAAGGACTTCTACTAATTCACTGTGACATTCCATCGCATTCCTCCCTCGGAGAACAGCTATTTTAATGTAAGTGCGCTGCTCAACACGGGTTTCTTCCATCTCGCATGACACTCGCCAACTGACTGATTTCACAGCCCTCACTGCGCTACTACCAGCTATCACAGAGCCATCTGTTCTGCATACACACTATGCCTGCAGAACTTCCACACGACACATATATGTTTGTGATCCGTTCACATATCTACAAGAAAAAAACTAGTTGCCATGACTTTTGCCCCAACCCTCGTATAACCCCACATTATCCTCATGTTATGCCATTTTTCAATAAACACAGTCTTTAGCGGTGTTGCATTTATTTTTTTCCGTGAGGGTATGTTTAATTTTTCACATATTATTTTGAGCACATATGTTACTTTTTACTCTTTTATCTAGTAGTATCTTTGCTACCCATATATGCTTTGCTCTTTATATCTGCTATTCACTTGAATCTACTGACACATAGAATCTGTTGCTCATCCAAAACAATAATGAAATACAATATTTTGTCAATATCATTTGAAGTGGTTCTCCAAGCTATGTGCAAACTTTTAATCTAAGTTGGCAATTACACTTTGCAAGAGGAAAAGGTTTCTCTCTATCCACCTTTAACTAGGTTATAAGGTGCATTGTTTCCCGGGCATTAAGGTACGTGAACTACAAGAAAAAATGGAATGCATGAACCTTAAAGAAAACAAACCTGAGGTGGTGCTGCTGCATGCTGGCACAAATAACATTGGTTATAGGGTAAGTGCGGAAGAAATCATGGGTGATACTATGGACTTAGTCAATGCTATCAGATCCCAAGTACCAGATGTGAAAATTATAGTAAGTGGTGTCCTGCGTAGACGCAATGTTGGGATTAGAAGAACAATGAGAATTAATCGGGAGCGCAACTGGTTATGTGATGTAAAAAACTGTTTAATGTTAGACGGCAATTTTTGGTTGTGTGACGATGATTTTGGTAAAGATGGGATCCACCTGAATCGAAGAGGTTCTTTCAAGTTTGGCAACCTACTCACTGATGTAATAACTTCAGTTTTGCAGGAAAACTAGAAACTAAAGTGGTGGATGAAATAGTAAACATAAATTCAGTGCAGTCAGCAGGTTATGAGATACCTCTCTCCTGTTCAAATGACTTTAATCAGATTATGCTGCAAAATATACAATGCATGAAAAATAAATTGATAGATCTCGACCTAATGTTAAACCAGGAATATTCAAATGTAGATATAGTATGTATGACGGAACACTGGCTCAAAGATGATGAATGTGCATTGTATACAATTCCTAACTATTGCATGGTAAATGCATACTGTAGGTTAGATCGTAAAAATGGGGGTGTAGGTATTATTCTAAGATCTGATCTGCAATACAAAAATATTAATCATACATCATATTTAAATGAAGAAATTAATTTTGAACATGTTGTATGTGAAATCATATACCCTAATTTTAAATTCCTGGTCATCTGTATATATAGATCCCCTGATGGTAATATTGATACATTCTTAGATAAACTTGATATGATGTTGGGTATCTTACAAAATATAAAGCTTTCTATAATATTGTGTGGAGATTTTAATATAGATTTTTTACTTGATTACCCTCTAAGAATGAAAATACTCATGGTTACTGACTCCTATAACCTCAAGCTACTAATACAAAATGCAACGCATATCACTAGCTCTTCAAAAACATGCTTAGATCAGGTCTTTGCCAGCTGCAATTTTCCTTATTGTACAATCAATAACATTAATACAGGAATCTCTGATCATAACTGAATATTTGTAAGCCCGGAACTACCGGAGAAGAGTAATAAAATTTCATCTAAGGAAATCAAAACCATTTACAAGCGGGTATTTAATGAGCAAAATATAGACTATTTTAAGCATCTTTTAAGTATAGAGTCTTCGGGTACTTTAGATAATAATTGCGTTAACAAAAAAGCAGCAGATTTTTTTAACATAATCTCCCATTATCGGGACGTAGCATTTCCATTAAAGAAAGTGAGACCCTACTCTAATTTCTCGTCTAATTGTAAAAATTGGCTAACAAAAGGAATTATTTTATCATGTGAAAGAAAGAGGATGCTTAGGGAAGCTAATAAAATGACAGAGGATCCCAAATTTAAAGAATATTTTAAAAAGTACTGTAACACTTTATATAAAGTTGTAATTGCAGCAAAGAAATTATATAATGACAATTATATTAATAGTCACCAGAATAAGGGCAAGGCTATTTGGAACATAGTAAAAAAAGAAACTAATAGTAAACAAAAAAATGATAAAATAACATTAACTGTGAATAACAACACAATAGTAAATAAAAAAACAATCACTGACACATTTAATAATTACTTTGCAGTAGTGGCTAAGAATTTAACTAAAACCATGCCTCCACTATCTGATAATATAACCTCACCACAGATTATAAATAATTATGCCTCACTTTATTTATTTCCAACTACAGAAAAAGAAATAGAACAAACTATTAATAGTCTAAAAAATAAAAAATGTAGTGGATATGACGACATACCTGATGCTCTCGTAAAGGAATGTGGAACTTATTTACTCAAACCATTATCAGATATCTGCAATATATCCCTTACTACCGGCTGCTTTCCGGATGTTTTCAAAATTGCTAAAATTGTGCCCATTTATAAGAAAGGTAATAAAACCGTGTTGAAAATTATAGACCCATTTCTTTACTCTGTGTGTTTGCTAAAATACTCGAAAAAATAATGTACAATAGATTAGTACCCTTTTTATCAAAGTACAATATAATATTTGAATCACAGTTTGGGTTTCAAAAGGGTAAGTCAATAAATATGGCTATTTTCTCCTTTTTAGAAGAAATATTTAGTGCAAAAGACAAGAATGAACATGCCTTAGGTTTGTTTGTCGATCTATCTAAGGCATTCGACACAGTAAACCACAACATTTTATTAAATAAGCTTGAAAATTATGGCATCAGAGGAGTTGCTAATGACTGGTTTATATCATACCTTACAAATAGAGCCCATTTAGTCGAAATTGATGGTATGCGGTCAAATTTACAAATAGCTGAGTGTGGCGTACCACAAGGCTCCATATTAGGGCCAGTTCTCTTCCTTATTTATATAAATGACTTACCATTACACATGACTCCCCTTAATACTGTTCTTTTTGCAGATGATGCAAACTTTGTGTTCAAAAGTCATTGCCAAAATTCGCTACAACGGACTATACATGACTCAATGTCAAAATTGTGTAACTGGTTAAATTATAATAAATTATTGTTAAATATTAATAAATCAAGCTATTTAAATTTTGAAAAGTATCCAAACCTCACAAATCAATTCCAAATACTTGTAGAAAATAGCCCAATAAGTCACCAACATTCTACTAAATTCCTTGGTATTACAATTGACAACACATTAACATGGAAAGATCACATTCTCATTCTTAGTAATAAATTGAATCGTTTAACTTACGCAATAAGAGTGTTAAGCAAAATTTGTAGTAAAGAGGTAATGAGAGTGGTATACTTTGGATATATACATTCAATAATTTCATTTGGAATACTCTTTTGGGGGAACTCTACCCAATCAAATATAGTATTTAAAATACAAAAGAAAATATTAAGAATAATGAATCAGGAACCACCCCATGCTCCAAGTAAACCTATCTTTGAAGAGCTTAACATACTCCCTCTACCATGTATATATATCCTAGAAACAGTCTCCTTCATTCATAATAATATGCAATGTTTTAAGAGAAACAAGGATTATCATGCCCATAATACCCGAACAGCTGAAGCAATACAGCTACAGTGTCATCGACTTAATAAAACTCTCAATAGTGTATCCCACAAAGGAATAATTTTATATAATAAGATACCCAAATCTTTAAAAGCTGTGCCAGGAAAATTCTTTAAATCTAAAATGTATAAATGGTTATTAAAACACAAATTTTATAGCATAAATGAATTTCTTAACTTAAATATTTAACTACTTAACTGTATTCTGTCACACCTGTATATTGTATATTTATATTTCTTGTAATAATTAGTTTGTAAGTCTTGACAAAGCCATATGTACAAATTGTATATCCTCGGTGAATAAAAATTGAATTGAATATAATGAATTGAACTAACATCAGATTCCAATTGTGATATTACAGTGAAAGATGGTACTGAAAGTCAGATATCTCTATGAAGTAATCATTACTTATGGTATGGTATATTTTACAGGTGTTTCTACTAAAGTGTTCCTAGTGGATGTAGACACAGAAGAAGTGGATGGGCCTATAGTAGTCAGAGGAAATCTCTCCCAGTCAATTGGGGATTTCAAAGTTACATTAGCCAAAGCTTTAAACCTAGATGCCAAAACTATCAAAGTTGTGCTTGAAAAATATAGCAATGAGCCAAGGTTACTGGACAACGATGAAAAAACACTTAGAGAGGAGGGTTTCTATGGCTCAAACAAGGTAAAATTTTTCATTTTCTTTCAAATTTAGTTAACAAACCAAAAGAATTATTCTTTTGATATATTTAATTTAATATATAATCTCTGTCTATAGTTGTTATGGTCGTAAGTTTGCTCTTTTATATATGAGTGTGCATGTATGTGTGTATACATACATATATATATATATATATATATATATATATATATATATATATATATATATATATATATATATATATATATATCTGTGTGTATAAAAAGCATGCCTTCTTATATCTTTCGTCCACCAAAAGCTTATAAGCCAATTAAGTTACGGAAAATTTAGCTTACGTGGGCCTAAAATTCAAGTCATCATAGTAAAACAACATTTTCTTTGCATACAAACTATCAACAGCTTCCAGAGCTCAGATGATAAAAACCTGCTATATGTTAACTTTAGGATTAATGAAATGGCAATAAATGGAATCAGGCTGAACATTACCATATTTTGCACTAACTATTGTCATTTTTATATTCCCTGCAGTTCTAATGTTGCACTTCACATTTTATGTAAAGACTGTATTGCAGTTGTCACTAAAAACAGCTGTAATGTTTGCTATTTGCCTCAGAACCTTATATAAAGTATTGTGCAAATTAATAATAAATTACTTTGTGCTACATTGATAAGAATGAGTTTAATATGTGCTTCCTGCATACTGTATTATATGACCCACCAGGAATAAAGATGCATGGACGTTTTATACATGATGTGTTCAGAGTGTAGTTTTGTTGGGTTGGCCAACTGCTGGGAGGAATATAGTGTGAAGGCAAGTAACAGAGGAAGAGAAACTACAGATATAAACAGCAGTAGTAGACATTCTCCTTCCTTTCTCTTTATGCCTCAGAACAGTGAAAGGGGGGCAAATAGAATGGGATAGTCACGACACACATCTAGTTTCACTGCAACAGAAATTTAATCATTTTTATAATACAATTTAGCCATAAACTTGAACCTAATGTAGTTTAGATCTTCTCTTTTCATTTCCAGGTAGGAGCTTCCCAAGCCATTTCTAATAAGCTCCTTCTGAAACTATGCTCCTGCTCCATGATATGGAAGATTGCTAAATTCTAATATCTTGTTATGTGATTTTGAGCACTCTTTGACCTTTTAACCTTTCATGTTGTGACATTATTTCTTCTGTTGCCCAAAGAGTTTGCAAATTTAGTATGGCAATTTCAGTGCCTATCAATTAAGTGCCATACCTCAACACAAAGGATTATTAATTTGAGAATCTTTGTTAAGCAATTCACAACTCTTATGGGGTATTTTCACAGTAAATTGTTGCTGCTGCTGAAATTTAATAGAAATGCATACAATAACAAAAAATTAAAGCAAATACTTTGTAAAACAAATTGCAAAACCATAATTGTATATGTGAGGTATAATCTTAAATCAAGCACATGGTTGGAAATAGCTAAAACATTCATTGTAATTGATTCTGGAAGTGCATTGAATGAAGTCTAGTTCATTTATTATTCTGCATTTGGACCACATTCACTGAGAGCTGTCAAGTGCAAAATTAAGCATTGGGAGTATATATCTGTTGAAGTACCTCAGTGTGTGATACTAATAACTTATCGTTTGATAAAATTATATATATAATTTTTAATACATATATACTGAAAGTTAAATGTGAAAAATTTGTTTTCAGTTATTCGTTTCCAGTAAGTTTGATGATGATCCAGAGAAGCCTTTCGTAATCTCCAAATTGCACAAAGTCATTGATAGGTTTGAGCATATAATATCTCTTCAAGTGACTCTACCTGATGTAACCAAAGGTAAGATATCATACAACTTACTAAAACAGTATTATTTTTTACAAGGACCACTATTTATATTTTGAGCTTTGGCAACACTGATTGCTGTAGGTGCTATCTGTTGTGTTTCCACTGGGAATTTTGACATTGTTGACCTTAACTTCAGATACTTTGTCAATAGAGTGTTGTGTATAGTGACAAAAATTGTGTCTCTGCGAAAAGATGGAATTAACTCGTGATAATGTTCATGTTATTTATTATGATTTTTTATATAGATTATCAAGACGAGTGCATCGATCAACTTACTACTACATTTGACGATGAAGCTCCATCGTTTGCCATTATGAAATGCTGGTATAATGAGTTTAATCGTGGCTGCCATTTGCTTATTGACAAAATTCCTGAAGGTAGTCCAAGAAACCATTGATGCTGTCAAAAACTAATGCAAGATCATATGTTTTATTAATTTGTTGAGTTGGTTTTTTAACACTACGTCACTTACATTGTTATTATGAGGGACTAGTTTTGAACGCCTATGCTTTCATTTTTAACCTCACGGGTCCAACCCGTTGAGTTGGAGTTAGTAGTGTTAAAAAACCAACTCAACAAATTAATAAAACATATAATTTGACCGTCACTGTTACTAAATTCCTCCAAACATCAATCAACTAATGCAAGATCGTCGTGCCACATACTATGAGATAGAGGCAATCCTAGACATTAGTTCCACTAGCATACATAAAATATTGCATGATCATTTAGCCATGGAAAAGGTTAGATTCCACATAATTAGACACAATGTCAAAAGGACCCAGTACATTTTACAATGTTGAACATAGTACTGGCACACTTTCTCTTTTTTTGTGTTGAGTAAAATAAATCCTGTGCCACTACAGCCTCTCAAGGTCCTAGACCTGTCAGCGCAATTGCTTGCCCCATGTTCACCTATATATGGCAGAGGTGGGCAATTAACATATTGAAGCCCGGGCGTTTCGGTAGTTGAAGTGCCAAGAAACCCAGGGTTTAACATCTACTTTAAGTTATTATTTACACTACATCAACCAAATCTGCCAAAAAGTATTGGGACAATCTAAAAGTATGGCATTCAAAGATTTCTCAACAAGTAAGAAAATAGTCATAACTTCTGTATTAATATTTTATTTTAAATTTACAAGTATCAAATATGAGTTTGAAAAAAAAAAAAAACTGCTTAAAGCTGCTTACACTCCATTTATTCAAGGTTCGAAAAACTCTACCTCGGAATCAGAATTTTCCACAGCTTCATTTGTATCCTGAATTTCAGCTTCAGTTCACAGAAATCAAGGAAAATGCAGCATTTTAATATTTAAGACCACAAACGTAACAAACAAATCACCACCTTCAACGAAAATGGTGCGACTACCCGAGAGCAGCCAATATTACTAAATCTCCTAAAATTCCTAATAGTTGACTAAAGCAAGGACAGATGGCAGCACAAATCAGACAACTAAACGATACCTGATAAATGTTCTTTACCGCATAGCCCAAGACTGAGTTATGGTCGTGGAATTGAATTAAAAGTGTTTCGATGGCCTGAGCTATGCTGCCTGGGCTCCAAAGTGTTAACCAACCAATACAGGGAGGTGATGTGTCTAGGATCATGCATTCTTTGGGCAGAATGTTGGCTCACAAGGTCAGGATTGCTGCCTATTGCAGCTCCTCATGATGCTGAGTGGGCAATTTCTTATACCCAGAGCTTACCCATGGGTAGAATCAAACCTTGGCACATTTCACAACTAGGAAACAGAGCATCATCACAATGTAACCCCTTTCTAACATTCATCCTTTTTGTGTTAATCTTACATTACTAATATAACAATAAAATTGAACAATAATAGTTAGCATAACTACTGTGCTTACTGAAAATGCAAGACCATCCACTTTTTCAGAACTTAATTTTGGAATTGAGCCTATCATCCATATAGAAAGAAGATAAATTAATTTTTACATGAAATGTAAACATTCTCCACATATTTTAAACAAATTAAGGGACACTTTTAGTTGATCTCTTTCTCTTTCTCTCTCTCTCTCTCTCTCTCTCTCTCTCTCTCTCTCTCTCTCTCTCTCTCTCTCTCTCTCTCTCTCTCTCTCTCTCTCTCTCTCTCTCTGTCTCTGTCTCTCTCTCTCTCATGCATATTTCTATGTTTAATTTGAATTTGTGGTTTGAGTGGGAAGTGGAGAGATGAGTATGGAAATTTACAGTATGGGTATAATGGTAGAATGTGACAGTGGCAGCATTGCTGCAACGACAATGATGAATATGATTTCTATTTAGACAGCATACTTAATATAACACATAGTAAATTTTTTTGCCTAATTTGAATTTGTGCAGAAATTCACATTGCAAGTGGGAGAGAGACGAAGAAAGGAGAACAGAGATGCACCAGTAAGTCTGTATTTGGTGGTGATGGTAGCAGCTAAGCTGTAACATGATTATGGATAGAATTTTCAGTTAAGACATCATAATATAGTATATTATTAAACAGTTTACCTAATTTGAAATTGAGATTAAATACATGTTTTGAATGGGAGAGATGGAGAGGGCTGCATGAAGATGTACAGATTATTTGCAGTAGTAGAATGTAATGGCATCGGTGGCAGCAGTGTAGCTGTACGATGAATGAAATGCACAAAATGTGATGTATGTATTGCGATCTGGGCAGTAATCTATACCATTTCCCCCCAGACTTTGCCACTACCATACCTGCAAAGTTTGAAATTATTTTTTCATTCATGGTATTTGGAAAAAATATATAAAAAATGCAAGAAAAAAATGGTGTGCTATTTATGGACGCTCTTTAACTGCTGTGGTTCTCAGCATCTCATTCTATATTGGGCGTGAAAGGCCGCTTAATTTTGCTCAGAGGCCTCTCTATCAGGCTTGAGTTTCTTTTACGTGCTGTAAATCTACAACATGGGACCAACGGCTTTACTTCCCTTCCGAAGGAAGCCATGCTAAGGATTTTTACTCCCGAACAAATCCATCATCCTCTGCCGAGTTTAAACCCGCGACCTTGGGGATATGAAGTTAGCATGGTAACCATTACACCACGGAGGGCGACACACAGATGCAAGACGACCCCCTGTTCTGAACATTAATATTTTGGAAAAAAAACATTTCATGTATTCAGATAAATATGGTATGTTAATATTACCCGGATACTAAGTACTTAGGAACGTAAGTTGCCATTAAGATATTCTCGGGAGGGAGACATATCAGTTAGTGAATAAAAAGCGCAAATCAGTTGGAGGATTGAATGCCATACTGGCATGTTATCACAGATGCTCACTGGTTATTGCATAACCACAAGGAGAATGAGAGAACCATGTTGAAATCTTGGCTGTGGCATTGGGTAGTTCAGCTGGTTATAACCATAAAAAAGTATACCCATGGCAATGTAAATATGGTATTTCCAATACAATAATAAAATTGTCCAATAATATTTGGCATAAGTGATAATATTACCCAGATACTAAGTACTTTGGAATGTAAATTCCCATTAAGGTGCTCTCTGAAGGGAGACATACCATTGGTTGACTTGATAAAAACCAGGAGTCGATTGGAGGATTGAATGTCACACTGCCATGTTGTCACAGCTGTTAAATGCTCCATGGAGAACAGGAGAACCACATTCCATTCTTGACTGTGATACTGAACTTTTCAGCTGATTCTAACAGTAAAAAAAATTCCCATGGTAATGTAAATATAGCAGCATTATGAATACAATAATAAAATCTGAATAAAGTATTATCTTCAAGACAAATGTCAAGATTACTCTCAGTGGGATTCATTCTTATTTGAGCAATAGTACATCATATAGTCTCTGCAGGCGTTATATGCAACTTTCAATAAATTATATTTTGAGCATTTTGTGAGAATCATAATATAATGCTCTCAAACCTCAGATCACTTTTGAGAGATAGTGTTTTAAGTTAAAATTCAAGATTTTGGTATTCCATAGTACCTATATTACTGCAAGGGTCACTCCAAAAATGGATATAAAAAATATTAAAAATTAGATCTGATCATTGCGGCTTTTCAAAATATTCTCCATTGCATTCTATACACCGTTTCATTATTTCAAATAATTTTCAAATGCTGAATGTCATTCTTCTTGGAGAGGGTGCAAATACAATACAAAGCAGCTACTGCAGTGTCAGGTGATTAAAATACTTCCTCTTCTCTCTTTTTTTTTTTTTATGAGGAATAGAAAAAATAGCTGCATGCTGCCAGATCTGGACTGTAGAAAGAATGGGACAAATGTGATCCAGACTGCAGAAATGAGTTGTTTCTTGAGCAGTGTGAACAGAGAATTGTCATGGTGCAACAATAATTCCATACATGCAACTCTCAGCATGGAGAAGATGGAACATAAAATGGAATTGGCAGTTTTAGATGCATTTTTCTCAATTCATTGAACACTTTTGGCAGACAATTTGTTGTGTATCGTGTGGCAATAACAGTCTTTTGTCCTTCAAATGGAATATTCACAATGTTGCAACCTGCTGAGAAGAAGGAACAGATCATATTCTTGCCAGCTTTTCTTGTTTAATTCACCTTTGTTTTGGAGGATCTTCTCCTGGGAAGACCCGAACCGATGACTGTCGTTTAGTTTCTGGATCATACTGGTAAATCCAGCTTTCATCACCTATTATAATGTGTAATATTTTTTTGGATTTTCCGCCATTGAATTTTTCAATTATTTCCTGGCACCATTGCTCACATGCTTAGTTCTACTCATTTGTAATGGGGTGCAGGATCCAGAGACTGCAAAGCTTCACTGCTGCTGATCTAATATTTAGGACTTCTTGAATCTGACCATAAGTGCAATGATGATCTTCCAGCAGCATGTGCTCTGCTTTCACCACATCTTCATCCATTGCTGTAGCCAGTCTTGCTTGGTTTTAATCTTCAAAGAAATTCCTTCCTCTTTTAAACTCAGCACATCATTGATAAATGGTGGACTGCAAAGAGCAAAACTCCTCAAATGTATGTTGCAGCATTCAAGGCATTCTCTCCCTGCTAAACCGACTTTAAAGTAATAGAAAATCATAGCATAGAAATGTTCTCACATGAGATCAATCCTAACATATGGCACAGCAACACCTGCTAAAAATGCACATTGTTGGAGCATGCTCAGACTTGAATATGTTGCTATCTGAACTTTAATCTGAAGTTAGGAAAAGCTGCTTTGACTTACCACAGCTTATTGTTGTCCATTCTCAAAACCTTTGGAGTGACGCTCATATGTGTATCTTGCATATTGATGTAATATGTATTTTTTTGCAGAAACATTGGAAAAATTGGGCATTCCTGCACTAAACCTGGATGTTAACCACAATAGCAACCCCAAATTGGCAGAGGAACAAAGTACCAATGAGGAGAACACGGCGACGTTAACCGTCACCTTGCCACATCCTCCTGTTCGGGATAGTTCTCCACAGCCCCTAGGTGACACCGAGGACGAAGGAATTGGTGCGACGGGACATAGTGACCAGAGTGCCAGTGAAGATAGCAGCCTTACAGATAGTGACAGGACACTTGTGGGTGATGTCCCTGATGAGTGCCTTGCACAGCTGTCCAGTCCTAGCAATTCTCCTCCAGTATCAGATCAGCACAATGTATCTTCACCAGAGGATGGCAACACAAATACATACCACTCGTTTTCCAAACTCACTCAGGTACATCAAGCAACTGCTTTCCATGCTATGATAATTATGGGAATCCTTGAATAAACACCACTCACAACAATATAATAGTTGAAGCACTACACAAGTATTATTTATATTTTTTTTTTAATAATACTGCACTTGTCTTTTTTATTTTCTCAATCAGGAATGTATAGTGTACATAGTAGGTCGAGAAAGTATTGTATGTGACCTAAACATTTGAATACCAAGATTTCAGTGGAAATATATATTTTGAGAACCTTTAATTCAAAATAAGCATCTTTTTTATTTACCCTTCAAAATTTTTATTTACTCAAAAATGGCTAATGATTTTGCTTAAAATACTATATGTTTAAGATATTTTTATGACAAATGAAATGTACATCTTGAATTTTCTAGGAATAGCCTCTGAAGATCTCTTCATTCTGATGAATATTCTATAACTGGTACACTGTAAGAGAGACAAAAACTTGGTACACTAAAGTCAGTCTGGGTAGCCTAGTTGTAAGGCTCTGGCCTTCTGAATTCAAGGTCATGGGTTTAAACCTGGCCAAGACTGATGATTTTTAAGTGCTCTGAAAAGCAACAGCCCATGTCAGTAGATTTACTGGCATATTAAAGAACTTCTGCAGGATGAAATTCCAGCCCACCAGCGGCACTGATATGATCCTGGTAATTGACAGTGTCGTTAACAAATAAAAATAATTTACTACACTAAAAATGTAGATGTTAAAACATGCATCTTGTCCTTTTTTTTTTAGTTGACCATTTTTGAGATATTCCTTATTATTGATGTCAATTTTAAAATACTTAAAACTTTTCTCAAATGAGAAGTTGTCATTCACTTCATATCATAGATTTGTATTACCCCTGACCTTGCAAAGAGAACCAACTTTCAATTGATCATTTAGCAACCATCTTTTATGAGATTTGACTCTCGCTTCAGTGTAGTATAATCCTTTATTTCCCTTCTCTTTACAAGGAAAGAAATAGACCAATTTCTACTAATGTTTATCTCTATTAGCATGGCATGGATAAAAGATTAACCTTTAGTAAGAATACTTATTTACAGAACAGGTAGAGAAAGTTGTTTAAGGGAATACATTGGATCACAACCTCAGCTGTCTTTTCCTAATTTACTTGTTTATTTGAGGCATTATGGTTACTGCTGATAAGTGATGGAATTTAGCTATTATTTGTTATGCTGTTGTCATCTCTGAAAGCAAAACAAATTTGACAATCAATTGGTGGTATTTCTAAAATCATTACACGATCTCTGTTCTCTAAAATAAATAATTTCTCCCAAATCATTAAATCTACAAGGGTTATTTCTTTAGTTTTGGCAACTATATTATGGAATCCAAATAACACTATTGTTGGCAATTCTGTAGTTTAGGTTCCTCCCCTCCATCTGGGCATATGGACTTGCTTTTCCCCCCACTCCTTTTTATGCACTAATGAACCAAAGGTCGTCAGTTTAGATCAAGGCATTGCAGTAAAACGTAGTACAATGTTTTCAAAGCAGGAGCAGATAACCTGGTTGAAAATTGAATGTGCCAGAAGTAGTAGCATAACACACACACCAAGGATTGCAAGAAGTTTATAGTGCAGAAGCATTGCTGTACCGAACAGTGGCAACATGGTCACAATTCTTTAAAGGAGGATGTGAAAATGTGTCACATATGCCTATATCTTGGTCATCCACCAGTTAGTGAGAATGACATACAGACAATGTCCAAATTAGTGGAAGTGGATCGGAACTGCACTATTCAAGGGTTAAGCAGCCGCAGGTATGGATTGGGATGTTCAACTCTGCATCGGCTCCTTAAGATCTGTCTAAGGATGCAAAAAATTGCTTCACGATGTGTTCCACATGATTATTTTTGTGATATGAAGGTTCTCATACATACTTAAGAGTGCTTGAGAGGGAAGGGGTACCTTTCTTATGATATATCATTACCATTGATGAGACCTGGGCAAAATGTTATGAACCACAGTTGAAACGTCAAGCATCCGATTGGCGTCATCATGGGTCACCGTGAAAAACTACAGATTGGCAGACTGCTACCAATGTGCAAACAATGCTAATCCTAGCCTATAATTGGCATGGTGTTATCTAAAAGCATGTCGTTCCCCCAAGGTAGACTGTCAATGCAGAGTAATATTGTTCGTTACTGTGAAATAATCTGTAAGCAAAAGAACTCGATGACACTATGGATAACCCACCCATAATTTTGCTAGACAATGCAAGGGCGCATGTAGCAGGAGCAGTGTAATTTGTTCCATCACTGAGGTTGGGAGATGCTCCATACTTTCCAGACATAAATCCCTGTGACATTGACCTCATTCCTAAGCTGAAGGAACCACTGCATAGGAAGAAATCCAGAACAGTGAACAAAATTTTGAATGCAGTTGATTAGTCTCTACATACCATCCCGAGATTAGACAGTGCCAACGGCATTTGGCTGCTACCACATCGCTAGGAACACATTGTATGCAATGCTGGTGACAACATCGAAGGCCTGTAAAACTTATAACCTTGTATGTATGCATGCTGTGTGTCTTGAAAATAAATAGTTGCCAAAACTAAAGAAACAACTCATGTATATGTCAGTTTTAATGCTTAAATAATTTAATTTCTGGTTTTAAATTCCTTTCATTTATATTTAAGATAATTATTCTGGATTTGAATTTATATTTAAAAAGACAATAGGTGAAGTGTTATTAAAAAATGTACTCTGGGTAGGCAAAAAAAAACTGGCCTCAAAATATGTAATTTCTGACACAGGAATGCCCATTGTTAATGAATAGGAGTACCACTCATCACAGCAAACCATGATTTCCATGTACCACTCAGTCAATGACATTGTTCATGTGCATGTTCTGTTCTGAATATATACAATGTTATTATGTTTGCATGCATGAGAAAACAGATGTATTTAGTAAGCAGTTGAATGCATCCCCAAAAATGACATTCACTATAGTGTTCAAGCACCAGAAAACAAGGCGCGACTGCAGGAATGCCTGGAAAAAGTCTAACAAAATCAAAATACTAAGTATCTTTGCAGGTGGGAATTAAAAGATTGTTATGTCGCAACATTATCAAAATGGACCTACTTCTGTATCCTTACAAGTTCTGTTGTGCATGTATTAAAAGTACCGAACGAACCTGCACAGGTTGAGTCTGCCAGTGGTTTCTGGGTGAAGTGGAATCAGGATATTTGGATCCACAGTTGGTTCATTTCTTACAATGATGCCTGGTTCAGCATATATGAACCTGCAGAACAAAGGCAATTATGCAACAGAAAACCCTGTGAAAAGATGTTGCATAATATCAGAATTGGTGTTTAATGCACAATGTTAAATGTGTGCATTGCAACACGATTCTTTGATCAAATTGTTTAATGCTAACAAGTATGTCCAGGATCTGTTTAATCCACATGTGGCTCAACTCAGAAAGACTGTATAGATATTTTCAGCAAAATATAGCTACTTGGCAATATTGGCACAATGCATGTGATGTTCTGTGAGGAGAAGACGGTCAACAGAAGCAGTGCATTCTTTTGGCCACCTTGATTGCCTGACCTCTCTCTCCGTGTGGTTTTTATCTTTGGGGTAAATTGAAATGTCAGATGTACTTAAATAATTGGCACACACTGGAAGGGTTATGGTAGAACATTGAAAATGCTATTGCTGCTACTGTCAGGCAGAGTTGCTGAGCATATTCAGTTTGCTGAATCAAGCACAGTGCTGCAATTTCCAATAACTTCTGTGATGTTCATGAAAAAGGTTACAAGTTTATTTCTACATCAGTCTTACCTTATTTATCCAAATACAACACAACCTCAAATGTAAGACAACCCCCATTTTTCAGAACTTAATTTTGGAATCTAGCATATCATCTATATAAAAAAGAAGAGGACATAATAACTTAATTTTTAAATTAAATTTAAAGTTTTGCCATATATTATGAATAAACTAAAGATAGCTTAAGCTGATTAAGTCTTTTCCATATTCAATGTAAATTTGTGTGGAAATTCGCATAACAGATAGAGAGGGAGAGGTGAGAACAGAATGATAATTGAAAGATTTTCTATTTAAACAACATACCTAATATAACACACAGTTGTAAAAAGGTTTACTTAAATTAATAATTAGACTTTGCATGGAAATTCATGTTTTGAGCTGGAGAGAGGCGTAGAGGGGAGCACGGAAATATATTATATGTATACATGGTAGAACTTTTTAGTGAAAGGTCCAGGTGTGTATCTGTGTCTGTCTGTGAACAGCATAACTCAATGCTGTTCCATATACAGGACTTTCTCTACCTGTTCTGCAAACAAACACTTACAAAAGATTATTCTTCTATCTACTTCATGTTAGTCGAGATAAATGTTATCAACTTTTAGTTGAGAATGTCATGGAGTAGAAAATAAATGTGCATGTAAAATAAGATAAATATTACAGATATTCATTCCAAACAATATGTATAGAGATGCTCTTGTTTTAGTAATAAAAGCATAATGAAATAAAAGAAAATCAAACCCTCTTATAATGCTACTGATGCAATAGCAATGCTGCTATATTTTAATAACCCTTAAGCAAGCCGTTGTTTCCTTTGTGTTTTAATCAAGCGCATTAGCAGGGGTGTTAATAATTGTATAAAAATCAGATGTGTTACATTACGTGACTTTCTCCCCCAATTCTGCAATAAATTATTACAAAGGATTATGCTTCATACTAATCAAGTTAAACATGAGCATATAGAGGGTTTTATTACATATTTTCTTAAACGTTCAAGGGGAATAAAGGATTACATTAAACTAAATATATTAACAAATATTTCAAGAGGTGTTCTTTACTTGCTAACCTTGAAATCCTCTTCTATTTGTATGGTTAAGATGTAAAAGAAAAAAAAAAAAAGAATGACGACTTCTCAATTGAGAAAAATATAAGTATTGAGAAATTTAAACCTAAAACAAGGATATCTCGAAAGGAATGGCTCCTGAAGAATATGTATGAAATTGTGGTGTTTTTAACAAGATCTACATTTTTTGTGGTTTACCATTATCTTCCAGAATAAAGATGGCATCAAAGGCCATTCTGAGAAAATTAGATAGAAATTTTATTTGTCATATAAATATGTTTAGTATATGACATTGTAATCAAAATCATTAGAGTAATTTTAAGATGGGAGATTTTCTTGATAATCTGCATGTCACATCCTTGGAAGGTATTGAACTAAAATACCAAGGTTTTGAGTTATGCGGTTCACACACACACACACAGAAGCATTTTTCTAAAAATATTTTTATGGTTTCAGGAGTTCTCATGTATATATTTCCATTGAAATCTCAGTATGGAACTTTCGGATAGAACGTATAACTTTCTCAACTATGTACATTGGGATAAACTCCCAAATAGCCACAAATTGATACTTCCATCACATTATATACTATTTCAATACAAAAATTTGGAGAATGCACCCTAATAACATTTATTCAGTTAAATTTTTCACTTATAATGTGTTTATTGTCATAGTTTTTTTGCTTTTGTCAATTCGGTATCATTTTGCTTCATAAATATAACAGACATTTTACCCAAAGCATCATAGCAACATTCTTCTTCTGTCCTTGTCTCTCTGCTTGTGAATATTCGCAATCTGAACTAGCGGAAGAAGCTGTATAGCATAACTGAGAGTACTAAGTCACAAAACATAGCAAAGGGGTTGAGGGTCCCTAAGCTGCAGAGCGTAGCCAGGGAATGTTTTTTAGAAGAGGAGTGTAGCAGACAAACCCCAATGAACCATGAACTGTACAATATATGTGCCATAAGCCCACTCAAATTACCAAAAAATTGGAAATTTTCTTGATAGCCACATTTTCGTGTGTTTGCACCACTGTTTTGCTGCTATTTTTGGTGCTAGTAGCAAAGATGTAGCTGATAATGGCATTACTTTGCTGTATATAAATAAGCTTGCAAACAAGGTTGTGGAGGTAAAATGACTTTGAGTAAAATCATCTGCCTAACTTGTTCCTTGCTCCTTCAGGATTATACTGGATATGAGTCACCATAATCTGTAAGTGTTTGGCTAGTAAATCAATTATATCTGGGTCTAAGGGTGAAACCATACATTGTTCCTGGCAGATAAATAAAAAATATCTGTTCCAATGGCATGACTTTCTCTAATCTCTGTAACAAATTATTGTTAAAAAGTATATTCTTCTATCTACTTCATGCTAATCAGTATAAACATTAGCAGAAATTGTGCTATTACTTAATTCCTGTGGTTTAAATCTGTGTCTTTGCATGGCCAGGAGCTGACAAATTTCTGTATGAGAAAGTATTTTAAAACTGAAACTAACAACAAGGAATATTTCAGAAATGGACAACTTTACGAAAGAATAAATATAACATAAATTGTGTGTTTTAACAAGATCTACGTTTTATATGAAGTAAGGTTTTGGTCTTACGGTTTACAAGTTATGCATAATCTGGCAAAATTCATTTAGAATAAAGAGGTTTTCAGAGGCTATTACCAGAAAATTGTAGATATAAAGCTTGTCATGTAAATATCTCTAATATATGGTATTTTAATCACAATCGTTATAGCCATTTTTGAGAAAATCAAAATTTTTTCCATGTAAAGAGTAGTTATTTTCCTCAAAATCTTTGTGTCACATCCTTGGAAGATACTAAACTTAAATATTTATGAGTTGTCATGTTCAAGACATAGGAAACACACACACACAAATATACCCTCGGACCTTTTTCTAAAAATGCCTCTTTTACGGGGGGTCCTAAAGCACGAGATTTCCAGTGAAATCTTGGTATGAGTTTTTGGGTGGAGTGCAATACCTTCTCTACCTGCTTACCATGTACTACATAGAGAAAGTAAAAATTGTGTCCAGCTAACATAAATCAGTCACTTGATATTTTATAATTAGCAACCCACAATATTATTTTTCTCAATGCTCGCAGACTATGTATTTTTCCAAATAATTTACTTGGCCTAGGAGTGGAGCTTCTCCATATTCATCAACTTTACCTATATTTCATTGTATACGTCAGTGACCTACATATGAGGGTGGTTTGATAAGTCTGATAAATCTCCATGAAAGAAGGACTATTTTTGTTGTGGCTTAATGGTTGCTAAACTTGATAATCAAAGGATCACATAAGAAGTTTCAACATACAGCATACAGTTCTTGTTGACAGTTATCTGAACTGGTCATAGGTCAGCTGCTATTGAAAATGGAGAAAACAGAATTTCATGCTATTATTAAACATTTTCATTTGAAGGGTTGGACTGCTGCACAAATCAAAACAGAATTAGATTGTGCACCAAAATCCATGATATGGTAAAGACCACGGAGTAAAAATTTATGAGTATGCTAAGACTGCTAGGCATCTCAACTAAATGGTTGCATAATATCCTGCACAGAGAATTGGTAATGAAGAACCTCCATGTTAGCTGGATACTGCTATTGCCACAATCAACCAAAAGGGCATCTGGGACATTTCAACGCATGTCTAGCAATGTTTAATCACAACTGTCAAAACTTTTTCTGCCTATTTGTGACTGTTAATGAAATCTGGATCTATCATTACACACCAGAGTCAAAACGCCAGTAAAAACAATGGACAAAGCTGGTGAAAGTTCACCAAAGAAGGCAAAGATCATTTTGTCAGCTGGTAAGGTCACTGTTATTTGGGATTCCCAAGGAATAATTCTTACAGTTTAGTTGGAAAAAGGCAGAGCCATAACTGGACCCTATTATCCTTCATTGTTGGATCATTTGAAACTTGCATTAGCTGGGGAGGAAACCAAGGTTGGCATGCAAAAAAGTGTTTTATCACCAGAATAATGCTCCATTCCTCACAATAGCGATAACAATGGCAAAAGTGCATGAATTGGGCTTTGAGTTGGCTTCTCATCCACTCTATGCACCAGACTTAGCACCAAGTGACTTCTTCCTGTTTCATAACTTGAAACTTTGGCTTGGTGGGAAAAAATGTTTATCTTTTTTTTTCACCAGACTTAGCAAACCACCCTCTTATTATACAAAAACTATGTTTAGAAAAAATCCTTCACCTAGTAGCAGTAGGAAGTAAATAAACAATAATAAAGCAGCTGAAGACACAATCAAATGTGGATTGGAAAACTGGTCCTTGAATTGAGTTTACTTATGCTAAGTTTTGTTGTAAATTACTCAGGCCTGTGAATTTAAAATTTTCATCTATAGCATGGGATTAAACTATCTCCAAGCCTAGATATGCTGAATTCAAATCTGCCTTTCATTTTTTTGTATCATGTACTATTTTTTACTTTCTCTGTATGTACTATGTACATAGTGTATTGAGAAGGTTCCACTCAAAAATTTGATACCAAGATGTGGCTGGAAGTACATGTTTTGAATCCACTGAATCCAAAAAAAGCATTTTTAGAAAAGGGTCCGAGTGTGAGTGTGTCTGTCTATCTGTCTGTGGACAGCATAGCTCAAAAACAAAACCGCCGTTAAAAACCAAACTTGGTGTTTTAAGTTATCTTCCAAGAATGTGACACGAAGATTTTCAGAAATTCTCTCCACCCCAAACTACTCTTTACATGGAAAGATTTTTGAAAATTTTGCTTTTTCAAAAGTGGCTCTAACAATTTTGATTAAAATGCTGTATATTAAATATACTTAAATCACAAATAAATTGTATATTTTGAATTTTCTGGGAATAGCCTCTGAAGACCTCTTTCTGAATCAGTTTTGCAGAATTTTGCATAACGGTAAGCCTTAAGAGATAAAACTTACTATGCTACTGCAGCAGGACTCCATGTCAACTGTTGATTTGAATTTTGCTCTTCTTGGAGAATGGAGGACATTGTTTTCATCTGTTGAAATTCTGGGTTCCTCCAAAGAACATTATTGAGCTTGCATGTGACGGCTTTACCAACAGGTCGTGGGACTTGTTTCTTAAGAAGCAAGTAAGTGAGACTATGCTACCGATGGCATCTTTGAGTTCTAGGGTTGACGTTTCCATTCTTTCTATTAATTCATGATTATGTGAGAAATGTGCCTTGAGAAAGACTAGGGAGTCACAAATCTTTTTAGTATGAAGTATCGATTTTGCTTTTGAGATTGAGGTGGACTCAATTGTATCAAAAGTATCCACAAGCCTTTAATTTTGTTAAAATGTTTTGTATAATATATAGCCACACAAGCCACGTTCCACATCATGTCAGTACTGACCGGTGGAAGAGAGACTCCTGGTAATATATTCTTTTGAATCTGAAGAGGTGTTTTTAAGAAGATTTAATGGTATTGGCATTTGGAAAAAGTCCTCTAATTTCCTTCACCTTGTGATGGATACTGTGTGCCAAACACGTAATGTGAAGTATGTTGGGATAGAAAGCTGCCAATGCCTCCTGCCTTAAGCATGTATGCTGCGCTGTCTGTTAGCAAAAGTAAAAACTTATCATCCTGATTTTCTCCAGGCCACAATACCTTTACTGCATCCTTAACTACACGGTGATTCTACTATCATTCGTCTTATCTAAACACTGGCAGAAATGAGATGGGATTCCCTGGTGCAATAGGATCCAGCTTTCCTGCAACAACATTTGCAATGAAATGCCCACATCTGTAGTTTCACCTAATGAGACATTGACAAAGCCATCAACCACATCCTTCTTAATGTCTTCAATTTTTCTCCAGTATATTTTGTCCAAATAATTTTTACGTAACATTGATTCATCTGGAGGCCACGCCGTGGCCGAGTGGTCAGACCACTCGCCTCTCACCTAGACGGTCCGGGTTTGATCCCAAGCGACTGCATGTGAGATTTCTGGTGGACAAAGTGGCGCAGGGGCTTGTTTTCTCCGGGTTTTCCGGTTTCCCCCACCATCACATTCCATCGGGGCTCCATTTCCATGTATCATCAGTGTCATCGTCTGCGGTGCCAGAGCAGTAAAAGCAGGCTTTAAACACTACCAAAAAAAATGTATTCATCAGGACTTTTTTGCCTCTGACGTCTTCCAGAAATTCCTTAAATTTGTTGCATTTCAGGGCATGAAATGGTATATTAACAAAAACAAGAGCTTTCCATAGACGGGTGTTGAAGTTGTTTGGTTTTTTTCCAATAACTGAAGAAATGAATGGCTGAACTTTGTATACCTGCCTACTCAAGTTGCAAATGTGAGGTGCTGACTCTCTGTGCTGGAGAAAGTGAGATTTCTGTTCGCATTTCACCTGTACAATAAAATATTAGTAAATTTATACATAATACAGCAGATAGATAATCTAATATAAACAAATTAAAATAAATATATTAAATCACCACTTACATTTTTCTAACAAGCTTGGCAAAACGTCACTTTGCCATCTGTGGTAAAATTAGAATCATCTCGAATCCACTGCCATAATAAATGCAACTTAGCTTGTTTTGGCATAGTCACTAATACTTAAACTCACAAAAACGACACGACCATTAACCAAGAGTTCTGTAACTCTCATCACAGCTAGATATGTAATGGTTAACTGTGATGGCAGCAATAGGAAGCTGAAGAGTGCTAAATTGGTCAGCCAATTAAAGAAAGGCAAAACAACAATGGACGTAAAACTAATTTCTATGAATTGTCAGAGAAATTTTTATTTTTTGTAAAGGATTGTGGATTGTACATTGTTAGTCAGTTCAGGTGTTATATTTGTCTTCTTTGTGTAGTGACCAAGACATCATACTTATCTTTCTTTTTTAAATTTTGTTCCGGATTATTAGGGTCTGAGCATACTGAAGACAATTATTCACTTCCAACAAAAAAAGAATTGTCTGGCAGAAATGTAAAATTCTACATTATATTTCTTATTTTATTTGAATTTTCAGCAGATAGGATTTCTCTCAATCAACTAGTGCAAGAAATAAACATAGTCGTGTGGTTTACTTTTAAAAATTAAGAACTAGAAATTCAAATATACTGCAGTTAAGTAATTTTATGTACTCGCATATCATTTAGGTTTTTTTTTAGCTACTACAGAATTCATGAATGTCTCTTTTGAGTATGATTCAGTAAAGTATTAGGGTATTTTTTGTTTTAGAAACAAGGAAAAATATAGGTAAAACCTAAGAATCTGCCTACTAATTAAACACCAGCAGTAGTTGACCATCCTGAAGACATCCTATCGACCCTGGTACCTTGTTTCCATCTCCTTTATGTCCTGGTGAAATTTCTGTCCCTGATTACTTACTACACCCAAGATTTCAGGGAAAAATGCAACATGTGAATGCAGCTATTAACTTTGGATCTTTATGGCCTCCTTTAACAATTATCCCCTTTAATTGTCTCCAAGAGGTTAATAATTTTATCATTAATAACAAATAATCTTGTAGACAATAACAAATAAAGTATCTACTATGTACATTTATAGCAGAAGGGAAGGTATTGTATTCCACCCAAAAATTTGATACAGAGATTTCACCAGAAATATATGTTTTGAGACCCTGAATCCAAAAAGAGCATTTTTAGAAAAAGGTTGTTTATATGTTTCATAACTCAAACTAACAGACCATTAAATGCCACATGATATAGTTTAGAAGTGGTTGCAAATATACGAGTTCATTAAATTACATTAGTTACCTCAGAACTAGTTTCAAGGAACCACTTCATCACCAGCTGATTACAAGTGATTAGCTCTCCTCTTATGGTTACATTTGTCTCCAAGTCCCTCTGGCAATAGTTCTACAAATTTGGTGATTTTTGTCCATTGGAATCTCAGACTTCAATAATCTTGGACGAAATTTCCAAAGAAATATTTTCTTCCAAATACAGTAAAGCCTCATTAATCTGGACTCCTTTAAACTGGATTTCGATTAAACTGGACAAGCATCCTTAAAAAAAAAAAAAAAAAAAAAAACTGGAAATTGCTAACTTAAATTATAGTACTACACTATGCCAAACTTAAGGAAATTGTCCATTTTGTTTTTGCACAGACTGTATAATAGGAATTTCTTAGGAATACCAGAAATACATTAGTGACAATGGTACATTAGGCTGCCCTCCTTCCCTCACCCTCGCTCTTGTCAGAATGGTTAATTTAACACTTGCCTTTCTCAGTCATTAAGCTAAAGAAACAAATAGAGTATATGATGTCATTTAGAAACCTACAATATCACTGGGGAAACATAGGTATAAATCACTTACAATACATGAGAAACTGAAAATTAATAAAAGGCTTGAAAATAGTGTCACTATTGTATATGCAGAATATTGAATCAAAAACAAACGGTTTCAAACATAAAAAAGAAAGAGTGAACTCCATCTTTTTGATTAAATGTGATGAAAATGAGAAAAATTGTCAGGTCAAAAGAATGCGGCAACTGGCTGAATAAAAGTTAGAAGATGCAACATACAAGTGGTAGGAACAATTTTGTGCAAGCTGAATTGCAGTAAGAGGTGTTGAAATCCAAGCTGCTGCCGAACGTCTTGCAAAACAACTTGGTATCAATGGATTTTCGGCTAGTTCGGGCCGATTATACAGATTCCACAATCATCATAACACAGTAAACAAAAAAAATGTGGAGAGAGCTTAAGTGCTGATACGTCAGCTGTTGACACATTTAGAAAAGCAACTTCAAGAAGAAAAGTATTTGTCTAAGTATATAATGCCAACGAGACAGGTCTATTTTGATGTGCCTTGCCCAAGAACAAGCAAGCCTCTAAAACCTTAAAAAATATGCCTAGAGAAAAAATTAGCAAAGAATGCATTTCTGCATTATGTGCTAAGGCAGATGGAAGCCATATTTTAAAGCCAGTTGTCATAGGTAAAAAGTAAACAACCATGGGCTATTAAGAATGTAATGTCCACATTGCCTGTGCATTACTACAATTCAAAAAAATGCTGACATCACCCATGATTAGTTTCACTACCATGCTGTACGTGCAATAAGAAGGCACCAAGAAAATAAAAATCAAAATGATGTGAAAGCCATAATCCTATTAGATAATGCAACTGTGCATCCAGATGCAAAGAAACTGTGTTGTGTCGATGGTAAGATCAAATGTGTGTTCTTGCCACTAACACAACTTCCCTGATACAGCCATGAACCAAGGCATTAACTACACTGCAAAGTGGATGTATAGAAAAAAATTCCTGTCTGAAGTTTTCGAAGATAAAGAGCCGTTGGACGGTGAAGATAAATGGGTGGAGATAATTGTATAATTTAGATCCATGATTTTCAATTTTGACAGTGTTAATTAAACACCACTGCAATTAAATTAAATGACTTTCACCAAACACTGGTTGTGGTTGGTGAGAAAGCTGTCATAGTAGACAAGATTGAAGACTATTTGACAGAGATGAAGATGATCCAGTTTATCACATCATGACTACAAAGAAATTGTGGAAAGTATAAGCAATGCAAGGAACACTAGTAGCGAATCTGAGGCTGAGGATGTGGATTTCGTAAAGTCGAAAGTGAAATTAAGTTAGGTTAAACAGCATCTCAATTGTGTAATAGACTTTGTCAAGAAAACTGACAATAAACAGATTTCCGCATACTATCATTATATGAGGAGTCTTCGCGATCTCATTGTGAAAGAAATGTGTGATAGACCACAAAAGAAAATTGATAGTTTCTTCAAACAGATAAAGAATGTGTAATTAAAATCTGGTGGGCCTATTGTATCTTACGTCCTAATACAATTATATAGTACTCTTAATTTCATTCACAATTTTTCTCTAAGTTATTTATTTCACTTAATCCAGACTTTGATAACGAGGTTTCACTGCAGTTAAATCAGCTGGTTTTTGTGCCTGCCTAACAAGTTATGCAGTGTTCACAATTTTGTATCCAAAAATGTGCTGCAACTGCTGAGTTTCCTTCTTCCCTGGATTTTAAGTCTCTAAAATGTTCCTTAAGCCTTGTTTCCAAGATTTGTTTAGTTTGAATTATATTGATTTGATCACATTCTTTAAAATTTATTCCATAAATCATGGATTTTTTATATGCTGACATTTTTTCTTTTTGGTTCACTTTTATGAGCAATTTTATCGTGAATTTATTTTCAGGGATGAGTGCTATGTTGCTGTCTTCGAAAATCTGAAATTTTTTATGTGCCTATGGATGAAATATGACCTTTTTGAGCACTGGATTTTGTTTTTGTGGTTTGAGGGTTATTTTACATTTTTTGCTTGAATTTTCTGACTAACCTATTCAACCATTTCTTTTTTATAATCATTTATTCCTGCTATTTTTAAAATATTCTAGGTTGTATTCCTTCTCAGTAATGGGAATGTTCACTTCTGTAGGTCAAACTGTTAAAAACGCCACTTTGCACATATTGTTTTTTTTTATATATATATATAGGTGTCAGTTTAGGTGTTCTTTCTAAATATTCCAAAGGATAAGCTATTGTTGTTCATAATTTTTTGGTCCAAGTAGGGGACTTGATTGTTCACTTCTATTTCCATAATGAATTGAATGTTGCAGTCTTGGAGATTCAACAATTTCAGAGCATTTTGTACATGTTTACTATTGACTATTGTGAATACAACATTGACATATCTGGCCCAAGTTTTGAATAACCATTGGATTTTCCATGGCTAGGCCTATGTGTTGTTCAAAATATTTTCCCCCAAAACTGAAAAAAGTTTGCTCAGTGCACAGTTTTGTCAGTTTAATGAGCTCTTCGGTTTTCCTTGGATTCCTGTTGATGGTAGTTAACCAATTTTTTAATGCTTCTAACACTATCTTAAGGTAGGCTTAAAAAAGAGAAATAACATCAAAAGACACTAGTGCATCCCCAACTTCATGTTGAATGTCCTTTATCTTTGTAATTACCTCTAATGAATTTCTGATGTCTAAAGAATCAAGTTTCGGTAATTCTTGAAATTTGTGATTTAGCCATTTTGCCAGATTATAAGTTTGAGATTACCAAATACAAAATTTGGTATTGAAGTGTAGTATCTTCCAAGCAGAGACATGAAGATTTTCAAGAAAATCTCACCATCTCAAACTACCCTATAATGGAAAAAATTATTGAATATGGCAAAAATGGCTCTAATGATTTTGATTAAAATACCATATATTAAACATATGTTCATGACAAATAAAATGTGTATTTTGGATTACCTGGAAGCAGCCCTAAAGACCTCTTTACTATGGATGGATTTTGCATAACTGGTAAACCATAAGAGATAGACAAAATCTTAATGTTCGAAAAAGTAGATCTCATTGATACACACAATTTATGTTATGTGCATTTTTCTTTTAGAGTGGAGCATTTTCAAGATATTCCTTGTTATTTGTTTCAATTATAAAATAAGTAACATTTCTCAAACTGGAAGATAACTTTCATTTCATCATTTTACATTTCATTATTTTACTGCTGGTCATTAAAGCGAACCAAATTTCAATTGTTTCACATAGTGACCAGCTTTTAAATATTTAACCTAGTATATTCCCTTATTTCCCTTCTACTTACAAGGAAGCAAGTAATAAAATCAATTCTGTTAATGTTTATCTCAATTAGCATAATGTAGATAAAAGAATAATCTTTTGTAAGAATAGTTTATATGTGAAACAGCTAGGGAGAGTCATTTGAATGGAATACATCAGATTTTTCTGAGGTGGTTTGCTTTTTCTCTCTCCATTTTATATGTTGGGGTCCTTCATAAATTTTTGCACTAGTTAAAGCATCTGTTAATGCAAAAGTCAAATAAATTTAAACATGATAGAGATTTGACGAGTTACACTTTTAAGTCTTGGAAAACATTGCAAAGTTTTCAGGAACATTTCTCCTCATCTTCAGCAGCTAAGCGACTGAAACTCCCTCTTTCTTGCTTCCTCTTCCTTCTGTAACAAATCATGCTGCCATCTAGTTTAGGGGCGCAAAATTTTAATCTTTCGTTAAATGGCAGGATTTCAAATTTATTATGTTGTAGCTGTTTTTGATAATATGTATTTTTTGCCAGATGTCCAACTCTATTGGTTTTATCGGTTTTATATTTTGACCAATATTGGAGTTTTGTGTTCAAAAATAGTGTGATACCACGAATTTGTCAAGTCTGATTTCCAAGTTTTATATTTTGTTGTTTCTTTATTTATTTATTTATTTATTTTATGTAGCTTAATGATGTTCTTTAAGCTAGTTGGTCATATTAGATGATTAATGAAATTGATGAAAACTAATAAATATGCTATTTTTTTAGTTTTTTAATCATCTGGATACCTTTTCTGCACATTGTATCTATTGAGCATGCATACATGTTCTTTTCCTAATTGCATGACTTGGTATTCAGAAAAATAATTATTCACATAAGCTGCTGTTTAATGCATTCATTGTCTTGCAACATTTTAGGATACTGCAGAAAATTGGGATGATGAAGATACTGAAACAACAGTCACTTCAAGATCTGCAAACCACTACTTCAAGGCAACAGCATATACAAACTGTGAGAATCAGAGAAGTAAGTGCATACTATACCAGAGATAGCACTTGTTTGCTTACTAGTTTACTTACCATATTTCTCTTCTTTTTATATTTATATGAATTTAATTTTTAAGCATCTTCCGAACATGTATTGGCTTTGTGAATTTATTTTACTTAACACCTACTGCATAAGAGTGCAAACTATTTAAAACATATTGAAACACTACAACTTAAAGTAAAATTTGTGTAACAAATTCCATATAAACTAATCAAATTTTAGAGGGATATGGAGAGTAAACATAATTTTAAAGAGTTAAAGATGATTGATAATTTTTGTCAGGAGTGATGTGAGTCAATGAAATTTACAGCCCTTCTCACCTAAATATTAATTACATGAAAGCCATGCCCAATATAAGCTTTTCTCTTTTATACTATACAGTTTACAACAGATACATTTTTTCTTTGTAAACAATGCACAAAATGCACCCCTTTGCTTTGTCCTCTAACCACATTTTGCCTTGGAATTGTCATTGCTTTCCTACTGCCCACTCACCTCTTTATGGACTAGTTTAGAAAAAACTACTGATTAGATGACAATTGTGTATAGCATCCAAACTACAAACAAAATAAGAAATATAAAAATCAGTATATGAAAATAAGTAAACACAACTAATCTGAATCTGAAAGAGTTTGTATTCCATCCAGATTGGAGTTTGCTCCACTCCTCTCCCTTCATCTTTTTCTGCTTATTCTTAGATGGAAGTTCTGTGGCCTTCATTTACCCATGTTTCGTCAAGAAATTTAGCTTCCCCTTTCTGTAGCTGCTAATTTTCTTGAGGAGTCCATTCTCCATATCAGTATATCTTCACAGTCAACAGTGATATTCTTTCCATTTCTTTTCCAGAATTTGAAACCAATGTAACAGTTCATAAAAAGATGTTTGCTTGAACTTAGAAAGGTCATCATTAACAAATACAAGTAGTTTCTCGATTTTAAGTGGCTCAATAATGTAGAAGAAAGTATGAACTTGATGCTCTGCACTCCTAATAAATTTGCCACATTGAACTCCTAGCACTGGCTTTTTGCATTTCCTTGATTTTTCATGCATGGCTAACTAATCTGTTTTTTGACCTTTTACTGCATGCAGAATTAATAAAAATGCAGACACACCAGTAAACTTCATCATACAAATATGGGATATTTTTCGCATAATTTGTGAAATACGTCTGGCAAATTTGTGTTGGCATCTGTTGTGTGTTGGTTGTTTGAGTTGGCATATCTAGTGGAGGAGTTGTGTATTTCCTATAGCTGAATTGATGACAATTTAAAATTCATTAGACAGGTTTGTATTTTATGATTAAAATCTGTTCCCAAGTATCTAGGTCTCTGCTGTGTATTTTGTGGGTTTTAAGAGTATAGAACTGGATGCTTGGGAAAAAGTTTAACCCATTCAAGGATACTCAATAATGGAAGTGAAGCGATAAAATAAAAAAATAAAAACATATATTAATATAAAAATAATAGTTGCAACAAATCTTCACTTGTGTTTTGGAATCCTTGGACTAGTTTCACAATAAATCTATTGCATTATCAACATTAATTTTCTTTTGGTCTGATTTTTTATGTTGTTTATTTACACTGTTATAAGTGAAGATTTGTTGCAACTATTATTTTTATATTAATATTTGTGTTATTACTCACTGTTACTAGCTTCTTTTTACATTTATAAAAACATATGTTGATCCTTTGATGCTGCTATTCGGACACATGATAGCTGTAACATTATCTACTCTTACAATCTTCAAATGCTGTAATATGGTGCGAGTGATTTTTTTTAAATACCCAATAAAATGGTAAAATGTTTGTATCTGCATTCAGTTGTAACCCATCAGCATCCAATCATTCCATCACACCAATTGCATTATCTGGCCCCTCCCCATTCTTTACCACACTGATAACCTGCATTTGAACACCCTTAAACTCCACTCATCATCATCTCTTGAATTTTTATGCATGTAAATGGGTGATTTAATGATCATGCGCAGGACATCATATCACATACATGTTGCTGAGGGGATTAATCATAAAACACAATGTCACCACCAAATCAGCTATTGAACACATCACTCTACCCCTAGATTTCAGTACAAACAACCACATACAACAGATGCCAACATGATGAGCCAGCAGTCTCTGATAATGAGAGCAAATAGTTCTTGAAACTGGTCATACACTCAAAAAATATGTGATGTGTTTCTATTTCAGACTCAAACCTTCTCTTAAATTTAAATTTCAAATTACTGGTTATGACTTATCTAAATATTAAATAAATTTATCTCCTCTTGTTTCAGTGTTGAAAGTCCTTGTAGACAAAAGAATGTTCCTCGGTGCTTTAAAGAAGGATCTGGAGCCTTTTGTTGGTGTGCCAGTAGAATACTTCAAAATATATCGACTTTACACAGCGCAGCAAGAATATGAATGTGCTCGTCTCACCGAAAGTTTGGGTGCATATCGTGAAGATGAGAAACTAAACATTAAACTTGGAAGAGCATTGAGGAAAGGAGAACATCGTGGAAAGGTTTATCAATTGATTCCTAACTCAACAGAGGTATGTAAAGTGCTGCTTATTGGCTAATTCTTCAATTCTGTAAGATAACTAAGAAACTTTTGAATGCTATATTTCACTGATTTTCTATCTTTTTTCATTCTTCCTCTTGTTTTTAGCCTAGTAAATTCCTCTGTGATTGGATTCTGAGCAAAGGAATGACGGTCAGTGAAGCCAAAAAGCAAATCCTGGAGGAAATCAAAAGAAAATATTCATTAGATATTCCATATGAAAGGTCAGTAGGTTACTTTGGTATTTAATGGCTTCAAAACATTTGTAGTTACAAAGTTGTCCAGTGAAACATTAAATTATAGAACTTTAAACAGAGTAAATAAAAATAATGATCAGGCTTTAAACAACTTTCTTATAGTAGGAAGCTGTTGAAAATAGGGATAGTTATGGTTTTTTAAAGCTGTGAGAAGCCTACAATTTTCATTCATACGTAAGCAAGCTCTTTAATGTGTGTCCAGATCATTTAAATAGTGTAAGCTTGCACTTAATGGATTGAATATAGTTAGTCTTTGAAGTTGTAAGATATCCTATAATTTTTACAAGCTCTACAATGTCCAAATTCATATTATGTCTCTAAGGGATTGAAGATAATGTTTGGATATTTGGAAGTTGTAAGATAACCCTTGATTTTTGTAAAGGATAATTTTACAATATTTTTACCACATATGTTTAGCAGTGCCAATTTCTACAAAAGGGATTTTTAAAATATGGTAGGAAAGTTTTTGAGGGTTGCAAGGTAACCTATCTTTTTTTTTATCCTGCAGTATAAGTTAACAAAATTTTGGCTTCATAGTCCAAAGAATGTCAATTTGTATGTTGGGGTTTAAGATAGGCATCCAAAATAAGGATAGTGGAAGCTTTGACAGTTGCACGGAAGCGTATCCATTTTGCAGAATCTAAAGCTAAAATAATAAAAAAATACTGTTTAATAGCAAAAACTCAGTGGAATGGAAGGCAAATTTGATTGCATATTATGAACACATTATGCAATCCCATCCACCTATTCCAATAACTCAATTTAAGATTTTATACCTACCCATTTATCCCTTTGGGATGGAAGTGTTTAAAAATCTGCATTTTAACAATAAAGGGCCAGTATATATTCTCAATACTCATGTTCAACAAAATAGGTTAGCAATTGGGTTCCATGAATAGGAAATGCCTTTAAAATATTGAAAATATTGCATAGCCCAAATCCATCCGGAAGAACAGCTTCTGAGTAGTGAGCAAATTCCTTGACCAGTTTCAAAAACTGGTTTCTGATGGCATCGTTGCATATTGGCAGCTAGTGGTGGAGAGATGTACTTCCATAATGATCTGGTTGTGCCAATTCAAAATTTATTAAGCAGTGTTTATGTTTCTGGACAAGATTTTAACCATTAAACATAAACCCCAATTAATGAACTTTGAATCGATGCCATCGCATCAGTTAGGAAAGTACATCTCTCCACCACTAGATGTCAACACACTATGGGTGCCTGCTAACAGAAGCCAGTTGGTCTTTGAACATAACATGTAGTTCTCGAAATTGGTCAGACAACAAACAATGTAAGTGATAAAAGTTTTTCTATTCTTACTCAACCCTTCTCTTAAACTAATTTATCTATTGCACATGTTACTATTTCACATTTGTTTGCTGTCTGACACTTCTTTGTTACAACCTCTAAACTCTCTCCAGTAAATCTGCTCATTGACTCACTGCAATATTTTAAGTCATGAGGCTCTCAGAATGTGACTATTTTAAATCCTAATTTAAATAAATCAAAGGAATAGCAAAACTTGAAGCCAGATAGTAAGCTTTTAAAGTGGTTGGACTGCACTTTCCTCTTCAGTAGTTTTATTTTTCCATAATTTTTTCTTGTATTGTCATTTTAAAAATGTGTGTATTCCTTTTGCACTTGCTTAATTGAACCGTAATGAATTATATTTTTGGTTTGTCGACCTGTATAAAAATCTTGGTTATCAGAAGAATTCATTCAGAGAGCTGACACTTAATGTTGCCAATAAATGTTCTCTGTTACTAAGAGCATAGTTTGTTCTGCAATCTCGTGACATTTTATATAATACTATTTCTTTCTCTTTTTGGTCATTCTATTTAAATATTACAATAAGTTTAATCTATTTCTGCTAATTTTATTCTATGGCAACAATTTGTAAGTTGTGATTATCTTGAACAACTTGCAAGAATCATTTAAAGCTCCTTATAGAGTTATTGTGCCTCCATGCTCACCTTCCAGCCATTTGCAGTTTTCTTTATTTGCAGAGTTTTTTAAAAACATCTATGTATTCCCTTCTCATTACTTCCTCTACCTATTTTGCAACAAATTACGTTACGATAGCTTATTCTTGTATCTGCTATATGCTAATCAATATAATCATACATACTCACATTACTTATTTTCTGGTAGGTACAAGAGAAATAAGTGAATACACTAGGCTAAAGCAATAGGTAGTCAAAGCTTTTAAAAGCATTCGCTATGTGGTAGCATGGAAATTCTGTTTGTTCTGTTTGTAGGTCAGGAGTAAAAAAGAAGAAGAATGACTGTCAGAGAAGAGTATACTTGTTGAAAAATGTATACCAATAACAAGAAATATCTCCAAAACAATTAACTCTTTAAAAAAATGCATGACATAAATTGTGTTTAGCAAGATCTACATTTTTTGTGTAGATCTATCTTTTGTTTATTCACATGGTTAACCACTTGTGCAAAAACCCTGGAATAAAGAGGGCTTCAGAGGCTTTTCCCAGGAAATGCACAATATATTTTAGTTTCTGTGTAAACATGTTTAATATGTGGCATTTTAATTACAATTGTTTAAGCCATTTTTGAAAAAATAAAAAAAAAAAATTGAAAAATGTTCCATGTAAAATGTAATTTGATTCTTCATGTCTCATGGAAGATACTAAACTTAAATATAAGTGTGGTACTTATCATCTTTCCATTTTGACTTACGCTGTTCAGACACACACCACATTGACATTCACACTGGCCTTTTTCCAAAAATGTTTTCCTTAAATTCAGGTATCCCCAAAACACATATTTCCTGTGAAATCTTGATATTAAACTTTTGGATGGAATGTAATACTTTTTCTAACTACTGTGTACATTGTATATATTTGACAAAGTAGTAATTGTATGTGAGTCACTTCAGACAACGTACGGATGTTGATGTCTTATCCACCTATCAGAATCAAATTTAATCATAAGGTATTGCATTCTGCTAAACATTTGGTACTGACATTTCATCTTAAATATATAATTTGAGGACCCCTGAATCCCAGAAAGCATATTTGGAGAAAGGTTCGCACAGGTTTCTTGCAAAAAACTGTAGATCTCATCAAAATTGGTAATTTATGTCATGCATTTTTTTTTTCTGTGGAATAAACCATTTTATAGACATTCATAGATCCATAGTTCAAAATTTTAATTTTCTCAAATGGTAAGTAATTATTATTTCTGTTTTTTTTTTTTTTTTTTTTTTTTTTTTTTCCTCTAGGAGATGCAAAGAAGATGGAATTTCATCACATAGCGACCATCTCTTTAAAAGCCTTGAATATCATTTTAGCCTTGTGTATCCCTTATTTATTTTATACCTACAGGAAATAAGACATTTCTGTTAATGCAGGTAGAAAAATAAGCTTTTATAGGAATAAGTTGTTGCCAAATAGGTAAGAGAAATATGCGTGAATGGAACACACAAATTTTCTCCTACTACCCCCCCCCCCCCTCATCTTTGCATTGATTTGATAATTTCACTGCCTCCCAAAATAAGTTTTCATTATAACACTTATTATTCAGTTGTATTTTATCTAGATCTGCTTTATATAAAAGCTAACATAATTAGTGTATGTTTTCAGAAAAAACAAAACAGGTAAGCCACTTCAGTGATTGTCTAAAAACAACAAAAACAGTTTAGCGCATAATTCTTGCATTATGATCACTTATCTGTTAATACCAAAAGTACAAAAAATGGCATCATTCTCACATTGTAATTCTCTTACCAAATACTTGTCTTGCTTATAATTTTTCGTAATCTCAAACTAGTTATCATGAAAACAAGCCATCATTAGCCTCACTGAAATTATAAAAAATTATGAGCACTTATAGTAGTACTGGAGATGTTCATTGCCCCCACTGCAGAGAGTCCACCCTGTCCAATTCCTTCACTACATATCTAATAGTGCAATAAAAACTTTTTACTTCCAACAACTCTTTAGTTTTCAACAAACTGATTACAATCTGTCCACAAATAACTGTCTTTCGTAAATTCTGCCAATTAGGTTCTTTTTGACTTTCACTGCAGGAGCATTATAGCTCACTACAAATTTCCTGTTGAACTCATTCACTGTTGAATGCAGTGCATTTCCGGTGAAAACTGACACTGGGAAGGGCCTTGTCACATCACTGGAAATTTTCAGAGGCTGCCACATGTGCAGTACATTGCAGGTATTCACAAACTTACTCAGGCTTAACAGTGTGCGCCTTCAACATCAAAGAATCTTTTGAAAGAGCATGTGTCCATTTGCACAGGTGTAACAATCACAGCTGTGATGTCCAAAGAACTTGTTGCAGCATAGGTGTCCACTAACACAGTGTAACAATGAATATCAACAATCAGTGACTTATAAAGCAAGCCACACTCACCATGTGATGATTACTGCCACAGAGTGTAGTCACAATAGGTACAATGTAAAATTCAACTGTCTCTACAGTCTAATGATAAACGCTAACATTTGAATTATTTATTCTGAATAATTAGAATTATTGGAAATCAAGCATTCTCATTATTCTAAATATACCTATTAAATCAAATATAACAATTAGATATAATTATAACAATTGGTAATCAATTTATTATTTTAAGGAAAATTGATTGTTCAGTACTTTTTGAGTGCACATCCAATGTTATAATTGTCTATAATCCTAAGAGAGAGAGATTATAAATAAAGAGGCTCATTGAAGAAATCCTTAATTCATTCATAATAAGGACTAATTGTTAGCCATCTTAATCTAGAGGTCATGTGTTCGAAAAACTGTTGGAGGAAAGAATATTTATATAATTAGAAATGCTCCCAAAGTCTATATGTGTGAATGAGATCATGAATGTAAATGAGTGACATCACTTCAGACTCTTTCAGAAATTAAAGCCCCAAATATATCTAAGAGGACAGTCAAGTGAAAATCCTGAATTCTACATTTTGATAGACAACACTTTCAAATTGTGCACATTTATTTCTATTGCTTACAATAGAATACAAAATATCAGCTATCTGCTCTAGTTAGTTTCGACTTAATTGATTTTTATAATTAATTCATGCATATGAAATGCTCTTTGCAGAATAGTTCTCATGTTTTATGTATAATAATAATAATGTATATGCAACTAAAGTTTGGCCTGGATTTTGCTTTGAAATCTAAACAAAACATATGGAAATTTCTTGTATCTGCAAATTTTATTTTGAAATATTTACAGCCAATTAAATTACACTGGGCAACAAATTTTGACTCGGTTTTTTTGCAACAAGAATGCTATATTCTTTCTGATTTGAGAATAATATTAAGGAAAAATATGATACATTTTTTCTATGAAAATCTCTTTGATGTCTTATAAAACAGATTCATGATTGCTTACCATTACTAAATATGATTTCTCTTTGCTTTCCTTTTGTAGTTATGTTGAGGAGCATCCCTAATAACTGTCCAGCAGTAGTTAGCAAACATTCTTGCACTCCACTTTCCTGGTAATGTTTTTCCATTAATATTTGTGGGTGGAAACTTTCATCATGTTCGTTGATCATTGTAAAAAGTGTAATTTAAGGGATATGTTTCATCCCATTTTGCAATAAGATAACAGCAAATTTGTAACAAGGTCCTCATAGTTTCCAGCTTGTTTGTTCCCCAAAAACTTGTTACAACTTCTCTGAAAGAAATCCATGCCTCTTTCTCAACAGCATTTAAAAGGTGTTTAAATATCTAGTCATGATGAAGTTGATGAATATGTGGGCCAATAAAAACTCCTTTCTTTAGCTTGGACTCACTAACTCTAGGAAATTTTGTAACTACTTATTTGAATGTCAGTCCATTTCAGTCTTAACTCTTTAGCAACGTTTTTGATGAGACCAAGTTTTATATGTAGGGAAGAAATTAAAATGTTCTCAGATTCCACCAACGTTTCATGTTTAACTTTCATTTTTCCAGTTTGTATGCCTTGATTTAAATGACATTCCTTTTTTATGAAATTAGAGGATCTATCTCTACTGACCCATTTACATATAAAACAACAGTGTTCGGTGTAGCCTAGTTGGAGTGAATATGCAATTACTTTTGAAGTCTGCACATATTTTCTATTTATACGTGTTATAATGAATTGATTCAAGGATGAAGTTCCAGGCTGCTGTATGATTCCTTCATATGCACAAAACAAGCAATAGAAATTGACAGTAACTGATTCCCATTATGGAGTAATATAACTTTGAGACTTAATTTTGAAGCATCTATAAACAATCACCACTGATCAGAGATGTGATTAATGTAAGGAGCACTCAAGAAGCCACTAACATCACTGCAAAACACTAAATCGCCTTCCTCAGAAAAATATTTCTCGAGATGTTTCTGATATTAACAAAAAAAATCACATTTTTGGTAAGGTAGTTCCATTGTTGCAATCTGGAGGCTAACACCTCTGCCTTTATAAAGTTCCAGGTGTCTGACTAAATTACTTAATTCACTGTAGTTCATTTTGTGATGTCCTAACATAAAGTGAAAGTCGGATCTGTTGATGTGGATGGTTGTGGATCACAAGGCTTGTACTCTTAGTCAATGAAATATAATTCAGGGGGTGTTGGAACAAGTAGCTCATCACTATGGGGTACAGGACAAGTAGCAGAATGTTTACTGGGATATACAATAGTCTTCTATTTATAATTCATCATACCTCGGGGTGGTGGAACCATACAGTGCGATTTGTTGGCTCCAGCCAAAAAACTGGAATAGCAAAAGGCATTGAAGGTCACCTTTGATTCAACCAATGCAGAAGACTTGTATACCAAGTCTTACAACAGATATATATGGAGCCCAACTGTTATTTTGGTCTCCTAATTTGCAGAATTCACCAAAATAAAGCTTGTTAGCTGTTTTTATTGCAAGAGTGATATTTCTCTGCTACACAGCAAACAATGTAACAAAAATGTAATAAACTGTTAGAATCATTTATGCACTTATGTGGAATTGTTAACAACAAATAAAATGCAATATTAAATGAATTTTACAGCACATCACAAGCTTTGTTGTAGTTTTTAAGACATTTTTGCTTGAGTTTTAATATTGTTAGTAAATCACACCTGCCCTCCGAACAGAGCACCAACCTTCAACAACCAGAACATTGCACTGACATATAAAATGAACTGTTTTTCTGAACTGTTTTTCTGAACTGAATACCATATGGTACCATTTGTAACAAAATATTTCACAATGCATATAAGTAACATTATACAGTAAGAAATTGAAGAAATATGAATTAAAAATCTGATGTGTTTCATTCTTATGACTTATCTCTTTCTGTTCTAAGAACAAACTATTCTTACAAAAGGTTACTCTCTTATCTACATCATGATAATTCAGGTAAACCTTAGCAGAATTTAACCTGAGAAAACACATTAAACTCACTCAGCAGCACCGCCTTTGAATTCTAATAATCCACTCTAAAACTTATCCTTTCATTTGAATTAGTGATATTTTCAAGTCTTGAGAAAATGCAATGTCATCCTTTACCATATATCATGGTTTTTATTTTAATATATCCCCATCACTGTCATTCAAGGTCCCACAGTGTGAGCAGAGGTTTCAGTGAAAGGTGCACTCTGTGCTCTACATCCACTAACATCAGTATGAAGAGAGAAAGTAATAATAATGTCTCACCAAAATTATACCCTTTTCTACCTCCATGCAGTCTATTTGCAAAACTTTTCTGAATCTTAGATGGTGCAAGGATAACCAAGAAGTAAGGGTTCACCAAGTACTATTCAAATTAGCAATAAACGCAAAAAATTACAAATTTTGTCCAAAATCTCAGATTTTCAATTGACTGTCCCCTTAAGTTGTTAGGATGTCAAGGAAAAAACTGTAAAATTTGAACAGCTCTGTGTTATATAAAAAGAAAATGTTTATTCTATGTGGATTTTTGACTTCACATTCTTATAAGAAATTAAAATGTTAATGCAGGTGTCGACTGAGAAAGAAAAGTTGGAAAAATCCTACCAAAGTGTACCTTGATGAACAGAAGTTTGAGGACGACATCACCTTATTGCCCAACTGGGAAATATTCCTACAAGAACTTGACGGACCAGAACAGGTGACAAGCACTAAGCAGCTGGTGCTGTTTGTAAGGCGCTGGTGTCCTTCCACAATGGAACTTAAAGCTTTCCAGGAGGTGCTACTTGGTAATTTTACTATAGAAGAATTAAAAACAAAGGTAAAGATTTTTTTCTGCTCTTAGAGGAGAAGGGAAGTTACAGAATTTGTAATAACAAAATTAGTGTTTAAGAAGTGTAACTTTATTTTTATACCCCTCAAAATATTATTTACCACTGTTTATTTCTTTTCTTGGTTATTGTTTCCACTGTTTCTTTCAGCAAAGCTACACTTCCATTTAATTAGGTCCCACTCTTGTGTGAGTGAGAGTGTGTGACTAAAGCTGATGTTCCACGGTCAAATATTTTGGTCCAATACTGTTCAAACTACAAATTGGATTGTGAGACATGGTTAATTTCATTGTATACCCCTTCCATCCTACTTCCAGTTTGCTGCAACAGGATGTGTGAGTGAGAGTGTGTGACTAAAGCTGATGTTCCACGGTCAAATATTTTGGTCCAATACTGTTCAAACTACAAATTGGATTGTGAGACATGGTTAATTTCATTGTATACCCCTTCCATCCTACTTCCAGTTTGCTGCAACAGGATACGGCGGTTTCTAAATTTTGGTCCAAATGTATGAAATCAACCAATGTGGGAATGACGTAATAAGATGGCAGCTAGTGCTGGGTCTTCCTTTCCGCCAACATGATTGTTTGTGTGAAGCTTTGCTGTATCTTGTAGACTTTTTACTAAGTAATACGGTTATAGTAGCTGAGATATGGTAGAAATACACATTTTTTGTGCAGCAGAGATTTATGAAATAATGACTTGGGTCATTATTTAAAATGCAAATGCATTTTATCGGACCCATTTGTACCTAACCTCTTTTCTCAACAAAAATATAAAAACATGATTGCTGGTTCATTTGCTGGTATGAGCTACCTCATATTTGTGTCTTGGGGAGTGATTTTTGCCTCAAATAAAGACAGTAACTTTCCAAACAAATTTTCGTCCATTCTAAGGAAGTTAAAATAATTTAGAAAAGAGTTCATTTTGCAGCATATGTAGTACAGCAACTTCCTTGACCTGTATTCCTACGTACCAGCCATGATATAGTCCACCAATGCCTCTTTATTAATTTTTTCTTTCTATAATATGTTCTTGTAATGGTTACATAAACTAAGCTTGCAACAGTGAACGTAAATAATTGTGGATCAGCAACCTCCCCCTTTTCTATCAGCTGTTCGTGTGCATACAAGAAATATTTGGACCAATACACACTCAAATGGGAATGGAATGGAGAAATTGTACACAACGTTCATGTTGTATAAAAAAAATTTTAACCAAATTTTGACCATGGGACATTTGCTCAAGAGTGAGAGGGTGAGGCGAGATTTGTTGTGAGTGAAAGGGTAAGGGTGTGGGTGAGTGAGAGAATGAGGGTCGTGAGAATGTGTGAGAGACACTTCAAAATTCATGAGTATTTTCTTTCTTGGTGATGAAGATGTTTTCCCAAATTTACTCTTCCAAAGGTTTTTTTTCTGTGTATTTTATCAGCTCTCTTTCTTCCTTTGGGCTATGATTTACAGACCAAAAGTGATGTGCTATTGCGGGCTTGTCTATGTGCCTGTAATCTTATTATTATATTTGCAGTCTTGAAAACTCATTTTATAAATCTCTGATAGGTGAGTTTTTGATGTGGTCTCTTTCAAAGGGTGATTTAATAAGTTAGAGATATTATATCTATTTTGAGAAGCCAATGTTATGTTAAACTCTTTAAACATCTTTTCAAATTTTCAGAAAAATTTTGGATGAAAATAAATTTGCAAAATTTACCCATGATTTTTCCAGTTTTTATAGAGTGGTGATTTCATGTAATCTTTTAGTACTTTTATGTTTGTAAATCAGTTTGTTAATAAAGTTTGTATTGAAATTGTTCATTTTGGCATTTTGATGTATGTATTTATGTTTGTATATTCTTTTTCATACTCTATGTTAAATCACAAAAAAGGTAAACATATACATATCTTTGTGATAGTTGAAAATGAGTCGGAATAGTAACACTCACCTCACTTATATGTAATTATGTTCAAAACATATGTTTCAAGGGCAATTGCCCTCTTCTTCAGTTCAAGTCCGATGATGGCTGGAATTTGTGCTCTGTGGTCTATTACGGTGGAGCTATCTGGTGTTCTCAGTAGAAGTTCATAATCATGTGGCGGTATTTCAAAATTCATCAGTTGGTCTTTTTGTTGTGTAATGAGAATATTCTCCCAAACTGTAAGTGCTGCCGGGTTGTTTACAGGTTTTAGCAATTTTATGTCATTTTGTATTTCATGATGTGACGTCCAAAAATGGTATGCTACTGCCGATTTATCTGTTTGTTTCTGTTTGATATGTCTGAAATGTTCCTTTAGCCTTGTTTCCAGTCTTCTTTTTGTTTGGCCAATGTAACATGATTTGCAGTCCTTGCAGTCAATTCTGTAGATGCCTGATCTCTGGTTTGTAGGTATGGGGTCTTTAATGTCTGTTTTCAATGCATTTTTTATGTTGAATTGGTTACTTGAAGCTAAACTTATATTGTATTTCTTGAAAAATTTTTTGAATTTTCTATCTGCTGTTGGGTGATAGGTGAATTTTTTATATATAACTTTCGGTTTTTGTATGGACAAAGTGGTGATTTGTTTTAAGGTTAATTTCTCCTTATGTTTTTTAATTTTTTGGTCAATGATGTCTGGGTTAAAACCATTGGCTGAGGCTACGTGTCTTAGTTGGAGGTATTCTGTGTTGTACTCTTCTGGGTCAAGTGGGATGCTGAGGAGTCTGTGTACTGAGCTGTTGAAGACTGCCTGTTTATGAGTTTCTGGGTTGAAACTATTCTGTTTTATGTAATTGTCAGTATGTGTGGTCTTCCTGTAGATGCCATAAGTGATCTTTTGTTCTTTCCGTGTTAGATTTAGGTCCAGGTATGGTAGAATTTGGTCTTTTTCTGTTTCCATTGTGAATTGTATGTACCTGTCCTTAGGTTTAGTAATTTTAGAGAGTCTTCTGCTAATTTTTTGGGGACCACCGCAAAAACATGATCAACATATTTAAACCATTTTTTTAATATATTCGGAAAACTGGAGGTTATATGTACTTCAAGTCGTCCCATGTACAGATTTGCTAAAAAGGGCAAAAGTGGGTTACCCATCACTAAGCCTGATGATTGTCTGTAAAATCTACCATTGAATTGGAAATAATTCTGGTTGATGCAAAGTTCTGTTAAAGTATGGAAGTCTTCTATTTCTTTCTTGTTTAAGCTTATGTCCATGAGCCATGCTTTGAAGGTTTCAAGTAACTTGTCGACTGGGATACTGGTGAATAATGATTTCACATCAAACGAAACCAACAACTCATTGTTTGAAACTTTGTACTCTTCTAGATGTTTTATTAGTTCTATGGAGTTTTTAATGGAAAGGTGGTTGTGTTCCAGGAAGCTATTGAATTTGTTGACTAACCACTTAGATAATTTGTAGGTTGGAGAGTTTATGCAATTGACTATTGGTCTCATGGGTTTGTCCGGTTTGTGGATTTTTGGCAAAGCATAAAGACGTGGTAGAGTTGGGTTTGCTTCTTTCATTTTGAATTTTTCTAGTTTTGGTATAACTTCTGTTCTTTCTATTGTCTGTTTTAAGGATGTTGTCAGTGTGTTTAATGGGTTTTTACTTATTTCTGTATATTCTTTATTCTCTAAAAGGGTTTCTACTTTTGAAATGTAACCTTTTTTGTCCATTATGACTGTTGTATTTCCCTTATCTACTTTTAAGGAAACTTCCGGTTTTTTGTTTAAGGACCTGATTATTTGTTTATGTTTGTTCTTCTGTATTTTTTTATCTTTGATTTCCTGCAGTATAGCTGCAACTTCTTTCTTTATTGTTAATTGATCGATCCGGTTTAGTTCTTTTGTAGCTATTTCTATGTCCGCTATATAATCTTGTACGTTGGTCGAGAATTGAGTGCAAGTTTTGAAGCCCTTGTTTAAAAATGTCATTTCTTCGTTATTGAAGGTTTCTTCCGAAAGATTTACTACGTTCACGTTGGTTGGTTTGTTGGACTGTATATTGAGTTAGGTTTGGTTTTTCCGCGTCGTTTTGCTGATTAGTTTCTCCAATTTCTTTTTAAGTTTCATTGTTTTTTCGTGCATTATTCTATTGAGTTTTTCTAAAAGATTTTGTTGAATGTTTTTCCAAATGATGTCCCCTACATTTTGCGAAAGTTTCATATGTGACGCGTATAGCTGGAGTTCCAATTTATTTAGCGTGGCGTAGTGTTTGTTTCTTGCAAGTGTGATAACTTTCCTATCTGCGGCTTTTTGTATCGTTCTGTTGTTGTCGAATTTTATGAATTTTCTGACGAAAATCTGCATTACGCAGTGTCTTAGGCATAGGTTCAGAAAGCATATGTCGGCAAATAGCGTTCTTCTTTTGATCTGGTTTTTGAGAAATATCTTGATCTCTTTTTTTGTTATTGTCTAAAGTTTTATTAAATGAATCATACCTGCAGTAATCTTGTGATGAGCACATGTTCCAATTATCTTGACGATTTCCGGTTTGGGTAGAGCACATGTTGTTAGCGTCGGGTTTTTACTTCTGTCGACTTGTAGGCCGTAATTCAAATTAAATAACTCAGAAGTTTGAGACAAGTGAAGTTTTAATCAATGTGATAGTTGAAAATGAGTCGGAATAGTAACATTCACCTCACTTAATTCTATCTCACCAAATTCTACCATACCTGGACCTAAATCTAACACGGAAAGAACAAAAGATCACTTATGGCATCTACAGGAAGACCACACATACTGACAATTACATAAAACAGAATAGTTTCAACCCAGAAACTCATAAACAGGCAGTCTTCAACAGCTCAGTACACAGACTCCTCAGCATCCCACTTGACCCAGAAGAGTACAACACAGAATACCTCCAACTAAGACACATAGCCTCAGCCAATGGTTTTAACCCAGACATCATTGACCAAAAAATTAAAAAACATAAGGAGAAATTAACCTTAAAACAAATCACCACTTTGTCCATACAAAAACCGAAAGTTATATATAAAAAATTCACCTATCACCCAACAGCAGATAGAAAATTCAAAAAATTTTTCAAGAAATACAATATAAGTTTAGCTTCAAGTAACCAATTCAACATAAAAAATGCATTGAAAACAGACATTAAAGACCCCATACCTACAAACCAGAGATCAGGCATCTACAGAATTGACTGCAAGGACTGCAAATCATGTTACATTGGCCAAACAAAAAGAAGACTGGAAACAAGGCTAAAGGAACATTTCAGACATATCAAACAGAAACAAACAGATAAATCGGCAGTAGCATACCATTTTTGGACGTCACATCATGAAATACAAAATGACATAAAATTGCTAAAACCTGTAAACAACCCGGCAGCACTTACAGTTTGGGAGAATATTCTCATTACACAACAAAAAGACCAACTGATGAATTTTGAAATACCGCCACATGATTATGAACTTCTACTGAGAACACCAGATAGCTCCACCGTAATAGACCACAGAGCACAAATTCCAGCCATCATCGGACTTCAACTGAAGAAGAGACCAATTCCCCTTGAAACATATATTTTGAACATAATTACATATAAGTGAGGTGAGTGTTACTATTCCGACTCATTTTCAACTATCACATTGATTAAAACTTCACTTGTCTCAAACTTCTGAGTTATTTAATTTAATTTTAATATTCATATCTTGTTCCTTTTCAGTAGTGAATACTACGAATTTTTCTTGCAGGTTTAGTAATTTTACTGCATCATCCTTTAGCTTTTTAGGAACAATGGTAAACACATCATCCACATATCTTTGTCACAATTTGAATATTTGTTGGAAGGCTTTAGTGATTTGAATTTCCAATATATATAAATCTAACAGGGGCAAAAGAGGATTTCCGATAGCCAAACCTGTAGTCTGTTGAAAACCGTTTTTGGTAAATTTGAAACTATTTGATTTTATGCAAAGATCTGTCAAATTAATGTATTCTTTAATTGTTCTAGTATAATGTTAATTTTCTTTGAGCACTGTTATAATAAATGTTGTAATTTTTTAACTGGTGCTCATGAACAAGGAGTAATGTCAAATAATACCATCACCTCTCCAGTTTTAATTATGGGTTCAATTGTCTTTATAAAATCCAAATAATTCTTTAAGTTTAGTGTTTCAAATTGTTCAAATTCTTTCACCAACCATTTTGCTAATTTGTAGGTTGAGACATCTAATTGCATGTCAATGTCCATAAATCTTTTCTCTGTAATAAAATCTTGTTTAAATTTATTAATGTTTTGTAGGTAGGTAAGAAGTTATCTATAAACTTGCCCTCAAATGACAAGAAGTGGAGAACATTTAAGTACCTTGGCTTTATTAATAATATTGTTTAACAATTGTATAATTATATAAATCTGTACGCGTATTAATGAAGTGAACAATTATACAATATGTGGTACATAGTAGAGAAAATTAATATAGTCAGCATATATATTACAAAGTTTTATTCTTGGTATTTACTTTCTTCCTCACATAACTTTAATTAACTTCATGATTATTCTATAGTAAAAGTTCATACCAAACTTTCATGATTTTTGTTTTAACTTGTTTTATTTTATTTTTAATGTATTAGGATTTCTAATTGTCCGAAAAGAATGAATTACTGAAAATTATTATGACTGCATAGCAAATATAATGGCCACCCCACCTTGGTCTCGGAACTCACTGCTGAACACTGACCTTTCAGTCTTCTGCGGTGAACTGATGTCTGTCCTGAATGCGAGGAACTGCCCAGGGAGGAATTCCAGACTAGTACAGTCTTCTGTCACTAGTCGCACTCCTCCGATGGGAAACCAATCAATGCCATCCTCAATCTGTATACAGCTGTCAAGATTGTTAGGTGTAAAGATGAACTACTTTGACCTAGCTTGATCCGTGGAGTTTGTTTGGAGTTGGTTTAAGGGTAAACAGTATGGTATATTTCATGATTATGTAGATTGCTTATCTCTCTTGTTTCAGCTGTCAGAACTGAGTGACATCCCAATGGAGTATGTGGAGTTTGCCAAACCCCAAGGCTCATTTCCATATGAGATATCAATCTTGGAAATTCCAACACATCTAGACTGGAAAAACACTCAAACAACTTCTTTAGATTGTTGGCCTCTCAATATCTATGAAGATGGCCATGTATTGCTGTACAAGTAAGTATCATACACATATTAGTATGGTTACAGAAAATTATCATGATATGCCAGTATAAATATATAAAAGTCAGTGTGTATGTATGTCTATTCTTATAGATTTCTACACCATGTCACCGATTTCAACTTGGCACTGATAACCTTTGACATAAGGATAAAATTTCTGTCTACCTTAGAATTTTAAATCCTGTCCCATTTCATAAAATATTATTTAATTTCATATAATGCCTACTAAAGCTCGCAAGACCATCTATATCTTTCTCAGTGATTGTCATAATAGTTGGAACATTGCCAATATAAGAAAACTAATTACCTACTTAGTAGGCTTTCAATTACAACAGTTAGACGGCCCGGGTTCGATCCCAAGCGACCGCATGTGAGATTTGTGGTGGACAAAACGGTGCTGGGGTGGGTTTTCTCCGGGTTCTCCGGTTTCCCCCGCCATCACATTCCACCGGTGCTCCATCTTCATTCATGTATCACCAGTGTCACCGCCTGCCATAAGTAGTTAAAGTGGGCATTAAACACTACCAAAAAAAACAACAACAAAAACAGAGTTATTATGCTTATACAACACTAAAGGTGATATAATTGCGTGGTTGAAAGATTAACAACATTTTGAACTCTGTCCATTATATTAAACCATAATTACAGCAAAAACATCAAACCAAATAAAATACTTTTTCTTTATCACTATCACGTTATTTATTTTCATATGATTATTTACTGTATATTGTTATAAAATGTCACAATAGGATTCATTATAATCTCTGGTTACAAAAGTTCTGTGGCACTGAAACATTACTAACATAGAGTAATAGATACGTCTGTATTAGCATCTACATATTTTGTGAGATATTCCGATGTTCTAATATACACTTATTATAATGTTTAGTTTCTCAATTTTTGTAACCAGCATGTTTCTTTCTGTATGGAAAGTTTGTGATTTTAAGCAGAAAAACAAAATTCATGATAAAATGGGCGTGAAAAACAGCAATAGCAAGCCAGATGAAGCAGCTTTTCTTCCTCTTCTTTATATGTTCATTCAATTTCCTGACTCATACACACAGAACTTTGTTAGGGTTTTTTTTTTTTTTTCCTTTATGTTAGTTATTAAGAATAAACAAGGATATATTGACATTATTTAAATTGGTATTCTTCCAAATAGATTTTTGCTGTAAATAGTGCAGACTCACCCCAAATGTTACCAACTATCTTACAAACTCATATTCGTGGCTGTTCAACCATGCTTGCATATTGTTTCCTTAGTTACTTTTCTTTCTTTGTAGTTTCCTGAGGTTTTTCATTGACTGTGTTGTTTAATAATTTCTAAATAAGTCCAAAAAAAACTCAGGCTGTTGGACAAACAACCTAAGGCCCGCCTGGGTAGTGTGGTGATAGCATGTCTGCTTCACATTCAAAAGGTCGTGAGTTCAAATCTCGCTTAGGGTGAGTTACCCGGATAAGGTTTTTTTTCTGGGTTTTCCCTTATCCTGAGAAGACAAATGTCGAATAACTTTAAGCTCCATGGACCCCGAGATCATTGAGCATCATTTCACCAATTTCATTCATCTTCCGATATGACCAACCAGGTTAAAGGATGTTAAGCTACCAAAAAAAAACAGCAACAACCTGAGGTTAAATACAGAAAGGATAAACTGTCAAAACATGGGCAAGGCTAGTTGTTCGGTTCAGCTGGTAATAAATAATCGAGAGATTCCTGGGTTATTGTATAGAGATTTCTTAATAGTTTGTCCTTTTCAGCAACTAGCTGACGATTGCAGTTTCAGAAATAGATACCTGTTAGGAATGGGAATTAATAGTAAATTGGGAAAAAACAAAAATAATAGTTTTTAAGAAATGGTATAAACAGAGCATTATAAAAAAACCGTAATTTAGATCATGAGAATTTATTATTTGGAAGCAAGGTTTAGTGCCTTGGTTCAGTGTGAAAGACAGAAAAAATTTGCTTTAGGGGAAAATGCTAACTACTATTTCCCATATATTAATTTGCAGTTTTTATAATAAGAGATTTGATTTATATACTTCTAAATTGACCCACAAGTAAAAATGGCAAGGCATGAGGCCTGGGGAACAAGCAGGCCAGACCCGTCTGTCACCAAAAACATCAGCAATGTCATCCAAAGAAGTCCAGGCTTTAACCCTGTCTTATTGAAATTTGCCTTGCACTCACTCTTCATTCTTCTTCTCCAAAATTAAGGCTTGGTACCATGGAACATTAATTGTTTCATGAAAGAAAATATCCCCAATTATTCTATTAGCACTCATAACCAACCAAATACGAGCCTTAGGATCATGTAATGGACTTAGTTGTATGGATTTTAGATTTTGAATTGCACAGTAATTATTATTTTGTGAGTTAAGTAAAATCATGCATCCTCACTGAATCTCAGAAGGAAAGCAGCGCAATAGTGGGAACTAGCAGAAGCAGCTGCAACCACATGAATCCTTTAATGTCAAATCTTATTTTTCTGTTTGGGATAGCCATTTATCACAGCTTGGATTTATTTTATTCTTTTTGTAGAAAATGTTCGCACTACACAATTGTTACAAACAAGTGAGTACATTTGTGTTATCAAAAACTGTACAATGTGCCCTCTAAAGGATGGTATTTAACCATCATCAGAGTAACTTGGCCAACTTTACAATGTGCCTATCAGACTGAGAACTTTAGAATACTCCTCAAATAACCTGAATCTAAAATTTGCTTAAATTTATTATAATTTTCTTCAATTGTTCCATTATAAGTTATTATTGGCTGGCCCCATAGCTCATTCGGTTGAGCACCTGCCTGCTGTACAAGGGATTCAGTTCTCAGCTGAGGGGTGAGAATTTTTCTCTAGCCAAGAATATTCCTTATCCTTCCCAAAGAGTAAGTATGAATGTGTGTGTGCTCTAATGAAGAAAACTAGAAACACAACAGCAGTACACATGTTCCAAAGATAAAGCCACCAACATGACCGTATAAATGAAACAATTTTAAAAAAAAAGTTGTTACTGTGTATTTTATAACCAGCAGTCCTTCGGGTTTGTGCAAAATAATGTGTTAAAAGTAATGGCAATTTTAGTTATTATAAGTAATGTGTTTAAAGCAAAAAAAGACACAAACTAGTCTTTTACAAGCAGAAATTACTTGACATTCTGTTAACATTTTATCTTGCCATTCATTTTCAATTAAAAATGTGTGTATGCCTTTTACAGAGATAGTAGAGAAGAGCCAAAACAACTAACAAATGAAGAACGTAAAGAAATTGCCACTAAGGAAGGTTCCCGAGTAAGCAGACTAGGAAGTACATCAACTTATTCACCACGCAAAGAACGTGCTTTGAAGATATACCTGGACTCGTCACCCAGGAAAACTGAAGAACTTGACCTCGACTGAACTAAAGTTGTGATTTGTACCTCGAAGTGACTGATGCAGTTAATGGAACCTTTTATTGCGCGTACTGCCGGCATCGTTTATGATTAGCACATTGATTGGATGGTGAAATTCCATGCATCTACAACTGTGTGAATTAAAATGTGGCAGGGTGGCATTCTTTTTGGATTCAGACCTCTTCCTGCTACATAACAAAGGGACCCATCTTTTGCATTATCATTAATTTATTACTCTTCCAAGTTCAAAGGCATGGGTGTTCTTTTAACACATGTCAGATCTTAAAGATGAAGAGAATTAACATGCTATGGTCATAAGGAACTAAATGCAGCATTTTATTAATCATTTGGCTCCTTTGACCATAAATATCATATATATATTATTAAGACTGTCATCTTTGCTTTGAAGTTGGCATGTGTTAAATAAGTAAGTTAGCACTGTGGCCTTTTTACAATTTCCTCGTTATCTCTGCGATGTGACTAGTTTGTTTCATTTGTTTCTAGAACACATCACAGGCAGATAATCAGTGGCATATTCAATCGTTAAGATGTATAGATTTGTATTAAAGCAAAGAAAAAAAAATTGCATTAATATTTTGGGGAAATATTTTGTTTATATCGTAGCTTTTGCCTGTACTGAAGATGCAGTTGATTTGGCACTCCATTGCCCCCATCCCTGTTTCTTAGTTTATGCAAATGTGCAGTGATAAAGAATGGTAGAATAAAGTGGTTGTATTTGTTCTAAAATAAAATGAAAAAATTAAAGCTCTCCAAGCTTGGTCTGACTAAAAAGAAATGCACCCATTGAAAAATTACGCCTATTTCTGTGTAAAGCAAATATATATACAGTTTGACATTTATTGCCTTAAGTTATCAGCACCCCTGTGGTGCTCTGTATGAAGTGAATAATAAGAATATTAATAATCATTGTCTGTTTTACATATGCTTCTGCAGCTCACCACTCTGTTTCAGTTGTTGTTTTGTTTTCCCACCCTGGGATTGAAGTCAAGACATTTGGAACATCACTGCATGGCTTGTCAACGCCTCATTGTGTCAGGTTATTTACTTGTGAATAAGCTTAAGAAAAGCATGTGAAAGGGTTTGTCACATGTAATGTAAATCTGAAATGTCACAAGATAAAACCACTATAAAAATTAATATAATAGTGTATTTTATTTCCTGTTTTATTGTATTTTCCTAAGGTGGCTGGTGAATGAGTGCAAATGTTTGTATCTGTATTTAAGATTGATGAGATGCTCCAGTATTTGTAATTTTTTCACTATTTTCTAAAGATATATTCATGAGGAAAAATGCGTGATATTTTTAGGATGGCTATTATTCCCTATATCAGACATAACAGTAGTATCTAAGCCCACATTAAAATATGCATGAGAGACATGGGTATAAACAAGGAAAAAGCAAGATTGGAGGCATCCCAAATGAAAGTTTTGAACTTAATTATAGGGTATAACCAGAAAAGATCAATTCAGTAATGTAACTATAACAGCAGAATTGGAGGAAGGAATCATTGTGGAAGAAATTCAAAGGTATTAGAGCAAGTGGAAAGACCCATTCAAAGGAAGAAACTTTTGAGATTACCATGGCAAGCACTGTGTTACAAATCTTTGAATAAAGATACATTGCATGACCCATATGAGGTGAAGAGAATAGCTCAGTTAGTCTTAGAAGAGATTTAAAGGCCTAATTTGTGTTAAGGAAGAAGAAGAAAATCTTCCCCAGTTCTAAAAACCAGTTGTCTTCTATAATAGTAGTTAAAGGGAGGCTATACAAATGAAACAAACAAACAAAAATCTTTCATATAAAATGCTTACAGCATATGGATGAATACTGCCTAGTAGCTGCATGCAAAGTAAAGTAAAATACAATAAAATATGCCCAATTGAATACCAAATAAGCTAGAAACCTGTCAGATTTAAAAAACTTCTACTTCATTTATAAGTTTTCCTGAATTCAAAAATTACTCAGTTGAAAATTGCAAACCATCTGCAACTTTGTAAAATAAAAATATGCAGAATGTGCAAAGCATGCATTTGCTTTGAAAAAGGTATGATCATGGGAGACTCCAAATCTTTTATGTACATTTTGGGACATACTTAACTATTGAGGAAACTGCAAATGCAGAACAGTAAAGGTAAATAAGCTTCTATAAATGTGCATACCTGAGTGGAGATCATATCAAGGATGAAAAAAAAAGGGATTCAGTTAGAAATATGTGCTTTTCCTTTAGTGTTGTCTGTTATTTGGAGCCCTATATTATGAGAAAAGTTGTTTCTTTATTTATTTAGTTAATTTCTATTCTCTTTTAACTCCAGTGATCATGTTGAAGGCTTTTACTGAAATAGAGGATAAACAATGTTTACCCTTTTAATTATTTTTTAGATTAGTTTGCTGTAAGTTTTCTCAATCTTTAACTTACTTTCACATGCACATTCACTTACATTTATACTTCTAGATTCTAGAAGAGTAGGGAATAATTCTGGTTAAAAATTACCACAATCCAGCTGGGAATAAAATCCAGGACTTCTGTGCCGTTATTATTAAAAGGAGTAACGCAAAAATGCTGTGCTTTCGTTAAAGGATAAAAAGAATTATCAAATTAAATGAAAAAGAGAGATGCATGCAAAAAGAACATCTACAGTTCATACAGTGACTCCCATAAACATTTGGTTTTTATTATATTTGAAACCACTGATCTGTCATTACATTTAATTTATTTCCAAGCCTGTTCGAAATAAACAAATAATTACATTTTTTAAAGTTCCAGGATATATACTTCCATATCAAACAGATATTAACCTTCTTTTGTCATATCCTAAATAACATAACTGGAAAATTTTACCAGACAAAACAACATTAGCAGAATTAGGCTTATTACTTGCTCCTTTGTAAGCAGAAGGGAAATAAGGGAATGCATTAGGCTAAAGTGATAGTCAAATCTTTTAAAAACTGATAGCTATGTGAAACAATGGAGGTTCGGTTTACTTTGCATGGTACCATTTGAGAAAAGTTTAAAATTGAAACCAATAACAATGAATATCTCGGAAACGGTTAACTCTACAAGAACTTGTGTGACATAAATTATGATGTTTTGTGAGGTAAGTTTTTGTCTATTCTTACGGTTTAACCGCTATGCAAAATTCTGCAAAACTCAATCAGAATAAAGAGCTCTTCAGAGGCTATTCCCAGAAAATTTAAAATATATTTTATTTGTGATGCAAATATCTTGAATACAAGGTATTTTAATCAAAATTGTTAGTCATTTTTGTGAAAATAAACCTTTTCAGAAAATGTTTCCACTTAAAGGACAGTTGGGGATAGGATTTTCTTGAAAATGTAAGGGAGGGATGAATTGAGTAAAAATAAACAAAGGCCCGTCCTCCATAAAAAAAGAATTTTGCCCAAAATTCAAACTTTTAAGAATGAAGAAAAACATTGGTTCTATTTTATATACTTTTAGTTATTTTTATACTCATAGATTCCATTTTTATGTCACCTGCTTGGAAGATTCAACCTTAAATATCAAGTTTGGTATTTAGCCAACTTTTTGTTTTTTAGCTATGCTGTCCACAGTCGCACACATGCAGACCTTTTCCTAAAAATGCTTTTTTCAGACTCAGGGGTCCTCAAAACATATTTCCAGTGAAATCTCTGTATTGAATTTTTGGGTGGAATACAGTACCTTCTCAATCCACTATGTACTTTTTTTCAGCTTAATGTCCTTTAACCTGGTTAGTCATATTGGATGATGAATGAAATTGGTGAAATGATGCTCAAATGATCTCAGGTTCATGGATCTTAAAGCTACTTGACATTCATCTTCTCTGGATAAGAGAACACCCCAAAAAAGCCTTATCTGGGTAACTCACCCTAAGTGAGATTCAAACTGATGACCTGTTGAATGTGAGGCACACACACTACCACCACACTACCCAGGCAGGCTACTGTGTACATTATACATAGGGACTAAAGAAAGTAAAATTGATTCCGCAATGAGTGAATAGTACAGTCAGTGCAAGGACAGAGATTCAAATGCATAGTATAAAATGTTTTAATTAGTGTTCTGATGAGATTTTTTTTGAAAGGACAGAGACAGATATGTGTGTAATATATATAATATTATATACTGCATTATTCGGTGGATATAAAACTACAAGTGATAATATGAGTGTTTTTTTATTAAATGCATGTTAATGAAATTATTAGCATGGTATTTGTAGTGATGGCTATTCAGGCAAAGCCAGTGAAGCTCCACTTGACTCATTATTACTTTCTCTAGCATGTAATTACACTAATAATTGTCTAAGCGAATCCCTTGTGTAAGGAAAATTGTACATGATTTGAAATTAATGCAGCAATTATAGCACTGTTGAGCCTGCCCTATTTACTTTCTCTACATGTACTATGCATATAGTGTATAGAGAAGGTATTGCATTGCACCCAAAAATTTGATACTGAGATTTCATCAGAAATATGTGTATTGAGACCCATGAATCCAAAAAAAGCATTTTTAGAAAAATGTCCATGTGTCTGTCTGCCTGTGTAATGTGTGTGGGCAGCATAGCTCAAAAATGAAAAGTTTGTTAAATACCAAATTTGGTATTTAAGTTTAATAGCTTCCAAGGATGCGACATGAAGATTTTCAAGAAAATCCCCCTCCTCCCAACTACCTTTTACATGGAAAAATTGAGAACATTCTGATTTTCTCAAAAATTGCTCTCTAACAATTTTGATTAAAATATTGTATATTGAAGATATTTACATGACAAATAAAATGTATATCTTAAATTTTCTGGGAATAGCCTCTGAAGACATCTTTATTCTGACTGAAATAAGTGGAATTTTGCATAACTGGTAAACTGTAAGAGATAGACAAAAACTTAATAAAACAAGGTAGAGCTCATTGAAACACAATTTATGTAATGTACATTTTTTATGTGGAGTTGGCCATACTTGAGATATTCCTTGTTATTGGTTTCAGTATTAAAATATTTATAATACTTTTCTCATATAGGAATTTCTCAACTCCTGGCCATACAAACAAAGGAACTTGTCACATAGCAACCAACTTTTAAAAGATTTAACTATCACTTTAACCTAGTGTATTCCCTTATTTCCATTTTACTTACAAGACTACCAATTCTACTTATTTTTTCTTGATTAGCATGAATTAAATAGAAGAAGAAGTTTTTAACAGTAATTTGTTGCAGAGATGTAGAGAAAGTATTGTGAATGGAACACATCATTATATAAAACCTATACACCTCTATGAACTGTCACTGGTGAAAGTGTCAACCTTCCATAGCTTTGGTTTCCTGTTGCCCTTCTTTTTTTGGCATAATAGGAAATCTCTGTGCAACTTTTGTTTGTCTGCTTAAGCCTATTGTTCTAGCAGTTTCAATGGTAATTCACTTTCAGTACTGAAACACATTGCATATTATCTGTTGGGACTGTTAGTGTTCCTTTTCCTCTTTCTTCACTAGCAACAGTAGAAGTAGAGAAAAACCAGCTGGATTATTGACACTATTACTAGTACTTCTAGCATCAAATCTAGATACGTCCCAAAGCCTCCACATATTTAAGAATACACTTGTGAAGTTCACAAGAAAATTACTGAATGAGAGAGAAAACAGCGAAGATGTTGCAATGCTGTATTTTACTCCATGTGTAGTTAACACGTCATTTGTGATTTCTACACATTCATTGGCTGAATGATGCGCTCATTGGTACTCTCCAAAACGTCGGGATTTCCGGGAATAATCAGTGTGTTATTTGAGAGGTTTCTATTAACAAAGATAAAGTGCATGTTCACCATTTGAGTAACACAATAATACATTGAAAAGTTTAAATTATTTTTGCATAAAGTGGTTGTGTATTTGAATAATCTAGTTGCCCATTGTATTCTTTATTTTACTAACGTTAGCTCTGGTGCAATGTGTGTGTGTTTAAGGAAAATAAAATGATTTAAACCCAACCTAAGGAACCTACAGATGAGTTGTTTCTAATGCAAAGCCCCCAATATGGCCTTAGATGTTAATAAATGAAACAATTAAAAAAAAAATTAAAATTAATTGAAAGATTTGGGAAGAGGGAAACTGTTGCAAAACTAATTGCTAATTATGGGATTGGAATATAGACTGTTCAGGACAATAAAAACAACAAGCAGAAAGTACAGGATTTAATTTGGAACTGTGATTCTAATTCTGGACCATCTGCATGACAAAGCATGAAGAGATATACATTTAATGACTTAGATGCTGTTCTTTTACAATGGTTCAGCCAAAAATGAGCGAAAGGTGTCATTGTTTCAGGTGTGATTTGTACTGAAAAGCTCTAGGGTAAGAGGGATAATTTAATGCTTCATCTGGCTGGCTAACCAGATTCAAACGTCGTCACAGGATTCACAAACTTACTGTAAATGGAGAGTGGCTTAGTTTTAATGTTCCTTCCACAAAGAGTTGCAGAAATTTGTGGAAGAAGAGAATCTCACACCAGACCAAATTTATAATGCAGATGAAAGTGGTATTGGAAATATCTACCCACCAGAGACCCTTGCTTTTAAGAACGAAGCTCATGCTCCTGGATATAAGTCATCTAAAGAGCACATTACAATTGTGAGCACTGCTACTTTTGGGAATAAAAAGTGAACTAGCGATTGGAAAAGCAAAAAATACCCAAGCATTCAGGGATATCAAAGCTAAGATTTCCCTGTGCATTATTACAACCAAAAAGGAGCATAGATGAATAATGAAATTTTGAAAAACTGTTCTACAAAAATGTTATACCAGAAGTTGGACAATTTCTAGAAGAAAAAGGATTGCCACAAAAGGCTGTTGTATTGCTTGATAATGCTCCTTCATATCCCAATGAGAGGATTCTCGTATATGATGATGGACTCAAATCAAGCTTTACCACCTAATGTGACTGCCATTATACAGCCAATGGACCAAGGCATAATTGCATCAGTAAAACAGCACTTTTGAAATGCTATTGGATTAAGATGATTTGACTGCATTCTGGGAGAAGCTAATAACTCTGGATGCCATGTGTGGAATTTCTAATGCCTGTCAGGATGTCAAGCCACAAACTCTAATTTTCGGTAATGGAGGAAAATTGTTCCAGATAGAGAAGAAAATGATTTTCAAAGTTTCAGAATTACAATTAATGAAACTGGCAACAGATTTAAATGGCTTTGAAGATATGGATGAAGAAAACTTGAATGAGTGGCTTAAGATTGACAATGGTGAACCCGGCTTCCAGTACATGAGCAATGCCGAAATCGTGACTGCTGCTTCACAATAAAACAAAGAAGAAGACAGGAATGTAAAAGTGGGGATGAAGACACTGACCTTATCAGTCATTGTACTGCATTGCAATGTGTTGATACTCTTCTAGATTATATGGGGCAGAGAGGGTTTGATTACAATGATATTATTGCTGCAAAAAAAATTTGAAGTGCTGTGCAAAAAAATGTCAAGTTCTCTCAGAAGCGACCAACATCATGGACTATTTTAAGAAATAAACAGGCCTACAGTTCCTATGCATAGAAGTAAAATAAACTTTTGAACAAAGAATACATGTTGAAAATCTGATGTATTACACCCACATGGCTTTCTCTATCTGTTCTACAAATTTAAAAGATTATTGTTCTTACTACATCATACTAATTGAGATAACCACTTGCAAAATGTTCTTATTACTTGTTCCTTATAAATAGAAGAGAATTAAGGAATACACTAGGTTAAAGCAATAGTCAAATGTTTTGAAAGCTTGAGTAGGAGTAGAACAAAAGAAAAACTGATACTTCATGTGAGAAAAGTATGAGTACTTCACAATTGAAACCAATAACAAGGAATATCTCGGAAACGGTTACTTCCACATAAAAAAATGTAAAGGACATAAATTGTGTGTTTTGTCGAGATCTACATTTTTTGTGTAGTAAGTTTTTATCTATCTCTTATAGTTTACCAGTTATGCAAAATTCATTCAGAATAAAGATGTCTTCAGAGGCTAATCCCAGAAAATTCAAGATCGCATTTTATTTGTCATATAAATATCATTAATATTCAATATTTTAATTAAATTCGTTAGCCATTTTTGAGACAGTCAAATTTTTTGAACATTTTTCCATGTAAAGGGTAGTTTGGAGTGGGGGAATTTTCTTGAAAATCTTCCATGTCACATTCTTGGAAGATACTGAAGACACTGAACTTAAATACCAAGTTTGGTGTTTAACAGACTTTTTGTTTTTGAGCTGTGCTGTCCACATACACACACTCACCCATGCACACACATACACACACAAACACACCTTTTTCTAGAAATGCTTTTTTTGGATTCAGAAGGTCCCAAAGCATGTGCAATACATTACCTTCTCTGTACACTATGTACATAATAAGTGTAAAGAAAGTGAAAAGCTTTTAAACATAATTTCCCATTAAATGTGTATGTTGTACCTTAAAAGTATTAAATTAAGGGTTTCTCTATTATTCATATTTTCTTATCACTTGTGCTTCTCTCCCACATTACCTCAGATAATCATGAGTATACTGTATTTAGCTTTGAGATTTGCTGTATACATACACTTTGTGAACCAGGAGAGAATGATAACTTACCTGTCCTATAGCAGAATGGATCTGAAACGCTCTGCATTACACTCTTCCATTTCTATTGGACAAGCCTAGCCTTTGGCTATGTTCCACCACCTTTTGGAGACTTAGCAATGTGATGTTTATAATCAAGTGAGGCTGCTGAGACCCCTCAGTTTCTGAGGCATATTGATTTAACAACTTGTATACTAGGCAGGGAAATCTTATGATTTGGCACCAGGTAATTTGTAATTAGGAACTTAGAATTTGCTGGATTTTGTAACAATTTATTTTTTACACAAAATGTGTATTATATACATTTTAATTCACTAATACTAGAGAAATTACTTGTATTTCAAATTGTTTTCAAATATAATGAAATAAGAATACAACTATACATTTAAATAGAATGTCATAATGAGATCAGCAGACATCATGTTAGGTGCTGCTTCTATTCACATCCTTTTGCTTGCACATGCGAATCAACAAATATGGACTCCACGTTGGATGGTGATGGGCAGATCTTCCTTAAAAAGTGTGTACCACACAATATGGATGTGCTCCAAGGAAACTCGGTGACACAGGGGAGATGTGTTGCCTTGTTGCGCTTTTTACTTTGTTCATTCTGCGTTTATGTGCAGATTGCTGTTGTACACTGGCTTTAGTAATACCTTTTGTGGTGACAATGGAATAGCTTTAAATGGATTAAAAGCCATGGAACTAAGAGAACTCACATTCTCTACCTTACTGTTGGAAACAAAGGTGGAAATTAAAAGAAGCAGACCAACGAATCCAGCGTTTCAAATTTTCATGCATTTTACAAAACAGATATAATTTTAAAATTGTTGAAATCACAATTGATTTTAATTTTTAATCCTGCTTTTGATGTATTATGAATTATTGTCTATAAAATTATATATATTTGGCTCTGCTTACAGGCCTTTTTATTGATTTAAGTGCGAACCCCCATATTCATGAGCCACAAGCTGCCACTGTATAACCCCCTTTAGGGTCATATCAGGGGCTTTTACTTCAAAAACCATAATGTTATTACAAAGTGTTTGCAATGAAATACATTCACATTCATTTGCACGCTGTGGGGGATAGGGAATGATTCTGACTAAAGAAAGATTTAAAGCCAAAAATCTCTACTTCTCTGGTCCTTCAGCATTTTTCATTCTTTAAAATGCTACATCTGTCATTGTCACAAAGATATGGGGAAAACCTTCCTCTAACTTGCAAGAAATCTACATACCCTTCGTATATTATTTATTGGTCAGCGACCATGCCCTGTAATACTTTTATGGCCACATGACGTACACACAGGATGTAATGCATTGAGCCCTTATGTTGCCAACTTAAATGGTGACTAGTATATTCTGTAATTGGTTAAGCTGATAATATTAATAGTTAAAATAAATGGGTACACAGATAATAATTCTAAAAGAAACATATCCTATAACTTAAATTTTGCCATGTTTTGATGAATTCAAACCCAATTTCACATAAAATTTTATAAAATTAGTTCTGAAATTAGCTCAGTCTGCATTAGCACTACTTGCTGTTCCACATTATCAACTGCTGCCAACTCATTTTGAAAAAGAAATTGTTCAGTGTTATGTGAATTGCATTCTTCACAAAATCACCACTTTCTTGCATCACTTATTTCACATCACTTCCTTGTTTTCCCTGGGTGCAACCACTTCTCCCGATTCACCTATATCTTTAAAGCCCTGTTTATACCTTTAACAGAAACACTGGTGAAGTTAGAAATTAATTTCACCACTTTTACAGAAAGTGTTGGATATTTCTCTCAAAACATAATATTCAACACTATTATTGTCACCACTGGCCAATGGTTTATGAGCCTTAAGCTTTAAATACCTTGACAAAATAGAAGAGAAAATTAATGGCAACCGTCCTCCATGATTCTAAACATCAACAAACACTAATGTTGTAAACAGTACTCAGGATATCAGGTGACTCATACAAACTGAATGTTGTAAGTTGTAGCTCTGCTTATCAGAATAAGCATTTCTTAACTCTTAGATATTTGTATAACCTATCATATATAATTTACGATCAAATTCATTCTGAAATATAGATTATTAGCAGGGTGCACACTCTGCCTCTGTGTTGTACCATCTATGGTGCACAGATCACGTGGTTCAGTTTTGGCACGGATCAACCTAAGAGTGAATAGATAATAGTGCAGATTTATAGTCTCCATAGCAGTGGAGATAGTATTCCTCCCTGCTGGTGGTCATCCTCCATGCTAGCTGCTTATAACCTAGGTTGCAGAGGGCAATGGATTTTTTCAACATTTTTAGTATGTCTTTCTTCGGAATAAAAGTAAAGCCATTGGTCCCGTGTTATAGATTTATGTCACACAAGAGAACCTCAAGCTTGATAAAGAGGCCTCTAAGCAAAATCAAATCGCCTTTCAGCCCAATTTAGATTGGAATGCTGAGAACCACAGCAATTACAGAACATCCATAAATAGTTTGTTTTTTTAAAAAAAAAAAAGAACTCCCTGCTGGTGTCTCATGGTAGCAGTCATCTCCTGCCCCTTCAAGAACATTAGTCTGTATTGCAGCATAGTGCAAATCGGTTTAAGACCTCATTCACAATAAAGACTAGCATTAAGATGACAGCATATGTGCAAGTGTAAGGGAAGACCCATAAATTACATGTGGAAACCTGAGCATACTGCAAGTTTCAGATTGAGCAGATTAACTAATAATACCTAATATGAAAATTCATCTACTTTTTCAAAATAAATAGGACATAAAAAGTTGTATCAATCAAATAAATCAGCATTTAAAATGACAAGGCTTAGCCTAATAAAAGAGCATCATGATGGTACAGTAAATGGCATAAAATCTTGAATCACAATTATATGAGGTTTATAAGTTAGCAATGCATGGAGAAAAAATACGCAACATTTTCTCTATGTATGCAATGTATGGTTAAAGTTTGGAATTTGCAAGCGCTTGAACAGTGTTCAAATCAGACTTTTCGACATGGGGGGAGAAACTTAAGAATCCATATTTGTTTATATTTAAATATTGGTGTGTTTATACTTAAAACAGTATTATTATTATTATTATCATCATTATTATTATTTGGTGCATTTATTCTCACTATTACATGTCAGTTTTTAACCGAATATTAACATTACTTGAAGATGATACATGAGATTCGAACTGGAACACATCATTGTCATTGCTTTCTGTAACTTATCACTTCCTTGTCACAAATCTATCCATGCTGACCGATAATAGAATACCTACTGTAGCAAATACTGATCTGATTACTTCAAGCTACAATAAATAGTCATTGCAGGCACATAGTGCTTGAGTCATGACCCTAAATGCCAACCCAGCTAATCCAACTGAGGATTGTTTATTGTTTAGCTTACTTGGTATTAGGGATACTATACTTGCACTTGTATTATGTATGGTCAAAGTGTTCCATGTCTTCCTGTATTTTCAAAGAGAGTAGTAATAGTGCTTATAGTAAAAATCTGATGGGTTCCATTCACATGAATTTCTCTACATCTCTGCAAAAAATTATTGTTAAAAGCCTTATTCTTCTGCTTCATGCTAATTGAGATAAACATTAGCAGAAATGGTCTTATTACTTCCTTTCTTGTAAGCAGAAGGAAAATAAAAGAATGCACATGCTAAAGCAGTAGTCAAATCTTAAGTAATCTAAAATTTATAACAAGGAAAATATTAAAAATTGTCAACTCCATGAAAAAAAGTATATTATGTAAATTGTGTGTTTTAACTAGTTCTATATGTTTTGTGTAGTGTGTTTTTGTCCACTTTTGGTTTACCAGTAATGCAAAATTCATCCAGAATGAAGAGCTCTTCAGAGGCTATCCCCAGAAAATTCAAAATATTGTCATGTAAGTATCTTTAATATACAATATATTAATGAATATCATTAGAGTTGTTTTAGAGAGAGTAACGATTTTTGAAAAATTTTCCATGTAAAAGGTGGTTTGGGATAGGAGGAGTTCCCTAAAATCTTTGTGTCACACCCTTGGAAGATACTAAATTAAATACTAAGTTTGGTATTTTACAGACTTTTCGTCTTTTAGTTATCATGTTCACAAACACACACACAAATCTTTTTTCTAAAAATCCTTTTTTGGATACAGGGGACCCTAAAATGTGTATTTCTGGTGAAATATTAATATAAAATTTTTGGGTGGATGGCAATACCTTCATTACCTACATACCAAGTACTATGTAGAGAAAGTAAAAAATGGACTTTCTCTACATCTCTGTAACAAATTATTGTTAATAAACTTATTCTTCTATCTACTTCATGTTAATTGAGTAAACATTAACAGAAACAGTCTTATTATTTATTTCCTTATAAGTAGAAGGAAAAAAAGTGAATACACTAGGCTAAACTGACAGTCAAATGTTTTAAAATGTGGTTGCTATGGGATTGAAATCTGATTATATTTGCATGGCCAGGAGTTGATAAGTTCCTGCATGAAAAAAGTAATGCACCCATAAATTTGATACTGACATTTCACCAGAAATACATGTTTTAGGACCCCCTGAACCCAAAAAAGTTTTTTCAGAAAATGGTTCGTGCATGTGTGTGTCTGTCGGCAGCATAGCTCAGAAACGAAAAGTCTGTTGAATACCAAATTTGGTATTTAAGTTCAGTATCTTCCAAGGATGCAACACAAAGATTTTCAAGAAAATCCCCACACCCTCAACTATCCTTACATGGAAAAATTTTCGAGAATTTTATTTTCTCAAAAATGGCTCAAACGATTTTGTTTGAAACATCATATATTAAAATATGAAAAATAAAATGTAAATCTTGAATTTTCTGGGAATAGCCTCTGAAGATGTCTTTATTTGGAATGAATTTTGCATAACTGGTAGACAAAAACTTACTACACATAAAATGTAAATTTCATTAAAACACACACTTTGTGTTATATACATTTTTTTTATTTTTTTTGTGGAGTAGACCGTTTTTGAGATATTTCTTGTTATTGGTTTCTTTTAAAATACATGCGAACCATTTTCTAGGTTCAGAGGGTCCTAAAACATGTATTTCTGGTGAAATGTCAGTATCAAATTTATGGTTGCATTACAATACCTTCTCTATACACTATGTACATAGCATATATAGAGAAAGTAAAAATGCTTCGCTGGCAGGGAAGGACTTTTTTTTTTTTATAGCCCCTTTTAACATCTAAGGTTATAGCTGTTTGAAACAACTCATCTGTAGGTTATTTTGTTTTACTCAAACACGCACACATTCATACTCACATACAAACTTCCAGACTCTGTGGGGGATAGGGAATAATTCTGGCTAGAGAAAAATTCCCTGCCCCAGCAGGGAATCGAACCCGGGACCCCCGGGTGAGACGTCAGCTCACTGACCATTCAACCACAGAGGCAGTCAAGGGAAGGACTTCTTTTTTAACAATTCAGGAAAATTATTTAATGAGAGGAATAATTCCCCCATCCTCCCCATTAATTGGAACCCTGCTCTTTAATTACATCATGTTGTATGGCTCAATGGAAGAACTTGCATTAAATAACCTGGATGCAATGTCTTGCACTTAATCTGCAAATGTTTATTTTTCATTGTAAGTGGTGCTTAACTATACTGGTTTTATCATCTTTGCTACAGTTATTGTCATAGATTGGTTGAAGGTAATACTGAAAGTTCCTTCAATATCTACAATTCCATTCACTGTCTCTGCAGTCAAATGGTGAGTGTTCTGACTTTTCAACCCGGAGGTCTCAGCTGCCGTCTGTTGAGTTACATTTACAACATTTTCTCATAACTATTCTGCAACAAACTATTCTTACATAAGCCCATTCTTCTATATATTAATGCTAATCAGAATACGCATGGCAGAAATAGTTTTATTAGATATTTCCTTGTAGGTACAAGGGGAATAAGATAATGCATTATACTAAAGTGATAGTCAACATTTTTAATAGCTCATTGCTATGGGATGTGATGGCTTTGAAATTCCATTCTCTTTGTTGACCAGGATGAATAAAAATGACTTTCCATTTGGGAAAAGTAATGTCATGGAATATTTAAACTAATAAAAAGAAATATCCCAGAAATGGTCAACTCCAAAAAGTGACAACATAAATTATGTACTTAAACAATATCTACATTTTTTGTGCTGTAAGATTTTGTCTATACAGTTATGCAAAAGTCATCCAGAATAAAGAGGAATCAGAGGTTGTTCCCAAAAAGTTCCATATATACATTTCATTTATCATGGAAATACCTTAAACATTTGACATATTAATCAAAATCATTTGAGCCATGTTTATAAAATTAAAAGTTTAAAAAATGTTTGTGTGTAGAAAGCACCTTGGGGTGGGAGTATTTTCTTGAAAATCTTCGTGTCACATCGTTGGAAATAAATATTGTTATGCAGTCGGCTTACCCTACCCTTAAGTAGGAGTGTCATCCCCCCCCTAAGACTATCGGGGAGCCAATGGCACATAACCACAGAATGAAGAACCTGTAACAAGGGGTAGGTCCATAGCCAGGCATGAGCATAAGGAAGTGGATAATATGAAATGAAAGTGAAATGGATGATAGAAAATGTGAGTATGGAGCAATTGGTGGAATGAGCAACCAGAGGACCTGGAGAAAGCCATCCCAGTCACTGTTTCATCCATCACAAATCCCACATGCAGGCACTTTGTCTCGAACCTGGGCTGCCTAGGTGGGAGGCAAGCAGTCTAACCATCCTGCCCAGCACCTCCTTGGAAATGAATATCAAGAACTTCAATATTAAGTTTTATATTTAGCTGACTTTTTGTTTTTGAGTTATGCTGTACATGCATGCGCACACACACACACACACACACACACACACACACACACACACACATGCACATGCACAAAATACTTTCCTGGATTCAGGGGCTCCAAAACAAATGTTGGTGAAATCACGACATCAAATTTTTGGGTAGAGTAAAATAATTCTCCTACTACTGTAGAGATAGTAAACAATGTAATATTTGAGGCTAGTTAAAGCTATAAAACTTGAATTTTTATAATGTGAAATGAATTAATAGCTCCCATATTCCCCTCGTATATTATTGTTCTACTGGATGTGCTCTAATAAACGTTTTTGTATTAATCCATGCAACATGTGCACAGCCTATGCAATTGATATGCAGTTAACTGATGATTGATTCTTATTTCCAAATAACTGTGAACATACAATATATTTAACTCACATCATAAACATATCCATTAGCACATTTTAAAAGCAACAACATAAAGATAAGATGGGATCTATTTTCTCTCTGTGCCACAGTCAAAGATCAAATAAGAGTACTCACTTCAGCCATATGCTTGGGACCTTTGTTTAAAATTATTTTCTTGTTTTGGGAAGAACAGGAACTGCTAGGGTCATGGGTTATCAGAATCCTGAAATTCAAATTACCACAGCATTTTACCCATCAGAGTTTCTTTTCAATTTGTCATCAATGCTGAGTGCACTATTTGACTAATATTTAAGTTTAGATATATTAAAAACTAATTTCTGCTTTCTACATACTCTTTGAAGGTCCTCTGTGTTTTATGTCAATAGTAAGATAAAATCAGTGTAAATTTCATGATCTGCAATTTTAAAACACAGTATTTGTTTGAAAAGCAATTAAATGAACCAAAATCTTAGACCCAAGATAGGCCTACCATCCACCTGGGATTTGACAGGGTTACAAGAATATTGCAGTGATGATAAATATGAAAAATTGAATTTGTCTTTGGTGGAAAGTAATGGGTAGAAGTGAATTGTAATAAATATTGCTAACGTTATCAGCTATAAGAGTGTAACTGTTTTGTTTGGACAAGTGACAGCTGTGTTCCTTGTATTCTGCATATTCGTATCTGAATTACTTGTATTTAGCATTCAGTAGGTGTGGTGAAACAGAGTAATTCCAGGACCTTGGATTTTATTAAAAGGAAAAATATTTTAGTCATAATACTTCTTCAAATCTTCTTATGTTTATAACATTGCCATGGGAAGAAAATGTACGTTTAATGAAAAACTCCAAAATGAATAAAATTTTTAAAAATATGTGGTGATTGTAACGATTGTGAGCAGTATTCACAGTGTATTGTTGTCCACAAAGATAGGGGAGGCATTGAAGATCACCTAAAAACAGATGAACATAAAGTTGAACATGTTGCTTCATCATAAAATATTACGGTTTACTTCAAAACTGCAGACTTTAATGCTCTACATGTTCTGCTCCTTATATTACTCAATATATGCAATCATGAGTGGTTATCTACTTCTGGAGAACCTGTATTATAAATGCTTTATGAAATAACCACTCATTTGCTATTGGAAAATATTTCTGGAAATGTAATAAAAATAAACAATATGTTGAAACATTACAAACTGCATATTCAGTTATTTCTGGGAAACACAAAAAATGGTAACCAGTAGAAAATTAACTCCTGCAGCAGATGTCCTAGATGTCCTGGTTTTGGAACAAAGAAAACAAGCATTTGTCCTAGGTTTGCTATGCAAAAAAAAAAAATGCTAGCCTAATCCAAATGGAAGAAGAGGAAGTAGGAGATAAGATTGATGGAGAATTTAACAGGAATCTGTGATGTGCATCATGGTTTTGCAGAACAAAATCATTGAGAAAAAAAAGAGGCTGTTATAAAAAACAAGAAAGAAAGCACATATTTACTGAAACTGTTTGAAAAATAACTTCTTTAAAATATATTACAAAAAGAAGCATTTTTTACTGTTCCATTGGCATGCAGTTTTCTGTTTCATGAATTAAAGTAAGTAGTCCACTGTAACAGTGTAAATATATTTTCACATATTGTCCTATTTTGAGGTAAATGTACAGGGTATATTACCCTCAGCATTCACAAATTAAGAAAGCACTCTTATGGTCTTAGGAATGTCAAACATCACTGAAAGTTAAAAAAATGTTCCTGTATCCCGGAACTCCTTTGCTCTTAATTGCACTTAACTTCCCCATTCCCAATGTTGACTAGTAAATAGAAGTGATGTTCTTCATAGCACCACATATTAATGTGCTTCTTTCATTTTGAGCACTGAATATGTGCTCTTGTCCAATTAACAGCTTTAAAATCACCTCCATCTCAGTGCTTAACACAACTTCTGGCTTGAATGTCAGCTTATGATGTACCTACTTACTACATCATTTTTATGCTGTATTCCCTAAATTTTGTGCAGTTCAAAAAGTATGGTATGGAATAGTGTAACTGTACTACCACAAAAATGTGTACAAATAAAAATGGAGGGAAAACATGCTCCTGTAGGGTTGGAATTCTTATTCAAGTCCCAAAGCCAGCAGTCTAAATCAACTTCAGTTATTTTCCCTTTGATAATAGCTGTTGAGTAGGTATGGTGCATTGTTGCTTATGAGCACATTTTATATCACATAGTATTAGACAAATAAAGTCTTATATTTAGAGCCATTGTCGTATGTTGTTTGTCACTTTTTAAAACAGTTTAAAGGTTATGGAGTCTATAGCTTGTCTCAACTTTAAAAGTCAGTATATATGATACATATATGATGCCATTAGCTTGGTTCTTTTCTACTCTTGCACTGTTGCTAAATTGCTAATAATGGTGTATATATTCATTTGGTAAAATTTCCAGCTTTGATCACATTATCCTATGCAGAATATTTTTCTTTAGCACATTATCATTTTTAGAGCACTTTATAGATTTCTGTGAGTCCAAGTTTCTAAGAGAAACATTTTTTTTTTCAGTAAAAGAATGATACTTCCTGCTTCTATAATTATCACGTAGTAACTAATAAACTAATGAGTAGAACACAACAGTATTTTTAGAATAAACTAGAGTGCTGATACCTGCTTACTCTGTAATCTCTATTCTTAATAAAATAAGCATTACAATTTTTTTTAAATAAATATTTTGGAAAAGTCTAAACCTATGCGGCAGAAAAGTCAGCCAGCAAGATTTTTTTATTATTGTGTCTACAATGGGGACCAAGTGAAGGAAAATGTTGATGATAGTTGGAGACAGTTTTTTTAAGGAAGCCAAAATTCTCCTATTGTTATATATGACAAATAAATGCCATTCAGCTAACAGATATCGGATGCGAGGTATGCAGTAAAGGTTAACTTCAATTTGAAGATGTGTGTACATTTATAGGATCTGGAATTCTTAAGTGTTATTAATTTAACCTTTTACGTAAACATTTATAGTTATAGAGTGAGAAACTAGGAAGAGATGAAATATTGGTCAAGAAGAAATGAAAAATAATAATGAAGGTGTTGGATTATTCAAGTAAAATGTGTGTCAGTAAGATACAAGAAACAAGGCTACCAAATGTTCAGAAGCAGTAGTTTATTGGATAAATAGGAATAAGTAATAGGATCTCGCCATGATGAAATTTAATCAAGACTAAACAGTGATGATCCTTACCAACTTAGAGCTTTTATAATTTTATAAATATCCAAATTTGTTTGATAATAATGCAGTAGAGCCCTGATATTTTGAGGTTCCATGTATTCCGAGCTGGCCCTAAAATTAAAAATTTAATATAACTAGATTAAATTCCTGTTTTTGTATGTTGTCCACATTCAGTCATGGACAAAAGTATTCGTACAGTTGCAAACACAATAAAAAATATTTTATTTTGAGTATTTGACAGTTACAAAATTTAGAGCAAAATTCACAATATGGTCTTTGCATACCCCACTAATGCGCGGATATAGTGGAATTAAATTTACATTGTTCTTCATAAATAAATATTTTTTTTAATTTCACAGGGTGCATTTTAAGGAGGACATAAGTATTCGTACAGCAACCTAAAATTAGTTTTCTTCAAGCAAATGCAAACAAAAAATAATAGGCAGTATTCTATATACAAACCTCTTCTATGAATAACTTCTCTCAGCCAATTGGACATTGAATGGACAAGCTTTCCAGTTATTTCTGCACCAATATTATGCATTCTGTCACAAGTAGCTGTTTTAATTGAAATTTGCTGGATATGTGGTGTATTTTTAGTGTTTGTGGAGTATTATATAGCAACCACAAACAGACAACATCTGCAGTATGTTTAAGATCATTATCCTGCTGGAAGCAGTAGTTGTAACCTAAATGTAACATTTTGGCACACTTCTTCAAATTGTTTTGCAGTATGTCAAGGTGTGCATATCTATCCACAGTTCCCTCAATAAATAGTAATTCCCCTACACCAGAAGCAGCCATACATCCGCAGACCATAACACCACCGCCTCCATGTTTAACAGTTGCTTGCAAATTTTGAATATCCAATGCTGTATTTGGCCTTCTTCATACTCGCATTTGGCCATCACTATGAAATAAATTATATATTTACTTTCAACTAAAAATAAAACTCTCTCCCAGCATGCATTATCCTTTCCTACGTATACCTTAGCAAACACTAACCTGCTCTTTTTATTTTTCTTGCTGATGTATTTTTCTGGGTACCATGGAATGAATCCCAAACGATTGATGAGTCATCTTATTGTTTTAGATGTTACACACTTCTCAAACTGTTCTTCTACATATGCAACAATTTCAGAAGAGGTCATTTGCGGGTTTTTCTTATCACCCTCCTTTGTTACCTAGAATTTAGTTTCTGTGGGCGACCCACTCTCTGTTCATTTATTAGCCTATGTTTTTATTAAAATGCTCAACAACACCCTGTTCTGTTGAACAACTTCTTCTTACAATGCAGGCTATTTCAGAATATGATTTTTTCTGTTTATGTAGTGCAACAATGATCTCCCTTAGGTTTAAGATGTTTCCTTGCATTTGCGATCCATTTCGATCTCCTGAGCTAAACATACTCCATACAACACGACTAGCAAGCTATAGGTGGCAGGCACGTTGTGGGCTATCAGACAACTATTTGTTCTGTGTTTACTATTTCTACACAAATACTTATGTCCTACGTAAAATGCAACTCTTGAGAGGAACCATTTTTTTATATTTTATAGAACATTGTAAATGTAATGCTAATACATAAAAACACCAAAGAGATGTTTGAAGTTCATATTTGTGACATATGTTTATGTTTTTAAAAGTAGAAATGAACAAACTAAAACATTTTCATTTCCATTTGCAGCTGTATGAATACTTATGTCCATGACTGTATATGTTTTATGCACTTATGAGTGTGTTACATTTTGAACCTGCTTTCAATTTTCCATGTGTAGGTAAAACTGCCCCATTGAGGGTTTTCGTTCATAATGCACAGAAATAACCTTGGCCTCAGATTGCTGATGCATTTCTATTATAGAGTGACAGGTTTGGAGGAGTGCGCTTGCTCTTTCTTTGTTAACCCTTCACTAACTGGGACTGCATGTCAACCAGTTGTACAGTGCATACCACTCTTTCCCAAAAATAATGTATTGGCACAGTAATCCCTATGCAAAGACAGTGATCATTAAAATATGCTTAGTTAAAAGTACACAGTTTACAGCAGTAACAGACACTGTTGTTGTAAATGGTATGTACCTGTGCATATTGTATTATAGTGAGCCTGCCATATAATTCAGGTATGTACTACATTGCTTTCTTACTTACTTTTTTAACCATTATAGTACCCATTAAACATTTATTCAAGATTTATCTATTGATTTAGTAATATGTCCTTATAATCCGAGTTTTTTTGTAATTTGAGGTATCCTCAACCCCAAGTAGCTTAAATTACTGGTGCTCTACTATATTTTTATGCCTGTAAAATGAAATACTAAAATAAATAGAGAAGAAATAAAATACAGATGGAAATTACATGTCTTTTTATAGCTTTTAACAGTGTAGATATTCTCAACATGGACTGCATCATTCAGAAGATAACATTAGATTGGTAGACTGAACACAGCTGAGTACCAAAATTGCTCAGTGGCAACAGTGCACCCTATTTAACTTGTACTGTTTTTTTAAACATGAGATATGCTATAGTCTACCACATACTGCTAAAGTTTATATGTATACTTAAACATACATAGGAGAAACATATTATCTTACAAGGAAAGAGGACAGAACTAATGAAGAAAAATCTAAGATAAAATTATAGCATAAAGAAATGTTAAAAACTGCAGAAGCTTTAACCTCAATAACAGTCGTATGTACAAGTGGCATAACAGACACCTCTCTGTGAATTACAAAATCAAGGAATCCTGGTGACTGTTATTTTATGGCTTTCAGTTTTTGCCTGAGATAGCCCAATTACTGGCTGAGTTCCCCTCTTCCCTCTCTCAGGAGAGTTTCAGAAATTATAAATTTAAAACTTTAGCGCATTAATTCCAAAAATATGAAACAGTTCAATTGAAATTAGTAGTTTTCCATAACTCACATTGAATAAGTTGATATACTTATACTGTAATAAAAAAATATTTTCTCTTAAACCAATTAAAATTAGAAATTGTCTTTCTATTTGATTCCTTCCCAATTGAAAAAAGTTACTAGTTTAAACTTGAACCCAATGGCAAACAATATCTTGGAAATGGTCAACTCTACAACAAAAATGCATTTGACACAAATTGTATGTTTTAAAGAGATATACTTGTTTTGTAGTAATTTTTGTTTATTTCTTACAGTTTACTAGTTATGCAAAATTAAACAAAATTCATCCAGAATAAACAGCTTGATCGAGAAGCTATTCCCAGAAAATTCAAGAAATAGATTTTATTTGTGATGGAAATATCTGTGATATAAGGTATTTTAATCAAAATTGTTAGGGCCATTTTTGAGAAAAACAAAATTTTCAAAAATTTTTCAATGTAAACAGTAATTTTGGGTGGGGAGATTTTCTTGAAAATCTTTGTGTCGTATCCTTGAAAGATACTAAATTTAAATACTAAGTTTGGTATTTAATGGTCATTTAGTTTTTGAGCTATGTGACATACACACAAACCGCTTCCTAAAAGTGTATGTTTTTGGACTTATGGGACCTGAAAACATTTCTAGTGATATCTTAGTATCAAATTTGGGTGGAATACAATACTTTCTCTATACACTGTGATCATAGTGTGTAGAGAAAGTAAAAAGTCAAGTTCATGGGAAGAAAATCATGGATTTTTTTATTTTCACAGATGCATTGCTTTAATATCCAAACATTAGATACACAGTAAGGGTAATAATACTTGGAATACACTCCTAACAGGCCATGACTGTCTCAATAAATATTTATTCAACATTACTCTATGTTTTTTCTGTACATTTAAGAGGATATGGATGGAAATCACCTACTCTGCTGCCCAACCTTACTCAACATGATAACATAACATAAAAATACTGGAATGCAAGAGAGTGAATGGCCCCATTGCCAACTGCTCATCGTTAGATACCAACCAACCATACTTGGTATACTCAGGCAAAAACTGATCATTTACCTTGTTCCTTTCTTCAGATGTGAACCACAGCCACTCTATATTATACACTGAGATGGAGGGTTTCAATTTTTAACACAACACAGCACTGAAAATTATAAACAGATTTTTCATACATAGTCTGAGGGAACTGTTATTGTTTCTGTGATGGCAGCAAGACGTCGTCTATCTCCCCCCTCCCATGTAGTAGTACCTAATGCTAGGCCAACGGCCTCATATGTTCTATCAGGTCCTGTAGCACATGAAAGATCTGAGTAATAGGCACTGCTGGGAGCAGAAGACGAAGGAGGAGCATCTGGATCACCATCAGACCCAGTGTAGGCTGTGTTCTGATATGCTGGACTGAGTTCTCTATCCAGTTCAGCATATAGTGCTTCTTCCCCGTACACTTCATCCAGTGTATAGTGGTTCTCGGCAGGTGCTGCAGATCCTGGTGCTGAACACAGCTGAGGTGGCCCTGCTGCTGACCGCCGTGAAGTCAGCCAAGTCCATACTCTACCTCTACCACCAGTGGTGCTGCTTCCAGCTGCTGCTGTTGTTGTGGGACCACTGCCCAAGTTGGCATCACCATCAGCAAAAGCTGCTCTGGGTGTTGTGATGTCCTTGTTACCTTCAGCGTTTGGAGCCCTGTCTTGAGGTGCTGCTGGGGCTGCTGCAGGACTTGGAGACCTGGCGATGCACAGGGAGCACATACCTGTAGACGGAGATTACTATGGAAATCTCCAAACATAATGGCAAACATTTCAAACTTTGTGGTGTCCAGAATGTTTAGGTGGAAAGAAAATATGTTTGCCATCTGTATTAAGGGGACAGTCAATTGAAAATGTAATGTTTTGGGCAAAATTTCTGCCTTTTTGATTTTATTACTAAACATTTTTTTCATTTAAATGTGGCATAATTTTTCACTCTACACTGTTTTTAAATATCTTAGTGGTCATTTAAACATAAGGGTACATGGCATTTTCTGTGGCAAGCACATTGCTTTAAATTACATTTTTCTGCTTCTCAAAATTTAAATTTTCTTTTCATAAAAAGCCCTTACAGAGCCGTTTTGAACAGATTACTCTGAAATTTAGAATATACACTCTTCAGAATTTTAATTTATTATTTGGTCTGGGTTTTGATGAGAATTAAGTAGTTGACCATTTATGCAGCAGGAAATATTTTTTAGAAAAACTACAAATTGCAGGAACAAAAGATTATTTTTTGCTCTCATTATACAACAAAATTCAAATCAAAGATTATTGGTGTGTACATTAAAAACATGTTTACCAAATACTATATACAATACATTAAAACTTTTTCGCAAGGAGCATTTTATATTAAGCATTTATTTAATTGTTAATTAAAATGTATGAAATAGAAATTAATTGAAGTGCCCAAATGGCTGAAATTTTACAGGGAGACTATCATATGTAACAGAAATAAATGCATAACATGTTAAGTCTATCTAATAAAAATATAAAATTTAGAATCTTCTCTTGACTATCCCCTTAAACTATTAAGGTGTTTGTTCTCTAACATATGAATGGAAGCTGGATACTTAGTCCCTTTTGTGGTAGTCAGATAAATCTAGCTATGCACATGACACCCAAGCTTTTATTTGCCCTTTGGCTTAGGAAGTAGTATATGGTATACTGAGAGTTTTGGCACTTCATTCAACTTAAACTTGACAAGAGAGAGTGAAATTAATAAACTAACTAGCTAAAAACAAACCAATGTGAGCTTTTAAAAACCAGACTAGTTTTGAAGAACTTTGGAGTCAACAATGTACTTTAAAGTATGCCTTATTGTAAGTAAAAGCTTTTATGTTAGTGATTCTGAAAAAAAGTTATAAAATATATAATTACAGTATTCTTCACTGTAACTGAATTAAGTAGTTGCATTATCATTTAGCACCTCTGGAGCAGTGGCGGCCGGCCTTTAGGGGTACGGGGGCACGTGCCCTCCCTACAACAATTTCAGACAATAATTTCTCCATTATGTTATTAGGTAAAATGCTATAATCTATAACACATTTTGTATAAATTTAAACATACTATGCACACTGGACAGTTGTAGTGACTTTGGCTGTTGGAAATAGTAACCGGCCGCATTTTCCGGACACAAGCAATTTTGTGGTCATCCTATGCACACGCGCAGAAGAATTCAATGCTTTCAGATGCAGTTAATTTGTGGGTGCGGGGTTCAAGGGACTGAGAGGAAAAGGTTCTCTTAGGACACGAAAGCCTCTGTGGTCATTTGCTGTGCATGCGCAAAGAAAAAATAAGAACCGACAATAAACAAAAATTAAAGTTTGAGTCCAATCCCTGACAAAAATATTTAGCCAAAGATTGCTTCGCGTGTAAGAGTAAATAATAAGAAGCATTTCTTAAGTTTGGGTGTCTTCTTATTTGAAAACAAAGTTGAACTATAAACCTCCCGAACGAAATATACAAAAAGAAGCTTAAGTGGTGAAAATGTACAATGCTGGTACTTGGTATTCTCTCCCCCCTGCCAAGCAGACGACAAGGTACGCTCGCGCACCAAAGCTCAAGGCGTACAAGCAATGTGTTGTGTAATTACCCTAAGTTTACCAGGAAATAGATTAGTGATATATTTGAAACTTCACTTGAAAACAGGAAAAGGCCGAATAACCAATAGTTATTGAAATTATGGATGTGAATAAACAGTAAAATGGACCTTACTTGCGAGAGGTGATTAATGGCTAGTGTTTTGAGAATGAGTGTTGAGTTACAATATACACCTCAAGAATAAACTGATAAGTGTGAAACAGTGCCTTGAATGTATTTCACATGTTAATGAAACATAATCCGAATACGCTTGAAAATAATTTGGTGAAATCAACTGCAGAATAATATGCCGATTTATCAGTTGCTACTTGTTAACCATCAAAGAAACGGCAGTGTTAAAACTCGCTTTATGAGGGAAAATCCTAAGCACTGTTACGAAAGAAAGGCGGTGGTTTGTGAGGTGTACAATTGCTTATAAAGAAAATGCTTAAGACATTAATATCACGATCGCGATCTACTTTAATTTAAGAGTAGTTTCCACAATTTTCTGAGAGAAAAACGAGCTTCGTTGTGAAAAGAACATTTTAATTGGCATACATAAGCTATTAAAGTTGTGTAAGGTAGTATTGAAGACTGGAATCTTAAACTCAAGTGCATGAGCTGTTAAGACGAGCTGTGCATCAATTTGTAGCAGGATCACCTCTCTGATAATGTTATTGACGTATGGTAAACGGTGAAGGTGATGGTTCGTGTTCAAATTTATCGGAACATGTCACGTTCAGTTTCTCACTTAAATCAAAAAGTTATGGAAGTATTTTTCAAGCCAAGGATCGATCGAAGGATGGACTTCATCTACAAACAGAAAGGTTAGCATTTCATTTCTACTGATAGCATTTAGTGTCCACTAATTTTATCTCCTCATCCGTGATCAAGGGGTAACATGCTAGCCTCTAGTTCTCAAAGTCGCGGGTTCAATCCGGCTGATTTTTTTCAGGCGTAAAAATCCCTTCCTTCATAAGGGAAGTCGCTGATACCGTTTAGATTTTCGGCATGTAAAAAAAAAAACCTCAAGCCTGATAAAGAGGCCTCTGAGCAATATTAACGGGTCTTTCGCGCTCAAAATAGGATGGGACGCTTAGAACCGTAACAGTTAAAGAGCATCCATAAATAACATTGAATTTAGTTTTAACTTTAGTCAATCTTAAAATTGTGCCCCACCAAATAATTTGGCTACGAGCCGCCACTGCTCTATTCTCACTAGAAATTGGTACTCTGAAGTTGTTTACCGTGCTTTTATAATGCGTCACTTGAATAAAGCAATCTAATCTATTACACTTATATGACTTTCTCTACTGTGTTATACAAAATCTGTTATTATGAAAGTTAATATTTATATCTACTTCTCTTTAATAGGTATAAATCTTTACAGTACACATTTTGTTATAAATACAAAGGGAATAATAATAGTCAAAATTTAGAATTTCAACTATATGACAGCCTTAAAATTTCCTGCTCTTTGCATGCAATTGCAAGAAATAATTCAATATCGAAAGGACTTTTAAAAGAATAACCCAGTATTGAACAATTCAAACTATTAATAATGGATATCTCAGAAATTACTTATGGTACAAAAATGATTATTTTGAATAAATTATGCATTTTAGAGAGAGACAGTTTTTGTTAATATGTCTTCACCTATGCTTAACATATACCAGAGACACAAGATTATACAAAATTCCTTCAAAATGACATGACCTTCACAGGTATTCCAAGAAATTTTAAAGCAAATATTTTGTAATATAAATATCATTAATATAAGATATTTTAATACAAATTGTTAGAGCCACTTTTGAGAAAATAAAGAATTTCAAAAATGTTTGCCTGTAACAGGTAGGTGGGGATAGGGGAAATGTTTTTGAAAACTATCATGTTGTATCATCTTTATGTTGTATCTTTAGAATATACTAAATATGAATACTGCATGCAGTAATTATCAGGTTCTTTGTTTTTTAATTATGCTGTTCACAAATACAAAGTCACAGATCTTTTTCTAAAAATACATTTTTTTACTCATGCCTCAAACATGCATTTCTGTTGAAATTTTTGCATCAAATTTTTGGGTGGAATTGAATACCTTCACTATAATCTCATAAGTGATAGAGCAAATAAAAACATGTTTGTTATTACTTTACAAGTTCAGCATCTTTTTAATTAATGTTATCTTTTTAATTTTTACTTCCACTACTATGTAGAGTAAATAAAGGGTAGTATTAAAACCACCCAAAAACTGAATCTCAAGATTTTATCAGAAATGTATATTTTGAGATCCCCTGAATACAAAAGAGGCTTTTTTATAAAAGATTTGTTGGGTGAGTGTGTGGAAAGTGGCTGGTCAAATACCAAACTTGATATTTAATCAATAACAAATATTTTAGGAATAACCTTCCACCCCACACTACCAATAACCTTCCACCCTGCACTACCCTTTACATGGAACATTTTTTTATCAAAAATGGCTCTAAGGATTTTTTATTAAAATATGGTATTTTTAAGATACTTTCAGGACAAATTAAATGTATATCTTTATATCTTGTATTTTCTGGTAGTAACCTTTGAAGTCCTCTGGAATAGGTTTCTAAGGCACACATTTGACTCTTGACTGTAAAAATTATCCAAGCTGGGTCTGAAATGAAACAGACAAGAGTTCTCCTTATTTGCAAGCTGTCAAAATGAAACCAAACAAAATTCTAGTAAATGGCATGCTGACCCACTGATCCTGACTTCCTCTTCCCTTCCTTGTAATGTTGCATGTGTGGTCCTTGCATATTTAAGCTTAATGACAAGGGACTAAGCATCCAGCCTCACTATGAAGTAGAAGCAGTATCAGTCCTTCTGCTTTAAAATTACTTCATTATTTTAAGTTACATTTATACTTACAGCTATATTTTATACTTAAGTTTTTACTTAATTAAATTATTTGATTTAACTCCTGATCTAGGAACCAATGTTTTTCTTGCAAAATACTTACAGATTTCTGTGTAATCCTGAAGGTGTAAGGAATATATGAATCAGAAAGTTGCTCATAAATAAAAATATAAATTTGTAATACCCACCCATCCACCCTTGTTTGTGACTCACTTATACACAACAAAGTAACTCTTAATTACCAACTACAATGTATGCCAGAACACCAAAAATAGCAGTAAATCAATGTTGCCAACTTATGAAAACTTTGCTAAAACGAAATCCGCTATTTGTGGTAATTTACAGTGGGATTTGGCCTCACAGTCCTTCGACTATGACATAGTTCATTGGGATTTAGCTTCATAGATCCTTCAGCTACACCCTGTTGTCACTCTGCAGCATTTTGAGACTTAGGACCCTTTACCTTTGGTTATGCTATTTGGCTTCTTCTGTTATGTTGATTGTGAATGTTGGCAACTCATAGAGAGACAAGGACATAAGAAGCAATGTCCCTATGATGCTAATGGTGGAGCATGTATCATTTTTGTTTTATGCTGTTGAGAAACAGAGTAACAAAGAAGTGACAAAAGCGAAAAGCTATGGTTAAAAATGCAATAAAACATTAAATAATAAGTTTCTTTAGTGTGTATTCCCCACATTTCAATAATAAAGTTTATATTTGTGTGATAGATATAGCCATTTTGAGTGGTTCCATTATCAAGAGTTTATCCAATAATTTATTTGCAGATGAACTCTGAAGAACTAGCAAAACTTATAATATTTTTTTACTTCTATATATTTTAATGATAATAAGTCTGAAATTACAATAAAGCAGTTAAAATTCCCAACTTCGGCATGAATTACTTCTTGTAAATAAATTTGTAAATTTGTAAATAAATTCACACTTTGTAGATTATAAAAAGGTGCACAATATACAGACTTGAAACATGAAGAATTTATTTTAAATTTTGTTTTTATGTAGGTCACTCACATAGTATTAGACCTGAGTAATAAACTGATGATAACAAAATGAAAGCACATATTTCATTTGGAATACAATTTCTTATCTCTCAAGAGTTACAGCCTCACAGGAAGTGGCAATTAATTTCTTCTCCTTGCATAGCAATGATGGGAGTAACATTACAGTATGCAAATTATTAAGTGAACAAAATTTAGGTAGATAATGTTTAAAAAGTATGAAAAGTCATTCAGAGATGAAGAAAGGACTTGCAGAACATCAACATTGGTGACAATGTGGAGAAATGTTACAAGAAGACCCTTAACTAACTAGCAGCAGGGATATTGCGACAACACTGTATAGTAATTTTGGAGCGTTTAAAAAAAATCTGATGTCCAAATAACATCACATTACAATTACATCACTTTCTCAACGCATTATAGTTTATTTTTTAAATAGCTTTTGCAAAGTATTCTTATGAAAACTTATTTTTCTATCTATTTCATATTAACTGAAAGAAGCCTTGCAGAAACAGTTTAATTAATGTTTTGTGTAGATACAAAAGGCTAGAGGAAATCAAATCAATAGAATATGTATAAATGTGGGTCACTGTGTGCTGGTTTTAAAATTCTGAACTTAGTTTAAAGGAATGGAAAGATACAATGCCAAATTTATACAAAAAGAGTTAAACAATTTTGAAAAACTTTCTGAGTGACTCTTGTATGAGCTACCCTGTCTGATTAGGTCTATTCTTTTCTTCTTCTTTTTTTTTTTTTGTTTTATACTATGTTCATTTCAGAAAGTGATGTGTTGTAACTTAACTTCCTATCACAAACATGCACAAATGCCAACTTAATTCCATTTTGCTTTTGGTGTTACCAGTAGGGAATGTGTGTTTTGGGAAACAAGTCTATAAAATTGCTAGGGTTCCAGAAATGTCCCTACACAAGCTTCATTTAGGGAAAAAATATAAAAGTATGATTTGAAAATTTTGTTAAGTATGAATTGATTATATGTATATACCTACAAGAACATTAAAATGATACATGATTAAGAATATATACATTAAACAAAAGACAGGTCATATAATATAGCCCACAAAATAAGTAAAAAAAGATAATTAACTTAGATGTTATAATATATATATTTGATATATTTTATTCCTATTAGTAAATGATAATGTTCAAAAATATTGTTTTTATGTAATTAATGCACTTTGTCTTTATGGAGGAAGTTAGAATGAAAAAAATCAGCAATCTATTATCTATCTATTCTTAGTATTCTAAGCAATAAAGATTGCTTGTCTACTTACTTACGACACTGCAGAACAGTTACCATAACCACAGCTCCTATAGCTGCTGACAATATGGAGACTATAGCCAGTGTCAACATCCAACCCAGTTCTCCTGAAGACTCTGAAATTACAATATACTGCTTATGTTTCTTATTTACTTGGTTTATTCAACAAGGCTATATATAATCTTAAACCTATTAAATATATATACAAAGGAACAATAATTAACTATTACAGCCATGTTAGATCTGCTGGTTAGAGCAGGCTGCTCCAGCTTGGGTGCATGCAAAAGAGCAGCCACTCACAGGATCTGCCTGCAGTGTCCAATACACCTCAGCAGTGAGAGCCAGCTGTTGTCAAGTCTTAATGAGGTGGTAGATAGTACGGACACTTCTGCCATGACTTTTACCCATGATGCATTGGTTATCAAGTTCTCCCCTCCAGCATGGCTCCTAGGCTTGTTGCTGGGTACGTGCAAGTACTCTGACTCAGTCAGGTGGAGTGGAACAGCACAGAAAGCCAAAGATTGTGGTTTAAATCCTGCCATGGCATTGAATTTTTCAGTTTGATTTTAACTTTTCAACTTTACCTTCACACTACATGTGTGGAAAAACAATTATCACCGATTGGTCTAATAAAGGCTAATTACCAACACCAAGATTAAAAGTTCTTAGGAGATTGTAAATCTTCAATCATACTTTTGCCGAAATCTTACAAGTTTGCATATTCTACCTAAAATTGTTCTGATTCTGGATAAAAATATTTTTTTGACTGCATATGGCATGTTGCAAAATGTATTTCTCCCTCTTTTAAATAGATATTTTATTTCACTGCTTAGGGCATGGTCCCGTGGCAATGCTGACAATGTAATAATACAATACACAATGTAATTAAAATAAATAAACAATATGGGTAATATGATACCCTATCAGAATGACAGTACATCATAGTATACTACAAAAAAATAATAATACCAATGATAACAACAATAATAATAATACTACATTAAAAGCTTTATAATACTAGTGATAATGCAACATTTATATTTGCTATCCCAACTATAAATCACTCTTCTTTAGTCTCTTTTTAAAACTAAGTACAATTTGAGGCAAAGTCTCCAGTAACTCTACAGATATTTTGTTCCATTTGTTAATTGTTCTATTTGCAAAGGAAAATTTATCTATGTTAGTTTTCTGTATCCTATTTCTTATTTTTTTCAAGTGATCATTTCTCCCACAGTATAATAGCTTTAGTAATCGCTTGGGTGTATCTTTCCTTGGATATATCTTTAGTCAGGGTTCCAATTAACAGGATGGTAGGAATGGGGTATCTCTCCCTCTCATTAAATAATTTCCCTGGCTTGTTAAGAAGAATTCCTTCCTTGCCAGGGAAGTATTGTTTTCTATTTATTATAAGCACTATTACTGTTCATTTTGAAAGTATGGAAGACACAGAATACTTTCAATGCATATATACATAGCAAGAGTGTGAGCTAAACCATAAACAATTCTCAGTTTTATTAGCTGAGTTTATATTCAGAATCATAACTCCATAATTTCTGGCAGCAATGATAGTTGCAGCTTGCAGCATTCAGTTCAGATTTTTGCAACATTGTTGGTCAGCATGGATAGATTTGTTACCAGAAAGTGTAAAGTTATTGAAGGTAATGATGGTGATGTATTCCAGTTTGAATCTCAGGCTTCAACTTCAAGTGATATTAATGTTCAGTTAAAAAACCGTAACTTTGGATGTGGCATATGTTAGTCAAAATAATAAGAGTAAGTGCATTACAATAATTGGGGGATGTATAAACAAAATCAGATTTGAAAAAATGTATAATAAATCTGATTCTTAAGTTTCTTCCCCCACCCCCCACCCCCCACGTCAGAAAGCCTGATTTGGACACTGCTTATAGTGAAATACCTACATCCATATTCAAGCAACTTGTGTGAGTTAACTTCTGACATGGTTATCCCTCTTACAACTCTGTAAAAAGGAATGGCAGATTGATTCACATGTTGACAATGAATGCATGTCCCATTGCCACATATCCAGACTTTAGGGATGAGTGTGGTGTCATATGTAGAGTGTAGTCCATGCTCAGTCATGTATCACTTCTGAGGTAATGAAATTTGAAGTCTAATCAGCATTGATCTTGCTTATTAATTACACCCATGCCACTGTAAATGTTATGAAATAAAAATCTGATGTTGAACATTCACATGACTTTCTCTGCATCTCTTCTCGTTTCTATGCATTGTCTGGAGTTAAAAAACTCTGTATGTGAAAAGTTTTAACTGTTTTAAAACTGAAGCCAATAACATTCAATATCTCAAAACTGGTCAGCTCTACGAAAAAAATGTATATGACATAATTGTGTATTTTAATGAGATCTACATTTTTTGTGTAGTATGTTTTTGTCCATCTCTTAAGGTTTACTAGCTATGTAAAATCCAGAAAAATTCATCCCGGATAGAGATCTTCAGAGGCTATTCCCAGAAAATTCAAGATATACATTTTTTTGCCGTGTAAATGTCTTTAATATGTAGTGTTTTATTCAAAATCGTTAGAGCCATTTTTGAGAAAATTAAAAATTTCTAAAATGTTTCCATGTCAAGGGTAGTTTGGGGTGGGGGGGTTTCCTCAAAACCTTCGTGTTGCATCCTTAGAAGATACTAAACTTATATACCAAGTTTGGTATTTTATCCAACTTTTTGTTTTTCAGTTATTGTGTTCACTGACACACGGACACACACACACTAACCGTTTTCTGAAGTGCCTATTTCTGGTGAAATCTCGGTATCAAATATTTACCTTCTCTATACACTATGTACATAGTACGCGCAGAGAAAATAAAACTGTGCTGCTTTAACCAACGACATGAGAATATTTGCAAAAATGGTTAGCTGTATTTTTATTTAAAATAAGGAGTGACCTGTGACTCTTACTGAAGTGACAAGTTTCTGTGAAGTTTCTAGGGCAGCCTACCCTCTGTTATAGATCTAGCTAGTAAGGTTCGCCAACCTCCTTCCCCTTTGTATACAAGCTGAACATGAGAGGTAGCATATTATCATATTATACTTCATCAGCCAGTGCTTTCATTCTGCTCACTAGCTTTCTAATACAACCTGGCAATGCTATTCTCTCACTTACATGCTATAAGTAAACTGTTAAAAATTGTTTCTTGTTTAAATGCTACTGCAGAGCAGCTGGGAGCATGAAATGACATTCCGATTCTGTTAAGATATACATTATACTTAGTATGTGGCCAGAGGTTGGGGCAGGTAGTTATTGAGGAGCTTTCAATCACTGGCGACTGCTGTTTAAGAGCGACTGCTGTTTAAGAGCACATAAACCCTTTTCAAGTTTTGACACCTTACAATTTGTTTTTGTTTTTTTACTGGTATTAATGTAACATTATGGAGTAATTTAAAATCTACTGCATTTCTTAAATATACCACACTACTTTCTAAACTAGATGACATATGGCAAGAAGGTTATCAGCACATCTTAACTTGTGCACATTTTAGTGGGCTTCTGTGCACCACAATTGCTATGACATAACTACATGGGCCAAATACATACAGTCATGTGCACTTCAAAGCAAGCACTAGCACCAAAAGCTTCTCCCCACACTGTTTCCACATTATCAGCATGATTTTCGTCGATACCATTAGGTCATAGCTCACTAAAGCAGAAGTAGTTAATGTGCACAAGCACAGAACTTTTCCTAGTTTATCCATACCACTCATACTCTCAACTACAGTTTATACATTACTTCACTCTTAACCTAAAACTCAGCACTTAATTAGGTATATGTAGGAGGGAGGTTCCGACCGGGTGCTCCGTGTGAGTGCTGAGGACCCCGAGCACCCGTGGTTCTTCTGACGTTACTAGAAATAGCCGGACTGAACATTTGAGCCCCTCTCGTAAGGGAGCTGTTCGGATTGGGTTGGACTCGACGGTCCCGGTATCCGTGGAAGATTGAGTTCGTCTGGGCGGTGATGCCTGAGCGGGTTGTGAGTCACCTCAATGTCTTCCGACACTAGCCTGGATAGCTAGTAGACGGTATGCTAGATATCTGTCGGCCCCACCGAGATTATCGGTAGTCTTCCCTTCGGTGTTGACGCGCGTAAGTGGCGTATCCCTTCCGTCCTGGTACGTTCCCATGCCGTGGGGGGGCGTTTTAGACTCAAGGTATTGCTCTAATGAAAAGACCCATGTGGATCTTCTCTCTGGTTGAAGAATGGAGGTTGCGACCTCAGGTGCACTCGATCGAACTGTACTTAATTAAGTATGTCAATGCCATTAAACTTCCACAAAAACAATCATTACTTTCTCAAACAAGTTATTATTATCATTATCATTAAAGTTCCATTCCTATGGCCGCCCTACAAACCATGGGTTTTATCGGGGTTTTCTCCGGATCGTCAGTTAAACACTAGGAAGGTTCATTACATCCCCCGAATTTCCTGTCCCATCACTTCCTTGTCTGTTTCAAGTTGAAGGTCCAGACGGTGGTGTTCGGCGGGTTGCTGCTGAGGTTTATTCCTGACGTCGTCGCGGTAACGCTCTATCGGAAACCGTCTTTTTTTTTTTTTTTTTTTAATATAAACAGTACCGGAGTCTGGTCAGGACTCCGGCGCTGTATCCCCTGTTTATATTTCCCCCCTAAATTTACTGTATGATTACTGGTTTTATTGTTCCTTTACACAAACATATGCACATTGCACAAATATATAACACCCATGCCCAAGGCGGGACTCGAAACAGATCCCCTGCCCACGAAACACCAAAGCGAGACGCCTTAGCGAGCGGGGCCATGGGGACCGGCTATTTGGGTACTTATGGGCTAGGGGCCTTTCAAGGAACCCACGAGTGCTTGGGCCTTGTGGGTTGGGCCCGGGCGGCGTTTGGGACATTCTAGGCTTGCGCCATCAGGATCTTTCCCCGGGATCATGTAAGTCGCATAGGCCTACGTGCGGTGCTCTACCTCAATGACTGGGAACCCCGTCTGTGAGTAATCTAATCCTGTTTTTATTATTATGGTTATTATTATGCTTATGGTTGTGGATGTGATTATAGTTGTGGTGGTGGTTGTTATTGTTGTGGTTATGGTTATAGTTGTGTTTGTGCTTGTGATTGTTGATGTGTTGTTGTTGTTGCTGCTGAGAGCGGCTGCAGTTGCATCAATTTGTTCATAATCATATCTATGGGTTATGCAACAGATGCTATTTCACATTTTCGGAGATATCTGGATGTCATATTATGCGAAAATTCAAAATATATATTCACAAGTCGCTACTGTAGCAGTGTTCTTTCCTATATTGACCATTATGGAAAGAAAGGCACAAACAGAATATATATCAGAACATTTCCTTTAAAAGCTACAGGTATGTGATAACAGCGAGACAATTTAGTGGGACCATACCGTGAGCAGAGTCAAGAGAGAAAATGCCTCCACGATCATGCCAGGCCCAGGAACACAAGTCGCACGTAGTGAGGCCGTCTGGAGTAGCGTGGTCGTCGAGAAAGTCTGGTCTTGGAGGAGGTGGTACGAAGGCGCTCGCCCAGAGTCCTCCCTCGCCGTCGAGAGGCAGGGAACGTATCGCATCTTCCTCCACAGCTCCAGCCCACCAGTCTACCAAGCTGCTGGTGCTGTGGTTCATGTCGGCGCCAGCTGCCGCTAGAGCCGCCAACATCGGCAGCACCACCACCTGCAACATAATCCTCAGGTTTAACAAAAAAAAAAAAAAAATACACTGCGTGCACTTTAGGAATTTATGCGGATCAAGCAAAGCTTATAGGCATATAAGGTTAATACAGAGCTGTAATGATATCCTGACATGAGTTTTGCTATTGGAACAACACTTGCTCTAGTTTCCTTGATTTAAACCACTGAGCTAGATGGTCTTCGGTAGGAAACCTGACCATTCGCATGGTGTTGTGCGTCAGCGCTAATAAATCTGCTTGTCGTGCAACTAAGTAATATGATATAAAAGCGATGTGGCCTCATGGACTGGATACATCATCTAACTACGGATGGTAGAAGCGGCTGGACTGGTGACCTTAAAGCCTGGCTGTACTTCGCCGCGACTACGGATGGCGAAAGCAGCAAGACTGTCGCACACTATTGCCATCTGCTTGGCACGAAGCGAAATTGCTATGATACTGGGATAGTCCTGAAAGACTACTGTCCACCAATGCCTTCTTATCGAGCAGATTCCTGGGATAAGACCAAGAAGTTAAGGCGACGCAAAGTAAACTAGATTTTTAAAAAAGACGTAGCATAATTAAAATAAGAAACATTAGGCTAAATTAGCGAACATTTTGAACAATCGGCATAAAAATAATTGACACGTGGAGGAACTTAAGGAAAACACACCTTTTTACCATCTCTACCTACGGTACGTACGTAGGTAGAGAAGGTATTGTGTACTCTACCCAAAAATTTGATACCGAGATTTCAACGGAAATGCACGTTTTAGGGTTCCCTGTATAAAATCTTATGTGTTCCATTCACATGACTTTCTCTACATCTCTGCAACAAATGATTGTTAAAAAGTTTATGCTTCTATTTATTTCATGCTAATCGACAACAAATTAGCAGAAATAGTCCTATTAGGTGCTTCCTTGTAAGTAGAGGAGAAATAAGGGAGTGCCATAGGTTAAAGTGATAGTCTAAAGCGGTTGCTAAGTTACTGAAGTTCCTTTATTTGGATGGACAGGAGTTGACAAATTCCTGTGTGAGAAAAGTGAAGTTTTTCGAAGCTGAAACCAAAAACAAAGAATATCTCAAAAACGATCAACTCCACGAAAAATATGTATATAACATAAATTGTGTGTTTTAACGTGCTCTACATTTTTTGTGTGGTAAATTTTTGTCCATTTGTTACGGTTTAGCAGTTATGCAAAATTCCGTAAAATTCATTCAGAATAAAGTAGTCTTCAGAGGATATTCCTAGAACATTCAAAATATACATTTTATTTGTCAAGTAAATATCTTTAATATACGATATTTTAATCAAGATCGTTAGAGCCATTTTTTAGAAAATCAAAATTTTCGAAAAAAGTTCCATGTAAAGGGTAATTTGAGGCGGGGGTGGGTATTTTTCTCAAAATCTTCGTGTCGCATCCCTGGAAGATACGTAACTTAAATATCAAGTTTGGTATTTTACCGACTTTTCGTTTATGAGTTATCGTGTTCATAGACACGCGGACACACGGACACACACAGACCTTTTTCTGAAAATACTTTTTATGGATACAGGGGACCCTAAAACATATATTTTTTCGGTGAAATCTCGGTATCGAATTTTTTGGTGGAGTGCAATACCTTCTCTATACACCATGTACATAGTATGTGAAGAGAAAGTAAAAAGCATTTTTAGAAAAAAGTCATTGTGTCTGTGAACACGATAACTCAAAAACCAAAAGTCCCAAACTACCCTTTCATGAAAAAACTCTTTCGATAATTTTGATTTGTTCAAAACTGGTTCTAACAATTTGGATTAAAATACTGTGTATTAAAAATATTTACATGACAAATAAAATGAATATTGAATTTTTCGAAAATAGCCTCTGAAGTCATATTTTCATTCTGGATGAATTTTTCGTAACCCGTAAACCGTAAGAGAAACCCAAAGCTTATGCAAGAATGTAGATCTCCTTAACATACACAATTTATTTCATATACATTTTTCTCTAGAGTTGACCATTTCCGAGATATTCCTTGTTATTAGTTTCAATTTTAAAATACTTATAGGTATTTTTCTCATACAGAAAGTCACCCATGTTTCTTTTGTTTTACTCCTGGCCAAGCAAAGAACAGAATTTCAATGACAATCGCATAGTGACAGCTTTTAGAACATTTGCCTATCGCCTTAGTATAGTACATTCTTTAGTTCTCTCCTACTTATAAGGAATTGATTAATAAGAACATTCTGCTAATGCTTATCTTGATTAGCAAGGAGTAGAAAGGATAATGTTTTGAATAGAAGCTTGTTTGTAGAACAGCTGAGTGTAACACATCTGACTTTTATTTTTTCTTTCTTTCTTCATGTTTTTGTTTATAATAAACCCTTCAATTGTTATGTGTTGGTTTATGAATAACTAGAAACAAAGTACAGTTCCACCAGTCGCAATCAAATAAATCGGAGCTTACTAAAACGCGAGAGCAGCGCAGTCACATGTTCAGTGGCATGACGTCACAAGAATTCGCACGGAAAATGTTATTAAGCCTTGGGTGGGATACTATAGATGGCCTTCTTCCTAAATTGAAAAATCTGTTGATTAATATCAGCTTAATTTTGTCCCGCTGCTTCATTAAGCCTCGGTTACATTAAATGACTTTGTGAGCTGTGGTAGAATGTTTCTAGATGGTCAGGAATGGTAATAAACTTGCTGGCGTGATTGCATGCAGCTAGTGGGGGCGAGTGAGCGAACAACTGATTGCTTTTCACACAGCATGTGGTCAGAAAATCACAGAAGAGAAGAGACACAGTCATGATAAGCCCGCAAAAAAGTGCAACGCTACCCAGATTCTTCAATTTGCAAACATCTGTTACACGGTATGTAGTTTGGAATACTAAAAGCAATTGACTCTTTTGTACGAAACCAAGGAAAAGTTTTTATTAACAGCACTTTTATGGACAATATGACTGCCAAGAAATGATAAAGGAAACCTAAGCGCTGTTTTTTACTTTCTCTACACGTACTATGTACATAGTGTATAGAGAAGGAATTTGCATTACAACAAAAAAAAATCGATACCGAGATTTCACCGAAAATACATGTTTTGAGTCCCCTGAATAAAAAAAAGTATTTTTAGAAAAAGGTCTGTGTGTGCGTGTGTGTCTATGTATCTGTGGACAGCATAAATCACAAACGAAAAGACCGTCGAATACCAAACCTGGTATTTAAATTTGGTATTCTCTAAGGATGTGACACGAAAATGTGACTATCCTTTACATGGGACTTTTTCGAAAATTTTGATCTCAAAAATGGCTCTAACGATTTTGATTAAAATATCATATATTAAAGATATTTACCTGACAAATATAATCTATATCTTGATTTTCGGGGAATAGCCTCTGAAGACTACTTTATGCTGGATGAATTTTAAGGAATTTTGCATAACTGCTAAACCGTAAGAGATGGACAAAACTTATCACACAAAAAATGTACAGCACATTAAAACACCCACTTTGTTATATATATTTTTTTCGAGGAATTGATCGTTTTCTAGATATTCCTTGTCATTGGTCTCAGCTTTCAAAACCGTAATCATTTCTCATACAGGAATTTGTCAACTCCTGCCCATACAAACAAAGGAACTTCAGTCACAGCAATCAGCTTTTGACTATCACTTTAACCTATGGTACTCCCTGATTTCGCTTTTACTTACAAGGAAGTAGGTAATAAGACTGTCTCTGCTAATTTTTTCTCGATTATCTTGAAGTAAATAGAAGCATAAGCTTTATAACAATAATTTATTGCAGAGATGTAGAGAAAGTCATGGAAAGGAACACGTCAGATATTTTTAAGAGAAGGAATTGGATCATTCAAAATTTTACTATCGACATTATTTCATTAGAAATGCACATTTGGAGGCTCTTGAAAATATCCTGAGACAGAAATCTGGGTATGTGTGTCAATTAAATACGAACTTAATATTTTTGCCCTTAGTACCAGCTGAAAAATTATGTCACAGCACGGGTCTCCTGCTCTCCGTGCGGTTGCTCTAACCATTGAGCTACTGTGACAACATGGCGGTATGACATCCAATCCTCCAGCTGATTCCCGTTTTTTACCCGGTGAACCAACTGGTACGTCTCATAACCTCAGAGAACGCCCTAATGCCGATATACATATCGTAAGAACTTAGTATCCTGGTAGTAGTAATATAATTATACCAAATATAGGGAAATTTTGTTATTATATTCACACCATATCAGAGGTATGCTTTTACTATTAGAAGTTAGGGTAAAACTTCCACAGGCAATCCGGATTAAAGTGTTAAAAATACTAACATGTACAGATCTAAAATCCGCTATTTTGCCGAGATTTTTGCATCTTTTAGGAGCACTGGGGTTTGAGATTCATAGATCTCTCTGCTGCGTCTGTCGTCGCTCCGCAGTTGCAATCTCCGGCCGCCGCAGCTGCTCTACTCCTCTATAAAAACGCGCTGCGATTAAGGATTCTCCACCTTGGGCTACTTTTTGCGGCTTAGGGTCCTAAAAGTTTATAACAGACCAGTAAATAACTACAAAGCGGCTCTAATGAAAGAATAACAAAGGTACCAATCCGGAATATGTGTGGAGGTAAGTGGGAAGTTAGAAGCTATGAGACGTACCACTTGGTTGTGAGGGTAAAAACCACGAATCCGTTGGGCTGAATGTCACATTGGCAGGTCGTCATAGTTGTTCAATGGTTAAAGCAATCGAACAAAGATCGGGAGAATAGTGTTAAAATTCTGGCTGTGGCATTGAATTTTTCAGCTGGTTCTAACAGTAAAGATAAGGCATTAATATAACAACATTACCAATATAATAACGAAACTTGATATTCAAATTCAACATTTTACAACACAACGATTTTAAAGAAAATCCGCCACCGTAAAATACCTTTACATGGTGAAAGTTTTCATTATTTTTGATTTTCTTAAAAATGGCTCTTAGGATTTTGACTCAATACAATATGTTTAAGATATATTGTCTTTATTGACCATATCTTAATTTTATAAAAAAAAAAAAAAAATACAGATCTCGTTAAGGACACTGGATAGTTGTAAGTCAAATTTTCGACCGCTGTTTGAGTGCAGAATTTGAGTTTAAGTTTCTCAAAAACTATCTAATATAACGAAATAAAAGTTTGATACTAAATATGATAGCTTTTCCAAACTTTATGTATGTCAAACTATCTATGTATGTTAAAAAATAATGTTACACACATCAATAATAATCAAATATATTTTTAAAATAATTACTTATTTAGGTGCACTTTCTATGTAACCATTAAGATATAGGAATTAAACTGTTACTGGTACGTTTCTCAGTCTAAGAGATTTGCAGCTAAATAAAATTTAGTAAGAAATCTGTATTCATATTATACAAAGGCTGAGGGGAGATTGCCTTCAGGACGCGCCGTGGCCGAGTGGTCAGACCATTCGCTTCTCACCTAGACGGTCCGGGTTCGATCCCAAGCGACCGCATGTGAGATTTGTGGTTGACAAAGCGGCGCAGGGGCGGGTTTTCTCTGTGTTCTCCGGTTTCCCTCGTCATCTCATTCCACCGCGGCTCCATCTTCTGCGTTGCCTGAGCAGTAAAAGCTACCCAAAAAGAAAAAAAAAAGAAAGAACTGTAGCTGGTTTCCTCAAATATGACATACATTACAACATACAAAACAATTAACTGAAAAAATAATATGTAATATTAGAGACTAATGCACCTGAATATACAACTTAAGTGATAGTTTATAAACGAAGAAGTTTCCTTGTATACTATTTTATAAAACAGCATGTTTCTCAAAACTACAGTTTCACACTTTCAAAATGATATACGTGTCTTAGTTTTTGTTTAAATACAACTAAAATTGTGGCTTTGCATAAGTATATATTATTAAGTATATATTATTCCTGTATTGTTATTACGACGACAAAAGTATCCTAACAGCAAATTTCAAAGCTCCAATTCATGTCAACAAATGCCCTTAAATTTGGGACACGTAGAATATTTTTATTATGCAATATACTTACAAATTTATGAATCAATTTAAAATGTATTTATAAAGGTTTTCTTTTTTTTTTTTTTTTCTCTCTCTCTCTCTCTCTCTCTCTCTCTCTCTTCTCAATAGAATTTCAAGATAAACGTTTGATTCCTCTCAACGCTTAAAACACATTTCTACTGAAAGTGTACTCGCGTGAATTGTATACAGAACGACACTAACATTTCAAACTCAAGAAAAATTTGTTTTAGCACTGAATTTCATGGTTTTACTTCTCAACTCTTGTACTTTCAATCAACTGGCGTCGAAACACTTTTCGTATCTACATACAAGAGTTTGAAAGATATTGTGAGGGAACTGGTCCAACTTCTTGGGTCGATAAACTTAAAACGTTCAATTAGGTTAATCTTAAAGTCTTAGGTGGTATTGCGTACAATACCTGCAGTTTAACAGGCAGTCATTGCTCAGAAGGTACGCAATCTTTGGTTACAAGATGAACGACAAGGACAAACACTAAATGGGCCACTGATGCCTTCCCCCTTTTTCTCAAACGATAGCCGTGTCCAACTCCACATGGAGTGGAAGTAGATCTCCCAAGTCTAGTCAAGGTCGCTTGAGGACGGACAGGGCTATTTTCAGTCCTCGCTGCGGACAGCACAGTCCACTGGCCAGTGGAAAACTAGCTAGTGATACCTCGTTTTATCCCTCTCACCATCTCCGAGATAAACAAGAGCGGCAAAACGAAAGTCACTTAGCCAGTTCCCCACTTGCCGTTTTAATTTGAAATGAATTTGAATTTTTAACGCCGAAGAAATAGTTGCAAACACCAAATACGGAGCAGATAGGCCATCTGTTACTTTTGTTAGCGAATTGCATTTAAATAACATGTGTCCTGTGATTTGTATTTAGTTGATTGAATTTTCTATCAATAGAAAAAATGTTTTATTTCATATTAAGTTAGGTTTTGTATAACGTTATACAAAATATTGCTCCCGCTATTATGTAAGTAACAGTGAAAGTGTTAACCAATAACAAGTTTTAGTTCAGCTATTTCCGCATGGAAAATGCAAGTTCACATGCAATTCTTGGTTCCGTCTCTTCAGCAGTTGCTTACCTTACCCCCAACCGAATGTCAGGCCTTCAAGGCATTTACTTACGCACGAGAGAGCAGCGTATGTAGAAGCTGATGTACTACAAGTACGCTACCGTTGGTTACAAAAACATTAAATGGAATATCTTATACCTTAGGACAGTAGCGACTTCTGAAATGGTGGCTGAGTGCCCCCTCTGGCTCAAAGAATTGCCTATGCGACCTAAAATACTGGTCCGACAATGATAAAGATATCTTACTCGCCAAAAAAAAAGTTAGCTACCCGTTCTGAAAAGCGCTATACCTCATTCCACTCATCATGTGCTGATTTTCAAATGCTTTATTATCGGCAAGTTAAACATACAACAAAAGAAAAACAAAGTAGCAAACATGGGACGGAAACAAGTTGTTTGCATCTCTCGAGCATACCATGCATACCATAAGCACCGTAAAGGACTGTCCTTCGATTAACACGGGCCGAAAAGACAGGTATGGAATTAACATCTCTACTTGTTATGTAGCACGCAAACTGGAGCCTTGGGGCAAACACAAGCGCTTCACGGCTACTTAGCAAGCATTCCTTCACTTGCATTCAATTTGCCCGAGGGGTACAGTAGCCACGGACATTCCCCTTTGCTTTCGTTTGCCTTGTACTTCACGCTACATCGAGCTCCCAAGATTCTCAGTCGAGCATTAACGCGTTAAGCGTGAAAGGCATGTCAACAAGGATAATTTAGAGCTACACCTTTTCCTCGGGGTGGTCATCCTCCATGGTCCAGGGGTAACATGTAGTAGTTGTGGTAGTAGTAGTAGTGGTAATGGTGGTGCTGATGGTGGGAACAACACACTGATATCACACATCCACATGCACGCACTCACATCTACATCCACGTTTTCATACATAAAGATGCTCCTATACCAAATATGTCTACACATTATTTACACAAACAACTTATCTCTATTAAGTACGTTCCCAAGCTTGGCCAGTTTTGTCTGTTTAGGATCAAGTCCCAGCATACTGACCTTTGTATGTGTGAAGCCAAAAATATCTCCGGTAATAAATTTTCCCTAACATTCTCCATCTGCATGCAATCTGCCAAAATATGCGTCCAGTCCTTCTGATCCCCACATTATGGGCAAACCCTCCTACCAGCATTTCCACACTCCCAATCTACGCCACGCTATTCCCGACCTCTGGTTCATACTCGATTGCAAAATATCTATTTCTTTACTCCACCCAATTTTATTTAATTTTCAGCTCCAATGATGATTTTATCTACATACAGATTCTATTTCTTGCCTGTTTATGTCACATAGTCGTCTTTTTCTCTTTTTTCAAGAGTTTATTATTTTCGATAATCCTTTTGTCAAACATCGTTTAAACCAATTTTTTGATAATCTCCATTGTAGCCCCGCTGCCCACCATTTTGAATGCTCTATGTTATTCATTTGATGCCGATAACATATTCCTCTCAGAGTTGTTTGGTTACTCTTAATTATTCGCAGCCAATGTCTAACTACACTTATTTTAGCAAATACCGCCTCTTCCCAGCATTCTGTCTGGAAGAACAACGCTGTTTGAGGTGTCCCCTAAACCCAGAACACCTTTCCAGAAATTGCATTGTATTTTATTTAGATTATCTACCTTCCCCATCCCCATATCACTCTTGCATATCGTAATGAAGGTCTAACCATTGCCTCATGCATGGTTTGTAATGCTTTTATTGGCATATCTAATACCCGGTTCAATAGTCTCAGTATTTTAGAAAGTTGTCCAATTCCTTTGTGTTTTATAACGCTGACTGGTTCTTAAGATCGCGGATTCAAACCCAACGGAGGACGATGGATTTTTTCGGGTGTAAAGATCCTTAGCGTGGTTTCTTTCGGAAGGGAAGTAAAATCAATGGTCCCGTGTCGTAAAAGAACTTCAAGCCTCTGAGTAGGTAACATTTAGCGGTGTTTTACGCCCAATATAAAATGAGACGTTGAGAACTGTACAGTTAATGGGTGTCCATAAATAAAGCTCAACTTAATTTTACTTTACCTCGGGGTGGCGAATTCCAACGAAACCCCCGTTAGCCAATTAATGTAATCTTACAGAGATGTGCGCAGTAAAAGTATTATTAGACTTACTCTGCTCCTCATAAAATGTATAAAAATAAATAGCATATTCACGACTTCTATAATTATTTTTCGAAGTCCTTCTCCATATGTAGGATTGACACCTCCTAGGACTTACAAGTGAATGCCTAGGGCTCAAAGCCTATCGTGGAGACAACGGAACGAAACCGCAGAATGGACAACCTGGAACGAGAGGTCAGCAAAAAAAATGGCGTGTTATTTATGGACGCTCTTTGACTGCTGTGGTTCTCAGCGTCCCATTCTATATTGGGCGTGAAAGAGCGCTTAATTTTTCTCAGAGGCCTGTCTATCAGGCTTGAGGTTCTTTTACGTGCCGTAAATGTACGACACTGGACCAACGGCTTTACTTCCCTTCCGAAGGAAGCCATGCCAAGGATTTTTACACCCGAAAAAATCCATCGTCATCCGCCGGGTTTGAACCCGCGACCTTGGGTATATGAAGTCAGCATGGTAACCATTACACCACGGAGGGCGACGAGTGGTCAGCCCGTAGCCAGGCATGAGCGTGAGGAAGTGGATGGTATAAAATGCAAGCGAAATGGATAATGAAACAATTAGAGGAATGAGTGGCGGGGGAAACCGGAGGATCAGGAGAATCCCACCCTGGCGCCGCTTCGTCCATCACAAATCCCAAATACGGGTGCTTGGGATCGAAACCGGCCGCCTAGATGAGAGGCGAGCGGTCTAACTACTCAGCCTTCGTATAATTGTATGGCCAAAATTGAAAAAACTTATAATACCTAAAAATAAATAAATATCTAAAATTATGAAAGAACTTATTTTTAACATTTTAAAATATTATGAATAAAATGCATTTGAAACTAAAAAAATCTAATGTAATCCATTCACATGACTTTCTCTGTATCCCTGCAACACAATTTTGTTAACAAGTTTATGCTTCTATTTACTTCATGCTAAGTGAGAAACAATTAGCAGAAATAGTCTTATTACTTGCATCCCTGTAAGTAGGAGCGAAATAAGGGAGTAACACAGGTTAAAGTGATAACAAAAAATGGTTGTTATGTGACTGAAGTTCCTTTGTATGGACAGCAATTGTTAAATTCCTGTATGAGAAAATTATAAGTTTTAAAGCTGAAACCAAAAACAAGGAGTATCTCAAAAATGATCAACTCCACGAAAAAAATGTATATAACATAAATTGTGTGTTTTAATGCGCTCTACAATTGTTGTGTGGTAGGTTTTTGTCCATCTCTTAGGGTTTAGTAGCTATGCAAAATTCTGTAAAATTCATCCAGAATAAAGTAGTCTTCAGAGGTATTCCCAGAAAATGCAAGATATACATATTATTTGGCAAGTATATATTTTTAATATATGATATTTTAATCAAAATCGTTAGAGCCGTTTAATAGAAAATCAAAATTTTCGAAATTTTTTCCATGTGAAGGGTAGTTAGGGGTGGAGAATTTTCTTGAAAATCTTCGTGGAAGATATGGAACTTAAATACCAAGTTTTGTATTTAACGGTCTTTTCGTTTTTGAACTATACTGCCCACAGACACAGACACACAGGACATTTTTCTAAAAATGTTTTTTTTTTGGATTTAGGTGGTCTCAAAACATGTTTTTCCGGTGAAATCTCGGTATCAAATTTTTTGATACAATGCAATACCTTCTCTATACACTATGTACATAGTACGTATAGAGAAAGTAAAAATAAGCACTAAATTATTAACAAGTGCAATTATTGAAATTCCACATTCCTCAAATTACCTTTTGATCTCCAACCCGAAGCTACAATAAGCGATCTGCTGTCGAGTGGCCAGCACTCTGGCTTCTCCTCTTAAGGTGCCTGGTTCGATTCCTGGCTGGGATGTAGAGTTTGGTATTTAATGAATTTTCATTTGTTGGTTATGTTGTTCAGGCACACGTACACGAACATTCTTCTATAAATTTCCTTTTTGAGGGGGGGGGATACAGGGAACTCTAAAACGTATATGATGAATTTGAAGTTCCGCTGTCTTTGCTGATCAGGATGTAAAATGTGAATGATCATTTCCATTTGAGAAAAGTATAAGCATTTGAAAATTTCAACCAAAAATTAAAAATACCTCAGATATAGTTAACCCCACAATTAGGTAGGTATATATATTTGTGTGTTTTAACGAGGCCTTCATTTTGTGTGCAGCAAGATTTTGTCTATCTCTACTCGTTTTTCAGCTACATTAAAGTCATTCAGAATGAAAAAGACTTTTGAAAGGCTATTCCCAGAAAATCATTGATATGCATTTCATTGATGATATAAATATCTTTACTATGAAGTATTTCGTTCAAAATCGCTACAGACATTTTTGTGAAAATCAAAATTTCCAAAACAATCTTCCTTTTAAAGGGTAATACAAATCTTCTATTTAAAGGGCAGTTTGCGGTGAGGGGAATTTTCTGAAAATCTTTTGGTCGCATTCTTTAAAGATGCTGAGTTTAAATAAAAATTTTGGTATATTTTACACAGACACAGGATAATTAACAATGCTCTGTTCCTCAAAACATGTATTTCAGGTGAAATCTCGGCATCGAATTTTTAGGTGACTTATCGTTTGAGAAAAGTTATACCTTCGTAGTTTAAAATTGAAACCAGTAACAAGGAATATCTCGGAAACAGTCAACCCTATAAATATATATAACATAAACGTTATGTTTTATTTTGTCTGCTTTTACGGTTCACCAGTTATACACAATTCATCCAGAATGAAGAAGTCTTCAGGATTCCCAGAAAATCCAAGATATGCATTTTATTTGTGATGTAAATATCTTCAATATACGGTATTTTAATCACAATCGTTAGAGAAAATGTTTGGTTTTTGAGAAAACCAAAATTTCCAAAAGTTTCTATATAAAGGATAGTTAGGGGTTGAAAGTATTCGTGTCGTATCCTTTGAAGATACTAAACCTAAATACCAAGTTTCGTATTTAACGGTGTTTTTGTTTTAAGTTATGGTATCTACAGGGACACACACACACACACACACACACACACACACACACATAGACACATACACGCGTGCGCGCGCGACACAAGGAACCTCAAAACATATTCTTCGGTTAAATCTCGGTATTGAATTTTGGGTGAAATACAACAGGTTCTCATACGCCATGTATCTAGACGTGTAGAAAAAGTATAAATAAGTTTAACTAGTGCATTTCTCTTATAAACACTCCTTTGTAAACATTGTAAAAAGAATTAATTATTTACAGGCGGGTATCCTTAGTCGAGGAAACCTGTAACATTTCTACGAGCACCGTAAAAGGAAAAGATCTTCGTGGTCGTCGGTTTCTAGTTATGGCGATATTAGATACCCACATCATATGAAAGTCAAGGCCTACCTCATCTAGACAAAGCAGAAGACTAAAACAATATCCGATTCTCACCGCCTGTTGTGACCGGAGACGGGGCGGAAGTCACCGGATGTTTCGAAACGATAATGTCACGACATTTTCAAACCGCAGACCACGGAGTCATTCGCTCGCAGATTACTGCCAAATTCCTCTGCACAAAACCAGCTTGCAAGTTTTCTCAATAGTGTTCTGAAGAGTATATAAATCACACAGGCAGAAAATACAATTTATGTTTTCACAGAGAAAACTGATTTAAGAATTTGGAGAGATAATAGATTAAAGGTCTGACTGGTGAAGTTTCAGCCATTTTTGGTAAAATATGCTTTTTGTGTTTTGTATTCGTTCTTTACTTTCTCTACAAGTACTAAGTACATGGTGTATAGAGAAGGTATTATATTCCACCCAAAAATTTGATACCGAGATTTCACCGTAAATACATGTTTTGGATCCCCCTGAATCCAAAAAAAAAAAAAAAAAAAACATTTTTAGATAAAATGTTCGTGTGTGTGAGTGTCTGTAGACACCAGAGATCAAAAACGAAAAGACCGCTAAATACCAACTTGATATATAAGTTTCGTATCTTCCAAGAATGTGACAGGAAGATTTTCAAGAAAATCCGTCCACTCCAAACTACCCTTTACATGGAACTTTTTTCGAACATTTTGATTTTCTCAAAAATGGCTCTGACGATTTTGATTAAAATATCTTATATTTAAGATATTTACATGGCAAATCAAATGTGTATCTTGAATTTTCTGGGAATAGCCTCTAAAGACCTCTTTATTCTGGAAGAGTTTTATTGTATTTTGCATAACTGGTAAACCGTAAGAGATAGACAAAAATTTACTACACAATAGCATAGATGGCGATAAAACACACAATTTATGTGATATAAATTTTTTCGTTGATTTGATAGTTTTTGAGATATTCCTGTTTTTAGTTTCAGCTATAAAACATCTATACTTTTCTCATACAGGAATTTGTCAACTCCTGTCAATACAAATAAAGAAACTTCAGTCACATAGCAACTAGCTTTTGACTATCACTTTATTTCATTTTTATTTACAGGGAAACAAACAATAAGACTATTTCTGCTAATTTCTTCGCAATTAGCATTAAGTAAATTGAAGCATAAGATTTTTAACAATAATTTTTGCAGAAATGTAGAGAAAGTCATGTGAATGGAACACATCCGATTTTTTTTTTTTCATGGATATATGATAGCAAAGTTTCCAAGCCTTAAGACGTCTGCAACTTGCCCTAATTACAGCATATCTAAAGCTCTATATTATTAAATGTCCGAACATTTAAGATCTCAAGAAAACATTTGGCAACAGATATGGACCAAGACAGAAGGAGATGGAAGCATCAGAACAAGACGGCTACACGGAACACAAGTACAGAAGTGCATTAGTCAAGATAACTAGTGTTAATCAGTAGAAAAAAACATCTGATGTGATCCATTCACATGACTTTCTCTACATCTATGTAACAAAGTATTCTTTAAAAACTTATTTATTCACTTCATGCTAATCAACACAAAATTAGCAAAAATGGTCTTATTACGTGCTTCCATGAAGTAGAAGGGAAATAAAGGATTACACTAGGCTAAAGTGATAGTCAAAAGCTGGTTGCTATGCCATTGAAGTTCCTTTTTTGTATGAACGGGAGTTGACAAATTCGTGTATCAGAAAAGTATTAAGTATTTTATAGCTGAAACCAATAACAAGGAATATCTAAAAACGATGAAATCCACGAAAAAAAGTATATAACATAAATTACGTGATTTAACGAGCTCTACATTTTCAATCAGGTAAGTTTTTGTCCATCTCTTACGGTTTACCAGTTATGCAAATTTCCGCAAAATTCATCCAGAATAAAGATGTCTTCAGAGGTTATTCCGATAAAATTCAAGATATACTTTTATTTGCCGTGTAAATATCTTTAATATACGATATTTTAATCAAAATCGTTAGAGGCATTTTTGAGAAAATCAAAATTTTCGAAAATGTTTCTATGTAAAGGGTAGTTGGGGTGATGTGATTTTCTTGAAAATCTTCGTGTTGCATCCTTGGAAGATACTAAACTTAAGTACCAAATTTGGTATTTAACGGACTTTTTGTTTTTGAGCTGTGCTGCCCACAGACACACACACACTGACAGACGGACAGCCAGACTGACAGACAGACTGACAGAGACACAGGCATGGACTTTTTCTAAAAATCCTTTTTGTTTTTTGATTCAGGTGGTCTCAAAACACATTACTTGTGAAATGTCGTATCGAATTTTTGGGTGCAATACAATACCTTCTCTATACATTATGTATATAGTACGTGCAGAGAAATAATAAATAATGACTAAAGTGTAAGTGCATATAACGAACCAAAAAAATTGCTAAATTAACTCTTAAAACAACGGCATATTTTATAGTAGGTAATACCATGTTATTTAGAACAAATTATGTGAGCGATTAAGATCAAAAGGAGGATCCCTCCTGGAATGGCTAACCAGAACTGTCAAACCAAAGAGAGAGAGGTCCGTGTCCCCTCGGGACGTTATGGGCTAATACTAATACTAATACTGATTATTAAATTTCACTTGCTGTTGTTCTGACATGTATAACATTTCCACAAGTCAGATAGTGTGCTTTTGATAAATATTAATATATATTTTTAGATTTTTTATTTTCAGCAATGTAAATAACCTTTTTACAAATAGCTTAATAATGCATCACTTTTCATATAGATAGTTTCATTCTTACAAATAAATTCTTTTAAAAGAATCCGACATGTTCTATTCATAAGATCTTTGCTACGTGATTTGAAAACTATTCTTATAGAAGATTATTCTTCTATCTACTTCAAGCTAATCTAGAAGAAAGGTCTTATTACTTGCTTCCTTGTTAGTAGAAGGGAAATGAGGGAATACATTAAGTTAAAGTGCTAGTAAAATCTATTAAAAGCTGTTGCTATGCGATGACGTTGAAATTCTCTTTGCATGGCCTGGGAAACAACAAAATTGCGTGTTATAGAATTCTACATTTTTTGTGTATTAAGAATTGACCAGTCATGCAAAAGACATTGAGAATGAACATGACTTCAGGGGCTATTCCCAAGAAATACAAGATGTGCATTTTATTTACCATGTAAATAGTTTTAATATACGGTATTTTAATCAAAGTCGTTAGAACTATGTTTGAGAAAATAAATAGTTTCGAAAAATCTTCCATGTAAACAGTAGTTTGAAGGGGAATTTTCTCAAAATCGTGTCGCGTTCTTAGAAGATGCTAAACTTAAATAGCAATTTTGACATCTAATAGACTTTTCGTTTTAGAGTTATGCTATCCCCTAACACACACACGGACGGGAATGTTTTCTAAACATGCTTTTTATTAGTTCAGGGGTGCTCAGAACGCGTATTCCGGTGACATGGGTATCCCATTTTGGATGAAATACAAATTCTTACCTTGTACATACATAGTAACTGGCAGAAAAAATAATTAGTATAACTGCATTCGATATTGAAAAGAGGAAAAACTCGTCTTTCTTTGGTACTTTCTCTACCTGTACTTAGTGCATAGAGAAGGTATTATATTGCACCCAAAAATTCGATACCGGCACTTCACCGGAAGACATTTTTGGGACACCATGAATCCAAAATAAGCATTTTTAGAAAAAGGTCCTGAGTATGTCTGTGAAGAGCATAGCTCAAAAACGAAACGACCGTTAAATACCAAACTTGGTATTTAAGTTTGGTATCGTCCATGGATGAGACACGAAGATTTTCAAGAAATCTCCCCACTCCACACTACTCTTTATTTATATGGAATATTTTTCGAAGTTTTTGTTTACTCAAAAGGACTCTTACGATTTTGACTAAAATACGTTATGTTTAAGACATTTTTATGACAAACGAAATGTATATCTTGAATTTTTTGGGAATAGCCTCTGAAGACCTCTTCATTCTGGATGACTTTTATATAGCTGGCAAACCGTAAGAGACAAAAAGCTTATTACACAAAAATGTAGATCTCATTAAAACACGCAATTATTGTCATATACATTTTTTTTTTTTTTTTTTTTTTTTTTGTAGAATTAACCGTTTTCGAGATATTGCGAATTATTGGTTTCAATTTTAAGCCACTTACATTTTTCTCAAATGGGAAGACATCTTTTTTCTCGTTTCTCGTTTGGTTACTCCTGTCAAGCAAAGAGATTGGAATTTCAATTGTTTCACATAGCGACCGGCTTTTAAAGGACGAAAGGCTATCGATTTTGCCTGCGCATTTTATTTCCCTTCTACTTACAACGAAGCTAGTAAAAAGACTGATTTTACCTTGATTAGCTTGATGCAGATAACAGATTAATGTTTTAAATGAAAGGTTTGTTTGCCGAACAGCTAGAGGACTTCATGTGAATGGAACACATTAGATTTTTACCCTTCTACTTGCAAGACACCAAGTTCTGCTAATGTTTATCTGGATTATCATGAAGTAGATAGAAGAATAAGCTTTTTAACAATAACTTGTTACAGAGATACAGAGAAATTCATATGTTTGGATTATACAATTAATTTGTTAGGTTTTCTAATGGACAGGTATGCACTAATGCAAAAATATTAACAGTCATTCATAATTTTCAATACAGATGTAGTAATATTAACTAATTCTGTTAATAAATATTTAAACTTTCTCTAACATTTATTTACAATATACATAGTAGATAGAGAAGGTTCGTATGCCAACCAAACATTCGATATCGAGATTTCACTGGAAAGATTTGTTTTGAGACCATCTGATTCCATAGAGTCCGTGTGTGTGTCTGTGGGCAACATAGCACAAAACGGAAAGTAGGTTAAATACCAAACTTGGTGTTTAAGTTCAGTATTTTCCAAGGATGGGCCACGAAGATTATTAGGAAAATTCCCATCTACTACTGCCCATGGAGCATTTTTCGAAAATATTAATTTTCTCAAAATGTACTCTAATGGTTTTCTTTAAATTACTATAAATTTAAGATAGTCAAACGAAATTATTATAATTTTAATTTGCTAGCAATAGCCTATGAATATATCTTCATTTTGGATGAATTTTGTATGGTTAGTAAACCGTAAGAGTAGACAAAAGCTTGCTACAGAAATGTTCGTTAAAACACACAATTTATGTCATAGGCATTTGTAATTAGCTGTTTCCAAATATACCTTATTATTGGTTTCAATTTTAAATTAATTAAACTTTATGAATCGGGAGGTAATCTTTCTTTTCATACCTCTTTTGTTTTACTTCTAGCCACACAAAGAGAATCGAATTTCAATTATTTCACATAGCTTTTAAAATATTTGACTATCATGTTAGTCTTATGTACTCCCTTGTTTTTCTTCTGCTCACAAGGGAGCAAGTAATAAAGGAATGGTTGCTAATGTTTATCTCGATTAGCATGATGTAAATAAATTATAATATTTTGTAAGAATAGCTAATGTCATAACGGGTAGAGAAAGTAATGTGAATGGAACACATCAGATTTCTATTTCCCTCACTATGCAATAAAAATATTTTACAGATTATAAGTAGAGTACTGATTATATCAGTAATGTATTACTTTCTCTATATGTACATAGTACATAGACAAGATATTGTACTGCACCCAAAATTTGATACAAAGATTTCACCGAAAATATATGTTTTGGGACCCCCTGAATAAAAAAAAAACACATTTTTAGAAAAATGTCCGTGGTGTGTGTGTGTCTGGGCAGCATAACTCAAAAACATAAAGTACTTTAAAAACCAAACTTGATATTTTAAGTTCAGCATCTTTCAAGGATGCGACATGAAGATTTTGAAGAAAATCTCCCACCTTGAACTACTCTTTACACTGAAAAATGTCGAAAGTTTTGGTTTTCTCAAAAATGGTTCTAACGATTTTGAATAAACCTCTTATATTTAAGATATTTACATGTCAAATAAAATGTATATCTTGAATTTTATGGAAATACACTCTAAAGACATCTTCAGCATGATCTTTGTATAAATAGTAATCCGTTAGAGATAAACAAAAACTCACTACACGAAAAATATAGATATCGTTAAAACACAATTTATGTCATATACCTTTTTGTAGAGTTAAACGTTTCAAAGGTGTTCCTTATCATTTTTTTTTTAATTTTAAACTACTTAGACTTTTCTGGAATAGGAAATCATCTTTCGTTTCATACCTCTTTTGTTTTACTCCTAGCCACACAAAGAGAAAAAAATTTGAATTGTTTCACATAATTTTTAAATTTTTTGACTATCACGTTAGCCTAATGTACCCCCTTATTTTCTCTCTGCTTATAAGCAAACAAGTAATCAGAGAATTTTGGTTATTGTTTTCTGTGTTAGCATAATGTAAATAAAGTAATAATGTTTTGTAAGAATGGTTTGTTTGCTTAACGGCAGAAAAGTCATATGAAAACAACACATCAGGTTTCTCTTTCACTCGCTATGCAATGAAAGTGTTTTACAGATTATAAGCATTATTGATTGCATTAGTACCTAATTTTGATTGCAGGATTGCCCGAGTCTTTGTTTTCTGCTTCCTCAGAGGATATTTGGGTTTCTATCTGAGATGAAATATGCACCCTCCCAGCTTAGAAAAAGTATGTGCGTGTGCGTGAATCTGAAGATTCTTTGCATACTTCAAGTTATACACACAGTGATGAACGCAGAAAGGCAGAAACCTTTGTGTGGGAAATACGTAATTCAAACTGGTTAATTGCCTATTGCATTTCACAACACTTAAAAACGAAAAAACGTTTATTATACTGTTCTCATAAGAATTTGGTAATTTTCTTTTACTTTCAGTCCCATATTTCAGCCGATATTTACAGAAACATTTGTAATACCACATTTAAATCAATATGAAATATCTAAGACACGGAATGGAATCTCGAGGCTGAAGAAAGAAGCGATGCCGGGTATCCTGCTTGTTAATGACTCAAATGAATCACAAATAAAATGTTAACATACCTTAACTTTGCTCTCGTTTAACGTGTAACATAGAACATAATCATTTGTGGTTGAGTTGGCTGAAGTGTTCTTTTTACTTTCTCTACACGTACTATGTACATAGTGTATAGAGAATGTATTGCATTCCACCCAAAAATTCGATACTGAGATTTCACCGGAAATACATGTTATAGATTCCCTTGTATCCAAAAAAAAAAAAAACATTTTCAGATAAAAGTCCATGTGTGTGTATGTGTGTGTCCATGTGTCTGTGAACACGATAACTGAAAAACGAAAAGTCGCTAAAATACCAAACTTGGTATTTAAGTTTAGTATCTTCCAGGGATGCGACACGAAGATTTTGAGAAATGTCCCCCACTCCAATCTACCCTTTACATGGAACTTTTTTCGAAAATTTTGATTTTCTCCAAAATAGCTATAAAGATTTTGATTAAAATATCGCATATTAAAGATATCTACCTGACAAATAAAATTTATATCTTGAATTTTCTGGGAATAGCCTCTGAAGACTGCTTTATTCTGGATGAATTCTATACAGAATTTCGCATAACTGCCTAAACCGTAAGAGATAGACAAAAACTTACTACACAAAAATGTAGATTGCGATAAAGCACACACTTTAAGTCATATATATTTGTATCTCGTTTAAACACACCATTATGTTATATGCATATATGTGTTTGTTGTGCTTTCCTTTTATTGGCTCAGTTTTAAAAAAACTTATACTTTTATCAAACAAAATCAATACATCATCATACATCATTATTTTTGATTTGTTTTTTTTTTTTACTCCTTGCCATGTAAACAGAGTTGAATTTTAATGTCAATTTAAAATATGTGACAGTATATTCTTTCAATTCCCATTTATTCATAGAGAACTATATAACAACGTCATTTCTGTTAATATTTATCTCGATTATCATGAAGTAGATAGAAGAATAATCTTTTGTAAGAAGTTTATTCGCAGAACAGGTAGTGAAAGTCATTTGAATGGAAAACATCAGATTTTTTTTTTTCCCAACTCCCTACTTCGTCAAATTAAAATTTTCCATAAGATTACTGATGCTAAAAAGGCTGCATTTAGATTGTCTTTACGACATGAAAAACACAGCCCTTGTGACCTGGAGTAATAAATTCAAGAAGTTTATAATCTTTTTTTGGTGTTTTGTCCAGACATGTTTGGAAGTAGCAGACCACAATAGCTGTTTGCGAGGTATTTACAGATTTTTTTCATATAGAGAGCATAACTCAAGCAAGTTTCCCAAGAAAGGTTGTCTTATTATTACTTTTCTTTCTGCTAAATATGATTTCTGTAAAAATACTGGTTGCTTCAAGGTCCAGACGAGTTTTCTATACAGCACCTGTTGAGGGTCAGTCGCTATGCAGCTGACGTACGTTTAATTCTTTTCCAAACAGTTTTTATCAGGTAACGCTGTAGTATGTTCAAACATCTTATATAACTAATTCTAAAGGTGGACCCGACTAATTACTAAAGATACATTTCTTGTTTCATAGATATACCGTGTAATGAGAATAGATAACTTATATCCTACCTATTATTTCTTGCGGGCGAAAAATATATTGCATGTTTGGTGAACTGGAATTCGTACCGATTGTAATAGAAACATACATATTTTCTATTTTGCTAGTGTTATTTTATGGCTCGTTGATGACCAAAAATTACCAGAAATGACCTCTAAAGTGACGTTAAATTAATGAAAATACTACATAAAATCTTATGCATTCAATTAACATTACTTTCTCTACATATTTTCTAAAAAAATATTCTTACAAATGCTTATTCTTCTATGAAAAATGAATTAAAACTTTTTAAATTATATTTATTAATTGCACAAACATAAGATTGAATAATAGTTACTGCAGATTCAAAAGTTAAAAGGAGAATTTGTGTTATAATTAATAAAGTAGAAGGGGTAGAATTATTGTTATAATTCATGATAATCAAGGCAAACTTTAACAAAAATATACTTTTATTACTCATTTCCTTGTAAGTAAAAAGAAAATAAGAGAATACACTAGGCTAAAGCGACAGTCAAGCCTTTTTAAAGCTGGATGTTATGTGATTGAAAGTTTGTTCTCTTTGTAGGTGAGGAGTAAAGCAAGAAAAATAGAAACGACAAATTTCCCATATCAGAAAAGAATACACTAGACCAGTGTTGGCCAAATGGCGGGCCTAGTCAGTATGTTTCATCCGGCCCGCGAATAAATATCTTCCTTTTTTTTTTAACTTCCTGCATAGATATCATTTTAGTTTTTGATCGCATATTTCAAAATTTTAAAGTATTTCAATCACAGATGGAACTTTTCAACAATGTCATAAGACGTTAAGTAGAGTAGCCCGGTGAGCTACCACGTGAGCTCCAATGTGATTCACTCTTCAACAACAGAGGCAACTGGTGTTGATTTTGAGAAACTCGTTTCAAAGGAACATTTTCCACATCTTAGATACCGGTATTAAAACTTACTTCCATATTACATGTGTGAAACTACCTTCTCTGCTATGAAACTGGTGAAATCAAAGTCCAGAAACAGATTAACTGATTCAATGTTATCTCATATTCTTAAAATTGCAACATCAGAACTGGAAGTGGATTTTAAATCTTTTGTAAAAGATTTTGACAAACCTTATTGTTGTTAGTAAAAAGCAATGCTTGTTTCTTTACTGTGTTTGTAATAATATTAAAAATAATATGTTCTTAAGTTGCCATTGCTGTTATTTTATTTTTAATATAGTTTTATATTATTACTTTTCCTGGCCCTCAAGTAAGGCCCTTATTGTAATCTGGCCTTAGTGTATTACTAATTAGCCATCACTGCACTAGACTAAAGCGACAATCAATCCTTTTTAAAGCTGGATGCTATGTGATTGAAATTTGACTCTCTTTGTTTGCCCAGGAGTAAAACAGAGAAACAGAAACGACAAATGTCCAATACAGAAAAGTTAATTATTTTAAAATTGGTACCAACCACGAGAAATATCTCGGAAACGGTTGACTCCACAAAAAATATATATGACATAAGTTGTGTGTTTTAACAAGATCTACATTTTGTATGTAGTTACCAGTTATGCAAAAGTCATGTAGAATAAAGAGGTCTTCAGCGGCTATTCAAAATTTAAAATATACTTTTATTGGTCATATAAATATCTTTTATATACGGTAGCTTAAACAGAACCACTTTTGAGAAAATCAAAATTTTCGAACATATTTCCATGTAAAGGGAGGCTTGGGGTGGGAGAAGTTTCTTGAAAATCTTTGTGTCGCATCCTTGGGAGGTTCTGAACTTAAGTATAAAATTGTGTGTTTAACTGACTTTTCGTTTTTCAGTTATGTTGTTCACAGACACACACACTCGGACTCACTGAAACACGGACTCAGAAAAATACTTTTTTGGTTTTAGGGCACCCTAAAATGTGAATTTCAAGCAAAATCTCGGTATCGACTTTTTCTCTACCTATGAACTAAGTAGAGAAAGTAAAAAATGCAAATTATGGATAGAGGGGACGCTAAAACATGTATTTTTAGTGAAAACTCGGTATAGACATTTTGGGTGGAATGCAATCCTTTCTCTACCTATGTATTATGCAGAGGAAGTAAAAACGTGAAAAAATGATTTGTTGAAAACGGTATGTATGTAGAGAACTATGGAAATTCAAAGTATCTCGAACTTGAAGGATGACCAGCTATCCGGAAGAACATTTCTTTACAATGAAAAAAATGTTCCATTCACACGACCTTCTCTACACCTCTGCAACAAATTATTGCTAAAAAGTCTATGCTTCTATATACTTCATGCTAATCGAGGAAAAATTAGCAGAAATAGTCTTATTACTTGTTTCCTTGTAAGTAGAAACGAAATAAGGGAGTGCCATAGCTAAAGGGATAGCAAAAGCTGATTGCTATGTGACTGAATTTCCTTTGTTTTTAAGGCCAGGAGTTGACAAATCTGTATGAGAAAAGTAAGTTTTTCAAAGCTGAAACCAAAAAGAAGGAATATCTAAAAAAATTATCAACTCCACGAACAAAATGTACATAACATAAATTGTGTGTTTTAGCGTGCTCTACATGTTTTGTATTGTAAGTTTTTGTCCATCTCTTACGGTTTAGCAGTTGTACAAAATTCCGTAAAAGTCATCCTGGATAAAGTAGTCTTCAGAGGCTACTCCCAGAAAATTCAAGATATACATTTTATTTGTCAGATAAATATCGTTAATATACGATACTTTAATCAAAATCGTTAGAGCCATTTTTGAGAAAATCAAAATGTTCGAAAAAATGTCCATGTAAAGTATAGTTGGGAGTGGGGAATTTTCTTGAAACCTTCGTGTCGCATCCTTGGAAGATACCAAGCTTAAATACCAAGTTTGATATTTAACGATCTTTTCGTTTTTGATCTCTGCTGTCCACAGACACACAGATACACACACACAAACACACAAACGGACCTTTTTCCAAAAATGTTTTTTTTGGATTCAGGGGAACCCAAAACATATATTTCCAGTGAAATCTCGGTATCAAATTTTTGGGTGGAATGTAATACCTTCTCTATACACTATGTGCATAGTACATGTAGAGAGAAAAAATATTAATAACAATAAATATAGAATAAATAGCAATGGCATAATTTGAATAGATATTAAAGAATTTTATATATGATTATAATAATGAATAATAAAATAAATTATAATAAATAATGATTAAAAATTAATAGTAAATTAACATTAAATAAATTGACAAAGGATAATAATAAATAATTTAATATATTAACTTTAGTATAATAAATAAATAAATAATAAGTTAAAATTAAATGAATTGATAAAAGGATAATAAGAAATAATTAAATATATTAACTATAGTAAATGAAGTGATAATTGATATTAATTATTAATAGTTTAAAATAATAATATACATTTTAAAAAAAATATTTATATATATATATATATATATAATTTAAAATTTTAGGTAATTGATAATAATTAATATAATACATAAGCATTTAAATATTAAGTAATTTTGATAAATATATAGGTTCAGATGCATAATTTAATTTAAGTTATTTAGGTTTTAATCTGACAATTGTATATTTTATTTTGTAAAATTAAAAAAAAATGTTTGTTAATAAATGAAATAAGGTCTGAGATATTTGCCCCGGTGTAAGTAATTAGATATCGGGGTGTAGTATACAGATTTTATTTTTATTTATAGTACGTGTAGAGAAAGTAAAAATCTGATATATTCCATTCAAATCACTTTCTCTACATCTCGGTACAAATTATTGTTAAAACGATGCTGATCGTGATAAACATTAGCGGAAATTCTTTATAAGCAGAAGAGAAATACGAAATGCTCTAGGCTAAATCGATAGTAAACTCTTTTACTCGTAAAAGCTGGTTGCCCTGTGGTTGAAACGCGTATCTTTGTATGGCCATGTTTAAAACTGAAAGCAATAACAAGGTTTATCTCGAAAACGACCATACTCTTCTACCCAAGGTCGCGGGTTTAAACCCGGCGGAGGACGGTGAATATTTTGGGGCGTAAAACTCCTTAGCATGGCTTCCTCGGAAGAAAAGTAAAGCCGATGGTCCTGTATCGTGAATTTACGTCACTTAAAAGAACCTCAACCCTGATAAAGAGGCATCTGAGCAATATTAAGTGGTATTTCACACCCAACATGTTGAGAAGTTAAATTGCGTCCAAAAATAAAAACTCGATTTTCTTTATTCGGAAATGGTCAATACCACGAAAAAAATGCTTGTGATATAAATTGTGTGTTTTAACGATATCTACATTGTCCATGTCTTACGGTTTATCCGTTATGCAAAAGTCATCCAAAATGAAAACTCTTCAGGGGGAATCCCCTCCCCCCCAGAAAATTCAAGATATACATTTTATTTGTCATATAAATAATTTTAATATACGGCATTTTAGTTCAAAACGTTAGAACCATTTTTGAGAAACTCAAAATTGTCAAAATTGTTTCATGTAAAGGATAGTTTGAGTTGGAGAAAGTTTTCTCAAGCTCTTCGTGTCGCATTCTTAGAAGATCTAAACTTAAATACCAAGACTTTTCGTTTTTATTAATTATCATGTTCAAATACACATGAACACACACACACACACACACACACACACACACACACACGCGCGCGCGCGCGGACCTTCCTCAAAAAATGCATTTTTATACAGGGTATCCTAAAACGTGTATTTGCGGTGAAATATCGGTATTAGTTTTTGGGTATAGTGCAATACCTTCTCTACTAACTTGCCATATAAATACTATGTACAGAAAATAAAAACCGTTCCACTTCCAAATGATATTCTGGGTGCATAGTTGGAATAGACTATGTCTCCTAGAAAAGGTCTTCCACTAGTAGCTGTGTCGGAGGTCGGAGGAGATTCCGAACTGCAGCTATGAGCTTATTGTATGTCAGACACTAGGAGGATAGGATGAGAGTAATTTCAAAGGGCGGCCGAAACCGGACAGCGGGGGAAGATCCACCTAGCATAGCAATATTTCATCCCTGACCAAACTCCCTGTGTGTACAGACGACTTCTAGCGACATCCCTCCACCGAAAGCGCAGTCACAACCACAGAAGGGCGTCACCACCGCTATCCTTGCCGATACTTATAACCCTGAAAGAGACCGGTTGAATGAAATGGAGAAGAAATGTAGTAACGGGAAATTCGGGGTGATGAAGAAACCTATCCATCATTTGTCTAGTAACCCGGAAAACCCCGAAAAAGTCATGGTACAGCGGGTTCGGCCACGGGAATCGATGGCACGACTTTCCGAATGTCAGTCTCAAGACGAAACCTCTGAACCACCTGGCTCGGTTCCATAAGTAGATACAAGTCAAAATTTTCAGCCTGCGGAATTTTATCCTTTGGAGAACAAAGTTCTTTTACGTATATTCTTAATTTTCTTTCCTAATCTATCTTATTCAAGAATTCCTCATAATGTCCCAAATGCTGGTCAATCCCTTGCATCTTCTCGAGTATCTCGTCTGTTCTTTCTAACCATGTTATCGATGTCGGAATATTAAGATATTGTGATGACATAAGAAGTGCATATCTTGAATTTTCTGGGAATAGCCTCTGAAGAGCTCTTCATACTGGATGACTTTTGTATAACTAGCAAATCATAACAGATAGAAAAACATTTACCACACAAAAAATGTAGATCTCATTAAAGCAAACAATTACTGTTATACATATTTTTACTTTCTCTATACTCACTATGTACATAGTGAATAGAGAATGTATTGCACTCCACCAAAAAATTCGATACCGAGATTTCACCGGAAATATATGTTTTAGGGTCCCCTGTATCCAAAAAAAGTATTTTCAGAAAAAGGTCCGTGTATGTGTGTGTGTGTCTGTCCGTGTGTTCGTGTGTCCGTGTGTCTGTGAACACGATAACTCAAAAACGAAAAGTCGGTAAAATACCAAACTTGGTATTTAAGTTTAATATCTTCCAGGGATGCGACACGAAGATTTTGAGAAAAATCCCCCCACCCCAAACTACCCTTTACATGGAACTTTTTTCGAAAATTTCGATTTTCTCAAAAATGGCTCTAACGATTTTGATTAAAATTTCGTATATTAAAGTTATTTACCTGACAAATAAAATTTATATTTTGAATTCTCTGGGAATAGTCTCTGAAGACTACTTTATTCTGGATGAATTTTTCATAATTACTAACCGTAAGAGATGGACAAAAAGTTAACACACAAAAAATGTAGAGCACGTTAAAACACACAATTTATGTTATATACATTTTTTTCGTGGAGTTGATCGTTTTTTAGATATTCCTTTTTCTTAGTTTCAGCTTTGAAAAACTTATAGTTTTCTTATTCAGGAATTTGTCAACTCCTGTCCATACAAACAAAGGAACACCAGTCACATAGCAACCAGCTTTTGGCTTTCACTTTAACCTATGGTACTCCCTTATTTCGGTTCTACTTACAATAAAGCAAGAAATAAGACTATTTCTGCTAATTTTTTTCTGATGAGCATACAGTAAATAGAAGTATAAACTTTTTAAGAATAATTTGTTGCAGGGATATAGAGAAAGTCATGTGAATGGTACACATCAGATTTTTACTTTCTCCATACGCACTATGTACATAGTGTATAGAGAAAGTATTGCACTCCACCAAAAATTCGATACCGAGATTTCACCGGAAATATATGTTTTAGGATCCCCAATATCCAAAAAAAGCATTTTCACAAAAACGTCCGTGTGTGTGTGTGTGTGTGTGTGTGTGTGTGTGTGTGTGTGTGTGTGTGTGTGTGTGTCCGTGTGTCCGTGTGTCTGTGAACACGATAACTCAAAAACGAAAAGTCGGTAAAATACCAAACTTGGTATTTAAGTTGAGTATCTTCCAGGGATGCGTCACGAAGATTTTGAGAAAAATCCCCCCACCCCCAACTTCCCTTTACATGGAACTTTTTTCGAAATTTTTGATTTTCTAAAAAATGGCTCTAACGATTTTGATTAAAATTTCGTATATTAAACATATTTACCTGACAAATAAAATGTGTATCTTGAATTTTCTGGGAATAGGCTCTGAAGAGTAGTTTATTCTGGATAAATTTTACTAAATTTTGAATAACTGCTAAACCGTAAGAGATGGACAAAAACTTACTACACAAAAAATGTAGAGCACATTAAAACACACAATTTATGTTGTATACATTTTTTTCGTGGAGTTCGTCGTTTTTGTGACATTCCTTATTTTTGGTTTCTGCTATGAAAAACATATACCTTTCTCATACAGGAACTTGTCAACTCCTATCCATATAAACAAAGGAACTTCATTGACATAGCAACCAGCTTTTGACTATCACTTTAACCTACGGTTGTCCCTTATTTCGCTTCTACTTACCAGGAAGCGAGTAATTAGACTATTTCTGCTATTTTTTTTTTCTGATTAGCATAAAGTAAATAGAAGTATAAGCTTTTTAAGAATTATTTGTTGCAGGGATATGGAGAAAGTCATGTGAATGGTACACATCAGATTTTTACTTTCTCTATACTCACTATGTACATAGTGAATAGAGAATGTATTGCACTCCACCAAAAAATTCAATACCGAGATTTCACCGGAAATATATGTTTTAGGGTCCCCTGTATCCAAAAAAAAAAGTATTTTCAGAAAAAAGTCCGTGTATGTGTGTGTCCGTGTGTCCGTGTGCCTGTGAACACGATAACTCAAAAACGAAAAGTCGGTAAAATACCAAACTTGGTATTTAAGTTTAGTATCTTTCAGGGATGCGACAGGAAGATTTTGAGAAAAATCCCCCCACCCCAAACTACCCTTTACATGGAACGTTTTTCAAAAATTTTGATTTTCTAAAAAATGGCTCTAACGATTTTGATTAAAATAACGCATATTAAAGTTATTTACCTGAAAATTAAAATGTATATTTTTAATTTTCTGGGAATAGCCTCTGAAGACTACTTTATTCTGGATGAATTTTTCATAACTACTAAACCGTAAGAGATGGACAAAAACTTAACCCACAAAAAATGTAGAGCACGTTAAAACACACAATTTATGTTATATACATTTTTTTCGTGGAGTTGATCGTTTTTTAGATATTTCTTTTTCTTGGTTTCAGCTTTGAAAAACTTAGTTTTCTCATTCAGGAATTTGTCAACTCCTGTCCATACAAACAAAGGAACCACCAGTCACATAGCAACCAGCTTTTGGCTTTCACTTTAACCTATAGCACTCCCTTATTTCGCTTCTACTTACAATAAAGCAAGAAATAAGACTATTCTGCTAATTTTTCTCGATTAGCATGAAATAAATAAAAGATAAGCTTATTAACAATAATTTACAGAGATATAGAGAAAGTCATGTGAATGGAACACATTAGATTTTTTATAGAGTTAATCGTTTTAGAGATATTCCGGATTATTAGTGACAATTTTAAGGCACTTAAACTTTTCTCGAATTTTTCTCGTTTCTCGTTCGCTTTACAGACTGATAAGAAAAGAGAATTTGTTTCAATTGTTTCACATAGCGATCGGCTTGACTGTTGCATTACCTGTGCATTCTCTTATTTCCCTTCTACTTATAAGGAAATAATAAGACTAATACAGCTTATCTTTTCTTGATTAACATGATATATTAATTTTTAGAATAAAGGGTTTGCTTGCGGAGCAGTTAGAGAAAGTCACGTGAATGGAACACATTAGATTTTTACTTTCTCTATACGTGCTATGTATATAGTGTATAGAGAAGGTATTGCACTCCACCAAAAAATTCGATACCGAGATTTCACCGGAAATATATGCTTTAGGATCCCCTGTATCCAAAAAAGTATTTTCAGAAAAAGGTCCGTGTGTTTGTGAACACGATAACTCAAAAACGAAAAGTCGCTAAAATACCTAACTTGGTATTTAAGTTTAGTATCTTCCAGAGATGCGACATGAAGATTTTGAGAAAAATCCCCCCACCCCCAACTACCCTTCACATGGAACTTTTTTCGAAAACTTTGATTTTCTCAAAAATGGCTCTAATGATTTTGATTAAAATTTCGTATATTAAAGATATTTACCTGACAAATAAAATGTTTATCTTGAATTTTCTGGGAATAGCCTCTGAAGACTACTTTATTCTGTGTCAATTTTACGGAATTTTGCATAACTGCTAAACCGTAAGTGATGGACAAAAACTTACCACACAACAAATGTAGTGCACCTTAAAACACACAATTTATGTTATAAACATTTTTTCGTGGAGTTGATTGTTTTTGAGATATTCCTTGTTTTTTTTTCAGCTATAAAGACTTACACTTTTCTCATACAGGACTTTGTGAACAAGTGTCATACAAACAAAGGAACTTCAGTCGCAGAGCAACCAGTTTTTGACTATCACTTTAACCAATGGTACCCCCTTATTTCGCTTCTACTAACAAGGAAGCAAGTAATAAGACTATTTCTCCTAATTTTTGCTCCATTAGATGAAGTAAATAGAATAATTTGTTGCAGTGATATAGAGAAAGTCATGTGAATGGAACACATCAGATTTTTATTAAAATTTATAATGTAAGTGATTATAAATGCACACATTTCTACAGCTTTCAGAATTACTAAGCAACCATTATGACCCCATGTTAGAAATACGCTCATAATTATGCAGGGTTTTCATCAAAATAATGTGTTTATAGCACTGGGAGGCATAAAACATTTTAGGTCAATCTTTGTTTTGTTTCTTTGCTCACACCAAAGCTGTATGATGAAATGTATGTTCTAAGCATGTTTTCAATCGTTTGTTAACGTTCGAGTTTATATTCATCCATTTTGGTTTAATTAACCTGTTAGATCTTTTAGAACGCTTCTATTTCTGTGAATTATCATATCAGTCGTCCTTTGCTTTAGCCTGTACTGAAAGTGAACTTTATATTATGCCAGTGTCTTAAGAAACACCGCGAATACGTGTTACAAAATATGTATACCTTGATCGTGACTGACCCCCTCCTTTCTCTGATATTTCTCTTTGTTGTACGCTTTTGCAGGCAATTAAGTATGTCACAAGACCGAGAGAGTAAGGACTTAATCATACTACAGGCTTTCAGTGAAATGAAAGCCCTAACGAGGACAACTTATTTTTCAAATTCTGGTCGTCTCTGTTCACATGCCTTTTTCTTATCATTCTTCATCAAACTATTCTTATAGAACCTGATGTGTTCCATTCACATGCTTTCTTCAGCTGTCCTACAAACAAACATACCTTCTATCTCCTTCATGCTAATCAAGATAAGCTTTAGCAGAAATGGGGCTATTACTAGCTTCCTTGTAAGTAGAAGGGGAACAAGGGAATACACTAGACTAATCCTAAATAAAATTTATATCTTGAATTTTCTGGGAAGAGCCTTAGAAGGTCTCTTTATTCTGGATGAATTTTATTGAATTTTGTATAACTGGTAAACAGTAACAGATAAACAAAAACTCACTACACAAAAATTGTGGAGCTCATCAATTTATGTCCTTTACGTTTTTGTTGTGGAGAAAACCGTTTCCGATATATTCCTTGATATTGGTTTCAATTGAGAAGCACTTTTACTTTTCTCAGACAGGAAGTATTCGTTTTTCTTTTGTTCTACTCCTGGACAAGCAAAGAAGGGATTTCTCTTCTACTTACAAGAAACTAAGTAATAAGACATTTTACTAACGTTTATCTCGACTAGCATATTGTAGAAATAAGAATAATCTTTTTAGGAAGTTTGTAGAGCAATTAGAGAAAGCTATGTGAGTGTAACGCATCCGATTTTTTTTCCCCTCAGAATTTTCCCTTATCTTCAGAAGACTAAAGTCAGGTAATTATTAGCCCCATGGATCCTGAGATCATTTGAGCACCATTTTATTGATTTCATTCATGGTCCAAAATGTCCAAGATGAAACGAAGGTTGATTTCCCGCTGGAAAATAGTTTAATTAGTTTAAAATAGAAACCAATAACAAAGAATATTTTTGGAAACGGGTAAACTAACAAAAAAGAACATGATATAAATTGTGTGTTTTAATGGGATCTACATGGTTTGTGTCGTAATTTTTTGTTTATCTCTCACAGTAAACGCGTTACACAAAATCGCCCAGAATAAAGAGATCTTCAGAGGCTATTCCGAGAAAATTAAAGATATAAATTTCGTTATATATAATGTATACCTTAATATTTTAAACATTTGGAATTTTAATCAAAATTGGTAGTCATTTTTGAGAAAATAAAACTTTTCAAAAGTTGCATGCAAAGGGTAGATGAGGGTGGAAGGATGAAAATAATGATCTTTGAATATTAACCTACTTTTCCTTTATCAGCTATGCCGCTCACAGATACACATCATATATACACGGACCTTTTTCTAAAAAGTATTTTTTCGGACTCAAGGGACCCCAAAATATGTATTTCCGGTGAAATCTCGACATCGAATTTTTGGGTGGGATACAATACCTTCTCTATCAACTATGTACATTGTACATGCGGGCTAGAGAAAGTAAACAGACAAATGTCAATAATAAAACTAGGATTAAGTTAATATAATTCAGTTTATTCACTTACACAATGTGCGCATTTCATTTATATTATGTATTCATTAAAGCTCAAAAATACATTTACATAATATTTTGCATACTTTCCTCAGTACCAGACAGCATTTTACAAGTCATTAAATATTCTTATGAAACTCATAATTAAACTAAATTCATGTTTTCCGTCTCTGCTACTTTAATAATGAGGGCAGGAAGGTATTGTATTCCATGAAAAATTCGACACCGAGATTTTACAGGAGATACATGTTTTAAGGTCTTATGTGTACAAAAATATTGTTATCTTCTCAATTACGTAAATATCTATTCCAAGAAAAAAAATTATGATGTGTTCCGTTCACAAGACTTTCTTTATCTGTTCCTCAAAAAACTGTTCTTTCAAAAGACTATTCTTTTATCTATAGCACGTTAATTAGCATAAATGTTCCTATTACTTGCCTTCTAATAAGTAGTTGGGAAATAAGGATTTGCACTAGGCTAAAACGATAGTCAAATCCTTTAAATGCTGTCACTTATTCGATTGACATCGAAATTCATTCTTTTTTCATGGTAAGGAGTAAAACAAAGGATATATGAAACGGTTGAGGACGTCCTGCGCAAAATAAGTTAAAGGTATTTTAAAATTGAAAGCAAATAACAGGGAATATCTAAAAAATTATTAACTCTGCAAAAGAAATGTGTATGACCGAGATCTATATTACTTTCTCAATACCCATATGTACAATGTACATAGGGATAGAGAAGGTATTGTAATGCACCCAAAATTTCGATACCGAGATTTCACTGGAAATGCATGTTTTGGGCTCCCCTGAATCCAAAAAAGCATTTTTGGAAAAAGGTCCGTGAGTGTGTGTGTGTGCTTGTGTGTGTGTGCGTGTGTCTGTGGACAGCATAGCTCAGAAACGAAAAGTCCGTTAAATACCAAACTTAGTATTTAAGTTTGATATCTTCCAAGGATGCGACACGAAGATTTTCAAGAAAATCCTCCCACCCCCAACTACCCTTTACATGGAAAAAAATCGAAAATTGTTATTTCCTTAAAAATGGCTCTATCGATTTTGATTAAAATATCGTATATTAAAGATAATTACCTGAAAAATAAAATGTATATCTTGAATTTTCTGGAAATAGCCTTTGAAGACTACTTTATTCTGGATGAATTTTACGGAATTGTGCATAACTGCTAAACCGTAAGAGATGGACAGAAACTTACTCCACAGAAAATGTAGCTCGCGATAAAACGACACAATTTATGTCATATAGATTTTTTATTCTTAGTTTTTCGTTTCTGCTTTGAAAAACATACTTTTCTCATACAGGACTTTGTTAACACCTGTCCATACTAACAAAGGAACTTCAGTTACAAAGCAACCAGCTTTTGGCTATTATTTTATCCTATGGTACTACCTTATTTCGTTCCTACTTACAAGGAAGCAAATAATACAAGTATTTCTGCTAATGTTTCTCGATTAACATGAAGTAAATATAAGCATAAGCTTTTTAACTACAAATTGTTGCAGAGGTGTAGAGAAAGTCATGTGAATGGAACAGATCAGATTTTTGTCTATCTATTACAGTTTACAAGTTATGGAATGGTTATTTAGAATGAAGGGGACTTCAAAGTCCATTCCCAGAAAATTCCAGGCATACATTTTACTTGTGTAACTAATTATCTTTAGTACACGGTATTTCAAATCGTTAGCGACATTTTCGAACGGTTTTCCACGTGTTTGTCTGAATGTGGACAACATAGCTCAAAAATGAAAAGATCGTTAAATACCAAACTTGGCAGTTAGGTTTGGTATCTTCCAAGAATGTGTCACGAGGATTTTCAAGAAATCCCCCCACCAAAAACTACCTTTTACATGGAAAAATGTTCGAAATTTTTTAATTTCTAAAAATGCTCTAACGATTTTGATTCAAATAGCGTATATTAAAGATATTTGCATCCCAAATAAAATGTAGATCTTGAATTTTTTGGGAATAGCCTCTGAAGACCTTTTTATTCTGGATGAATTTGGAAGAACTTTGGCACAAAGCGTAAGAGATACATAAAAACTTACTGCACCAAAAATGTAGATCTAGTCAAACCACGCAACTTATGTAAAGCATTTTTGTTGTAGAGTTGACCGTTTTGGAGATATTCCTGCTATTGGTTTAAATTTGTAACTTCTTTTAACTTTTCTCAAATGGTAGATGATCTTTCTTTCGTATATCTTTTGTTTATTCCTGGCAAACAAAGAGAACGGAATTTCAATTGTGTCACATAGCGACCAGTTCCATAAGTCCTCTCCCTACTACCTTATTAACAGAACATTTTATCAATAAGCATTAAACCAAAATGCAGTGTTTCTGCGTGTTTGAACCGGTTCTGCTGTTTTGAATTACGCAACGCTACATTTAAAAACAAAATTAGAAGAAAAACATCTGATGTGCTACACTCACCTGACTTTCTCTACAAACTTCTTACAAAATGCTAATCGAGATAAACATAGCAGAATGTTCTTATTACTTAGTTTCTCATAAGTAGAAGGGAACTAAAGGAATGCGCTATGCCAAACTGATTATCAAATGTTTTAATAGCTGTCGTTATGCGATTGTAATTGCAAGTCGCTTCTTTGCTTGGCCAGGAGTAGAACAAAAGAAAAACGAAGAAAAGTATAACATTTTCACAATTGAAACCAGTAACAAAGAATATTTCGGAAACGGTTACCTCCACAACAAAAAACGTAAAGGACATAACTTACGTGTTTTGATGAGATCTCATTTTTTGTGTATTAAGTTTTTGTCTATCTCTTACGGTTTACTAGTTATCCAAATTCTATAAAAATCATCAAGAATAAGGAGGTCTTCAGAGACTATTCCCAGGAAATTCAAGATATACATTTTATTTTTCAAGTAAGTGCATTTAATACACGATAGAGCAATTTTTGGGAAAAGCAAAATTTTCGAAAATGTTTCCACGTAAAGGGTAGTTTGAGGTGGGGAGATTTTCTTGAAAATCTTCGTGTCGTATCCTTGGAGGTTACTAAACCAAAATACCAAGTTTGATATTAAACGGTCTTTTCGTTTTTATGCTGTCCACAAACACACACACACACACACACACACACACACACACACACACACACAGATAGACACTCATGGACGTTTTTCTAGAAATGTTTTTTTTTTTTTCAGACTAAGAGGACCCCAAAAAGTATATATATATATATATATATATATATATATATATATATATATATACATACATCTAATTTTTGGATGGAATGCAATAACTTCTCTTAGCCCGCATGGGTATTGTGGTGGTAGCGTGTCTGCTTCACGTTCAAAAGGTCGTGAGTTCGAATCTCGCTTAGGGTGAGTTGCCCGTATGAGTATTTTTTCGGGGTTTTCCCTTATCCTGAGAAGACGAATGTCTAGTAACTTTAAGCTCCATGGACCCCAAGATCATTTGAACATCATTTCACCGATTCCATTCATCGTCCGATATGACCAACCAGGTTAAAGGACGTTAAGCTACAAAAAAAAAAAAAAAAAAAAAAAAAAAAAAAAAATGTCTCATGTGCTACACTCACATGATTTTCTCTAGCTGCTCTACAAACTTCCTATAAAAGATTATTCTTCTTTCCCCACAATGCTAATCGAGATAAACATTAGCAGAATGTGCATATTACTTAGTTCCTTATAAGTAGAAGGGAACCAAGGAAATGCACTAGGTTAAAATTATAGTCAAATGTTTTAAAAGTTGTCGTTCTGCGATTGTCATTGCAAATCGCTTCTTGGCTTGGCCAGGAGTAGAACAAAAGAAAAACGGACCCTCCCTGTCTGAGAAAAGTATAAGTACCTCACAACTGAAAGGAATAACAAGGAATATCTTGGAAACGGTTACCTCCACAACAAAAACGTAAAGGATATAAATTGTGTGTTTTGACGTGGTTTACATTTTTTTTTTTTTTTTTTTTTTTGTGTAGTGTGTTTTTATCTATCTTTTACGGTTTAGCAGTTAAGTAAAATTCGGCAAAATGCATGCAGAATAAAGAGGTCCTCAGAGGCTATTCCCAGAAAATTCAAGATATACATTTTGTTTTTCAGGTAAATATTTTTAATACACGATAGAGCCATTTTTGAGAAAATCAAAATTTTTGAAAAATTTTCCATGTAAAGGGTGGTTTGATTTTCATGAAAATCTCCATGTCGTATCTTTGGAGGTTACTAAACCTAATACCAAGTTTGGTATTAAACGGTCTTTTCGTTTTTGGGCTATGTTGTCCACAGACACACACGCACACACAGACAGGCAGGGACTTTTTTCTAAAAATACTTTTTTTTTGACTCAGAGGACCCCAAAATACATATTTCTGATAAAACCTCGACATCTAATTTTTGGATGGAATACAATAACTTCTGGGTAGTGTGGTAGTAGTGTGTCTGCTTCACATTCAAAAGATCGTGAGTTCGAATCTCGTTTAGGGTGAGTTTCCCGGATAAAGATTTTTTCGGGGTTTTCCCTTATCCTGAGAAGACAAATGTCGAGTAACTTTAAGCTCCATGAACCCCGAGATCATTTGAGCATCACTTCACCCATTCCATTCATCCTCCGATATGACCAACCAGGCTAGAGAAAGTAATTAGAAAAACAAAAGCATACTTACGCAAGGTTTATTAGATAACACGTATCACACAAACATAGACACGTGCTGTAAGTATTGCAAACGAACTAAAACTGAACTTGCTGGCACACATTTACCGAACACGCTCCGCGCGCCAACTCATGTTCAACTGAAGGTGGCCATGCCTTTCTTCGGTGGTGGTAAAAGAGAAGGAGAAAATGACCGCCTGCTCCTCTGGCAGTGGCGTTAACTCCCTCCATAAAACTTCTTTGTAGACTTTACAAAGCTTTATCAGGAACACATTCCATTCAGCGGCCACTATAAGCCGTTGTGTATTTCAACGGCTTCACATGTTGAATATAGGAACTGCGGCGTCGAGTCATTAATGTATAATGCAAATTCTAACTTCTGCCTTTCACTGTGATAACCCTTACCAAAAGAATCACATTAAGCACCTACGTGAGTATTTAATATTTATTTCCTTCTGTCTTAAAGACCTGCACATGCATTCGACATCGTTTGATATAAACATTATATAATTATATACTTTGTCAATTAAAATTGCATATTTAATTCACAGTTCTTAAAATCTAACAATTCCTGTATGAAATATAAAGGATTTGCAGCCAACCATGCATATACTCTAGACTTCAACGTTTTCTTATCTAGGCATTTAATATATTCTGGAAGCTTCTTGTATAATTTGATGCCTAAATACATATAGGTAACTATTTGGAGTTTTTGATAATTAAAAATAAGGAATATTTATATTTAATTTTATCTTTGTATTATAATTATGCATACCTCTTCTTAATGTTTGACTTTTAGAAAAGTTGTATATATAAACTAAAGCATCTAAAATATAAAGACTGTAAATAGTTAAAATACCTAACTCAAGAGTGGTCTACATGAAGTTGTATGGCAACATTTGTAATTGCTCTTATAATTATATTTTGTAAAAGGAAGATTTTATATATTTTATTAGTGCCTCCCCAAAGGATTAAACCGTATTGGGTGTTTGAAAATTCTATTTCACCACTCAGAGTCTGCCCTTACACTTACGATACACCTTCGAGATATATTGAATGAATAAGTGTATTTATTTAAATACCAGTATATATACACACTGATCTTCATCAATCACACGGGTCCACAGACCATACCTGCTTTTGCAATACACAAACTAGTAAGCATTATTAAAAATAAAAATGAAAAATCTTATGTGTTCCATTCACAGGACTTTCCCTACCTCTCTGCAACAAATTATTGTTAAAAAGCTTATGCTTCTATTTCCTTCATGCTAATCGAGAAAAACATTAGCACAAATAGTCCTATTACTTGTTTCCTTGTAAGCAGAAGGGAAATAAGGGAGTGCTATAAGCTAAATTAATAATCAAAAGCTGGTTGCTATGTGACTGGAGTTCCTTTGTCTGTATGGACAGGAGTTGACAAATTCCTGTATATGAGAAAAGTATAAGTTTTTCATAGCTGAAAACAAAAACAAGGAATGTATAAAAAACGACCAACTACACGAGAAAAATGTATATAAGATAAATTGTGCGTTTTAAGGTGCTCTATATGTTTTGTGTTGTAAGTTTTTCTCCATTTCTTACGGTTTAGCAGTTGTGCCAAAATCCATAAAATTCATCAAGAATAAAGTAGTCTTCAGAGGCTATTCCCAGAAAATTCAAGATATAAATTTTATTTCTCAGGTAAATATCTTTAATATACGATATTTTAATCAAAATCGTTAGAGCCATTTTTGAGAAAATCAAAATTTTTGAAAAAAATTCCATATAAAGGGTAGTTTGGGGCGGGGGATTTTTCTCAAAATCTTCGTGTCGCATTCCTGTAAGATACTGAACTTAAACACCAAGTTTGGTATTTTACCGACTTTTCGTTTTTGAGTTATCGTATTCACAGACACACGGACACAGACATACGGACACACGGACACACGCGGACCTTTTTCTGAAAAAGATTTATTTGGATACAGGGGACCCTAAAACATATTTTCGGTGAAATCTTGGTATCGAATTTTTGGGTGAAGTGCAATACCTTCTCTATACACTATGTACATAGTGCGTATAGAGAAAATAAAAAAGTGAACACAAAAACATATATCAGAAGACAAAAATATTCAAATACAGCATCTTAAATTTACAACACACAATAAACCGCATTCTGATGCATTACTGTACCCTATTATAGTAAACAAATACACTTATACACACAATACTAACACCAACAAAACAATGACCGAAAAGAATGAGATTTATATAAACATAATCACTTTTTAGATCCTCTTATCACCTCCCCTCTTTCCTTACTATCAGCCTTCTCAGATCTCAGCCGTATTTATTTATTTGTTTATTTATTCATCCTGGTTGGAGTTACGGACATACGGCCTTCTCTTCCACTCTACCAGGCAATACATTTAATGCAAAACCGCAGTGATACAATAAATAAAGAACAAATACAATTTTATACAACTTAATAAAAACACATTTAAAAAGGTGCAACAAGCATACTGAAATAAAAAGTAAAAACTGTAAACAAAATTATTTTAATTGGAATATTCATGTACGTATAAACAAACGTATTAATCATATTTACAATTTAAATGCATATTAATTGGCAGCACATAAAATATTAATAACAATAAATGAAAGTAATGATGTTTTTACTATATTAATACAGTAGCAGATTAGATTTGATTATAAATGTATGCCCTAATTTTCTGCTTGAACAGTATAACGTTCCGGCAGTCCCTCACGTCTTCAGGTAGGGAATTCCAAAGACGAGCTAAATCTATTGTAAATGTGATGAATAGAAGGTTGTATGATGCGCAGGTATAGCAAGAAGGAAAGAGTGTCACTAGCGAGTTTCTCGATTATGACAGTCAGAAAGTATTTGAAGCGAACATTTAGATAGTTTGGAATGCGAGAATGGAGTTGACAGAGAAATGATAAAGAATGCAATTTTATATCCCTCAGCTGGAGCCATTTAAGTGTTTTGAGTAATGGCGTACATGATCATTAGTAAAAAGAGAGTGACAATAATCAAAATGGAGCATCACAAGCGTTTTTATTAATATTTTCTTAATTGAAGTCGATAGAAAGTCATTCATAGCTTTAAAGAATAGACCATTGAGAAGATTTTTTACATGCATGTGTAATTTAGAGTTCCCAAAAACCACTTGTGTCCCATAATAATTGCCTGTGACTTTCCTGGATTATCTGTAGTTCATGTTTTAATGGCCAAGTCGTTAGTGAATTTAAGTCTTCATTTATAGTCTTAATTGAGGTATCTAAATCACTAGGGTCCGTGTGTAATGAGTAGTTATAAGTCGTCAACGAAAATATGGTGTTTATAATGCCGTATACTTTCGGTAATGTCATTTATGTAAATAGCAAACAACAAGGGCTAAACACTGAACCTTGTGGCACACTAGCTTTCGCTTCTTTCCAATGAGATCGGCTCCAACAGTTTGCTGGCGCTAGATAAATAAGATTTCAACCATGTTGTTTGGCTATTTGACATATTAAAATATTCAAGCTTACGCATTAATAAGTCAATATCTACTGTATCAAAAGCTTTAGAAAAATCCTATAGTATTAGTAAGTTCAATTGTCTGCTGTCTGGTGCTTCACGTATGTCCTCAGTAACTTTTAATAATGCTTCGCCTTAGGCAGAAATTTACCTAGCCCTTCCACGTCTTCCATGCTCCTATTCTCAGTCCAGCCTTACTTTACCAGTAATGTAAACAAAAGCAACAGGTTGCAACGGCTGTGATTGGTTGCTGAACATTTTACTGCTTTTCTGAGTGAGTACAGAAATATCGCATTACATTATGTAATGTATAATATGAATGATTAAGGAACTACATTTACTGAACATTTAATCATTATTTCTTTATCAACAATGCATATCCGTTGTGCAGTTCAACGGCTGCTTTTAGTCAGCAAGTAATGGCGGTAACATGTATTACCAGTGCTGTGAAACATAAGTAAGAAAGAATTATTCCTAGTGTATTTAATACGTTTTCTAAAAGTACCTTAACTTTCATTAAATAATATTCTCAGCTTAATGGCAAAATTTAGTGGTGTTTCTGAAAGCCGCATTAAGTGTGCAAAACTTTTTAATTAGCCAAGTTGCCACATCTTATGCAAGCAGCTTTTTAACAAGTGACAGCCGAAAATGCAGCGAATGTCACACATTGTTCGGGAAGAGTAAACAAAGTAATATTTGGAGGGAATATTGGACATTGTCGTTAGGTCACTAATTATTATCAATCTCTGTGATGATTTATACAGTTCGATTGCAACTGCAACAAATGACTCGTATTTTGAAGGAATATGACCAGTTCCATCTTCAGATTAGCTCTGCTGGTAAGTCACTGCATTATGGCAGTATATTAAAGAAATGTGCAATGTATGGTTGTGCATACTGAATGCTAAAATTTGCAACAACAAAAAAAAAATAACATGTCTCTATTTTATAATTTTATGAGAATATTTTACATTTCATATTGAATATATAAGGACTCGCCTAACTGTTTTATCGTGTTTTATTTATTATACATTTAATAGAGTTATCACTGTGAATAATGAAAGTAGGTGAATATTATTTTTTCTTGTCAAACGTAGGTACGCGGTTTTACAATTGTATGGCAGACAAACCAGCTTAGCGCCACGTGGTGTGTGCACGTGCGTTCGTGGATGAATACATTCTGATTTGTTTACATCGCCGGCGAAGTAAGTATGGATAATAACTCTCCATTCGTGGTGGTAAAGGATCGCGATAAATACTTTTCCCTCCATTCCTCCTATCTTATCAAGATATAAGTCCACGACTCTTCCTCCTACAAATAGGGCAGATTCTTATACCATTCCCGTGAATAATTTGTGTCATCCGCCATACTACTAGTCTAATCCACGCTAGCTCCTATCTATTAAGTAACAGTCTTTCTGCACCTGCCTTTGTTTTACGCCAAGGCCGAGGATCGCGCGAAAGCGTGCTTTGCACACAGTCCTGCACTGCGGGGTTTTCCGTTCCGTATGTAATGAGAGTAGAGTTCATCTGCGCGCAGACATTGTTGACATCGCCGGATGAAATTATAGTTCACATGCATAAGTTTTTCTAGTGTAATGTTCATAATTGCTGTGATATAGTCTCACATTATAGTTTTAGGGGATCAACCTGTGCACATTTCAAATGATATGTCTATTAAGGAAATACGTTCACTTTTTATTACTTTCTCTATACGTACTATGTACATAGTGTATAGAGAATACCTTCTCTGTATTAAACCTAAAGATTCGATATTGAGATTTCACCGGAAATATATGTTTTGGGACCCCCTGAATCCAATTTTTTTTAGAAAAAGGTCCGCGTGTGTCTGTGGGTAGCATAGCTCGAAAACCAAAAGTCTGTTAAATGCCAAAACTTGATGTTTAAGTTCAGAATCTTCCAAATATGTGACATGAAGATTTTCAAGAAAATCCCCCAACTAGCCTTTACATGGAAAACATTTCGAAAATTTTCAATTTCTCAAAAATGGCTCTAACGATTTTGATTAAAATCTCTCATATTTAAGATACTTACATGATAAATAAAATGCACATCTTAAATTTTCTGGGAATAGCCTCTAAAGACCTATTTATTCTGGATGATTTTTTTTTTTTTTTTTAATTTTGCATAACTAGTAAACCGCAAGAGATAAAGGCATAAATAAAACGAAGATACGGTATATGTTTATAACATAGGTTTGGTGTACCAATCATAGGTATGGTCGTATTCATTATGGCTATAACCAGTTAATGGAGGGAATATCTAGCACCGAGACTCCCAATGGATCTTCGTGCATATATCCCAGGGAGGAACGGATGAGTTGACGGAACAGCAGGAGACTTGTGTTGAGTGTATGTGTGTGTTTTATCAACTATTTAATAACCAATCCACTCATAAAGACGAATTTAGGTTGACGATGGGTAAACTCCTGAGCATACATGTTAATCTACAATCAGAATAACTATATTACACTAATCGGTGCTACAAACTTAACAAAATAATACACTTTTTATATAGGTATTTATGTTTCTTCAAAGCTAGGCTTAAATTAAATTATACTCTAATGATGCATCATTCATAATAAACACGTTAAGATATTCTTCTCTTTGATTAATGCATTGATTTAGGCACCTGTCAGTATCAATACGTCTCTAAGTTTTTGCTGATAAGCAAAGATAGGACAATAATTCTTTTAAACTTTCTAGATTTTCTGGTTTCATTGTAAGCCACTTGGCTTCATCATAAATGAAACGGATGGTAAGAACCGTAGTGTTATACCCCCGCCGCTGAATCCTTGCACTTGACAGTTAGGAGTTAAGTTGGTACACCACAGAAAACAGATGAACGTTTGACTTTCTGAACCTATCACAAAGAAGCAGTCCAGTCGGTCGGTCAGACCACGGAAACGCTTCTAGATGCCACACCTGTGCAATATCTGAGCTATTTCCAACCACGTGCTCAGTTTGTTAACTGCTAACATTGCGTTGAGCTGTTCTGTATAAAATACATATTATTCGTGTTATTTATATTTGTTGATAGTGTTTTGGTGTTTGTTTGTACATAACAAGACTCTCACAATTATAGAGGTGGATAGACTTTTGCTGAGAGGTGTGGCGAGAGTGGACGTGGCTTCATGGAAAAAGAAAGTGAGTAATGTTCTCAAAATAATACGAAAAGCACAGGAATTAGACGGAATCATCAGTGAATGTGAACCACTGATATTTCTTGGTGACGACGACGATGTTGATGATGACAATGACGATGATGCTTCAGAGAATGATGACGACGGAGACATGATAGAATTGAGCCATTAAAATTCTAAACCGGTGAGAATCACTTTCTTATACCTTTCTCTCATTGTAACAAGCTATTTTGCATTTTTGTTCAATATTGTCGTAAATATGTATGTATGCTACATGCGTTACAGTATCACTGTTATTTTCAGTTAATATCAATAATAACGAATTAGTTTCATTATTCATCGACATTCATTTACTACGAATGCACTGTTTATATTCGTCGTTACACACGATAGAGACATTTGTAATCAGCTAGTTACTCTGGCAACGCCGCAAAGGCAGCACAGACAGACAGACAGATAGATAGATAGTTTATTTTCAGTCATTAAGTATAAAACATACATAGGCTGCGTCATGAGAATAACAATTAATTAAACATTGTACATACAATAATGTTACAACAATACATTTAAAATGGATAAGATTAATCCCATTTTAGGTCATAAATTTCTGAAATGCTATAGAGAGAATTTGCCTTCAATATTGTTTTGATCTTCCTCTTAAAGTTTAACAACAGAAGAATCTTGATGTTCTGAGGTAAGTTGTTGAACATTTTAACTGACATACATGAGAAACTGTTAAGGGTTTTACTATATTTGCATTTGTTAATATAGATATCAGAGCAACCTTACGCGAAACCACCCGAACTGTCATGTGCAAGGATTCAGCGGCGGGGTTATAGGAGAACTGAGATGTGGGCAATGGACAACCTCTCGTACCGTGCTGTAATAGAAGCCCCATTTCAATAAAATTTCAGCACTTTCCTTTGAGAAGCGAAAGCTTGGTTTTCACTTCCATATAATTGGAAAGATCTGCTGCAATCAGATAGAGTTTACAACGAAGATATCTCCTCTAACTTCGAATACTTCATTCTCCGCTACCGTCTCCATATAGCGTTGTTAACGTGATCCTTGCTGTGTGGATTGAGATTAAACAACGTTCTTAAACATCGATTTTAGAGAACGTTTAACACTAAACATCATGTTCGCAATTACGCAGTCATACTTCAACAATACCTAAATTAAATGTTGCTTCTACAATAATAATAATAATTCACACTGGTATTTTAGTCTAAATCAGGTAAGGACATTCTTCACCCGCGGGTCATCGCGTGTCAAACAACCTGCAATCCCATCCCTTCAGAATTACTATTTGCAACACACAACCAGCAAATGCTATTTGTATTTTATAATAGTTTGTAGGGCATTTAGGAAAGAATCGGCGCTCTGATATTTTGTAGCATACAACGATATCGCAATGTGCTGTATATTGTTTATATGTAATTGCGAGGGGCAATATTTATGATTTTAAGCCTAATAAAAAAAGTAGTAATTTGTCATTGAGCATTGTTTTTTTTTTTTTTTTTTTTTTTTTTTTTTTTTTTTTTTGTCTCAAAATATTCTCCTTTATGATCAATACCTTTTGCCTACGTTCGAACCATTTTTGATATAATTTTTTCCAATCTACTTGAGACACCCCTAAAGCAAGATCGCATAAATGGCTCCTTCAGCCGACGAAAATCGCTTCCACACATTTTATTCTCGGTTTTCGAGAACAAAAAGAAGTCATTGGATGCCAAAATCAGGATTGTACGGCGGATGAGTCATTAATTCAATTTTTTGAGTGTTCAAATAATCGATGTTATACAAAATGTGTGAGCGGAAGAGCGGTCAGACGGCACTCGTTTGTTTTCCTTATTTCATCGAAGATTTCCGGCAAACAAATGGTTGAGTACCATTCAGAATTGACCACACTGTTTCGAAGTGCTTCGAATGCTAACACCTTTTATCGGATTTGGTTCACCTTGAAACAGGTGAACCAAATGGTGTTTACGTTTCAGCTTATATGCTTATATTCATGATTCTTCACCTATTAAATCTTATATAGTCTTTTAAAGCCCTACTATTGTATTTCTTGAGCATTTGTGAGTACCAATCGGCACGAGTAAGCTTTTGAGGTTGTGTCAAATTATGTGGGATCCAACAAGAGCAACCCTTTTCACGGCTAAATGATCAAGCAATATTTTATATATGCTGTTGAAACTAATCCTAGGATTGCCTCAATATCCAGTATGTGGCATGACGTCTTTCACTATCAGTTTTTGCACAGTATCAATATTTTCTGGCACAGCTAGTTTTGGACGACCTTCACAATTTCTTCAGTGAGCGAACGGCGACCGCGATTAAACTCGTTATACCAGTGTTACACAGTGGCAAAGGATGGAGCTTCATCAACAAATGTAGTAGTAAGTTGATCAATGCACTTTTATATTGATAATCTACATTGAAAATCATAAAAAATCACTGACAAACATTTTGATGAGTTAATTCCATCTTTTCGCTGAGACACAATCTTAAAGTCACTGTAAACAACACAAGTAACGTTCTATTGATAAAAAAAGTACTAAACAATAAAGACATGAAAATACAGAACTGAAATTATAACTATATAAATTACTGTCAACAAAGTTGCAAATATCGAGCGGGATGACTCAGGCGTTAACGTCTATGACCCGAATTCGGGAGGTCCCGAGTTCAAATACCGTGAGCCAACCAATCTTGCTACCCAGTGGTTCCTCTCAGTCACCAAGATAACTGCCGAATTGAATATTCAGTATCACGATCCAAAGTTCCAATCACTATTACAAAAAAATTAGTAAAACTGAAAATAGATGGCAATAAAGACAACACTGCTAGCTATCCACAGATAGTTATATCAGCTGGACTTAGTGGGCCCCTAACGCCATCTGCTTGTCCAGGAACAAATTAGTATGGTTATGGGGACGTGGTTTTGAAGGGTAGCGAACTCTGTCATCTGACTACGGATGATATATGCAGCTGGATCAGAGACCCTAATGACTGGTTGTACATGCCAGCTGACTACTGATGTAAAAGTATCTAGACTGTGGCACCCTATCGCCATCTGCTTGGCAGGAAGCGAAAGAGGTCAGGTGCGGAATAGTCTTAAAGTTTGACTTCCAAGGTAATCTTACGGAACAACTCCATCGCGATGTGACCTAGAGGTTAAAGCGACTAAAATAAGACAAATAAAAACATTTGCAACAGTATAAAACATTACCTGAAAATAGTTATAATTTACACACATCTGCGTATATATGGAAATAGCTCGTATCTGAAATAAACAAATTTTATATAAGAATAAATCAGTTTACGTATATTACAAATGATGTTTCAATATAGGCGACGTTTTAATAACATCGCTTTAATAAATGAATCGTTTAAATTATACTTTCTACTAAATAATAATAATAACAACAACAACAATAATAATAATAATAATAATAATAATAATAATGGACGCTATACAACCACTGTGGTTTTCAGTGTCCCATTCCACACTGTGCGTGTTGGACCGCTTAATTTTGCTCAGAAGCCTCTTTATCAGGCTTTCTTTTACGTGCTATAAATCCACGACACAGTACCACGGATTTACTTCCCTTCCGAAAAAGTCACGCTAAGGATTTTTAGTCTGAAAAAAGCTATCAACCTCCACCGGATTTGAACCCCCGGCCTTGGGAACCAGACTTTTGGCTTCTGAGCTATGCTGCTCACATACACATATACAGGCACACACACGGATATTTTTTGGGATACAGGGGGTCTCAAAACATATATTTTAGGTGAAATCTCGGTATGTACACTATTTACGTAGTACGTGTAGAGAAACTAAAAAGAGAAGAAGCAGTGAAGAGATGCCTCCCCAGGTGGTGGATAAGGGGAATATGCAAAGTATCGAGGAAAACAAATATGCACTTGGGGCGAAACAAACCAATGAAGTGGAGCAACTTTCCAGATTGGACATAGCTCAAGACTCATTGTGATGGCAACACATCTAAAGTCGAGGAGATCCACAGTGATCCCTGACAGCCTGTCTCAGCTGATAAGAGGTGTATCTGCCTCTCTGCCAATAGATACATGCAATAGTGTCATCCTTGTTGCAAGATGTAACAAACATTCCCCAACGCAGTTTCAGTTGGCGCGAGTATCCGCTTGTATTGCACTAGTTTTCTTTGCTACAGGCTTTACAGCGCTGTATTACAATTTAATGTTGTACTGCAATATAATGTTTTATTGTAGTTTGTTTCAAAATGGCTTATTGTCCTGCTGCAACTGTAGACAGGACGAAGTGGCAACCGTGTGACGGAGCGGCCACGAGAAAAGACAACTGCCAGGGATCTCTATGAATCTCTCTGACAGAGAAGGTCACTTGAATCAATCCCGCAGTCCTAAAAGCGGTAAGACAGCAGTTATTCCTCCAGGATAGTTCTGCGTGGCAGAACGAAATTAAAATTACTGAAAAGCTCCAATAATAAGCAGGACAGATAACACAGAGACGAGGGACGTCCACCGAAGTGATGGATGTTGCAGTTATAACAATTAGAGCCGGAACGAATCAATAAGGTTTAATCCCGGAGGACAGAAGAAAAAGAAGAAAGAGAAAGAAAGAAAAATGAATTGCACTTCCATTTAGAAAAGTATGTTGAAATCAGTAACGAGGAATATCTTGGAAATGCTAAACTCCACAAAAATGTATTTGACATAAACTGCGTGCTTTTTTTGTGTAGAAGATTTTGTCGACTATCTCTTACGGTTTACCAATTATGGGAAAATTCATCTAGAATGAAGAGAACTTCAGAGTATATTTCCATATATATATATATATATATATATATATATATATATATATATATATATATATGTGTGTGTGTGTGTGTGTGTGTGTGTGTAATTTATCATGAACGTTTTAAAAATATTCCGTGCATAGAGTACTTAGAGGCGGGGTATTTTCTTGAAACGTTTTCTTAGATTCTTGTGGTATTTAGTAAACTTTTTGTTTTTTAGCTATACTGTTCACATTTATTTTTTTTTAGATCCAGGGTATCCCAAAACATGTATTTCCAGCGATATATCAGTATCGAATTTTTGGATAAAATGCAATATCTTCTCTATTTACTATGCACTGTACAATGATGTTCCAACTTACATAAAAGTGATATTAAGAATCGTTTGTTGTATAAAGTGTTGTATCTTTTACAATATACTTCTTGACGTGATCGAGCGTTTTTTTTTTGTAGAAGAGAAAATATGCGGGGCATTTGAAATTTACTTTATGCCAGCCATACTGCAATTTCTGAAGTATACATGAAAATCTCTTTGATGAAATGATGACGGACTTTTCAGTGACGCCATAATTTACTCTAAGCTTTTAATAGACTAAACGTGATAGTACCAAAGTTTGCTCATTTCGCTGGATGACCGTGACGGAGTTTATGATCCACGCATTCCACCAAATTATAAGCTTAATAATTTATTGCAAGCTATTCTGCTTATAGGCTATGGGAAGGTCAAGGCGCAGCATGACAAAAACAGCATTTATGTATGAAAGTCATTCAGTGAGAATGTTTTTTATTTCCCCCTACATAATCATCAAACCATGGTTGCATCGCCACACACGTAATAGTTATTCATAATATAGGTGTGTAAGGTCGTGTTTTTTTTTTTTTTAAATCGAATGTGAATTTTATAGAATGAGGCGTAGCCGAGGTTCATAACCAGGGATAACATCTTGGGGACCGATAGCAGGACGGAGTCGAAGTTATCGTAGCATGGTATATTGTGATGTGTTGCCAATGCAGTATGTACGTGGTGGTACTAATAGAAGGAAAATAGGGAAGTGGTAGTGTTGCAGTGGAAGACGACTGAGGTTGGGAACTGATTTACGGGAACTAACAATTTTAATATTTATGCACATTCATTTGCTGTTGTGCAACAAGTCATTAGCATCATTATGGTTGCATTTTCTCCCAAGATACATAGATTACAATGCACAACTTACATTCGTAACGTCTCAAATGTGAATCGTCTCCGATTGGTAGGTACAGAGGCTTTATATTGTGAAAAACTTTGCTCCACATCACAAGATGTGGTTGGAGCAAAACGGAAATAGGATCGTCTATAGGGTAAGATTCTCCATCAACAATTATTTCCGTAGCACGTATAACAACTCATTTCCTATTTCACGCATTATTGAAAATCCGACTTTTTTCTAAACACTGTCTTCACTTTCTTTTTCACACCGTCTAAAACAGGTGTCACGGGTCTCTGATTAATTTCTTGCACAAGTTCATCGACAGCTTTTAGGCTCGAGGCATTTAAATGTCCGATGTTTCCAAATATGTGTAATTGTCGTAAATATATCTGCAAAATTCTTCCGTATGAATTGCGAATCTTCGTGTCATCCATGTGAAGCAAGAAATTTACACTCTTAATTGAAGAGCATGAATTATCATCAAAGGTATTAATTACCTGTAAAACATTATTGTAACATACAGCATAGTAGAACCACGTTCCCCAACGCGTTACTGCAGGTTGTTTGTTTACATGCGGCGCGTGCAGACGCCAAAGCAGGTCGTCTCTACCTGGTAGGTATGCAACAGGTATTCGCATGTGTTCCTCTATCGGTCCCCAAGATGCTATTCCTATTCATAACAATAGGGGGAAAAAAAAAAAAAAAGACTGTAGATGTGATCATACAGTGATTTTTGCACGACAGTACGAAATTAAAATAAAATACATATTAAAAAGGAGTTCTATTTTCACAAATATATACAACAGCGATTAAAGTTTAAGAGGACAAAGTAGTCTGAACATACGGAAACTACAACTTAAGTGTGTTAAATTACTTATGCTCTTAAAGTTCTCAATGGTTTTTCCTGAATTTTTTGTGAATTATTATATAAATCATGACAACTATTTCAAGTGCTTGTTTGAATTGATAGTATATGTAATTGAGTCTGTGAATAGTATTTCATTCAGCAGAACAAATAAAATGTACGAATTCACGTACATTTTCCCTCTGATACTACTTGCAATACACAATCATACATTTGCATGCTTATTTTTAGTAGAATCAGCTAGCTTCTGAATCTCAATCATTTAATTATGTATATCAGTTCACTATTAATTGAAAAAAAAAATAATATTTGCAAAGTAAGAAGAGTAAACACGCGAAACACTTGCAATGTTTTTGCTTTCTTAATATCACTAATAAATGTATTTTATAAAATTATGATTGTGATTCAGAATTTCCAACTAAGTGTTGTACACGTACTGAAAAATTCAGCTCTCTACCTCTCATACTTTCTGAGAAAAAGGTAAATAAGTATCCAAAAAGGTTGCTTTTAAAAAAACTGAATTTAAAGATACAAATGTTTTAAAACGTGTCTTTGTATGACACTTTAAAGGAATGCAGACTAGTATTTAAATGATATTTAAATTATTTATAACTTCGTAACCCCCCAAAAGTATATATTTTCTAAAACTGGAATAATAGAGATTTTATTGGTCTCCTTAGTGCGGTAGTAGCGCAGCTGCCTACCAAGCGGGAGGTCCATGTTTGATTGCCGGTACCGGTGCGGGGATTTTCTCCCCCTGAGAGACCTAGTCCGGGGTGCACTCAGCCTTGTGAGGTCCCTGGGGGTGCCAAATGAGGAGCTACTTGAGGAAAAAGTAACAGCTCCAGGTTGCGCAGACCGCATTAACCGGCCGGGAGGGATTCGGGAACCTAACTACGTCTCACCTTCCAGTGCTGCACCCCATACATGAGCCTGTAATGGGCAGAACTAGAGGACGCAGCGGTCGGGCTGAGAGTCTTGGCCCGACTTCGGCTGTTGTGCCATGAAGTTTGAGTTTAAAACAAAAAGTGTGATTTTTTACTATTTCAGAGTATCTTGTGCCCTTAAATAAACATAAAGGTTATATTGAAAGTTCAGTTAAGAATAAACTGGATATAGCTTTGAGGATTTTAGGATAAGAAAGAAAATTAGATGCAAAAGAGGCGACTGTAAATAGAGAATCTGCGTAGAAGTCACGAATTACTAATAATGTTCTCCTAGGCAGCGGAATAAATATCTCGAACTGTTATTTAAAAGTAAATAAGTATATAACAATTTAGATGTTTATTAAACATTCTATGTTACACGCTATGTTTTTTCAATTCAACATTTTTACGCTTCCGTGATACAAAACTTCACTTCACGTAATAACAGTAGATAGTTTATAAAATTCAGTATTACGCACTATCTTACAAAAAGTAAATTATTTCTTTGTTAACGACCCTCACAATTACCAGGATCATAACAGTGCCGCCGGAGTGCTGGAATTTCGTCCCGGAGGAGTTCTTTAACATACCAATAAATCTTCTGATATGGAAAAGTCAATTTTAAACACATTTAAAAATCTATGGTCTGGGCGGGGCTTAGACCCACGATCTTGAGATCAGAAGGTCAGCACCTAATCAGACCATTATTGATACAGTTTCCTTAAAATATGCAATTGCAAGGATGTTTTTTGTTGTTTTTTTATTATTAAAGCAAGGGGGAAGGATTAGGATTTTCGCGGATGGGACATCCAACTACTGGAGCATGGCACACCACGTAGGTTCTAGTGGCCCTATACGACTTAACGTGGCCCCTGGGAGAGGGAGATGAGGGGAGAGACCTAAAGGGTGAAAGGATCCGGTTGGCCATTGTGCAAGCATACACGAGGTTCTTAACGTTTCCAGATAGAAGTCATCCGACGTCACTCGGTGCACTCCCACAAGCCCCTGAACTACCGGTAGATCTACGAGGGATCCGAAGGATCCCGGACATAGGTCCTCAGTTGAAGGTCCCCGCAATGACGTCAGAGAGAAAGTAAAATCCACTTTTGTGTGTCTGTGACAGCATAACCTAAAAACAAAAAAATTGCTAAATACCAAAATTGGTATTTAAATTTAGTATCTCCCAATATGCGACTCGAAGATTTTCAAGAAAACTCCATACCCGAAACTACCCTTTACATGGAAAACTTTTCGGAAATTTTAGTTTTCTCAAAAATGGTTCTAACGATTTTGATTAAAATATAGTATATTAAAGATATAAAAAGTATATCTTAAATTTTCTCGAAATAGCCTCTGAAGACCTCTTCATTATGGATAGATGTCACACAACGTGTAATCGTTTTTTTTCCGGAGTTTTCCCTTATTCCTGAGAAGACGAATGTCGAGTAACTTTAAGCTCCATGGACTCCGAGATCATTTGAGCATCATTTCACCAATTTCATCCGATATGACCAACTAGGTTAAAGGACGTTAAACTTAAACACTTGTAATCGTAAGAGATACGATAGACTACACAAAAATGTAGATCACGTTACAACACGCAATTTATGTCATATGCCTTTTTTCTGTGGAGTCTAGTGTATTCCCTTATTTCCATTCTGCTTAGAAGGAAGCAAATAATTAGGCAAGCTTCTGCTAATTATGTCAATTAGCATTATATAGACAAAATAATCTTTTGTAGTATAATTTGTTTGCAGAACAGGCACACCAAGGCATGTGAAACAGACACCTGAAATATTTTATATAGTAAGTGACCATAAAGCATAGGTAAATTAAATACATTGATTATAGGTAGGAAAACATAATTTTGGAGATATAATAGATATAGACTGTTTTGGAAAACAACAAAACAATGTACAATATTTTGCCAGCATCAGACTCAAAATAACACAAATATGAACTAAAGTGCTGAATCTGTAAATTTGATCAAAAGCTGTGAAAAACTAAGAAATATATTTTTGCATAATAAAATGATATTAATTGAAATACTTAAAAGTACAGATTTTAAAGTTTATTTTTACACTTGACGCATTTCGACTACCAATAACTAAATCTGTAGAAGGGTAGTCGCATGCTTATTAATAGATATTCGCAATTTTAAATCTTATTTTCTCGCTAATATTTTTCCAACACGTTTCCATACTCATAATAATCCATATGATGCACTTTTCTCTAATTTCTTTCAAAATGTTTATGCTGCCTGTCAAAAACACATTAAAGAAAATGGTTATTTACTGTTTCGAAATAATGCTTCAATTTTGAGAAATAAGTCATTAAATTTTGATAAATCATTAGCTTGGAGATTCCGAAAAATAATCATTTTTCTATACTAATTAGGAATAATATAAAAAATGTAATATGGCGTATATTTTAAGCTCATTTGCTATAAAAGAAAATTTTATGTAAAGATTTTGAAAAGTGCATCACGCGGCTTAGAGTTTAGAAAAACAAAGTATTTAAATTACCATGTAAGCTGATACTAAGAAAAATATCAGTATTATTGATTATAATAGTTGTTATACATTTCAATAAGATATTTTACATACATGGATTTTCAAAAGTTCACAAGATTAATCATCTTCTCAGTGATGCTTCAAAATGCTCTCTAATAAAATAAAATTGGGGACGTTTTGCCTATATGGTAGTAATGTTTTTAACAGTGTTTTCCAAGTATTTCTACCCCTACCTGTCATTTTCATGGTCAACAAGAGAAAGTACAGTAACTAAGCGTTCATTTTTTTGTTTTTGAAAACTCATAATCAAGAACATGAGTACGAGGAACTTTAACAAACCAATTAGTGACCACTAATGTGTCGTCTCCTTAGCGTGGGGGTAGCGTTGCTGCTTGCCAAATGGGAGCCCTGTGTTCGATTCTCAGTACCGGCGTGGGGAGACCGTAACTGTGGGTGCACTCAGCCTCGTGAGGTCCCTGGGGGGCCAATTCGGGAGCTACTTGAAGGAGAAGTAGCGGCCCCAGGTCGTGAAGACCGCATTAACTGGCCAGGGTGGGGTTCGAAGCGCTGATCATGTCTCACCCCCCAATGCTGTACCCCATCCATGACGTCTGTAATGGACCGAGATGGGGGCGCAGCGGCCGGGCGGTAGGCCAAGGTTCTTAGTGAGCTGTGCTATGGAGTAATGCACTTATTGCATAAGGTAATCTTACGCGTTCATGTGAAATTTTATGTCTTAACAACGGTTACTAAAGTAGTAATAAGGCCACAGGAAATCTTCAAAATATGACAATTTGTTAATTAATAATGATAAAAATGTCAATCAGAAATTAATATTGAGAATATTGCTGCCAAATTAGCCTTGTGTATTTCCAAATTTTATGAGTGTAAGGTATACACTTATTTTGAAGCACTAAGATATCTCTTTCGCTATATATCCCATTGCTTACAAATATTATGAGTAGGTAAATTGATAGGAAACTTAAAATAAAGAGACTATAATAATGTGTACCTACTCGCACAAACCGTATGCACGAGAAAATTACTTTCAAATTTTAGTAAGACTGTGCTGCTAAATTAGTAATAGCGCACTATCTCTATTGCAGGGGACCCGGGTTCGATTCCCGATACTGCGTAGGATTTTAAAGTCGACCTGACTTTAAAGTTTACGGTTAGTTATTTTGCGGTTGGAAACCAACCCTAGTTGTTGCCAAGTCTTTCACTTAATGCTCCCTTAACCCAAGCGTGATTCTCGACTTGCAAGCAGTATCTCCAGGAAACAGATTTGACTACGTTGTCTCTCGCCCCTAGTACAGGTTCGTCTTTTGTTTGCTAATGGTTATTGCCCAGTGGTAGGAGGAGCTGTCCCGTTTGAGGGCCATCATATTTTGGAAAAACACTATAACTTCTGGTTCACCTCCATGGGGTTAGCCTATCTGCTTCACATTCAAGAACTCATGAGTTCGGATCTCGGTTAGGGTTAAGATTTTATTTTCTGTGTTTTCCCTTATCCTGAAAAGACAAGTGTGCATAATTCTAAGCTCTGGAGGCTCCAAACCCACTTACGACCCATTTAATCAATTCATATCCAAATGACACCATCGGTTAAAGACATGGCATAGTTCTAATAATTTAAGGTAAAGATATAAATCATAAACATGTACATATTCTAAAAGAGGATGCATGAAACAAAGCGGATTTTCTCTAAATACACGTTTTTATTCCATACGCCGAGATTTCTTTATGATTTTACACTCATACATTGACAAATCAAACTTACTTTGTTTACTCTCCTCGAGTGTAGGACTTAAACCTTCCAGGACCTACTCGCGAATGCCTAAGGGTCGGAAGCCTGTTGAGTAGACAAACATTGAGTCAGAGTGAAGACTCCGGAACGGGGGATCGGCCCGTTGCCACGTATGAGTGTGAAGAAATACATAAATATATTTACATTTCTTAAAGAAACTACTTCCAAAGTTATATCCTTAGAATAAAATCCGGCTAAAAAGGTATTCCACATACAGCAAAATTTGATACTATAAAACAAGCAGAAGTTACAGGTATAAATATTGATAAATTTCCTATAAAACGAATATCCTGAAAATGTTAAGCCAAGATGGTATGAAATGAAGGCGAGATAGATGAAAGGAAAGGAATGAAGGAGCAACTGGTGGAATGAATGCCGGGGGAAACGAGTACCCGGAAAAAACCCACCCAGACACCCTTTGTCCACCACAAATCCTACATGTGGTCACCTGGGAATCAAGATATCCTCAATTTAATGCACTAACACTCCTAGGCCGCATTCTACAGAAAATCTGAAGCAAATTTAAAAGTAATTCATCTTGCTAACACTTCTCATGCTGGAACCCTACACATTTAACGTATAAGGCGCAAGTGCACTCAGACTGTTGTGTCCAACAGAGGTTAACAGGTGTTTGCACTTAATCCCGGCTAGCCACCTGAAGGCCAACTTGAGGGTCTTCATTTCTTAACAACAACCACAGTGTTTGTTACTAGAACAATTTCCATAATTGTTAAGTTTGAATAATAACTCCAAAGTAAATTCATTTGTTGTCAGATTCATCTTTTGGCTTTCGTACTTGTTTAAACAAAAGCTGATGTGTTCCAGTCACATGACTTTCTCTATATCTCTGCAATAAATTATTTTTAAAAAGCTCATGCTTCTATTTACTTCCTGTTAATCGAGAAAAAATTAGCAGAAATAATCTTATTTCTTGCTTCCTTGTAAGTAGAAGCGAAATAAGGGAGTATCGTAGATTAAAGTGATAGTCAAAAGCTGGTTGCTATGTGACTGAAGTTCCTTTGTTTGTATGGACTCGAGTTCACAAAGTCCTGTATGAGAAAAATATAAGTTTTTATAGCTTAAACCAAAAACAAGGAATATCTAAAAAACAATAAACTCCACGAAAAAAATGTATACAACATAAATTGTGTGTTTTAATGTGCTCTACATTTTTATGTGGTAAATTTTTGTCTCTCTATTACGGTTTAGCACTTATGCAAAATTCCGTAAAATTCACTCAGAATAAAGTAGTCTTCAGAGGCTATTCCCAGAAAATTCAAAATATACATTTTATTTGTCAGGTAAATATCTTTAATATACGATATTTTAATCAAAATCGTTAGGGTCATTTTTTAGAAAATAAAAATTTTCAAAAAAAGTTCCATGTAAAGGGTAGTTTGGTGTGGGGGGATTTTTCTCAAAATCTTCGTGTTAAATCACCGGAAGATACTAAACTTAAATACGAAGTTTGGTATTTTACCGACTTTTCGTTTTTGAGTTATCGTGTTCACAGTCACACGAACACACTGACACACTGACACACGGACACACACATACGGACCTTTTTCTGAAAATACTGTTTTTGCATACAGGGGACCCTAAAACATATATTTCCGGTGAAATCTCGGTATCGAATTTTTTGTTGGAGTGCAATACCTTCTCTATACACAATGTACATAGTGCGAATAGAGAAAGTAAACATTAACATCATGCCCAATATCAGAACTGATTTCAAACAGAAACTTAGCCGAAGAATGATTTTTACTTTATTGTATACCCTAAAATTTGCATAGCATTATTAGGTTCCTTTTGTTCAAGATGAGATTGGGAATGGCTTAAGTTCTATTACCAAAATTATTTTAGCCTAGAGACTTAAGTTTCTCTGGTATCGGTGTAACAGTTTTTAATTTTCTCTAGCACCCCACTCAAAAATTCAATACCGAGATTTCACCGGCAATACATGTTTTGAAACTCTCTAAATTCAAAAGAAGGCATTTTTAGATAAAAAATGTCCGTATCTGTGGGCAGCATAGTTCAAAAGCGGAGAGTCAGTTAAATACCAAACTTAGTACCTATATAAGTTTAATATTTTCCAAAGATGCGACTCAAAGATTTTTAAGAAAACCCTCCTGCCTCAATAACCCTTTACATACACATTTTAACAACTTTGATTTTTTCAAAAGTGGCTCTTACGATTTGAAGAAAATACCATATAGTTAAGATATTTTCAGGAAGAACGAAATTTATATTTTGAATATTCTGAGAATAGCCTCTGAAGACCTCTTCATTCTCGATGACATTTGTGTAACTGGCAAGTCGTAAGAGATACACAAAACTTACTCCACAAAAGCTATACATCTCGTTGAAACATACAAGTAGTTAGCCGTTTCCAAAATATTCCTTGTTATCGTTCTATTTTAAACTATTTAATACTTTTCTCAAACGGGAAATCATCTTTCGTTTCATATACCAATTTTGTTTTACTTCTAGCCACGAAAACAGAACCTATTTTTATTTGTGCCATATAGCGATAGCTTTTAAAAAATGTACTATCCGTTAGCCCAGTATATTACCTTATTTCCATCCTGCTTACAAAGAAACAAACAGTAAGACAATTTCTGCTAATGTTTATTTCGGTTAGCATGATGTAATTAAATGAATAATCTTTTTAAAGAATAGTTTGTATATGGAACAGCTAGAGAAAGATGTGTGAATGGAACACATGAGACTTTTACTTTCTCTATACGTACTATGTACATAGTGTATATAGAAGGTGTTGCATTGTACCTAAAAATTCGATACCGAGATTTTACCGGAAATATATGTTTTGAGACCACCTGAATCCAAAAACAAGCATTTTTAGAAAAATGTCCGTGTGTGCGTGCCTGTGAGCAGCATAGCTCAAAAACGGAAAGACCGTTAAATATCAAACTTGGTAATTAAGTTCAGTATCTTCCAAGGCTGCAAAACGAAGATTTTCAAGAAAATCCCCCACCCCCAACTACCCTTCACATGGAAATTTTTCGAAAATTTTGATTTTCTAAAAAATAGCTGTGACGATTTTGTTTAAAATATCATATATTAAAGATATATACTTGACAAATAATATGTATATCTTGAATTTTCTGGAATAGCCTTTGAAGACTACTTTATTCTGAGTGAATTTTACGGAATTTTGTGTAACTGGTAAACCGCAAGAGATAGACAAAAACTTACCACACAAAAATGTAGAGCACATTAAAACACACAATTTATGTAATATAACTTTTTTTCGTGGAGTTGATCGTTTTTTAGATATTCCTTGTTTTTGTTTCAGCCTTAAAAAACTTACACTTTTCTCATAAGGAATTGGTCAACTCATGTCCATACAAACAAAGGAACTTCAGTCACATAGCAACCATCATTTGCTATCACTTTAACCTATGTTACTCCCTTATTTCGCTTCTACTTAGGGAAGCAAGTAATAAGACTTATTTCTGCTAATTTTTTCTCACTTAGCATGAAAGAAATAGAAGCATATACTTTTTAACAACACTTTGTTGTAGAGATATAGAGAAAGTCATGTGAATGGATTACATCAGAATTTTAATTAATAAAGACGCTTTTATGAAAAAGTTAATTTTTATTTTCCAAACTACATTAAGTAAGGAGAGGAAGCATTGCATTCCATCCAACATTTCGAAATTGAGATTTTACCAGAAATGCACATTTTGCGACTACCTGAATAAGAATTTTTTTTTTTTAGAAAATTGTCTGTGTATGCGTGTTCGCGCGCGTGATTAGTTCAATCTAAAAGCGACAAATCGGCTGAACATCAAACTTGCTATTTAAATTCATGTTTTTCAAAGATTTTCAAAAAAAAAAGCCCCGCACTCCAAACTGCTCTTTTCAAGAAAGGGTTTGGAAATGTTATATTTTCTTAAAAATGGCTTTAACGACTTTGATTGAATACAAAAGACATTTTCATGAGAAATGAAATGCATATTTTGGATTTCCCGTAAATCGTCTCTGAAATTTTCATCATTCCGGATAAACTTTTACATAACTGACTGGTAAACCGCAACAGACAAAATCTTACTACACAAAAAGTGTAAATCTCGTTAAAGCAGACAATTTATGTAAGATACATTTTTTTAATGAACAACATCCGAGATGTTTCTTTTTATTCGTTTAAACTTTCCAATACTTATATTTTTCTCAAATGGGTAATCGCTATTCGTGTCTTTTTCATCCTGTTCTTGCAAGGAGAACGGAATTGCAATTCCATCACACAGTGACCTGCTGTAAAAATATTAGACTATCATTTAAGACAGAATATTTCAATTGTGTCTGCAAGAAAATATGTAGGTAACAAAAACATTTTTGCTAATCTAGATTAACATGAAGTACATAAGAACAAGTTTGTTGCCGAATCAGTAGAGAAAATTCTGTGAATATTAAATGTCAATTTTTTTTTATTATAGCTTCAAAATATAAGCTACAGAAGAAAATAAAGAAATTTGTATATCATATATCATTTAACTCAGATTTTTTTAAATATTGACTTTATGAAGAATCTGAAAAGAAAACAAAATGATTTTATACTCCCTTGATCTTCCCTATCCACTCTTCTAGAAAGTAATATAAGAAAACTTTATTCTTCTATCTGCTTCATGTTAATAATTTGAGGAAATTGATTTATTAAACGTTTCGTTGTAAGTGGAAAGGAAATACAGTAGACTTAAGCAACAGTAAAATCCATTGCTATTGATGGATATGAAACTCCGTTCTTTTTGCATAAACGGCATAAAGAAAACGAATAGCCACTTACCAATTGAAAAAGTTGCAAGTATACATATGTGTAGTAAGGATTTAGGATACTTTGACGTCCATTAATAACATAGATTCATTAATTTCAAAATGAAGCTGTGTCATTAATGGACGTCCAAGTATGTACAACATGAAAGTTTCATTATATTCGGTAGTCTTCTTATAATACTTCAATAATTTAAGAATTTATTTATCGCACAGTTTAACAATTAAGCAAAAGCCACTCAAATTGCAGTGGATTGATCAGCCTAATCCCAGAAAATTCAATACATCCGTTTAGTTGACACACAAATGTCATTAATGTATAGTATTTTAGTCAAAATCGAGAGAGCCATTTTTGAGATATTGAACATTTTCAGGTTGCAGAGGATTGATCAGCCTAGCCCCAGAAAATTCAATACATCCGTTTATTTGGCATACAAATGTCTTTAGTGTGTAAAATGTTGATCAAAATCATGGCGCGTATGTGTGTAAGTAGGTGTGAACACTATAATTAAAAATTTGATATGTTCCATTCACATGACTTTCTCTATAACTCTGCAATAAATTATTGTTAAAAAGCTTATTTTTCTATTTACTTCCTGCTAATCAAGAAACAATTAGCAGAAACAGTCTTATTACTTGCTTCCTTGTAAGTAGAGTTCCATAGGTTAAAGTAATGGTCAAAAGCTGGTTGCTATGTGACTGAAGTTCCATTGTTTGTATGGACACGAGTTCACAAAGTCCTGTGTGAGAAAAATATGTTTTTATAGCTGAAACCAAAAACAAAGAATATCTCAAAGACAATCAACTCCACGAAAAATATGTATATAACATAAATTGTGTGTTTTAAAGTGCTCTACATTTGTTGTTTGGTAAGTTTATGTCCATCTCTTGCGGTTTAGCAGTTATGCAAAATTCCGTAAAATTGACCCAGAATAAAGTAGTCTTCAGAGGCTATTCCCAGCAAATTCAAAATATATATTTTATTTATCAAGTAAATATCTTTAATATACAATATTTTATTCAAAATCGTTAGAGCCATTTTTTATAAAATCAAAATTTTCGAAGAAAGCTCAATGTAAAGGGTAGTTTGGGGTGGGGGATTTTTCTCAAAATCTTCATGTCGCATCCCTGGAAGATACTAAACTTAAATACCAAGTTTGGTATTTTACCGACTTTTCGTTTTTGAGTTATCGTGTTCACAGTCACACGGACACACACACACACACGGACCTTTTTCTGTAAATACTTTTTTGGATATAGAGGACCCTAAAACATATTTTTCCAGTGAAATCTCGTTATCGAATTTTTTGGTGGGGTGCAATACCTTCACTATACACTATGAACATAGTGCGTATAGAGAAAGTAAAAAATGAAAGGTCAGTCAAAAACAAAACTTGATATCTGAGTCAGCATCTTCCAAGGTTGCGTCCAAACAATCCTTTACATATGAAGAATTTCGAAAGACTTGATTTTCTCAAAAGTGAGTAACATGTATTAAAGATACTTACATGAGAAATAAAAGGTATATCTTGAACTTTTTGAGAATAAGCTCTTAAACCCTCTTTATTCTGAATGGCCTAACTGATAAACCCTAAAAGATAGACGTAAAGTTACTACACAGAAAATGTAGATCTGTTAAAATACATAACTTGTCTTCTTTTTTTTTTATGGTGTTAACGATTTCCGAGATATTCCCTGTTACTGGTTTCAATTTTAAAATACTTAAACCTTTCTCAAACGAGAGGGCCTCATCCGTTTCATGTCTTTTTTTTTTTTTTTTTTTTTTTTTTTTTACTCCTGGCCATCCTAAGAGGGCCTAATTTCAAGTTCATTTCACAGTGAACAGCTTTTAGAAGATTTCATTATTGTTTTAGCCTAGTGTATTCCCTCATTTCCCTTCTGCATACAACGAAGCAAGTAATAAGACCATTTCTGATAATGTTTATCTCCATTATGATGATGGAGATAAAAGAATAATCTTTTGTGAGAATGGTTTGCAGAATAGGTAAAGTAATGTGAATGGAAGACTGTTTTTATTCGTACCAAAACTATCGCTGAAAAGCTATGATTTTTGACAGATTTTCGCAAGGAATAAAAGGAAGGGGAAGCTTGTGGTGATGCCTCTTATGCATGTGAGATGTGGGGGGGGGGGGTTGAAATTATAGTTATGTATAGCTGTGAGTGACAATGAGAAAGAAACACCTCCAGGTACCAAAGCCATACGCCACTGATAGGGGGAGGAGTCAGAAGGTAACCGACCTTGAGCTGCCAACACGGCAGACATCTTCATCGACTGCTCGTACCTGCCCACCAGTTGGGGACCTCACACTTGGTTCATTATACGTTCAACGAACTGCTTAACCAGAGATCCTTTTTCTTTTTACACTTGCATTTCATATCGCATTTCAGTAGTTCCGAAGAGCACCAAGACGTGGTCAAGAAGTTTTGTACTAAACTGTTGTATCCATTGACATCTAACACCCTTTGTTGCTGCAGGTTAGAGGGTTCTTTTCTTGCTTTCTTCCCTTTAGTAGGACTACTGCCGCTGACTTTGTATTTTTCATCCTCCGTTCTTAGCACTAGGTCTTACAAAGGCTCTCCCATGTTGACAGCCACACAAATACCACAAAACTTTGCAACCAACTTCCTTACTTTTCGGAAGGGTGCAAAGGCAAAGCGGCAAGACATAAAAGACCTCCAACTGCCAATGTTTTACGCTTCAGCGAACGAATAATTCTCCATCCTGCAAAGAATCTTTGTGGCTTTTATAAAAGTAACACGCAGTTATGGTAAATAAGTAGGAAACCGAAACGAATAGGACAATTTATCATTTCCATTCATTGAATCTCGTGGTTTTCCATCTGACATCTAGGCACAGGATGCTTTTGGAACCATTTTCGCAAGCCTTCTAAGATTGTTATTTCGTCGATGACACTTTCATACCTTTAGTTTTACTCTACTGCTATTGTTATTGTGTTACCTTCGAAAACTTTGCTTCTTCCTTTCTGTCCTTCTCTCATCCCCTTGCCCATTTTTCTCTTCCGTCCTCTTCTCAGCTATCTCTCCATCTTTCTTTGTATCAGCAGCATGGGAGGCAAACGTGTTACGCCTTAAGCGTTCAGAAATACGCTGTTTGCCTCTGGTACCGGAAACCAACAGAATTTATCATACAACTGGTGTGTAAACCAACAATAATGAAAAACAGACCTAACTCTCTAGATAACCGTCATATTGACATTATAACTGAATTTTCTTTCTCTATCACGTATCCAGTAGGTAGAGAAGGTAGGTATTAAATAACACCTATTCTATATTTGTACTTAATTCGGAGGAAATTCATCTTTTGAGGGCCTGTGAATTAAAACAATAATACATACTTAAAAATCTGAGTTATTCCATTCACATGCCTTTCTCTTCCTATTCTGCAACAGATTATTCTTACTAAAGTTTATGCTTCTCTCAACTTCGTGCTAATCAAGATAAACAGAAGATAGAAGAAAAGATCGGATTAATTACTTCCTTTTAATAGAAGGGAAATAAGGAATACATTAGACTAAAATGACAGTGACATGTTTTAAAAGCTGTTACTATGTGATGAAATTTGCTGCTTTGCATATCCAGTTCACAAATTCCCACATGAGAAAAGTTTTAACTATTTTGAAACTGTAAACGATAGCAAGGAATATCTCAGAAATGATCAACACCACGAAAAAAAATATGTATATGACATAAATTGTGTGCTTAGTCAGATCTACATTTTTGTGTTGCAAGTTTTATCTATCTCTTACAGTTTGTGAGTTATGCAACAGTCATCCAGAATGATGATGTCTTCAGAGGTTGTACACAGAAAATTCAAGATACACATTCCATGTAAATATCTTTAATATACGGGATTTTAAACAAAGTCGTTATGGCCATTTTTGAGAAATACACAGTTCTCACAGTTTGGGATGGAGGGAATTTCCTCAAAATCTTCGTGTCGCATCCCTGGAAGATACTAAACTTAAATCCAAGTTTGGTATTTTACAAAGTTTACGTTTTTGAGTTTTCGTGTTCACAGACACACGCACACCAGGATATTTTTCTAAAATTGCTTTTTAGATATATAGGACCCTAAAACGAGTATTTCTGATGAAATCTCGGCATAGAATTTTTGGATAGAATGCAATATATTCTCTAGCTACTAAATACATTGTACATACGTGCTAGAGGAAATAAAAATACATTTATTTGTGTTTGTGTGTGTCCGAACAGCATAACTATAAAACAAAAGTCCTATAAATACCAAACTAGTGCTTAAAAAATCCTCCAAAGATGTTCAAGAAACTCTCAGACTGCCTCTGCGGTCGAGTGGTCAGCATTTGGGCTTATCACTCAGAAGTTTGACTTCCGATTGAGGTGGGGAATGTTTCTTTAAGTAGAATTAATCACAATTTCCCACAGTATGCAAGTGAGAGTGAATAATAATGACAAAACTAACGTTAATAAACACTAGAGTTTAGCGTGGAAACATTATGTGTCTCTAAAAAGCGAAGTCCCCGATATGACCAAAGAGGATAAAGGGGGGCGGGTGTATAAACTAAACAAAAACAATCTCGCCAGCCTAAACAACCATTTAAATGGAAAATGTTTCAAAATGTAAATCCTCTTCATTCGGAAGAAATTATGTATAATGTTGCATCGCTGGTGTACGTTAACAATGATACATCTCTTTAAAATACTTTTTCAATTTATTTTCTGGCATAAGCCATTTTCAAGATATTCGTTATTAATGGTTCAAATTGTTCAAATGATTCTGGCTGTCTGTGTAGTTCAATCGGTAGAGCACCTGTCTGCTGGCCGAGCTCGATTCCCAGCTGGGGGTGGGAATTCTTCTTTAGTCAAGATTATTCCCTCTACTCCCAAGTTAAGTATCATTGAAAGTGTGAATGTGTGTGTGTGACGTAATGAATAAAACCCGAACAAATACAGAAACCCAGTAATACCAGTACTTAACACATTGACGATAAGCAGTGTGTTGCAAAGGTAAACTCACCAATAAAACCATGCAGTTAAGGTCGGGGTATAAATAGAATAAAAATATGTGTTCCATTCACATGACTTTCTCTACATCTCTATAATAAATCATTCATAACTTGTTGTTCTATCTACTTCATACAAATTGAGATAAACATTAGCAGAAATTGTCTTATTACTTGTTTCCTTGTATGTAGAAGGGACATAAGGAAATACACAGACTAAAACGATAGTCAAATATTTTAAAAGGAGGTTGCTATGAAATTAAAATCAGAGGTGTTGACAAGCTCCCGTATGAGAAAATAAATATTTTAAAACTGGAACAAATAAATAGGAATACCTCGGAAAAGGTCAACTCCACGAGAAAAGTGTATATGACAGAAATTGCGTGTTTTAACGAGATCTACATTTCTTGTGTGGTAAAAGTTATCTATCTCTTGCGGTTTACCAATTATGCAAAAGCCGTCAGAATGAAAAGATCTTCAGAGACTATTCCCAGAAAATTCAAGACATACATTTATTTGTCATGTAAAGATCTTTAATATACGGTATATGCCTTGTGTATTCCCTATTTTTCCTTTTGCTTACAAGGAAGCAAGTAATAAAACAAATTTTGCTAATGTCTATTTCGATTACTATGATATGGATAAAAAGAATAGTTTTTTGTAAGTAATGTTTGTGGGATAGATAGAGCAAGTCATGTGAATAAAACACATTAGATTGTACATATTTATTGCTATTTCAGGCATATTTAGATTAAAATCACTATCACAAGCATTTATCATCGTTAACTTCTCTGCACGGTTTCTTTTAATTTAAATGACTAACAGTTCATTTTACTTTCTCTAGCGCGTATGCATATTCAATGTACATAGTATTGTATAGAAGCTATTGTATTCCATCCAAAATTCAATGTTGAGATTTCACATGAAATATGAAATCATTTTTAGAAAAAGGTCCTTCTATGTGTGTGTGTGTCTTGTTTGTGAATAGCATAGCTCAAAACGAAAAGACGTTAAATACCAAAACTGGTATTTATGTTTAGCATCTTCCAACGATGCGACACGAAGATTGTCAAAAAGTCCCCCCCACCACGAACTACCCTGCACATAGAAAATGTTTTTTTCAAAATGGCTCTAACAACATTGATTAGACTACCGTATATTAAATATATTTACATCATTAATATCATGTATATTTTGAATTTTCTTGAATAGCCTTTGAACAGCTCCTTATTCTGGATGAATTATGCAGAATTTTGCATAACGGTTAAGCCATAAGTGATAGACAAAACCGTTCTACACACAAAACGTAGATCACGCTAAAGCATATAATTTATGTCATACGTTTATCTTGTAGAGTTGACCGTTTTCGGGATATTCCATGTTATTGTTCCAATTTTAAACTACCTATCTCAAACGGAACCACGCAAAGCGTACCAAACCTCAATTGTTTCACACAGCGACCCGCTTTTAAAAGATTTGGCTATCGCTTTACCGCAATGTTTTCTCTTATTTCTCTTCCCTGTACAAGGAAGCAAGTAACAAGACCAATTCTGCTAATGTTTATCTCGATTAGTATAACCAGTTACACGAATAATCTTTTATAAGAATAGTTTTTATATGGAACAGCTTGAGAAATTTATGAGATTAAAACACATATTTTATTAAGTCTACCGAGCAGAAATAAAGCAGAAATCAAATCACAGCGAACTTCGTATAAACTCACTTATAGTTAAAGTGAATACTCAGGATCACGATAATAGTAAAGAAATGGACACAGCATTTTGAATTTAAATTTGATAAGCTTACGTATAAGAACCAATGCTAATATTAGTTTTCGTTACTATGATGCTTTAGTCGCGCGTCACATATTACCTCCAAAGAAAGCAGGGCAAATTATTAACCATTATTATTAAACGAAAGGTCGTCTCCTTAGCGCGGTGGTAGCGTTGCTACTTACCAAGCGGGAGACCTGGGTTCGATCCCCAGTACCGGCGTGGGGATTTTCCCCCCGCTGGGATACCTGGCCCGGGGTGCACTCAGCCTCGTAAGGTCCCTGGGGGGCCAATTGAGGAGCTACTTGATGGAGAAGTAGCGGCTCCAGGTCATGAGGACCGCATTAACCGGCCGGGGGGGATTCGAGGTGCTGACCACGTCTCACCCTCCAATACTGCACCCCATCCATGACGTCTGTAGTGGACCGAGATGGGGGACGCAGCGGCCGGGCGGTAGGCCAAGGTTCCCCGTGAGCTGTCGTGCCATGGAGTTATAGCATAAACGAGAAACATTAGACGAATGGTATGTATAATGTACCGTACGGGCGGGGGGGGGGGATGAAAAATACTGTGCTGTTGCTTAAAAAACTCTGATGTGCAACATTCATTTCTTTACCTATGCTGCAACAAACTATTCTTACAAAAGTTTATTCTTCTGTCTATTTCATGCTAATTGAGATAAGCATTAGTAAAAATGGTCTTATTACTTGCTTCCACCCTTTTAAGTAGAAGGCAAATAAAGGAATGTGAGGGGCGTTCAATAAGTCCTTAGCAAAAGAAAGAAAAACAAATTATTTTTGGTTTGTTCTTTATTTTTCGCATAATCTCCTTTCAGCTTGATACACTTTTCCTAGCGTTTCTCCAACTGTTTTAAGCCTTCCAAAAATAAGATTTCGGAAGGTCTTCAAAATACGCATCTGTTTGGGAGATGACCTCTTCATTAGACGTGAATCGTTTTACGTCGAGCTCTTTTTTCAAGTTTGGTAATAATAAAAAAAAAAAGACTGGGGACCAAATTAGTAAATACGGTGGATGTTCTAGTAATTCAAACCTTAATTCTATTAATTTTCGCCATCGAAACTCCGCAACTGTGCATCTCAGCACTGTCTTGATGGAAGAGAATCTTTCTCTTTGCCGGATGAGGACTTTTTTTTTCTCGATTTTTCCGTTCAATCGGTAAAATAACGATGCATAATACTCTATTTATGGTTCCTCCTTTCTGCAAATAATCAATGTAGATGATTCCGCGTGCATCCCAAAAACCGAGATTTCACCACTTTTGTCTTTTTCGGAGCCGGCTCGACTTTAAAAACCCACTGTTTCGATCCTACTTTTGTCTCTGAAGTGTAATAGTGTGTCCATGTTTCATCGACAGTTATATATCGACGCAAAACTCGTCAGGATTGCGACGGAAAAGAGCCAAACCAGCTTCCGAATAGATAACACGATTGCTTTTATTCCCCATTGAGAGCAAACGTGGCACCCATCTTCTCAATATCTTTGTCAGATCTAAGTTTTGGTGCAAAATTGAGAACATTGTACCTTGTGATATACCTGTGGCTTCTACTATTTCACGAACTTTGATTCTTCGATCACTCAAAACCATATTCTGGATTTTGTCAATAATCTCGAAGGAAGTCACTTCGACTGGACGTCCGGAACGATATTCATCATTTGTGGATGTATGGCCACGTTTAAATTAATTTATTCAATTGCAAATTGCTGCAAACGCAGGAACAGATGTGCCATGAACTTCATCCAACTCGGTTTTTATCTCTTTCGGTATTAAGCTTTTTAAATGGAAGTGTTTAATCACCGCACGAAACTCTTTTTTTTTCCCCCATCTTTCTAAAGAAGCACAAGATTATTGATTCAATCGGCTAAGGCAACGAAAACACGTGATGGATTTAGCTATAAGTTTAACTGCCATCTTGTAAGAGACGTCGGTTACTTAACATAAATTGTTTTCGATGCTACGAGTATAATTTCATGGATTTTCTAAGGGCTTATTGAACACCCCTCGTACAAGCCTAAAACAATAGTCAAAATTATTTTTAAAGCTGCGATAACATTGTAAATCCTACTCTTTACCTGGCCAGGGGTAAAACAAAAGTAATATAAAACGAATAACTACTTCTCGTTTGAAAAAGGTTTAGCCTTTTTAAAATTGAAATTCACTAAATTCGACAAGATATATCTTATATCAATTGAATGCTTTAACGAGATCTACACTTTTTGTGAAGTAAGATTTTGTATAAAAATTACAGTTTATCTTTATGCAAAAATTCTCCAGAATGAAGTAGATATACATGCAATATCTTAAACTAAATTATTTTAATCAAAATAATTACAGAAGTATTTGAGAAAAACAAAAGTTTTGAAAAAATGTTTCATATAAAGGATAGTTTTTCGTTGGGGGATTTACTTGTTAACTTTCGTGTCGCATCCTTGGAAGATGCTGAACTTAAAATACCCAGATTGGTATTTAATTGGCCTTTCGTTTTTTAGTTTTGCTGCTCGTAGACATACGGACACAGTCAAACGGATTTTGTCCTTAGCATTGTGTTTTGGATTTAGGGGACGCCAAAACGTGTATTCTGGATATAGAATTTTTGGGTGGAATTCAGTACTTTCTCTACCTGCTGGTATATGCAGAGAAGTAAACAAAAAATTCTGTTGCATTCCATTCATATCACTTTCTCTACCTGTTCTTACGAAAGATTATTTTATTCTACACCATGCTTATCGAGATAAAGATTAGAAGAAACGTTTAGTTATTCTTAATAAAATCAAACCTTTTTAAAAATGTAGCATGAAGGGAGTTTGGGGAGGGGAGTTTTTGTTGAAAAGCTTCGTGTCATATTCTTGGAAGAGCAGAACTTAAATGTCAGGCTTGATATTAATGGACGTTTATTTTTGGCTTATGCTGCTTACAGACGCAAAGACACACGCACACACACGCATATTTTTATAAAAATTCCTTATTTATTCAGCAGTCCTCAAAACATGTATGACCGGTGAAATCTCAGTGTCTAATTACTTACTAGGTCATAGTACTTTGCAAAGAAGATAATATAGTCTAGTATATCACATGTATGTAACCCAACAGCAAAATAAAACTCACTTAACCCTCTATAGATTATGTATCTATAAAATGTAAAAAATCTGATGTGTACCATTCACATGACTTTCTCTGCACCTCTGAAACAATTTATTCTTAAAAAGCTTATGCTTCTATTTGCTTCATATTAATCAGAAAAGAAAAATATCAGAAATAGTCTTATTACTTGCTTCCTTGTAAGTAAAAGTGAAATAAGAGGGTACCATAGGTTAAATTGATAGTCAAAAGCTGATTGCTGTCACTGAAGTTCCTTTGTATGGACAGCAGTTGACAAATTCCTGTATGAGAGAAATATCAGTTTCTCAAAGCAGAAACCAAAAACAACAATGTCTCAAAAACGACGAGCTCCACGAAAAAATGTATATAACATAAATTGTGTGTTTTAACGTGCTCTACATTTTTCGTGTAGTAAGTGTTTGTCCATCTCTTACGGTTTAGCACTTATTCAAAATTCCGTAAAATTCATCCAGAATAAAGTACTCTTCAGAGGCTACTCCCAGAAAATCAAGATATGCATTTTATTTGTCAGGTAAATATCTTTAATATACGACATTTTAATCAAAATCGTTAGAGCCATTTTTGAGAAAATCAAAATTTTTGAAAAAAGTTCCATGTAAAGAGTAGTTGGTGGTGGGGGGATTTTTCTCAAAATCTTCGTGTCGCATCTCTGGAAGATACTAAACTTAAATACCAAGTTTGGTACTTTACCGTCTTTTCGTTTTTGAGTTATCGTGTTCACAGACTCACGGACACACACAAACACACACGGACCTTTTTCCGAAAATGCTTTTTTTAGATAGGGGACCCTAAAACATATGTTTCTGGTGAAATCTCGGTATCGAATTTTTGGGTGGAGTGCAATACCTTCTCTATACACTATGTACATAGTGCGTATAGAGAAAACAAAAAAGATTTTGAAAAATCGAATTTTTACTTTCTCTATACGTGCTTTGTACATAATGTATGGAGAAGGTATTGTAATGCACCCCAAAATTTGATACCAAGATTTCACCGGAATTACATGTTTTTGAGACCTCCTGAATGCAAGAAAAGCATTTTTAGAAAAATATCCGTGTGTGTGTCTGTGTGTGTTTGTGGGCAGCATAGCTCAAAAACGAAAAGTCTGTTAAAACATACTTGGTATTTAGGTTTGGTATCTTCCAAGGATGCGACACGAAGATTTTCAAGAAAATTCCCCCCACCCCAAACTACCCTTTACATGGAACTTTTTTCGAAAATTTTGATTTTCTAAAAAATGGCACTAACGATTTGGATTAAAATATCGTATATTAAGGATATTTACCTCACAAATAAAATGTATATCTTTAATTTTCTGGGAATAGCCTCTGAAGACTACTTTATTCTGGATGAATTTTGCATAACTACTATACCGTACGAGAAGTACAAAAACTTAACACGAAAAATGTAGAGCACGTTAAAACACACAGTTTATGTTATATACATTTCTTTATTGGAGTAGATCATTGTTTAGATGTTCCTTGTTTTTGGTTTCAGCTTTAAAAAACTTATACTTATCTCATACAGGAATTTGCCACCTCGTGTCCATACAAGCAAACGAACTTCAGTCACATAGCAACCAGCTTTTGGCTTTCACTTTAACCTATGGTATTCCCTTATTTCGCTTCTTCTTACAATAAAGCAAGAAGTAAGACTATTCCTGGTAATTTTTCTCGATTAGCATGAAGTAAATAAAAGAATAAGCTTACTAACAATAATTTGTTACAGAGATTTAGAGAAGGTTATGTGAAAGGATCACATCAGATTTTTAGTAATAAAATTGTATTGAAACTAAGCTTTAAGAAAATGTACCGTTTTCTCCACTTGGATACCTGTCTTCCACTTACATTTGAGCTACCAGTTAACTGAAGATAAAAGTGAACAGGCGCACGCATTTTATTAGGCACGCCCAACTTTAAACCTTGTTTTCTCGCAAACTTTTTAAGTATTTTTGCATACCCGTAATACTCTGCGCGGTGCAATTTTCACTAATTTGTTTCAATTGTTTTTCATTTATTTTTGTAGCTTAACGTCGTGTAACCTGGTTAGTCATATCAGACGATGAATGAAATCGATGAAATGATACTCAAAAGATCTCAGGGTCCATGGAGCTTAGTTACTCGACATTCATCTTCTCAGAATAAGGGAAAACTCCGGAAAAAAAACCAAACTTACTCTCAGACTACCGAGGTGGATTTAAATGTGTTTGTTCTGCTTATTAAGAGTATATTAAAATATTACGATATAATTTTTCGAAGTAATTTTGAATGTTTAGTGTATTAACTTTTATAAAAATTGAGAAATTTAGAAAGTGCGAAAAGTAATATTTTTTCCGAAATAATTAGGAATAAATATAAATAAATAAAATATATCTTGATATTTTGAAACTAATTTATTATAAATCTTGAATTGTATACAAATAGTTTTAAAATACATCGTAAAAACAGTTTTATTGGAACAATTAATATGGAAAATAACAATTATTATATAAATAAGCAAGCTAGAATTATGAAGCCTGGCAAAATATTACACTAATACCTATGTGTAACTAATAATTGATATAAATTTCATCAAGTCTCACATACTTTAAATTTTTCAAATTTAATAGATGCATAACCTTAGACATCACATTAAAAATTATTATTTCGATTTTAGCCATTTTTACATTACTACCATAACAACATGCCAGCACAGCATTAAATTCCCTAACTGACTCGCGTGTTTCCCAGCAAATCACAAGGTGACCTCACATTATTTTTAGATAAAATGTCGCAATGTCGACTTACAATGATGTAAGTTCTTTTAAGTACTTTTTAACCAACTATGGCTAACTATGTTCATTAATATCTTTTTTGCAAATCCCGGTTAAGGTATTGCATTTTTCAATCTGACTCTACCTATGCATTTCAACTACTCGTGGCTATTTGAAAAAGACAAAAACAAAAACAATTAATTAACATTTGTTATTTGTCATATTCGCGGTTATTTATGATCTAATACTATTTGGTATTGTGATATTAACATTAGCATTGCAATTTATATTTCACACTTTTAGGAAATAAGTCATTGCTGTGAACATGCCTGAGAAAGTTTATAACCGCCGACATTCCTTTCATATCGAGAGCAATTGTATTGTCTCGTGAAATAATAAAATTGTGGTTAAAAAGTAAGATAAATGGTCAAGTACTTCACCATTTATAGATTTGCAAAGAAATGCAGAATTCGTCAAAACATACAACTTATGTTAAATACATTTCTGCTGTGGAGCTATTTCCAATATATTGATTGCTATAAGTTTGAATTTTCCAATACTTATACTTTTCTTAAATGGGAGAACTATGCTTTTATATATTTTTCCTAGTAAAGCAAAGAGAACGAAATTTACAAAATGATAACATAGCGACAGGATTTTAAAAGTGTTGACTATCATTTAGCATATGTATTTCCGCATTCCTTTTGTATAAGAAATAATATGGTAATAAAAATAAAACATTGCTGCTAATGTTTATCTCAATGAGTGTGGAGTAGATAGAAGAATAAGTTTCTGTAAGAACAGCTAATAGAGAAATTTATGTGAATATAGTACGCCAGATTTTTTAAAATTAATACATCAGTTACACATATCTACGAATATTTTAATCTTCCAAGGTAATGTATGCATCACGAATATCGAATAAATTGATAAATAAGTAAACAAATTAGTGAATGAAAGTATATAAATGATGCGAACGTGTATAACAGCTGATTTTTTTGTCGCTGGAATTTACAGAAGGTATTTTTTAATTTAAATTCCAATTATTCGGAAGTGCTCTTTTGGATAAAAACAGGTTTCAATTTGGTCATCGTAAGTTGAACGGGACATTACATTTATTTTAGGAAGTGTTATCAATAATAAAACTTGTCACTTTTCATGTGTCACTTTTAAAATCGGTGTTAGAGAAGAAACAAAATAATGAATGCGTAGTGCATTTTTAAGGCAAAGTATCGGTGAAATTTTGTCCAGAAGTAACTAAAAGGTAAATTTTTATAGTTATAGTACTACACTATATTTATAGTTATCGTTTTTATATTCTGCTTACAACATTCTAATGCAGCTGTGATATTTAGAATTAATTCAGAAATTTAAACGTTGGTGTTAATGTACTCTATCTTATACTCCACTTTTCAAATGTTGTTTTTTGCAATGTTCAAATTTGTTCACAATCAAATCATAGCGATTTTCCTGAAATGTTCAGTATTGATAAAGAAATGTTGAACAAAGAAACACGCTTGAGCTTTTATTTTATGTAATGCGTTCTGATTTTGCAATCAAATATTTAATATAATACCTAGCACAGAATAAAGAAACGCATGGCATCAATATTTGAGAATTTTTATAATCAAACCAGACGTTTGCCAAAAACACCCAAATCGGATTTTGTATTATAGTCTAATAAATAATTGTCTCTGAAATGTTTAATTCTTCGACAGTTGAAGTGTTTTTAAAACGTGAAAAAATGAACTTAATATTACAACACATGATAGTTTAACGATATCTTAACTCAGAGGTTAAACATTTGGTGTTTTATTTGTAGAACACTTGCTAATCTTGACATAAAAGTTTTGAGTTTAAGATCAAGAATTTTGCATCTTAGGAGGTAGGTATATTCACCGATGGACTGCTGTAACTCCTGCCGTGTGGTCCGTTAGGAGACTTGAATGCGCGTGTAAGAGAGTAGCCGGGTGTAAAATCTCTGCCTTTGCCCCAGGAAAGTATCACCTTCTTGCGCAACCCATTCTAAACTCTGTGCCCTCCATGGATGCCAGAGATGTAGTTATGTTATTAAGTAAATTAAGTAATTATCCCGATTTCCCCTCAGTCCAATGCTACCCATATATGGCTGAAACACACATAAACAGTGAGGATTTTAAATGTTCACGCATTTAGAATTATAGTGTATTATCAATTGTTATCTTCCCATTGCTTATTTATAAACATTATTTAATTACCTTATAAAATTATGTACTATGTATAACATTTTAGTTAGTTCTCCAAATAATGTTAATTTCTAAATGATAGTTTAGTACTTTTTGCCACTCAAATATTATTGTAGATTATTGATACAAAGTAATCACAGGTGCACCCTGAAGGCGGCCAATAAGGGTTGTGGCCCTTTTTTAAGGTATAAGGTAAACATGGTATTATTTGTCAAAGTTAAAATTTGCTCTTTTCTTTTTGTATTTTACTTAAACCAGATGACAATAATAGGTTCGTAGTCAGTGAGCGAGTTTATTTTTATGCTGAAGTATATCTCAAAAAATATAGCTGGAAAAGAAACAAACGAACAGATAGATCGAAACCAAGCATTAACTTTTGTAGCATCTTTAAAAAATCACATAATTTACTACTGCAGTATTTCAGATTGTACGGAAACAAAAACGTTATTATTTTGGGCAAACGTGGAGGTTTAATTTTCACAAAACTTGGAAGTATGTTTACCGTTCTTTCTTTAACACCTTGCACATAGTGTTGCAGGAAATGACTTGGAATATTTTCAACTTCTTGCTTAAGAGAGCGCCAACCAAAAAGTGATTTGTTGAAGATCTAATGATTTCGGAGACACTTTGGTAAGTGTCAACTGATCTGTTCCTCAAACTTTTTGATATAATCCCCATAATTAACAACTGAATATGCGCAGGATCTGAAATCGTTAAACATTAATTTGAAAAGACAATGCTTTATAACAGCATTGGGCCAACTATATTCGAACATTTAGTGACAGCAAATTACATGTCATTGGTAGTTGTTCAACAAAATGGAATTTATAGTTACTATAGGATGTAAAAGGAAATATATGAAACCCAATCCGCAATGCTTGACCAACACAGTGAGGTTTTCATTTTCCCCCCTAATTCAAATCTTACTGTATTTATAATGCTTAATTTGAAGTGATTTTTGAAAGGCGGTGTCTATCTTAAGTAGAGAAGAAATCTTAACTTTACTTTGTTGTCAAGTGACTAAAGCATTGTTTATGAAAAATAAATGGGAGGATTGTAATTGTGGATCATTTACCAAACTTACAGTTTGCTTTGTTGTTGTTTTAATTAGAAAACTGGCAAGTTATAATATCGTACTAAAGGATCTTTGTTTAAGTTGTAAGAAGAAAAACGCGCACACTTGATACGATACCATTAATGTTTATAATCGCGGCTTGTACGCAAGGCAAGGGTGGACCCTTGTCGCCAGAGCGCAACCTGTATTGGAGGAAGGAACCAAGGCTCCTCCAGGTTGAGCGATTCACCCGCATTTCTCACTGGAACACCACTGGCAACGCAGCAATGTGGTATGTTGAACTCTGTACAAAGAGCATGCCACCTACCTCTTCCATTACGCTCTCCTTGTCAACTGACCAAGCTTAGGAGAAACCAGCCGTCGTAAGGTGTCGGCAGCGCGTACCGATCTTCTTCTGTTCGCACATGACCACACCCACAACTAGTGTCTAATTAACACAAACTATAATAATGAAAACGATGGACGTTACAGCCGGACGCGTTTACCTCCAACTCTGCGATTCTCCGTCTGGCAGCAGCACGAGTCCCCTTCTGACGTCATCAACAGGTTGTTTCTTCGGAGGTGGCCGAAGTACTGCTGCGGGCAAAACCAGTTCCTTTTGTTTTTATTTTTTCTTTACCTCCTGAGGTGAAGCCACAATGTTGATTCCCCCATTGAGCAAGGAAGGGAATTACATCTTGCAATATCCTTCCTTCCCTTCAGGCACGATCTTTCTGACCACCAAATGGATCCCTTTAGCTTCGTGTTACATCCTTTTACTGTTATATCCCACCCTCACGTTCGTCCACACTTCCATAGTCTGGACACGTGCTGCACGGAGGAAATATTTATGTTATCAGATTTTTGCTCTTTCCAGGACACAGGCAGGTTTCTTATCAGTGTCATCGTCAGTTTTAAGGACAATATCATTATGAAATGGGTAAGGGTTTGAGGGATGTGTTTATTTAACACTCTCAAAATCTTCGTCAAAATTATATTTGGAAAGAGAAATGGTTTTAAACTCAAAGCGAGCCGCAAGAGTTCCTTTGTAAATGTAAATATATAGGGTGGATCATTTAAGCCGAGACTCTGTGTGTGTGTGTGTGTGTGTGTGTGTGTGTGTGTGTGTGTGTGTGTGTGTGTGTGTGTGTGTGTGTGTGTGTGCTGTACGTTGCAGAGGGGTAACACAATGCAACCATAATTTATTGTACGTCAGACCCCTGGAGGAAGGACAAGATGAGTGTAATTTCAGAGGGCGGACATCCGGGCAGGAAGAGAGACGTCGTGGAGAGTCCCTAACAGTTCACAAGCAGCTTTTCATTTTGACGCGGCGAGCGCCAGCAGTCCATGGCTCAGTTTCGGATAGACCACATGGATAATATGAAATGAAAGCGATATGTATGCCAGGAAAGATGATAGAGCAATTGGTGGAATGAGTGGTGGGGGAAACGGAAGAATCCAGAAAAAACCCGCCCAGACGTCGTTTCGTCTACCACAAGTCCCACATACGGATGCTTGGAATCGAGGATCTTATGTGGGAGGCGAGCGCTGTAACCGCTCTGCCACGGCATCGCCTCAGACTAAAACATACTACACAAAAATGTAGATCTCATTAAAACACACAATTGATGTCATATATATTTTGCAGAGTTAACCGTTTTGAGATAGTCCGTGTTATTGGTTTCAATTTTAAACTATGCAGCTTCTCTAACGGGTCACCTGCTGGCAAAGAAAAGCGAACCAAACTTCAATGATTCAAATAGCGACCAGCTTTTAAAAAATCTGACTGTCGCTTTAGCCTAGTGTATTCCCTTATTTCGCTTCTCCTTGCGAGGAAGCAAATAATAAGACCATTTCTGCTAATGTTTATCTTGATTAGCATGATGCATGTATAAAAAATGTTTTGTAACAATAATTTGTTTGCAGAAGAAGTAGAGAAAGACATGTAAATGGAACACATCAGATATTTTCTGTGAGTCATAAGACGCAGGTAAAGGATTAGAATCAAGATTAGTCACGGAAGGGGCCCCCAGGACCTGGGGCAGAGCACCGGAGGTAGGACCTTGTGGCACTTTGTCACTTACTTGTTCCCAGGTAGGGAGGGTTGGGGGGAGATATACGAAGGGTGACCAGATCCGGATGACAACGGCATAAGCATTGATTCACTGACTATCGGCTAAGTTGGAATGCTTCCGACTGACAATGTTTCACGAACCAGATCCTCTCGGCGAAACCCCTAAGGGAGCCCTGAAATCGGAAGACGGTGCCGACCGAATGTTCCCAGCACGATGCCAGTGTAGGAAACATTCAATGCACCAATCACCATCCAGCCGCAACCCACCGAACACCGTCGCCTGGTCCTTCAAATTTGAAAGAGGTGACTAGGAAATGGGAACAGGAAATTTTTGATTTTTGTCAATTTTTCACTATAGTAACCCCCTAACTCAGTAAGAGGTGCTTTTCGCCTCAATCTATGTTAGCAGTGAAAAGGTTAAGTGATCAGTAAACCATATATATTTTGAATCAGAAAGAATCACATAATATTTTTCCGTTAAAAACAAAAAATGTAATTTTTTGTCATTTTACACTACACACTCCCCTTAAAAATATTTGAAAAACCAATTTGTAATAGAATATAGTTTTATTTAGGGGTTTGTGCAAAAAGAAAATAGGGTTTTAGAAAAAAAATTATGGTATGCATTAATTGCAGAAATATACAAATATTTTTTAGAAAACAAATGCATTTAGCAGCACATTTGGATAGTAGATCAGCTTAGTATTCGGTAAAAATTAATTTACTGTTGACATTTTTAGAAACATTAATACCCCTCATCACAATATATCCAGATATATTGTTAATTTACTATTAATTAGCGAAATATCATTATAATCTAGTTAGCGCTAAAAATGTACGACAAACTGGCCTAGAACTACTCCAAGGATCCTCATAAGGCCTATATATACGTAATTTACTCTTCGAAAATATCTCAAAATATGAATTTGGACTCCTTTATTTAACAAGAAGTTAAGCTGAAAAAATACATTAATTTTCTTAGCAATGCACTTAGAATCTATTATTTATAATACTGTGAATACGAGGGAAACGAGCAGAAATACTAACTTTTAAGGAATTAAATGAAATACTACTTGCACTGAAACAGTTATCATTTTGAGAATTCATTGGAAGAATGTTCCATTCCTTGGAGGGCGATTTTATAACCACGAACACGTTAATGCCTGAGATCTGTCAAAGTTTTAAAATATATGAAGAAAATTTCATTCAACTTTAATTATTAGAAAAGTACAGGAACCTTCCTAGGCTACAAATTTACTGTGTTGGTTGGCTTATTACTTTCTCTAGCATCTATGTGCAACGTACAGATTAGATAGAGAAGGTATTGTATTCCAACCAAACATTTGAACCAGAGATTTCACCGAATGTTTTGGTACCCACTGAATCCAGAAAAATCAGTTTTAGATAAAGGTCCGTGAGTGTCTGCGTGGTTTGTGTGTGTCTTTGGTCAGTATAGCTCACTTGGTATTTAAGATCAGTATCTTCCAAGGATGCGCAACGGATATTTTCAGGAAAATGCCACCCTTTACATGGAACAGTTTTCGAAAATTTTCATTTTCTAAAGAATTGCTGTAACGATTTGATTTAACCTCCATATGAATAATGGAACTATTTTCCGGGTTCTGACCAGCCACCGGATCACATATGAAGATGCCAAGCGCAGACCTTGGCGAAACGTCGGGAACTATCAGAACCAATAGACCATTATGGCCTATGAAGCATGAGATCCTCTTCGCATGCGCGCTAAATTTGAACTAAAAGTCTACTATGCTTGGTTTGAAGTAACAATCGACTCTTCTCAGGGCGTTTTAACGGACTTATTGGGCTTCACAGATCCAGACTACCTGGCGGCTTCTTAAATAATAAACCACTAGGATTTTCTTTGTAGAATTGTAGTTTATTTTGTAATCATTTAGTACAATTCTAAAGTGAAACTACAATCGCTCGATGCAAATATTTGTACGCACATAATTCTATGCGGATAGTTTAATGTACGGGTAATCTCCAAGTGGTCTTTTCCATACTTGTGAAAAAGCCTCTTTCTTTTGATAACTGGCTTCACAAGCAAGAAAATCAACACGTAACTATGATACTTATTGTTGGAAAACAAAATCGCATAAAGAAAATCAAAACACTTGCGACGAAAGCACAAGGAACAATAAACATTTGCATCTAGCGATTTCAACTTCGAAACAAAAACATTTGAACGTCAAATATTACAAAAATGGCGTGATATTCACAAAATTTCGGCAGATTTTGTGGTTAAGATATAAATATTGCCTCACCTACAAACCCAGAAAATAGTTTCATTATTCAAGACACCGGCCGCAAAAGCCTCAATTTGTAAAAATGCAACATGTTTAAGCTATGCTCATGAAAAACATGATTTATATGTTGAATTATTTAGTAATAGCCTGTGTAGACTCTTTATTCTAGATCACTTTTGTATAGCTCTTGTATAACTGGTAAATCGTAATAGATAGATTATGACTTACTACACAAAAAATGTAGAGAAAATTAAAACACCCAGTTTATGTCATACACATTTTTTGTAGAGTTAACTGTTATCGAGATATTCGGAGCTATTGGTTTCAGTTTTAAGGTAGGCACTTAAACTTTTCTCAAAAGGAAATCTTCCTTCTTTTCGATTTTTGTTTGTTTACCCCAAGCAAGCAAAGATAACCGAATTTCAATTGTTTCACTTAGCGACGGCTTTTAAAAGATCTATCACTTTAGCCAAGTGAATTCCTTTATTTCCCATCTACTAATAAAGAAACAAGTAATAAAACAAATTCTGGCAATGTTTATCTTGGTTAGCATGACGCATATAAACATAATCTTTTATAAGGAAAGTTTTTATAAAACAGCTAGAGAAAGTCATGTGAATGGAACACATAATATTTTTTACTTTCTCTACACGTACTATGTAAATAATGTATATAGAGGGTATTGTAACGCACCCAAAAATCGCTACCGAGATTTCACCGGAAATACATGTTTTGGACCCCCTTGAATTAACAAAAAATAATTTTTAGTAAAGTGTATCTGTGTTCGGGGAGGGGGGGGGGGAGGTAGCATAGCTCAAAAGCAAAAATATCTACCGTTAAATACCAAACTTGGTACTTAGATTTAGTATCTTCCAAGGATGCAACACGAACATTTTTAAGAAAATCCCCCCACCACCACAAACTACCGTTTACATGGAAACATTTTCGAAGATTTTTACTTTCTCAGAAAGTGTCTAACGATTTTGATTAAAATGCCGTATATTAAAGATATTTATATCCCAAATGAAATGTATATCTTGAATTTTCTGGAAATAACCTCTGAAGATCTCTTTATTCAGGATGAATTTTGCCTAATTTTGCTTAACTGCTAAACTAAAGAAATAGGCAAAAACTTACTGCCCATATATTTAGGTCGCGTAAAATCACACAATTTGTCATATACGTTTTTTTGTTTTTTGAGTTGATCTTTTTTGAGATATTCTATATTATTAGTTTCAGCTATAAAATAACTTAAAACTCTTCTTATACGGGAATTTATCAACTCCTGTTTATACAATCAAAGGAACCTATATCACATAGCAACCAGTTTTGACTATCGCTTTAGCTTATGGTAATCGCTTATTTCCTCTCTACTTATATGGAAGTAAGTAATAAGACCATTTCTGCCATTTTCTTCTGGATTAGCGTGAAGTAAATAGAAGAATAAGCTTTTTAACAATAATTTGGAGTAAAGATGTAGAGAAAGGCCGGTAGTTACGATAACTATCTTTACGTCACATAGCGATATCGTTGAGAGCTAGTAAGTAAGGTTCGGCCCGTAACGAGCAGTTACAGCTCTTAGCTACTAGTTAGCCGTAACGATAAGCTTAGAAAATAACCCTAATAGCCATGTTAATGGAACACATCAGATTTTTACTTTCTCTATACGAACTATGTACATAGTGTATAGAGAAGGTATTGCACTGCACCCAAAAATTCGACACCGAGATTTCACCGGAAATACATGTTTTGAGACTCCCTGAATCCAAAAAAAGCATTTTTAGAAAAATGTCCGTCTGTGTCTGTCTGTGTGTATGTGTGTGACTGTAGGCAGCTTAGCTCAAAAACAAAAACAAGCTTGGTGTTTAAGTTTGGTATCTTCCAAGGATGCGACACGAAGATTTTCAAGAAAATCCCCCCACCCCAAACTACCCTTTACATGGGAAAAAATTGAAAATTTTGATTTTCTCAAAAATGGCTCTAACGATTTTGATTAAAATATCGTATATTAAATACCTGACAAATAAAATGTATATCTTGAATGTTCTGGGAATAGTCACTGAAGACTATTTTACTGTGGATGAATTTTACGGAATTGTGCATAACTGCTAAACCGTAAGAAATGGGGAAAAGCTTACGGCACAGAAAATGTAACTCACGATAAAACACACAATTTATGTCGTATGCATTTTTTTCGAAGAGTTGATCATTTTTAAGATATTCCTGGTTTTTCATTTTAGCTTTGAGAAACATACCTTTCTCATACAAGAATTTCTTAACTCCTGTCCATGCAAACAAAAGAACTTCAGTCATGTTGCACCCAGCTTTTGGATATCATTTTAACCTATTTCGCTTCTACTTACAAGGAAGCAAGTAATAAGACTATTTCTGCTAATTAGCATGAATTAAATTGAATCATAAGATTTTTAACTACAATTTGTTGCAGAGATGTAGAGAAAGTCATGTGAATGGAACACATCAGATTTTTTTATAACTAAACTATTTTGACCGAATGAGTGCGACAGAGTTAGAATCAGTACATGGTAGAGAGAGAGAGAGAGAGAGAGAGAGAGAGAGAGAGAGAAAAGAAGGGCGATATAAATGAAGATCTCCAGCTGCTCTATTGTAACAGGCGAGCATCACGAGGCTACCGGACGGCCCTTTGCTTTATGACAAATTAATACCTCAATTTTGGAGCGGAGGGAAAGTGGGTAATGGCCTCTCTCCCCACTAATTTGACTCTACGGTTGGTTCTGAAAGGTTGCTTCGGTCAATTAGATCTCTACCTTGGAAACAAAGGCGGCCATTGTTCCTACCAACTACCCTTCAATTTGAAGAAGAAAATGATGATGTTTGTTACGAGATGGCACACTAGGATAATGAGACATTGCCTGTTAGGGTCTGATTAACGACGTGTGCCATTATGTTATAAGAGTAGCTATCATTTTATTTGTTCAGAGAGATGCCCAGTTTCATGCTACCCTTGACAATGGATGACACCTTTCACCTTACCACCCACTCGCGTTTCTAGAAGGCTTTCTGGAGAAAACAATACACACACACTGAGTACGATAGCGAAGTCAAATGTTTACTTTCTCTACACGAACTATTTACATACTGTGTAGAGAAGGTATTGCATTCCACTAAAAATTCGGTGTCAATATTTCACCGCAAATACACGTTTTTAAAAAAAAACATATTTACTTTCCATACGCGTACTTTATACATAGTGTACAGAGAAGGTATGGTATTGCTCCCAAATATTCTATACCGAGATTTCACCGGAAATACATGTTTTGGGACCCCCTAAATCCTCCCAAAAAGCATTTTTAGAAAAATGTCTATGTGTGTGTAGCATAGCTCCAAAACGAAAAGTCTGTTAAATACCAAACTTGATATTTAAGTTCAATATCTTCCAAAGATGCTGCGAAAAGAAAATCCTCTCACCCCAACTACGTTTACATGGAAAATATTTAAAAATACCTCTGTGGCAACATTACTAAATTAAGATATGTGTTTGCATGACAAATAAAATGTATACCTTGAACTTTCTACATCAATATCTTATGTAGTTGCATAAAAGTGTTTCATGTACATTTTTTGTAAAGGTGCAATGGATGCTTATCTGGATTATCAAGAAGTAGTAAGAAGAATTAACATTGTAGTTTAACGAGGAGACTATTATATTTAATTTTAAGTCTTAACAGGACTGCTGAGGATATTGGCTAATTTTATTATAAAACAAAAAGCAGTCTTACATGAAATCTCTGTATGTAATAGCCATAAGGTGTAAGTGAATTATTCACTTAAACAGTGTATCACTAACACAAAATGGGGTCCTACTAGAGTCGCGCTCCGCCCTTTTGGGTGAGTATTTAATGGTGAGCGGGTGTTCGACTGAAAATATTAGGGAGTTCTGCTTGTCTATGTGAGCCTGTGTACATGCGGATCTAAGACCACTTACAGTTCCTACAGCTCATTCCTGTTTTTCGGCGTGTTAGCCATTTTGATCCATATCGATGTCTCAGTGAATGAGATGTCCCAGTGCGTTCCTATCTCCTAAATCATACAATATGAGGTAAAGGAATGAAGGGAATTTAAGATTATAGGATGCTAAAGTTATTTACCAAAAAGCAGTTTTAAATGAATTAATCTCTGTAGCCACCATAAAGTGTTAATGTAATATTCACTTAACCTAAAGATCCACTGTACAGTTACTTACACAAGATGGCGCAATGGGATGAAGGTAGATTAGGTTACAGGGCTGCTGAGGTTATTCGGCAATGTTAATATAAACAAAAGCAGCTTTACATAAAATAATCCTCTATGAATGTTCATAAAGTCTTAATGTAATATTCACATACCGAAAAGACCCGCTGTACAGTTATACAAGATGTCGCAATGGAATGAGGGTAGATTAGATTACAGGACTGCTGAGGTTATTCGGCAATGTTATTATGAAACAAAAGTAGTTTTACATAAAATAATCCTCTGTGAATGTTCATAAAGTCTTATGCTACATTCACAATGAGATGCAAGTGCAGACGAAATGTAGCATAAGCGCAGACGCAAGGAAACACCGTTCACAATGCAATCGTAAGCGCAACGCAAGAAGTTGGCACGGGTTTCTAGATCCGAAACTTATATGCGAATATCTTCCAAACGCTCCGCAAGTTTCAAATTGAATAACATAACTAACAATACTATTCACTCAATCTTTTGTAAATAAATGTGTTATAAAATTACATACTAACAACAGACGCTCGCGGCAGTGACGTCACAATAATTGCTCATTCAAAATTATTGAAAATAGAACAAGCATAGAAACATCAGAAAGTAAAAAAAGTAAAAAATAAAATAAAATAAAAAACAGCTCTTTTCTATTGCCGTAATTTATTACATTTCGCAACTGCACAAACTACTTCTGCATTCCCCCATAGCCATAGCGGTTTTTCTGCTCAAGAGTTGGTAAACGACATTGCGCAATAACAGAGTCCGCCATTATCTGAGGCAACATTACCGATAGTTATACAGGTTACAGGGCTGCTGAACTAATTTTCCAGTGTCATTATAAAACACTAAACGGTTTAGTTAAAATGATTCTCTGTAACTACCCATAATATTTTAGTTTAATATTTACTTAACCTAAAGAGGCATTTTTATAATTTAACAAAATGGGGTTACAAAGCTGCTGAGGTTATTTCCCAATGATTATATGAGCAGACTGTTTTATATTGATTAATGGCAACTATCATATAATGTTAGTGCAATATTTACTTAACATAAAGGGCCATTGTGTGTAATAATTATGATGATGACGCTGATCAACCTGAAGGTTGGTTCCCCACCATGGACCAGATCATAACCTAGCCGCGGCGACTAGGCCAGGTGATTTGCCATTGCTTTCCACGGGCATTAGGTAGCCCGGAAGGCAGCGAGGAAGAATTCTGGTCGGAGAAATATACCTATTCTCCACCGGGAAACGAACCCGGTATCCCTAGAGATGTAGGAGGGTAGATGGTTTATGATACTTATACAAGTTAAGATAATTATACAAGCTAGGTTACATGGCAGTTATATTTGTCAATGTTATTATGAAAACAACGCAATTTTAAAAAATCTGATGTGTACCATTCACATGACTTTCTCTATATCGCTGCAACAAATTATTCTTAAAAAGCTTATACTTCTATTTACTTTATGCTAATCAGAAAAAAAATAGCAGAAATAGTCTTACTTACTTCCTTGTAAGTAGGAGCGAAATAAGGGACTACCATAGGTTAAAGTGATAGTCAAAAGCTGATTGCTATGCCAATGAAGTTCCTTTGTTTATATGGCTAGGAGTTGACAAGTTCCTGTATGAGAAAAGTATGTTTTTCATAGCAGAAACCAAAAATAAGGAATGTCTCAAAAATGACGAACTCCACGAAAAAAATGTATATAACATAAATTGTGTGTTTTAATGTGCTCTACATTTTTTGTGTAGTAAGTTTTTGTCCATCTCTTACGGTTTAGCAGTTATTCAAAATTCAGTAAAGTTCATCCAGAATAAACTATTCAGAGGCTATGCCCAGAAAATTCAAGATATACATTTTATTTGTCAGGTAAATATCTTTAATATACGACATTTTAATCAAAATCGTTAGAGCCCTTTTTGAGAAAATCAAAATTTTCGAAAAAAGTTCCATGTAAAGGGTAGTTGAGGGTGGGGTGATTTTTCTCAAAATCTTCGTGTCGCATCCCTGGAAGTTACTAAACTTAAATACCAAGTTTGGTATTTTACCGACTTTTGGTTTTTGAGTTATCGTGTTCACGGACACACGGGCACACGGACACACACTCGGACCTTTTTGTGAAAATCCTTTTTTTGGATATTGGGGACGCTAAAGCATATATTTCCGGTGAAATCTTGGTATCGAATTTTTGGGTGGAGTACAATACTTTCTCTACACACTATGGACATAGTGCGAATAGAGAAAGTAAAAATCTAACTGTAACTACCCATTCCATGTTAGTGTATTACTTGCTTAACCTAAGGATACAATATGCGATTGTGGAATGGAAATAGGTTATGTAACAAGGCCACTGAAGCTATTTACCAATACTATTATGACAAAAAAACAGTTTTGGTCCTTATTCCTTTGGGGTTTCATATTTCTAGTATAATATTCGGCCGTTAGTAGCGCTCATGACGCTCTGTGGAACCTTTACTACAGTTTTACAATAAATAATGTCTGTAATTATCCATAAGGTGTTAGTGTTTTATTTCCTTAATCTAAACAGTGACTGTGATAGTTAAACAAGATGAGGTAATGGAATGAATTAACGATATAAAAGCACTGCTGAGGCCTTTCACCAATTTTTATTAAGGTTGGGAGGGCGGTGGAAGCAATACTATAAGAAACAGCTATTTATAACAACCCATAAAGTCTTAGTGCAATATTTACTTACTCTAACTAGCTACACTGTGATAGTTAAACTCGAGGCTAAGAAGTTCATGTAACAATTGCAATATTACGTTATAGAGCTTGTCAATATTAATATAACAAAAAGAAAAAAAATCTGATGTGTTCCATTCACATGACTTTCTCTACATCTCTGCAACAAATTATTGTTAAAAAGCTTATGTTTCTATTTATTTCATGCTAATCGAAAAAAATTATCAGAAATAGTCTTATTACTTGCGACCTTGTAAGTAGAAGCGAAATAAATCAGTACCATAGGTTAAAGTGATAGTGAATAGCTGGTTGCTATGTCACTGAAGTTCCTTTATTTGTACGGACAGGAGTTGACAAATTCTTGTATGAGAAAATTTAAGTTTTCCGAACCTGAAAACAAAACCAAAGAATATCTCCAAAACGATCAACTCCACGAAAACAGTGTATTGAACAGAAGTTGTATGTTTTAATGTACTCTATATTTTTTGTGCGGTAAGTTTTGGTCTATCTCTTACGGTTTAGCAGTTATGCAAAATTCCGTAAAAGTCACTCAGAATAGAGTAGTCTTCAGAGGCTATTCCCAGAAAATTCAAAATATACATTTTATTTGTCAGGTAAATATCATTAATATATGATACTTTAATCAAAATCATTAAGGTATTTTTTTAGAAAATAAAAATTTTCGAAAAACGTTCCATGTAAAGGATAGTTTGAGGTGTGGGGATTTTTCTCAAAATCTTCGTGTCGCATCCCTGGAAGATACTAAACTTAAATACCAAGTTTGGTATTTTACCAACTTTTTGTTTTTGAGTTATCGTGTTCACAGACACACGGATACACACGGACCTTTTTCTGAAAATACTTTTTTTGGATACAGGACCCTAAAACATATATTTCCGGTGAAATCTCGGTATCGAATTTGTTGATTTAGTGCAATACTTTCTCTGTACACTATGTACATAGTACGTGTAGAGAAAGTAAAAACTTATACTTTTCTCATACTGGAATTTGTCAACTCCTGCCCATACAAACAAAGGAACTTCAGTCACATAGCAAACAGCTTTTGATTATGATTTTAACCTATGGCATTCCCTTATTTCGCTTCTACTTTCAAGGAAGCAAGTAATAAGATTATTTCTACTAGTTTTTTTTTTCTCGATTACCATGAAGTAAATAAAAGCGTAAGCTTTTTAACAATAATTATTACAGAGATGTAGAGAAAGTCATGTGAATGGAACACATCAGATTTTTATTTTCTCTACACTTACTATGTACATAGTGTATAGAGAAGGTATTGCACTCCACCCAAAAATTCGATACCGAGATTTCACCCGAAATATGTGTTTTAGGGTTCCCTATATATAAAAAAAGTATTTTCACAAAAAGGTCGTGTGTGTATGTGTCTGTGTGTCAGTGTGTCCGTGTGTCTATGAACACAATAACTCAAAAACGAACAGTCGGTAAAATATCAAACTTGGTATTTAAGTTTAGTATCCTCAAGGGATGAGACACGAAGATTTTGAGAAAAATTCCCCACACCAAAATACCGTTTACATGTAACTTTTTTCGAAAATTTTGATTTTCTCAAAAATGGCTCTAACGACTTTGATTAAAATAGCATATATTAAAGACATTTACCTGGCAAATAAAATATATATCTTGAATTTTCTGGAAAAGCCTCTGAAGAACTCTTTATTCTGGATGAATTTTACGGAATTTTGCATAACTGCTTAACCGTAAGAGATGGACAAAGACTACTACACATAAAATGTAGAGCACGTTAAAACACACAATTTATGTTATATATGTTTTTTCGCGGAGTTCATCGTTTTTGAGGCATTCCTTGTTTTTAGTTTCTGCTATGAAAAATTTTCTCATACATGAATTTGCCAACTGCTGTCCATACAAACGAAGGAACTTCAGTGCCATAGCAACCAGCTTTTGATTATCACTTTAACCTGTGGTACTCCCTTATTTCGCTTCTACTTACAAGGAAACATGTAATAAAACTATTTCTGCTTTTTTTCTGATTAGCATGAAGTAAATAGAACTATAAGCTGTTTAAGAATAATTCGTTGCAGAAATGTAGAGAAAGTCATGTGAATGGTACACATCAGATTTTTTCTCAATTAGCATGAAGTAGATAGAGGAATAGGCTTTTTAACAATAATTTGCTGTAGATATGTAGAGAAAGTCATGTGAATGGAACAAATAAGATTTTTTTTGAGTTCTCGTAATAATTGTAGTCCTCCTCGTTCCGAGTGACTTTTGCATAACTGGTAAACTGTAAGAGATGGACAAAAGCTTATCTCACAAGAAATGTGGATTTCGTTGAGACACACAAAATCATATCTTTTGTTTTACTACTGACCTAAAACGAGAATCGAAGTTTAATTACAGAGCAACTAGCTTTTAGAATCTTTTATTAACGATTTAGCCTAGCGTATGCCTTTATTTCACTTCTGCTTACAAGGAACTAAGTAGTAAGCCATTTCTGCTGAAGTTTATCTCTATTAGCATGAAGTAAATACGTACTATCTACATAGTGTAGAGAGAAGGTATTGTATTGCACCCAAAAATTCGATACCGAGATTTCACCGGAAATACATGTTTTGGATCCCCCCGAATCCAAAAAAAGCATTTTTACTTTCTCTATACATACTATGTACATAGTTTATAGAGAAAGTGTTGCACTCCACCAAGAAATTCGATACGAGATTTCACCGGAAATATATGTTTTATGGCACCCTGTATCCAAAAAAAGTATTTTCAGAAAAAGGTCCGTGTGTCCGTCTGTCAGTATGTCTGTGTGTCTGTGAACACGATAACTCGAAAACGAAAAGTCAGTAAAATACCAAACTTGGTATTTAAGTTTAGTATCTTCCAGGGATGCGACACGAAGATTTTGTGGAAAATCCCCCACATCAAAATACTCTTTAAATGTAACTTTTTTCGAAAATTTTGGTTTTTTAAAAATCACTAACAAATTTGATTAAAATATCGTATATTAAAGATATTTACCTGGCAAACAAAATGCATATTTTGATTTTTCTAGGAATAAGCTCTAAAGACTACTTTAATCTGGGTCAATTTTACGGAATTTTGCATAACTGCTAAACCGTAAGAGATGAACAAAAACTTACCGAACAACAAATGTAGAGCACTTTAAAACACACAATTTATGTTAAACACATTTTTTTCGTGGAGTTGGTTGCTTTTGAGATATTTCTTGTTTTAGGTTTCAGCTGTAAAAACATACTTTTCTCATACTGGACTTGGTGAACTCCTGTCCATACAAACAAAGGAACTTCAGTCACATAGCAACCAGCTTTTGACTGTCAATTTAACCTATGTTACTTCCTTATTTCGCTTCTACTTACAAGGAAGCAAGTAATAAAACAATTTCTGCTATTCTTTTTTCGATTAGCATGAAATAAATATAAGCATAAGATTTTCAAGGATAATTTGTTGCAGAGATATAAAGAAAGTTATGTGAATGGAACACATCAGATTTTTGGAAAAAGGTACGTGTGTGTGCGTGTGTGTGTCTGTGTGTCTGTGGACAGCATAACTCAAGAATGAAAGACCGTTAAGTACCAAACTTGGTATTTAAATTTGGTATCTTCAAATGATGCGACACGAAGATCCCCCCCACCCTCAACTACCCTTTACATAGAACTTTTTTCGAAAATTTTGATTTTCTCAAAAATGGCTCTAACGATTTTGATTGAGATATCGTATATTAAAGATATTTACCTGACAAATAATATGTATATCATGAATTTTCTGAGAATAGCCTCTGAAGACTACTTTATGCTGGATGAATTTTACAAAATTTTACAGAACTGCTAAACCTTAAGAAACGGACAAAAACTTACACTACAAAAAATGTAGGGCAAATTTAAACACACAATTTATGTTATATAAATTTTTTTCGAGTTGATCGTTTTTGAGATATTCCTTGTTTTTGGTTTCAGGTTTAAAAAATTTACTTTTCTCATACAGGAGTTTGTCAACTCATGTCCACACAGACAAAGGGACTTCAATCACCCAATAACCAGCTTTTGACTTCACTTTAACCTATGATACTTCCATATTTCACTTCTACTAACAAGGAAGCAAGTAATGAGACTATTTCTGCTAATTTTTTCTCCATTATCATGAAGTAAATAGAAGAATAAGCGTATTAACAATAATTTGTTACACAGAAGTAGAGAAAATCATGTGAATGGAACTCATCATATTTTTACAATAAGGTATGTGTGTGTGTCTGTAGACAGCAAAGCTCAAAAACGAAAAGAGCGTTAAATACAAAACTTGGTGTGTTTAAGTTTGGCTTCTCCCAACCTTCAACTACCCTTTACATGGAACATTTTTAAAAAATTATGATTTTGTTAAAAATGACTGAAACGATTTTGATTAAAATGTCAAATATTAAAATATTTACTTGACAAATAAAATGTATATCTTGAATTTTCTGGGCATATCCTCTGAAGACTACTTTATTCTGGGTGAATTTTACGGAATTTTGCATAACTGCTAAACCGTAAGAGATGGACAAAACTTAACACACAAAACATGTAGTGTACATTAAAACATACAATTTATGTCATATACAATTTTTTCGTCGAGTTGATCGTTTTTTAGATATTCCTTGTTTTTTAGTTTTAGCTTTGAAAAACTTAATCTTTTCTCATACGGAATTTGTCAACTCCTGTCCATACAAACAAAGGAACTTCAGTCACAAAGCAACCAGCTTTTGGCTTTCACTTTATCCTATGGTAATACGTTTTGTGCCTTCTACTTGCAAGGAAGCAAGTAATAAGACTATTTCTAAAGACTATTTCTATTGCTAATGTGTCTAAATTAGCAAGAAGTAAATAGAAGAATAAGATTTTTAATTATAATTTGTTGCAGAGATGTAGAGAAAGTCATGTGAATGGAACATATCAGATTTTTTCCCTTGAATTTACCATTTTTGAGACATTCCTTGTTATTTGTTTACGATTTAAAATACTTAAACTGTTTTCCCACAGAAAGTTGTAAACTCCTGGCCCTGCATAGAAACGGATTTCATCCACATGGCAACTGACTTTTATAAGATTTGACTTAGGCTAATGTATTCCCTTGTTTATCTTTTACTTACAAGGAAGCAAGCAATTAAGACAATTTCTGCTAATGTTTATGTAAACTATCATAAAGTAGATAGAAGAATATGATTTTTAATAATAATTTATTACAGCGATGTAGAGGTCATGTGCATGGGACACATCAGATGTTTACTTTCTCTACATATACTATGTACACAGTATATAGAAACGCTGTTGCATTACACCCAAAAAATCGAAATTGAGATTTCACCGGAAATAGGCGTTTAAGGGTCCCCTGTATAAAAAAAGCATTTTTAGAAAAAAGTACGCATGTGTGTCCGTGTGTCAGTGTGTTCGTGTGTGAACGCGATATCTCAAAAACGAACAGTCGGTAAAATATCAAACTTTGTATATAAGTTTAGTATCTTCCAAGCATGCGACACGAAGATTTTGAGGAGAATCACTCCAGCCCAAACTATGCTTTACATGGAAAAATTTTCGGAGATTTGGGTTTTCTCAAAAATGGCTCTAACGATTTTGTTTAAAACACTATATATTAAAGACATTTACACGACAAATAAAACGTATTTATTGAATTTTCTGGGAATAGCCTCTGAAGACTTCTTTATCCTGGATGAATTTTTCGGAATTTTGTATAGCTGGTAAACCATACGAGAGACAAAAGCTTACATAACGAAAATGTTGAGCTCGTTAAAACACACATTTTATGTTATATACATTTTCTTCTAGAAGTGGATCGTTTTTGACATATTCCTTGTTAATGGTTTCAGCTTTAAAAAAAAAAAAAAACAAAAAAAAAAACGTACCTTCTCATACGGGAATTTGTCAGCTCTTCTCCATACAAACAAAGGGGCTTCAGTCACATAGCAACCAGGTTTTGACTATCATTTTAGCCTATGCTACTCCTTTATTACCTTCTTTTTGCATGGAAGCAAGTAATAAGACTATTTCTGCTATTTTTTTTTATCCATTAGCATGAATTAAAGAGAAGTATAATTTTTCTAACAATAATTTGTTGCAGAGATGTAGAGAAATCATGTGAATAGAACACATTAGATTTTTTTTTAAATATGATACTCAAAGTGGAAAACAAGTTCTCCTATGCTTCCACAATCGTCTAGCTGTTGAAGATATGTATTGCTTAAATAGTAAAGATGGTAAATGAAGAAGACAATGAACTCTTGATTTCTTTGCCACGTCGTTATGACATGGATGATGTTGGGGAGGACGCAATTCGCGCTCTTGTAAAAGAACGTGTGAAGATGAGCAGTCATCGGACAGTGTGTCTGTAAGTTGAGAGCGCCAGGAGGCGTGACAAACTGCCGCTAATTACAGACCTGGTCTTTCCTTTCCACTCACCGCTTGTCTTGCCATTTTGTAGTCTACTTTCCCTCGGCACACCTTCAGCGGCGGATGAGTCCCTTGAGATATGCAGAGGTGAAATTTGGTCAAAACCGTGTTAAATACATTTAAGAAGTCTGATGTGTTACATTCATCTGTGTAACAAATTTTTGTTAAAAAGTTTATTCTATTACCTTCTCTACACATGCTATGTACACAGTGTATACAGAAGGTATTGTAATGCACCCAAAAATCCGATACCGGGATTTCACCGGAAATACATGCTTTGAGACACCCTGAATCCAAAACAAAATTTTTAGAAAACTGTCCGTGTGTGTGTCTGCTATCTGTCTGTCTGTCTGTCTGTGTGTATGCATGCGTGTGTATGTCTGTGGGCAGCATAGTTCAAAAACGAAAAGACCGTTAAATACCAAACTTGGAATTAGGCTTAGTATCTTCCAAGAATGCGACACGAAGATTTTCAAGAAAATCCCCCACCCCAACAACTCTTTTGTGGAACTTTTTTCGAAAATTTTGATTTTCTCAAAACTGGCTCTAACAATTTTGATTAAAATATCATATATTAAAGATATTTAGCTGACATATAAAACGTATATCTTGAATTTTCTGGGAATAACCTCCGAAGAATGTTTGTTCTGAATGGATTTTACGGAATTTTGTATAACTTGTAAATTGTAAGAAATAGACAAAAATTTACTACACAACAAATATAGAGCCCTTTAAAATACACAATTTCTGTTATATACATTTTTTCGTGAAATTGACGGGTTTTGAGATATTCCTTGTTATTGGTTTCAGCTTTAAAATCTTATATTTTTGTCATACGGGAATTTGTCAACTCCTGTCCATACAAACGAAGGTGTTTCAATTACATAGCAACCAGCTTTTAAAAGATTTAGCTATCGATTTAGCCTATGGTACTCTGCTAATTTTCTTCTACTTACAAGGAACCCTTGTACATTTAATACCCTTTCTGCTAATTTTTTCTCGAATTGCATTAAGTAAATAGAAGAATAGCTTTTAACAATAATTTATTGTAAGGATGTGGAGAAAGTCATGTGATGGAACACATCAGTTTTTTTATTGTTTTATTTATATAACCCCCTTTAACATTTAAGGCCATATTTGGGGTTTTGCATTAGAAACAACTCGTTTTGTGTAGGTTTTATGTTAGGTTTAAGTGTTCTTTTACTACTTTCTCTACTCGTACTATGTACCTACATACGGTATTGTAATGCACCCAAAAATTCGATACCGAGATGTCACCGAAAATACACGTCTTAGGTTCTCGTGAATAAATAAATAAAAAAAAAAAAGCATTTTTGGAAAAAGATCTGTGTGTGTGCTTGGGAGTGTCTGCGTGTATGTCGTGGACAGCATAACTCAAAACTAAAACTCCGTTAAATACCAAACTTGGTATTTAAGTTCAGTATTTTCCAAGGATACGATAGGATGATTTTCAAGAAAATCCCCCGCCATCTACCCTTTACGCGGAACTTATTTCGAAAGTTTTGATTTCTCAAAAATGACTCTAACGATTTTGATTAAAATATTGTATATTAAAGATATTTATCTGACAAATAAAATGTATATCTGGAATTTTCTGGGAATAGCCTCTGAAGAACTACTTTATTCTGGATGAGTTTTACGAAATTGACTATCACTTTAACCTATGCTACTCCCTTATTTCGCTTCTACGTACAAGGAAGCGAGTAATAAGACTATTTCTGCTAATTTTTTGTCGATTAGCATGAAGTAAATAGGAGCATAAGCTTTTTCACAATAATTTGTTTAAGAGATGTAGAGAAAGCATTGTGAATGGAGTACATCAGATTATGTTTTATAGATGTCATGCTGTTCTAGATAAACGTTAGCAGAAATCGTCTCATATCCTGTTTCTTTGTAAGCAGAAGAGAAATAAGGGAATACACTAGGCTAAAAACTATCGCTATTTGAAACAATTGAAATGAGGTTCTCTTTTGTATTCCCTATAGTAAAACAAAACAGAAAGTGGAGTTTCTGTAAGAAAATGTATACGACATAAATTGAGTGTTTTAATGAGATCTACACTTTTTGTGTAGTTAAGTTCTTGTCTATCTCTTTCGGTTTACGAGCTATACAAAAGGCATCCAGAACGAAGAGGTCTTCAGAAAATTAATATATCCACTTCGTTTGCCATGAAAATATCTTAAACATGTACGTTTTACTCAAAATCCTTCTCAAAACTATCCTTCGCATGAAACATTTTTCGAAATGTTTCTGGGAAATGATTCTTAAGGGTTTTAATAAAATGCCATAATTGCAGATATTTACTTGACAAAAAATAAGATTTATAACGAATTTTCGGGGAATAGTCTGTGAAGCACTCTTTATTCGGCAGGAAATTTGTATATTCTTGTATACTGAACGAAAACGTACTACACAGAAAAATTATGTATTTTTAAAACACACCATTTATTTCAAAATAATCTTGTCTTTTTATTACAGGAGCCATTTTCAAGACATCCGTTTGTTCGATTTTTTTCTCCCTCCCCCCTCTTTAACGGATTATTATTATTATTATTATTATTATTATTATTATTATTATTATTATTATTAATATTATTTCACATTATGCATACTAAAGCACAAGAAATGCGATACATTAATCAATATGATAATTGTCACTTGTACTTCGGAATAACTAAAGCGGATGCGCCGCCTTGTATTTTTTTATTATTGGGAGGGTGGGGGTAATAGCTACCTCCGTCACAGTTCAGTGCTTAGAGTCTCTGTAAATGCCGAAGATCCAATGACAGAGGGGTCCGTTTTGCCAATTCTCAGCGTTCTTTCCGGATAAAAATCTGGAAGTCCGGTAGTTGTGCCGCGTCTCCAACCAGCAGAATTATATGTGTCAGATATGATCCAGGTCAGGATATCCGACAGCTGCCTTCTTGCCTGTTGGAATTCCAAGGCTAAATAGAGTTAAAGTTTTTCTTGTGCCCCACCGCAGATGACACAGATTCTGCTAAATACCCAGTCCCAAATAGAGCGTATGATGGCGCAGTCCACTGGTTTATGTTGTTTCCACCTCATTACAGCGGGAGTAGAGATTAGAAGTTGATCAGCCATGCCGCCACAATTTTTCCAGTGTGGGTACATCATTAAAACCAAGGTATACTGTAGTCTTCCAGTCTGTGGAGATCTCCGGTTTCGTAAATTTCTTCCAGATGATACTTCACGGACGTAGCGGATCGTTCCGTTGCACCCGAGGTAAAACACGAGTTGAAGCCATGGGGTGTCTATAAAAGTAAGCCGACTGTTTAAAAAGTAGCCGTTGAGGATCTGTTTGGAGCAGTTGTGTAAAAGTCTGCCACCAGCGTCGAAATGCGCTTAGGCGCTTACCTGGGTGACGTAGATGTGCTGTCAAAAGAACTTGCTGAAGCGGAAGGCCTTCACCATCCAAAACACGCAGCAGCGACTTCCCAAGAAATGCCGAACATTTCGAATCCACTACTATCAAGTCGCAACCACCTTTAGTAGTGGGAAGACGCAGTTGCTCCCGGGAGTTCCCTTTAGAACACAGTGCCTATGAGCAATGGGTCGTCCTCCATCGTTTAGGATTAATATACTAGCCTCTGGTTCCCAAGGTCCCGGGTTCAAAGCCGGTGGAAATTGATAGATCACTTCTGGCGTAAACATTCTTAGCATGGCTATCTTCGGAAGGGAAGTAAAGCCCACCGTTCTTTCACGCCCACTCGTAGAATGGGACGATAAGAACTGCAGCAGTTAAAGAGCGTCCATCAATAAAACTCAATTTAATTTTATCGGCAATGTTAACTCGTGTACTATTGTGGTTGGATTTTCTATTTGTATTTAATTTTAATCATTAGAATACGTACACATTCACACTCACATTGATATTGGCAGATCAGGATAGGAAATAATTTGGGATAGAGAAGAATCCCTATCCCAGGGCCAGGAAGCGAACGCGAAACAATCGCACAGCAGGTAGGTGCTCTACAAACTGAGCTACGACGCCAGCCTTGTTTGAATTGTTTAATACTTGGACATTCTTAAATCCTGTCGATTTTCAATTGTTTCTCGTGATTTCATAGAAGGAATATGTAGGACCATGAACAATAAGCTTTCTTGACTGCCTCCGTAGTCAAGGGGTCAGCGAGCTTACTTTTCACCCGGAGGGGTTGGCTTCTCGGTTGGGGTGAGAAATTTTTCTTAACCAGAAGTATTCCCTATTCCCCACAGAGTCCGGAAGTATGAATGTGAGAGTGGATGTGCGTGTGTTTAGCAATAAAAATTAGTTAACCTAATGTTCTAAACCTACAGTAATAAGAGGTGTCACAAGACGAAGCCCCCAATATGACCATCGAAGGTAAAGGAGGGCTATACAAATGAAACAATTAAAAAAAAAGTAGCTCTAATTCTTAAAAATTTGATGTGTTCCATTCACATGACTTTCTCTATGTCTCTGCAACAAATTATTGTTAAAAAACTTATGCCTATTTACTTCATACTAATCGACAAAAATCAGCATAAATAGTACTAGAACTTGCTTCCTGTATGTAAAAGCGAAATAAGGGAGTACTATTGGCTAAAGTGATAGTCAATAGTTGGTTGCTATGTGACTGAAGTACTTTTCTTTGTATGGATAGGTATTGTTAAATTCCTGTATGTGAAAAGTATTAAGTTTCTTAAAGCTGAAACCAAAAACAAGGAGTGTCTCAAAAACGATCAACTCTAACGAAAAAAAAAAATATATAAGATAAATTGTGTGTTTTAAGGTGCTCTACATTTCTTGTGTTATAAGTTTTGTCCATCTCTTACGGCTTAGCAGTTATGCAAAATTCCGTAAAATTGATCCAGAATAGAGTAGTCTTCAGAGGCTATTCTCAGAAAATTCAAGATATACATTTTATTTGTCAGGTAAATATCTTTAATATACGAAATTGTAATGAAAATCGTTAGAGCCATTTTTGAGAAAATCAAAATTTTCGAAAAAATTTCCATGTAAAGGGTAGTTCGGAGTGGGAGGATTTTCTTGAAAATCTTTGTGTCACATCCTTGGACGACCAAACTTAAATACCGAGTTTGGTATTTAACGGTCTTTTCGTTTTTGAGATATGCTGCCCACAGACACACACGGACATTTTTCTAAAAATGCTTTTTTTGGATTCAGGCGATCTCAAAACATAAATTTCCGGTGAAATCTTGGTATCGAATTTTTGGGTGCAATACAATACCTTCTCTTTACACTATATACATAGTACGTATAGAGAAAGCAAAAAATTAGCTATCGATATTCTGTTGTATTTATAACGATTGTAATTCAGCTGTTTCTGCAAAGGTTTATCTCGATTAAAATGAAGTAGATAGAAAAATAACAATAGTTTGTACCTATAGCCACTAATAAACGAGGGAAGAGAAAGTCATGTGAGTGTAACGCATCAAATTGTATTATGCTGTTCACACTCATACGTGTTATATACTTTTTAGCGGTCGTTCTGTGGACCTCAAACCATTCTGTTTCCCGTAAAATCTCGGTATCGAAGTTTTGGTTGGAATAAAATAACTGTCTTCTACACATTGTACATTCGTGGTAGAGAAAGTAAAAATCTACGGCGGTCAGAGAATTCACATACTCTTAAAATACCAAAGAAGTTTAATGAACAGCTGAATCAGAATATTTCAACCAGCTAAATTTCGCCTTTCTTCTTTCATGCGGAAGCACTAGCTTTTGTTTCATATAATAGCAACCAGTTTATAAATGTCCATTTTGAAATAACAATGCAGGAGGCCTTTGACCTAAAAATTTTCTAGTGGCAAGAAAACCAGCATTATGGTCAAATCTTTACAGATGACCATAAACATCTTCACAAATTGATTCTACCAAAGTTTTCCTGTGCAGTTTCCCTTGAAGGTAAGATGTAACTATAAAAAACAACAAATCCAAATTTTTTGGAGGACTAATGTGTATAAAGTAAATGTAGATTGTTTTCTTGCGTTACGCTTTCATGTTTCTGTGTAACAAATACATTTTATGGGTTAGAATATAAAAAAATCTGTGAATTAGTAAGTACGAGTATGTCCATAAATTGAAATAGTTCCTCCACTGCATCAAAGAGTCTTGCTTGTTTCTTTCTTCGCCTCTTCCCCTGACCTCTTTTCCTTTTCTGTTATTCCTATTAGGTTGCTATTAACAGATTGCAGTGTTATTGTTCTCATTTTATCCCTTAACCGCTTGGTCAAGTTTTCGTCTACGGCTAGATGGACCAGCATTTGTCGAATTTAACAGTCAAGCTTCTTCGCTTTCAGCACGCATATTGAGAAGGCCTTGAAATTTACCAACATCTATTTCTCATTTAGACGTAACCTGTTAAAAATACTAGTTGAGAATGAATATCCATATGAACATACGTCTTGATGTAGATGTAATCACTCTAAATAGCTGTGACCCACTCCTTCTAATAATTAAAAGAATTTCATGTAAAATTTCGCCACAAAATATAAAAAAATCGCTCCATTTTGTAGCTTATATACACGCAAAACTATACTGCCATCACATATTTTTCTCAAAATCAGTAAAAATAGTATTTTACAGCAAACCAGGGTGGGTTTCGAAGGATCAACCTCAAAAGAAAACGAAAGTGCACTAAAAGAACGGTGATTTAATCACGAAATCCGTGAAAATAGCGTTTTACTGCACACAATAGTGTTGTTCTTGCTCCCTAAACCAAAGGATCAAACTCAAAAGAAAACCAAAGTGCATTAAAAGATGATGATTCGATCGCGAAATCCGCGAAAATTGCGTTTTACAGCTAATCAGAGTGGATGTCTTGCTCTCTAAACCAAAGGGTCAAACTCAAAAGAAAACCAAAGTGCACTAAAAGATGATGATCCGATCGCAAAATCCGCGAAAATAGCTTTTTACAGCAAACCAAAGTGAATTTCTGTACTATCTAATCCAGAGAATCAAACTCAAAATGAAACCTAAGTGCATTAAAAGATGGTGATTCGATCGCATAAATTTGTGAAATTTCTGGAAATTACTAAAAACAAATTACATAAAACTCAGTTTATTTACACACACGAAGCCAGACCTAACACAGCGCATTTGGATACTTTGGTGAAAACTTTGAAATTTACTAAAGTCAAATTACACGAAAATCAATGTACACAAAACACACACACACACACACACACACACACTCACACACACATTCTAAATCTAACAGGGCAGATATAAAATTATTTGTTGACGCTGTCAATTGCCATGATCATATCAGCGCCGCCGGTGTCCCGGAATTGTCATGCAAGCAGATTTTGGTAAAGCTATACGAGAGTACCATCATATAAATATATCTTTAAGAATTGAAACTAACCTCTTAATCCACTTCAGAGCATCAAGGAGCTAATATGTTTTCATCTAGAATTGGAATATCCCACCGGTTCCACCCTGTAAATACTCTTTCTTAAATAACAAAATTCACAAAAATTATCATGGTAGGGGAAGATTTAACAACTGCTGCTAGGCGGGAAGTAAGTATTTATGGTCTAGAAACAACGAAATGTGTATGATACCAACGTAGATAAAGTTACCAAACAAGAAAGAAAAAAAATTGTGGCTCAAAAGTCACCAACACTCCACATTAACAATGGAGTGCTAAGGCTCAGTTGGTGAAACCGGTGGAAATTATTAAAAGCAAAGTACAGGAAAGTCAGTTTATTGATACACACTAATCTAAACCTAACACACATAATGCTTCCATCGCTCGCATGCTTTGGCTGGAACAATCGAAATGGTTAAAACCAAAATAGACGAAAGCTAAGTAGTTTATTTAATACACTGGCCTAAACCTAAGACAGCGCATGCTCGTTCCGCTCGCATACTTTGGTGACACCAGTGACAATTATTAAAACAAAAGTACAAGAAAAGCAGTATATTTACACACACACTAACCTAAACCTAACACAGCGCACGCTCGCTTCGCTCGCATACTTTTGTTAAACCAGTGGAAATTATTGAAATCAAAGTACAGGAAAACCAGTTTCTTTACACACTAACTTAAACCTATTACAGCGCATGCTCGTTTCATTCGTATGTTTTGGTGATACTACTGAAAACTACTAAAAACAAGTTACACGAAAATCACATATTTACATAACAATAATGGATTCACAACTCTAAAATCACAGAATCACTTTTAGAATCGGCAGGTTGGCATATCACGGTATTTTTTGTAAAAATGTTGCAAATCATCGTTATGATGTAAAAAAAAAAAAAAGCCGTCGATTGACGCAGCGATGTTCATGGGTGGTTTCTTTTCTTTACTGTCGTACAATTAGTGCCTCTGATACACGGAATGCATAAACAGCTGCTATTCGAGTTTTTCCTAAAGGTAAAACGAAAGGTAAAACTATATTTTATGGATATAGCTCAATATGATCACACTGTACGGAGGACAATGGATTCATGCGTGCGTAAAAATCCTCAGCATAGTTTCCTTCAGAAGGGAAGTAAAACCGTTGCTCCCGAGTCATAGATTTAGGACATGTAAAAGAACCTCAAGACTGATAAAAAGGCCTCTGAACGAAATTAAGCGGTCTTTGACCCAATACAGAATGGGACGCAGTAAAAGATCGTACATAAATAAAACTCCATTTCAATTTTTCCTTTCTCTATACGTAATATGTACATAGAGGATAAAGAAGGTATTGTATTGCACCCAAAAATTCGATCTCGAGATTTCACCGGAAATACATGTTTTGAAACCCCCCGAATAAAAAAATTATAAGTATGTGCGTTTGTGTGTGTTTGTAGGCAGCATAGCTCAAAAACCAATAGACCGTTGAATATCAAACTTAGTATTTAAGTTTGGTATCTTCCAAGGATGCACACGAACTTTCAAGAAAATCCCCACCCTAACTACCCTTTACATGAAAAAAAAATCGAAAATTTTGTTTTTCTCAAAGATGGCTCTAACGGTTTTGATTAAAATCTTTTTTTATATCTGGGATATTTACATGACAAATAAAATGCATATCTTCAATTTTCTGAGAATAGCTTTTAAAGACATGTTTATTCTGGATGAATTTTGCGGAATTTTACATAACTTGTAAACCTTAAGAAATAGGCAAAAACTTGCTTAACAAAAAATGTAGATCATGTTAAAACACACAATTTATGTTATGTACATTTTTTTCGTGAAGTGGGTCGTTTTTTAGAGATTTCTTGTTATTGATTTCAACTTTAAAAAAACTTATAATTTTCTCAAATGGGAATTTGTCAACTCCTGTCTATACAAACCAAGGAACTTCAATCACATAGCTTTTTGAAGATTTGACTTTCGATTTAGCCTTGGCACTCCCTTATTTCCCTTCTACTTACAAGGAAGCAAATAATAACTCTTTTTGCTAATTTTTCCTCGATTAGCGTTAAGCGAATAGAAGAATAACCTTTTTAACAATAATTTATTGTAATGAAGTGGAGAAAGGCATGTGAATGGAATGCATAAGGTTTTTGTAACGTCAAACACACGATGGGCTGAGTTCCTTCTTCCTCGTTGTTTACATCAGAATTATTCTAGTCTGAGTTACATTACAGTTTTTAATTCTGCCGTCGCATGTCATCAGACATTGCAGATTCTAGTTCAGTTATAGATTTGAATCTACCATTGGTCGATTGACCAATATGGCTGTTCATGCGCAAGCAGACAGAACGAACGGAAGATTGTGCATTTCGCATTGGAAAGCAGAACTGACTTTCACAAAGTCCATTTTTACTTTCTCTACACGCACTATATGAATAGTGTATAGAGAAGGTATTGCACTCCACCCAAAAATTTGACACCGAGATTTCATCGGAAATATATGTTTTAGGGTTCCTTATATCCAAAAAAGCATTTTCACAAAAAAGTCCGTGTGTGTGCGTGTGTGTGTGTCCGTGTGTCTGTGAACACGATAACTCAAAAACGAAAAGTCGGAAAAATACAAAATTTGGTATTTAAGTTTGCCATCTTCCAGGGATGCGACACGAAGATTTTGTGGAAAATCCCCCACCCCACTCTAAACTTTACATGGACAAAATTTCGAAAATTTTGATTTTCTTAAAAATGGCTCTAACGGTTTTGATTAAATTAACATATATTAAAGGTATTTACCTGACAAATAAAATGCATATCTTGCATTTTCAGGGAATAACCCCTTGAGACTATTTTATTCAGGGTCAATTTTACGGAATTTTACACAACTGCTAAACCGTAAGAGATGGACAAAAACTTACCACACAAAAATGTAGAGCACGTTAAAACACACAATTTAAGTAATATACATTTTTTTCGTGGAGTTGATCGTTTTTGAGATATTCCTCGTTTTTTGGTTTCAGCTTTGAAAAACTTGTACTTTTCTCATACAGGAATTTGTCAAAGGAAATTTAGTCACATAGCAATCAGATTTTGACTGTCACCTTAACCTATGGCAATCCCTTATTTCGCTTCTACTTACAAGGAAGCAAGTAATAAGACTATTTCTGCTAATGTTTTCTCGATTGGCATTAAGTAAATAAAAGCATAAGCTTTTTAACAATAATTTGTTGCGGAGATGTGGGGAAAGTCATGTGAATGGATCACATCAGGTTTTTACCTCTTATTTCGATCCAGTTCATTTACATACACCTAACCTAATCTAACGTAGCCTAACCTCGCCGAAATCTCGAAACGTTTCGTTCACCTGCCCCGAATCCAATTGTTTTCGTAACCAATATGAAAGGCTCAGGAAAGAGCCTTTGTCTAAAACTGAACTAGAATCTGAAATCTCGCATCCTTGACATCAGCACTATACGATCCTAAATCCCGCGACTCGACAAGTTTTCATAATTTTTCCGCGTCATTTACTGTATACACATTCCTCCGTTTGCAGTCCTTTGTTTTAAAATAAAAAATGATTGCTGAGCCAGCTGATCTGCACTAAAAGATAAAAATTTGATGTATTCCATTCACATGAGTTTCTCTAGCTGTCCCACAAACAAACCTTTTATTCAAAAGATTAATCAGTTATCTACATCGTACTACTCAAGCTAAACATAAGCAGAATTAGTCTTATTACTTGCTTACTTGTAAATAGAAGGGAAATAAGGAAATGCAAAGGCTAAAGCAATAGTCAAGTCCTTTAACAGCCGTACGCTATGTGAAACAATTCAAATTCCAATCTCTTTGATGCCAGGGGCAAACAGACGAGAAACGAGAAGAAAAATGTCTTCCCATTCAAGAAAAGTTTGATTTAAAAGTGAGACCAATAATCCGGAATATCTCGAAAACGGTTAAAAATGCATGTAACATAAATTGCGTGTTTTTAAGAACTACATTTTTGTATAGTGTGTTTTTGGCTATCTATTATGGTTTGCAATCTATACAAAAGTCTTACAGAATGAAGAGTTCTTCAGAAGCTATTCCCAGGAAATTCAAGATGTACATTTCGTTTGTCATAAATCTATCTTAAACAGAATGTATTTAAATCAAAATCGTTAGAGCCATTTTTGAGAAAATAACATTTTCGAGAAACGTTCCATGTAAAAGGGTAGTTGGGAGTGGAGGGAGATTCTTGTAAATCTTCCTGTTGCATCCTTGGAAGATACTGAACTTAAATACCACATACACATGGATCTTTTTCTCAAAATGCTTTTTTCGGACTCAAGGCACCTTTTGATATTTTTCCGGTGAAACCTCGGTGTCGAATTTTTAGGTGGAATACAATACCTTTTCTATCCACTGTATACATTATACATACAGGCTAAATGAAATAGGTCGCCCATCGTGGTGTAATGGTTGCTGTGCTAACTTCATACACCCAAGGTCGCGGGTTCAAACCCGGCGGAGGACGATAGATTTTTTCAGGCGTAAAAATCCTTAGCATGGCAACTCCATTTCATTTCATTTAGAGGAAGTAAAAACTAACTACGTTTCTTTTATGGTTCTGGTAACAAGTAACAATGCTAAAACAATCGGCGTTCTCATCATTTCAATAGAAAAGGTTTGGGGCACATAGGTGATTGACCTCAAAGCTCCTCTCCTGCAATTAAATTGATAATCCCTTGAGGACAATGTTATTTGTTTCGATATCTCTCCCACTCATCACATAACGGAACTTACGTCCTCTGGACATGTACGCCTACCGCATTTGCGTGCCTGTCTTGACAAGGTGAGACACGAAATGGAAATTTTTTCCCTCATTCATGAAATGCTTCGCATACATTCATTTATAACAACAGTAAAGCGTTTTGTATGTTTATTGAACCCACTTAACCTCACAACTTTCTAAGCCATGAAAACCCAGTTATGAAATCACGATTTTAAAGGAACTTTTTCGTGGTTTAAATCCGGTAGAGGACGATGGATTTTTAGGTCGATGGATTTTTTCGAGCGTAAAACCCCTTCGCACGGCTTCCTTCGGAAGGGAAGTTAAGCCGTTGGTCCCGTGTCATATATTTACGGCACGTAAAGGATCCTCAAGCCTAATAAAGAGGTCTCTGAGCAAAATTAAGCGGTCTTTCGTGCCCAGTATAGTATTAGGCACCGAGAATCATAACAGTTAAGGGGACAAGGGGACACGTATTCTGTACATAATGTATAGAGAAGGTATTGTATTGCACCCAAAATTCGATACTGAGATTTCACCGGAAATATGTGTTTTGGGACCCCCTGAATCGAAAAAAAAGTATTTTTAGAAAAAGGTCTCTGTGTATATATGTGTGTCTGTGTGTGTGTGTGTGTGTGTGTGTGTGTGTGTGTGCGCGCGCGTGCCTGTAGGCAGCATAGATCAAAAACGAAAAGTCCTTTAAATACCAAACTTGATATTTAAGTTTAGTATCTCCCTAAGATGCGACAGAAAGATTTTTAAGAAAATCTCCCAACTCCCAACTACTCTTTACATGGAAAAAATCTCGAACATTTTGATTTTATCAAAAATGGCTCTAACGATTTTGATTAAAATCTCCTATATTTAAGACATTTAATTGATAAACATATTGCATATGTTTAATTTTCTGGGAATAGCCTCTGAAGACATGTTTATACTGAATGAATTTTGCGGAATTTTGACTGGTTAACCGTAAGAGAAAAGCAAAAAAACTTACTTGACAAAAAATGTAGACCTTGTTAAAAAAAACAATATGTGATATGCATTTTTTACTTTCTCTATACGCACTATTTACATAGTATATAGAGAAAGTATTGCACTCCACCCAAAATTTCGATACCGAGATTTCAACGGAAATATATGTTTTAGGGTCCCCATATCCAAAAAAAGCATTTTAACAAAAAGGTCCGTGTGTGTGTTTGTGTCCGTGTGTAAGTGTGTCAATGTGTCCGTGTGTCAGTGTGTCCGTGTGTCTGTGAACACGATAACTCAAAAACGAAAAGTCGATAAAATACCAAACTTGGTATTTAAGTTTAGTATCTTCCAGAGATGCGACACGAAGATTTTGAGAAAAATCCCCCACCCCGAACTACCCCTTACATGGAACTTTTTTCGAAAATTTTGATTTTCTAAAAAATGGCTCTAACGATTTTGATTAAAATTTCGTATATTAAAGATATTTACTTGACAAATAAAATGTATATCTTGAATTTTCTGGGAATAGCCCTTGAAGAGTAGTTTATTCTGGATGAATTTTACTGAATTTTGAATAACTGTTAAACCGTAAGAGATGGACAAAAACTTACTACACAACAAATGTAAAGTACATAAAAACACACAATTTATGCTATATACATTTTTTCATGGAGTTCGTCGCTTTTGAGACATTTCTCATTTTTTGTTTCTGCTATGAAAAACGTATACTTTTCTCATACAGGAACTTGTCAACTACTATCAATATAATCAAAGCAACTTCATTGGTATAGCAACCAGCTTTTGACTATCACTTTAACCTATGGTTGTTCCTTATTTCACTTCTACATACAAGGAAGCGAGTAATAAGACTATATCTGCTATTTTTTTCTGATTAGCATAAAGTATATAGAAGTATAAGCTTTTTAAGAATAATTTGTGTCAGGGATATAGAGAAAGTCATGTGAATGGTACACATCAGATTTTTTCAAGAAGTATTTGAGATATTCCTTGCTATTAGTTTCATACTTTTCTTATACGGGAATTTGTCAGCTCCTGTTCATACAAACAAAGATTCTTCAATTACATAGCAACCAGCGTTTAAAAGATTTGGCTATCGATTTAGCTCATTTCTGTTCTACTTACAAGGAAACAAGTAATAAAGGAAAATTCTACTAATTTTTATCTCGATTAGCATAAAGTAGATAGAAGAATAAGCTGTTTAACAATAATTTGTTACTACGATGTAGAGAAAGTCATGTGAATGGATCACATCAGATATTTTCAAGAAAAATTCAGATGTATGTTTAAAATAGTAAGTGCAATTGTATTCGGCAGTTCTGTTATTCAAGGGGACGCCGTGTGTGTTACTTCTCTACCAGTACGTAGTAGGGAGAGAATGTATTTATATAGGGTGTCCCAATTAGAACGCCGGATTTGTACTGGCCGTTACTTCATCGAGACTGTTGCTTTGTTGCATGAGAAATTTCCAAACCGAGCCCTCTCGCGCAGAGGTGATCCAAACTGGCCCCCAAGGTCATGTGACCTTACACCGTGCGACTTCTAAGTTTGAGGTTTCTCAAATCGCAGGTTAATCAACAAAATCCCCAAACTATACAAATGCAGGAAACGCGACGCCTCGCCGCCCAACTCCAACTCTTGTAAAACTGTGCAAGAATCATCACAAATTTCCTGTACAGAGTCACTGTACACAGGTAGAGGTGCACATACGCAATATATCATTTTTACTTTCTCTACACGTACTATGTACATAGTGTATAGAGAAGGTATTGTATTCCCCCAAAACATTCGATGCCAGATTTCACCGTATTTACATGTTTTGAAACAAAAAAAAAACATTTTTGGAAAAAGGTCCGTGTGCGTGCGTGTGTGTCTGTGTGTGCGTTTGTGTCTGTGTATTTGTAGACAGCATAGCTCGAAAACAAAAATACCTAACTTTGCATTTTAGTTTGGTATCTTCCAAGGATGAGACACGAATTCTTAAGAAAATCCCCCGACCCAAAACTACCCTTTACATAGAATAAACTCGAAAGTTTTAATTTTCTTAAAAATGGCTCTAACGACTTTGATAAAAATCTCTTATATTTAAGATATTTACATGCCAAATAAAATGTATATCTTGAATTTTCTGGGAATAGCCTCTAAAGACCTCTTTATTCTGTATAATATTTATTGAATTTTGAATAACTGGTAAACCGTAAAAGATAGACAATGACTCATTACACAGAAATGTAAATCACGATAAAACACACAATTTATATCCTAAACATTTTTTATGGAATTTATTGTTTTTGAGATATTCCTTGTTTTTGGTTTCATCTTAAAAAATCTGAATGTAAAATCTATGTAAAGAAAGTAAAAATATGAATTGTAAAAATTGTGGATCGGGTTTAAGAGAAAAAAAAATCTGATGTGATCCATTCACATTACTTTCTCTACATCTCTGCAACAAATTATTGTTAAAAAGCTCATGCTTCTATTTAATTTATACTAATCGAGAAAAATTAGCAGAAATAATCTTATTTCTTGCTTTCTTGTAAGTGGAAGCGAAATAAGGGAGTACCATCAGAGATGTAGAGAAGTCATTTGAATAGATCACATCAGATTTTTCATAATTAAATCGGAACACGTTCCCTTTGTATTCATGTATAAATATATGTAATTTCTTTCTAATAAAATGTATTTTGTGCATTATCAAATCCGGCGTTCTTATTGGGACACCCTATATTTCAACTAAACATTTGATTCCCAGATTTCTTTAGAAATATTTTTGAGGTCCCCAGAGTAAGAAAATCTTATGCGTTCCATTCACATGACTCTCTCTACCTCTTCCACAAACTGTTCTTACAGAAGCTTATTCTTCTATTTACACTATGTTAATCGAAATAAGCTTTAAGAGAGAAAGTAGAACGGAAATAAGGAAATTGTATTCCACCCAAAAATGTAATACGGAGATTTCACCGGAAATACATGTTAAGGGCCCTCAGTGTTAAAAAAAAAAAAAAAATTAGACAAAGGTCCGTTTGTCTGTGAAAACGATAACGCAAAAACGAAAAGTCGGTAAAATACTAAACTTGGTATTTAGTACCTTCCAAAGATTTGCAGGACATTTCACCACCCCAAAATACTCTTTACATGGAAAATATTTCGAAAATTTTGATTTTCTCAAAAATGGCTAACGATTTTGATTACAATACCGTATATTAAAGATATTTACGCTACCAATAAAACGTACCCATATCTTGAAATTTCTGGGAATAGCATCCGAAGGCCTCTTTATTTCGGATGAATTTTGCTGGATTTTGCATAACTAATAAACCGTAAGGGATAGAAAAAAACTTACTACACAAAATATGTAGATCTTGTTGAAGCGCTCAATTTATTTTTCGTGGAGTTCACCATTTTTGAGATATTCCTTGTTATTGATTTCAGTTTTAAAGTACTTAAACTTTTCACATATGGGAATTTGTCAACTCTTGGCAATGCAAAGAAACTGGTTTCATCTACATGGCAATCTACTTTTAAAAGATTTGACTATCGCTTTAGCCTAGTGTATTATTTTATTTCTTTTATACTTACAAGAAAGCAGTTCTGCTAATGTTTATCTCGATTAGCATGAAGTAGATAGAAGAATAAGTTTCTTAACAATAATTTGTTACAGAGATGTAGAGAAAGTCATGTGAATGGAAGACATGATTTTTTTTTTCAAGATGAAATCGTTATTGGACTTTATTATTCGTCATATTTGGGTCTCCCAGGACGCTAAATCTGCGCACTCATACCCTAACGCCCTGAATATTAAAAACTCGAACAACAATAACTTCAGGCTGAAAATTTCAGTGCTATAGCCGAGATTTGAACCACAGATCTTCCGGTCTCTAGCCGGTTGTTCTACCACTGAGCTGCTATGGCAACATGCCGGCATAGCACTGAATTTCTCAACTGACTCGCATTTCCCGGCTAAACCACAAGGTGATCTCAAATTATTTTGAGAAGACAAACCCCAATGGCGACTTACAATGTTGTTTGTACTTTAAGTCCCAGGATTCACAGTATAGCCAACTATTATGAACAATTGTGATAATTTTAATTTTTTTCTCACAGAAACCGTGTATAGTATACAGGAGTAGTATAGGTAGAGTCAGACTGAAAAATTCAAGACATAGCCGGGATTTGAACTATGGATTTCCCGGTCCCTAGCCGGTTAATCTACCACTCTACCACTGAGTCAGTTGAGAAATTCAGTGCTATGTTGGTATGTTGCCATAGTAGCTCGCTGGTAAGAGCAGCCGGCTAGAGACCAGGAGACCATGGTTCAAATCCCAGCTATGGCATTAAGTTTTTCAGTCTGGCTCTACCTATTCATCCCCTATCCTACACACGGCTTGTGTGAACAAACAATTAAATCAACAATAACTTCATTTGTTCAAATCTGGACATCTATTTCTAACACGTGCTCCACTTGTTCATGGTGTAGATGGAGTACCCTGGACGCGCGTTTCAGCTAACCTGCAAGAAAATGGCATCAAAGGCTTCACTGTATGTAATGGCTTTTTTAGCATTTTAAAACTTCATTTTGTTTCAGATCAGGACGATGGCGACCAAACATGCACTTCTGCAAGACGTAAGTAGCCCTGCAACTGGAGAAGGATTCAAAGTTACAGTCGTGGGATGCGGTGCCGTAGGAATGGCCTGCATATACTCAATCCTTAATCAGGTAATGTACAATAACTGAAGAAGACTGCCTTAACGGTCGAGTGTTTAGCGAGCTGACTTCTCACTGGTTAGAATCCCAGCTGGGGCGGGGAAGTTTTCTTTTACCAGAATTATTCCCTGTCCCTCACAGAGTTTGGAAGTATGGATGTGCGTGAGTTTAGTAATATAAAATTGATTAACCCAGTGTTTTAAATTTAGAGTAATACGACTTGTTCACAAGTCAAAGCCCGCGATATGACCATTGAAGTTAAAGGGGGCTATACAAATGAAACAATTAAAACAAAAAATAACTGAAGAAACTTAAGTTGCCAATAGTAAGGCTATGGAGAACAAATTGTTTATGTGACTGTTGTGTTAATAGTTGTGATTTGGTACACAATTTCGACTTTGGTTATGTTTGGTTTATCTGTAAATTAATTATTATTTCGCACACCATTTTGATTTGTGTGTAGATTACACTGTTCTGAAGGGAACCAATTCACAATTTTTACATTCTCTACACTACTATATACATAGTGTATACAGAAGGCATTGTATTGCACCCAAAAATTCAATACCGGAAATAAATGTTTTGGGACCCCTGAATAGAAATAAAGCATCTTTAGAAAATGCCCGTGTGTGTGTGTGTGTGTGTTTGTGGACAGTATAGCTCAAAAATAAAAACTTGGTATTTAAGTTTGGTAGCGCGGCTGCTTACCATGGGTTTGATTCCCATTACCGAAGTGGGGATTTTTCCCACGCTGGGAGACATGGTCTTGGACGCACTTAGTCTCGTGAGATTCCTAGGGGGACAATTGAGGAGCTACAAGATGGAAAAGTAGCGGGGAAAAGTAGCGGCTCCAGGTTATGAAGACCGCGTTAACCGGCCAGGGGGGGTTCGAGGCGCTGACCACGTCTCACTATCCAATACTGTACCCCATGGGGACGTAGCGGCCGGGCGGTAGGCCAAGGTTCCTTGTGAGCTGTCGTGCCAAGGAGTTATTTTATCTTCCAAGGAAGCGTCACAAGGATTTAAAAAAAAAAAAAAAATTACTATCACTTTAACCTAGTGTATTCCCTTATTTCGCTTATACTTACAAGATAGCAAGCAATAAGATCATTTCTATTAATGCTTATCTCGATTAGCATGAAGTTGATACAAGAATAAACGTTTTAACAATTTTTTTTTTTTTTGAGTAACGTAGAAAAAATCATGAGAATGGAGCACATTAGATTTTTCACTTTGTTTCAGATATAGCCAACTATTAAGCTTAATTCACCAATTTCTCCTTTTTTGCATAAATACACAATTATTTACTATAATACAAATTAACCATATTTTAAGAAAATTCCGAAAAATACCATCTGAAATAAACTAAAAAGAAAAAGATCAAAAGGGTTATTTTTTTAATATTTTCAGGAGAGGGTTTGTGATGCTGTAATCTGTTATTCTTTGACATTTATTACAAAAAATTGTGCATTTAAACCAAAAAGGGAAAATGCAAAAATTGTGAATTGGGTTAAATAATCTGTTATATCCGGTATAAAGGGAAAAGTCTGATGTCTTCCAATCACACGACTTTCTCTAGCTATTCTGCAACAAACTATTCCTATAAAATACTATTTTTTTCATCTAGTTTATGTCAATCAAGATAAACGTTAGCACAAATAGCCATATTATTGTTCTCTTTAAGTAGAAGGGAAATAAAGGAACAGACTAACTAAAGCGAAAGTTAAATCTAGTCAAAGGTGGTTGCTGTCTAAAACAATTGAAAAGCAAAACTCTTTGAATGGCCAGGAGTAACACAAAGAATATATGAAACGAATGTAAAAACTTGCCGAGAGAAAAGCTTAAATATTGCAAAATGAAACCATAACAAGGAATATCTCAGAAATGGTTAATACTACCAAACATGTATATGACTTACTAATTAATACGCACTATGTGCGTATTACTTAGATCTTAATTTTCTCTGCAGTAAGTATTTTTCTCTATTGCGGTTACCCACTTACGTAAAAGTAATTTAGATTGAAGTGGTTTTCAGGGGCTATTTCCAAAATATTCAGGATATATATTTTATTTGTCATGTAAATATCTTTAATATACGGTATTGTAATCAAAATCATTTGAGCCATTTTTAGAAAATCAAAATTTGGGGGTGTGCATTGTGAATTTGTTCCCGTTCACAACAGTTTAATCTACTCATAAATCAAAATAGTGTGAGTGACAGCGGTTATTTTACTCGTAAACCAATCACAACAAATATTGAAATTATGTGCCAACTCGTAACCAGTAACAAAATAGGACGACTTTACACATAAAATAATTTCGTATAAAGAGTTTTTTTTTTTTTTTTTTTTTTTTTTTTTTTTTTTTTTTTTTTTTTTTTTTTTTGACGTTTTGTTCTCAATGGGCTTATTAACTTCTTTTGGCAAATGCAGCAAATAAATCTCGTATAATGGTTAACGCAATTCTTTTATGTATTTCAGAACCTCTGCGGAACTATTTGCTTGCTAGATATCTCTGAAGATAAAGTGAAAGGCGAAGGACTTGATCTACAAGATGCCGCACATTTCACCAATACATCCGTCACCTACGGCACAGGTTAGTATTTAATAGGTTTTATTTAATGAGCTGTATGTATAAAGTATAGTACGTTCTTTTTACTTTCTCTCTGCTTTCTATGTATATAGTGTATAGAAACGGTATTGTAATTCACGCAAAAATTCGATACTGAGATTTCACCGGAAATACATATTTTGGGTCCCCCTGAACCAAAAAAAGCATTTTTGGAAAAAGGTCTTGTGTGTGTGCGCGGATATGAGTGTGTGGCAGCGTAGCTTAGAAACGAAAATACCGTTAAATACCAAACTTGTTATTTAAGTTTGGTATCTTCCTAGGATACGACACGGAGATTTTCAACTACCCTTTACATGGAACATTTTTCGAAAATGTTGATTTTTCTCAAAATTGGTTGTAACGATTTTGATTAAATGTCTTATATTTAAGATATTTACTTGAAAAGTAAAATGTATATCTTCAATTTTCTGGAAATAGCCTCTAAAGACATGTTTATTCTGGATGAATTTTACATAACTGGTAAACCGTAAAAAACTTTCCACCAAAAACAAAAAAAAAACAAAAAACAAAACAAAAACAAACAAAAAACGTAGAACCCGTCAAAACACAATTTATGTTACTTACATTTTTTTCGTGAGTTGACTGTGTTTGGGATATTCCTTGTTATTAGTTTCAGCTTTGAAATGCTTATCTCATACTTAATTTGTCAACTCGTGTCCTGCAAACAACATATTGAATCACATAGAAACTAGTTTTTAAAAGATTTTACTATCGACTTAGCTTATAGTACTACCTTATTTCCCTCTTACTTACAATAAAACAAGCAATAACATCGCTTCTGCTAATACTTATCTCGATTAGCATGAATCAGATAGATGAATAAGCTTATAAACAATAATTTGGTGCTGAGAAAAATAAACGGTGTGTTATTTATGGACGCTCTTTAACTACTGTGGTTCTCAGCGCCCCATTTTAAATTGGACCTGAAATACCGCTTAATTTAGCTCAGAGGCATGAGGTTCATTTACGTGCCGTAAATATACGACACGGGACCAACGGCTTTATTTCCTTTCCAAAGGAAGCCATGCTAAGGAATTTTACACCCGAAAAAATCCATCGTCCTCCGCCGGATTTAAACCCGCGACATGAAGTTAGCATGGTAACCATTACACCACGGAGCGCGCCTTGTTGCAGGGATGTGGAGAAAGTCATGTGAATGGAGCACATCTAATTTTTTGTACTTCCACTTCATTACTTTTCTGTTGCAAAAGCTTCTGTATAATTTCGTATAAAGCAAATAGCATGTCGTCATATATTTTCACATAGCAACGTATTACAAAGCACTTTATAAATTCGTCATGATTATTAAGAAATAAGCATTTCCCTTTCCAAATTTTTACTTTCTCTACGAGCACTATGTACATAGTGTACAGAGAAGTGTATTCCACCCAAAAATCAATGTCGAGATTTCACCAGAAATACATGTTATTAGAACCCCTGAATCCAAAAGAAAGCATTTTAGAAAAAGGTTCGTGCGCGGGAGTGTGTGAACAGCATAGCTGAAAACGAAAAGATCGTTAAATACCAAACTTGGTATATAAGTTTGGTATCTTCCAAGGATACGGCACAAAGATTTTAAAGAAAATCCCCCATCTCAAACTACACTTTACATGGAACCTTTTTTCAAAAATGGCTCTAACGATTTTGATCAAAATACTTTATGTAGTATAGAATATTTTCATGACAAACGAAATATATATCTTGAATTTTGTGGGAATAGCCTCTGAAGAACAATTCACACTGGACGACTTGTATTACTGACAACTTGTAAGAAATATACCAAAACTCACTTCACAAAAATGCAAATCTCATTCAAAAACAGAATTTGTGACATACATATCTTTACAGAGTTAACCGTTTTCGAGATATTCCGGACTATTGGTTTCAGTTTTAGCCACTTAAATTTATCTCAAACGGGAAGACATCTTTCTTCTCGTTTATTCCTGGCAAGCAAAGAGATCGGAATTTCAATTGTTTAACATAGCGACCGGCTTTTAAAGGACAGGCTATCGCTTTAGTCTGTGCATTCTTATTTCCCTTCTACTTACAAGGAAGCTAGCAATACGACTAATTCTTTTAAACGTAAAAAGAAGCTAGTAACAGTGAAGAATAACAAATATTAATATAAAAATAATAGTAGTAAACATCAAAAAAGAGACCAAAAGGATATGTTGATAATGCAATGAAATCGTTGCGAAACTAGTCCAGGCAAGGATTCCAAAAGATAAGTGAAGATTGGTTGCAGCTATTATTTTTATATTAACAACTAATTCTGCTTATGTTTATCTTGATTATCATGATGCAGGTAACAGATTAATATTTTGAATATAATTAGATATAGTTCTGCTAATTTTCAGCTCGATTATTATGAAGTAGATAGAAGAATAAGCTTTTTTACAATAATTTGTTGGAGATGCAGAAACAGTCATGTGTATGGAACACATAAGCTTTTAAGTTTATTGTTTACCTCGAGTACAATAGAATGCGTTGAAAAAAGAATACATTCTTCTACTGATTATTACTAACTAAACAAACATGAAAATAAATTATGTTAGTTTAAGTATAAATTCAGTCATAAATCATATAATAAAATTCCAACTGAAATTTATAGTAATCTGACAATTTGTACAATTTTTACTTTCTCTTTACATACTAAGTACTAGCAGTATAGAGCAGGTATTGCACTCCACCCAAAAATAAAAGAGACATCTAAGCAAAATTAAACAGTCTGTCACACCCAATATAGAACGGGACGCTAAGAATTTCTGCAGTTTAAGAAGTGCATAAATAAAACTCAATGTGATTTTATTTCATTAACGTTCGGTATTTTAATCAAGATCATTTCTGTGCACACTCATGCTGCAATCGCTCAGCTTCTCACCTGAAAACATGTATTTCCGGAGAAATCTCGGATCGAATTTTTCAGTAGAAAGTAAAAATTCAGCATAAAATGCGAGGACTAGCTATAAAATGTTTTCCATTCACATGAATTTCTTTACATCTCTGCAATAAATTATTGTTAAAAAACTTATGCTTATATTTACATCATGCTAATCGAGAAAAAATTAGCAGAAATAGTCTTACTTGCTTCCTTGTAAGTAGAAGCGAAATAATGAAGTACCATAGGTTAAAGTGATAGTCAAAAGCTGGTTGCTATGAGACTGAAGTTCCTTTGTTTGTATGGGCAGGAGTTGACATTTCTGTATGAGAAAGGTATAAGTTTTTCAAAGCTGGAACCAATAACAACGAATATCTAAAAAATGACCTGCTCCACGAAAAAGAAAATGTATATGATATAAATTGCTTATTTTACAGAGATCTGCATTTTTTTATGCACTAAATGTTTGTCAATCTCTTACGGTTTACTAGTTATACAAAATTCAATAAAAATGATCCAGAATAAAGTTCTTTAGATGCTATTTATTCCCAGAAATTTCAAGATATACATTTTATTTGTTATGTAAATATCTTAAATATAAGAGATTTTAATCAAAATCGTTGTTTAATTTTGAGAAATTCAACATTTTCGAAATTTTCAGGTAGTTACGGTGGAGAGATTCTCTTGAAAATCTTCGTGCCGCACCCTTGGAAGATACCAAACTTAAAACCAAGTTTGGTATTTAACGGTCTTTTCGTTTTTGAGCTATGCTATCCACAGACACACACACACACGCACACACAGATCTTTTTCCAAAAATATTTTTTTTTTGGATTCAGGGGGACCCAAAACTTGAATTTCCGGTGTAATCTTGGTATCGAATTTTTGGGTGCAATAAAATACCTTTTCTATCCACTATGTACATAGTACGTATAGAAAAAAACAAATGTAATGCTACATTTCCTGCAAGATTATGTCTTCAGAAGAGCTGTAACGTTTTAAAATGGACCTGCAAATTATTATTATTATTATTATTATTATTATTATTATTATTATTATTATTATTATTATTATAATAAATATTATTTTCATTTTCAGATTATGCCTTATCTGAGGGATCAAAGCTCGTAGTCGTAACAGCTGGTGCTCGACAGGCTCCTGGAGAAGACAGACTTGCCCTCGTTTCTAAGAACGTCAAAATTTTCCAAAGTATTATTCCACCTATCATGAAGGTAAACGGCCAGGATCTGATTTTCTTAATCGTCTCAAATCCAGGTGCGTGTTATTTACTATACCGCCTTAATAGGGTCTTCAGATTTATTCGGCCTTTGCAGTCGTTTGCCCCCACATAACGTCAATACTAGGTAGCGAGTTTATAACACATTGGCTCTTGCCAGCCTTTATGCTGAATCGGCAGTGTAGACGCGATATTCTGTTAACAAATTATGGCTGTGGGCTAAAGTGCATGCCTTCGCATCCAACGTTCACTCCTTTTTTTAACATCGAGCTGGACGAACGTTATAGAAATATCTCAATTAGTCCACGGTCCCCAGGTGTTCGCTTCCGAATGCTTCTTCATAAGCACGATATCGTAATGCCTAGATTGTTTCCCAAGGGGGAAAGGGTGCACCCGCCTTGGTTACTTACAACATCCCATGTAAACCTCGGAATGACGGCATACCGAAAGTCTACAATGCCTTTTTCTATTATCCGTAGATGTTTTTTTAGAATTTTTGTCAAACTACAATGACCGAACTTGTATATATACTGACGGAAGTAAGTGCACCGTTGGTGTTGGGTGTGCCTTTGTTTCTGATACTGAACAATATGCATTCGGTTTTTATAGTGGCACATCTATTTATAGTGCGGAGCTCTACGCAATATATCTAGCCATTCTGCACGTTGGTCGTCGAAATTTGAGTGACTGCCTTATATTGAGTGATTCCCTGAGTGCACTTCAGAGCCTTGGTGATCTCTACAACTATCATCCTATCGTGCAGCATACCCAGGATGCCCTCCACGTTTTATCTACTTCCGGGGTTAATTTGGAATGTGCATGGATTCCTAGTCACATTGGCTTGCCGGGGAATGAACTGGCAGATTTTGCAGCAAAGACGGCAACCACCGAGCCCAGTAAAAAAATTTCTTGTATAACATCGGAAGACTTTTAAGCTTGTGTGCGCAGGGCGATACTTTCGTGCTGGCACGGAGTGGTCAGCTCTCCGCGGAAACAAGCTTAGAGTAGTGAAGGACCATCCAACAAACTGGGTAACGTCCTCTCGTCTTTCCCGACGGGATGAAGTAATTTTGGCTCGTTTGCGTATTGGCCACTGCAATTTTACACATAGTTTCCTTTTTAAGAATGAATCTGCTCCATTGTGTCCGCTGTGGAGAAGATTTGTCTGTCCGTTATGTGTTGCTAGATTGTGTTAATCTAGCACATATTCGGGAATCACTGCAACTGCCGGTCAGTCTTGCAGAAGTCCTGGCGGACGATAGTCGAGCGGTAGCTAAGATTTTTGAATTTTTATCGAAGATACCCTTCAAATTTCGGATTTAGTTTTTTTATCCTTGTTTTTGTATTAGTTTTAATTTTTTTTTCTTTTCTCAAATCACCAATCTGTGGATTTTTCTATCATTACCTTTTTACATTAATTTTTAGACTAATTTTTCGTTCTTATTAATAATATTTCTTATTGAGCTTTATCTCTGGCTTTTGCCATGATTTGTTTACTAAGGGCGCTGATGACCTTGTAGTTGAGCGGCCATAAACACTAACCATCATCATCATCATCATCATCATCATCATCGATGAGTAGAAGAGGGGGAGGTCAAAAGTTTCGAGGAGTGGTAGTTGTATTTGTACCTTTCCAATATTTATATTTGGAGCATTCATGCGTCTCGTAAACTCTCAACTGCAGCATATATGCTGATAGTTAAGTCAAATAACTGAACGGTTATGGCAACGCAGAGAGCTTTAAGGAGACCAATCTATGTAAATTGACCAACATTCTTGAAAATATTTATTTTTTGTATTTTAGCACATTAATATACAATGATCTTAGTACATTGATATGGCGAAGCTATTTTCACCCAGTTACAATTTAAGCACTTGTTCCGTGACAATTTAAATGGAAGTCTTAAAGGTGACAAATGACACTTCAAATATTAAAGTTGTGTTTCTCTAAATGTATTTTCCAACACATACAAATGTTCTTTGCGGTGCACATTTCTACCAATCAGTTTGATTTTTTTGCTAGAGAACCTTAATAACACAATAAATAAAATGATTGAGTAGATTTTCTAAGTAAATAAAATTAATTATTGATTTATATTAAAAATTATTTTACAAGGCCGCGCCGTGGCAGAGTGGTTTAACCACTCTCCTCCCACCTAGGCGGCCCGAATTCGATCCCAAGTGCCTGCATGTGGAAATTGTGGTGGGTGAAACAGCGTCTGGAGGGTTTTCCCCCGCCTCTCATTCCACCAGCTGATCCATCATCACCTTTCTTTATCATCCATTTCGCTTTTATGTCATGTCATCCACCTCCTCACGCTCATACCTGGTTACAGGCCGACCTATCGTTCCAGGTTCTTCATTCTGTGGTTACGTGCCGTTGGCTCCTCAACAGATTTCTGACCCCTAGCATCCGCTAGTAAGTCCTGAGGGAATGTCAGTCCTACATACGGGGAGGATAAGCCGACTACTGAACGTAAATTATTCCAAAAAAATAATAAAATAAAGGTTAGAAGGAATAATCAACATACCTTTTCCTGCGGTAATATTTAATTAATGTGAAACTCATTTGATATTTGTTTAAAGTGATATTCCTGGAATGTAAATATGAAGTTTTGTTACAAAATTTTAAAAACATAAGTGTAACAAGTTTTTTTGGTTGAATAGTAACAAAACAAAATTATTTTTTTCTCAAAAACTACGTGATGTATGTCTCAAAATTTCAGAATTAGTTAAACATAACAATAGAGATATGTGGTAAAAATGAACGTACTTTTTTTAAAAAACATTGAATTTGAAATGTTCACAGTTTGGCTCCTTTAATGTCACAATTCCCCATTACAATTATACTCTTTACAGCAGTAAATGAAAACACAAAAATTCTGTTATGGGTGGTCACTTCCATCTCGCGCGTAAAGATCGCACAAAATCCTGGTGAAAAACACTTCTGCACCGCCCAGTACTACCTGTCTGACGAAAGAATGCAGTTGTTAGGGAAGGTCGCTGATATAGCATAGCACGGTTTAGATCAATCAGAGCATGGCGGGAAGATAGTGCAGTACGGTCTGATCATCAAAACATCAGCACAGCGTACGTAAATAGGAATAAACTAAATGATCAACCACAGGTTAAACTTGCTGCTCTCTTTATTACTAATGGATATTAATTTTCTACCATGTGAGCATATGACTACGCGCGGCGGTGTTTGCATTTTGACTTGATTCGATCCAGTCCACTATAAGATCCAGTCCACTTCATTCCAGTATAACTGAACTCTATAGGGATCGCTTCTCTGTTTGTGTTTACGCAAGCTTCCACACGTGGCCGTCTGCATTCATTCTTCAGACAGGTAATACTTCAATTTATTTACGAAGTCGGCAATGCATGCAATCCAAAGTTCAATTCCGCACCTTCCCTCAGGGACAAGGGACTCGCTGAATTAATGACGTCATGCATTTAAACCCACTGGCGTTAAAGGCCGAATAAATCTGAAGACCCGGTATGTAAGCTTGCGTTATACTTTTGTCTCTTTTCTTCATGCTTCTGTCTCTACTTCTCTCTCTCTCTCTCTCTCTCTCGTTTTCTACTGCATAACTAAAGTAAATAGGGAAGTACAGTAATTTTACTTTCTCTAGCCCGCATGTACAATGTACATAGTGGACAGAGAAGGTATTGTTTTCCACTCGAAAATTCGATGTCGAGATTTCACCAGAAATATAAGTTTTGGGCTCCCCTGAGTTCGAAAATAAAACATTTTTAGAAAAAAAAATCCGTGTATGTGTGTGTTTGTGGACAGCATAGCTCAATGATTTTCTCAAAAATCTTGTAACGATTTTGATTAAAATCCCTATATTAAAGATACTTATATTCCAAATAATATGTATATCTTGAATTTTCTGGTAATAACCTCTGATTACCTCTTTATTCTGGATGGATTTTGCCGAATTTCGCATAACTGCTAAACCGTAAGAGGTAGACAAAAACTTACTGTACAAAAAAGGTAGATCTCGTCAAAACACACAATTTATGTCATTTACGTTTTTGTTGTGTAGAAAACCGTTTCCAAGATAATTCCTTGTTATTGGTTTCAATTGTAAAGAACTTATACTTTTCTCAGACAGGAAGTGTCCGTTTTTCTTTTGTTCTATTCCTGGACAAGCAAAGAAGCAATTTGCAATGACGATCGCTTAGCGACAGATTTTAAAACATTTGACTCACACTCTAGTGTATGACCTTAATTCCCCTATAATTATCAGGAACTAAGTAATAAGAACATTCTATTAATGTTTATCTCGATTATTTTGTGTAGAAAGGAGAATACTCTTTTGTAAGAAGTTTGTAGAGCAGTTAGAGAGTGTCATGTGAGTGTAACAGAGAACATGGTGATCCTGCCCAACTCTTCTTGAAGTTTACGGTTAGGGGGTTTGCAGTTGGAAAGTCTTCCACTTACTGGTACCTTAACTGAGGCGCAATTCTCGACTTGCAAGCAATGACTCCAGGAAAGAGATTTTACTACGTTGTCTTCTGTGAAATTTCGAAATCAAATTTTTGGGTGGTATACTATACCTTATATTTTACAAATGAGCTAGAGAGAGCAAACATTTATATCTTGATTAACATTTAGTAGAGAGAGTGAATGTAACATATCAAATTTTAAAATGCCGTTAATAAGATGATAGTATTAATACGCTACGTTTTTGCATACCACTCTAAAATAATAAATAAATCTTACTTTGCAGTTGACGTCCTGACTTTTGTGACCTGGAAACTTAGTGGGTTACCTCATAGTCAAGTTATAGGATCAGGAACAACTCTAGACTCTGGCAGATTCCGGGAACTAATTGCTCAAAGACTGAACATTTCGTCCCATAGTGTTCATGCTTTTATTATTGGGGAGCATGGTGACAGCAGCGGTGAGTATATTTCACCAGTGGTTATACATAACTTTTACTTACATTTTTTTCAGGACATGTATGACTGAAAGTTTGAAATTCCAAACTAATAACTAAGCCATAAATAAATCATTGAATATATTAAATGCTCAGGATAAGAGTATCAAGTTCACTATGGAAATTTAAAATAATTATATGCTTCCTTTCCTGAATCTCAAGATTTTTATAAATAATAACGAGTTACAATTTGGTATTTACAGAAAGCCTACTCATGTTGATAACTACATACAAATAATAAAGACAGGCCAAAAAACCATCAAAGCGTAATATACAGCTAGTTAACGTATCTTTAACAAAGGAAGAACACAAGAAAGATGTTTTTATATAATTGATGTGGCTTAAAAGAATATAGAAACAAAATATAAAAAATCTGATGTGTACTATTCACATGACTTTCTCCATATCCCTGCACAAATTATCCTTAAAAAGCTTATACTTCTATTTACTTTATGCTAATCAGAAAAAAAATAATAGCAGAAATAGTCTAATTACTCGCTTCCTTGTAAGTAGAAGCGAAATAAGGGACAACTGTAGGTTAAAGTGATAGTCAAAAGCTGGTTGCTATGTCAACGAAGTTCCTTTGTCTATAAGTATAGGAGTTGACAAGTTCCTGTATGAGAAAAGTATACGTTTTTCATAGCAGAAACCAAAAATAAGGAATGTCACAAAAACGACGAACTCCACGAAAAAAATGTATATAACATAAATTGTGTGTTTTATTGTGCTCTACATTTTTTGTGCAGTAAGTTTTCGTCCGTCTCTTACGGTTTAGCAGTTATTCAAAATTTAGTAAAATTCATTCGGAATAAACTACTCTTCAGAGGCTATTCCCAGAAAATTCAGGATATACAATTTATTTGTCAGGTAAATATGTTTAATATACGAAATTTTAATCAAAATTGTTAGAGCCATTTTTGATAAAATTAAAATTTTCGAAAAAAGTTCCATGTAAAGGGTAGTTAGGGTGGGGGGATTTTTCTCAAAATCTTCGTGACGCATCCCTGGAAGATACTAAACTTAAATACCAAGTTTGGTATTTTACCGACTTTTCGTTTTTGAGTTATCGTGTTCACAGACACACGGACACACGGACACACACACACACACACACACACACACACACACACACCTTTTTGTGAAAATGCTTTTTTTGGATATTGGGGACCCTAAAACATATATTTCCGGTGAAATCTCGGTATCGAATTTTTTGGTGGAGTGCAATACTTTCTCTATTCACTATATACATAGTGCGTATGGAGATAGTAAAAATATATAAATATATTTAAATTTCTTAAAGAAACTAAAATTATATCCTTAGAATAAAATCCTGCTAAAAAGGTATTCCACATCCTAATTTATACTTTTAATTTAATAACAATCATACTATAATATTTATATAAATACCTCAAAATAATATAAATTTCACCTCAAATTATTCTAATTATTATATAAAAAATATTAACTATAAAACCAATAATGCTCGTTTTATTTTACTGTCTAACCACCGATGCTGACACAGGCTTGCGGATTTGATAGCCAATTAATTTATAATATTTTTAATAAACAAGAAAATCAAAAAAAGATGAAAGAGGTTAGCTTATTAAAACCAATAAAAGATAATTTGAAATATAAAACATTTAATTATCTTCCAAAATTATTTCCAGAGTTCAAAAAAATATTTGCAAAGTACAACATAACATTGGCTCCTAGCACTAGATACAATTTGAAAAATATGTTAAATAAGTCATTTAATAAAACTTTGGATAAGTTAAATAAATGTAGTACTTATCAAATAAATTGTAATGATTGTGAAAAAGTTTACATTGGTAGAACCAAGGGAAACTTAAAACAGACGTTTAAAGAAATATCAAAGAAATATCAAGCTGAAACAGTTGGAAAAACCAGCAGTAGCCAATCATTTTTGGAATTCTAAGCATGAAATTGGACAATAAATTAAATTAATGAAAGCCATTAATACTCCTTCAGAGCTGGATATCTGGGAGAAAATCTTCATTCATAGTAATAGCAGTAGTTTGCTTAATTTTGAAATACCACCAGCAGATGTCATTTTAAAACTATTACAAATTGAAAGTCAAGTTAAAGACTCCAAACCAGCAAACACATTCAAAACGTTCCAGCAGAAGTCGCCAAGGTCCCGTAAGAAAACGGCGGATATCAATGAAGACCGTCTTCTACCACCTGATGTCGCTGCAATCAGAATGACACCTATATTAGAGGCTGAAGCTCTCCAGCTACGCTTTCGCTTCGAAATGTCGAAGAAGAAACATGAGAGCAGACACGCCGCTTCTTCAGCAGCCACCACCCATCCGGCATCCGCAGCGAGCACTTCTTCTTCGTTCTCTGCTTTACCAGCGCCGCCAGCCGTTGATGCTTCACCGACATCGAGCGGCACAACTCTCTGCGAATGCAGCCGCATTTGTCGCCGCCGCCGAGCTCCACACCGCTGCCCTGGTACAGTGTCGTGGTTCGGGGGGTTCCTCGGGACCTTTCGGCCCGATATGTCACCACCACTGCTGAGGTTCACTGGCCTTCGTGTGTGAGGGTCTCACGCATCAAGAGCGACCGGGGATCCACACCGCTAGTTCGACTGGAGCCGATGGACCGGGACGCAACGTCACAGGCCCTGCCGACGCTGCTGTAAGTATAGTCACAGCCAGGAGGCCTGCTCCTCATCGCCGCGCTGCCACTATTGTGGCGCCACTTCCACAACTGCCAAGTATACTGAGCATGACCTTCGCCAACGCCACCGGTACTGTGCTTCCTGCGGAAGCACCGGCCACTACACTGGGCAAGCCCAGTGCCCCCTGTACCCGAAGAGCAGGATTCAACGGCCACCTCAACCCGCCCGGAAATCGTTGCCGATACCTGCGCTGCTCTCCCAGGCAAGGCAGACAGACCCGAGCAACCATGGCAAAACATGCCTGAGCTCCTACTGGAGCTCAACGTAATCTGCATCCTCCTCCAGGAAACATATAACACCAACACCAGGATCGTGGAGGCAATCCACGACCTCCATGCGGAGCTACTGAACCTGCCTACACGTTTGACTCAGCTGGAGGACCTGCTCACAAACAAGCTCGCTGAAACCACAAATGTTCTTGACAACCGGGAGCTGGTAGTGAACAACGTCGCTGAACTTATCGCCAACAGCCAGAAGCAGATTCTCCATAAATTGTGTACCAGAGATCTACAGCCTTCAACCAACACCAGACGCCACCATAACGGGAAGCATCGCCAATCAGCAGGTCTACATCTGGACTTCGGTTAAGACCTACACCTTATAATCGGATCATCCGATTAAATACTAGACACTCACGAACACCCGGATTACTTTTGCGGGACCGGGCTTCACTCCACCACAGTTCTTCCATTAGTCACCACAGTATAACATCCTTTCTCCCCTCTTCCTTTATTCTTTCCAAACACCCTACATACCTGTTATCCTTATAACCTTTATTCCTGCCCCCCCCCAAATAAAAAAGAAAACTCCTCAGACGTCTGCTAACCTAAAAGAAGCTGACAATGAAGATTGTCGAACCGCGTTCAGGCCGCCAACACCAAATCTAGTGGATCAAGTGTCAGTAATGGACGTTCAGGCTTGTACAACAACAACGCTAACTTTTGAAATGTATACCACGCGTTTGATATAATGCCAGTATATAATTAATTTAGCTCTAATTGTTTGGAAATTATGAAAATTGTTTGTTTTTGTCCCGTGACCAAAGAAGTCATTCAAAAAAGTTAAAATTTGGGTATAATATTTTAAACCTAGGCTCACAATACTTCTACTTTTATAAATTACCCTAGTTTTCTCTGTATCCCCTTTTGTTTAGGCTCCCACAATTTTTACTTTCTCTACATTGTACTATACACATAATGTATAGAGAAGGTATTGTAATGCACCCCAAAATTCGATACCGAGATTTCACCGGAAATACATGTTTTGGGTCCCCCTGAATCCAAAAAAAGCATTTTTGGAAAAAGGATCAGATGTGTGTGTGTGTGTGTGTGTGTGTGTGTGTGTGTGTGTGTGTGTGTGTGCCTGTGGACAGCATAGCTAAAAAAAACGAAAAGACCGTTAAATACCAAACTTGGTATTTAAGTTTGGTATCTTCTAAGGATGCAAAACGAAGGTTTTCAAGAAAATCCCCCACCCCAACTACCCTTTACATATAACTTTATTTGAAAATTTTGATTTTCTGAAAAATGGCCCTAACGAATTTGATTAAAATATCGTATATTAAGATATTTATCTGACAAACAGCCTGTATATTTTGAATCTACTGGGAATAGCCTCTGAAGACTACTTAATTCTGGATGAATTTTGCGGCATTTTGTATAACAGCTAAACCGTAGGTGATGGACAAAAAGTTACTACACAGAAAAGTGGAACACATTAAAACACGCAATTTATATTATATACATTTATTCGTGGAGTTGATCGTTTTTAAGATACTTCTTGTTTTTAGTTTCAGCTTTGAAAAACTTATATACTTTTCTCATACACGAATTTGTCAACTCCTGTCCATACAAACAAAAGAACTTCAGTCACATAGCAACCAGATTTTGACTTAGTTTAACCTATGGTACTCCCTTATTTCGCTACTTACAAGTTAACAAGTAATAAAGCTATTTCTGTCAATTTTGTTCTCGATCAGCATGAAGTAAATAGAAGCATAAGCTTTTTAAGAATAAGTTGTTGCAGAGCTATAGAGAAAGTCATATGAATGGAACACATATGGTGTTTAAAGTTATGCAATGTGATTTTTTGTCATAAAAATATAATTTTTGTGATTGAAAATTGAAAAATAAGCTTAAATACAACTTATAGTAAAATCGTATAGCAATTTTTACTTTCTCTGCACGTACTATGTACATAGTGTATAGAGAAGGTATTACACTCCACCCAAAATTTGATACCGAGATTTCGCCGGAAATATATGTTTTAGGGATTCTTGTATCCAAAAAAAGGCATTTTAAGAAAAAGGTCCATGTGTGTGTGTGTGTCCGTGTGTCTGTGAACACGATAACTCAAAACGAAAAGTCGGTAAAATAACAAACTTGATATTTAAGTTTAGTATCTTCTAGGGATGCGACACGAAGATTTTGAGAAAAATGCACCCACCTCAAACTACCCTTTACACGGAACTTTTTTCGAAAATGGCTCTAACGATTTTGATCAAAATATCGTATATTAAAGATATTTACATCACAAATAAAATGTATATCTTGAATTTTCTGGGATTTGCCTCTGAAGACTTCTTTACTCTGGATGAATTTTACGGAATATTACCTAACCAATAAACCGTAAGAGATGGACAAAAACTTACCACACAAGCAATGTAGAGCACGTTAAAACATGCAATTTATGTCATATAGATGTTTTTCGTGGAATTGATCATTTCTGAGATATTCTTGTTATTTGTTTCAGGTTCAAAATACTTAAAATGTTTCTCACTTGGAAGGTTGTAAACTTCTGGCCCTGCATAGAAACGGAATTTAACCACATGACAATTAGCTTTTAAAGGATTTGACTATTGTTTTAGTCTAGTGTATGGCTTTATTTTACTTTTACTTACAAGGAAGCAAGTAATTAAGACAATTTCTGCTAATGTTTATCTCGATTATCATAAAGTAGGCAGAAGAATGTGCTTTTTAACAATAATTTGTTACAGCGATGAAGAGAAAGTCATGTTAATGGAACACATAAGATTTGTTTAAAGTACAGCTGCTTTCTTATCATACTTTCAATGCTAGCACTAGATGTGTGCAGGGTATGATTTCCAAACTTTCCAAACTAAGAAATCTGATGTGTTCTATTCACATGATTTTCTCTATCTGCACTGCAAACAAATTATTCTTACAAAACATTATTTTGTCATCTAAATCATTCTAATCATATTTAAATATTACCAGAAATGGTAATAAGAAATCAGGTTACTCATTGGCCAATGCCTATGTACTTTTTCTTTCTTCCTGACAGCTTCCGTATTTGCGTAGCAAGCCATTCTTTGGGGATATTCCGACGCCACTATTGGACAACTGTATGAAATTCGTCATTTGTGGTGAACTTCTTATCCCGCATGATTTCTTATAGGAAGTCGAATTGGGTATGGTCACTAGGAGAGACAGAGCCGGCGAATATGGGGTTGTGGAGCACAGTAAACCCTAGTTCATATGGTGGCAATGTTCTGGCATTATCTTATTGGAGAAGAACATCACGGCCGCATTTTCCGTGGCGGCGTTGTTGAACGTGTCGGCGGAGTTGTTTCAGTGAATTGCAGTACCGATCACTGTTGATGGTCGTATTAGGAGGGAGCCAATCTAACAGAAGTATCCCTTCCTGGTCCCAGAACACAGTTGCTATTTGTTTCCGAACGAATAGTCCCGACCGTGACTTCTTGGCTCCCAGTATGCTTCCACTCCATAGACTGGCGTTTCTTTTCTGGAGTCTCGTGGATAAACCATGACTTGTCGACAGTGACCAGTTTTTCAGCTCGGCCCCTGCCGTCTTTGAATTCGGACACCAAACGAAACACGGATCTACCTTGGTGCTGTCTCCTCACATATGGCTACTAAACCCTGGTGGATGTCTGAAGCAGTCACTCCTTCCCTCACAGAAACCACACAGTGATTGTCTGCTTCCATGTTGTTTTATTGATGTTCACAAGCGTACTCGCAAGCCGGTAGAATTGCCGATCCAGTGAGCTATCTATGCGAAGTAACAAAATCATCTGGTGGCAGTAGACAGTACTGTAGTCGATCTTAACGCATACATCGACACATATTTCAAACTGCTACCTTGCAGGAGTTATAGAGTGAGTCCAATCATTAATGATTAATATTTTCTGGAGACACTGCTTGCAATTGGAGAAAAACACCTCAGTTAAGGGGCCGGTAAGTGGAAGACTTGGATATAGCGAGGTTTGGCTTCGAACTGTAAACCCCCAACCGCAAACTTTAAAGTCATAGACTTTGGAAGAAGAGTGGGCAGATGTGTTTCATTTACATGACTTTCTCTACATCTCTGCAACAAATTATTGTTAAAAAGCTTATCTTCATGCTAATGGAGAACAAATTAACACAAATAGTCTTATTGTCGCCCTCCGTAGTGTAATGGTTACCATGCTAAGTTCATATACCCAAGGTCGCGGGTTCAAACCCGGCGGAGGACGATGGATTTTTTTGGGTGTAAAATCCTTAGCATGGCTTCCTTTGGAAGAGAAGTAAAGAGCGTCCATAAATAACACGCCATTACCATTAAATATTCTTATTACTTGCTTCCTTGAAAGTAGAAGCGAAATAGGGGAGTATCATAGGTTAAAATGATAGTCAAAAGCTGGTTGCTATGTGACTGAATTTCCTTCGTTTGTATGGACAAGAGTTGACAAATTTCTGTATAAGAAAAGTATAACTTTTTAAAGCTAAAACCAATAACAAGAAATATCTCAAAAACGACCAATTCCACGAAAAAAACCGTATATGACATAAATTGTGTGCTTTATCGTGATCTACATTTTTTGTGTAAGTTTTTGTCTATCTCTTACGATTTACCAGTTATGCAAAATTCAATAAAAATCATCCAGAATAAAGAGGTCTTTGAGGTTATTTCCAGAAAATTAAGATATGCAGACACAGACACACACACACACACACAGGGACCTTTTTCCAAAAATACTTTTTTTTTTTATTCAGGGGGACTCGAAACATGTATTTCCGGTAAAATCTCGGTATCGAATTTTTGGGTTCAATACAATACCTTCTCTATACAGTATGTACATAGTACGTGTACAGAAAGTAAAAATGGTGTACATTGTTATCAAATAGCACAATCAGCATACAGTAGAATTGGGTGGGATCATTAAGATTTGTTATGAATCAATGTTCTCCTTATTGTAGTACCGCTGTGGTCCTGTGTCAACGTGGCCGGCGTACGTCTCAAGGACCTCAACCCGAAAATGGGAGAAGACGATGACCCGGAGAAGTGGGGTGAACTCCACACAGATGTGGTCCAGAGGTAAGTCACATATTTATTGAGCATCCTAAAACACTCCCTTGCTCCCTACGCCTACCATTGTCGCCCTCTATGGTGTAATGGTTACCATGCTAACTTCATATACCCAAGGAAGTGGAGGATTGTGGATCTTTTCGGGTGTAAAAATCCTTAGTATGGCTTTCTTCGGAAGGGAAGTAAAGCAGTGGGTCCCGTGTCGTAGATTTACGGCATGCAAAAGAACCTCAAGCCTGATAAAAGAGGCCTTTGAGCAAAATTAAGCGGTCTTTCACGCACAGTATAGAATGGGACGCTGAGAATCACAGCAGTTAAAGACCGTTCATAAAATAAATAAAACAACATTTCATTTATGCCCTCCTCTGCTACTTTATCTTGTCATCTGCATGTAGTAAGCAAGAGGAACTATTATAATCTCCCAAAAATTCGATGTCAACATTTCATCAAAGTAATCGTTTTGACACTTCTTGATTTAATTAAATGTGCTGTATTACAATTACATGACTTTCACAACACTATCGTTAATTAATGGCTGTACAGACTACTCTTAAAAAGTCTATTTTTCTATGTACTTGTTACTTTTTCTAGTTAGTACATAATACATGCATAGGTAGAGAAGCTATTGTTCCAGCCAAAAATTTGATACTAAGATTTCACCGGAAATACATTTTTTGATGGCCCCTGAATCCAAAGAAGCATTTTTAGTAAAATATCTGTGTGTAAGTGTGTGTGAGTGTCTATGAATATGATAACTCAAAAACTAAAAGTTGGTAAAATACCAAACTTGATATTTAAATTTGGTATCTTCCAGGGATGCGACACAAAGCTTTTGAGAAATATCCCCCGCCCTAAACTACCCTCTACATGGACATTTTTTTGAAAATTCTGATTTTCTCAAAAATGGCTCTAACCATTTTGATTAAAATATAATTTATTAAAGATATTTACCTGACAAATAAAATGTATATCTTGATTTTTAGGAATAGCCTCTGAAGACCTCTTTATTCTGGATGATTTCTTTTTTTAATTTTCCATAACTACTAAACCGTATTTGTCATGCAAATATTATGAATGTAAGAGATTTTAATCAAAATCGTTAGTCATTTTTGAGTAAGTCATTTTCGGAAAAATGTTGCAGTAAAGGGTAGTTGGAGTGGGGGCTTTTTTGAAAATTTTTGTATCGTACCCTTGGAAGATACTTAATTTAAATTCCAAGCGTGGTATTTAACCGACTTTTCGTTTTTGAGCTGTGCTGCACACAGTCACACACACATACACGGACATTTTTCTAAAAATGCCTTTTTTGGATTTGGTGGTCTCAAAACGTGTATATCCGATGAAAAATCGGTATTGAGTTTTTGGGAGAAATGCAATACCTTCTCTATACACTATATACATAGTACGTGCGGAGAGAGTAAAAAAATTGGGCTTTTCCAGCTCTGTAATTGTAAACGTGAATAGAAACGCCTGAAAAGATTGTTTGCAAATTACACGAGTGATTAAAGAGTTGCCTGCTGCAAAGGGGAACCGCAATATGTTTAAGGCGATGAATCCGCTAACCTTGAAAAATCCACAGTTGAAATTGATACCAATTATTGTAAATATTAATAGTGATATGCTTACCATTTATAAACATTCTGGTTGTAATGTTATTTAAATAATAATTGTTATTCTCTCTCTCTCTCTCTCTCTCTCTCTCTCTCTCTCTATATATATATATATATATATATATATATATATATATATATATATATATATATATGTATAGTGTATAAAAACGTTTTGTACTCCACTTAATAGTACGATATATATAGTGTATAAAAACGTGTTGTACTCCACTTAATAGTTCGATATAGAGATTATTCCAGAAATATATGTTTTCTGGTCTCCTGAGTCCAAATAAAAGAATTTTAGACAAAGGTCCATGTGTGTGTATCTGTGGACAGCATAGCTAAAAAATCTAATGTGTACCATTCACATGACTTTCTCCATATCCCTGCAACAAATAATTCTTAAAAAGCTTATAATTCTATTTACTTTATGCTAATCAGATAAAAAAATTAGCAGAAAAGCTCTTATTTCTCGCATCCTTGTAAGTAGAAGCGAAATAAGGGACAACCGTAGGTTAAAGTGATAGTCAAAAGCTGGTTGCTATGTCAATGAAGTTCCTTTGTTTATATGGATAGGAATTGACAAGTTCCAGTATGAGAGAAGTATACGTTTTTCATAGCAGAAACCAAAAATAAGGAATGTCACAAAAACGACGAACTCCACGAAAAAAATGTATACAACATAAATTGTGTGTTTTAATGTGCTCTACATTTTTTGTGTAGTAAGTTTTTGTCCATCTCTTACGGTTTAGCAGTTATTCAAAATTTAGTAAAATTCATCCAGAATAAACTACTCTTCAGAGGCTATTCCCAGAAAATTCAAGATATACATTTCATTTGTCAGGTAAATATGTTTAATATCCGAAATTTTAATCAAAATCGTTAGAGCCATTTTTGAGAAAATCAAAAATTTCGAAAAAGTTCCATGTAAAGGGTAGTTGGGGTCGGAGGATTTTTCTCAAAATCTTCGTGTCGCATCCCTGGAAGATACTAAACTTAAATACCAAGTTTGGTATTTTACTGACTTTTCGTTTTTGAGTTATCGTGTTCACAGACACAGACATTTTTGTGAAAATGCTTTTTTTGGATATTGGGGACCCTAAAACATATATTTCCGGTGAAACCTCGGTATCGAATTTTTGGTGGAGTGCAATACTTTCTCTATACACTATGTACATAGTGCGCATGGAGAAAGTAAAAAAGCACCGTTAAATATCAGACCTGGTAATTAAGTTTAGTATCTTAAAAGGATGAGACCCGTAGATTTTCAACAATCTCTCCTACAAACTACCATTTATATGGTAATATTTTCCAAAATACTTTTCTAAAGAATAAGAAAAGGAAATAAAAAGCGATGGTTAAATTTTTTAAAAGCGGTCGCTATGCAATTGAGGTAGAAAATGGATTCTCTTATCAGGGCCAAGAGATATGTAACGGATGAGGACTGTCTATTTTGAAAAACAGTTTTAAACCAACAACAGGTGTATCTCGGAAATTGTTAATTCCACAAAAAATCTATATATGACATAACACGTGTCCTTTAACGAGATCTACATTTTGGTATAGGAAGTCTTTCTTTATCGTTTACAATTTAGCTGTTATGCAAAAGTCATCCAGACGGAAGAGGCCCTCAGAATTGAAGGTATACATTTGATTTGCCATGTAAATATCTTTAATATACGCTATTTCAATATAGGTATCATTAGACCCATTTTGAGAAAATAAAAATTTACGAAAGTTTTCCCAGAAAGGGTAGTTCGAAGTTTACTAAAAATCGTTGTGGTGCATCCTTAAAAGGTTCTGAAATTAAAAACCCAGTTTATTTTTAAAGGACTTTCGTTTCTGAGTTATGTTATTCACCGATACTCGGGGAGCTTTTTTAAAGTCCATTTTTGCATTCAAGGGACCTCAAAATACGTATTTCCGCTGAGTTCTCGATTTTTACTTCGATTGTGCCTATGTACAGTGTACATAGCGTATAGAGAAGGTATTGTATTCCACCCAAAAATTCGATACCGAGATTTCACCGGAAATACATGTTTTATGACGCCCTGAGTCCAAAAAAAGCATTTTCAGAAAAACGTCCATGTGGGTGAGTGTGTGTGTCTGTCTGTCTGTCTTTCTGTGTGTGTGTCTGTGAACAACATAGCTCAAAATCAGATAGCCCAATCTATTCCCTTAGTTCCCTTCTCTTACAAAGAAACAAGTAAAAAAAAATAAAAATCTTATAATTACTTTCTCTACACGTAGTATGCACATAGTGTATAGAGAAGGCATTGTGTGCACCCAAAATTCTATACCGAGATTTCACCAAATATCAAACTTGGTATTGAAGTTCAGTTTCTTCCAAGGATGCGACACGAATATGTTCAAGAAAATTCCCCCACCCTCAACTATCCTTTATATGGAAAAAGTTTCGAAAACTTCGATTTTTTCAAAAATGGCTAACAATTTTGAGATATTCCTTGTTATAAGTTTCAGTTTTAAAATACTTTACTTTTCTCATACGAGAATTTCTCAATTCCTGTCCATACAAACAAAGGTACTTCAAGTACAGAGCAACCAGCTTTTAAAAGGTTTAATTATTGATTTAACCTATGGTACTCCCTTGTTCTCTTCTATTTTCAAGGAAGCAAGTAAAAAGATCCTATCTGCTATTTTTTTCTCTCGATTAGTATTAAGTAAATAGAAGAATAAGCTTTATAACAATACTTTATTGTAGAGATGAAGAGAAAGTCTTGTGAATGGAACACATCAGATTTTTTTTATTTAGATTGGCTTGATATAAATAAGAGAACAATGTTTTGTAGGAATAATTTGTTTGTAAAGCAGGTTGGGAAAGTCATAGAGCAGATTTTTCCATCCTAGTCATGCAAATTCAAGCAATAGAACGGAATTTCAAGGCGGTCACATAGTCAGCAGCTCTTAAGAGATGTAACTACCGGTTTAGCTTTGTGTATTCCGTATTCCACTATAGTCTGAAAGAAAATCAGATTAGCTCCATTGACGTGACTTTCTCTAGCTGTTCCACAATCTCTCCTTACAAAAGATTTATCTTTTATCTACGTCATGGTAATGAAGATAAATAATTCCAGAATTGGTATTAACGCTTGCTTCTTTGAAAGTAGAAGGGAAATAAGCGAATTCACTGGGCTAAAACGATAGTCAAATGTTTTAGAAGCTGGTCTGTAAACAGAAGAGAGAAGAAAAGAAAGATGTCTACTGTTTGAAAAATATTAAATACTTCAAAACTGAAACTAATAACTCGAAATATCTCGAAAACGGTTAAACAAGAACAACAAAAATGTATATGACATAAATTATGTTTTTAATGAGATTTACATTTTCTGTGTAGTAAGGTTTATATATCTCTTGCGGTTTGCCAGTTATACAACTACTATACAAAACTCATCGTGAGAAGATGTTATCAGAGGCTATTCCCATTGAATTGAAAATATACATTTCATTTGTCATAAAATACTTTAAACATTGTCATTTTAATAAAATGGTTAGAGTCATTTTTGAGAAAATCAAAAATTTCGAAAAATTGTTCATGTGAAAGGTAGTCGAGGGTGGAGGGATTTTGTTAAAAATCGTGTTGCCAAGTTTTGTGTTTACCGATTTGTATTTCGGACATGTTTCTAAAAAAGTTTTTTTTTTTTAATTCAGGGGGTCTCAAAATATGGAATCCGGCAAAATCTCGATATGGAACTTTTGGTTGAAATTCAATACCGTCTCTGTCCACTATGTACATTTTACATACTTTGTACTTTTTGTTTTTATTGCAGGGTGCCAGTAAAGTTTAATACAAACTATTTTTAGAGAAGGTTTGAAAAGAATATTAATTTATATAACATAAAGAATAAATAAAAAATAAAAAATTGAAATTGTTGGAAGGAATATTCATTAAGTAAATCAAAAGTCAACTTAAAGATATTAATTTTATTTAGATTATTGGTAATATAAATTTTGAGAATTGTAGTTTAGTATTAGTTATTATAGTGTTATTTATGTTAAAAGTATTTGTAAAATAATGGCTAGATTTTGATATAAGAAATAAATGTAAGCTTTTGAAATGCATGCCCCGATTTAAGAAATTAGGTATTGGGGTATGATATTGTAGATTTTTAACTTTCTCTACACGTACTATGTACATAGTGTACAGAGGAAGTATTGTATTCCACCCATAATTTTGATACCGAGATTTCACCGGAAATACATTATTTAGAACCACTTGAATCAAAACAAAATCATTTTCAATAAAAGGTCCGTGTGTGTGCTGTCAGTCAGTCTGTCTGTCTGTCAGTCTGTCTGTCTGTCTATCTATCTGTCTGTGTTCCTGTGGACAGCATAGCTCAAAAACAATAAGACCGTTAAATACCAAACTTGGAATTTAAGTTTGGTAACTTCCAGGAATGCGACACGAAGATTTTCAAGAAAATCCCACCACCCCCAAATACCCGTTACATGGAACTTTTACGAATATTTTGATTTTCTCAAAAATAGCTAACGATTTTGATTAAAATATCGTACATTAAAGATATTTACCCGACAAATAAACTGTATATCGCATTTTCTGGGAATAGCCACTGTTAAACTACTTATTCTAAGAGATAGACAAAAGCTAACAAAACAGAAAATGTAGAGCTCATTAAAGCACACAGTTTATGTTATATCCTTTTTTTCGTGGAGTTGATCGTTTTTAAGATACTCCTTGTTTTTGGTTTCAGCCTTGAAAAACATTTTTCTCATACAGGAATTTGTCAACTCCTGTCCTTACAAACAAAGGAACTTTAATCACGTAGCTACCAGCTTTTGACTGTCACTTTAACCTAGGGTAGTCCCTTATTTCTCTTCTACTTACAAGGAAGCAAGCAATGAGACTATTTCTGATAATTTTTTATCGATTAGCATGACGTAAATAGAAAATTAAGCTTTTTAACAATAAATTGTTGCATAACTGAATGGAACACATCAGATATTTTTATTACTGGGTGCCAGTAACGTTTATTACAAGTATATGTTTAAGGAAGGTTTGGAAAGAATATTAAATTGTGTAATATAAAAAAATAAAAAAATGTAAATTCTTAAAAGGAATATTTATTATGTAAATTAAAAGTGTGGTTAAAGATAAAACTGCTATTTGAATTATTATTAATGTAAATTTTGGGAATTGTAGTTTAATTATAGTAGATATCGTGCTATTTATTTTAAAAGTATTTGTAAAATAATGAAATAATGGTTGTATTTTGATATAAGAAGGTGGAAATGGCATGTTATTTATGGACGCTCTTTAACGGCTTTGGCTCTCAGCGTCCCATTCTATATTGGGCGTGAAAGATCACTTAATTTTGCTCAGAGGTCTCTCTTATCAGACTTGAGGTTCTTTTACGTGCCGTAAATCTATGACACGGGACCCACGGCTTTACTTCCCTTCCGAAGGAAGTCATGCTAAGGATTTTTACGCCCGAAAAAAATCCATCGTCCTCCGCCGGGTTTGAATCCGCGATCTTGGGTATGTGAAGTTAGCATGGTAACTATTACACCACGGAGGGCGACTTGATATAAGAAATAAATGTAAACATTTGAAATGCATGACCTGGTTTAAGATATTAAGTATCATTTATTTATTTATATCTATACATACGGGCTAGAGGAAATAAAAATATGCAATAAAAAGCATTTTGGTAACGTTTACCTTGATTATCACGAGTAGTTGGAATTATGAGCATTTGTAAGAATAGTTTGTTGTAGGATAAGTAGAGAAAGCCATATGAATTTTACATACCCACTTTATTTTCCACAGTGCCTACAAAATAATTGAGCTGAAAGGCTACACCTCATGGGCCATAGGTCTAAGCATTTCAACGTTGGTGCGGGCCATCCTCTTCAACACTCATCAGGTCTTCCCTGTATCCACATTCATCAAGGTAAGCCTCTATCACATAACTGCATCCAAAATTATTCTGAGTTCAATCAAGATCGGTTGCGTCGATACGTTCCCAGCATTCCAGTCTGGTTAACGAAGATGGAAGAATGTGAAGTCAAGGGGGCAGCTATGAATCTTTTCTGAAGTCTACTGTAGTAAAACAAAGGAACCACGTTGTTTACAGTTCAGAGGTTTAACTGCCATGCCGATCCAAAAGCGTCTTTCTTTCTCTGCTGAACGGAGTCGCAACAATGTCATATATAAACATAAACAAAGGCACACTTCTGACGCAAGAGACGAGTACTATAAGAAGAAAAATTTGCCAAAGTATTTTTTTTTTTTTTTTTTTATTGTTTCATTCATATAGCCCCCTTTAGCATCTAAGGTCATATCGGAGGCTTTGCATTTGCAACAACTCGTTGTCTGTAGGTGCTTTACGTTGGTTTAAATCATTTTATTTCTCTCAAATACTCACATACATACTTCCAGACTCTGTGGGGGTAGGGAATAAATCTCACCTCCGGGTGAGAAGTCAGCTCGCTGATCACTCGACCACGGAGGCAGTCACCAAAGTAATTTGTGCCAAGACATACAGGCTGTTAATGAACTATTCCGAAATATTTTCACAGAATTTGTAGAGTACTTAAATAATTTGAGATAGGATACTTATGACCTGTTTATTGAAACTTCGAAGTAACGGCCATAAGTTTCTGAAGAGCCAGTACGCCACGTATCGCGGCACTTCGTCTGGAATGAAAAAATGAATAATAAAAAATGTTTACTCCACGACTGGAATTGAACTCACGACTTTTGGGATATCAACTCCCTGCGTTACGCACTAAGCCACCATATCAGTTGAAAGAACCCCTCCAGAGTGGACTATATAACTCAAGAACGTAATTGATGAAAGCTCAGTGTCGCACTCTCAAGTGATAAGCTCGAGATTTTATACATTTTTGCGACATTAAATCTTGAGAACGGTAGTAACGAGCTGCTAAAAATCAATATTTCTATATTTGGGCAGCAGTTTTAAAAACATTCTAAGCCATTTTTTTTAATCTGCTTTGCTTTAACACCGACTTATCAGCACCTGATACCCACACGTTTAACGCTATGTATCTGCGTTATGTTTATCCGGGGACCATACGCCGATCTCAAATTACTTATATCTGTCACGTGCACAAACTCGCAAATTATTGCGGTGTAGTTCATTAACACCCTGTATATTGAGTACTAAGAACTGTAAGTTATACGAGTATTTATGAGGTCGAGATTGCATATTGGGAATACCAGGCCCGTAGGGCCGTTTTCCCAAGCATTTGAGACCTGATAAGTAACTTTAGTTGGGCCGCGCCGTGGCCGAGTGGTTAGACCACTTGCCGCTCACCTAGACGGCAGGGGTTCAATCCCAAGCGACCACATGTCAGATTTGTTGTGGACAAAGCCGTGCTGGGGCGGGTTTTCTCCGGGTACTCCGGTTTCCTCCGCCATCGCATTCCACCGGTGCTCCATCATCATTCATGTATCATCAGTGTCACTGCCTAGGGTGCCATTAGTAGTTAAAGCGGGCGTTAAACACTACAAAAAAAATAATAACTTTAGTTCGTGGATAGCCAATTCATTTTTGAAATACTTGGAAATACTGTAAAACAATCTGATGTGTTCCATTCATATGACTTTCTCTACATCTCTATTTACTTCATCTAATCGAGAAAAAATTAGCAGAAATAGTCTTAAATATATGCGTAAGCTTTCACGGCCGGTGTCCATGGTTTTAAAATTTTAAATTTTAAAACCAGAAATAGTCTTATTACTTGCTTCCTTGTAAGTAGAAGCGAAATAAGAGACAACCGTAGGTTAAAGTGATAGTCAAAAACTGGTTGCTATGTGACTGAAGTTCCTTTGTTTATATGGACACGAGTTGACAAATTCCTGTTGAGAAAAGTGTTTTTCAAAGCTGAAACCAAAAATAAGGAATATCACAAAAATGACGAACTCCACGAAAAAAATGTATATAACATAAATTGTGTGTTTTAATGTGCTCTACATTTTTGTATAGTATGATTTTGTCTATCTTTTACGGTTTAGCAGTTATTCAAAATTTAGTAAAATTCATCCAGAATAAACTACTCTTCAGAGGCTATTCCCAGAAAATTCAAAATATACATTTTATTTGTCAGGTAAATATGTTTAATATCCGAAATTTTAATCAAAATCGTTAGAGCCATTTTTGAAAAAATCAAAATTTTCGAAAAAATTTCCATGTAAAGGGTAGTTGGGTGTGGGGGGATTTTTCTCCAAATCTTCGTGTCGCATCCCTGGAAGATACTTAACTTAAATACCAAGTTTGGTATTTTACCAACTTTTCGTTTTTGAGTTATCGTGTTCACAGGCACACGGACACACGGACACACACACACGGACCTTTTTGTGAAAATGCTTTTTTTGGATATTGGGGACCCTAAACCATTTATTTTCGGTGAAATCTCGGTAACGAATTCTTGGGTGGAGTGCAATACTTTCTCTATACACTATGTACGTAGTGCGTATGGAGAAAGTAAAAAAAAGTATTTTCAGAAAAAGATTCGTGTGCGTGTCCGTGTGTCCATGTTTGCATGTTTCTGTGAACATGATAACTCAAAAACGAAAAGTCGCTAAAATACCAAACTTGGTATTTAAGTTTAATATCTTCCAGGAATGCGACACAAAGACTTTGAGAAAAATCTCCCTAACCCCATCCCTTTACACGGAAAAATTTTCGTAAATTTTGATTTTCTCAAAACTGCCTAAGATTTTTATTAAAGTATCGTATATTAAAGATGTTTAAATGACGAATAAAATGTATATCTTAAATTTTCTGGGAAAAGCATCTGAAAACATGTTTATTATGGATGAATTTTGCGGAATTTTGCGTAACCATAAACCGTTAGATAGAAACTTACTACACAAACAATGTAGATCCCGTTAAAACACACTATTTCTGTCATATACCCTTTTTCGCGGGATTTACCGATTTCGAGATACTCCTTGTTATTTGTTTCATTTGTAAAGTATTTATACTTTTTTCAGACAGGAAGTGTCCGTTTTTCTTTTGTTCTACTCTTGGCTAAGCAAAGAAGCGATTTGCTGTGACAATCACCTAACGACAGCCTTTAAAACATTTGACTATTACTTTAGCATGGCGCATTCCTTTAGCTCCCTTCTACATTTAAGGAACTAAGTAATGAGAACATTCTGCTAATGTTTACCTTGATTAGCATGGTGTAGAAAGATGTTTTGTAAGCGGTTTGTTTATAGAACAGCAAGCGAAAGTTATGTGAATGTAACACATCGGATTTTTACTTTCTCTTGCCTCGTATGTACAATGTAAATAGGGATAGAGAAGTATTGTATTCCACCCAAAAATTCGATACCGAGATTTCACCGGAAATATATGTTTTAGGGTCCCCTGTATCCAAAAAAAGCATTTTCACAAAAAGGTCCGTGTGTGTGTGTGTCCGTGTGTCTGTGAACACGATAACTCAAAAACGAAAAGTAGCTAAAGTACCAAACTTGGTATTTAAGTTCAGTATCTTCCAGGGATGCGACACGAATATTTTGAGAAAAATCCCCCACCCCAAACTATCCTTTACATGGAACTTTTTTCGAACATTTTGATTTTCTTAAAAATGGCTCTAACGATTTTGATTAAAATGTTGTATATTAAAGATATTTACCTGGCAAATAAAATGTATATCTTGAATTTTCTGGGAATAGCTTCTAAAGACCTGTTTATTCTGGATGAATTTTGCTTAATTTGGCATAACTAATAAACCGTAAGAGATAGACAAAAACTTACTATATGAAAAATGTAGGCCTTGTTAAAATACACAATTTGCGTCATATACATTTTATTCGTGAAGCTTACCGTTTTCGAGGTATTCATTGTTATTTGTTTCAGTTGTGAAGTACTTATATTTTTCTCAGACGGGAGTGTCCGTTTTTCTTTTGTTCTACTCCTGGCCAAGAAAAGAAGCCATTTGTAATGACAATCACATAACGACAGCTTTTAGAACATTTGTCTATCGATTTAGTCTAGTGTATTCCCTTATTTTCTTCCTACTTATAAGGAACTAAGTAATAAGAACATTGTGCTGAATACCTCGATTAACAAGGTGCAGAAAGAATAATCTTATGTAAGAAGTCTGAAGAACGGCTAGAGAAAGTCATGTGAGTGTAACACATCAGATTTTTCAGTATTGCTGTTCACACACGCAGGCGGTCATATTCCAGAGAGGTATAAACCAAAGTCGGAGGAGGAATAACAAGCTCTTCTTTCTTGTTTTCAATCTGACGACAATGATATACGAACCTAAGGTTAGCTCTATAGCAGCCGAGGAAATAAAATACAACTGCTGTCTTCGAGATTAAGTATGCTGTGGAAATCTCATTAAATCAGCTTTTAAGATCACATAGCCAGCACAAAGACATACACAAGTCGTTTAAAATTCCAGTCTATTCATCAAAGGACTGAAGCCGATGTGAAACTCAAGTCTAACACCATTACTGATTCACAGTATTACACTATAGTTTATTACTTTCTCTACGCGTACTATGTACACATAGATAAGGTGTTATATTCCACCCAAAAATTCGATACCGAGATTTCAACGGAAATACATGTTTTGGGTCTCCCTAAATCAAAAAAAAAAAAAAAAAAAAAAAAAAAAAAAAGGATCTTTAGAGAAAGGTCCGTGTGTGCGTGTGGTCTGTGTGTCTGGACAGCATAGCTCAAAAACGAAAAGACCCTTGAATACCAAACCTGGTGTTTAAGTTTGGTATCTTCCAAGAATATGACACGAACATTTTTAAGAAAATCCCCTCACTCCCACTTGAACTTTTTTGCTAGAATTTTGATTTTTTCAAAAATGACTCAACGATTTTGATTAAAATATCGTATATTAAATATATTTATCTGACAAAAAACATCTATATCTTGAATTTTCTGAGAATAGCTTCTTAAGACTGCTTTATTCTGGGTGAATTTTACGCTTAAACGTAAAAGATGGACAAAAACTGACCAAACGAAAAATGTAGAGCACGTTAAAACACACAATTTATGTTATGTACATTTTTTTCGTGGAGTTGATCCTTCTTGAGATATTCCTTGTTATTGATTTCAGCTTTAAAAACCGTATACTTTTATCGTACAGCAATTTGTCAACTCCTGTCCATAAAACAAAGGAACATACCAAACAGCTTTTGACTATCACTTTAAACTATGGCACTGCCTTATTTCGCTCCTACTTACAAGGAAGCAAGTAATAACACTATTTCTGCTAATTTTTTTCTCGATTAGCAAGAAGTAAATAGAATCATAAGCTTTTTAACAATAATTTGTTGCAGATATGTAAAGATAGTCATGCAAATGGATACATCAGATTTTTTATATTATATTATTTTGACGTTAAGTGCTAGAGAAAGTAAAATTTTACTTGATTTTTTGTCAAATACAGAGTATATGATGAAAATTCGGAAAAAATTATATTCAAATAAGGATTAATGAACTAAAATAGTATTATAATTTTTCATTCGTTGTTGTACATGGAATTAGCCTATAAGATGAGGACATCAATTATCTTTCAACGTAGTATAAGTGAATTTAGTTTCTATTTGTTTATTTTTGTTAATGGAGCAATGATAAACACGACCATTTTAAAAATATTTTATGCTTTCTAGGGCTGTAAGCACGAAGCTGATAAAGATATATTCATGTCTCTTCCCGTGGTTTTGGGAATAAACGGCGTGGAGATGATACTGAAGATGGTGCTTTCTCCGGAAGAACAGCAGAAACTGCATGATTCTGCAGCTGCACTATTTGACGTCCAATCCAGCACAGGACTTTGAGTGGAATCAAGTATATTTTGAGCAGAAACACAAAAAAAATGTTATAGATACACCTACAAAATTGAAATATCCTTTTATGGTTCCACTGGTACTGTCTATAAAATTAAAAGTTCATAACTTTAACACATTTATTAATATTTTTAGCATAAAATTATTTTAACTGTTTTTGGAAAAACGAAACTAAATTCTTAAAACAAAGTTTCGGAATATTAAGAATATTTTGTTCTAATATCAGGGCCTTTGGAATCGTTTGGCTACTAGGTTATAAATTCTATGACAGGAAAGTATCCTATCAGATTATATTCAAGTAAATCTGTTACATAAATTAGTGAGTGGTTTCGAGTGAAAAATACATTTCTTCCTGAGGAGGCATATATTTCTCATATGCAGAGATTGACACCCATACGAAAATGTTTATCATTCAGAGGAGTATAAAAGCCTTGGAACTGCTGGGAAGGAAGATGCAGTAACAGTGAAACTGGATTTCATCCGTTTCTAAAATAGGTTTTCTAACTCGAAATTAAAAATGTATACTTACACATAAAAAGATGATTACCTAAAACAATTTGGATCTTAACCATGACGTTTGGTCTTTTCTTAGGCTAGTGGAAAAGTTCTTCAGAAGGTACCTTAATTTGAGATGACAAACTACCATACTACGATATTTTGGAAAAATAAGTACCTAACAACAATCTGTATACTGTCTGTTCAGCAGTATTATAGCTAGTGGAGTGGGCGCTCTTTCAAGCAGATAGGGGTTTAGCAATTGAAAGGAGGTAGTGTTGAAGCAAGCGAGGGTAAAGAAAATTTGTAGAGGGGACATTTGGCATGAGTCCAGCATAAGTGTACCCCTACCACAGGTAAGTGTTACTTGACTCCACTAGCTGTAGCACGCTAGTTAATATGGTCAACCCAGGTATAATCAGAAATAGGGTCAAAGCAGTAAACTCAAATAATATGGTTGCGTTCGTCTCCTCAAATAATGTTCCTCACGTGTTTGCCGTGCGTGGAGACCCGTGTCGGTGGAAAGGAATATCCTGGTTGGTTCAGGGTTGCGTATCTGAGCCTGGGCCTTCTGTCTTTTCAGTGACTAGAGAGGGTACAGAACTTAATACACCACTTTGGTTTCTGCTTCACCTAAACGGGAGGCTAGGGACTAGCCCACTCCTAGTCAATCGGCCAGGACTAGGTACTATACCGACCTCGGGGTGTGTGGGACGGCGAGCCTGCTATATCCCCTGTGTAGCCCTGTCGTCCCAGTGGGGTGACCCCTTGTTGGACTCCTTAGTGGGTGGGGAGCACCGGGGGATAAAAATTAAAATTTAATTTCATGCCAAAGTCCAAAATATCCATTAAATATGGTACTGAGTTCCGAAAAGAAGTAGTCAAGTATTGTGGTCCTCGCAACTTGATTGTTAAAAGAACAGAGGAAGGAAGAAAGTTCTCTAGTGTAAGCCCTTTTGTCATTCAAAAGGGTCTTGATAATATTGCTGGTCCTGTAAAATCTCGTAATGGCATGCTCCTGGTAGAAGCAGAACCAACATCCCAGGCTGAGAAAATACTTAAGGCCAAAATGTTAGCCAGCTATCCAGTAAAGGTCGACGTACATAAAACCTTGAATTCCTCACGCGGTGTGATAAACACCCGCGCATTGGATGGTTTGACCAGTGACGAAATTCAAGAAAATCTTGCTCCCCAAGGCGTAACATCGTGCATCATGTTCAAAGAAAAGTAAATGGAAAATTTGTGCCTACCCGTACCCTGTTTGTTACCTTTGATCGGGTAGATCTCCCACAAAGGATAATGGCAGGGTATGAATCCATTGAGGTAAGACCGTATTTACCGAACCCGCTCATATGTTATGTCAGCGCTTCGGCCACACCAGTGAATTCTGCAACGGCAAGTCTACCTGTGTCAACTGTGATAAAATCTCGCATGACGGAGAATGCACGTCAGCTCCAACTAGTGTTAACTGTAACGGTGAACATCCGTCAAGTTCCCGTAATTGTCCCCGTTTTACAGAGGAAAAGACGGTCCAGGATATTCAGGTTAAAGAGAAGGTGTCCTTTTTGGAAGCCCGGAAACTCTTGCGAATCCGCCAACCCTCTGTCCCGAAGTATGGTACCCACAGCTCTGTTGTAGCTAAGTCGGTACAAAGTTGGAAAATCGCAGCTCAAACCTGAGATATAAACGGGGCCACTATTGCAGAAAAGGTTCTCACAGTCAGCTCACTTCCTAGGCCTTCGACTTACACATCTAAGTCAGTAACAGCATCTACATCTGAAACTGTAAACAGCGCTAAAGTTAAATCACCGCCAAAGCAGTCGATCTCGACCAACAAGACTGGCAAGCTAATAACATATAAAGAACCAGAAAGAAAGTTTAAGAACACCTATGAGGGAACCGACTTCCTCAAGCAAAGCGTAAAGTCTATTCCCAAATCAAAAAAGGGAAAAAAAAGAGTCCACGTAGGTCCTCTTCTGAGGATTCGTCTGGGAGGGACTCAGGTCGGCGACATTCATCTTTGCCGGTCTCTATTTTCAATCGGTTCGAGGTACTCGAACCGAAATATTCAATTGGAAAGGGGTCCTCCCAAGTGGAGGAGATGGAGGAAGGTGATACTGCCCTCACTGCCAGAAGAACATTGACAAAGAGGCAGGACCATCCTCCTGAAATAATAACAATGTAACAATTATCCCATTATAAAGAACATGGCTATTCTACAATGCGACATATGTGGAATCAGAACACAATGACCTGAGCTTGATCTGTTGTTTAACCAGAACGATCCTCTGGTCGTATGTTTGCAAGAGATTAAGCTCCGTCCACAAGACAGCTTCAAAATCAAACGGTACACTCCTGTAAAGTGTGATCTATCACCGGAAGAGGGTGTACCTGAGCATGGAGGCACTGTAGTCCTGGTGGTCGATAGTCGAGCGTTAGCTAAGATTTTTACATTTTTATCGAAGATACCCTTTAACTTTCGGATTTAATTGTTTTTATCCTTGATTTTCTATTAGTTTTGTTTGATTTTGTTTCTTTTTCTTGAATCACCAATCTGTGACTTTTTCTATGATTACTTTTATACAATAATTTTTAGATTAATCTTTCGTTCTTATTTGTAATATTTCTTATTGAGCTTTATCTCTGGCTTTTGCCATGGTTTGTTTTATAAGGGCGCTGATGACCTTGTAATTGAGTGCCCTTAAACATTAACTGTCATCATCATCAAATAATATTAACAATAATAATAATAATAATAATAATAAATATGTAGTTTTCCTTCACCCTGTGGCCACCGAACGGGTGGTGAATTTTACGTCATGCAGAATCGCAACCGTGGGAGGAGTGAAAGAGAAGTCCAATAACAGACGTGTAATGAAAACAAAAGGAAGACGCGGTAATACAAACATGGTGGAGTTGATATACTTAATACATGTAATAATTACCGACGAACCCTTTAAAAATATACAATTAGAAAGAAAGCTGTACATATGTTTTCAATTTAAAATCTGACAATGTACGTATAACGTAATTATAATATGTATAATGTGGGAATGCACATACAGTATTAAGTCTTCCTGTTAAGTTTACGTCAGTGCATAAGTGATCAGCTATATACCTATTGCGTAATTAGACATTATGCAGCTACGTTTAACCTAGGCCTAAAAAAGAGAAACTGAACATGAATTACCTATTATTGACAGCCGAAGGCCTTGTGACAACCGTTAATTATTTGCCGTGTTCGCGGAGTGAGAATTTTTATTCCAAAATGCACTGCACGTTTACATTTTCCATTTAGGAATATATAATATGAATTTATATTTTTCATTGAATTCATATTTCGTGTATAGGTATATTAATAAGTTTATACACTGTCAGCTTTCTGCAGTGTTGAATTGCAAAGTAAACCTTCGTTATCTCTCCCAAAATAAAGGAAAGTGTGTATTTTTAGCTTAAAATCTAAAAATATACATAATGGTACTTATGTATAATGTGGGTATATACCTATAGCATTAAGCTATCCTCTAAAGTTTAAGTGAATAAGTGATCAGCTACCTACTGTCGAATTGCAAAGCAAATAGATATTATGCAATTAGGTTCCTTCAAGGAGAAATTGAACGCCAGTACCACTCCATTACTAACGGCCAAAGACCTCGTAACGGCCGTCAATTATTTGCCGTGATAGCGGAGTCAGAATTTTTAATGCATAATCACTCTTACATTTTTCATTTAGAAATATATAATATGGATTTATATTGTTCATTTAATGTATATTTTTGCATTTATTCGTATATTAATAAGTTTATAAAATTATCATCTTTTTGCACCCTTTCATTGCGAAGTAAATACCGCTTCATTACCCATCCAAATATTGTCAAACTATTTGAAAGCCACGCCAAAGCAACCATTATTCCAGCTTTTAGAACAAAAAAATAAATATCAAATAGCGCATGCTTCAATTATTGAATAAGAAAATAGCAGTTAAGTTGTCTAGGAATCCATATTAATGCGTTTGATGCGAGGTTGTCAAACTTTGGAAACTTGTCTTTTTTATAATACTCCAGTATTTTATTCCACAAAGACGTAGCACTTAAAATAAATTCAAATTTCCAATGGAAGTGATCAGTTCTAACGTAAGTGATATCTTTAATTTAGTTTTCCGCGACTTTCATTTCTGCCTGCATAATCGAACATTTCGAAACATCTTCCATGTAAAGGGTAGTTTGGTGTGGAAGCATATTGCATTGCACCCACAAATTTGATATCGAAATTTCTCTGGAAATATATGTTTTAACGACTCCTAAAACAAAAAAAGAAAACAAAAAAACTTATAAAAAGTTCCATGTGTGTGTGCGCGCGCACGCTTGTGGACAGCACATCTCAAAAACGAAAAGGCCCTTAAATACCAAACTTGGTATTTAGGTTTAGTATCTTCCAAGGATGCAAAACGAAGACTTTCTACAAAAACACCACACCCCATAAAACCCTTTACATAGGAAAATTTTGTTATTCTCAAAAATGGCTCTATTTGAATAATAGTGCCGCATATAAAATATGTTTTCAAGACAAATAAAATGTATATCTTGAGTTTTCTGGAAATAAATGACCCTTTTATTTTGGATGAATTTTGCATAACTGGTAACCCATAAGATATAGACAAAAACTTCAAATAAAACAGTATATATATCGTTAAATCATACCGTTTGTCATCTATTTCTTATGGAGTTAACCATTTCCGAGATATTTTTTGTCATTGGTTTCACTTTTAAAAGACAAACTTTTCTTAAACGGAAATTTGTCACTCCTGTTTTTTCTGTTGTTTTGTTTGTTTGTTTGTTTGTTTTACTCCTGGCTAAACAAAAACAGCCGAGCTTTAATGACTAGCAATCAACTTTAAAAAGTTTGACAATCGCTTTAGCCTAATATATTGCCTTATTTCCCTTCTAGTTACTTCCTACTGCTACTGGTTAGACGCTGATCTTCTGATCTCAAGCTCGTGGATCAAACTGACCCAGCCCGGTAGTTTTAAGTGTGCTTAAAAGCGGCAGCCCCATGTCAATAGATTTACTGGAATGATAAAGAACTCCTGTCGGTGAAAATTCCAGTATACCAGCGACGCTGATATGATCCTCTAATTAACAGCATCATTAACAAACAAATATGTAATTTTATTTTACTTCCGCTTCCATGTGTGAGTTGAACTGTCCACCTAAATACAAACATACATACACGGGCCTTTTTGAAAAATGCTTTTTGGGTTCAGGGTGCTCAAAACATGGCATCTCGGTATCGAATTTTTGGTAGAATACAATACCATTTTTACCTACTATTGACGAAAGAATACTGTTGTTTTGAGAGGTCGCTGTTATAGTATGGCACGATTTAGAGTGGTCAGAGCATGTCAGGGGGACACTTCGGCAACTGCGACCCGGTACAAATCCATTGCGGCCTATAACCCCCCGAGATAAGGGATGATAGGAGGGGAAACCACAGGCCAGCACACAGGAAACGACGGAGATAATCGCAGAGACGCACGGAAGTCCCTAACAGTCACTAAGCGACAGTCATGGCGCGCCAAGGAGACTATACAGCGCCGGGAGGCCGAAAGAAAGCATATACAACGGCACTTAGCCTCAACAAGAGGGAAGAGAGTTAAACTCGGAGCAAGCAACCGTATCATCTGCCTGCAGAACCTCAAGCCACTCCTACTCCGACCTGAAAGTTGAAGAAGGGAAATGAAGTGAAGGAATGAAAGGAAAAGGAGCCGTGGTAGATATACAGCATCTCAGATTTCGTCTAAGCGGCCCTGGAAAAACCAAAGACCAGAGTTCGCGGTCAACGTGGAACAAACCGGACCTCCCGAATGCCAGGCCTAGAAGAAACGCCTGAGTCACCTGGCTCGGCGGGTTTTCTCCGGGTTCTAATCTTCATTTCATGTATCATCAGTATCATCGCCTGTGGTGCCACAAGTAGTAAAAGCGGGCGGTAAACACTACCAAAAATCATTGGAGAGGTCAGAAAAGGCGGGAATATAGTGCAATACAGTCTGACCATCAAAATATCAGCACAGCGCACGTAAACGGAAATAAACAAAACGATCCACAAGAGGTTAAACTTTCTGTTTTCTTTATCACTGAGGCAAAATTCGCGCCCAGTATAGAATGGGACGCTGAGAACACAGTAGATAAAGTGCGTCCATAAATAAAAACACTAAAAAATAAAATAAAAAAAAAACAAACTACTGAATATTAATTTTCTACTTTGTGGAAGTATGATTACGCAAGGCGGTGTTCACATTTTTCTTCATTCGAACCGGCCCAGAGTAAGAGATGCAACTGCTGCATTCCAGTATTGCCGAACTGTACAGGCCATGCACCGGGAGTGATGACGTAACACCACTTATGTGTTTGTGTTTACGCAAGCTTCCACTCGTGGCCGTCTGCATTCATTCTTCACACAGGTGCATGCGTGGTAGAGAAATTAAATAAGATGAAATCTGTGTGCTAGCGATACGGCGAAAATTTGAATTATTTACAATGTTTATTCCTTATATATGTAACGTGTTTGTCGTCCCATCGTAATAGAATGTAATAGTTACCATAGCTTGGAAATATTTAATACTGCAGTGAAACAGTTTTCAGCGACTGTATCGGTTGACGTGCGGCTAGAGAATGCGATGGATGAAGTAATAAAAACTGTGCTATATTGTTTGGGAGGAGGCCAGCTAAATATATATTGCGCTTAGGGGTCACTGCACGCCCAAGATATTTTTAATTTCATCGTTTTGTTCCGTATGCTAGCTTGGACTAATTCCAATAGAAATCCTGTATTACACCCCTAAATGTTTAAGGAGGCAACATTTTACAGTGGCATAGGCACACGCGCAGGGCACGCGCGTACCTCGCACACGCCCTCCCATGCCTTCTACATTTTCATCTATGCGCTGCATTACCAAGCGGGCGGTATAGAATATTCCTAGGAAATTCAAGATATACATTTAATTTGTCATGAAAATAAATATCTCTAAAATCCTGTATTTTCATCAAAATTGCTAGAGCCATTTTTAAGAAAATCAACATTTTCGAAACTTTTTCCATGTAAAGGATATTTTGGAGTGGGGGATTTTCTTTAAAATATTCGTTTCGCATCCCTGGAAGATACTAAACTAATGGACCATTCATATTTGGGTTTAGCTGAAACACACAAATACTGACCTTTTACAAAAACTGACTTTTTGGATTTAGGGAGTCTGTGAGCCGGATTCGCAAGACCTTTGGTTCCCAAGGTTCCGGGTTCAAGTTCGGCGGAAGGTGATGAATTTTTTCACACGTGAAATTCTTATAATGGTTCCCTTAGGAAGGGAAGTACAGTTGGTGGTCCCATGTCGTAGATTTACGACACTTAGAAGAACCTCAAACTCGATAAAAAAGGCCTCTGAGGAAAATCAAGTGGTTTTTCAGCCCAATGTAGAATGGGGGGCTAAAAACAATAGCAGTTAAAGGGCGTCCATAAATACAACGCAATTTAATTCCCGTGCTGACAGTTGAATATCCATAGTATTTTAACCGAGCGAGATGGCTCGAGTATTTAAGTGTCAGGTCCATATTCCGGAAGCTCCGGGATCAATCCCGGCCGCCGAGCTCTCAATGTCATAGGTTTTTCGCGCTTTCCCTGGGCCGTCAACGAATGCTGCGGTGCTTCAATTCTACACAAATTTCCTGTCCCCATTACTTAACCTGTTTTAGACTTGCAGGACCAGTCAACGGTGTTCGGCAGTTGCGGTTGGACGGTAATCTGCCCTCTTGGTATATAGATATACAGGGCCTCCTGTTCAGGACCTGCCCCCGGCATCCTTCGAGTGGGGCGCTTCTTCGCAAAGACAACGCTTCAGAGTCTTGTGGAAGTGCATCGACGGAGGATGCGTTTTATTCGGAAACGTTAGAAACCCCGACAATGTTTGCGCCCCTCGTCAATCGGATTTTCTAAGTCTAGAGAGTGTCACAATAGTCTACGTGAAATGCTCTGTTGGAGGCATCAACCGCTTTTATCCTAATCCTTAATAATACAATACGAAAAAAATATAGGAGTTACTTGTCAGGTTTTTGGTGACTGGAATACAGCATCAAACACAGCCATAGTGGGTCTTTTGTGTTTCCAAAGAGACTCCTGGGAAGAATGGACAATGGAGAGATTCGCAGGGCAACCAGATCTGGGCGATATGCGCTAGGTAATCCTGACGCTGGCTAACCCTCCATTAGCCACCCGCAACCTAGAGCCCTGGTAATAGACAAGAGACCTCCAGTAAGGAAGCCGGTAAAAACAAAAATCAAATTTTAACTTCCTTAAATTAATAAATTCTACTCATATTTCATATAATCCTAGGCAATTTGTTTCAATAAAATTGAGAGGTTTTAGGAAGATGGCACCTTGCCCGACTGGTTAGACCGCTCGCCTCCCATCTAGGTGGCACGGGTTCCATCCCAAGCGCCCTCATGTGGGATTTGTGGTGGGCAAAGTGACATCTGGGCGTCCTCCGGTTTCCCCCACCACTGATTACACAATTGCTCCATCATTACCTTTCCTAACATCCATTTTGTTTACATGTTATATAATTCATTTCCTCACACTCATGCCTGGCTACGAGCCGACCACTTGTTCCAGATTCTCCATTCTGTGGTTTCGTGCCGTTGACTCCCCGACAGACTTCTGACCCCTAGGCTTTCGCTTATAAGTCCTAGTGGGGTGTCAGTTCTAACTAGGGATAGGGTAAGCTGACTACGAAACGAAACGATTACAATCAAATAATTAATAGTCTATATTACCCATATTCGGTAGAGGTGTTCTATTCTACCGAAAAATACAATGTCTATATTTCACGAGAAACATACCTTTCGAGTACCCCTGAATTTATGTAACTGTCCAATTGCAATGACAATGAAACAGAACTTAGGTTCCATGTGTCACCAAACGAATCTGCTTTGAGGCTGTGATGCAGCTATTACAGGAATTTAGCAAACAATAGACAGCTGGAGTGGTGGTCTACAGAAAAAAATAAATAAATAAAAAAAATGTGAATATCTTTTCTACATATCTGTAACAAATTATTGTTAAAAAGCCTATTCTTCTATCTACTTCATACTAATCGAGATAAACGCTAGCAGAATTGGTCTTATTACTTGCTTTCTTGTAGGTAGAAGGAAAGTTAAGAAACACACTATGGTAAAGCGATAGTCAAATATTTTAAAAGCTCGTTGATATGCGAAGAAAACTTGTTTTCATCGCATGATTTGACGAACTCCTGTATGATATAAGTTAAGCATTTTAAAATTTATACCTACAAAAAGATATCTAGGACAAGGTTAACTCTACAAAAAATGCTATGACATTAGCAGTGTATATTATCGAGCTCTACATTTTTATGCAGTACGTTTTGTCTATCTCTTACAGTTTACCAGTTATGCAAAAGTCATTTATAATGAACAGGACTTCAGAGGCTATTCCCAAAAAAAAATTAGATATACCTTTTATTTATCATGTAAGTTTTTTTAATTTACGATGTTTTAATCAAAATCTTTAGAACCATTTTTTGTAAAGTTTTCCATGTGGTGGGTCTTGAAACATCTTCGTGTCGTATCCTTGGAAGGTGCTGCACTTAAATACAAGTTTTGTATCTAACCGACTTCGTTTTGGAATTATCCTATTCACAGATACGAAACACACAGGGTTATTTATCTAAATATCTGATGTGTTATCACATGACTTTCTCTGACTGTTTCCACAAACAAGCTTTCCTTACAAAAGATTAATCTTTTATCTACATCATGCTAAGACTAACATTACCAGAACTGTTCATATTACTTCCTTCTTTGTAAATAGAAGGGAAATAAGCTGGGCTTAGAAGATGGACTTTTTAAAAGCTAAGTGAAACAATTAAAATTCAGTTCTCTTTGTTTGCTAAGAGTAAATAAAAGGGAGACGAAAAGAAATATGTCTCCACTTGAGAAAAAATACCTTAAAACTGAAACCAACAACTCGGTTAACTCTACAAAAAGTGTATATGACATAAATTGTGTGTTTTAATGAGATCTACATTGTTTTGTACTATACTTTTGTCTATCTCTTACGGTTTAGCAGATATGCAAAATTCATCCAGATTAAAGAGGTCTTCAGAGGCTATTCCCAGAAAATTCAAGATATACATTTTATTTTTCATGTTAATATCCTTAATATGTTTTTAGTCGGCTTACCGTCCCCTTATTTAGAACTGATAGCCCCCCTAGAACTTAGAAGCGAATGATTAGGAGTCAGAAGCCTGTCAGGCAGTCAACGGCACAAAACCTAGAATGGAAAACCTGGAACGAGTGGTCGGCCGTAGCTAGGCATGAACGTGATGAATGGATGGTATGAAATGCAAGCCAAATGGATGATAGGAAAGCTGATGATGGGGCAATTTCTGGAATGAGTGGCGGGGGAAACTGAAGGATGCACCTGGACGCCGCTTTATCCACTACATGTGCCACATGCGCTTGGGATCGGACCCGGCACACTAAATTTTAGTGTACAAGGAATGTAGATCTCCAAAAGAGATACTGTTTGTCATATACCTATACACAAACGCACACACACTTACTTTTTTTACTTAACAAGACATTGCGTTTTCGGGATATTGCTTGTTAATTGTTTTTAATTTTCCAAAATTCTTCTCAAATGGGTAGTCATAACTCACTTCTTAATTTCTCTAGCCCGTATGTCGAATGCACATAGTGGATAGAGAAGACTTTGTATTCCACCTAAAAATGTTATACCAAAATTTCACCGGAAATACATGTTTTGAGACCCCTAAATCCAAAAAAGCATTTTTAGAAACATGTCCGTGTGTATCGTCGGTGCATATGTGTATGTGTCTGTGGGCAGCACAGCCAAAAATGATTATTATAATTATTAATCATATTTAAGATTAAAAATCTGCTACACTACTTCTGTCAAAACAAGTACCAACATTTGGTATTTAAGTCAGTGTCTTCCAACGATGTGACACGAAAATTTTCAAGAAAATTTCCCCGCCCCCAACTGCCCTTTACATGGAAAGAATTTTGAACATTTTTATTTTCTCAAAATGACTAAAGATTTTGATTTAAATACCATAAATTAAAGATATTTACATGTCAAATAAAATGTGTATCTTGGATCTTCTGGGAATAGCTTCTGAAGATTTGTACAACTAGTAAATCATAAGAAAATACAAAAGTTTGCTACAAAAAAAAAAAAAATGTGGTCTCTTTAAAACACACAACTCATGTCAAACACATTTTTTCGTGAAGTTGACTGTTTCCGAGACTTTCCTTGTTATTATTTCCAATTTTAAACTACTTAAGCTTTTTTCAAACGGGCGATATCTTTCTTTACCCTATTTTGTTTATTCCTAGTATGCAAAGAGAACCAAATTTCAATCGTTTCCCTTAAAGACTGGCTTTTAAAACATCTGAATATCGCTTAAACTAGTGTATTCCCTTATTTCCCTTCTACTTTCAAAGAAGCAAGTAATAAGACTAATTCTGGCATGCTTATCTTGTTTAGCATGACGTAGATAAAATATTATTTTTTATAAGGAAAGTTTATTTGTGGAACAGCTAGAGGAAGTCATGTAAATAGAACACATCAGTTTTTTCAACCTTGTAATTCAAGAAGATTGGAATTTTAATTGTATTACATAGAGACGGCTTTTAAAAGTTTTGATATTGCTCTAGCTTATTGTATTCCCTTATTTTCCTTATAATTACAATTAATACTTATATAAGAAGACCATTTCTGCTAATATTTATCTTACTTAGCAGGAAGCAGATAGAGAATAAGGTTTTATAGGAATAGATGTCGCATAATAGAAAAGTAATGTAAATGGACTTATCAGATTGTTTTGTTTTCTTCTTCTTCTTCTCCTTCACGATTTTAGGCCATCTTTAGCCTGTTCCGGCTCCAAATTCTTGTTGTGTCAACCTCTTTTTTGATCGTCCTGGATTTCTATAGCCTTTAGGTTTGTAGTTACATAAAGCTCGAGGCATAATGCTTGCTTATATTCTTTCCAAATGTTGTTTCCAGTTGGTCCTATATTGTTATTTAATTCTTCTGTTTTTAAGTTTTGCTTTATTTCATTGTTTGATATTTACATTCTCTATACGTATTATGTAGTTAGTGTATAGAGAAGGTATTGCACTCCACCCAAAAATTCGATACCGAGGTTTCACCGGAAAAATATGTTTTAGGGCCCTTATATCCAAGAAAAAGCATTTTCAGAAAAAGGTCCGTGTAGCTTGAACACGATATAACTCAAAAACGAAAAGTCGGTAAAATACCAAACTTGGTATTTAAGTTCAGTATCTTCCAGGAATGCGACACGAAGATTTTGAGAAAAATCCTCCCACCTCAAACTACCATTTATATGGAACATTTTTAGAACATTTTTATTTTCTCAAAAATGGTTCTAATGGTTTTGATTAAAATCTCGTATATTAAAGATATTTACCTGACAAATAATATGTATATCTTGAATTTTCTAGGAATAGCCTCTGGAAGAATTTTACGGAATTTTGCATAACTGCTAAAACGTAAGATGGACAAAAACTTACCGCACAAAAGATGTAGAGCACGTTAATAATCACAATTTATGTTATTTACATTTTTGTTCGTGGAGTTGATGGTTTTTTGTTTGTTTTTGTTTTAGATATTTCTTGATTTTGGTTTCAGCTTTAAAAAACGTACTTTTCTCATACAGGAATTTGTCAACTCCTACCCATACAAACAAAGGAACTTCAGTCACATAGCAATCAGCTTTTGACTATCACCTTAACCTATGGTACTCCCTTATTTCGCTTCTACTTACAAGGAAGCAAGTAAAAAGACTATTTCTGCTAATTTTTTCTCGCTTAGCATGAAGTAAATAGAAGGATAAGCTCTTTAACAATATGTTGTCGCAGAGATTTTGAGAAAGTCATGTGAATGGAACACATCTGATTTTTTTATCTAATCTTAGACCTATATCAGTCAATATCCATGTTTCAGATCCATAAGTTGAAATGGGAATGTTCATTGCTTTATATGGTTTTATTATTGAGTATTTTCTGATTATATTTTATTTTCTATTGGGCAAATATTCTTCAGCATCCAAGTCAAGCTCTCGAGCTTCAGACTGGCAGCGCTACGGTTCTCCTGACTGGGTCCATCAGACCACAACATTGCCTTCAAAGCAGATACCAAACTCTTTGACCAACTCCGCTTCACTTTCATCAACGTGGAACCATCGAACCATATCGACACCTAGACAGCGCAAGTTCTACAGAATGAAATCTGCCGACACACACATTAACTACAGCTGAAAAAGGAACAAACACAAAGGTATTCACTTGCCATCTCGATCACGACTGTTGCTGCCACCCACTTCACTAGAAACCACTCCAAACAATGAAAAATCTCCGTGGACATTTTCACAATGAGCAAGGCCAAAAACATCACCACGTCATCAGCTGAGTTAGCCAGGTGGCTCAGCCGTTTCGTCTGAGACTGACATTCGTGAGATCGTGGGATCGATCCCGCGGTCGACCTCTCTGTCCCATGAGCTTATTCGGGGGTTTTCCCGGGTCACTTGGCAAATGCCGGGGAGTAATCTTCATTCCCCCGAACTTCCTGTTCCTTCATTTCATCTGGCCGTGCCGTGGCCAAGTGGTTAGACCATTCGCCTCTCACCTAGACGGACTGGGTTCGATCCCAAGCGACCGCATGTGAGATTTGTGGTGGACAAAGCGGCGCTGGGACGGGTTTTCTCCGGGTACTCACGTTTGGAGATGGACCGAGATGGGGGACGCAGCGGCCGGGCGTAGGCCAAGGTTCCCCGTGAGCTGTCGTGCCATGGAGTTATTATTTAAAAGAATTGGATGTTACCCTACGTACCAAATTACGAAACTTTGTTAGAAATATTTGAATTCAAAGCTTTAAATTTCAGAAGAAATTTTGCAGGAATTTATGTATAAAATATTACATTCTATCATTACCGATATAAATAGTAACTATAATAACTCCATAGCACGACAGCTCACAAGGAACCTTGGCTTACCGCCCAGTCGCTGCGTCCCCCATCTCGGTCTATGACAGACGTCATGGATGGGGTGCAGCATTGGAGGGTGAGACGTGGTCAGCGCCTCGAATCCCTCCCGGCCGGTTAATGCGGTCCTCATGACCTGGAGCCGCTACTTCTCCATCAAGAAGCTCCTCAATTGGCCCCCCCTCCCCCAGGAACCTCACGAGACTGAGTGCACCCCGGTCCATGTCTCCCAGCGGGGGAAAAATCCCCAGGCAGCTGCGCTACCACCACGCTAAGGAGACGACCGGATATAAATAGTACTGCAAGTATGAGAAAATTACGTGCGCGCGAGTGTGTAATTGCAACATGAGTGTAATTGCAAAGGGCGGCCGAAACCGGAAGGCGGAGGAAGAGCCACCGTGGTGGGTTCATCATCTTGACGCGAATAGCGCTAGGAGCCCGCGCCCCAGGTCTGACAAAACTCTCTGGGTCTATAGACGACTTCGAATGCCATCCCGCCGCCGAGAGCTGTATTTCCAGAGCGTAGTCACCAACACGGAAGGGGGCCACCATTGCAGTCCTCGCCGACACAATCCTAAAAGAGATCGGATGGGTAAAATGGAGATGAAATGATTTTTTTTTTTGGTAGTGTTTAACGCCCGCTTTAACTACTCATGGCACCGCAGGCGGTGACACTGATAATACATGAATAATGATGGAGCACCGGTGGAATGAGATGGCGGGGGAAACGTGAGTACCCGGAGAAAACCCGTCCCAGCGCCGCTTTTTCCACCACAAATGGATGGGGTGCAGTATTGGAGGGTGAGACGTGGTCAGCGCCTCGAGTCCCTCCCGGCCGGTTAATGCGGTCCTCATGACCTGGAGCCGCTACTACTCCATCAAGTAGCTCCTCAGTTGGCCCCCCAGGGACCTTACGAGGCTGAGTGCACCCCGGGCCAGGTCTCCCAGCGGGGGAAAAATCCCCACGCCGGTACTGGGGATCGAACCCAGGTCTCCCGCTTGGTAAGCAGCTGCGCTACCACCGCGCTAAGGAGACGACCTCTTTTAAATAATACATATTTTTAAAATTTTTATTGTTCTTTTTCTATTTTTTTTTCTCCTGGCGTCTGTTTGTTTGTTTTTTTTTTTTTTTTTTTTTTTTGAGGGGATAGGTGCTGCAAAATTAATTGTTTTTTTTTTTCCTAAGATTGTTTTTCTATACAAATGAAAAAAAAATTACGGTTCTTTTTAGCGTCATTAACTGAAGTGCAACATAACCAAATATGCAAGTAATGAAGATGCAAACTGCTATACTCCAAATACACACAAGTGCCCATCTGAAAACATTTACTCTTATTAATTAACGTTATTAGTCTACAATTGAAGCAAATATTGATGTAATGTTCTTCCTTACCTGATCTTAATTACCAACACAAATATCAGCACCTATTCTCCTAACAGCATGCATTTCAATAAATTGCGTGCTTTAACGAGATTACATTTTACTTTCTCTAGCACGCATGTACAATGTACACAGTAGGTAGAGAAAATATTGTATTTCACCCAAAATTGTATTCCGAGATTTCACCGAGAATATATGTTTTAGGGTATTCTTAGAAAAAGTGTGTGTGTGTCTGTGGACAGCATACGTCCAAAACGAAAACACAGTAAAATACCAAATTTGGTATTTAAGATTAGTATTTTCCGGTGATATAACACGAAGATTTTTAAGATAGTCCTTCCCTCCCATCCCAAATCACATTTTACATGGAATATTTTTGGAAAAAGGTGTTTTCTCAAAAATATTTGACTATTTTGATTAAATGTACTGTTTATATTGTATATATTTACATTGCAAAAATGTGTATCTTGATTTTTCTGGTAATACCCTCTTCATTCTGAATGAATTTTGTGTAACTGGTAATCTGTAAGAGATATACAAAAAACTAACTACTTAAAAATGTAGATCTCGTTAAAACCATAATGTATGTCCTATATATGTTTGTAGAGTTAATGGTTTCGGGAATATTCCTTATTATTCGTTTCAATTTTGAGCTACTTGATCTTTTCTCAAACGGAAGATCATCTCTCTTTTGTTTTACTCCTGGCCAAGTAAAAAGAATCGAATTTCAATTGCTTCACATAGCAGCTGGTATTTTAGTCTAGAGCATTGTCCTTTTTCCTTCTACTTAGAAGGAATGAATGTAGCCATTTCTGCCACTGTTCATTTCGAGTACCGCAATGCAGATAAAGGAATACACTTTTGTAACTATGTTTTTAGAGAAAATCATGTGATTGGAACATATCCGACTTTTAGTATGTTTTGTTGTTGTTGTATTTCTTACAGTATACCAATTATACAGAGGCCACTAAATATAATCTAGAGGACTTCTAAGTCTAGTCGCAGTAATTAAAAATAATCTGATGTATTACATTCACATGACTTTTTCTACATCTCTGCAACAAATTATTTTTAAAAAGCTTATGCTTCTATTAACTTCATGCTAATCGACAAAAACTTAGCAGAAATAGCCTTACTACTTGCTTCCATGAAAGTAGCAGTGAAATAAGGGAGTACTATATGTTAAAATTATAATCAAAAGCTGACTGCTATGTAAATGAAGTTCGTTTGTTTGTATGGACACGTGTTGACAAATTCCTGTATGAGAAAAGTTTAAGTTTTTCAAAGCTGAAACCAAAAATAAGAACTATCTCAAAAACGATCAACTCCACGAAAAAAAATGTATATGACATAAATGATGTGTTTTAATGTGCTCTACATGTTTTGTGTGGTAAGTTTTTGTCCATCTTTTACGGTTTAGCAGTTATGCAAAATTCCATAAAATTCATCCAGAATAAAGTAGTCTTTAGAGGCTATACACAGAAAATTCAAGATATGCATTTTATTTGTCGTGTAAATATCCTTAATGTGATACTTTGATCAAAATCGTTAGAGCCATTTTTGAAAAATTCAAAATTTTCGAAAAAAGTTTCATGTAAAGGGTAGTTGGGGGTGGGGTGATTTTCTTGAAAATCTTCGTGGCGCATCCTTGGAAGATACCAAACCTAAATATCAAGTTTGGTTGTATTGCTCAGTTCCTTGATAAGTAGGAGGGAAATAAGGGAATTCACTAGGCTAAACCGACAGTTAAATGTTTTAAAATTTGGTTGCCATGGGATTGAAATCCGTTTCTTTACGTGGCCAGAAGTTGACAACTTCCCGCATGAGAAATATTTAAGTATTTTAAAACTGAAACTAATAACAAGGAATATCTCTAAGACGGCCAATTCCACGAAAAAGCTATATATGTGACATAAATTGTATGTTTTAACGAGATCTTAATTTTTTGTGTAGTAAGTTTTTGTCTCTCTCTTACAGTTTACTGGTTATGCAAAATTCAGAAAAATTCTTCCAGAATAAACAGGTCTTCAGAAGCTATTCTCAGAAAATTCAATATATACATTTTATTTCTGATGGAAATGGCTTTAATATGCAGCATTTTAATCAAAATCGTTAGAATCATTTTGAGAAAATAAAAATGTAGTTTGGGGTGGAGGGGATTTTCTTGAAAATATTTCTGTGCCATCCTTGGTCTTTTAGTTTTTGAGCTCTGTTGTCCATAGACACTCAGACAGACAGACAGACAGACAGATTGACATACACACGCACACAAACACGCGTGCGCGCAGTGAAATCTCGGTATCGAATTTTTGGGTGGAATACAATACTTCCCATATTCACTGTGTACGTGTAGAGAGAGTTATAATATTTTTAGAATATCTCATGTAAAAGATATTTTGGGATCAAATGTTTTCCATGTAAAGGCCAGCATAGAGCGGCGGGGGGAGGGGAGTTGAAAATCTTCCATAGAAGATTCAGCGATTTAATAGTAAGTTTGGTATCAACCGAGTTTTCGATTTTTAGTAATGTTGATCATACACACACTCTCTCTCTCCCTCTCTCTCTCTCTCTCTCTCTCTCTCACACACACACACATGCATGCGCACGCACGCACACTGTAGATATTTTTCTAAATCTGATCTTTTTGGATTCAAAGGCCTCAAAACATCTAATACCGTTGAGATTCCGATATCGAATTTTTTGCGTGGAATGTACTACCTTATTCTAAGCTTATGGTATGTAGCAGATAAAGTAAAATACCGTGGCCTAGTTACATACTTTTTTTTGTATGCTTCTTACAATGATAATAGAATTGAAGTGACAAGCAGTCCCTGACAATACATAAATGGTATCATACACAGTTAATGGATGCTATTTATAAAGCCTTCCTAAAAATTTAGGATAGGTTATTAATCAGGAAAATCAGTCATTTAAGGCAGTTTTGGTGTCTTATATCCTATGTATTGATAACATTGTAGTTTCCAAGTTATCGTGCAGCTGAATTTGAACTCAATTGAAGGCGATGGTAGGAATCCTGTTTATGTTGTGAAATGTACTCTCGCAAGTGGGGTACAGACAAGTCCTCGTGGATCTGTTTAATTGTGGTATACCAGCCGCCAGTGAATAATTCTTAAAACTTTATTTTGTGCTACCTGCAGGAAGGCTCAAGGTAGATTGAGCTGCTCTCTAGCGGTAAATAGTGTTAACTGCGTACGTCACACTTCTTCGTGCGTGTTGCTAGGCATGTTCTACGAAGTAAACGGTGCCACCGAGGTGCCACTGACCTACGCAGCACGTGTCGGACGTAACGTAGATCGATGTTGTCTCTGGTGACTCATTTCTTGGTCGTTTCCCTCAACAGGCTTGGGTTCCGCAGTCTTAAGAACGCCGCACGTTCTTTTCTCTTTTTTCCGCAAGACAAGTAATAGTGCTTATGGCCACGGAATAGTTAATTTATTGTTATATTAGTTATACCACATACTACATGTGAAATTAAACTGAGGTGTACTGTTTAAACTGTCTTTGCATTCCGAGTAATAATTATTCTCTTTGTTAATATAATATTTGTACTATCTCTACAGTACTATGTACATAGTGTATAGAGAAGGTATTGTATTGCACCCAAAAATTCGATACCGAGATTTCACCGGAATACTTGTTTTGGGCTTCCCTGAATCCAAAAAAAGCATTTTTGGAAAAAGGCCCGTGGTAGTGTGTGTGTGTGTGTGAGTCTGTGGACAGCATAGCTCAAAAACGAAAAGACCGTTAAATACCAAACTTAGTATTTAAGTTTGGTATCTTCCAAGGATACGACACGAAGATTTTGAAGAAAATCCCCCCCACCCTCAACTACCCTTTGCATGGAACTTTTTTCGAAAATTTTGATTTTCTTAAAAATGGCTCTAGCGATTTTGATTAAAATATCGTACATTAAAGATATTTACCTGACAAATAATATGTATATCTTGAATTTTCCGGGAATAGCCTCTGAAGACTACTTTATTCTGGATGAATTTTACGAAACTTTGCATAACTGCTAAACCGTAAGAAATGGACAAAAATTTACCACACAAAACGTGTACAGCACATTAAAACACAATTGATGTTATATATATATATATATATATATATTTTTTTTTTTTTTTTTTGAAGGAGTTGATCGTTTTTGAGATATTTCGTGTTTTTGGTTTCAGCTTTGAAAAGCTTGTACTTTTCTCATACGGGAATTTGTCAACTCGTGTTCATACAAACGAACTTTAGCCACCTAGTAACCAGCTTTTGACTTCACTTTAACCTATGATACTCCCATATTTCGCTTCTATTTATAAGGAGGCAAGTAATAAGACTATTTCTGTTAATTTTTTCTCCATTAACCCCGATAGAGAGACCTCTGAGCAAAATTAAGCGGTCTTTCACGCCCAATTTAGAATGGGACGCTGAGAACCGCAATAGTTAAGGAGCGTCCATAAATAAAACGCTATTTACATTTTTATATGTATTACATCAAATAAACTAACAACTTAGGCTGATACTGAATAGGCGTATAACAAAGCTGCATTATCCAGCAAAAACAAAATGTGCGTTAAATTTCGCAATAACGTTCAAAACCAGCGTTCTTTTTGTTTTCAGCGGTGAAACAATTCTTGCGCAGTGTGATCCTGGCTCTAACGCCATTATCCTAGATTAAAGTTCTTATCGCGAGCGTTTTCTCTAATCAAATTTAACGATCCTTCAGCTGTTTGTCTTCTGGTTGAATGCTGGTTCCCGTATGCAAGTATATATCAACCAGAGACTACTTAAAGAATAAAAGTTTAGTGTAATAAGAATAACTTTGTTTTCACTTAGAATATATATATATATATATATATATATATATATATATATATATATATATATATATATCGATATCATTTATATGCATATGTATATATGCAGCTATCCTCACAATATCCAGTTAGAGAAAAGGCTCCTTTTTTCCTTCCTTCCTTCTTTCTTTTTTACTTTCTCTGGCCCCGTATGTACAATGTGTTCCACCCAAAATTCGATGCCGAGAATTCACCGGAAATACATGTTTTAGGACCCCCTGAGTCCAAAAAAAGCATTTTCAGAAACAGGCCCGTGTGTGTGTGACTGTCTGTCTGTTTTTCTGTCTGTGTGTGTGTGTGTTTGGGGGGGGGCTCTGTGGACAGCATATCTCAAAAACGAAAAGACGGTTAAATACTAAACTTGGTATTTAAGTTTGGTGTCTTCCAAGGATGCGATACAAAGATTTTCAAGAAAATACCCTCATCCCTAACTACACTTTACATGGAAACATTTTTGAAAATGTTGTTTTTCTTAAAAATGGCTCTACGATTTTGAATAAAATACCTTATATTAAAGCCATTTCTATCACAAATAAAATGTATATCTTTAGTGTTCTGGGAATAGCTTCTAAAGACCTGTTTATTCTGGATGAATTTTGCTTAATTTGGCATAACTAGTAATCCGTAAGAGATAGACAAAAACTTACAAGACAATAAATGTAAGTGTAACTAAGAAATGTTTCCGGACTGTTTTGCCGTGGTCTGCTGGTGTTAGGAGTACCAGACGTTTCGTCCACAACTACGGTGGACATCTTCAGTGGCGCGGTCGAAGTTTTCTAGGAGAAGGTTTCGCTGCGTCTGAAGCGTTGAGTCCAGTCCAGTGTGATTGGCAGGCTGAGGGCAGCCCGAGGTGTGTTAGACGTGTCCCTGTTCTCAGAGAGAACTTAACCACGTTCTGACGGGATTGTGGGTTTTGTAGGATGGCGGGTGTGTATTGGGGTTGTGGAGTGACAGGAGGAGGCGAATATTGCTCCTCGACGGTTGCCTTGATGGTGCAACGGCCCTTGTGCACCGCTGGTGTGTTTTTATCAAAATGTTTCTTGAGATTAAATTTTGAATCCAAGATATGAGTGTAGTAGGTGTATGATGTGTGTCGGGAGCTCCAGTCGGATGAGTTTGAGGAGCAGACCCGCGTGCCAGGTCGTAGAGAAGGCTTTCTCCACGTCCAGCGACACCGCCGCAGTGTAGGCTCTGTCCTGGAAGCCCAGGGCAGCGGCCTCCACCACTCTCAGTAGTTGCTGGGGTGTAGAATGCCCAGGACGAAAACCAAATTGGTGATCTGGGATGGCATGAATGTCGCCCAAGAGAGGGGACAAGCGGGCTAGTATTAGCCTCTCGAAAACCTTCGAGAGAACTGATAGGAGACTGATGGATCGGTAATTGGATGGGTGTAACGGGTCTTTCCCCGGCTTCAAGATGCATATCACCCGGGCCTCCCTCCACTCGCGTGGAAAGTGGCACAAGGTGAGGCACATGTTGAAAACCTTGGTTAGAAAGAGTACCGCCTTGATGGGAAGGCATCGGAGCATGGAGGGGGTTAGTCCGTCAGGACCCGCTGCCTTTTTGGGGTTGAGGCGCCGGAGTGCGCCCTGGAGTTCACTGGGTCGGATGACGGGAAGTCGGTCCGCCTCGTCGGGGGGGCGCCGAAGGTATCGACGCACCTCCCGCCGAGCACGGTCCGAGAAGTCTTCGTCCTGGGGGTCTTCTCGTGGCCTCATAGACCTTTCGAGGTAGTCAGCGAACACATCAGCTTTGGCTCGGGGTTCATAAGCCAGGCCTTGGGTGCCTTGGATTGGGGAGGTGATTTGACCTCCGCGTTGCCGGAGAGCTTTGGCAATCCTCCACACGTCGCCATCCTCGAGCCTCAAGCGGGTCATAGTCTCCTCCCACGCTCGCACCCTGTGCTCGCGTAGTCGGGTCCGGACCTCTCGGCGTAAACGCCTCAGGAGTGCTCGGTTATGTGGCGTGCGGTGACGCTGGTATAGTCTGCGGGCAGCCCAGGAACGGCGTACAAGCTGATGGAGTTCTAGGGGTAGGACATCTGGGTGTAGAGGAGCTGGGGTGTGAACAGTTAGGTTATGGGCAGTTCGCACCACGATGGAGGTAAAGGATTGGACCGCAGCCTCTAGGGATGGGATGTCTGTGATCCTAGGGTTCGGCGGGATGGAGTCGTTGAGGCAAACCCTGACGCATTCCCAGTCAACGTCGCGGTTTTGAACCGAGACGTCGTGACTGGCAACCCGTGTGTTAACCTCAGCTAACACTGGATTATGATCGGAATGAAGTGCGTTGATCGATGTGAGAGATGTATGAAAAGGGAATTGTTTGATGATCGCGAAGTCAATAACGGATGCCCGACCTTGACCTCGTGGATGGTTTGTGGGTTGCCAGGGGCCCTCTACTCTGAGTTGAGGGTCCGCATCTATCATGCGTATGATATCATTGCCTCGGGCGTCCGCCCCGGGGCCGCAATGCCAACGCGGATGTTTGGCATTGAAGTCCCCGGCCAGGATGACATTAGGATGAAGGGCTAGGATGGAAAGGTAATCGTTTAGTTCGAACTGCCTATGGGGTGGATGGTATACACACACCAGTAAAACTTCCGTACCGCCTAGGTCAACACAAACAGCCGTGGCTTCCATGGTTTGAAGAGGTGGGAGCTGGATGGGTTTGTGGACTACCCTGTTTCTCACGAAGATCGCTGTGCCACCTCCTCGGCGGCCCACACGATCCACTCTGAGGCAGTTGTAGCCCGGAAGTCGGAAAGAGGTACCTGGACGGAGATGTGTTGCGCTGACTAGTACAAGGTCTAGGGCAAATGAGCCGGCAAAATGCTGGAGCTCACTCCCCTGACCGCTCAGGCCACACGCGTTCCAGAACGCGAATCGAAAAGAGGTACGAGACCTATTTCGACTCGCCTTTCTGGGCGGTCTGGACGATCACGGTCAGGAGGGCAAGTCCGTCCATGGCGACAGCCATCTTTGCGGCTGGGTCTGTGGCATATAGGAATCTGACCAGCAGATCACAGATGCTCCGGCCGTGGTTCAGCAGAAGCTGCTGTATCCACGCCATCACATCCGACATCTGCAGGACAGGAGGAGTGGTGGGGGTTATGTATCTGGGTGAGGGTGTAGGAGGAGTGCTTCGGGGCGCCGGCCCACCGCCAGCCGCCTCCTGCCCCTGCTGTCGCTCGGGTACGGGAGTGCCGTTCCCTTGCGCAGCCCTGGGGGAGAAGTTAGGCTGCCTGGCCGGCCGGCGCACCTTAGCTTGGGTGGGGGGCTTTTGTTTGGGTTTGGCTGGAGCTTCTTTGTTGCGTGGGGGTTGGTGGGAATTGTTACCATCCCGTGGCTTCGCAGGGCCACGCTCAGCCCTTTGCGCCGTAGTGGTGTTGGTGGCTATCCTTTGTTGCGCCGGCTGTCTTGCAGGAGGGGCAGGTGCAGTTGTTGGCTCCTCTGGGCGCTGGTTGGCTGCAGGTGCTGTTCTTGTGACCTGCTGTAGTTCTGGCGGCGGTCTCCTGGCCACTATGACAGCGATCCTCTTAGGACAGCCACCACAACAAGCAATATGTTCGCCACCACAGTTTGCGCAAATCGGCTTCGCGGTGGGAGATATCTTGCAGACCTCTTTAGGGTGGGCGCCTCCGCACCTTAAGCAGCGCAGGTTACGGAAGCAAAAGTGACTGGAGTGGTTAAACCCCAGGCACCGGTGACATTGAGGGGGCACGCCAGAGCCCTTGGAAGGTTCAATTTTGACCCTGAGGTAACAGATGGCGGTGACGCCATCTATCTTGGCCTCAGGGTCATTGGCCCGCTCCACTAGTACGAGGAAGACGGGGAGGGGAGATTTGGGGCCTTGCCCATCTGGAGCGGACCTGGTGAGCTGCTTCACCAGTCTTGGGGTGATGCCCTGGCGGATGAGGTCTGTCGAGATATCCTCCACCGAGGTGTCGACTGGTAGGCCACGAATGACCCTGCGGAGGTCACGGGACTTATCCAGTCCAAAGGTAAAATGGGGAACACTTTTCCTCTTGAGGGCTTGCAGGATGAGGTTATAATCCTCTATAATCTTCGCCTGGAAGACGTAGAGGTGCTTGTTCTTCCGAACCGTGGTGTGTTTTTATCAAAATGTTTCTCCCGTCATTGAAAGCAGGAAACGTCATCAAACGAGAAGCAACGAAGCGGTCCAATCAGAAGCCACGTTCGCCGGAGAGCCCAAGCCCCGCCCCCCACTTGCCAGTATAAAAGTAGCGATCCCGACAGTCAAGGTACTGCTTTTCGGTTTCACAGGTTTCAGCGGTTTCGGTTTCGGTTGGTTTCGTTGACACGAGAGCGCTGTTCCGAGTTCTTCAGTTCCTGCTCTTTCAGACCATCTCTGGCATTCCAGGCACTTTTTAGCGCCACATGCAGAAGCCTGCCTTCGTTGCTACCAACCACAGACGCCAGCCAAACATCACCAGCTAAACACCGAGGACCCTGATTGGCCGGCCACCACTCCAATAAGAGCGGAGTGCACTTCCAGACCTTCGGAAGTGCAAAGGCAGCGGGTTGCTGAAACAAGGCCACAACCACCCAACCTCTTAGGTTCGGGTAAGGCGCGCTAATCAAAGCGTCCGGTCCTCTGTTTCGGCCTGATTCTTAGCCCCCCATGCCTGCAGGTGAGGGTAAACCAAGGTGTGTTTTTATGCTCTGCACCCTAGGGTGCAGGGCAAGTATCCCTGTCCTCGTCCTCTTCCACCATGACCAGGAGCAAATCCAAACCATCCAAAGGCAAAGCCCCAAGCGGGCCTGCCTATGATGAAGCAACGGCCGTTGCCAGCACCAGCACTGGTGCAGCCACCCTGCCCTCCAGTGGCCCTGCTACTGTAGAGGACAAAAAGAGATCTAGCCAGGAACGCCAAGGCGGTAAAGACAAGATTATCTGTTTGGACTCATCCAAGCAAGACACCAATGAGGGCCTCCCGCGCGAACCAGTTTCACGTGCAGGCCAAATTCCGGAGCACGACTCCGACGACGACTGTGCCAGTGTGTGCAGTAATATTTCACACCGCAGCGGCAGGACATCATCCTCCATGATGGTAGATCATGAGGAGTCCTCTTCCGGCCTCTCCACAGACGGAGAGGACGATTTTCGTGTAATGGCCTCGAGGAATGAGAAGAGGCAAACCCGATTGGCTGCAGAGGGCGTGCCCTCTGGCCAATCCCAGACAACATCCCGTTACGGAGATTCTGGGCCCGCCCAGAATCCTGGGTCGAGGAGGCACGTCCCACCGATTATCGTGGACGACTTTAAGGGGGTGGTAGGCTTCCTCAAGGAGGTAATGCCATCCCTATCGAGTCAGTGCACGGTTCGGAAGAACAAGCACCGCTACGTCTTCCAGGCGAAGATTATAGAGGATTATAACCTCATCCTGCAAGCCCTCAAGAGGAAAAGTGTTCCCCATTTTACCTTTGGACTGGATAAGTCCCGTGACCTCCGCAGGGTCATTCGTGGCCTACCAGTTGACACCTCGGTGGAGGATATCTCGACCGAACTCATCCGCCAGGGCATCACCCCAAGACTGGTGAAGCAGCTCACCAGGTCCGCTCCAGATGGGCAAGGCCCCAAATCTCCCCTCCCCCTCTTCCTCGTAGTAGTGGAGCGGGCCAATGACCCTGAGGCCAAGATAGATGGCGTCACCGCCATCTGTTACCTCATGGTCAAAATTGAACCTTCGAAGGGCTCTGGCGGGCCCCCTCAATGTCACCGGTGCCTGGGGTTTAACCACTTCAGTCACTTTTGCTTCCGTAACCTGCGGTGCTTAAGATGCGGAGGCGCCCACCCTAAAGAGGTCTGCGAGATATCTCCCACCGCGAAGCCGATTTGCGCAAACTGTGGTGGCGAACATATTGCTTGTTATGGTGGCTGTCCTAAGAGGATCGCTGTCATAGCGGCCAGGAGACCGCCGCCAGAACTACAGCAGGTCACAAGAACAGCACCTGTAGCCAACCAGCGCCCAGAGGCACCAACAACTGCACCTGCCCCTCCTGCAAGACAGCCGGCGCAACAAAGGATAGCCACCAACACCACTACGGCGCAAAGGGCTGAGCGTGGCCCTGTGAAGCCACGGGATGGTAACAACACCAACCAACCCCCACGCAACAAAGAAGCTCCAGCCAAACCCAAACAAAAGCCCCCCACCCAAGCTAAAGTGCGCTGGCCGGCCAGGCAGCCTAACTTCTCCCCCAGGGCTGCGCAAGGGAACGGCACTCCCGTAACCGAGCGACAGCAGGGGCAGGAGGCGGCTGGCGGTGTGCCAGCGCCCCGAAGCACTCCTCCTACACCCTCACCCAGAAACATAACCCCCACCACTCCTCCTGTCCTGCAGATGTCGGATGTGATGGCGTGGATACAGCAGCTTCTGCTGAACCACGGCCGGAGCATCTGTGATCTGCTGGTCAGATTCCTATATGCCACAGACCCAGCCGCAAAGATGGCTGTCGCCATGGAGGGACTTGCCCTCCTGACCGTGATCGTCCAGACCGCCCAGAATGGCGAGTCGAAATAGGTCTCGTACCTCTTTCCGATTCGCGTTCTGGAACGCGTGTGGCCTGAGCGGTCAGGGGAGTGAGCTCCAGCGTTTTGCTGGCTCATTTGCCCTAGACCTTGTGCTAGTCAGCGAAACACATCTCCGTCCAGATACCTCATTCCGACTTCCGGGCTACAACTGCCTCAGAGTGGATCGTGTGGGCCGCCGAGGAGGTGGCACAGCGATCTTCGTGAGAAACAGGGTAGTCCACAAACCCATCCAGCTCCCACCTCTTCAAACCATGGAAGCCACGGCTGTTTGTGTTGACCTAGGCGGTACGGAAGTTTTACTGGTGTGTGTATACCATCCACCCCATAGGCAGTTCGTACTAAACGATTACCTTTCCATCCTAGCCCTTCATCCTAACGTCATCCTGGCCGGGGACTTCAATGCCAAACATCCGCGTTGGCATTGCGGCCCCCGGGCGGACGCCCGAGGCAATGATATCATACGCATGATAGATGCGGACCCTCAACTCAGAGTAGAGGGCCCCTGGCAACCCACACACCATCCACGAGGACGGGCATCCGTTATTGACTTCGCGATCATCAAATAATTCCCTTTTCATACATCTCTCACATCGATCAACGCACTTCATTCCGATCATAATCCAGTGTTAGCTGAGGTTAATACACGGGTTGCCAGTCACGACGTCTCGGTTCAAAACCGCGACGTTGACTGGGAATGCGTCAGGATTTGCCTCAACGACTCCATCCCGCCGAACCCTAGGATCACAGACATCCCATCCCTAGAGGCTGCGGTCCAATCCTTTACCTCCATCGTGGTGCGAACTGCCCATAACCTAACTGTTCACACCCCAGCTCCTCTACACCCAGATGTCCTACCCCTAGAACTCCATCTGCTTGTACGCTGTTCCTGGGCTGCCCGCAGACTATACCAGCGTCACCGCACGCCACATAACCGAGCACTCCTGAGGCGTTTACGCCGAGAGGTCCGGACCCGACTACGCGAGCACAGGGTGCGAGCGTGGGAGGAGACTATGACCCGCTTGAGGCTCGAGGATGGCGACGTGTGGAGGATTGCCAAAGCTCTCCGGCACCGCGGAGGTCAAATCACCTCCCCAATCCAAGGCACCCAAGGCCTGGCTTATGAAACCCGAGCCAAAGCCGATGTGTTCGCTGACTTCCTCGAAAGGTCTATGAGACCACGAGAAGACCCCCCAGGACGAAGACTTCTCGGACCGTGCTCGGCGGGAGGTGTGTCGATACCTTCGGCGCCTCTCCGACGAGGCGGACCGACTTCCCGTCATCCGACCCAGTGAACTCCAGGGCGCACTCCGGCGCCTCAACCCCAAAAAGGCAGCGGGTCCTGACGGACTAACCCCCGCCATGCTCCGATGCCTTCCCATCAAGGCGGTACTCTTTCTAACCAAGGTTTTCAACATGTGCCTCACCTTGTGCCACTTTCCACGCGAGTGGAGGGAGGCCCGGGTGATATGCATCTTGAAGCCGGGGAAAGACCCGTTACACCCATCCAATTACCGATCCATCAGTCTCCTATCAGTTCTCTCGAAGGTTTTCGAGAGGCTAATACTAGCCCGCTTGTCCCCTCTCTTGGGCGACATTCATGCCATCCCAGATCACCAATTTGGTTTTCGTCCTGGGCATTCTACACCCCAGCAACTACTGAGAGTGGTGGAGGCCGCTGCCCTGGGCTTCCAGGACAGAGCCTACACTGCGGCGGTGTCGCTGGACGTGGAGAAAGCCTTCTCTACGACCTGGCACGTGGGTCTGCTCCTCAAACTCATCCGACTGGAGCTCCCGACACACAGCATACACCTACTACACTCATATCTTAAACACAGATTTTTTGTAGTTTCAGTTGCGGGACACAAATCAACACCTAGGCCAGTAAGAGGCGGAGTCCCCGAAGGCTCTGTTCTTTCCCCTGCGCTCTTTAGCGTCTACATGGCCGACCTACCAACAGTGCAGCAAGTCAACATAGCTCAGTATGCTGATGACGTGCTGTTATACTGTACAAACAAACACCCACGCAGAGCCTTCAACCCTATCCAGAGACACCTCTGCCTCATCCAAGAGTGGTGCGAGCGTTGGCGATTGTCCATAAATCCGGAGAAAAGCCACGCTATTCTCTTCACCAAGCGCCGCTTTCCCGCAAACTTCCCCACATTCACGTACCTCAGACGAAGGATACAATGGACCAACACCTTCACCTACTTGGGGGTGAAGCTTGACAGGGGCGTCACTTTTAGGGAGCACGTCCGGGGGCTGTGGTGCCGGGGCAATGGGGCTGCGGCCTCAATGTACCCGATGCTGAGGTCCTCGATGACGGTTCCCCTTAAGTTGCGCCTTTTGAGGGCTCTCATTATCCCTTTATTAATCTACGCCTGTGAGATCTGGGGCATGGCGGCAGACTCCAGTCTGCTGTTGCTTCAGCGGGTACAGAATAGGTGTCTCCGGGCTATCTATTCTGTGCCTCGAGGCTTTCCAACGAGACTCCTGCACGAAGACTCTGGTCTACCATACCTGGAGGACGAGATTAGGCGTCGGGCAACAAAATTCAACGAAGGGTTACCATTCCATCGGAGCACCCTCGTTAGGTCTCTTGGGGATAACGATCCCACAAACCGCCGCTTCAGGCGATACCGGCTTCCCCGCATGGCTTGCGGGCATCCCCGGTAACGAAGGAGCACCACCAACAGCTGCTACGGCTAAGCTCCTTATTATCCTTCAAGAGTTGCTTGGATTCAAAATTTAATCTCAAGAAACATTTTGATAAAAACACACCAGCGGTGCACAAGGGCCGTTGCACCATCAAGGCAACCGTCGAGGAGCAATATTCGCCTCCTCCTGTCACTCCACAACCCCAAAACACACCCGCCATCCTACAAAACCCACAATCCCGTCAGAACGTGGTTAAGTTCTCTCTGAGAACAGGGACACGTCTAACACACCTCGGGCTGCCCTCAGCCTGCCAATCACACTGGACTCAAGGTACTGCGGCATCGACACACGACCGGGACATGCCCCGATCGACCAGTTTTGCGTCTGGCGTCAACGCTTCAGACGCAGCGAAACCTTCTCCTAGAAAACTTCGACCGCGCCACTGAAGATGTCCACCGTAGTTGTTAACGAAACGTCTGGTACTCCTAACACCAGCAGACCACGGCAAAACAGCCCGGAAACATTTCTTAGTTACAATGACTCCGGCCGTGAAAGCCTACGTTCTCTCAATAAATGTAAGTCTTGTTAAAATACAGAGGTTATGTACTATACATTCTTTTTCGTGGAGCTTACCGTTTTCGAGGTATTGCTTGTTATTAGTTTCAGTTGTGAAGTACTTACATTTTTCTCAGACGGGAGTGTCCGTTTTTCTTTTGTTTTAATTCTAGCCAAGCAAAGAAGCGATTTGCGATGAAAATCGCATAACGACAGCCTTTAAAACATTTGACTATCACTTTAGCCTAGTTTATTCGCTTAGTTTCAGTGCACTTATAAGGAATTAAGTAATAAAATTCTGCTAATGTTTATCTCGATTAGCGTGGTGTTGAAAGAAGAATTTTCTTTTGCAAGAAGCTTGTTTGTAGAGTAGCTAGAGAAAGTCATGTGAGTGTAACACATTAGATTTTTTCTTTCTTTCTTCCTTTCTTTTTTCTGCTTTTCTCGTTTTTACCCCCATTTTCCTAGATGTATTAATTTCTATTACACTTAACGTGTATTCATTTTTCTGACATATACATAAAATATCAAGGTACAACATTCATATGGATTTCACCTCTCACTTCTTCAAACTATTCTTATAAAACCATTTTATTCGAACTATTTTTGTCAATCCTGTTACTTTTAATTCTCATTTACAAATTTCGTAGTAAAATACAGTAAGTAAAGCGTTAGTCACACTTTAAAGAGTTTGTCGCTAAATGATGAATTTGAAATTCCATGCTCTTTGCATGACAACAGGAAGAAAAAGCAAATAGCAACTTTAGTAAGCAAAGTATGCGTGATAAAGTATATTTGATAATTAAAAAAACTTATGTGTACCATTCACATGACTTTCTCTACATCTCTGCAACAAATTACTCTTAAAAAGCTTATACTTCTCTTTACTTCATGCTAATCAGAAAAAAATAGCAGAAATAGTCTTATTACTTGCTTCCTTGTAAGAAGAAGCGAAATAGGAGAGTACCATAGGTTAAAGTGATAATCAAAAGCTGGTTGCTATGTCACTGAAGTTCCTTTGTTTGTGTGGACAGCGGTTGACAAATTCCCGTATGAGAAAAGTATACGTTTTTCAAAGCAGAAACCAAAAACAAAGAATGAACTCCACGAAAAAATGTATATAACATAAGTTGTGTGTTTTAACATGCTCTACGTTTTTTGTGTAGTACGTTTTTGTCCATCTCTTACGGTTTAACAGTTATTCAAAATTCCATAAAATTCATCCAGAATAAAAAACTCTTCAGAGGTTATTCCCAGAAAATTCAAGATATACATTTTATTTGTCAGGTAAATATCTTTAATATACGTAATTTTAATCTAAGTCGTTAGAGCCATTTTTGAGAACATCAAAATTTTCGAAAAAAGTTCCATGTAAAGAGTAGTTGGTGGTGGGGGGGATTTTTCTTAAAATCTTCGTGTCGTATCCCTGGAAGATACTAAATTTAAATACAAAGTTTGGTATTTTACCGACTTTTCGTTTTTGAGATATCGTGTTCACAGACACACGGACACACCGACACACACACGGACCTTTTTCCGAAAATGCTTTTTTTTAGATAAAGGGGACCCTAAAGCATATGTTTCCGGTGAATCTCTGTATCGAATTTTTGAGTGGAGTGCAATACCTTCTCTATACACTATGTACGTAGTGCGTATAGAGAAAGTAAAAACATTTTAGAAAAACCCTCAGGGGTATGACTATCTCTGCATGTGTGCCTGTGAACATAACCCAAAAGCAAAAGAGTTAAAAGGATAAATTGGTATTTAAATGAAAATCCATTATCCCCAGATTACCATTTACAAGTAAAATTTTTCCTTGCTTATATTTTCTCAAAAATAGTTGTAACTATTTGTATTAAAATAGCAAATGTTTCTACATTTTAATGATACATAAAAAGTACATATTGAAATTTCTGGGAATAGTTTCTGAAACCTTCTTTATATTCCGAACCACTTTTGCATAACTGGTAAACTGTAAGAGATATATAAAGTATTACTACACTAAAAAGAGCAAGTAATAATTTTAAATTAACTGCAGTGTGGTAGTTAGAATACTAATTTTCAAATCCCGATGACCCGGGTTCGATTCCCGGGTGGAGGAAGAAAATTTTCCTTAGCTAGGATTATTCTACGTCCTCCGTAGAGTTTGGAATTATAAATAAGAGTGTAAATGTGTATGAGTGTGCGTGAGGGAGTTTAATATGTATAAAGGAAAGTCAACGTAAACAAACCCAAAGATGAGTAGTTTGGGGGGGGGGTAGCCTTTATGCTTCACATTCATGAACCCTGAGTTCAAATCTCGATTAAGATGAGAAGATAAAGTTTTTACGGGATTTTTCTAGGGACACCAGGCTCATTTGAGCGTCATTTCTTCCATTTCATTCATCGTCCATGTTAAAGGACGTTTCTTAATATCTTGAATATGATATTTGCTCTATGTACCTTATGTTAATATAGAGAAAGTAAAAACACGAAATAATGAAACAAATGCGTGTTTCTGTGATTTTTACTTTTTCTTCTCGTATGATGTGCATAAGGTTTAGAGAAGGTATTGTATTCCACTCAAAAATCATAACGAGATTTCTCGGAAAAATTCCTTTTGAGACAATTTGAATCCAGAAAAAGCATTTTTAGAAAAATGTCCATGTGTGTCTGTTGGACAGTATAAACGAAAACGAAGATTTTCGAGAAAATTCCCCACACCAACTGCTTTTTACATGAAACATTTTGAAAAATGTTGCTTTTCACAAAAATGGACCTAGCTATTTTTATTAAAATACCGTACATCAAAGATATTTACACAAAAAAATTGTATGCCTTGAATTTTCTGGGAATAACTTCTGAAGACCTCTTCATTCTGGATGAGTTTTGCTGGTAAACCGTAAGAGATAGACGAAGACTTACCACAAAAAATGTAATCCTCTTTAAAACACTCAATTTATGTCATACATATTTGTTTTTCATGGAGTTGACCGTTTCCGAGATATTCCTTATTATTGTTTTCAGTTTTAAAACACTTAACATTTTCTCATGCGGAAACACGTGCAAAGAAATTGATTTCAACCTGTTTTTAAAATATTTGATATTGTTTTAGCCTAATGTATTCCCATATTTCCCTTCACTTTCAAGGAAGCAAGTAACACGACTATTTCAGATAATGTTTAACTCAATTAGCATGAAGTACGAGGGCCATTTTTTTCAGCCTCCGATAGGCTATAAATAAAGGACAAGTTCATAGAAAACGATTATTTTATTATTCAAAGTTTTGTACACTTATGTTACTTTTCAACATAATCACCGAAAAGATTGAGACATTTATCGTACCTGTGCACAAACTTTGTAATACCCGCTTCAAAAAAAAAAAAAAATGTTGCCGCCAATGATGCAGCCCGGAACTACTATCAATGCAGCTGTTTATTGTGAAACTTTACGATGTTTGCGGAGAGCCATTCAAAACAAACGAAGAGGAATGCTGACATCAAGAATTGTGTTACTTCATGACAACGCTCGTCTACACACTGCTGGCACAACCCATCGGCTCCTTGAACAATTTCAATGGGGTATTTTCGATCATCCGCCGTACAGTCCTGACCTGGCACCCAGCGACTTTCACCTTTTCCCTGAACTTAAGACGTAACTAGGAGGGCAGCACTTTCAAACCAACGAAGATCTTCAAAACAACGCCAATGCTCATTTGAAATCATTGGTAGCAACATTTTTTGAAACGGGTATTGCAAAGCTTGTGCACAGGTACGATAAATGTCTCATTATTTTCGGTGATTATGTTAAAAAGTAACCATAAGTGTACAAAACTTTTAGTAATAAAATAATTGATTCCTATGAATTAGTCTTTTATTTATAGCCTATTGGAGGTTGAAAAAAAATGGCCCTTGTAGATAGATGAATAAGCTTTTTAACAACAATTTGTCACAGAGATGTAGAGAAGTCATGTAAATGCACTGCAGGTTGTGCTGAGTGTAGAATTCTGAAGAAGTTGTCATCATCTTGAGCGGCAGCCAAAATATGTATTCACATAAGTGTTTGTTTTTGCATTAAGTGGTCACCACTGCGCAGATACTCAGTTGAAATGTTTACCATTACGTAATCATTGTAAATACTAGTGCTGATGCTGATGTACAGTGAACATGCAGAAAAAAGAATCAATCGGCTATACAGCAATACAATGTTAGAATAAAATGTATTGTACAAAAGTCTCCGAAAATATAGAAGCTAAAATAATGAAATACATCAATTTAATGGTTTAAAGCAACTAATACCAAATATAATTTTAGTAAATAGAAAGAAAATAAGGGAATACACTACGCTAAAGCAATTGTCAAACCTTTTAAAAGCTGGTTGCTTTGATTGACATTGAAATTCGGTTCTCTTTATGTTACCTGTAGTAAAACAAAAGAAAAAGAGAATGGCGACTTCCTGTTTGAGAAAAGTATAAGTATTTTACTTTTGAAAACAATAACAAAGAAAGTCTCGGAAATGATTAACTCTACAAAAAGAGTATCTAACAAAAATTAATTGCTTTAATGAGATCTACATTTTTTGTGTAGTAAGTTTCTTTCTATCTCTTACGGTTTGTCGGTAATGCAAAAGTCATCCAGAATGAAAAACAATTCAGTGGATATCCCCAGAAAACTCAAGATACACATTTAATTTGCCATTTAATATCTTTAATTAAAATTGTTAAGCCATTTTTGAGAAAATCGAAAAGTTCGTAAACTGTTCCATGTAAAGGGTAGTTTTATGTGGGGGATTTTCCTTAAAAGGTTCGTGTCGCATCCTTATAACATAATAAACTTGAGCATTAGTGTGTAGTGTAGTGTGAGTATATCGTAGGGGATTCCACACTTCAGCTAGTGATAGGCTTTTTGTACGTCAGACCCCACAAGAATAGGTTAAGATGAGAGTAATTACTGCGGGCAGCCGGATCCAGACGGCGGGAGGGAGCCATCGTTGAGGGTCTCAAGCAGGCCTTCATTTTACGCGAGGAGCGCTAGGAGCCCAGGCCTTAGGTCTGACCAAAGGCCCCTGAGTCTACAGATGACATCCACCGCCATCCCGCCGCCGAGAGCTGAATTTCAAAGCGCAGTCACCTCCACGAGAGCACTTACTACCCTGAAAGATGGAATGGATATGAAATGAAGGGACAGGAAGTTCAGGGGACAAAAGAAACTTCCCCAGTATTCACCAGACGAAACCCTGAACCACCTGGCTCGGTAACTTGAGCACTATGTTTGGTACTTAACCGACTTTTTGAGTTATTCTCTTTATAGACGGATAGAAGATAGATAGACACACACATACTCTCACACCCATAAGGACCTTTTCTAAGGATGTTTATTTCTTATTCAGGTTTCCTCAAAACTTGTATTTCCGGTGAAATCTCAGTATCGAATTTATGGATGGAATGCAGTGCCTTATATTCTATGTACATTGTAAATACATATATTGGTATAAAGCAAGTAAAATAATAATGATAACAATAATAATAATGACAATGAGGGTTATGATCATGATAATAATAATAATAATAATAGTAATAATGATAATAATAATAATGAGGATAATGATAAGAATAATAATAATGACGGTGAGGATGATGATGATAGTATTAATAATAATAATGAGGATGATAATAATAATGACGATGATATTATTAATAATAATAATAATAGTCACTTTGAAATTTGGTATGTAGATGATTAAATAATTCAGCTGTTTTATGATGAAGAAAGAATGGCTCATAAAACATCAAATGTTTCAGCTGCAGCAGAACATCAAACAGCTGTAGCCAATGCCAAAACCTGGCGACAAGCTCATGACCTCATCCGCACACAAACCCTTTTTACCGCTTGGATCTTTGCCTCTAAATCAGAGCGTTTTGCAGGAATTCCCATTATATAAGAGAGAGAAAATAACCTTCGCCTTGAAATAAACACAACATGCTTGAGGTAGGTGACTTTTGCCATTTAATAATCTATTATTAGCCTGCATCTGTTTGTAACAGCGACCCTTATATTGTTTCGTTCTGAATTAAGTCGAGATTTTATGACATTGTTGCTTGCACACGTTTTCCGAAACTATCTTTTTGGCAATTTTTATCGCTTACACAAGAAATGTATGTGTTACGTTGTCACTTGCATTAAAGTCACATGCACATTTTCACTCTCACTTTTACTTCCAGACTCTAGCGAGGATGGGGAATAATCCTGTCAAAAGAAAAATGTCTATTCACCAGCCGGGAAACAAACCCGCGATCTCTGGGGTACTGTACTTTCATTTTGTTTAGTTTGCTTTTCCACAGATTATTGTTTCTTTAATGTTCTGCTGATTCTTCAATTAAAAAGTCTGATGTGCTCCATTCACATAACCTTCTCTACCTTTTCCATATTCAAACTAAACTTACAAGAGATTATTCTTTTATCTAAAGCATGCTAATCGAGATAAACATTAACAAAATTAGTCTTATTACTTGCTCCCTTGTAAGCAGAAGGGAAATAAATGAATACATTAGGCTAATGCATTATTCAAATCTTTAAAAAGCTGGCACTGTGTGAAAAACAATTAGGTTCGGTTCACTTGCATGGTTCCGTTTGAGATTCGGTAATTTAAAATTAAGATCAATAACAACGAATAACTCGAAAACGGTCAATTATATGACATAAATTGCGTATTTTAACGAGAACTACATTTTTTGTATAGATGTGTTTGCCTATCTCTTACGGTTTAATCATTATACAAAATTCTGCAAAACTCATCCAGAATAAAGAGGTCTTCAGAGGCTATTCTCAGGAAGTTCAAAATATGCATTTTATTTCTGATATAGATATATTTAATATACGGTATTTTAATTAAAATCGTTAGAGCGATTTTTCAGAAAAACAAACTTTTCAAAACAGTTTTCATATAAAGGTAGTTTATGGTGGGGGGTTTTTCTTGAAAATCTTGGTGTGGCATCATTGGAAGATACTAAACATCAATACCTACCAAGTTTGATATTTAACGGTCTTTTTGTTTTTGAGCTATGCTACACACAGACAAACACGGGTCTTTTCTAAAAATGCTCTTTTTGGATTCAGGGGACCTCAAAATATATATTTCCGGTGAAATCTTGGTATGGAATTTTGAGTGGAATATACCTTCCCTATACATTATGCACATGGTACATGTAGAGAAGGCAAAAAACGTGCTTCATCATTTACCTGCGGCAGTTGGAACTTACGGTGTAAGCTTTGTGTAACCAGCCAGACAGCGTTACAAGCCTATGATATAACCTCATTCTATGACGAGAGAAAATTGCACTCATCAATATCGAGGTCAGAAGAGGCGCGAATGGCGCGTATCACACCAACCTCCATTTCCTTTTCGCAACATGTATATAAAAATGGACTGGAAGCCAATACTCCCAATGTTCTTGTTTCAGTTTATGCGTGTATCTTTAAGCTTACGAACAATAGCAAATCAAAGTAATATCTCGAACTTATTACATGATTGAGAAACATTACATTTTTAAATTCCTTTTGACACCGTATTACCATATCTGTCTATTTTTTCAATCATTTTTTTTCCTCTCCCTCATTTTATTCTTTGTACTCCGTGATTAAAGGGTAACGTGCGTCCTAAAATGCTTTTTTCTTCTCTACTGGAGTGTGCAATGCACATAGTAGATGAAGAAGGTATGAATTCCACTCAAAAATCGAAACCTAGATTTCACCGGAAATACGCCTTGAAAAAAAAAATTAGAAAAATGTCAATCTGTGTTTTTATTTGTTTGTTGTGTTTAACCCCCACTTTTATTACTATGGCACCACAGGCGATGACACTGGTGAGGCATGGAATGAAGATGCAGCACCGATGAAATGCGATGGCGGGGGAAACCAGAAACTCCGCCCCTACGTCGCTTTGTCCACCACAAATCCCACATACGGTGGCCTGAGGTCGAAAGGACGTGAGAGACGACTGGTCTAACCACTCGGCCACCTCGCAGCCTTTTTGTATGTGTGTAAGTGTGTGTGTGTGTGTGTGTGTGTGTGTGTGTGCAGCTCAAAAACGAAAGGTCTGTTACAAATCTAACTTGGTATTTAAGTTCAGTATCTTCCAAGGATGCGACACGAAGATTTCAGGAAAATCCCCCATTCCCAAACTACCCTTTACGTGGAATATGTTTTAAAAGTTTTCCTCAAAAATGGCTCAAACGATTTTTATAAGCTTCCATATATTTAAGATATTTTCATGACAAACGAAATATATATCTTGAATTTACTGGGAATAGCCTCTGAAGAACTCTTTGTTCTGGATGAGTTTTATACAACTGTTAAGCTCTAAGAGATAGACAAAAACTTACTACACAAATAATGTAGATCACCTTAAAACACACAATTTATGTCATCCACATTTGTTTTGTAGAGTTAACCGTTTCCGAGATATACATTGTTAATTGTTTCAATTTTAAGCTACTTAAAGTTTTCTCAAATACGGCATAGTTTTTCATTCTCTCTTTTGTTTTTTGTTTTTTTGATTTTGTTTTGTTAAGTTGTCATCTCAAATGTACATTGTAAAGTAATTATCGTGTTAGAAAACGTTAATGCTAAATAACCTGAATTATTTAATTGATATCTTCAATGCAAAAGGTTCCGATGCCATTTCAAAAACGAAAAAAGAACAATGAGAAACAATATGAGAGAAATGAAGTCGTTAAACAGTTGAGAGACCTTAGTATTGTTTGAAGCATTACATTTTTATCAATTTAAATTCCTAGGTATAACGAACTAGATGACAGAAGCTGCCTTAAGTACTATGGGCGTTCAATAAGTCCTTTGAAAATCTAGAAATTACACTCGTAGCATCAAAAAAGTTTTTATCTAGTAACCGTCGTCTCTTACTAGAGGGCAATCAAAGTTTCAGCTATATCCATCACGTGGTTTCATTGCCATAGGCGATTGAACCAACAATCTTGTTCTTCTTTAGAAAGATGAAAAGTAATCAGTTTCATGCGGTGATTAAAACACTTCTATTTAAAAGGTTTAACACCGAAAGAGATAAAAGCCGAGTTGAATGAACTTCATGGCACATCTGCTCCTGCGTTTGTAACAATTTACAGTTGTATAAATGAATCCACAAATGATGAGTATCGTTGCGGATGTCCAATAGAAGTGACTACCTCCAAAATGATTGACAAAATCCAGGATCTGGTTTTGAGTGATTGATGAATCAAAGTTCGCGAAATAGTAGAGGGCACAGGCATATCACCAGGTAGAGTGTTAGCAATGAAAAATAAACGCAATTATGTGACGAATTCGGAAGCTGATTTGGCACCTTTCCGTCGCAATCCTGACGAACTTCTGCGTCAATACATAACTGTGGATGCAACATGGATAGACTAATACACTCCAAAGACAAAAGTACAGTTAAAGTAGTGGGTTTTTAAAGGCGAATGGCTCCGAAGAAGGCAACGGTAGTGAAATCTGCAGACAAGGTGATAGCCTAGGTTTATTGGGATGCTCGCGGAATCATCTAAATTGATTACTTGCAGAAAGGAAGAACGATAAATGGAGAATATTTTGCATCATTATTGCACCGGCTGAACGGAGAAATCGAGAAAAAAATGTCCTCATCTATCAAAGAGAAAGATTTTCTTCCCTCAAGACAGTGGTGGTTTTTTATTTCCGAACATGAAAAAGTTGCTCGGCGGAAAACAATTCACTTTTAGCGAAGAGGTCATCTCCCAAACAGATGCCTATTTTGAGGATCTTCCGAGGTCCTACTTTTTGGAAGGCTTAAAACAGTTGGAGAAACGCTGAGAATAGTATATCGAGATTATGTTAAAAATAAAAATATAATCTATCAAAAATAATTTGTTTTCCTGTTTTTTAAGGAATTATTGAACGCCCCTCGTATAAAATATTACAACATTTTATATTTTTGACACAATTATACCTCTCTCTCATGCTGTAAGTTAATTTAATCTACTTTAGGATATCATGATTTTTTACTTCTCTACTTCGTTCTTAATACATAGGCAGAGAAGATATTGCATTCCACCCAAAAATTGGATACCTAGATTTCATTGGAAATACACGTTTTAGGGTCTCCTATATAAAAATTAGGAAAAGATCCGTCTATCCGTACGTGTGTGTGTGTATCCGTGCGACCGTGTCCGATATTTTCTAGTGTCCGTGCGACTGTAAACAGGAAAATTCAAAAATAAAAAGTGGTTTAATACCAAACTTAATATTTAAATTTCACATGTTAAAGGTTGCGACACGAAGATTTTTAAAGAAAATTCTCCCACCCCAAACTACATTTCAAATGGAAAAGTTTTTGAAAAGTTTGATTTTCTCAAAAATCACCCTCACTATTTTGATTAAAATACCGTATTTTAATATATTTACGTAACAAATAAAGCATGTAACTCTAATTTTCTGGGAATATCTTCTGTTGTCCTGTTCATTCTGAATGACATTTGCATAACTAGTAAACTGTAACAGATAGGCAAAAACTTACAGAACAAAAAACTGTATGTGACTTCTTTAGTGATCGAGTGCTCAGCGAGCTGACTTCTCATCCGGAGGTCCCGGGTTCGACTCCCGGCTGGGGCGGGGAGTTTTTCTTTGACTCTATCCCCCATAGAGTCTAGAAGTATGAATGTGAGAATAAATGTGCGGGTGTTTAATAATATAAAATTGATTGACATAATGTTCTGGGCCTACAGTTTCACAAGTCAAAGCCCCCTATATGACCATTGAAGTTAAAGGGGGCTATACAAATGAAACAATTAAAAAAATCTTCTGTGTTCCATTCACATGTCTTTCTCTACATCTCTGCAACAAATTAATGTTAAAAAGCTTATGCTTCTATTTACTTCATGGTACTCGAGAAAAACTTATCATATAAAGTCTTATTACTTGCTTGCTTCCTTGTAACTAAAGTGAAATAAGGGAATACCATAAGTTAAAGTGATAGTCAAAAGCTGGTTGCTATGTGACTGAAGTTGTATGGACAGGAGTTGACAAATTCCTGTATGAGAAAATTATGTTTTTTAAAGGCGAAATCAAAAACAAGGAATAGCTAAAAAAACGATCAACTCCACGAAAAAAATGAAAATAACATAAACTGTGTATTTTAATGTGCTCTACAATTTTGTAAGTTTTGGTCTTTTACAGATTAGCATTTATGCAAAATTCCGTAAAATTCATCCAGAATAAAGTAGTCTTCAGAGGCTATTCCCAGAAAATTCAAGATATATATTTTATTTGTTAGGTAAGTATCTTTAATATACGAACTTTTAGTCAAAACCGTTACAGCCTTTTTGAGAAAATCAAACATTTTGAAAAAAATTCTATGTAAAGAGTAGTTTGGGGTGGGGGGATTTTTCTCAAAATTTTTGTGTCGCATTCCTGGAAGATACTAAACTTAAATACCAAGTTTGGTATATTATCGACTTTTCGTTTTTGGGCTATAGTTTCACAGACACACGGACACACACACATACACGGATCTTTTCCTGAAAATGCTTCTTTTTGGATACGGGAGACCCTAAAACATATATTTCCGGTGAAATCTCGATATGGAATTTTTGGATGGAGTGCAATACCTTCTCTATACACTATGTACACAGTACGTATAGAGAAAGTAAAAATTAAATAAAATAAAAAAAAAATATATCTCGTTAAAACACGCAATATATCTCATACACATTTTTCTTGTAGAGTTAATGATTTCCAAGATATTGCTTGTTATTTTATTTAGTTTTAGGATATCTATATTTTTCTCCACAGGAAATCATCATCCCTTTTTCTTTTGTTCTATTCTTGGCCTTGCAAAGAGAACCGAATTTCAAGGTCAATAGCATAGCAACAGCTTTTAAAATTAGCCTTATGTATTCTCTTATTTTCCTTCTGCTTATAAAGAACTAAGTAATGAGACCACCTCTGCTAATATATATTTACATTAGCATGAAGTAGATAGAAAAATAATATTTTATAGGAATATTTTATTTGAATGTAACACATCATATTTTTTTTTTTTTTTTTTTTTTTTATCTTTCTTGAAGTTATTTTTTGAGCCTACAAAAGGCGCTTTTGAGTTATTTCTTGTGTGCAGATTCGGCGCTTCTCGTTAATAAGGACATCAAAATATCCGAAGCACCTTTTTTTTTTAAAAGTAGAGCTGATTTATTGGTTTCTTTCCATACTTTCATGCTATCGCTGGTTATATGCAGGGTTTGATTTTAAAACTTTCCAAAGTAAAATATATTGGATGTGCTTCATTCTCATCACTTTCTCTATCTGTTCTGCAAACAAACTATTCTTACAAAATACTATTATTTTTTCTAAACCATTCTAATCATATTTAAATATCACCAGAAATGATCTTGTTAATTAGTTCCTTATGAGCAGGAAGAAAACAAGAGAATACATTAGGTTCAAATATTTTAAAAGCTGTCGCTATACGATTGCTATTGAAATGCGGTTTTCTTTCCTTGGCCAGGAGTAAAATAAAATAGAGGCGGAACGGATGAGACTTACCATTTGAGAAAGGTTTACGTATTTTAAAATTGAAACAAGGGTGGCGCCGTGGGTAAATTGTTAGACCACCCTCCAACCATCTAGGCGACCGGAGTCGATTTCAAGCGCCCGCACGTGGGATTCGTGGTGGACGAAGCGGGTCTGGGCAGGTTTTCTCCGGGTCCTCAGGTTTTCCCCGCCACTCATTCCACCAATTGCTGCATCATCACCTTTCCAATCATCAATTTCGCTTAATTTCATATCATCCACTTCCTTATGTTCACATCTGGCTACGGGTCGACCCCTCGCAACAGGTTCTCCATTCTGTGGTTTCGTGCCATTGGCTCCCCACAGGCTCCTGACACCTAGGTATATGGGGTGTCAATCCCTCAAATAGGGGGAGGGTAAGCTGATTACGAAACGAAAATTGAAACATATAACAGGGAATATCTCTGAAATTACTATCTAAAAATTTATACTATATAAATTGTATGTACAAGGAAAAATATAACATGGAAATAATTTCAGAGAAACAAACATTATGACCTTGGGGGGGATACCCATTCTCAATTACATATGTTAGGGTAAGATTTTAAAGAATAATAATATTTGAATATGATGCATTTATTTAAAAATGTTCTAAAATATTCCAAACTATGGGAATAATCGACAAAACAATGTAACCTTTCCTAGCGCAGAAAAGTACAAGGACAGTGTTGTGGTGGGAATGAAGCATGCGCATTAAGATGGATGGATGACAACAGAATAACCACAAATAAAATGTGTTTTATGAGACCTACAGCAGGATACACACGAGGGGATCACATACGAAATGAAGTTATAATAGAGCAATTTGGGCTGGTACCTATTCTTCATTTTATACACACTTATCAGAATAACTGGATGAGTAATTTAAAACAAATGAGCTCTCCCATAGAATCCGTAAAACTATCCTTCATTACTAACCCCATGGGATTGAACGTCCCAAGAAGAGGTTGAAAGAAAAATCTTATTTTATAAGATCATAACAGGCCACATAACCTAACATTTATTTGGATGATGACGATAATGATGATAGAATCACTATATAACTGGTCTTTAAAAGATGTGACGTCGCTTTAGCTATTTCGTTTTATTTCCTTTCCGCCCTTGCACAGACAATAATACCGTTTTAAACTATTTCTGCTAATTTTATCCTGATAATATGAAGTAGGTACAAAAAATATGACGTGTTACATTCACATAGCCTTCTCTAACTGTTCCAAGTACAAAAAATTATTCTTATATCTATATCATGCTAATCGAGATAAATATTAGAATATTTGGTTCCTATTACTGCTTCCTTTTAATTCGAAATGAAATAAGGGAATCAATAGTTAAAAAGATAGTAAAATTCTTTACAAGCTGGTCAGCATGTGAAACAATTGAGTTTAAGTTCGCTTTGAATGATCCAGTTTGAGAAAAGTATAAGTATTTTAAAGCTGAAACCAATAACAAGTAATATCTCAGAAATGGCCAGTTCTACAAAAACCTACCTATATGACATATGAGTTTTAACGAGATCAACATTTTTTGTGTGGTAAGTTTTTGTCTATCTCTTATGGTTTACCAGTTATTCAAAATTCATGCAAAATAAATTTACCAGTTATGCAAAATTCATGCAAAATAAAGAGGTCTTCAGAGGTTATTCCCAGAAAATTCAAGATATACATATTATTTGTGATGTAAATATCTTTAATATACGATATTCTAATCAAAATCGTTAGGGCCATTTTTGAGTAAATAAGAATTTTCAAAATTTTCCATGTAAACGGTAGTTGCAGGTGGGGGAATTTTCTTGAAATTCTTGTGTCGCATCCTAAGGAGATACTAAATTTAAATACCTAGTTTGGTATTTCCCGGACTTTTCATTTTTGATCTATGCTGTCCAAAGGCATACACACACAGACACACAGAGCTTTTTCTAAAAATGCTTTTTTCGGACTCAGAGAGGACCTCAAAACATTTACTTCCGGTGAAACCTCGACTTCGTATTTTTGGGTGGAATACAATATGTACATAGTAACTAAGCCTTTGTAAGAATATTTTGCTGCAGCATTGGTAGAGTAAGCTGTGTGAATACAGCACATCAGCTTTTTAACAGATTCAGTTATTGTATTATGTAAATTATTAAGTACAATTTGAAATATATTTTATAATCGAGTAAGAGGAAGCCTACATTGCTTGTAAACATTAACGGTAAATTTACTATCTTCCGTGCACACCAAATAACAATCCTGTGACTTTCCAGTTGGTCCATTGGTTGGTAAGTAGATTCTGGAGGAGGTTCCATACTGCAGCCACATGGGTTTATTGTGCATCAGACCCCAAGATGATAGGAAGAAACCAACCGCGAGGGATGAACAGGTCTCTAATATAGCCCAAGTAATTCTCGGAGCCCGCGCCCTGGGTCTGACTGAACACCCCAAGCCCTACAGAAGACTCCAGCGTCACCCTGCCGCCAGGAGCTGTGTTACCACTACGGAGGACCACCTCCACCGTAGTCACCCGACGCTTACAACCCTGAAAGAGACCGTTGGAATGAAATGGAAATGCAATGAGAGTCAGAACACTCGGAGGAATGAAGAAATCTCTGCAACATTCGCCTGGTGACGCGGGAAAATCCCTAAAAAATCTCATGTGTTCCGTAATAATTTCTCTAGTAGTTCCAAACTATTCTTACAAAGATTATTCTTTTTATCTACACTATTCTAGATAAATATTAGCAGAATTGGTGTTATTACTTGCTTTCTTGTAAGTATAAGCGAAATAAGGGAATACACTAGGCTAAAGTGATAGTCAAATTATTTAAAAGCTGGTCACTACGTGAAACAAGTCACTTTGCATGGTCCCGTTTGAAAAAAGTTATTTAGTTTAAAACTCAAACCAATAACAATGAATATCTCAAAACGGTCAACTCTTCAGGAAAAACATAGCTTACGTGCTTTAACGAGATCTACATTTTTGAATAGTAAGTTTTTGTCTATCTCTTACGGCTATGCAAAATTTCACAAAACTAAACCAGAATAAAGAGCCCCTCATAGGCTATTTCCAATAAATTTTAAATATACATTTTATTTTTGATGTGAATATATTTAATGTACGGAGTTTTTAATCAAAATCGTTAGAGCCAATTTTGAATAAATCAGAATTTTCTATTCAAAGAGAGTTGGGGTGGGGGAATATTCTTGAATTTCTATGTGTCACAATCCTTGGAAAATATTGAACTTAAATACCAAGTTTGGAATTTAACCGTTTGTTTTTGAGCTATGCTGTCCACCAACATATACACATACGGACAGACAGACAGACAGACAGACAGACACACACACATACACAAACGGATCTCTTTCTAAAAATGTTTTATGGGACTCTGGGGACCTCAAAACATATTTTGGTGAAATCTCGGTAACCATTACTTGGGTGAAATGCAATACTTTCTCTATCCACTATGTACATTGTAATTGCCAGCTAGAGAAAGTAAAAAACATTGGTTAGAAATGCCGGCCACGAGAATCGAAATTACGAACGCCAGTGGCGGACGAAACTGCTGAGCCACCTGGCTCGAAAAATTTCCAACTATGTATTTAGTTTTTGCTCTGAGGTCAGAAAACAATAATATCTAATAAATCTTCAGTTATTGTACTTTTAATAAAGTATTTGACTTCAAAATGAGTCATTATGAACTAGATTAGTTTCATCAGGTAATTGAAGTTCAGATTATAACAGTTTAAACACGGATTAGCAAACTACTGCCCCCCCCTCAAGGTTGATGTATTACAAGCACCTATTTACATTAATGTTTCAATACACGCTATCATGTTTGTCTAGTAGCAGCATGTTTGGCAAATCTTAACGTAATTATGAAGCACGATTATTAAAGTCAAGGCAAATGTTAGCAAAGTCTTTAACATTTGTGTAATCATAAAATTTACATAGTATTCTAAGGGTAAAAGCAATTTTGCCATTACTTCATTATATAACAATTATGTGGCACGATTTACGGGTTTCCCCATGTATTATTAATAGCCATTTATACGAGTATATAACATGGGTTTTATAACTGTGTGCATTTATTTATTATTTTTTCTAGCACGCATGTACAATGTACATAGTAGGTGGGGAGGTATTGTATTCCACACAAATATTCGATATCGAGATTTTTTCGGAAATTGATGTTTTGAGACCCCCTGAATCAAAATAAGCGTTTTTTTAAAAAAAAAAGTCTGTGTGTGTTTGTCTGTGGACAGCATAACTCAAAACTCTGATCTGTTCCATTCACATGACTTTCCCTACATCTCTGCAACTAATTACTGTTAAAAAGCTTATGCTTCTATTTATTTCATGCTAATCGAGAAAAAATTAGCAGAAATAGACTTATTACTTGCTACCTAGTAAGTAGAAGAGAAATAACGGAACACTATAGGTTAAAGTGAAATTCAAAAGCTGGTTGCTATGTGATTGAAGTTCCTTTATTTATATGGACAGCAGTTGACAAATTCCTGTATGAGCAAAGTGTAAGTTTTTCGAAGCTGAAACCAAAAACCAGGACTATCTCAAAAACGATCAACTCCACGAAAAAAATGTATATTACATAAATTGTGTGTTTTAATGTACTCTGCATTTTTTGTGTGGTAGGTTTTAGTCCATTTCTTATGGTTTAGCAGTTATGCAGAAGTCCGTAAAATTCACTCAGAATAAAGTAGTCTTCAGAGGCTCTTCCCAGAAAAATCAAAATATACATTTTATTTGTCAGGTAAGTATCTTTAATATACGATATTTTATTCAAAATCGTTAGAACAATTTTTTACAAAATAAAAATTTTCGAATAAAGTTCCATGTAAAGGGTAGTTTGGGGTGGGGGATTCTTCTTAAAATTTCCGTGTCGCAGATATTTACCTGACAAATAAAATGTATATCTTCACTTTTCTGGGAATATCCTCTGAAGACTATTTTATTCTGGATGAATTTATGGAATTGTACATAACTGCTAAACTGTAAGAGATGGACAAAAGCTTACCACACAAAAAATTTAGAGCACGTTAAAACACACAATTTATGTTATATATATATATATATATTTTTTTTTTTTTTTTTTTTTTTTTTTTGTGGAGTTGATCGTTTTTGAGGTACTCCTTGTTTTTGGTTTCAGCCTTGAAAAACTTATACTTTTCTCATATAGGAATTGGTCAACTGCTGTCCATACAAACAAAGGAACTTCAGTCACATTGCAACCAGCTTTTGACTATCACTTTAACCTATGGTACTCCCTTATTTCGCTTCTACTTACAAGCAAGCAAGTAATAAGACTATTTCTGCTAATTTTTTCTCGATTAGCTAGAAGTAAATAGAAGCATAAGCTTTTAAAGAATAATTTGTTGCAGAGATGTAGAGAAAGTCATGTGAATAGAGCACATCAGATTTTTTTTTTATTTTGTTATTAGTTTGATTTGGTGTGGTTGATTGAATTAATTTAATATTAAACATCTACAATATACAGGATGGAGGTGAATAAGCGCAAGTAATTTGATATTTAGTAGAGAACAATGCATACGCCACATAAGTGTCCACTTACTAATAGCACTGTCGCAAATGAAGCAAAATGTTAGGGTTCTAATGTGTTTTGAACGCCCTGAGCTATGTCTCATCTGTGTTTACATTTATCACACCACCTACGTCGGGCAAAGGGAAAAGGAAGGTCAACCATGTGACCTATTTCGTAAACAACCGAACGTCTGATATAAGGAATAATAGTCATCTTAAAATATCGTGAAATTTTCATCATGAACATAACTTTAATAATTCTGATGTGTTCCATTCTCATAACTTTCTCTACCTGTTCTGCAAACAACTGTTCTTACAAAATATTATTCTTTTATCTAGATCATGATAACTCGATATAAGCATTAGCAGAAATAAGGGAATACACCAGACTAAATCAATAGCTAAATCTTTTAAAAACGTGTAGATATGTGAAAAATTGAAGTTTATTTCGCTTTGCACTGTCAGTAAAACATAAGAGAGATGAAAGGAAAACGACCCGTTTGTGAAGAGTTAATGGTTTAAAATTGGAATGATACGGAATATCTCGGAAACGATCAACTTTACAACAAAAATATATTAAAACGTGTGTTTTAACGAAATCTACATTTTTATGTGTTAAGATTTTGTCTATTTCTTGCAGTTTACCAGTTATGCAAAATTCAACAATATTCATCCAGAATGAACAGGTCTTCAGAAGTTATTCCCAGAAAATTCACGATATACGTTTTATTTGTCGTGTAAATATCTGTAATATACGGTATTTTAATAAATATTGTTGTAACCATTTTTGAGAAAATCAAAATTTTCGAAAAATGTGGTAGTTTATGTGGGGGATTTCATTGAAAATTTTGTGTCGCATCCTTGGAAGATACTAAACTTAAATACCAAGTATGGTGTTTCACGGACTTTTCGTTTTAGAGCTATGCTGTCCATACACTCACACACGCGCGCGCGGACCTTTTTCTAAAAAGCCTATTTTACTAAGGAAACCTCAAAACATACATAACGGTTCAAATCTTGACATCAAACTTTTGGGTGGAATACAATGCCCTTTCTACCTACAATACACATACATGCTAGAGAAAGTTGAATGACTGTTGTTCTCTGAGACGCGCTTTACCGCTGTTCAACTTTTCTGCAGAACTTGCCACCTGGGGACTTGTTTCCTAGAGGACAAAGACTCCCCAAAGAGAAGTAACACAAAGAAAACCAGAGTTGTAACACAGCACTACCAAAGCACATTCTGCATAAATCTTAGTGCTACAGGCCTTTACTGTCAACCAACAAAAATTATAGACAATATTTCCCAGAAAGCCGTACTGGAGGTCAAGAGGTTAGCAGGTCTGCAATTGGATGCAGTCCAAGTGTGTCTTATTTGAAAAAAGGAATTGCATGTTAAATGTTCCTAATCGAATTCTGAGCCAGGTTTTAGTATCCATTACGATGCGCTTCAAGTTGTAGAAACTACAAAACCAAAAAGAAGGGAGGAAAGATTCTGTTAATTTATGAACCGGTTCAAGGGCTTTGGATGAGGAACATGTACCTCATGTTTCACGTATCAGGTTTGTGGCCATAACACTTAGTCTTACCAAATTGTTTATACACACTTTTCAAGCAACGTGGTCAACTATAACTCTATACTATTCATCACTAATGAATTAATTATCGCATTATTATTATTATTATTATTATTATTATTATTACTACTGATACTACTACTATTACTTTCTCTACATAGTACACGGTACGTACAATGTTTTCAGAACATGATAACCCTCGGCGTGTCTTTGAAATCTGGTTTAAGTAGTTTTCGGTTGGAAACTAACCCTCGTGGTTGCCAAGTCTTCCACTTACTGTTCCCCTAACTGAGATGCGAATCTTGACTTGCAAGCAGAGTCTTCGAGTCTCCAGGAAACAGAGATTTTACTACGTGGCCTCTCACCCAGGCTAGTCTTTTGTTTGCTAATGATTATTGCCCAGCGGCAGGAGGGAGCGGTTCCGTTTAAAAGCCATCGTGTTTTGGAGAAAACAATAGGTAGATAAGGTATTGAATTCAACCGGAAATACATGTTTTAGGGTCCCCTGTAACCAAAAAAAAAAAAATCTGATGTGTTCCATTAACTTGATCTGTTCCACGAATAAATCTTTCTTACAAAAGCTTAATCTTTGATCTACGTCATGCTAATCTAGATAAACTTTAGCAGAATTGGTCTTATTTCTTGCTTCCTTGTAGGAAATAAGGGAATACACTAGGCTAAAGCTATAGTCAAATCTTTTAAACAATGGTTGCTATGTGAAACAATTGAGGTTCGGTTCGCTTTGCATGGTCCCGTTTGAGAAAAGTTAATTAGTTTAAAATTGAAACCAATAAGAATGAATATCTCAACTCTACAAGAAAAATGTATATAAGGTAATAAATTATATGTTTTAAGAGATCTACAGACATGTTTATGTAATAAGTTTTTGCCTATCTCTTACGGTTTAATGTTATGCAAAATTCTGCAAACCTCAACCAGAATTATCGCCCTCCGTAGTGTAATGGTAACCATGTTAACTTCATATTCCAAGGACTTTTCGTTTTTGAGCTATGCTGTCCACAGGTATACAGATAGACACACGGACCTTTTTCTAAAAAAGATTTTCGGACTCTGGGGATCTCAAAACAAATATTTCCGATGAAATCTCGGTATCGAACTTTTAAGTGGAATATAATGCCTTCTCTAACTATTATGTACATTGTGTATACGGGCTACAGAAAGTAAAAAAATATGATATGTTCCATTGAAATGACTTTCTCTGGCGTTACACAAACAACTTTCCTTACAAAAGATTATTCTCTTTATCTTCAACGTAATAATCAAAGTTAACATTAACAGAGATTGTCTTATCACTTGCTTGCTTGTAAGTAGGATGGACATAAGGAAATACACTAGGCTAAATCGATAGTCAAATCTTTTAAAAGCTGGCCTTATGTGAAACAAATGAAGTTCGGTTCACTTTGCTTGACCTGCAGTAAAACGGAGAGAAGAAACAGAACTTCACTTCCCGTTTGAGAAAAGCATAATTAGTTTAAAAATGAAACCGATAACAAGGAATATCTTAGAAACGATCAGTTCTACATAAAAAGCGTATATGACACAAATTATGTTTTTAACGAGATCTACAACTTTTATACAGTAATCCTTTTTTCTGTATCTTAAAGTTAAGGTGTTATGCAAAACTCTGCAAAACTCACCCAGTGTAAAGCCGTCTTCAAAAGCTTTTCCCAGAAAATTCCAAATATAAAGTTTAGTTTTTATGTGAACATCTTTAATACACGGTGTTTTATTCAAAATCGTTAAGAGTCATATTTGATAAAAACAACATTTTCAAACATTTTTCCATGCAAAGGGTAGTTTGTGGTGGGGGAGGCGTATTTTCTTGAAAATCTTCTTGTCGCATTCTTAGAAGATACTACAGATACATACCAAGTTCGGTATTTAACGGTTTTTTCGCTTTTGAGCTATGCTGTCCATAGACACACACGAAGCTTTTTCTAAAAACATTTTTTCGGACTCAGGGACCTCAAAACATATTTGTGAAATATCGACAGCGAATTTTGGGAGGTATACAATACTTTCCTAGCTACTATGTTCTATGTATATGCGTACTAGAGAAAGTAAAAAGAAATCATTTTTAGAAAAAAGGTTCATTTGTCTGTAAACACGATAATCAACAAAAAGTCGGTATTCAAGTTTAGTATATACCAAAAATGCGAACAAAGATTTTTAAGAAAAAATGCGCAAACTACTCTTTACATAGAAAATGTTTTCACAAAGTTTGTTTTTCTCAAAAATGGCTTTAACGTATTTGATTAAAATATCGTATTATACTATATACTATATATATAGTAGTACATAGATTAAAATATCGTAGGTATACTATATACTATATATATAGCAGTACATATATATAGCATACATACGATATTTTAATCAAATACGTTAGAGAATACATTCGTATTCTCAGGATAAGGGAAAGCCCCGAAAAAAACTTATCGGAATAACTTATCCTAAGTCAGATTCGAACTCGCGACCTGTTGAATGTGAGGCGGGTCATTGCCGTATATTAAAGCTAGTTACATGAAAATGAAATTATATCTTGAATATTCATGGACTAAGCTCTGGAGACCTCTTCACTCTAGATGACTTGCATAAGTGGTACACCGTAAGAAATAGAACACTTTCTATACAAAAAGTGTAGATCTCGTTAAAACACTGAATTTATGCCACATAATTTTTTTTTTTTTTTTGTGGAGATCATTTCCGAGATGTTCCTTGTTGGTTTCAGTTTTAAAGCACTTACATTTTCTCAAACGTGAATTTGTCAGCTCCTGGTCATGCAAAGAAACGGATTTCAATCGCATAGCAACCAGCTTTTAAAAAATTTGACAATCGCTTTAGCCTATATGATATTCACTTATTTTCCTTCTACTTACAAGGAAGCAAGTAATAAGGCAATTTCTGCCAATGTTTATCTCTCTATTAGCATGAACTACATATAAGAATAAGCTTTTTAACACTAATGTGTTACAGACACTTGGAGAAAGTTATGTGAATGGAGCACACATGTTTTTCAATTAATTTCCTAGATACGCGTTTTTGGAGTTCGAAACTTCGGACGCGATCAATGCTTCTCAATTAGTTTAACATTGGTCGTTCGGGCACTAACCCAATTTTTTTCTAATAAGCAGTCTGAGATAGTGGCTGGTGAGACATGAATATTTTAATGTATTTTAAACCAGCTCAATAAAAAAAAAATAATAATAATAGAGCAACAGTATTGGGTTAAAACAATATGGATGTTATAAGTTATTATTTCTTTCGAACTGAACATCGACTGAATTTTGGTTTCTGATCCAATATAATTTTGTTTCTAATTTATGTTGAATGAATGAATGAATAAGTGTATTTATTGACATAGCAATATCATACATAGAATTTCAACAATCGCACGGGTCCACAGACCGTACGTGCTTTTGTAATACACATTACAAGCAATATTGAAACAACAACAACAAAGAATTAAAAGAGTAAACACGAAAATAAAAAGACAAAGGAAATACACAGTCAAAAGCAATGTTAAATAACAATAAAGAATTAAGAGTGAACCCGAAAGAAGAACTTACCCAGATTGAAAATTTCCGTTGTTAGTTCCTTACTTCAGTCAGAAAATAAAATGTTTTTGTATTATGCTCTAGGAATAAATGTATTTTCGCAGGAAACAAGAAAAGTAACAGCAAAGCAGAGGGAAGTAGATAAGGCTTATCTCTACATGTGCAGATAATAATATTGAGCGGTATTTGGGATGCATTACTTTATGGTTGAATACCTGATGAAAGTGAAACATGTATTCACTTCAAATGTGATGTTTTAAACGTCAGAAAGACCCTACGACTAGTGACAAACTATTGAGTCTAAATCGCAAATTGGTGTATAAATATAAACTCCCACACAAGTAAATGTCAGTAAGTACAGAAATAAGTGCAGTTGCAATCGCCGAAAACTGATTAAACAGTAAGTGTTCTAAACAAGTTTTAAGATACATTCTTTACATAGTTTTTGGATCAAGCACATAAATATATTGTTTCTGAGATACGCAAAATACTTTCTGTGATGATCCAAGTTGGGAACTTGAACGTGCCAAGACAGCAGTCCACTTGTTCTGAACTCCAGCTGCGACAGCATGAGATTGCCCATTTTTCATCATCTTTGCATCAGCTCTGTCATATCGCCGGGCCAGTGACTTTCTTGTGCAATATGCAATGCCAGTTTCTCGGTAAGGTGGGCGTGACCACAGTTTCCCTTATAAATTCGCGCTAGACATCACGTTCTAACCATACAAACTTCGCATGCGCAGTCCCGGTGTGTCAAGCCAGGCTTTAAATTGCAAGTGTGTTAATTTTGTAACTGCTTATCGAATATTAACAACCCATTCAGGGCCTCAGTGTTTATGTCAGAAGGATTACTGTACCAGGATAGGCATAAGATCAAAGTTACGTACTGAAGTTTTATGAATGACTGCTAAGTTAACATTGCACTGACTCAACCTCGTGTAGGTCACCTTGGAGAGAGGCGTTTTACGATTTGTCAGTCCGAAACTAGCGCAGAAAGGCGCTGCTCTTAGAGGTGAGTGCACCGTTGTTCCAGTTGGAAACCGTTTTCTGTATTCATACAGTCAAACCAAGGTATGTATTCATCATTATTTTGTGTGCTGGTGTATTGCACATTACTTGAGGTAAATATTAGTGCTGGTTTCATTTATAATAGTGATGAAATTAATCGTGTTTTATCACCGTGCTATATCTGTCAGATGTGACACATGTCACTTGGTGTTTACTGATTTAACATTAATGGGGCAAAATTATATTGGGAACTTTGGAGTAATTATTTTGTATAGTTAAAACGGGCGTGTTCCATTCACATGGCGTTCTCTATCTACAAACGAAATATTCTTACAAAAGACTATTCTTTTTCTACATCTAATCAAGATAAATAATGCCAAAATCGTGTTATTATTACCTTTACAAGTAGAGGCGAATATACTAAGCTAAAGAGATAATCAAATATTTTAAAACCTATGAGATTGTCAATAAAATTTGGTTCTCTTTCCATGGTCAGATGTTAAAAAGAAAGATATGAAACGGGCGAGTCTTTCATATGATAACATTTTCATCTTTTTTAAAATTGAAACAAATAATAGAAATTTATTTCGGAAATAGTTAGCTGATTCAAAAAAAAAAAAAAAAATAGGACAAATTGTATTTAACGAGATCCACGTTTATTTATTTATTTATTTATTTTTTAATAAGTGTCTCATGATTTACCGGTTATGCAAAAGTCATTCAGAAAGAAGCAGACTTTAGAGGTTATTCTTAAGAAATTCATCATATACATTTTGTTTTCCATGTTAATATCTTTAGTATATAGTAATTTAATCAAAATCGTTAGCCATTTTTCAGAAAATCGAAGATTTCGAAAAAATATTTCTTCTAAAGGGTAGTTTGGATAGGGGAATTTCCTAAAAAATCTTCGGGTCACATCCTTAGATGTAGAACGTAAATGCCAAATTTGGTATTTAACCGAGTTTTTGAGTTCCGTTTTTTGAATTTTGCTGTCTACATGCACACGAGCGCACGGACTTTTTTCTAAAAAAATTGAATGCAGAGGTCCTCAAAATGTGTATTTCCGGTGAAATCTCTGTATCAAATTTATGGGTGGAATGCAATAAAACTATCTACTATGCACTGTGCACACGTGCTAGAGGAAGTAAAGAGTGTATGCAGGTAAAAGGGGTTAACGTTTAATGACTTACTGGGATTCTTGATTTTGAAATGATGAGACGTGTATTAGCAGTAAAGTGTGCATTACAGAATTAAAGTTAATCTTATCCCTTGCCCACCTCCATTACATAAGTCATTTGCTGATATTTTTACATTTCAATTTCCCCCGAGTACCATAATATATTACTAGTTTTTAAAATCACTTCTTTAGTTTTTGTGTCCCCTGCTTTCTTCTTTTACTTGCTCTAGCACGTATGTATATAGTAAGTAGAGATGTATTCCACCAAACATTTTATCGAAAATTTAAATGCAGGTATATAGACTAACAATAATTTTGGTTTGAATTGCTCATTTGCAACTGAACAAGTCAAATGCAAAAACCCCTTTCGATAAAAAAAGCATTTTGCCACATTCGTGTTTTTACGCCACATAGATTAGGTAGATCTTTTATCGGACAAGATTTTCTGTTTTTGTAAAAATACATTCCAAAGCTTTATGGTTTCAAATGAATATAGTGAATAGCCTTACTCTTGAAAAAAATGTATAAAATGATTGTAATATTTGAAATGAACGCATAAGACTCGTTTATACTTATTGAACTACTTTCTTCTAATCTACGAACGTTTAAATTCATGCATGTATTTTTATCTTTATTGGTTTGTTTTTTAGTAAAGTACAAAGGTATTTTTAGTGGTTGAAAATTATTCACCCCATTCCATTCCCCAAAAGTCCGCGTGAACCTTGAAGGTCACTCGTTCTGCCGCGAAGGGTAGCGGGTGTGAATACCTCTATGGGCATGCATGTGTTGTGTGTTTCTAAGTTTGTGTTCTATTTAAAATCAATCTATCCTTCTGACGGCCAAGTAAGTTGACATCTGAAGACCATTTATGATCTGGTGTGTTCAATTCACATGGCATTCTAGCTTTCTGCAACGGATTATTCTTATAAAACTTTATCTTTTTACTATTTTGTGCTAATCAAATTAAACAGTAGATAGCAGAAATTGTTGTATTTACTTCCATACGAAGAGGAAAATAAGGGAATAGGCTAGGCTAAACTGATAGTCAAATCTTTTAAAAGCTGTGCTATATCATTGAAATTTGTTTCTTTGCATGACAAAATTCCCGTATGAGAAAAATTTAAATATTTTAAAACTGAAACCAATAAAAAGGAATATGGCCAGCTCCACAAAAAAAATGTATGACATAAACTGTGTGTTTTAACGAGATCTCTCTTAATGGTTATGCAAAAGTCATCCAAATGAAGAGGTCTTCAGAGGCTATTCCCAGAAAGTTCAAGAGATATATTTTATTTACCAGACATTTTAACCAAAACCGTTACAGCCATTTTGTAAGAAAATCAAACAACTTTTTTTTCTCCATGTAAACGGTAGTTTCAGGTGGGGGATTTTCTCAATCTTCGGGTCGAATCCTTGAAAGATGCTAAACTTAAATACCAAGTTTGGATTATAGCGACGTTTCGTGTTTGAGTTATCGTGTTCAAACACAACATACACGTAAATACATACACACGGACCTTTTTTCGATAATTCTTTTATACAGGGCACCTAAAACGTATTTCCGGTGAAATCTTGGTATCGAACTTTTGGGTATAATAAAATACCTTTTATACCTGCTATGTACATTTTTAATAGTGTTTAACGCTCGCTTTATATGGCATCGCAGACGATGACACTGATGATGCATGGAATGAAGATTGAGCACGGGTAGAATGCGATAGAGGGGGGGGGGACCGGAGAACCTGAAGAAAACCTGTCCCTGCGCCTCTTTGTCTACCACGAATCTCTCGTGCGGTTGCTTGGAATCGAACCCGGGCCGTCTAGGTGAGAGGCGAGTGGTCTATTACGTATACTTTTACATACATGCTAGAGAAAGTAGAAAGTAACAAAGGAAAGAGCATGTGTGTATGTATATATGTGTATACACAAGCTGTGTGTAGGACAGGAGTTAGAAAGGTAGAGTCAGACTGAAAAATTCAATGCCATAGCCGGGATGCGAACCACAAATCTCCCAGTCTCTGGCCAGTTGCTCTAACCACTATGCAACCATGGCAACATGTCAGCACAGCATTAAATTCTCCAACATTTCCTGGTAAACCACAAGGTGATCTCAAATTATTTTGAGATGACATACATACCCCAATGGTGACTTATGTCATAAGTACTTTATGTCCAGGCCTTCGTAGTTTAACTATTAGGACAATTGTAATGGCTTATGTGAAAAAACGGTTAGCATTAATTGATCTAATGGTAGTTAAAACTATGAAGCCAGGACTTAAGTACTTATAACACAATGTAAGTTGCCATTGGGGTGTGTCATCTCAAAATAATTGGAGATCACCTTGTGTTTTACAAGGAAATATGCAAATCAGTTGGGAAATTTGATGCTGTGATGGTAATGTTACTATAATAGCTAAGTGGTTAGAGCAATTGCTAGAGACTGGAAGATCTGTGGTTTAAACCCTAGCTAGGCATTCAATTTTTCAATCCCACTCTACCTGTCTAATCTGAGTATATGTTTGATTTTCTCTACTCCCCTAGTACATAAAACAAAAGTGTTTAATGAAAAAACTTCTGCAAAAATTTACCTAAATTAACATAAAGTAGATAGAGAGAGAATCTTTCAAAAGAATAGTTTGTAAAGATATATCAAAATTGACAATATTCTGTAGAGAAAGCTGTGTGTTTGTAACATATTAAATTTTATCCACATATTTTAAGTAACCATTTGTTTGTTGCAGAGCGAAGATGACTTCCCTAATGGATAAATTATTTTCAAAAGTTGCTGAGCCAGTGACATGGTCTGGAAATAAAGTCACAGTTGTTGGAGTAGGTCAGGTTGGGATGGCATGTGCATTCAGTCTACTTACTCAGGTACGAAGTCATACAAATGGTTGAATTACCATCTTGGTTTTATAATAGAAAGGAACTTGAAATAAAATTCTGCTTATATTATCAACTCTTAGCTTTCAGTAGTGTGGGATAGTGTGTGTTGTCTGTCCTTCAAGAGGACACAAGTTTGAATCTCCCATGGGGTAAATTACCCAATTAGGTTTTTTCAGGGTTTTCCCTTATCCTGAGAAGACATATGTGGAGTAACTTTAAGCTCCATGGGCTCTGAGACCATTCGAGCATCATTTCACCGAATTCATTCATTGTCCAATGTAATCAATCAGGTTAAAGGACGTTCAGCTAAAAAGAAAGTTCAGAATATTAGTTTAATTAGTTCTAGTAAGGAAGAAAGCAAAATAAAGTGTTATCATTACACTAGGTGTTACCCTTCTTGGTATTGTGATTACTTTTCTAGCTTCTAAAGCCCAAGATTGCAGGTTCAAACCTTGTAGGGGTTGATGTATTCTTTCAGATGTAAAAATTCCTAGTATGGCTTCCTTCAGAATGGAAGGAAAGCTGGTGGTCCCATGTAATGCTTATTTGTGCGTAAAAGAGTCCATGCCTTCAAAGAAAGTTTCTGAGCAAAATTCCATTATTTGCATCCGCAAGTCTTGATTTTGTCCTGTAGTGCCATCTGTGGGTGACAAGCCAATTCCGCATAACAGCAAGCTCATGAACTAGAAATTCAAATCCGATCAAGAAAACATCACAATGCCCTTTACTGCACTTAGAAGCTACAGGAATTAACCAATTACACTAGGGAATATCTGTATTATGAAATAATACATATAGCACAGCAAACAAATTAAAAAAGCAAAAAAAAAAATTGTTTATTTAATAATTAAAGTCTTGTAAAAATTATGGAAACTGCCTGTTACAGACATACAATCAAGCTACACATGTTTTAAATGTTTATAATGAAAATAAAGTAAAAGATCTATAAATGTTGGTACTTATATTTAAGAACTTGAAGTTACATCGGTTTTCTGTTCTATGACGTTATGTACGTGCACTAAAATGAGTGGTAACCTCCTTATAAATGGTGTTGAAAGTGTCCATCTGTGTCAAAATTTTCCCGGCATTTTCAAATGAAGTATTTCCACAAGTCAAAAATGCTTGATAAACAACAAACTTGGTACAGACTTTTTGATTTAAACACAAAGGGGAATTAAAAAAATAAATTATCCAAACTTTAAATTAGCATATATACTCTGTAGTATAGAAACTACACCCTTAAGTAAATTAATTTCTTTCAAATAGATTAACATGTATGCAACTCACGCTGTTTATTTTCATATTTATGCACAAAATATCTTGTAATAGTGACATAATATTTCCAACAATTCAGCACAACAAAAATTCACATAAACTATCAGAAAATACAAGCTGCAACAAAGCCAAAGTAAATCGCACCAATTTGGGAAGTTTACATTGTCACTCATTCCGATGCAAACTACAGCTATTCCGCTATTATTGAGATATGCAAGAGGCAAAATTTCATTGTTTTCAAGAAAGGGATAAGTTCTGGCGAGAATCATTTTCTTGTAAAATTAGGTATATGAAACAATCCAGATTAACAATTGTGCTGAATAAATGTGATAAAAAAGTAACTTATCTGCTTCATTCAAATTGAGTTAAAATTAGCAGAAAAGTCCTTATTACTTGCTTCCTTGTAAGTAGAAAGGAAATAAAGGAGTACCATAGGCTAAGGTGATATTATAAAAACTGGTTGCTAAGTGATTAAAATTCTTTTTAGTTTGTATTGCCAGGAGTTGACAAATTCCCATATGAGTGAAGTGTAGGTATTTTAAAGCTTAAACTAATAACAAGGAATAGCTCAGAAATATTCAACTCTACAAAAATGAATGACATAAATTATGTGTTTTAACAAGTTATTCATTTTTTGTGTAGTAAGTTTTTATTTATTGCTTATGGTTTACCAGTTATGCGAAATTCGGCAAAATTCATTCAGAATAAAGAGATCTTCAGAGTCTACTCCCTGAAAATTCAAAGTACACATTTTATTTGTCTTGTAAATATCTTTAAAATACCATATTTTAATCAAAATCATTAACCATTTTTGAGAAAATCAAAATTTTCAAAATGCTTAATGTGAGCGTTGTATAAGAAGGCAATGCAAAACTGTAGCTTGTAGGTAAATTTTATTTTTTTTCATAGAAAATGTTATGCTTCAGACAATGGTACTATACTTTTATTCTGCCACTCACTTTAATGTAAAATGATCAATTTTCAGCATGTTGCAAGTGAGATAGTGCTGGTGGATGTGGTTGCTGATAAACTGAAGGGTGAAATGATGGACCTTCAGCATGGACTGACATTTATGAAACATGCTAAAGTTAATGCTAGCACTGGTAAGTAAGATGTTTAAATAAATATGTATATCAGGCATTTTATGTACAATTTTAAGAATTTATTATGTTATTCTTGTTATACCCATGTACAATTTTGTAGCAGTAAAAGCATTGTCTGTAAATGATATCTGCCAGGCTGAGTAGTTCATTTGCATTTCCATTTGCAATGTAAATTGTTTTGAAGCAAATGGAGTGTAAAGTTACTAATTTTTTAGTTTAATTTTCATGCTTTGTTGTCTGGATTTCCATTCTCAATTTGGTTAATTCAGATTTATGTTGATTTTATTATCCTGCAATATGTACTTTGTATGTGTAGAAAACACTTAAACATGAGTTCTATTACTATTGTTATATTTACACAACATAATCATTAGCCTGTTTTAAAATATTGGTTTACAACTCGTATAACTTTTAAACAAGATGTCTCTCTTCCACCAATATTATGATGCATCTTATTTTCTCTCCTCTCTGTCATAAAGGAGGTTTGTCTTTTTCTTCTCCTTAACCCCGGTTTTAAGGATGATAAATTTAAACATGTTTTTGTGCTACATGTTCCTTCCAAGGCTGTATGAGAGTTTAGCAATGCACACATATACATCTATCCATCTCTTTCTATCATTTTGGTTGCAATTATTGCCCTGTTTTTGGCTAATAGGTTATAAATTCCTTTGTTTAAGGTAATTTTCAGCCTTAGAGTGAACATAATACTTATATCAATGAATGTAAGTGAAAATAATTCCAATTATAAACTATATTAATATAAATTGATACATAAATTGGTATTTTAAACTCTAATTTTACTAAAGAAGTCTGTTATTAAAAAGAATGAAAATATTTTAATTTCATGCTTGGGATCTTAATGTTTGTCATTCACTTCACAATCACATGACCAATAGTTGATTGGGCAGCTCTAGAAGGGTTGAAATGTACCCGATGGATTTTTTACTTGGGTAACAACCAATGATTAGTCCATAGTCAAAGTTCTTTAGACATATTCTTGCTGTTGTTGCTTATCTGCTGACAACACGGTACTTCCCTTACTCCTTATATATTGGTGTGTTGGACTTTGGAGACATCTATGTTGAATTTCCGTATTAAATAGGGATGTCTAGATACAATGAAATGGTGTAAAATATATGAGAGTTTGGTAGCGAAATTAATGAGAATGTATTCTACCAAGGGATTAAGTGAACACTACAATCGGTTTATCCAAGAATTTATGGGAGATATTGGTTCTAAAATTATTGAAATAAAATAGTTTTGGAGACTTATTAGTTATTCTCTGTTAAAATTGAAGGGGAACAGATAAAGCCCTTAAATCCCTCCCTATATGTACTTATGATCTTGCTGAGTTTTCTTTATTTAAATTAATTTTATACATAAAGATCATTTAATGGGAATTGATATACCTTTTTTGTCTTTGTAGATTATGCAGTGTCTGCAAACTCAAAGTTGTGCATTGTAACAGCAGGAGCAAGACAAAAGGAGGGAGAATCAAGACTGGATCTTGTACAAAGAAATACAGATATTTTTAAAGGAATCATTCCTCAGCTTGTCAAGTATAGTCCAGACACCATACTTCTCATAGTTAGCAATCCAGGTAGGATATTGTCTGTATGATTGTTCCTATAATATCCACAAGTAATAATCACATTTGTATTTGGAAATAAATAAAAGCATGCTAAGGGTATATCAAGCATAACATCAAGAACCCATTTCCTTAAACTGCAATAAGTAATTCCAGTAGCCTACATTAATACAATTGTGCTTTTATTTGAGTTTGAATAATACTTTTCAACCTAAGTAAAACCTCAGTAAGTTTAACATTTAGAATAGCACACTAAAAGTGTGTACACACTATAAGTTTATCAATGCTGGGCAATGAAACCTAGTAACTCCACTGGTTGCTAAAAATTAGATAATTCCATCAGGCAATGCAGATAAAACATAATCTGTTGAACAGTCTTCACATTGCACTACACTGCCCTCTAGTGATATAAATGAAAATCTTGCTTCTCTGCTTTCTCATTTGCACTGAATACCTTGTGCAAATAACAAGCAATTGCAATATCTTAGCTTCCTTTTGAGCATATTATGGTTATTTGTTCATTATTTGATTCATTCATATATAAAAGTACGTGTAAGTGTGATCCATATAGATCCACTGAAATCATTAAAACAAATTTCACAATTCTACAAGCTTTCAGAAGGAAACTATGGCCCATTAAAGTAATTCATGTTTATAGAAATTGCATTAATATATTATTACTAGATATTTTATTGACCTAGCATCTAAATATAATCTGCTTATTTGGGTAGTTGTTCACTTTCTTGGCATGTACTTTTGTTTCCAGTGGACATCTTGACTTATGTAGCATGGAAGCTAAGTGGTCTCCCAAAGAATCGTGTAATTGGGTCTGGTACAAACTTAGATTCCTCAAGGTTCAGGTTTCTGATGGGTCAACGACTGAACTTGGCTCCTGCGACATGTCATGGCTGGATAATAGGAGAACATGGTGATACTAGTGGTATGTCACCTAAGAGTGTACTGCTCACTTTGTTGTGAAATTCATTTCAGGAAGGCATTAGCTTTCAGTTACAAGCATTATAAATCAATTTTTTTTATCAAAATAAAATGCTATGTTTCTCTATAAATCATTTTTTATTCATTTATTTCTTTATGATTATAATTTTAGTACACAATTATTTTAAATTATTATGTAAGAAGGGATTCTGAATATAAAATGTGCACTGGATAAGAGGTCATCTTGTGTGTATATAGTTGCAGTGTGGTCTGGCGTGAATGTTGCTGGAGTCAGACTGCGTGACCTGAATCCAGATTTAGGAACCAATGAAGACAAGGAAAACTGGGAGGACCTTCACAGACAAGTTGTACAAAGGTAAAATAAATTAAACACTTTTACATAATACATTTCTCTATTCTAATTTATGGGTGTGATTTGGCTGAGTAACTAATGAAGAAAACTTCTATGCTCTAGCATATGTGCATTTGTAAAAAGTAGAGAATTTCCAAATTGATGGACTTTTAGAGTAGTCGCTGGAGGGTCTGGGAAGATTAAGTGTATGGCACATGTGAGAAAACCAACTTAAATTTGAAATATTATTGTTGTAATTGTTCTTTGACACAAGCTATGTGTAGAACAAGGTTGGAAAGATAGTTACATCTTGTGGTTTACTGGGAAAAATTGAGTCAGTTGGGGTAGTCATATCAGCATGTTGCCATGGTAGCTCAATTTGTTTGAGCAACTGGATGGAAACTGAAAGATTCATGGTTTAAATCCTAGCTATGGCATTAAATTTGTCAATCTTGTCCTACTTTTGTACTGAAATATTTTATTCTAACCTAAAATATGTTTAAATTTACTTAATATGAGTAGGTACTAACACTAACATCACTTATTTTATTCTCTTTGTTCTTCTTTTAGCCACAGTGCTGTGGTTGAGTGATTAGACCACTACCACTCTACTGTATCTAAGGATCTGTGTTTGAACCCAGGGCCCTGCATGTGAGATTTGTGGTGCACAAAGTAGCACATGGGTGAATTTTCTCTGGGTGCTCCAGTTTTCACCTCAGCATTCCACCACCTGATCTAGATCACCTTTCCGTTCACCATTATTTCATATAATCTCCCTTGCTCTCTCATCCGACATAAGGATGATCACCCATCCTGGCTACACACTCTGAGGCAGAGTCCATCCATCTACTCCTCAACCAACATCTAACCCCAGGTGCTGGCTCCTCCATACAAGGAGGGTAATAGTAGAAGGCAATTTTTTTTTTTTTTTTTTTTGTGGAAGATCTTTATTTCCTTCATCAAAAGTTGTCTGATAGGCTCCTAGTGGTATTGGATTTCAATGCTGATAACAGTAGTGTTTTGTAAAAGTGAAATACTATTTGTGTTAATGTATTTATTTGTAAGGTTGATAGTTAATTGAAGAAGTTAAAGTATTTATTACATAATACAAAATAATAAATTGTAATATTTTTGCTCAAATGATCTCAGGGTTTAAGGAGCTTAAAGTTACTTGACATTTGTCTTCTCAGATAAGGAAAAACCCCCCAAAAACTTTGAATGTGAGGAAGATGTGCTATCATCGCACTACTGAGAGGGCTCTCTTATCTTAATAAAGTTGTTAAAATAAATGAGTGGCAGATGCAAATAAAAATTCATTAAGTACAGGCTCGTTTCAGGATCCCTATGTCTTAATTCTTTACACATTTGTTAGTTTAATTAGTGTGATGTTAGGTTTAATGTAACCTTTAAGCATCGTACCACTTCTAGATCAAGCCTAACATCACATAATTTTTTCATGAAGACTTAAAATTTATGGTACCTCTTGTACCATTAGACTACAAAATTTAAGTACTTTCCAACAAACGCAGCATGTAATACAATTTCTAAGGTATTTTTAAACTTGTAAGCAAAATTATATGTGGGGCATTCAATAAGCCCTTATAAAAAGATAGAAAAACAAATAATTTTTGATAGATTTTTATTTTTTAACATAATCTCATTTTAGTCGATACACTTTTCCCAGCATTTTCCCCAATTGTTTTAAGTCTTCCAAAGAGTAGGATTTTAGAAGGTCTTCAAAATAGGCTTCTGTTTGGGAGATGACCTCTTCATTAGACATGAATCACTTTCCATCAAGCCACTTTTAAGTTTGGAAATAAAAAGAGCGAAATCTGGTGAATAAGTGGATGTTGTAATTTGAACCTTGATTCTAAAATGTTCACTATCAAAACTCTGCAGTGCACGCTTGCATTGTCTTGGTGGAAGAGATTTTTTTTGCCAGATAAGGGCATTTTTTCTTGATTTCTCCATTCAAGTGGTGCAATAATGATGCATAATACCCTCCATTTATTGTTCCTCCTCTCTGCAAGTAATCAATATAGATGAATGATTCCTTATGCATCCCAAAAACCAGTGCCATCACCCTGTCTACAGATTTCACCATTTTTGTCTTCTTCAGAGCTATTTTGCCTTTAAAAACCCATTGTTTTGAATGTACTTTTGTCTCTGGAGTGAAGTAGTGTATCCATGATTCATCCACATTTATGTATTGGTGCAGAAACTTGTCAGGATTGCAATGGAAAAGCGCCAAACCAGCTTCCGAATCGATCACACGGATGCATTTATTCTCCATTGAGAGCAAACGTGGCACCCATCTTGCCAGGACCTTTTTCAGACCTAAGTTTTGGTCAAAATTGAGAATACTGCACCTTGTGATTTGTCTGTGGATGCTACTATTTTGCAAACTTTGATTCGTGGATCACCCAAAACCATATCCTGGATTTTATCAATCATTTATTTCAGAGGAAGCCACTTCTACTGGGCATCTGTAACAATGTTCATCATTTGTGGATGTATTTATCAAATTGTCAATTGTTATAAACACAGGGGCAGATATGCCATGAGTTTCATTCAACTCTGCTTTTTAAGGCTTTTAAATAGAAGCATTTAGTCGCTGCTCAAACTATTTATTTATTTTTTTTTTTCTTTTTTTTTTTATTATATATATAAACTTTTTGATGCTACAAGTGTAATTTCTTGGATTTTCTAAGGACTTATTGAATGTCCCTTCATATATCTCTTGTTCACCAATGTTTCTTTGGCAGATAATTTCAAATAACATGCATGGTTTTTGTTTTCACTTGTATAGCTTGGAGAATAATATAATAAATAGCATTTCCATAGTATGTTATTTATAAGGTGATCATCTGTGAAATTGGAATTTCCATAGTAGCTAAGACATCTTATTGCAGTTTTTACCAGTTATTATACACAATAATAGTGATATTTTTACCATATATCAAAACTAGCTTGCATGGTTATTTAAATTTTTTATTTTCTAAATTCTGAGTTCTAACAAAATTGAACCATATGATGCACTTTTACAAATATTCACGTACAAAAATCCAGTTTGACAGCAAATGAATTTACAGATAGATCTGTCACATTATAATCTTTTATATTAGCTGTAATTAGTGGAAAAAATTGTTGCTTTTCGAAGTCTTCAAACCTCTTGATTTTTCAAAATTTAATATTGTATTTTTTCAAATTGGAGCATTAATTTAAAAAAAAAAAAGTAATGACCTTTTCTTTCTGCTGCTTTTGAGAGGCAGCATAAAAGTGTGCAAATTTAATAGTGAATAACTGTATTGTGTGGGGCATTTGAGTATAGAAAAGTGTTGGATAAAAATTTGCTTGAAAATAAGGTTTAAAGTTGGAAGTGCCTATTACTAAGCAGTGCCTACCCATTTATAGCTTCAATTTAATTTGTAGTTTAAGATCACCAAGAAGGGAAAAATGATATATTTTTTTAGTTTGTATTTCATATAATTTTATTATGACACAAAATAAATATTTAATTTTTTGCAGATGCATCACCTTAAGTTCTCATTTATTCTTGAATGCTACTTCTGTAATTTCTGTAAAAGAATGCATAAGGATGAGTAAATGTAAATAACAGGAATTTTAGGATGTTTATTTCTTCAGGAAAGAGATTGAATATTTTGCTAAATGCAATTTTTGTTGAAGTATTATTCAATTATATTATCTGCACCTCTGGAAAATTTTACTGTTCAGAAAGCAAAAAAAAAGAGGTACATTGGTATTTTTTCTGTGATACAGCATCATTATTTATATGTATCTGTTGCAGTGCATATGAAGTGATTAAGCTTAAAGGCTATACATCCTGGGCTATTGGACTTAGTGTTGCCACACTGGCTCAATCTATACTTCGCAATGGAATGGTGATCCATGCAGTCTCCTCTTTTGTCAATGTGAGTATTGCATTAAAAAGCCTGAGATACCTATATATATAAATATGCATCTAAAATGTAGGGCACTAAACTACCAAAAAGCTTATCATTGGAATACGTAGAAGCCCAGTCCAACATATTTTGAAAACAAATGGTTACATATAGTTCAACAAGAGATCAAATGACTAGTGGACTGCCTCCATAGTCGAGTGGTCAGCAAGCTGACTTCTCACGCAGAGGTCCCAGGTTTGATTCTTGACTGGAGAAATTTTTCTTTTATCAGTATTATTTCCAATCCCCGTGCATGTGTGCATGTGTGTGAGAGAGATAAATATTTTAACTCAACGTAAAGAATCTACAGAAGAGTTGTTTCTAATGCAAAGCCCTGATATGACCTTTGATGTTAAAGGGGGCTATATAAATGGGGAGGGGGGGGAATGACTAGTATTATGCTAAAGAAAAATAAGCTCCGTTTCTTCATCTGCCAACAATGAAGATGAACATCTTGAAATGCATCTTGGGGAAAAAATTAGTGTCCATAATTGACTCCATTTACCTTTGTAATAATTTAAAAGTTTCACTGCATAAATCACTTCATATACATATCTTATGATATTAGCTGTTTTTTTCTAAGTTAATACATTTAAGAAAGCAAATGTAGCATTTTATTACTAATAATTTGTGTTGATTGCCATTTATTGTAACATTTAAAATTAACATTGATGCATTTTATTAAACTAGTTGAGACAAAAAGTCAAACACTCATTAGTAGAATTTTAAATAGACCATTGAGGAAAAACTTTTTTAATTTTTGTGAAATAATATGCTTCCAAAGACTGTATATAACTCCAAGATTGTAGCAGTAAGAATTGGAGTCTTGGATAGTATAAACCAACTTAAATTTTAGATTTACTTTTTTTATTTTTCCTTACTTTTCCTTTGCTTCCCTTCCATCAAGTTGAAGTGCTACAAATTCACAATCGAAAAAGTATATAATTTAGACTTCCAGAATAAATGCAAGATGCTGATGAATTCATTTACTGCTTTTATATTTTGTATAAATAGGAGTGATTCTCTAAATTTCAGTTATTGCTTAAACTTTCACTCATCCAGGCTGTGCTCACTTAAAACTAATTCTCCCTGTTCACTTGATTAACTGTGATGTAATCTTTCTTCACAGGGCCTTCATGGCATTGATAAAGATGTATTTTTATCTTTGCCATGTGTACTGGGAGAAAATGGAGTACAAGAGATAGTAAAGCAGCCACTGACTGATGAGGAACGAGCAAAATTACAGCATTCTGCTAGTGTTATGAATGAGGTTCAGAGCAAGCTGAAAATGTAATTACAATAACTGAATATTGTAAAAATCTGCCATTCATAAACAGTATTGCTTCCTGTAATTTGAATTTGGGCTTTCAAGATGGACTATCTGCTGTTTATTTGGAGAATATTCAGTTTCACGTTGGTTTCAGAAGAATAACTTCTTAAAATGTGGCAAGTACATGTCGTACAAAAGTTTTTTGTAGCTAATATTCGAAGTTTCACAACAGTACAAATTGAATTAAGGAGCTATTTAAGAATCTGAGTGCATAAAGGCACAAATAGGGAAAAAAAAATCTCCTTTATTAATTAAAGATGTTATTGCATATTTAAAATGTGATTGTATTAACTAGCTCATGTTGCACCATTTTTCTTTTTGTTTTCCTGCCTGTTCCTAGGCTCAGAAAATAATTTATATAATTATTTTATAAAATACAATCTCTCAAACTTCATCTCTAACCATAAATGTGATGTATATAATAGACCATCTGCAATACCTCAGACCTTAATGTAAACACTAAATGGCTGCCATCGAGGTCAAACCAAGACCGCTGAACAATGCATTAGAAGCACAATACACCACTTTTGTAATTACTGTTACCCTGTCATAAAGAAAATACATATAGAGTATTAAAATTTGTTTCAATAAAGAAAACCATGAAAGAAGGGAATACTTCACATTTCCACGAGGAATCGAAATAGATTTGAGTACACTTAACCATATAAAACATTGCGTGAAAATGCTGATTCAAATCATGTTGAATTTTGGGTCCGATCCTCTTAAACAGTGAGATCAGAATCAGATTGGATCAAAACAATGATGCATGCAAACACCTCATTGTTTTGAATATGGTAAGGAAACTCTTGTTTTGCTATACTCGTGTGTGGTAGTCATATGTTAATGATTTTTATTTATTGTTCTGTAGCAGATTATAAGAAAACCACCTTTATAGTTTCTATAATTTGTAATATGTTCCCAAATATAATTATTAGCTTCAAAACCTGCTTATAATACATATAGTAACAAATATGTTTAATAGTTTTGTCAATGCAGTTCCAAGTTGAACAACATAAAATGTTGAATACATGTCCTCATAGCTTGCGTACTCAAAAAGATCTCAATTCGTATTGAATTTATCTTTAAAATACTGATTATATTGAGATGGAATTGGACTCTAACTGGTAACCGTTTTAACACTTATTTGTAATAAACATTAGAAATAATTTGTGACAGTATAATCTACATATAACAACAATGTTGCAGCTCTTATAAATGGTTATAAGTTACCTAGAGAAGCTAAAAGGATACATAAATTATTCTGAGTTATTTGCTGACCTTGAACTTTTTGTAATGGCTTTGTATAAAGTTAGGATGTAGATCATAAAAATATTCCTACAAAGTTTACATAAAAGCATTTAATTAGAGAATTTTTTGGGAAAATACTTCTTCCAAAGAGGTATGAGACCACATTATTCATGTGGAGTAATGATTTATTTTTATCGCATACTTAATATCATGGCCAATTAAGTCTGCAGCCTACACTCCTGTTAAGAAAGCACCAAATGGAGATTACTGTAAAGAAATGCTCTCTCCCAGAGGTTTATTTCCTGAATCTGAGCTACACTTCTATGAGTTGTATTTTGTCTTTCACTACTGGAACAAAGGGTGAAATACCATCTCTTTCATAATCTCACTTTGAAGCTCTTCTCTAAATCAGAAATTTCACGTCATTTTTCAACATTTTCTTGATCTCTGCTAAGTAGATTGAATGAAAATGGGTTCTATTTCATCTTTAGGCACCTTCATTGTGCGATAGAATGATTTATTAGGAAATATGTATGCTAGTCTCAGAGAATGATAATTAATATTTAATTTTGGAAGTATATTAAACTTGATTCAAGAAGTGTTTTATGGATAGGTACCATTGATTTATGTCACTAAAATTGTCATAACAGTAATGATGGGCTTATGACCAAATTATTTGGTGGGCATAATTGAAAGATTTGCTAAAATGGGTGAATACTAAAAACCATCCATGGAAATGCAATGCTAATTTGTGCATAAATGTGCTAACGTTTATTTATAGATGAAGTTCAACCTTCAATCCTTTACTTGAGCAAATGTTCTGATAACCCCTAGATGATGTCTTGAGTTGAATGCACCATATTCCCAGCAACTTGGCCCTGAGCCATCACTTTCTTATGTTAGCGTCGACAATATTATCAGCGAGGTGGTCCTATTGCACATTGCTGATCATTACAACTGATGCATCTACTTTGGCTTCAAAGATTTTAGCCTTTAATACTACTCTTCTCAATAGCTTTGTATTTCAATTACAACATTTATGTTTCTTTTCACAAATTAGGCTTCCATTCCTCTCAACAAATCATGGTAACTACTTTTAAAATAAGATAAATAGTGATCACTATTAAATTATTATTTATTCATTTATTCATTTTTTTGATAGCCAGTTGTGCACTTGACAAACTATTATGCACCTTTCCTAATACTGTTTAGGAGTTTTCCTCTTAAAAGTTTTTATATTGCCTTTTCTTTTCAATGCTAGCAAGTGCACCAATAGTACATTGAACAATAAATTCTGCAGTTAATTGCACAAAATTATTTACCAGCATGTTTGGATTAAGTTTTCATTAATTCTTGAAATACATTTAATACACTTTTTTTCATCACTTATCAGTTCCCTTTTAGGTTGGTTTTTGTAACTCGCACTCATTTTCACAACATGTCACTTATCGCTTCTCAAAGTAAATTGCCATTTTACTGCTTGTGTGTCCATACTTTCAATAACAACTCAATGTTGGTTAGTTGGTCTTTACCTGATTTCAAACGAAACTTAATGTAGAAAGTTAGGAAGAAACATTAAATCATTACTACCATCACTACTACCATTATAATTATTACTACTACTACTACTACTACTACTACTACTACTAACAGATTTTAAATAAGAGAAACACTCAGATGTTGTGAATCTTATTTTGTCTCCAGATTTATGGTAGTAACAAACCACCTGAATTGGTCACATTGATTCTAGGCATTGTGCAATGGTGTGCGAGCTGATGTATGTTGTCTTCTGGGATACTAAGTACCAACATTATAAATTTTGACCACATAAGCTTCTTTTATTTATTTCATTTGGGAGGTTTAGATATCAACTTGGTTTACAAGTAAAAAAGACATTGAAACTATAGATTCATTTCTTATTTAATCTGTATGTGAAGAGATCTTTAGCGAAATATTTTCGTCAAGGATTTATCTCAAACTTTAATGTTTGCTTGTTGGTTCTTATTTTCTCTTTACACTTGCATGGAAAATAACCATACAGTCCTGTTGCCCAAAGAAAAATCCCCTCGGGCTCTCCTTGCACCTACAAACTAGATAGATATATTCAAAAGTACCAAGTTCTTCAGTACGTGCACACAGGATTGGCACAAATTCATTTGTGCCCAAAAAATGCAGCTGGTTAATTATTTTAGGCAACCACCTTCACTACATTCATTGAGTTTAAATTTGTACAAAACAGCTTTATAGATTATAGCATTTTACCTGATAATATTATGGATAAATTAATTTCTGAAATTTTTGTAGGGAGGACACAGGTGTGCCCTTTAAGGACAGCCATCACTGTACAATAAAAAAAGTTTTGTCCTTAGGAAACTTGGTGTTTATAGCACCATAGTTGTATTTACATCCAGGTACACAACAAGAATGATTCATATCTATGCACATTAAACATAAATTGCTTTCACTTTATTTTATTTTGCACAAATAGCTTGCGGTCTCAAGAATGTGTTGTATTCTGTATACATTTGTTTACAAAAAACTTCCTGTGACACCATTTTGTTACATATCAATATTAGCTTTAAGGTCTGATAATATTGTAGAAGGTCTTGATATAATCAGTATTTTGACACTAGCATTAACACTGTGTACTTATTCATAATGCCAGTGTTGTCAACATCTGGAATGCAGGATATATTATATAATGTATATAATAAATAACAATCACTGCTAAGAATTGTGTGATTTAAGTAAACTCTGGTTTAAAACCTACTTTTATACCAAAGGCCAAACTTCTCATGTTAAAAGAAACAATTTTAGGAAACAATTTCACATTTGGATACCATTCATTTTTAAAGATTCGAAACCATTTTACAACCCTATGCATGCTACAGATTTTGGAAGGTCACTTTTCAGATATGTAAAAGATTATTTTCTTAGAATTTGTATTGTATATTACTGCTCTATCATATATCGGGTACTTTTTATATTTTTTCATTCACTTACAACAAATGCAGCTAGGTTATATAGGTAAACTCTCAATATTTTAAGCACATTGATATAAAACGGCTAGTATTTAATGTTATCTATTGCAGTATTTTTAAGCACTGTCAGTGTTAAAACAAGAGGATTGGAGGAAAAATGTTTAAAAAATGAATCAAGATTGATGTACACTTAAGTCTAATTTTGTGTCCTGTGGTGTTAGTGATTGTATAAAATTTGAATTTATCTCATTTTCTGTGTATTTTTCCTACTATTTCCTGCCATTACAGAGAAAAATAAAACTCAAACATTTATATATGTATTTTTATATGTAAGTAGTTGAACTTTGTACATATTCAAGATCGTGTACTAAAGAGCATAGGATGTTCAATAAAAACTTAGAATATATTAAAGAATGCCATTATTTGTGTTTATTTTTGTGTGGGTGTTTTGAATATTTGCAGGATAAATTAATGCAATATTAGCTTGCACAAACACAGATCTATTTGTACACACCCGTATAGCAAAATATGTTACACAAAAATTCTTTTTTGCATAGTGGTACCAGCATTGAATAATATGTTGACAGAATGGTATTTTAAAATTTGCTAATTTTGAATAATGATACCAGACACTGGTATCAATCAACACACTCCTTTAACAATGTCATATTAAAAAAAAAAAAATATGGTAGTAATATTATTTGACAAAAGTCAAATTATTTCAAACACTGGCTACTAGCGAGTTAATCTTCTTTTGGACAGAATTAAACTTGGCCATCCTTTTTTACTTCTCTACTTAGTATAGTACACAGAGATGGTATTGCATTCCACCCTGAAGTTGATACTGAGATTTCCCTGGAAGTACCTACTTGTTTTAGGGTCCCGTGAATCCAGAAAGAAATTTTTTAGAAAAAGGTCTGTATATCTTGTAACACTAACTCCAAAATGAAGCCAGTAAATTGCCAAAATTGGTTTTTAAAGTTTAGTATCTTCCAAGCATGCGACACAAGGATTTTAAGGAAAATCATACCACATTCCTGAAATTTTATTTTTTCTCAAAAATACCATATATTAAAGATGTTTACATGACAAAATGCATATTTTGATTTTTCTGGGAATAGCCTCTGAAGTCCTTCATTCTGGATGACCTTTGCAGAACTAGTAAACAGTAAGACATAGACAAAAACTTGCTGAACAAAAAAAAAATGTAGATCTTTTCAAAGCGCAAAAATTGTCATATATATTCTTTTTATGGAGTTGACCATTTCTGAGATAGTTATTGGTTCCAGTTTTAAAATGCTAAGCTTTTAACAATTTTAATGAAAGGGTGTTTTGGTACAGTGATATGTATGAATAGAATATTTCAGAGTTGGATTTGTAACACTTGAGCATCACTTATGTATAGTTTTGCCAGACTGGTTTCGAAGCCATCTAGGCTTCATTGTCAATGGTTTCCAACTGAATTTCTACAGGATGTTCTATTGAGGTGTGATGGTTCCTGGTGGCTGAGGGACGAACCGCCACAGCATATTTTGTGACATCAATTCAAAACAGTCTGGCAAAACTATAGATAAGTGATACTTAAAGTGTAAAATATCCAACTCAAAAATATTCTACTTAACAAATTCCTGTATGGGTAAAGTTTAACTCCTGGCCATTCAAGGAAATTAGTCACAAAGCAGCCAGTTTTTAAAAGATTTGACTATCACTTTAGCCTAGTGCACTCCCTTATTTACTTTATCCTTACAAGGAAGTGAGTAATAAGACCATTTCTGCAAAGTTTATCTTGATCAATCAGCATGAGGTAGATAGAATAAGCTTTTTAACAATTTGAACGTTTCTTAATAAATTATGAAACAAACAATAACTACAAGGTTCTACAGTAGTGGCATCAATTCTGGACACTTTTTAGTTAAATTGGCTTTCAAATTTTAATATTATATTCGATTATTATATTAAATTCTTTCAAGATCACTCTTATTTGATATTTCATAGCCCAAATGGGTTACCATAACACAGGTATTGAACCTTTTATCATAAAATGGAGATAATTTGGGCCTTAATGGGTTACTTTGATCCAACTTTGGAGAGTATATTATTTTATAAAGATGCACATTTATTTTTTTTATTTTGTACTGTATCCAATGTGAAAATTAGATTTATTACTCTCACAATAAATATATGTGTTCAACGTTTGAGAAATCTATTAATTTTGGGATTATGATAATTCAATACCATGAATACCATAATCTAAAAATAAATTTCCCCCAATTTTGGGCCCGTATTATATGAGAGTAAATAATTCATTGTGTTTCATATTTGATGTATAAAATAAAAAATTATAGCTCCAAAATATACTTTTCATTTTATTGTGCATCCAATATAAAATATACATTACTCTCACATAATAAGCGGGGCACAATATTGGGGAGATTGGGTATTTTTAGGATTATGGCGTTTATAGTGTTGCTTATGGTATTGAAATGTCATTATCCTAAAATTACTAAATTTTCCAAAATTTGACCTATATGTAATATGAGAGCAATAATTCCAATTTTCACATTGAATACAACATAAAATCAAATATATGTGTGTAGATTTAAAAATAATATATTTTCCAAAGTTGGGTCATAGTAACTCATTAAGGGCCAAATTAACTCTATTTTATGGTAAAAGGTTCAATACTGTATTATGGAAATATTTGCCAGCTACAATTTATCCGGTAAGAATAATCTGGAATGAGAATTGAATGCAATATTCAAATTTGAAGGTTAATTTAATAAAAGTAAATATATGGTCCAGAATTAATGCTACTACTGTATCATAGAGTTACAGGTGGCAGTGTGCCGCATAATCTGAAATAATTATTAAGACATAACCCCATGCAATTCTGCAATACTACATTAACCTTAAAATTTTAGTTTCATGATATTATGTTCATTTAACAGATAATAACAAGTTCTATTTCAGAGTTACAGGTAACAATGTTTGACAAATTGTATGCTTTCACAATCCGATACCACTGAAATTAAATTTGCCAACTTCTGGGAATTAGATCATCATTTTAAATGCAGATGAGTATTAATTAACATCTAAAACCAAATGAGTAAAAGGGAATTATTTGATTTATCATTGTTTATAACTGGTTGATTAGCTTTCATTTCAGTTTGAAATTACACTTCCGTTCCCCTTTGCTATTTGCCACTAATAGTGGAATTGTGATTTCTGCCTTCCTACGATTAGTATGATTTAGCTTGGATGCAAAGGATGCAGCAGCATTTAGAAATATCTTTACCATAAGGGTTAATCTCTTCTGAAAGCTATTCAGAGTCAGAGATGTCCCTAATTAAGTAGCTTATCTTTTGTCAACAGTGCTGAAATACAGACTTAGACTTTGGTATCCCTGACTTTCCACTGCATTTTGGAAGAAAGTAAACTAAACAATGCTATATATGGTATTATTAGATATTATGTTTTGATTATTAGATTTTGAACTCCAATATGGAAAGTATAACAGTAGGGAGGATAAACTATATATGAATGAAGCAATGTGAAAGTAAAACCCTAGGATTTTTATTACTTTACTTAAATCATCATAAATTCACCTATTGTGTAGAACTGGTGATCCAACAGGTATGACGTTACTTTTGATTTAAATGCTTGACTGTTTTTTAATATCTTCTAGCAATTTATTGCAAAATTTAAGTGCCATGTAGTTGAAACATTCTAATATGTTTTTGAGTTTGTTCTTTATACATGTATGTCTGCTTTTGCCTTGTTTTGTAATTATGTAATTATGGTTATGAAGAATCCTTTCTTTTTTTGGGTGGGTGGGGGAAATTATCTAAAGAAATGAATCAAACTTTTTCACCTATGCACTGAATGTTTATGGAGATCAAGAAAGTTCACAAGGATAGCAATCAACAACTACATAGCCTTCTAACCAAATTTTACAGCTAGAAATATGATAAATCCAAAAGCAAGCAGAGTAGAAAAAATATCAGAAAATGGGTTGATAACTAAATCAAGGAATATTTTGCCTGAAACATTAAAGTACTTCAAAAGGATATGAGATTAAACATCTGATCAAAGGATGATTGAAAACCTGAAGGCAAGACCATCAACCAAAGAAACAAAATAGAAATTTTGTTGTTGCAACTATTTTTAGATGCATTATACATTTATACATGTACATACATTAGGATTTGCAGTTCTTTGAAATATGGCTTACAGGAGGCTCTTTGACTGGCTTCAGCCACTCTTATTATTTTCTTTTGAAGTAAAAACAATCTCTTAAAATTGGGAGAGTTTCCCCATAGGAGAATGCCATCATTTATCGTAAATATACATAAGCAAAATATGCATTTCTAAGAGTGTTTATATTTACGAAGGTTTTTAATAATCTAAAAGTGTGGCATATGCTACTAAGTTTATTTGCTAGGTGCTCAGTATGTTTATCCCATTTTAAATTTTCACTGACCCAAACACCAAGAAACTTGTTTTGCTTTTGTGATTGATATGTCATTAAAACTTATTACTGGTTCATTTTCGTATTTTGTTGTGTGAGATGAAAATACAACTGTTTTATCAGTGTTGGCTCTTGGATAATTTTGGTTTAACCAATCCAGGGTTTCAGCAGTAGTTTTGTTGGCTAGCTACTGCAAAGTTTCAATCAACTCATTTTCTAGTGTGATATTTGTATTCTCTGCTTATTGAACTATGGTTTTAAAGTCATTTACATATAACAAAAACAACAAAGGACCCAAAATGGAACCTTGTGCAATTCCATGTTCTATGTTTTGTAATTTTGATGCAAAGGTAATTTCTACCAGCTGTTTTCAGTGCTCAAGATAGGATCTAATCCAATTTAGTGCCTGACCCCTTATTCCCATTTTTTCCAGTTTATTAAAAAGTATCTTATGGCTCAACACATCAACTTTGTGAATAAGAAAAATTTCTACAGGTTCTACATGTTAAACTGATTTAACATGTGTCTAGAAGTACAGATGAAATACTTGCAAATGGACATTTTGTTTTGAGGTTGTAATATCCACACAGTTGACCCTATTTATGTTGGGATTTTGATGAACTTAACATAATGTGACTTAATCTGATATAACTTGGAGTTTTCCTTCCCATTATGTTAAATTTGATGTCACATCAATCAATGTGAAGCAGTACCACAAAATAATAAAATTACCATTAAGTAAATGTATCCTAATTGGACTTTTAGTTTAACACATTTCTTAACTTCACTTACATTCTGTCATATTAAGTAAAGTACATTATAACCCCAGCATTAGGATTGCTGCAGAACACACTTGAATCAGATGAACGAGCTTCGGTGCACATCCCATGAAAAAAGTTTTGGTAACAGTGGAAGAGAACTGACAAAGAAAGCTAGAAGTGCATGGTTTGAATCCCAGCTATAACAATGAATTTTTCAAATCTTATTCAACTGCCCTCTATTGCTATGCTTATAAATGTAAACTTTTATGTAGTAATGAGATAGTAAAACAGATATCTCAGATATGCATGACAGCTGATAAGTCATCATAATCACATTTTTGAGAAACAAATGTGTAATTTGTGAGGGTATTAATAAATAGCTTCATAATAACAGGCTAAAGTCAGTCTGGGTGACCCAATTGGTTAAGTGCTAGCTTTCTGATCCCAGGGTCACAGGTTCTAACTCGGCCCATAGTGAGCATACTTAAAAACAACAGCCCCATGTCAGTAGATTTACTGACATCTAAAAGAGACCAAACTCCAACACACTGGTGGCCGATATAATCCTAGCAATTGAAGCATCATTAACAAAGAATAATTTTTTTTAACAACTAAGATGTTATGATTTATCTATTTACACTAGTAGTATTTGCAATAAAACAGGTCTGGCAAACATGGATCATGCTGAAAGTTTTTAGCAGTCTCTAAACCATTATTCCTAGGATGATGGAACTCTTTCTTTTCAAAGAGCAATTTTTTTCTACCTTGAAGCATGCCGCTTCTTCCTCTATTGGTTTTCACTTCTTGGTTTGAGAAAGCATAGAACAGGTCTGGGGAGCTTGTTCACATTTACCTGGGAATATTACCACCCCTTCCTAACCTGTGCCTGCTTAGCTGTGTACATGACGCATAACAACAGACAGTGATGTGTCATTGAAGATGGTACATGAGAATGCTAGTTACAAATTTTGAGTAGAATGGTAAATTGATTGTTTCTATGTTTAGAATGGGAAAAGGTTAAATATTTATTATGTTCCAAACAGTTGTTCAACATGAAAAATTATAAAATTAGATGGCATTACAATTGCACATATGCTAATCAACATGGAAAAGCTACACTTTCTGGTATGGTTATAAAAAATTGAACTCTACTAGTAGTGATAATGATCTAGTTTAATTGAAGAGACCTTCTATCACTACTGCATCTCTTTGTGTTTACTATTAAGCCTAATATTATAGGTAGGTAGGTGTTTTATTCATCAAAAGAATTGCAAAAATTCAAAGGCTTCATCAAGTAACAGATTAATAACACACTCACCATTTACACTAATATGTACACTATTCACAAAATGGAAATTGTAAACTATAGAGCTGAAGTATTACTTTTTTTCTCTTTTTTTTTTGTGGAAAAGCATGAGCCTAGAATGAAGTGGACATGAACTCGTCAACACTATAAACATATAGTTTAATAAGTGTTGCTTGATTTGATGTCTGAGCTGTTACGGTTTAATAATTAATCTCCAATTATCTGTTAATTTGTTGTAAAGGGATATGCTCTGAAGGCAAATTATACTGTTTTGATGATGGAGATGTAAATTTTGCGCTCCTCTGGTATTATAGGAATGGTAATCAGAAATGTTATTGAAATATGGCAGATGTGTATGGATAAAAAGAACAGTTTCTAAAATGTAAATGCAAGGTAATGATAGTATGCAAAACTCTCGGAACACTGGTTTTGTAGAAGAACTTATAGGGATCTGTTTGATAAATTTGTGTCCTGAAAAGGTGTTAGTGTTCTACTATAAGCCTGAAAAAAGGTTTGTAAAACTTCATTTGAGAAATAAAGACTGCAAGACCTATTTTTGTTCTTGGCCACTCACCTTTAAAATTGGCTAGTCCTGCCAGTGCTGTATTTTACAGCCAGACAACAATCTTAATAACCACCCTAAATAAAATGGGGAGACGTCATGCTTCCCTTCCATTTACCAGCTCCCCAGGGCTGGCATAAAATGTGCTGAGTCTTGTATTGTATTGTATTATCTTTATTCACCGTTTGGAAATTTTGTTACAATTTCATGGCTTTTATATAAGGATTCACAATATTTAACTACCAATTGATTAGACAAATACAGGAAACATATCTTAATAAATATATACATATGTACAATAATAACATTTAATATTATACATAGCTTCATAGCTCAGAGTAAGATGGGTCTCTCTCACCACAACTTTCAGGCAATGATTTATTTTAATTAACAAACAAGTCTAAATGTTCATGAATGCCATTCATCTTTGGTAAATGGTTTTAATGAGCCTACCCCTTTCAGGGCCACAGTTGGAAATTGGTTTTGCAAATTTTTAAGGAAGGTGTAACCTAACCTCATTCTAGTTACCCACTATTGGCTGTGACTCAAGTAAACATTGATGCTGTGAGGACAATTATCAAAGAAATCCACACATCACATTTAGTGATATTAAGAGGGACCCAATTATTTGGTTAATGGCAGCACAGAACATATAGGTCACAATTACTTGTGGCTTACAAAGTGAAGTGCCCTTTAGTGACTTTTTCGTATCTCAAGAAAAAAAATTGTGGACAGTATTTAACCTCAGACAAAGATACCATCACTGCATACAAAGTACTTATTCTAAATAACATATCAAAAGAAGCTTGGAATCTCATATTTTCTATATGGTTTCAGAGGGTGGAAACAGTGTAAGTGCTAATGGAGAGTGTTTTGAAAATATGTAACAATTGCAATTTTTTTTCTCAAATTCTGCTAAAAACTTTTGGCATAACTCTCAGCATAAGACATTTTGCACAAAAATTCTGACTTCATTTACCTGCATACTTACCATCTGCTCATGTCTGGAATAACTGAAATTGTTCACGTATATATAAATGAAACAGGAATTTCTTTTTACTCATTTTATTTATTTGCTATTAGAATACCTAAGACAAAATTTTACAAAACTATACTACTTAATGATAATGACTAGAGTAACAAAATTAAGAATAACGTTTATAAAATCTCTTATATTGTTTGGCTTTTGATAAACCTGCTTTATATGTAAGCAATTTAAGAAAACTTAAAAATAGATCCTCTAATATAGAAACAATAAATGGTAACCATGTCATCATACTTTCAGATCCTAGATCATTAAAGAAACAAGCAACAAAAAGAGGTAAGAAGACCACCATAATGTTGATTGTTTTATATTTTCTATTATGTATCTTCAGACACATTTCCTTCCTGTTAACTAGGTGTTACATATCATGAAAATAATATATTATATCATTATAAAGTGCAGAACAATTTTAATGTAGTTATACTGTCTGATTACGAATGTAGATATACAGCAAAGCTGAAGGTGTGTTTTATATGGAAGTGCTCCATTAATACTAGGAAGACCAATTTGTCATTTACATTGTATTAAAATTTTAAAGAAATATGAATAGAGAGAAGTTTAATGTCATGTTATTTCTATAGATGCCTATATATAGAGGTGTAGTCAGCAGGATGTGTTTGTTGGTGGGAACTCCCCCTTTCTAAAAAAAACAAATCTAAGATGTAATTCTAATTTTAATTCCTATTGCTGCACTTAATCTTCCTTCTTTTGTCTTTCTCTGTTTATGTAGGACTTACAAGCCAGTGCCTGGGGTGTAGAGGCTCCGGATCAGAAAGAAGCCAGATTGGGTGATCAGCCCAATGCTTGGTATGAAAGTGAGGAAGTGAATGATATGAAATGATGGTGAAGTGAAGGAAAGGAGAGATAATTATGGAGCAACTGGTGGGAGGAATGGTGGGGAAAATCTACCTAGATGCTTCTTTGTACACACATGCAGTCATCTAGGATCAACTCAGGCTGCCTGGGTGTAGTTTAACCACTTGGCTACTATGAGTAAGTATGTGATTTTTTATATTTTAATTCAGGATTAATTTATATTCATCATTTTATATTATATGAATAATTTAAAAAGCGGATCCCTACACATAATGCTCCTCAATGTGTTTCTGGCTGTGTTACTGCTTGGCAAGTGTATTAACTTTTATTATGTAATGTGAGGAAATGAGTAAGTTTATTGTTTCTCTTAAGGACAGATAATATTTTTGAAACAAACAAAAAATTAAAATAAATATTCAAAACCTTAGCAAATTGTTTTTGTTCATTAAAAGCTCCTGTCAGATCCAACATCACGAGTCCTTATATTTATATCTTCAATTTTTCTTAAACATAAGTCTACAGATTAATTGGTGTCCAGATCAATATTCAAAATATAGTACCGCTTTGTAGACCACTTGAAAAATGTATTAAAACTACTAAATCTGCAAGAAAAATCTATAAAATTCACAAAGGATAAAGAATATACTGGACAGCTATCATTCCCTTACCTCAAAATCATAAAAAAATAAAACTACAGGAAACCTGTGAATACCAACAGTTATCTACATAAAACAAAATAGTTACAACTCTGTTCCCTATCAGCGTAAAGTACTCAAAAGTTTTATGCACAGATTGGCTAATTTCCCCAAGTGTAAAGAAGAATATGACTGTAAACTAAGCAACATAATGTACATAACTAGAAAATGGATTCCATGCACAAACAGAGGACAAGAAAATAAATAGAGCCAAAAATAGAAAGAAGATCTGCATATTTATTCCAAATGAAAAAGAAAATAAAGAGTTTTGGGTAGTTCACATACCACCCAACAACTTTCTACAAATTCCAGAGGATCTTTAAATGACAAATCTTTAACTGGCTCTAAAAACAATTATTTCATAAAAAACATGTTGAGTTAGAAATTAAAGTTTTATATCTCACAGGAAAACAAGGCAGGAATAAACAGTTCAGCGCAATGACTGTGAAAAATGTGCATTGGAAAAACTAAAAGAAGCATAAAAGCAAGAGCAAAAGTATATCTCAGAAATATAAAACAAAACAAAAGCAACAAGACCAATTGGCGGTAGTTTTTGGAAAAACCAACATACCATAAAGAAATCTTAAAGTACTAAAAAGCTTAGCAAGGAAAACAAAAAAAAGAATTTTGTTAATATCTACATATGGAAGAACAAGAACTGCATTTTAAAGTTTGAAATTCTGCCAGGCAACCTCCTGATGCAAAAGTTCATCCAAGCTCTATCAGGGACAAGGTCAACCATTGTGATGGATGACAATGACAGTCAAACATGAACTAACAATAGAAGCACATAGCTTCAGAAACATGTCTTCCATTTAAATTGTGTGTATATATATAAAATGTATGCTTATATACTCTTTGTTATATGTGTTAATGTGATTTATTCTTTGTATTTTGTTTACCGCCTCACTAAAGGGCAGTCCCTACCTAGAGCAATATGCTCATTGGGACATTCTATGTAAATAAATAAATAAAAAATAAATAAATAAATGATAATAAGTGATGTAGTGTTACAAAAATTGATCCTATCACTATCACCATACTGAATTGTAAGTTCAAGTTACAATAAGTCTGCAAATATATTTGGTCTACTTTTGTTTATACACATATATTTCGTCTTATTGTTAACATTGCATCCTACAGCTTTTGAAGTATTTTGAGCATTACTATTTTTGGTACTCTGGTGGAAATTACAGTTTTGAATGGTTGTGCTGCAGCTAATTCTTCTGTCTGTTTCTATAAGTATCTATTTGGATTGGCAGTAGCTTTCTCAAGCACAAAATGAAAGGTACCAAAAAACCTTTCATTATAATCTCTGTTGTGAAAAATAGGTCTGAGAGAAGGTTATAAACCATCAGGAAGGTAAGTACAAGAGTAGTACCATGTTTGGCTCATTATTATAACCTTACTTGGAATTGATAATATTCTCCTCAGAAATTTTCTAAGCAACTAATTCTTTACAGAGATGTACTCCACAAGGAAAATGTGATAAAAATCATTTAAGAAAAATTATACTTTTAAAATACTATAACTTTGAAATAATTTGTTTGGTCTTCCTAGTGTTAATATGGAAATGTGTAAAAAGCTATGGAACTCAAATAGCATTCATAACAGAACTGAGGATCAGGGAGAGTGTTTGGATACTGAAAGAATTTTTATTCACAAAAAAAAAATGGGCCACTTAAAGGTTTGATAGAAATGATATGATATTTACATATCTGTTCCTCAGTCTTGATTTCTGCTTCTCCACTATACCTCCAGCCTATTACAACATTACAAATACAACCCATTTCTGCAAAGGAATTTAACATAAATAAGTTCCTTCTAATTGATCAAGTTTACTCTTTTAAATACCTCAATCTACAAAATCCAAAGATGGAAATTCTCATTATGATTCTTTAAATACAGCTGAAAAATCATGATATTCAGAATATAAAATCTGTAGCAACATCAAACTTTAGGCATTTTCTTCTTATTAAATTCAGTAAGTTTTCTCCAATAATGGGAATATTAAACAGAATAAATACAAGGGTGCATAAAATAACTACATATGTTTCAAGAAGGATAATATGATATTATGAACAGTGAATAATAATACAAACAGGCTGGAAAACAGAGTACAATTTTATTTTTCATGACTATGGTTTCACTTAATACGTATATAGGTGAGAGGTGAATTAGTGCAAATAATGTTGATATTTAGTAGAGGACAATATAGGTAAACATAATCTCATTTTTTCTATTTACTAATAGCATTGTCATAAATGAAGCACAAATTTCAGGTCTATTATGTTTTGAATGGTCTTGGGAAATATCTCTGCTGTGTTTACATACATCACATCACCTATAGTCTGGCAGGGCAGAGGGCAGATAAGGGTCGTCCATGTGGCCTGTTACAAAAATAACCAAAAATCTGAGAGTGGAAATAATAGTCATCCTAAAAATATTGTGAAATTTTCCTTGTGAACATAACTTACAATATATGTTTATAATTTTTATAAACATTGCATTAAGTTAAAGAAATGAAACTCCCTCCAAGAGTAAACTTTTAAAAGCCAATACATGTGGAGTAAATAAATCTAGTGTTATAGCAAGCACAGTTTATATTATATTTGGGAAGAATTATTTTATGATATGGTGATTATTAGTTACCTTCTCTGATTTAAAATACAGTTTATTTTAATTGGCATTTTATGGTGACCTTTTAAATCCTAATGAAAATTTAATTTATTTAATTAATTTCACCTCCAGTTAAATTGTTGAACCACACCGTGACTGTTAGACCACTCTCCTCTCACCAAGGTGGTTGGTTTGATCCTAGGCAACTTCATGTGGGATTTGTGGTGGAGAAAGCGGTGCAGGACTGGGTTTCCTCCTCCAGGTTTTCTGGTTTCCCCCACCATCACATTCCACCAGTGTTCCATCTTTATTCTATTTATCATCTTTGTCATCATCTGCAGTGCCTTAGTAGTATTAAAAAAATGTTAAATTGGTACTCTACAAAGAAATAGGAGGTATTTTTGTTCTCTTTATATATTAGAAGTGTAATTTTGTGATTCTCTATGATATTCGTATCAATACATTTCCAGATATTCTTGGAAATGGGAGTAAAATACTCAGCAGAATTTGAATTTTTTAACTTCTTAACCTCTGTAGATAATACTCCAAATTCTGAAAATCTTATGCTAACTGCAAACTTTAATATCATAAGGTCTTCACAGTTGCCATTAGGAATATGTCTGCTGATATCAATATTCAATGAAATAGGGTCAAAATGGGGGAGGTCTGAAGATGCAGGGTAACTCCATGAGCTGTCTCAGCTAAACTACACAGAGTCAAATTGGGCAAATGAGAGGATTCCATATTTACCTCTTCCCCTTATGCCAGCAACTGAAACATTTTGGACTTGCTATTGGATCTAAAGCCTTCAATTTGGTATTGGAAGTTATACTGCCACAATTTTCTACATTTACATGTTAAGTATAGATTGATAATTAAGTTCATTACAGCATTAAGAGAAAAGGTAGCATAAGCTACTTACTAAGTACAATTAAAAGGTTAGAAATTTTACTGCATGCATCTCTAACATAAGAACTGATGTTGCCTACTGAGAAATATTCTTAGTACTTGGATACATCTGCAATATTTGATAAATATCATATATTGTATCTGATTGTCATTTTTTTTCCATATCTTGTGATTTCTTGGCACAGCTGTTCCAACTCTGCTCAGTTAAGGCAGAGGGTACTCAACATTCAGCAACAGTGCTTGAAGCCTGGCTGGAGGAGGAGTCTGAGCAAAGGTCATAGTGCAAGGCTTGCACTAATCATGAAGTTGTGTCACATATCAGTACCAGTCACAAATATAGGTTGGTAAAATCAGCAAAATTAGATAACAATTCAAGTAAATAAAATGACAATTACAACTATAGATCAAACTATAAATTGGTTAATTGAATAATATTGTAGTCCTCGGGAATTTGTAATGCAGCGATTATGACTTAGACTAACACTAGATCTAGTAGGGATCACTTATTAAATGCTATTTTATATGCATTGTTGATCTCTTATGTTTATCAGAGCTATGATCAAATATGCTAAATGTCCAAAACCTGTTGTATTCTAGGGCATTTTCTCTGTTGCCAACAATAAGCAAGGCCAGCAATAAGGTTTATTTAGTTTGCATATTTAGATCAAAATACTTTTTATAAGAGTTCATATTTTACTTTCTCTACATGTATTATGTACATAGTGTATAGAGAAGGTAATGTATTCTACTCCAAAATTTGATACCAAGATTTCACCAGAAATACATGTTTTGAGATCCTCTGAACACAAAAACAACATTTTTAGAAAAAGTATGTGTGTGCATGTGCACATGTGTGTGCATATGAGGACAGCAAAAACAGAAAGCCTGTTATTTGGTATTTAAGTTTAGTATCCCCAAGGCTGCAACACCAAGATTTTCAAGAAAATCCCACCCACCCTAAACCACCCTACTCTACATGGAAAAATTGCCAAACATTTTGATTTTCTCATAAATGGTTTAATGGTTTTGATTTAAATATTGAATATTAAAGATATTAAATAAATGTATATCTTGAATTTTTTGGGGATAATCTCTGAAGCCCTCCATATTCTGGATGAATTTTGCTGCATTTTGCATAACTGGTGAACTGTAGAAGATAGACAAAAACTTACAAAAACTAAACATAAAAAAATGGTAGATTTCATTAAAACATATATTTATGTCATACTGTCTGTTTCTGAAATATTCCTCATTATTGGTTCCAATTTTAAAATACTTATACTTTTTCATGCAGGAATTTTTCAACTCTTGGCCACACAAAGAAACGAATTTCAATCACATGGCATCCAGCTTTTAAAATATTTGACTAATGCTTTAGTCTAGTGTATTACCTTATTTTCCTTCTACTTTACAAGGAAGCAAGTAATAAGATCATTTCTGCTAATGTCTATCTTGATTAGCATGATGGAGATGGAAGAATAAGCTTTTTGATAATAATTTGTAACAGATATGTACAGAAAGTCATATGAATGCGACTTTTTTTTTCCTACTCATACTGCAAATGCTGATGTAGGTCTCCCATGCTTGATGATTGCTAACTTATCCTTATATTTCAACTGTGATAAAGGTTTGTTCACTATTTGTTTAATTACACATTGTTTACCCATTTTGAAGAATTATTGCTGGCAACTGTCTTGGTACACTTACATAATGAGCTGAATAATACTAATACATGTATTCCAACACTAACACTCATAACTATTAAGGACTGTAACAGTATTTAATGATACAAAACTACAATTAAAACACATTGCTCTTTCAAGTTTTAAACTCCATGTGCTGTAGAGTTAAATCAAACAATTTATGCCATATGCAATTTTTTTGTGGAGTTAACCATTTGCAATACTACACTTTTCTCAAATGGAAAAACATGTTATTTGTTCTTATTTCTCCTGGTCATACAAAGAGAGTATTTTAAACCTTCACCTAGTAACTGGCTTTTAAAAGATTTGACCATCACTTTAGTATATTGAATTTCCTTATTCCTCCTGTATGAAGAATTAATACATAATCAAACCATCTTTGCTAATGTTTATCGTGATAAATGTGAAGTTGATAGAACCATTGTAAGAGTAGTTTGTTACATCATAGATAGAGAAAGTTATGTGAATGTGGAAAATCCAATTTTTATTATAACATTTTAATTATTTGTTCTTTATATATATGTCCTGCTTCTCCATTCAGAAATGATGGGGTCCCTATGTATCTATTTTGTCATTTTTAAACCTAAATAAAATAAGAAATTAGAACAGTAATCATCAGAACAATAATCATTAGCAGTAAGTTTTATATGTTTATTCTCCCAGGATTTGGAATAATTTTCCATGTAATTTCTGAATAATGTTTTTTGATAAAGAATTAGTTAATATTATTATGATAAAGGAAATTATTAATACAATGGGCAAATATATGTTTAGCATTATTAATTCAACCAAAAAGTATAAAACCTACTCTATGAACTCATATCTATGACAGCATTACATCTTGGACTTTCAACTGTTCCCCAAGATGCTTAAAGTTTGATGCATACTATAGGAAATGATTTAAAACATATGCCAATTATGAAAGTACATCACTTAAACTCTAAGGCTGTTTATCTCATAGTAAAAATATAGATGCTCATAAATGTTCAAATGATATCAATTCTAAAACAAACTTCAAAAATGAAGTTCCATATTTTACATTTTTTTGCATTCCTTACTTACTAATGAAAGCTCCAAGTAATAATACAACCTACAAACATTGAAACAAAAAGGACAAATGTTTTTGCTTCCTCTACATAGGTAACTACTAAATGTACTGAAACATTATTAAAGAATATGATTTTCACCAAAGCATCAACTTCTAGACACGTGTTCAAACACAGTCATTAAAAAAGTTGTTGCCCTTGATATAACTGTACATCTGAGTATAAAACCTCTGTTGAAAATCTTTACAAAAACTAATCTGATGATCTTGCTGCACTGCATTCTTGGACTCATTGGCCTTATTACAATTACAAATGCTTGAATCTGTTGGAATAATCAATAACATTTTTTCTTAATTGCTAGCAAAATTGATGTGATGAAACAGTTTCAAGCCCTTTAGAAACTTGCATGTTCGTAAGTGATCCTTTGTTTGATCACTTTGCTTGCAGCTGGTTCTTTGGCTGTCTAATGAATCAGTTTAATCTTATCTCTTGAGCTCAAGTTAACTTTTTAACTGCAATATATGTATTTGATCCATCCTACATGTCAGCATCTGTACACTTGCTCAAATGAAATCAGGAATCCAGCATAGCTGTTGACCTCATCAGAATGAAAGTGAAATTTTTGGCTTGTTGCCCCTGGTTGATATACTGCAGTCCCTAGAGGAAAAATTAAAGGGAGAGATGTTAATACAGATATGGCACAGCAAATACATGAATTTATAATTATAAATTTGAATTTATATTCATTTATTTTGGACTTCCCTTAGAATTAAGGAACTAGCACAATACATTTTTAATACCAATTACATTTAACACTTTGACGTGTACCTTCCTATTGTTTTGCCTGTGTTTCTTGTTTTTTTCCCTTTATCTTCACTTTTTACTTTTCCCTTCCCATTTACCTTTATACTTCACTTTATTTTTTAATTTTTTTTTTTTTTTTTTTTTTTTTGCATTTGTATAGCCCCCTTTTAACTTCAATGGTCATATTGGGAGCTTTGCCTTGTGAAACAACTTGTACTACTGTAGGTTTTTAGAATGATAGGTTAATCAATTTAAATTACTAAACACGCACACATTCACTCTCATATTCATACTTCAAGACTTTGTGGGGGATAGGGAATAATTAAAGTTTAGTTAAAGAAAATTCCCCACCTCAGCTGGGAAATGAACCCAGGACCTCCGGGTGAGAAGTCAACTTGCTGAGCACTTGACCAGAGAGGCTGTCTCACTTTTTATCCTTTACTGCATCTTTGCTGATTTGTCTATGCTTATGTTTGATTCCCATTTGTTTCCACTTTTCCCCTTCTTAACCCTTCAATTTTCACTCTTCACTTCCTATTTACCTTTTCACTCTTATCCTTCATTTTTGTTTTTATTTTTGTAACCCTTAGTTTATTCTTGCCTGTGTTCTTTCTTTTAACCTCTCTTCTCTTCTATCTTCTACCTTTTATTTTGTCTGGTCACACATCATCAGTATCACCTCGTGAGTATACATTTTGTGTGTGCACAAAAGTGTGAGAGTTGGATAGCCCTAGAAATTTCAATAGTTCTGCTCCATAACAGTTATAATTGTAAACAAGTTGACATAACAACAAAAACTATAACAAAACCAACAACAGCAAATATGTTGTTAATGATTATGCATTAAGCTGTCTTACAAAAGAAGGGGTAGTTTGTCATGGTTTGTTGCATACATCACTAAGCACAGAGTTCTAAGGCAAGAACAAAATAATGTGGAAATTAAATTGCAGTTGAGAATATGGATAGTCTGAAATATGAGGTTATGCACACAATGTACCTTACCTACCTCTACCAAAGTCGAAAGATGGCTGGATTAACACACTGTTACCACAATGGCACTGCATTAAGAGGTACAATGCTGAAAGGATTTGAAAGTCCTCTAGCGACCTTCATTTTTATCACAATGAGCTACCATTTGGTGTCATTAATGTTAAATTGTACTGATAGAGTGTGGAAAAATGTTAAATCTTTATGCACTCTTCCTAGTATGCACGTTGGCATGTATGTATTTGGCCCACCATTTAGACATGTGTAAAAGCTACTTAAAATATACACAACTCATAATGTGCTGCTAGTGATATTAATGCCATATTTCATTGAGTTGAGAGGAGTAGCACTATATTTTAAATTACTGCATTCATAGAAAAAATATTCAATAAAACCACAAAGTGTCAAAAATAAGGGTGTTCATTCAAATGCTCTTGTGCTCTTATACAGCAGCTCTCACTGTACATCATGGTGTATCTAATTCTGATTTGCTTCGCTGATTCAAATTTATATTTATAGAAAACAGTTTCTCATTACTGCATAGATGATCAACATATATTGTGAAAAACTGCAGTAGTTTATGTTGTACAATATGAGTTTCAGAAAATTAAATATTTAAAATATTGTATAGGTAGAGTCATGTCATAGCTGGGATTTCAATCACAGAACTCCTGGTCTTTAGCCAGTTGCTCTAACTACTGAGCTACCATGTGCAACCAGCTGCTGACCGGGAGATTGTACAATTCTGGTACCTTCATTTTTTATTTGTTAGCTGGGTTTGTATTTCCAGTATAACCCACCCTTTATGGTCTATCTACATTCATTTAGATCTTGAAGTTTATTTTGTTAAATGTCTAATATTGCTTTATACTGCTGTTAACTCAGGATTTAATATCTATATTATTTAATATTCGTCCCACTCTATCATCATATTTGTTTAGAGTTTGGGAGAATAAGAATTCAATTCCTCCTAATGTTCAACAATTCAGAGTCTTGTGACTTAATTTATTTTGTGAACATGTTTTTTTCCCCAGGAATATATTGCTGATGTAATAAACATAACTTTACTAGAAATATTTCTCATGGCTTTGTATAAATGGGCACCATAGCATTTATTATGTATTTGATGTTACCAGAAAGCAATCCTAGTTTTCTTGATACCACTTATTAACCACTTTCCACTATATTTGTGAGCATTTGGGGTTTAGCTCCAGGACAACAGAACAAGCTCCTGGTTCAAATTCTGGCCATAGCATTGAATCTTCCAGTCTGACTCTGCTTATCAGCTCCTATCTAAACAGGGCTTGTGTGGAAAAAAAACAATTAATTATCACTAATGTTAAAATATATTTGTTTAATGTTTTCCTGCATAAAATAAAATGCATCTCAATTAGGGAGAGTCACCTGGATAAGGCTCTTGCCAAGGTTTTGATTTTTCTGAGAAGACAAATATCAGATAACTAAGTTCCGGAATCATCTGAGCACCATTTCAACCATTTCATTCATCCACCATCTGATATGTACTATCTAGTTTCATTAAACATAAAAGAATATTAGAAAGTGAGCAACAAAAGTGTGGTCTTATCTTTTGTTATAAGAATTATATTCTAAAATGCATTATTTACTATTGAAATCGAAAAGTTTTTTTTTACATTATCATATTCATGGATGAGGTAACTTTCATCTCTTTCTCTCTCTCTCTCTCTCTCTCTCTCTCTCTCTCTCTCTCTCTCTCTCTGTTTTGCTCTTCTTGTAACTGCTTACATATGCTTCAAATTTAGAACATTTTAAAACTAAAACTACTGTTTTTATACTATATTTAATATGTGGGCTTATGTGATAAAGTGGGGGGAGAAGGATATGCTTTGGCAAGAACAGGCATGTTAAAACTAAAAGGGGATTATGACATTAATATATGTCCAATGTGTGGGGAAATAAAGAATCACTGCATTGTGTCCTTTAGTGCAAGAAAACATAGATATGCAGAAGGGAATTGAGATTTGATAAATGTGATAAACAAGTGACAGAGGAATTAGCAAAAAGAATGTTTAAAACTAATAGAAGAAAATTTATGATAGTGTTAACTCCTCAACTCCATGGCACAGCTCATAGAGAGCCTTGGCCTGCATCCCCCATCTCAGTCCACGACAGACATCATGGATGGGGTGCAGCATTGGGGGGCGAGGCGTGGTCAGCAGTCTTCAGGACCTGAAACTGCTACTTCTCCATCAAGTAGCTCCTCATTTGGCCCCCCAGGGACCTCAAGAGACCCAATCCAGGTCTCCCAGCAGGGGAAAAATCCCCATGCCAGTATTGGGAATCGAACCATTTCTCCCACTTGGCAAGCAGCTGCACTACCACTGACCCTTATTATATTGTGCAGAACATATTTATGAAAGGTGCATGAGAAATGGTATAGAACTGCGAAGCATTGCAAGGAAGATGAAATGAGGAGATGAGAGAATGGGATAATCTAGTATTAGATAAACAGGATTGTTATGTACCAATAACCAGGTTGTTAATGTGTATAAGGTCCAAAGGCACAAGCAACTCTCAAGGACAAACATTTTGATGAATATATTTAAGGAAAAAGAAAATAAGAAAGGTATATTATTGTATAACTGCAACCAATGTTTGTATTGTGATTTGTGATAGTAAATTCATTAATTCATATTATACTTAATGTTCAATAAACATTTTAAGTCATCATTGTTGAGAGAGCAGATAGTCAACCTGATAGAGGAGGATAAAGTTTCTCATAGGTAACAACTATCTTACCAAGGTTTCCTTCAAGAGGAAAAGTCTTGTGTAAGGATGAGAGAAGGAGTTCCTGAATAGTCAGCCATTTTAAGCCAATAATCATTTGTTTATCCCCATGTAACCTTGTGAGCATTGAACTAATTACTGTTGGCTCTAGTGTACACATAGGGAAATACTAAAAGGTAGTATGACCACAAAAATCTTCCCAAAGATCCTTTACATGCCCCAAAGTTGGGATTACAGGATTGTTGATCAGTGGTATATATCAGGTCTAGTGGGCTCTAGTATTGTTACTGTTATACCTAAATAACTACTTTATTGAATAGACAAATTATAAAAACAATTTTTCCTTCATTAATCATTACATTCACATTACACATATAAATTTTCCAAGAATGTATTAAAAATGTGTGCAAATTTGTTTGTAAAGCTCAATAATAATTGAGATAGTTTGATTTTGTGTCTTTTACACTATTATAAGTAACACCATTTCCATCGCAAGTGGCTATGTGGCAGCATTTGAAGGTGCCACATAACCATTTTCTAAATAGAACATACAGTATATTGTTTTATAATCATTCTTGAGGGGGGGAGATAGGAGAGAGAGCGAGAGAGAGAGAGAGAGAGAGAGGGAGGGAGTGGGGGATACATATATATTACATATACAATAGCCACAGTTATTCATCCAGAATTGAAAATTACGATAATGTTTCTTATGCATTAACATAGTAAAATTATGGGAAATTTGATGAAAAACAACATGTAGCAAAATACTTAGCACTAAAAATACAGAAATGCCATCTTACATGAAAAATTAATGGAGTCACATAAAAAGCCACATCCTGGAGTATGGAAATAATCGGAACATGCTCCTCCAAATGGAGTCCAAATGGATGGCTCCAGTTGAAACTCCATCGCATGCATCCTTATTCCACATATAAATGGATTAGGCCTGCAGAAAAAAAATACTTTACATCTATTGCTCTAACTTCAACAAAGTAAACAATTAACTCCTTTAATGGGAAGCTAAATATTAAGGAAAAGTTAATTCATTGCTTAGATAAACAAAAACCTAATAACCAATATTTGTTTCTTTGAAATCACATTCATATTAACAGAAAATAAACATATTTTCACAATATTATGAAGTTTAAATTTGAAACTAATAACAAGGAATATCTGAGAAATAGTCAACTCTATTACAAATTTATAGATGATATAAATTATGTGTTATAACAAGGTCTACATTTTTTATTTAGTAAGATTTTGTCTGTTCCTTACCATTTACCACTTATGCAAAATTCAGCAAAATTCATCCATAATCAACAACTCCTCAGAAGCTATTCCCAGGAAATTTAATGTATACATTTTATTTGTGAAGTATATGTCTTTAACATATGGTATTTTAGTCAAAATTGTTAGAACCATTTTTGTGAAAAACTATATTTGCAAAACTTTTGCCATGTAAAGGGTAGTTTGAGGCACAGGAATTTTGTTAAAAATTTTCATGTTACATCCTTGGAGGATTCTAAACTTAAAATACCAAATTGGTATTTAATGGTGTGTTAGTTTTTGGGCTATGCTATACAAACACACGCACGCATGCACACACGCATGCACGCACGCAAGCGCACATGCACACACTCACAAATCTTTTACTAAAAATGGACCTCAAAACAAAGGACCTCAAAACATATTTCTGAGGAAATCTTGATGTCAAATTTTTGGGTGGAATCCAATACCTTCTGCGTAGACTGTACATAGTATATTTTTTTTGTTTACTGCTTTCCATAATCACATAGGTAATTAACATAGAAGGATGCATACTCTCTATGTTCTTTTTTTTTAAGGCTGGGTTAAAAATGTAATACATGCATCCTTTAAACCAGCAAGAACTTAGCTTATGTACTTAAACTTTAATTTTCTCTTTAGCGCAATGGTAGCATGGCAGCTTACCAAGCAGGAAACATGGGTTTGATTCCCAGTACTTGCATGGGGAATTTTCTCCTGCTGGGAGACTGGTCTGGGGTGCACTCAGCCTCGAGAGGACCCTGGGGGATCAATTGAGGAACTACTTGATTGAGAAGTAGAGTTCCAGAGCTTTTCATGCTCAGCAATTTTTTGTTAGTTAAATATCTAAATCATGTTTAAGTTTCTTTGCTTACCTGACAAACTCATAAACACAATCAACATTTTCAGGATAAGTTTTGGGGTAGAATGGAGTATTAATAGAACCCCTCTTGTCCATTACTCTTGTGTAACATGGCATATCTGCCTCTCCAGGAATGTTGGAAATGATTGGTTCTTGGAATAAACCTCTACAGTTGTCCAATATTCTGTATTTCAGTCTATAGCGATATTTAATATCATCATTCTTTTTAATAGCAGAGCTGTGGAAGATAAATCGCATTGCTCGAGAGCCTGGTTGAAAGAGATACTGAACTGTAACAGAACAAAAACATACTGATTATCTATTAGCTGCAGTGATAACAAACAAAATTATGATTTCTTAAGTTTTAAGCTCTGTTTAAGGGGATACTATTTTGAAATTAGGTATAAATCTTGTGAAAAATGACATTTATATTCCATGATAGAATGAAATAGTTGAAACCTGTAATTTAAAAATGTGTTTTGAATTTTAATATTATACATACCATGTTTATATCAAATGGATTAAACATCTGGAATAAACTTATTTTTCAATTTATAATTCGAGAATTTTGGAAACTATTTATTTTAGCACATTTAACATTTCAGAATGTTTCACATTATGTAGTTTTCCCACAACTCTTCAAAAAGCTTTCAGGTTTCTTAGATTCCCAAAATACAAGCAATTAAAATGTGATATAAAATGTTTGCTTGGCACTGCAGCTTTCCAAGTGAAAGGTCTGGGTTTGATTCCAGGTACCAGCATGGAATTTTCATCCAGTAGGATACCTGGTCCTGGATGCACTCAGCCTTGTGAAGCCCTTGAGGGCCAATTGAGGAGCTATTTGAGAAAAAAAATTAGTGGCTCTAGATTACATAGACTGCATTAATCAGCTAGATGCTAATCAGCCCCCCTCACTATACACTGCACCCATGATACCTGTAATGGACAGAGGTGGAGATGCAGGTGCCGGGTGGTAGGTTTTAGCCTGACATTTTTGCCTCTGAGTTTAGTTTAGTTTAGCAAAATAAGCAAAAAAATAATAAATGAACTTTTCATCCAGAGGTCCCGGGTTTAATTCCCTACTAGGGCAGGGAATTTTTCTTTTACCCTATCCCTCACAGGGTTTGGAAGTATGTATGTGAGACTGAATGTGTACGAGTTTGAAGAAAAGAAAATGATTAAAAAATCCAACGTTCAAGAGCTTACAGTCAGAGGTTAAAGCCCCTGATATGACTAGATGTGACAGGGGCTACATAAATGAAACAATAAAAAAAAATAATTAAATGTCTGTTTGCTATAACCAGTTAATGATGTAGACATTTAAAAACCAATAGTTTCTAAAATGTTATCATGTTAAGCTTTTTAATTAATATCTGAATTCAGTCACAATAAATTAAAACAGAATTCACCCCATCAAAGTTTGACATAGGTTAATAGAATTTGGCTTTGAAATGCAATAAGTAAGAAACTGAAACAAATATCGAAATGAATTTTAAAACCATTGAAAGTTGGCATAAGACTACTTGGAAAATAAATGTTTAACTATTGGTTGAATATATAGTGTATACCAATAATATTAATGAAGTACAATTTTATTAAATTGTAAATTAATTTATTACTAAGACTATTAAAACTGGTGAGATTTAAAATTGTGTCAATACTGGTCAAAATTGATTACAATCAATTTGCTTTTCATTTAACTTAAGGAAGATTAATAATTGCTCACATTGTTTTAAAATAGGGCATGTGTCATGAAATGTGACTTCATCAGCAGATGTTTGGCTGCTCCCCTCAGAATTATTAGAAATGTACAGAGTCAACTGCGATGGCTAATAATTTCTGGTCAGGTAATCATAATATCTGCAAAGACATATGTCTTTTAAAATTGGTAAAGGATTACTAGGAATTAACAGGAACTATTAGGATTTAACTCTTTTCATTCATACGACTAACCAATACCAACTATGAACAAAAAGAGGAGAGTTAGGGGCTGGCCTTCTGAACTGAAGGTCATAAGTTCAAACCCAGCCCATATGATGGTTTTTAAGTGTGCTTAAAAGTGACAGCCCCATGTCAGAGCTATGGACTTTGACATACCGACAATTGACAATGTCATATGACTAACCAATAGCAGCTAAGAACAACAAGAGGAGAGTTAGGCGCTGACCTTCTGAACTCAAGGTCACAGGTTCAAACCTGGCCCAGACCAACGCTTTTTAAGTGTGCTTAAAAGTGACAGCCCCATTTCAGCATAGCACTTATATGATCCTGGCAATTGTCAGTGATGTTAACAAAAACAAATTATAAATAAAAACAAGAGGAGAGGGAGGCAGTTCCCTGTGTAGTTGAACATCAGTTGAGGAAGCCTATTTTAAAAGAATATAAGTGGAATTGACATGTTTTTAAAACATACCAGTATTAATAGTTTCACTATTAAATTACTTATAATTAATAAAAGTTTTGTTGAAATATGACACTCTGTTAAAGGAAATCCTTCTTTTGTACATCTACGTAGACAAATGTTGAACCAGTTTTTCTACTTATAGTTTCCATGTTACTGAGTTAAAATATTATTTCAAAATTGTACTGCACCTACAAGAAGAGCCAGTGAGATTGCCACAGAATCTGCTTCCCCCTTCTGGAACACAGGAATCCATTGCTAACCAATCTGTCTCACAGAATGAGTTATCTTCAGGGGTTTGCAGGATTACTAGATGCTCAGCTGTAACATGAAATATTCTTTTAGTTTAGTACCATTTATAAAATAATATTATACTGACAAAGAGGTCATTGTTGCATTGATGTCCAGATAGAGCTGAATCTTTTTATAAAGAAAATTTATGGTGAAAAAAAATACCCATGTCTTTATTTTCTGTCCCATAGGTCCCTATAGCAGTCAAAAACTGTAACATTTTAAGTGGCTGGCTTAAGGTCTGTATTCTGCTCAATGATCTGCTACCTGATACTATGTCAGGCAATGATAATGAACTTTGTCTATTCCAAGGTTACCAATATTTGCATTCAAGATTGTACTAGCAATGAAGATTTCAATAATGTTTAAATTTTTCCAAAAAAAATGGATACCTTCAAGAAAAATCTGATGTGTTCCATGTGTTACCTATTCTGCAACCAATTATTCTTACAAAGGTTTATGCTCCTATCTGCTACTGCTAATCAAGACAACATTTGCAGAAATGGTACCACTACTTAATTCCCTATAGGAATATAAGGAAATGCTCTAGACTAAAGCAGTAGTAACACTTTTTAAAAGCTGGTCGCTATGTGATGACACTGTAATTCAGTTCTCTTTGCATGGCCTGGTTTAAAAACAAAAGAAAGACAGAAGACAACTGTCCATTTGAAAAACTTATCAGTATCATACAATTTAAAATAATAAGAAGGAATTCTTAGAAATAGTTAACTCCATAAAGCATTTATTTGTCATAAATTATGCGTTTTGAAGACATACAACTTTTTTGTGCAGTAAGCTTTTGCCTATCTTTTACAGCTTACCAGTTATACACTAGTCATCCAGAATGAATGGGACTTCAGAGGGTATTCCTAGAAAATTGAAGATATTCATTTCATTTGTTATGAAAATATCTTAACATAATCAAAATCATTGGAGTTATTTTTGAGAAAATCCAAATTTTCAAAAACATTTTCCTTTTAAGAGATAGTTTGGGGTGAGGTAGATTTTACTTAATACCTTTGGGTTGAATCCTTGAAAGATACTAAATTTAAATACAAGTTTGGTATTTTCTTTTCTGAAAATTGTGGAGAAAAAAAAAACACACACACACACACACACACACACACACACACACACACACACCTACACCTACACCCCTACACCCCTACACACACACACACACACGCACGCACGCACGCACACACACACACACACGGCTCATTTTCTTAAAAATTATTTTTTTTTGTTTTAGGGTATCCCTTCATGCCATAGAAAGGAAAGCTGAAATATGCATATGTTTATTTTCAACCTATTTTCATTACAAAAAATCCCAGCCCAGTCTGTGACATCAATGCTAATGGTCGCTTGTGAATAAGCTTTAAGATACAAATCATTAAAACTAATAATTAAAAACTAATACCTTATCTAACTAAAATATGTTTTCAGGGTAGTTACGCCCAACCCTCTACCTAGTTTTATATAAACAGAAGCGCCTGCTTAATTACTTCTTCCAATCATCTCAAGTAGCTCAGTTATCAAAGAGAATGCTGCGGCCGTTAGACAAAATGAAATGTAGTTTTATTTATGGACGCTCCTTAATTACTGTGGTTCTCAGCGTCCCATTTTATTCTGGGTGTGAAAGACCGCTTAATTTTACTCAGAGGCTTCTTTTGCAAGGCTTAAGGTTCTTTAACGTGCCGTAAATCTACGTCACGGGACCAACAACTTTATTTCCTTTCCGAAGGAAGCCATGCTAAGGATTTTTAAGCCGAAAAAATCCATTGTCCTCCACCAGGTTTGAACCCGCGACCTTGCAGCAGTCAGAACCTAGCTAAGTACAGGGTGTTTACAAAATATTTCTGGTTAAACATGTAGTTTTTATTGTAGTTTCTGTATATAAGGTCAGATTGGTGAAATTGGACGAAAAATATAAAAATGTTTATATTTTTGTTTCTACTTTCTCTGTATTAGGTGCATAGTAGGTAGAGAAGGTATTGTATTCCACCCAAAATTTGTTGTCGAGATTTCAGCAGATTTCAGCTTTTAGGCCCCCTGAGTCAAAAAATCATTTTTAGAAAAATGTATATATATAATGTGTGTGTGTGTGTGTGTGTGTGTGTGTGTGTGTGTGTGTGTGTGTGTGTGTGTGTCTGAGAGAGAGAGAGTGCGCGCTCAAAAACGAAAAGTCGGTTAAATACCAAACTTGTTAAGGATCATCACTCTCTGCCAGATTTGAATCTGCAATCTTGGGTTTTAGAGGTTAGCATGGTAAATAGTACACCACCCGAGGCCGCGCCGTGGCCGAGTAGTTAGTCCGCTCGACTCTCACCTAGACGGCCCGGGTTAGTTCCCACGCGACCGCTTGTGGGACTTGTGGTGGACAAAGTGGCGCAATGGTGGGTTTTCCTCGGGTTCTCCGGTTTTCCCCGCCATCGCATTCCACCGGTGCTCCATCTTCATTCCATGTGTCATCAGTGTCATTGCCTGCGGTGCCATTTGAAGCAAAAGCAGGCGTTAAACATTACTAAAAAGAAACGGAGGGCGACTTAGGTATTAATCTTTCAATAATAAAATACTCTCCAAAAGCTTTATTTATTTATTTATTTAATAATTTCCATTCTTTGATATAGAAGTGCTATATTCACTGATGTTAGGTCCAGTTTTAAGTACCCATTAGTGATAATGTAGCTTAACGACCTTGAACCTGGTCATATCAAACGATGAATGAAATCGATGAAGCGATGCTCAAACGATTTCGAGGTCCATGGAGCTTAAAGTTACTCCACATTCATCTTCTCAGGATAAGGGAAAACTTCGAAAAAACTCTTTCAGAGTAATTCACCGTAAACGAGATTCATACTCGCGATCTCTTAAATGGAGGCCGATGCTACCCCAATACTATGTAGGCGGGCTGTACTCATATTGTTTAGAAAATAAATAAAACTTTATTCAGATGCGGACAGTTAAATTAGGTACTACTGTTTAGTAGTATAACTACGCCTTGCGGCAGCAATCGCCGAACGTGTGTTAATGGCTTACTTCGTGCTGATTGTTGGTGTCCATTGTTACACCTGCGGCGAGTTGTTTTGACATCGAAGCTGTGATTGTTTTACCTGTGCGAATGAACACGTGTGTTGACGTAGAAGCCGGGGATTATAATCAATTTGCTTCTTACTTAATTTAAAACAAGTAAAGATATTTATATATCTTATGTGAGGTGCGTGCTAAGAAAAAAAGAACACATTCTTTCACCTGGGTGGCTTTGTCACACCTCGGTGGTTTTCAGGTGTGCCTTTTTCTGGAAATTTCCTACCACGTAACCGACAGATATAAAAAGGAGAATGAAGCCCTGCCCAGTGTACAGTTTTTAACTGGGAGTGTATAACGGGAAATTCTGTTTGCTACCGCCGCAACGACGTCGAAAGGAAACTTATACAAGAAAATTGTTACGAAAGCATCGAAGCAGTTACTGTGAACAAATGAAGAATAAAGATTTGTTTGTTGAAGAAATAAACAGAGTCTTTGTTACAGTATAAAGGTATATAATTAATCACTGTTTAAAAGTGCTGCATTTATTTATTCATTCCAAGCTACACAACTGTTTTAGTAATTACTAGAGCTCGGTCCGGGGTCAGAAAATTGCTGGATTGAGGTTCGGTGCACACAGAGTATAACTATCTTGGAATAGGTGTAGTGTCTACAGGCCGTTTCGAAACGTGCTGCAATATCTAGCATTGCTCACTGCCTGGCCTTGTTCAGTTCCTGTTAGTAGATAAACCAGTGGACACTGAAATAAAGTGCAGATTGAAAAATATCGAAAATACAAAGGGGTAGGCTTTTGGCACTGAACAAAATTTTGGGTGATTCAAACATATTTTGAGTGAGAGGCTTTGAACAGAGCCATTTGTTTCCGTACAATAAATATGTATCTTGTAATTCACTGTAATGAATCTTGAGTGTTCATTGTCTTTTCAAAGCTCTGCACATTATCATCCTGATTTTTTGTGTGCCAAGCTTTATACTTTTATTTGTAAAAGTACAAGCCGTTTTTATTTACAAATCATATTATGCAATAATTGTTTTATGGTGTTCTTTATGAATTAGAACGATGTATATAATGTCAATACGTGTAACGAGCTACTTTTGGAACAGATTGTACCTTAACGTGTACATGTTTACGCTACAAACCCCACTCCACTACCCTCTCTATATACCGTTGACTACACTGTGTGCGCTTCGGAACCCAAAACCGAACTCTAGTATTACGCTCTTCAAGTCTTCTTTGCAATAGTAGGTATTTTTATGCTGCATGTGCATACATACATTACCATAGAACTTGATGCCACAATAGTGGTGCGATGGTCGAGCAATATCATAGCAGCAGTGGAATCCTGGAGGATAGCTGTCAGGGTAGTTGGGAGAATCCAGGTAGCCTTCAAGACCCTCAAGTCGGATGTAGCATGGAGTACTTTGTGTCTCCTCCGTGCCTGAAACAGTTGATTGAATAGTTAGGTACTTTTTATAATCTAAACATCACTGAGGAAAAAAAAAACACTACTATAAATGCATTGAGATTGATGTATTTGAAAAATCATATTATCAACAGCAGTTCATCAATCTACAAAGATTTTTGGGAGTCACCATATAAATAAACACTGCTTGATTGGTTCAGTAGAACCACACATTCGAGCTGGTTCACTCCAAATTGGACTGTGATTGAATTGTTTATTCTTCAGTCAAGTGACCATTACTTAGTTTTAGAATATTAGACATGTGTCAATCCTCAGGATCCTTATGATGCCTCACCAATGACTATTTGCAGATTTGTTCTGCTGAAACAGCGTCTTACTTCTTTGCATCCCACCACAATTAAAGACTTTTAGAAAATCTGCCAGGAGGAGTGAGGTAACATCCCCCTTCTTGTTCTTAGACCTTCTTCTACAATGGAAATTGCGCTGCAGAGTCATAGTTAAAGCCCGAATTCAGTCATTGATGATGTCCTTCATGATACCTGTTATGTCGTAGCTCACTTTCATTATTAGAGATCACATTAAACACAATTGGTTGTGAAGAAAAGGCATCGCGCCATGAAAAAACGTAAATAAAAACGTTCGACTTTAAGTGGGGCAACCCTCCGTAGTTTGTCTATCTCTATTCCTTGAGTGTAATACTGGACATTGGATTGGCAGGGTATTTTACCTATCTCAAAGTATGGCCGAACTGTGAAGAGAAACATTACAAGTATATATGGTCTCACCAGCGGAGTTGCAGTTAGGCACAGCTTCATCGAGTTTTGAAACAAAATATAGTATAATAAAAGCGCAGAAATAGTCCCTGATTAAGGTCATAGAAATAGTGAAGTCAGTCATATAAATGGCGTAGCAGATTCCAGTTTAGAAAATGCAAATAATTCTTCGTCGAACCCTAGAATGCCATTATGTATTGGTTAAGCCCTTGAACAGAGACGGTTCAATAATTTGTTTCAAAATAGATGATGTTGCTAAGGCAAGTTGGTATTACCATCGTGTACTCTCATTTATTACGCATCGCCAAAACAAATTTGGTACAAATTCATAGGTTAGTTTGGATTTGACAGGTATTTCAGTTAGTAGTTCAAGTGTTTTCGCTAAAAGAGTGTAGTATTGTTCAGAGATTGGCGATTTACTTTTGGATAGAAGAGCTTGCGAGGAGATAAAATGAATTTGGATGCTGTTTATGAGAACCTTTGGCCATCTATGACAAAATTAGATTCTGGTTCAACGTCTTTAAAAGTGGTCGAGCATTAGTTTTTAATGAGCAGCGCTAGGAGATCCGGAAGATGTGGTTACAGAGGAAATCGTTGAAAATATCAGCGTTATGATTCTCGTTGGTCATTGAACGAAAGTTCGCGAAGTAGTAGAGACCATAGGTGTTACGACGGGAAGAGAAATTAATATTTTGCAGAAAAGTTCGAGATGAGTGTTCGACTCGATGGGTGCCGCGATTGCTCACGGTTGACAACAAGCGGGTGCGGTTTTTACTTTCAAAGCAGTGTAAGGAGGTATTAAAGCGATATCCGGAGGACATTTTGCATCGAGCTGTCACCATTGATGACACCTAGATTCGTCATTATACTCCGGAAACTAAGCAACAATGGATTGCTTCTGGTGAATTAATTTCAAAGAAGGCAAAGTTGGCGAAAAAGTGATGGCGACAATTTTTTTGCGATGTGAAGGATGTCGTACTCATTACTTTCTCAGAAAAATGAGAAACGGTTGCTGGATAATACTACAGAGGCTGGTCCCGTAGCTCAGTCGGTAGAGCACTAGACGGCTGTGCGAGGGATCCCGGATTCGATTCCCGGCTGAGGGGTAGGGAATTTTCTATAGTCCAAATTACTCCCTACCTCCCTAGAATCTGAAAGTATGAATATAAGTGTGAAAGTGCGGGCAAAACCAAAGAAAAAAAAAACGAAAATTAATACACACAGCATTCAAGTAAACGTCATTGCCATGAGTAATTGTTCCAAAAAGGAAAACCTGCAGATAGGACCCAGAAGTTAAAGGAACAAAATAAAAATAAAATGGAACAAAAGTAAATAAAAATATGTGTTCAATCACATGACTTTCTTTACCTATTTTGTTACTAACTATTCTTATAAAACCTTATTCTTCTATCTACTTAATGCACATCCAGATAAACAATGGCACTAGTTAGTTCCACATATATAAGTAAGGGGAATAAAGGAATACAATAGTTTAAAGCTATAGTCAAATCTTTTTAAAAGCTATCCCTATGTGTAGCAATGGAGATTAGATTCGCTTTGCAAAAGTCAGCCATAAAATAATACAGAGCTGAAACGAAAATTGACTTCCCATTTCAGAAAATTGTATGTAGTTTAAAATTAAAACAAACTACAAAGAATATCTCGGGAACGATTAACTTACAAAACAAAATGTATATAACACAAATTGTGTGATGTAACGCGATCTTCATTTTTTGTGCAGTAAGTTTTCGTTTATGTCTTACGATTTACCAGGTGTACTAAAGTCGTTCAGAATAAAGAAGTCTTCGGATCCATTTTTAGAAAATTCAAGATATATATTTTATTTGTCTACAAATATCTTTAATATGCGGCATTTTAATCAAAATCGTTACAGCCATTTTTGAGAAAACCACCATTTACGAAAAATATTAATATAAAAGGTAGTTTAAGTTGGGACAATTTTTTAAAGTCTACGTGTCGCATCCTTGGAAGATAGTAAACCTAAATATCAAATTTGGTATTTAATAGCCTTTTCGTTTTTGTGCAACGTTGTGCCCAGACACGCACACATACACAAACAGAGAAAAACAGAGGACCTAAAAGCATACATTTCCGGTGAAATCTAGGACATTAAATTATTGGACGGAATACAATCTCTACTTACTATATACATAGTATGTACATCAGGAGGATAGGATAAACTGAGAGCAATTACAGCAAGCAAACGAAACCAGACGGTGGAAGGGAGCCATTGAGGGTCCTTAACAGTTCCCAAGCAGTTCATTTAGACGCGGAGGGTGCTAGGAACCAGGGGTCCGCACTTCAGGTCTGACTAAATGCCCCTTGTCTATCGACGATCCCTAATGTTATCCCATCGGCAAGAGCTGAATTTTCAAAGCGCAGTCACCTCCACGGGATGGTGGCACATCCTCATCCTCGCCGCCACCAACAACTCTGAAAGAGCCCGGCTAGATGAAATGGAGGTGAAATGTAGGGACGGAAAGTTCGGTGGAACGAAGAAACATTCGCAGCATTCGATTAGTGGCCCGGGAAGTCCCCCAAAAAACTCATGGGTCAGAGAGGTCGGCCGCGGTGTTATACAGACTATAATGTTGTTCAATGGTTCATTTTTATGTCCCCGAGTTGTTTAGCAGGTCAATCATGTAAGATTGGTTCCCTGAAACTGGAAACCGTTCGGAGAGAGAAAACCACTATTGTTATTTAGCGGAATGGACCACTTTTTTATGCACGAAAGTGTACATGTTAGTAACACCTATGGTGCAACACTTAACTCAGGATAAAAATATTTTACGCAGATATATGAAGATATTGTATTCCACCCCAAAAATTCGATACCGAGATTTCACTTTTCCGGTGAAATTTGAAAATCCCTGAAAAAATAGAAAATGTCTTTGTGTGAGTGCATGTGTGTGTGTGTGTGTGTGTGTCTGTGCGCGCGCGCGCATGTGTGAGCAGCATAGCTCAAAAACGAAAAGTCCGTTAGTGAAAAACAACTTGGTATTAAAGATTAATGTCTTCCAAGGATGCGACACAAATATTTTCAAAAACTTTTCCCACCCCAACTACCCTTTACATGGAAAATTTTTCGAACATCTGATTTTCTTAAAAATGACTAGCAATTTTGATTAAAATGCCTTATAAGGTCTTTCCATGACAAACAAAAATAATATCTTGAATTTTCTGGGAATAGCATCTGAAGACATCGTCATTCTGGATAACTTTTGTCTAACTGGTAAACCGTAAAAGATAGACAAAAATTACTACACAAAAATATATATCTTGTTAAAACATACAATGTATCACTCTTTTTCGTAGAGTTAACCTATACAAAGTATTCCTTGTTGGTTTCAACTACAAACTACTTAAACTTTTCTCAAGGGGGAAGCCAACTTTCGTTTCATTTCTTTTAGCTTACTTTCGGGAGTGCAAAAGAGAATCAAATATCAATTAGTGTATTCCCTTATTTCCCTTCTAAATTCAAGGAAGTAAGTAATAAGACCAATTCCGTTAATGCTTATTGGAGCAGCTAGAGAATGTATATGAACGGAACATATCAAAATTTTACTTTCTCTAGCCCGCATGTACAATGTACATAGTGGATAGAGATTTTTTTTGGTAGTGTTTAACGCCCGCTTTAACTACTTATGGCACCGCAGGCGGTGACACTAATGATACATAAATGGTGATGGAGCACCGGTGGAATGCGATGGTGGGGAAACCGGAGTACCCGGAGAAAACGCGCCCCAGCGCCGCTTTGTCCACCACAAATCTCACATGCGGTCGCTTGGGGAAGCGAGTGGTCTAACCACTCGGCCACGGTAGGCCCGGATAGAGAATGTATTGTATTCCACCCAAAAAAAATCGATGTAGAGATTTCACCGAAAATATATGTTTTGGGGTCCCCTGAGTCCGAAAAAAAAAATTTTTGGAAAAAGGTCTATGTGTCTGTGTCTGTGGACAGCATAGCTCAAAAACGAAAAGATTGTTAAATACTAAATTTGGTACCTTCCAAGGATGCGAAGATTTTCAAGAAAATCCCCCCACAAACTACCCTGACAATGAACAAATTTTCGAAAATTTTGAATTTCTAAAAAATAACGATTTTGATTAAAATTCCGTATGTTAAAAATATTTACATTCCAAATAAAATGTGTATCTTGAATTTTCTGGAAACAGCCTCTGATGACCTTTTTATTCTGGATGAATTTTGCCGAATTTTTCTTAACTGCTGAACCGTAAAAATAGGCAAAAACTTACTGCACAAAAAACTATAGATCTCGCCTAAACACATAATTTACGTGCTTTGCATTTTGGTTGTGGAGGTAACCGTTTCCGAGATATTCCTTGTTATTGGTTTGAATTGTGAAGTACTTATACTTTTCTCATACAGGAAGTGCTCGGTTTTTCTTTTGATCTATTCCTGGACAAGCAAAGAAGGGATTTGCAATGACAATCGCATAACGATAACAAAACATTTGACTATCACTTTAGTGTAGCGCTTTCCTTCTTCTTATAAGGAACTGATGATCTTTAGTAAGAAGTTTGTTTGTAGAGCAGTTAGAGAAAGTCATGTGAGTGTAACACATCAGTTTTGTCAATATGGATTAAATAGATAACTTAGCAAATATACATCCTAATAGCTACTTTTATACAATTAAAACAACAGTATTGAAATCTGCTACAATGTTGTTAAATTTCTGCTGAGTAATAATTGAGCAGCAAATTATTTGCATATAACGACGGAGCTATTAGTTGTACCATTTGACTGCAATCATACAAGACCCTGAAATTTAGCATGGCGCTTGCTGCAATAAAACTGTTGTCACCTGTCATGTAAAACGTTATGTTCGTAATTATACATTCTCTATGGCTCAATTTATTATTCACATCTCATACCTGGCCTGCTTGTCGAGTAATGTATGGCGTAGCCAAATTGGGATAATAACTTCAGTAAGTTAGCTTCAATCTTGGAACAGAGAAGGGAGATCCCAGCTTCCTGCTGTTAGCCAAAGGTTTCAAAAGTCGAGTCACAATGAATACTAATGGACGAAGAACAAAATCACTAAAAATATCTCCCGGCGTGTTACACTCTCATAATTTTCTCCACTCACTTTTCTACAGATTTTTCTCACAAAACTTCTTCTTACTTTTGCTAGCACGTATGAACAAATAACATAGGTAGAAAAGATATTGCACTCCCCATAAATTCAATACTGAGATTTCACCGGAAATATATGTTTTGATATTCTCTGAGTAGGAAAAAACAACAGTATTATTAGAAAAATGTCCGCGTGTGTATCTATAAACAGCATACCTCAAAAACGAAAAGTTGGAGACATGAGATAAGACGGTATTCAAGAAACTCTCCCCACCCAAATTTATCCTTTATGTGGAACATTTTTCGGACATTTTTATGTTCAAAAACCGCTCTAACGATTCTGACTAAAATACTGCAGTGTTTAAAATACAAAAATTTCTTGAAGATATTTTCATGGCAAATGAATGCATATCTTGAACTTTCTGGGAACAGTGTCTGAAACTGTCTTCATTATGAAATACTTTTTTTATAGCTGGTAAACTGTAACAAATAGATAAAAGCTTACTGCACAAAAAATGTAGATCTTGGTTAAATATTAAACTTAATATTCAAGTTCAGCATCTGTCAAGATACGACACAAAGGCTTTCTAGAAAATCCCGCATCTTAAACTACTCTGTACATGGAAATATTTTTCCAAAATTGTAACTTTCTTTAAAATGTTCATATAAATGTTAATTAAAATACTGCATTTTAAACATATTTTAAAAGACAAATAGGTAAAATGTAAATCTTGAATTTTCTTGAATAGACTTTGAAGACATTTCTGACATTTGCAAAACTCATAAACCATACTACAAAAATAATGCAGATCTCGTTAAAACACGCAATATAATTATGTTCCATATCTTTTCTGTGGAGTTAACCATTTCCTATATATTCCTTGCTGATGGTTTTTAATCTGTTTAATTCTTATATGTTTCTAAAATTGTAAGACATAAATGTTTTGTTTTCCTATATATTTTCTTTCTCTACACTTACTATGTACATAGGGTATAGAGAAGGTATTGCACTCCACCCAAAAGTTCGATAGCGAGATTTCACCGGAAATATGCGTTTTAGGGTCTCCTGTATCCGCCCCCTCAAAAAAGAGTATTCAGAAAAAGGCCTCTGTGTGTGTTTTTGTGTTTGCGTGTGTGTGTGTGTCCATATGTTCACGTGTCTGTGAAAATGATAACTCAAAAATGAAAAATCGGTAAAATACCAAACTTGGTATTTAAGTTTAATGTCTCCCATCACGAAGATTTTTAGAAAAATCCCCCCATCCTCTAAAAATTTAGAACACTTTGATTTTTTCAAAGATGGGTCTAACGATTTTGATTAAAATACCATATAATATACAAAATAATAAATATAATTAAAACAATAAATCCTAATCATAATAAAGTTATTAATAGATGCTTACGTTTATTCTAATTAAATTAGACTAGTAATACAAAATTGTTGACAGTATAAATATTATAAATAAAAAATAAGTCGAATAAGTGTTACATTTTATATTAAAGTAGTTTACATGGCAAATAAAATATATATTGTGAATTTGCTGGGAATAGCATTTGAAGACCTTTGTTCTGAATGAATTTTGAATAAATGTGAACGTAAGCGATAAACAAAAGCTTACTACACAAAAACTCGTTAAAACACATAATTTAGTCATATATATTTTTTTCATGTCTCATTTCTGAAATATTCCTTCTTATTGTCTCACTTTTTAAAATACTTAAAACTTTTCTCATACGGGAATTTGTAAACTTCTGGAAATGCAAAGAAATGGATTTCTCGCACATGGCAACCGAATTTTAAAAGATTTGACTATCGTTTTAGCCTAGTGTATTCCTTATTTGCAAGTAATAAGACCATTTCTGCTAATGTCTATCTCGATTAGTATGAAGTAAATAGAAGAATAAGCTTTTTTAAATTATAATTTGCTACAGAGATGTAGAGAAAGTCATGTGAATAGAACACATCAGATTTTTTAAAAGTATCTGACTGTCCCTTTAGTCTAGTATAATCCCTATTTCTCTTGTACCTACCGGTAAATAACTAATAAGATTATTTATGTTAATATTTATCTTCATTAGAATGGAGTAGATAGAATCGAAATAATTTGTTGCTGAATATGTAGAGAAAGACATGTGAATGGACATTTCAGAGTCTTATAAAAATATTTTTAGGATCATGGGGGCTCAAAACATACATTCCTGGTGGATTACAATACTTGTCCCACAAGACGAGAAAGAAAATATAATATAATAGGCGAACTTCTAATAACGTTCATATTTTGAATCACTAATAGGAATGTACTTGCAAGGGCCAGGTGACACTTGCATTTCGGTTCCACCTTCTCACGCACGAATGGAATGTTGCATACAAAAGGAAGTGTTGAACATACCACACGTGGTGCAATAAACTAAGATGGATGACAGGTGTATGCACTTTAAATGAGTCACTAGATTAATGCGGTTCTATTTGAATAATAATTAGTTTTAACGGCTTTTAACTTTCTCTAGCATGAGGTACAATGTAGCTAGAGAAGATATATTTCACCCAAACCTTCGATACCGACGTCACATGACTTTCTCTAGCTGCTCTAAAACAGACTTCTTACAAAAGAGTATTCTTCTTTCTACAGCATGCTAATCGAGATAAACATTAGCAGGATGTTCTTATTACTTAGTTCCTTATAAGCAGAAGGGAATTGAAGGAATGCGCTATGCTAAAGTGACAGTCAAATGTTTTAAAAGCTGTCGCTATGCGATTGTCGTAGCAAATCACTTCTTTGGTTGGCCAGGAGTAGAACAGAAGAAAAAGGACACTTCCTGTCTGAGAAAAGTATAAGTACTTTACAGTTGAAACTAATAACAAGAAATATCTCAAAAAGGGTCAACTCCACGAAAAAATGTATATAACATAAATTGTGTGTTCTGAAGAGATCTACATTTTTTGGGCAGAAAGTTTTTGTTTATCTCTTACGGTTTACTAGTTATGCAAAATGCATCCAGAATAAACAGGTCTTCAAAAGATATTCCCAGAAAATTCAAAACACACATTTTATTTGTAGAAATGGTTCTAATATGTGGTATTTTAATCAAAATCTTTGAGTTATTTTTAAGAAAAAAAATTCAAAACTTTTTTCATGTATAGGCTAGTTTGTGTTGGGGGGGTATTCTTGAAAATCTTCGTGATGTATTCTTGGTAGTGTTTAACGCCTGCTTTAACTACTAATAGCACCGCAGGCGGTGACACTGATGATACATGAATGATGATGGAACACCGGTGGAATGAGATGGCGGGGGAAACCGGAGTACCCGGGGAAAACCCGCCCATGCGGTCGCTTGGGATTGAACCCCGGCCGTCTAGGTGAAAGTCTAGTGGTCTAACCACTCGGCCACGGCGCGGCCATGTGGTGTATTCTTGAAATATATTAAAAAAAAGCATAAATATTAAGTATGGGCTATGCTGTCCTAAACACACACGGACCTTTTTCGATTTTTTGGACTCATGGGACCTCAAAACTTATATTTCCAGTGAATTCTCGACATCGAATTTATGGGTGGAATACAATATTTTCTCTAGCTACCGTGTACGTACATAGTAGCCAAGTGATTAGACCAGTCGTCTTTTAACAAGGTTCGATCTTAGGTGTCCGTATGAAAGATTTATGGTAATAGGTGGGTTTTCTCTGGGTTCTCCGATTTTCAGCGCCATTCATTCCACCATCATCATCTTTTCATCCATTTCACTGTCATTTCTTGTCATCTTCCTCGCTCTCATACCAGGCAGTGGGCCTGATCACCCATCCTAACTCTATTTACAGAGTCCGTCCCCTTCTCAACAGGCATCGACCCAAAGAGTTGGCTTGTAAATACTTTAGTTGTCCTTCGTAGCATAGGGGTAATATGTTAGCCTTTGGTTACCAAGATTGCGGGTTCAAACCCAGCGGAGGTGATGGATTTTTTCCGGCGTAAAAATCCTTAGCATGGTTTCCTTCGGAACGGAAATAAAGTCATTGGTCCTGTAGATTTGTCACACATAAAAGAACCCCAAGTCTGATAAAAAGGCCTCTGAGCAAAATTAAGCGATCTTTCACACCCAACATAGAATGGGACGCTGAGATTCGCAGCGATTGAATAGCGTCCATAAATACGGATCATCCAGAAAGTGACATAATTTGACATAACTAAATAATAAGGAAAGCTATCAACATATAACTTTGTTTACAAAGTTACAATATCATACTTTATTTCTCAACGCAAACGCCATTGTTATCAAGATATTTAGTATCACGTGGTACCGGTTTTTCAAACTCTTCCACAGCTAGAGATTTGAGCCTAAATATCACTGCCACTTTGAGGTCTTTTGGGAAATCTTTTCCACACAAAACGTCATGTACGGTATTCTAAATGAAACACGGTTTTCCAGAATTCTTTTATCAACATTTGCTTTCAACACTTCCATAAAGATTGTTAAACTTCCACTCTAGTCTTTGTTGTGCACACTGATTCTTCCTTGATTAGTCTTAAATTGTACGCCATTTCCTCACTGATTGCATTACTACAATACACTTGCGTTATTTACCTATTGAAATTAGATTGACCGAACATTAGGCATTAAAAAAATCTTATGTATCCCGTTCACATGACTTTCTCTACATCCCTGCAACAAATTATTGTTAGAAAGCTAATGCTTTTATTTACTTAATACTAATCGAGGAACAATTAGTAGAAGTAGTTTTATTACTTGCTTCCTTGTAAGTAGAAGGGAAATAAGGGAGTACCATAGGTTAAAGTGACAGTCAAAAGCTGGTTACTATGTGACTGAAGTTCCTTTGTTTGTACAGACAGGAGTTGATAAATTCCTGTATGAGAAAAGTTTGTTTTTTAAAGCTGAAACCCAGAACAAGGAATATCTAAAAAAATCACCTCCACCAAAAAAATTATATAAGATAAATTGTGTGTTTTAACGTGCTCTACATTTTTTATATGGTAAGATTTTGTCTATCTCTTACGGTTTAGCAGTTATGCAAAATTCCGTTAAATTCATCCAGAATAAATAGTCTTCAGAGGCTATTCACAAAAAAATTCAAGATATACATTTTATATGTCATGTAAATATCTTTAATATACGATATTTTAAAAAAAATCGTTAAGAGCCATTTTTGAGAAAATCAAAATTTTCGAAAAAGTTTCCATGTAAAGGGTAGTTTGGGGTGGGGGATTTTTCTCAAAATCTTCGTGTCACATCCCTGGAAGATACTAAACTTAAGTACCAAGTTTGGTATTTTACCAACTTTTCGTTTTTGAGTTATTGTATTCACAGGCACACGAACACACACACGGACCTATTTCTGAAAATGCTTTTTTTTTTTTTTTTGATACGGGGGACCCTAAAACATACATTCCGTTTAAATCTCGGTATCTAATTTTTGGGTGGAGTGCAATACCTTCTCTATACACTATGTACATAGTACGTGTAGAGAAATTAAAAAACGGAATAAGCTCTTTGGCGGTAGAAATGTACCGGTATAACATCGGCATTGAAAAACTGGTACCATGTGACAATATATGTCTTGACAGAATGGAGATAATGTTGATAAATGGAAAATTAAGACTTGTGTTGATACCTTTCGTTATTGCTTAGTTATGCCAAATCGTCTGGATGATCCTCGTAAAGCTCAATTAAATTTTGTAAGTGCTTGATACGAGGAGGGTAAATAATGAAACAAGAAGAATAATTTACAATCACTGTTGCTCATTCCCACGCTAAAGAGTCAAACACAATCCCATAGTTTGAATCGAACATGCAAAATACGAAGAAGAAGACAGTCTGAATTGCACTACAATTTAAGAATGGGCGAATAGGATTTACGAGCTGGAATTTCCTGTCGTCCCCCACTCGTTTCTCTGTAATAGAGTTGCTCTGTTAAACCATCAACCTCGCGGGCGAGAAGCAAAAATAAAGGCCTGCCCTTGATAAACAGTGCACATTCTCTCGTCTGCACTTTCACTATATCTTTATGATAAGGAATTGTAACTTTGTAACTCGCTACAAGAGGCCGAACCCACTAGACAGGTTCCTAACCGCGAAGTCACGGATTCTAATCAGCCCTGGTTTCTGGTTTTCTCACCTCCTCCCATAAATTATAGAAAGGAGTGGAACAATGAAGGATAAGAAATCACTATCTCAAAATATGATACATAAAACAAAGCAATAAGCTTTCATCGAGTGATCCAGTTCACTTCCATTCGTTTTCAAAGCGTCACTAAAACAGAGTGACGTATATTGCGTACCAGAAGGTTTGTTGGGATTTTTAAGGTGCTTTGCAGTTAGCGGTTTCACTTTCTTTTGTTTCTCCCTTCTCTTACACAAGTGCAACATTCCTAATATCTAACAATCTGACTGTATGCATTTGACGTGCATACCTAAATGACCCACAATGGAACTCAGTTGACATTGTTGGTAATGACAAAGAGCACCAAATGAAGCTATTGAAGAAGTAGAAATGGCTATAAAAATATAGGAATTTAAAATTAATATGCTCATATTTGCAAATGATATTGCAATTTTAAAGGAAAATTAGAGATTTATAAATGTGTTAATAAATTGGAAAACACACTAAGAAATAAACATCACTTAAGGGACACTGGAATTGAACTTCCCGTTTTCTGCTTTCTGTATAGATGTGTGTACGAACATGTAAGGCATTGCTGAGTACTGCACTTGCGACGTCTTCTGGAAACTTCCAATCATGTGACAACAGATATAAATAGGATAACAAAGCCCTCACCGAGTGCAGCGTTTTACCGGAAATGGATAACATGCAACAGTTGAGTGAGACCAACTGAAATCGTAGTGAGCTGTATTTTCCCCGCAGCGAACGTCAAAAAGAATCTATAAGGCAGAATTGTTACGAAAGACAGTTTGTGAAAATCCTGTAATCAGTTTGTGGAAATAGCTTTTAAGGGAACAAAAGTTTTTGAGATATCAATACCAATTTGATTAAAATAGGAAAAATATTTTAGAACATAAAAAAAATTCCATAAATTTAATAATGTAAATACATTACATAATCAAAATGTCCCACGCGTCTAAATTTTAGAAAATTGGTTGGCATTTTTTGAATTGGAACTTTGAACCATACACAATAACTTTAAAGTGGGATATTTCAACAACTCTAATGACTGAATTAATAACATTTTTTTTAACCTGTTAGAAACTTTCGTTTCTGAATTCAAACATTTTTCATTGTTTGAAAAATTACTGCTGGTTTTAAGATAATTTTGTTACCTTTTTATTTTTTTTAGTACGTATGCACATACAATGTACAAGTAGCTAGAGAAGGCATTATATTACATCCAAAAATTCGATATCGAAATTTCACCTGAAATATATCTTTTGAGGTTCCCTGAGCCCGAAAAAATCTTTTTAGAAAAAGGTATTGAACTTGGTATTTATGTTTGGTATCTTCTAAGGATGCAATACGATGTAATACGAAGATTTTCAAGAAAATCACCCACTACAAACTTCATGGAAATTTTTTTTAAAATTTTGTGTTTCTCCAAAATGGCTGTAATAATTTCCTTTAAAATACTGTATGTTAAAGATATTTACATTACAAACAAAACGCCTATTTTAAATTGTCTAGGTATAGACCTCGGTATACCTCTTTATTCTGGATGAGTTTTGCAGTATTTTGCATAACGTTTAAACCGTAAGTGATAGACTGAAACTAACTACTCAAAAATTATAGATCTCGTTAAAACACATAATTTAGTATCATTTATTTCTTGTACAGTTAAATGTTTTCGAGATATTTCTTGTTATTGGTTTCAACTTTAAGTCACCTAACCTTTCTTAAATGACACCATGCAAAGCGAACCTCCATTATTTCACGTAGCCACCAGCTTTTAAAAGATTTGACTATTGCGTTTGCTGATGTTATCCTTTATTTCCCTCTACTTTCAAAGAAGCAAGTAATAAGACCAATACTGCTAACGTTTATACCGATTAGCATGATGTAGATAAAAGAATAATCTTTTGTAAGAATAGTTTGTATGTGGAACAGCTGGAGAAAGTTATGTGAATGGAACACATCAGATTTTTAATGTCAAAATATATACGTGTGCACATTCTGGAAAAGTTTAGTTGTATTTAAACCCAAGCTGTGGCATGAAACACCTTGAAAGTGTGAAAATGTAAGTCGCGAAATAATTAAGCGCGGCGGACAGTTAATTAGCGTGAAGTGAGAAAATTCCGCTGTTGTGATCGTCGAAGTTACCTCCAGACGTTGTGAGACAAAGGTCAGCCGTTAGGAACATAAACCAGCCAGTTCATAGCTGCAACATGTAGAAACTTGGTGATATAAAGTGTAATTTATAGGTCCACTGGTAAACTAAACAGAGAAAGCTGAGTAGCGTGCTTCTCATTCCACCACTGAGATCTCCGCTAAAGTCCTTACCAGGATTCGAACACGTGCTCTACCCATCACGCTTTCCCAGAAACGATTCTTGCCTTCTGCAGGAAGCGAGATTTGAACCCGAGACCAGCCGAGGCACGAGGAACACCAACAAGCACACCGGAGCCAATCACAATATACGGTATTTTTTTTTATGAAAATCAAGCCATTTATGAAAAAAAAAAGTTTGCATATAAGGTAGTTTGGGGTGGGCGATTTTCTTGAAAATCTACGTGTCGCATCCTTGGGAGATACTAAACTTAAATGCCAAATTAGATATTTAACGGCATTTTCATTTTTGAGTTATACTTCCACACACACATGCACACATACTTCTTTTTTTGAATAGAATATAATGCCTTCTCTAACTACTACATACATACGTGATAGAGAAAGTAATAGATGATATCTACATTAAAACTGAAAAAAAAAAAAAAAAAAAAAAAAGGAATATTTCGGAAATGGTTAGCTTGATAAGTATATGTATTTTAACGAGATATACACTTTTGTGTAGTAGGTTTTTGTCTCTCTTATGTTTAGCAGTTATACAAAAGTGTTTCAGAATGAGGACTTTAGAGGCTATTCCCAAGAAATTCAAGATATAGATTTTATTTGAAATATAAATGACCTTAATACTGAGACAGGACATAGCCGTGTATATTATATTAATGATAGCTGATTAAGTATAATAGAAACATGTGTCAGGAAAACAAAATAATCAAGGGCATGTAAATAAGTTGAGATAATATTGTGTTAGCTTATAAGTTATAGAAAAGTGCTGAAGTTAGGAATTGGCTGGAATTTCTTTTTGATGTTTTACGCCCACTTTTATTACAAATAGCAACGCAAATGATGACATATATATTTATTTATATATATATATATATATATATATATATATATATATATATATATATATAGGTGGAATGCGATGGCAGGAGAAACCGGAGAGCCCGGAGAAAACCTGCGCCGCTTCGTGCACCTCAAATCCCACATGCGGTCGCTTTGGTCAGCGCGGCCATTGTTGGAATGAATTTGTAAAATTAGCAAGAACGCTCAGAACCGCGCCCAGCCCTTTGTATTTTAGTGAGGGTGAAAAACGGAAACGTCTTTTGTTGAATCAGGCCCCATTACTAGAGTCACGTATGCCGATGAAACTCGCGCGAAGTAACGGAGAATGATCACATGACAAAATTAAACAGACGAATCGAGTGATGGGAACCAGGTGACGCGGTGATAGACGCCAAAAGTAGCGCGAAAAATCTACCAATCCCGTAAAAGTAAAGGAGGACAAATCAGAGCACGCGCCCTTTTCTGGAAGACAGCGAGGGCAAAGCTATGTCCAGACGGGAGTGGAATGATTGCGCAAAGTGTGTAGTTTGAGTAAAACGTTGCTTAATGAAATAATATGCTAGGAAACAGGTGTATTGCACGATTCTGTAGAACCCGAAGCAAGGGGAGGACATTCACATGTTGATTTTCTATATATGCCTAAAGCTTCCAAAAAGTATTTGCAATTATAAATTCACTTTTGATTGTTTGATCGATTATAGTCAAAAATTTTCTCTTAGTGTCCTTTAAATATTAATAAACAGAAAAAATTGATTTATAGAAAACAAGGAAATAATAAAATACAAGTTAGACTAAATAGAACATTATTAGATGAAGCTTAAAAAATTGAATACCTAGAACTTTATACATTGTCTTTTTTTCTTTCTTAGTATATAAACATATGTATACATGTATATGCCTTGACAAGTTCTATGTTCAGTGGCTTCCTGGCCTAAACGAACCTACAGAATGCTTTCTAATCTAATCTAATCAAAATCATCTGACGGAAGAAGTAAAAAATAAATTATTAATACTACATATCAAGCAGGGAGGAGGTGTGTGGGAAAATAAAGATATAGGTAGGTATGGAGGTAGGTAGGTAGGTAGGTAGGTAGGTAGGTAGGTAGGTAGGTAGGTAGGTAGGTAGGTAGGTAGGTAGGTAGGTAGGTAGTTGGGTAGATAGGTAGGTGGGGTGGTAGGGAGATATAAATATGGTTGAGGAGTTAGGGAGGTAGGTAAGTGGATGGGGAGGTACGGATGTAGGTAGATGGGTGGTTGGGGGCTTTACCGTGACAACCAGTGACCTGACTACCCAGGTATGCAGGCGACCAATGGGTGTCCGTGGGGCTTTCAATTAGGCCGGGGCCGATTTTATGTGTATAAGGACGGTAAGTGAACAAATCACTTGCCTTGCATATAAAGACGGAAGTGGTTACGTCACTTACGCGCGTCAGCCCCCCAGGGGAAGACTACCGAAGAACTCGGGTCTACCAACTTGAGTCTACTAACTTTCGCTTAGGGCCGGAGGACATTAAGGCGTCTCATAACTCGCCCAGGCGTTACCGCCTAGACGTATCAAATCTCCCACGGAATCGGGTCATTGCCATGTCAATAATAATGTCCGAATAATCTCTTCCAGGAGGGGCTCGGGGTTAGAAGTGCTCGCACTAGAGCAACTGTGAGGTTGAAACATTCCCCTACGGGAGGGTGGGGAGGTAGGGATCTAGGGAGGTAGGTGAGTAGGTGGGAGGGAGGATAGTAAGGTAGGGGTGTAGGGAGATAGGGAGATAGGTATGTGGGTAGGCATGTAGGACGACAGGGAGGAGAGGTAGTTGGTTAGGTAGGTAGGAATGTAGGAAGATAGAGAGGAGGGTGGTTGGTTAGGTAAGTAGGAATGAATGGACATAGGGCAGAGGGTGGGTGTGTAGGTAGGTTAGTGGTTGGGTTCTTAGGAGATATATATGGGTGGGTGGTTAGGTAGGTATGTATGGAGTTAGGTGGCTGAGTAGTTAGGTAGCATGTAGGGAGAAATAGGGTGGGTGAGCGGTTTTATAGGTAGGAGGATAGGGAGGAGGGTGGGTAGGTGGATGGTTGTTATGTAGGTGGGTGAGTAGTTAGGGAAACAGAGAGGTGGTTGGTTGAACGGTGGGAGATAAATGGTGGATAGTTAGGTAGTCATGTAGAGAGATAGGGAGGGATGTGGGTGGGTGATTAGGTAAGGTAGGTAGAAGGATATGCAGGAGGGTGGATGGGTAAATAGTCATGTTGGGGAACAGGGAGGTGAGTGGGTGGTTAGGTAATGTGGGATGTAGGGAGGTAGGTAAGTTAGATGGTGGGTAGGTAGCTATCTAGGGAGATAGGGAGGGGGTGGTTAGGTAGTTCGTGGATTGTTAGGGCGATAGGGATGTAAGGATGTGGATATGGATGGATGTGTAGGTAGGGTTATATGGAGATAGGTAGGTGGGTGGTTAGGTAGTTGGGCATGTAGGGAGATAGTTCGGTCGGTCGGGCCGCCGGTGTGAGGGTGTTACCCGAATAAGATATTTACGTCATGTTACGTCATGTAGAACAACGTTTCCTGCTTCGAAGGAAGTAAAATAAACGTAGCTTGATGTGAAGTAGAATCCCGCTAAATCGAGGTGCAATCGATGATAATGATTTTAAGCAGCCAAAGGAAGAGATTATTTGCAATTGAATGTTATAGTGTTTAATAAAGCATTTTCTGATATGTACGTTTATATATCTTTCTCTACGCATTGTTCAACAAGCTATTCTTAGTACCGCAAGCGATGACACCGTTGATACATGGAATGAAGATAAAGCACCGGTGGAATGCGATGGCACATGCGGTCGCCTTGGTGAGAGGCGAGTGGTCGCGACTCGGCAATAGCGCGGCTTATGTGTGTGTGTATGTATGTGTATATATACACACACACAGAGAGAGAGAGAAATGCTTTTATTACACATTGCCTCATAAAGACAACGCGAATAGCGGACGACACTGCACTTAAAGTGACAATCAAATCTTTAAGAACTGGTCGCTTTATTATACTATATGGGGGTAGTTAGCATTAGGTGTGTTATTATTGAGAATAATGGATGGTAGTTTTATTATTGCAAGCCAGTAATGGCAGTTGCAAATCGTTGAAATCCGTTAGGCTAGTCGGGTATTTTAGAACATTGTACGCAGATGGGTAGCCAATAGCAGGTCTGGTTAGAGTTCTGTCCAGTCCATGCGCAGAAGGTAGCTTGACGTTTCTGGACAGAACACCCAGACAGGTTTAGGGTGATTCTCTGCTAACGGACTCAAGAGGATGGACGCGTGTAATGTCTAAGCTCCCATCATCACATGATGTAACTTCTGAACGCTGGTAATAGTAATGTTGAACAACATGTAATAACTCATAACATTTTGGAGTTCAGTATAGGTCGTGAGGTGAGATATGAACACATTTTGCGCATAGGGGAAGTTGCTTTCCTCTACTCCCTCTCTACAACGGCTGATAGGGGTAATAGAAGTGCCAACTTGGCGCGAATAACACAACCACAACAGCGTGCAACGTTAAACAATTATTGCGGTTCACATGAAAGTAATTGTTGGAATATATCCGTGGTTATAACGAAACCACTTTGTAAGTTAAAAGCCCATCGACTCCTTGAACAATTTTAATGGGACATTTTCGATCATCCGCCTCGGCACCCAGCGACTTTCACCTTTTCCCTGAACTGAAGACGTGGCTAGGAGGGCAGCACTTTCAAGCCAACGATCTTCAAAACAGCGTCAATGCTCATTTGAAATCATTGGCGGCAACATTTTTTGAAGCGGGCATTGCAAAGCTTGTGCACAGGTACGATAGATGTCTCAATCTTTTCGGTGATTATGTTGAAAAGTAACCATAAATGTACAAAGCTTTGGCAATAAAATAATTGTTTTCTAAGAACGTGGCTTTTATTTATAGCCTATCGGAGGTTGAAAAAAAAAAAAAAAAACGGACCTCGTACTTGCTATTTCACAGTTAATGTTAAAAGCATGATTTAGACACGCTGGTAAAAAATCTTATGTGTTCCTTTCACATACTTTCTTTATATATGTCACAGATTATTTTAAGAAGCTTATTCCTCTATGTGCTTCATACTAATCGAGGTATACATTAGCAGAGATGCTTTCTTACAAGTAGAACGGAAATAATGAAACATACTAGGATAAAACGATAGTCAAATCTTTTAAAAGCTGGTTGCCATGTGGATGAAATCCGTTTCTTTGCATTGCCAGGAGTTGATAAATTCCCATATGTGAAAAGTTTGAAATAGTTTAAAACTGAAACCAATAACAAGAAATATCACAAAAATGAACTCCACGAAAAAATGGCATATAATATAATTCGTGTGCTTTAACGAGATCTACATTTTTGTGTAGTAGATTTTTGTCCATCTTCTACGGTTTACTAGCTATGCAAAATCCAGCAAAATTCATCCAGGATGATGAGGTCTTCAAAGTCTACTCTCAGAAAAATTAAGATACACATATTATTTGTCATGTAGTTATTTCTAATATATTGTAGTATACTGTAGTTTAAAAAATAAGGAAGTACCATAGGTTGAAGTGACAATCAAAAGCTGGTTGCTATGTGCCTGAAGTTCCTTTGTATGGACAGGATTTGACAAATTCCCGTACCTATGAGAAAAGTATGTTTTTTTAAGCTGAAAACCAAAAACAAGGAATTTCTCAAAAACGATCAACTGCACGAAAAAAATGTATAAAACCTAAATTGTGTGTTTTAATGTGCTCTACATTTTTTGTGTGATAAGTTTTTGTCTATCTCTTACGGTTAGGAGTTATGCAACATTCCGTAAAAATAATCCAGAATAAAGTAGTATTCAGAAGCTATTCCCAGAAAATTCATGATATACATTTTGTCAGGTAAATATCTTTAATATACGATATTTTAATGAAAATCGTTAGAGCCATTTTTGAGAAGATCAAAAAGCTTCAAAAAAAGTTCCATGTAAAGGGTAGTTGGGGGGTGGGTGGATTTTCTAGAAAATCTTTGTGTCGCATCCTTGCAAGATACCAAACTTAAATACCAAACTTGATGTATAACGGTCTTTTTGTTTTTGAGCTCTGCTGTCCACAGATACACACACCCACACACACGGACCTTTCTCCAAAAAATATTTTTTTTTGGGATTCAGGGGGACCCAAAACATATATTTCCGGGAAATCTCGGTATTGAATTTTTGGGTGCATTACAATATCTTCTCTATATACTATGTAAATAGTACGTGTAGAGAAAGAAAAAATGGATTCAGGGGATCTAGAAACATATATCTCCTGTGAAAACTCCGTACCGAATTTTTGGGTGGAATACACTACCTAGAAACTAGTAATAGGTTTTGAAGTTGGCTCCCAGCGTGTCTTAAAGCTCAAGGTTGATTCCTTATAAACCCCCTCTATTCTGAAACTAAGCTTTTGTTTACTCATCTCAATTAAAACCAGTTTTCATAAACGCCTAAACACGTGCTTATGAGTTATGACCATTGTTGTAAGACTATTCGGTCGTCTCTTCTTGTTTAATTAATTAGCATTCTCTTGACTGCATCGCAAGTATAATTGCATCTTTATAATGTGTAGTATTATCTACAATCTACGTTTGTAACCTGAATATAAATTAATTAAATTCACTCTCTTGATTTATTATTCTATTATCAATTATATTGTTGCGTTTGGGTACATATTGTCTTTGAATGCCAACGTTTTCCACTTATTGAAGGGCTGTAATAAGGTCAACATTATTAGCTATCCTGTTTAGTTCATATATAGCTCTTAGTTTTAGCTATCGTTTTATTATCTACAAATAATAGCCTCGCCCTTTTATTCAAAGGATGTTTCATCGAGCAAGAGGTTGAGAAAGACCGACCTAGAATGTGAGTCAGAGGTTATGTGTTCAAACGATGTGACCAGGTGGCGCTCTCAGCTGTTTGTAGGCACGTACTCCAATCTAAATCTGAACCTCGGACCTTTCACTTGTTAGAACACCCTCTTACTAAATTATTGCATAAATTTCCTTCGAAGTCAGCGCTCAAAGTATGTATTTTTATTTTCCCTACACATACTATGTACATAGTGTATAGAGAAGGTATTGCATTCCACACAAAAATTCGATAGGTACCGAGATTTCACAGGAAATAGACGTTTTAGGGTACCCTGCATCCAAAAAAAAGCATTTTTAGCAAAATGTGTGCGTGTGTCTGTGAACATGATATCTCAAAAATGAAATGTCGGTTAAACACCAAACTTGGTATTTAAGTTTACTATCTTCCAGGGATGCGACACGAAGACAATGGGAAAGTTTAAATTAGAATGTTGATTTGGAGACGGAAAAACGGGAACTTTCAGTTCAAAATTCAAACTAATAACATAAAATATTTTGAAAATTGTTTACGATTTTTTTTATAAAATGTGTGTTTTAATGAGATCTATTTTGCGGCCCCTTACAGTTTATCAGTTAAGCAAAAGTCTAAAAATGTAAAAGACTTCTCCCGCAATCACCAGCTTCTCTTACCATGGGTTTTCCTGGTTTCTCCAGGTCGGTAGGCCAATTTTGGTGTAGCTCCTCTTATATCAGAAATTTGCTGTCCATCATTTCCTGTTCCGACAACTTTCTTTCGCCTTTTTCAGGGATGAACAGCCAGGCGAAAGTGAATTATGGAGTGCTGTGGTATGATTTACTCAAACATGACTCTAACGATTTTGATTAAAACACCATATGTTTAAGACATTTTCATTACAAACGAAATATATATATATATATTGAATTTTCTGATAATATCCTCTAAATGCCTCTCCATTTTGGATGACTTTTGTGCAATTGGTAAACCGTAAGAGATAGACACAAACTTACTGCTCAAAAACGTACATAAATGTCATATATATTTTTGTAGAGTAAACCGTTATATATTTCTTGTTATTGGTTTCAATGTTAAACTATTTAAACTTTTCTCCACCGGGAAGTCAACTTCCGTTTCATCTCTTTTGTTTTATCGCATGGAGCGATAAGTTTTTAGAGAATTTGATTGTCGCTTTAGCCTAGTGTATGCCCTTATTTTCCTCCTATTTACAAGGAAGCAAGTGTTAAGTCTAATTTTGCTAATGTTTATCTTGATTAGCATGACGTAGATAAAATGTTAATCTTTTGTAAGGAAAGTTTGTTTTTATAACAGCTAGAGAAGGTGGAACACATCAGAATTTTATACCTACAACAAAATGTACGGTTGTGTTATAAAAAATTCAGTTTGTTTACAAGAAATAGATTTTTATTTTATAGTGTTTAACGCCCGCTTTTACTACCAAGGCACCGCAGATAATGACACTGGTGATGAATGAAGATGGAGCACTGGTGGAATGCGATGGTGGGGGAAACTACTCAGCCACGACGCCTGCTATAAGAAGTAGATAAGCAAACTATTTGTGAATACCCTACGCTAACAAAAGACCATTATCACATTGATATTATAGATCGATTTGCATTATTTTAGTGAAAGTAGATCGAAAATAAAAATATCCGTGTCTAGAATTTCTCTAGGCAACACTTCGACAAGAAAAACGCTATTTGCAAATTAGAATTATTCTTAATAATATTTAATTCCTTGCACGTATGGGTATTGAAAAGATATTACGGAAAATACTTACAAAAATAACAATTTTCATTTTTTCAGTTTTTACTGCTACCAATTGTATGTTCAATTTACTAGTATATATTGAAGAAGATATCTATTTTATTCTACCTAAAGTTCTAAATATAAATTTGACTTTAAATGCGTGTTTCGAGGATCCTTTAATATGAAAACATTCTTAGAAAAAAACTGTGTGTGCGTGTGTGTGTGTGTGTGTGTGTGGACAGCATGACTCAAAAACGAAAGTCCGTTAAGTACCAAAGTTGATATTCCAATTTAGTATTTTCCAAGGTTGGGACACGAAGACTTTCATTCTAATAAATTCTTAGTTGTTGGCTATCTACATTCGGTATTGCGTGCGTATACTTGCAACTTCGGTATGGGAAAAGATATTCTCAGTACAAATTATATTAGGTTTGGCTTTTTTAAGTCATATTTAATATATTTGTGACTATCTAATAAAAAATACACTTGATTTCCAATCAACAGTTTAATAATATAGAAAAAATAATCCAAATTGTAGTCTTTATATCTACAATTTGCCTTGATCGTTTAACGGAAGACAGACCTAAAGTTAGTCGTTATAGCTTAAAACTATTTAATTGTTTCCCACGAATAGAGGTCCTATGGCAAAGAAATCCAAACACGGATTATTACTTTCTCTACACGTATTATGCACATAGTGTATAGAGAAGGTATTGTAATGCACCCAAAAATTCCATACCGAGGTACAGGTTTTGAGACCCCCTGAATTAAAAAAGCAGCATTTTTAGAAAAATGTCCATGTGCGTGGGTCTATGGGCAGCATGGCTCAAAAATGAAAAGATCGTTAAGTACTAAATTTGGTAGTTAAGTTTGCTATCTTCCAAGGATGCGTCACAAACATTTTTAAGAAAACCATCCTTTACATGAAACATTTCCTTTGAGCATCATTTCATGAATTTTATTCATCGTCCGATATAGGCAACCAGGTTAAGGAACGTTAAGCTACAGCAAAAAGAAACAAAGAAGGAAAATGTAAAAGAAATAAATACCAAGCTTGGTATTACCGACTTCAGTTTTTTACTCTTCACGAGCACACACGCACACATTGCAAGTTTGAGTGAGTAGAGAAAGTCACAAGAATATAAGATATTAGGTTGTAAGTGACATACAGAGCTTTGCCTAATTGAGTACCTTCAGTAGTCACAAAATGTTCTTGACTCTTGAGATTTAGAGCCATATGAGAAACCACTTCCATGCTATGCATGTTGTGAAATGGTATACGTAGTTAATGATGCATGCTGAACATAAACAGGGTGTATATATCGTGTTCCTTGATAACACTATTACGATCACTTTCACATTTCACGATAAAAAAAATGGAGCGTCGGCAAGGTTTACTCAGGAAGTTTTGTGTAATGTTACATTTTTTTCCTCGAGCAGGTTTTGCAGTTAACTTCTAACCTCTAGCCACTCAATCGACTTGAACCAGTTCTCTGTGAGACTTGCCTTCGCTTCCTTTCACTATTTTGTGTTTTTATTGCAGTGGTATAAGAAACAGCTTGCCATCTTTCCTTCTTCGTCAACTAGATATTTATTTCGTCAGCTTCCATTAGACTTTTTACTCTCTCTAGCACGTATGTACATAACACCTAGAGAAGGTATTGCATTTCACCCAAATATTTGATGTCGAGATTTCACCAAATGTTTTGAGGTCCGAAAAAAGTGTTTACTTTCTCCACTCTACTATGTACATAATGTATAGAGAAGATATTGCATTCCACCCAAAAATTCGATACCGAGATTTCATTTGAAATACACGTTTGGGGTGTCCTGAATAAAAAAAATCTGATGTGTTGCATGAGTTTCTCTACATTTCTGCTACAGGCCGCGCCGTGGCCGGGTGGTTAGACCATTGGCCTCTCACCTAGACGGCCCGGGTTCGATCACAAGCGACAAGCTTGTGGTGGGCAAGCTACGCAGGGACGGGTTTTCTCCGGGTTCTCCGGTTTCCCCCCCATAACATTTCACTGGTGCTCCATCTTCATTCCATCTATCATCAGTGTCAACGCCTGCGGTGCCAAAGTAGTAAAAGCGGGCGTTAAACACTATAAAAACTCTGCTACAAATTATTGTTAAAAACTTATTCTTCTATTTACTTCATACTAATCAACAAAAATAGTAGCAATGGTCTTACTGTTTCCAATTGAGTAGAAGAGAAATAAGGGAGTGATACAGGCTAAAGCGATAGTGAAAAGCTGGTTACTATGTACTCGAAGCTTTTGTTTGTATGGACAGGAGTTGACAAATTTCCGTATGAGAAAAGTAAAAGATTTATAAAACTGAAACCAATAACTAGGAATATCTAAAAAATGATCAACAGTACGAAAAAGTGTATATAGCATAAATTGTGTGTTTTAACGAGCTCCATGATTTCTATTCAGTACATTTTTGTCTATCTCCAACGGTTTACCGGTTATGCAAAATTGCGCAAAATTTATCCAGAATAAAGATGTCTTCAGAGGCTACCCTGAGAAAGTTAAAAATATACAGTTTATATGTGATCCAAATATCTTTAATATACGATATTTTAATCAAAATCGTTAGAGTCAATTTTGAGAACATAAAAAGTTTCGAAAAATGTTCCATGTAAGGGGTGGTGGGAGGATTTTCTTGAAAAATTTCGTGTCGCATCTTTGGAAAAAAGTTTGGTATTACACATAGACACACACACAGACAGAAGGACAGACTGACAGACACACACACACGGACATTTTTCTAAAAGTGTTTTTTTTATTCAGGGGGTCTTAAAACATATATTTCTGGTGAAATCTCGGTATCGAATTTTTGGGTGCATACAATACCTTCTCTATACATTAGGTACATAGTACTTGTAGAGAAAGTAATAAGCATTTTAGAACAAAAAGTACGGGTGGTGTGAACAACATAACTGAAAAATGTAAAGTTCGTTCAACACCAAATTATCTTGCGATACGAAGAATTCTTATATCAGTTATTTGTAATAAGAGCAGTCGAACGACTTTAAATATCAAAAAACGTAATAAACTTTAAGGTAGTCGATAGACACTTAACCTACTATAAGGCAATTAAAACGAGATTACTGTACTCTTAAAACAGGTTATGTGTATAGTTAAGAGTGTACACGCTGGTACATTTTCCAAAATAGGCATTTAAAAGAAGATATATAAGATATAATCTATTTGAATTGGCTATATAAAATTAATGTAAACTTGTTTTACCATGCATGTACTCTTCCTTGGTGGAAAATATTTTCTGACGATATTTCTAACCCAGAGTTCTTCATTTCTTTTACCTCCAGGCAGGTTAAAAAGCCTGCAACGGTTGGTACAATTCACTGCATGGCGTTTCTATAAAACCACACGCTAATTCATATCTAAATACACATACTAGCTATCCGCATGGAGATAAAATGGTTGATTTGGCAGCATTTGACGGCGCAAAGAATGACGGTACTCTCCAATATACAGTGACTCCAGTCGTATGAACCAGGGATAGGAGTTTGTCGGTTTCCATGGCCACGCTCGCTCAAGTGTCTCGTTTTGGTGCTTCGTGGCGCAGGGGATCGAGGGTTCGAGTCTCTCCTTGGGCTGGGGTGTGTGTGTGTATTAGAAGTGGAAACCAAAACGATTATCAACCGGAAAAACGAATTAAATATTAGGTAATGAGGAAAATGAGGAATTCAGCACCGGTGTTGCCGACAAGACTTCAGCATTGTATTTTTTGCATTAAAAAAAAAAAACCTTAAAAGGCTTCTGTCCAATACATACCGCAAACGAGGTACCTTGCCGAACAGTTTTGTGGCGATATGATTGTGTATTTAAAGTGACGTAAAATAAAATATAGTTAAAAAATTCTGATGTGTTCCATTCACATGACCTTCTCTACACCTCTATACCAAATTATTGTTAATAAGCTTATTTTCTAATCAAGATAAACATCAGCAGAAACAGTCTTATTACTTAGTTCCTTATAAGTAGAAGGGGAATAAGCGAATACACTAGGCTAAATCGATAGTAATATTTTTTAAATGAGGTTACTATGGGGTTGAAATCGATTATTTACGTGGCCAGGGGTTGAAAGGTTCTATATGAGAAAAATATAAGTATTTTACAACTGAAACAAATAACAAGAAATATCTCAAAAGCGGTCTACTTGTCGAAAAAATGTAAATGTATAACATAAAATGTGTGTTTTAACGAGATCTACATTTTTTGTGTAGTTAGTTTTGTCTATCTCTTACAGTGTGCCAGTTATGTAACATTCATTGAGAATTTATTCTCAGAGGCAATTCCCAGACAATTCAAGATATACATTCTATTTGTCATTTAAACATTTTAATATAGGCATTTTAATCAAAATGGTTAAAGTCATTTTTGAGAAACTCAATATTTTCGAAAATATTTCTATGTAAAAGGTAGTTGGGGGTTGGAAGATACAAAACATAAATACCAAGTTTGGTATTAAGGGTCTTTTCGTTTTTAAGCTATGCTGCTCCCCCCCCCCCACACACACACATATGCACACACGGACATTTTTATAAAAATACTTTTTTTTTATTTAGGAGGTCCTAAAACACGTATTTCCAATGAAATCTCGTTACCGAATTTTTGGATCCATTACAATACCTTCTCTATACACTAAGTACATAGTACGTGTAGAGAAAGTAATAATCCGTCACAATAGGGTATTGATCAAAGATACGTACTTATTATCTCGCCATTAGAAATACATAATACACATATATATTCTTTATATGGGTAGAGAAGGCGTGTGAACGGAACACATTTAGATTTTATCTATATATTCTCATTCTCTACAATTATGATTAAAATTATATGTAACATTTAACAGTTTTCGGAATTTGCCGGAGTGGCTCTGTGTGTTACGTTAGACATCAGGTGACGTCGAGGCTTTGTAAGGTTGATTTTTATGGGTCGCTTCGTAGTAGACTAAGGGAAGTTAAATGAGCCGTGAGTTTTGCCATCATTGGTTTGGTATAAGAGGTATGTTTTCACATTCCAAGTTTACCCTTTAGAGTGTTATTTAAAGTTTTCACTGCGTTTGTAATCAGATGTGTGTTTTCACATTCCCAGTTTACCCTTTAGAGTGTTATTTAACTTTTTCACTGCGTTTGTAATCAGAGGTGTGTTTTCACATTCCAAGTTTACGCTTTAGAGTGTTATTTAAAGTTTTCACTGCGTTTGTAATCAAGAGGTGTGTTAACACATTCCCAGTTAACCTTTATGGTGCTATTCAAATTTTAACTGAGTTTCCGTTCAGCTTCTGTACTCTCTCAAGGTAGATACTGGACGGGCTCAATTTTATTGTGTTTTACATTTTTGTGCTATAATTATGATATACTTTTCTTTTCCCTTTGGTTTATGTGACGTTTATTGCTTTTTCAACCACATACTTGGCAGGTAGGAATGTTTTGGGTTCCACGCACAAATTCAAGATTTTAATGAAACTTTCTGAATCAAAGAAAAATAAAAATGTGGGTAATTATTTACAAGTTGGGCCGCTACATCTTTCCGCTGCGGCTTATGCCAGTTTTGCACTCTAATGGGACCGGTGTGATTAGAGAGGGATTATGGGTGGGGAGATGGTTTAAAAAACTAATGTTGTACCCATTGCGCTGTTAGGGGTTGTTGGAAATATCGATAATGAGGTACTACCACGATATAAAATTAGGAACATACATTTATATACACACACTAACCTAAACGGAATGGAACCTAACCTCGCGCTAAATTTGAAATCCACAGGCTTTGAAATTGTCATCATAAATACAAAGTCAATCAATCGCACTTAGTTTCATTCGATTTTAGAGTGGCCGAAGTTCTGTATAGTAAAATTCCCTAAACAGCTGAATCTGCGTGAAACACACTTGTCATACATCAGCACAGCGTCTAGCGACATATGCCGGTGTTGCATTCCACAACACTGTTCACCTGCCGCAGACAATGAAACTCAGTTTTAGGCACTTTAGTGTGTAGTATTATTATATATTTACATTGCAAAAGTACTGCAAGACTTCTTTATTTATTTTCTACTCCTTCTAGGCAGCATACTTCATAAATATTCACAAAAAAGGATCGCTACGCGCACGTAATAAATTAGCGTTTAACTTAATTGCGGAGCTTTTCCGATAAAAAAAAAAATTGGTGAAAACGTAACAAGTATAAACCAAACTTACAGTCAAACCACAATTAGTTTAATTTCTAGAGGGGCCCAAGTTCTCTATAATTACCAAAATGTGATGTACTCCATTGACATGACTCTCTTTACATCTCTGTAGCAAATTATTCTTCTATCCTTTTCGAGCTCAATATTAGCAGAAACGGTCTTATTACTTAGTTCCTTATAAGTGGAAGGCAAATAATTGAATACTCTAGGCTAAATAGACTGTCACATGTTTTAAAATATGGTTACTATGGCATTGAAATCCGTTTCTTTGCCAAACGTTGACAAGTTCCCGTATGAGAACAGTTTAAGCATTTTTAAACTGAAATCAATAAAAAGGTGTACCTCGAAAACGGCTAACTTCACGAAAAAAAAAAAATATGACATAAATTGTATGTTTTATCGAGATCTACATTTTTTGTGCAGTAAGTTTTTGTCTATTTCTTGCGGTTTACCAATTATGCAAACTTCTGCAAAATTCATCCAGAATAAAGGTGTCTTCAGGGGTTATTCCCAGAAAATCCAAGATATACATTTTATTTGTGGTGTAAATATCTTTAATATACGACATTTTAATTAAAATTGTTACACCATTTTTGAGAAGATAAACATTTTTGAAACTTTTTCTATGTAAACGATAGTTGGGGTTGGGAGGATTTTCTTGAAAATCATTTTGCTTAAAGTGCTTTTTATATTCAGAAAGTCTTAAAACATATATTTGCGGTGAAATTTCGGTATCGAATTTTTGGGTGTAAAACAATACCTTCTCTATACACCATGTACATAGTAATAAAAATGATGTGTCCCATTCAAATGACTTTCTCTACATCTCTGTAACAAATATTGTTAATAAGCTTATTCTTCTATTTCATACTAAACATTAGCAGTAACGGTCTTTTTACTTAGTTACTTATAAGTAGAAGGGAAATAGGGGAATTCACTGGGCTAAACCTACAGTCACATGTTTTAAAACATGGTTGCTATGCTCTTGCTACGGCCAACTCCACGAAAAAAAGGAATATGACACAAATTGTGTGTTTTATCGAGATTTACATTTTTTGTGCAGTAAGTTTTTGTCTATCTCTTACGGTTTACCAATTATGCAAAATTCAATAAAAATCATCCAGTCTTTAGAGGCTATTCCCAGAAAATTCGAGATATACATTTTATTTGTTATGTAAATATCTTAAATATAATAGATTTTAATCAAAATCGTTAGAACTATTTTTAAGAAAATCAAAATTTTCCATTTTTTTCCATTTAAAGTGTAGATTAGGGCGGGGAGATTTTCTTAAAAAGTTTGCGTTTTTGGAACGCTATTTGAACTTTTTTTGAACCATTCGGTCACGGCTTTCTTAGCTACACAATAATCAATTAGTAAGACGGCAGAAGATTGTCACATAGCAAAACTTTGAAGTACAACATAAAGCATCTGTTCTGATTTGTATCGCTATTAACCTTGTCGTCCCTTTAAAACGCCTAAACTTAATGATTTGGTGAAATATATGAAATCCTGTAAATAAATGGGTTCTCCTCTTTTATGTTCTTTATAAATTCGTTTTGTTTCGCAATTGGCTTACCCTCCCCGTATGTAGGACTGACATCCCCCTAGAACTTACAAGCCAATGTCTAGGGGTCAAAGCCTGCCGGGCAGCCAACGGCACGAAACCACAGAATGAGAACCTGTTACGAGGGGTGGATGTTATGATAGGAAATGTGATGATGGAGCAATTCATGCAATGACTGGCGGCAGGCCGCCTAGATAGGAGGCAAGTGGTCTCAATAAACTAATACTGTTATGCGAATTTAATTTTAAAACAGGAAATGGAGATATATAAATTTAAAATTACAGTTGTTTGAATAGTTTATTTTCTTATGAATTGACACTACTACAAATAAAAACTATACGTTTGTGCGAAGTGAATAAACACGATGATTGTATCCTCTGGACGATTTGGGAGAGGACATTAAAATTAATATGCAATAACTTGAAAACTAAACAACTTTAGAAATTATATTAAAACAGCATTAACCCAAGAAGGGGGCATAAGCTATGTGATTTACACATGTCCAGAATTTTCAGTTCTTACACTTGATCAAGAACCGATTTCACCCGTTTCAAACTAGTTCCAAAATCTGTTAGAGCAGCAGAACCGATTTTCTGTCCTGTTGGAACGCCGCTTAGCTATTATGCAGTCAATTAGTTCAGAATCAGCTCCGAATCCTGTGGGAACCAACCTAACATTTTAAGATACTCATAATCCAGTAGGAATTAGACTAATGGTCTGCTCCAACTCCAAATTAAAATCTGTCCATCTTCGAAGTGTGTAATACACAGTACTACCACAGTCTAGTATAAACAGTCGCGATATAATGGAAGAATTCATCCGTTTGATGGCGCTCAATGCGGCAAGCAAGAAACACATTCAAAACAACTACTCTGCTTTGGAGGTTTCGAACTTTTTCTCTTAAAAGTTTAAAAAGATTATAGTTTATACCACAATGAAGTCTAATACCCTCTACATATTTTTGTAAGGTAAATACAGATGGCAAGTGGAAATAACTCGCACGAGAATTTATAACCCTGAGGACTGTAATACAAATTTCTTAGAGCAAACAAATTCACGTCATAATTTCACTTGTACCCTAGCATCAAGGTCCTAAATTTGACTCGCCAACACATTTGTTGCTTCCTTTATTACACACACACACACACACACACACACACACACACACACACATATGTAGTACCTATATACTTAAGTTTTCATCTGTCTGCCTCTATGGTTTTCTTACGACTTAGTTTACTTGTGTTAAGTTATAATTGCGAACACATTTACACTTTTTGAATTCTCTACAATTTAACCTTAAACGCTGCACTTTTGTAGACTTATACTTACTCTGATATTCGTAAGTTGTCAATTGTTTTATTCAATTAAGTAATAATTTCATCTTCACATGTTTGTGCTAGGCATACCTATAGGCGAATCTGAAGTGCTGTATGTATGCCTATCCGGAACAGGATTAAAACAATCGACATCTGTAGACACTTTCGATTCTTGAAGAAAGTTTTCTTTTTAGAGTTATTGGAGATGGTTTATTACACACATCGAATACAATAGGAACTGAATTTCACACCAACTTCTTCTCAGTGTTCATAAATGGACAGAATTTTATGTTATTATATAAGTACTGAATATCTTTATTATGAAGGACATCTCTTTTGCTATTTACAAGTCACTTCAATTAAAACAGATTATTATAAACAGTAGAGCAGTGTTACGTTATCTTAGTTTATTAGAAACTGGTTAAACTTACATGGTTAAGTCTTCATTGGGTGGAAACTCTTTGCAAAACGGCACGTGCAGCTACTGCTTTGTAATAATTAAAATTCATTTCCATCTATATGCTTCCATTCAGGATTTTTGAGAAATCTAAACAATTATAAATTTTGTGAATTCTTCTGGTTATTGCTGCATTTTATTGCTCTAAAAGCATTTCCATACGCTAGGGGCATTTTTAATCAAACGAACGAAAGCATAGCAGACGACAAGACTAATGTTTCCTTTTCTTGCTTGCCAGTTGGAGTGCTGATATCGCGTCGGTTGAAAAAAATCAAGCGGAGCTTCGCGACTACTGAGGACATTTAGGAATGCGCTTGTGGGGTGGAGCGCTGTTATGTTTACATGGTCATTTTTTTGGTAGTGTTTAACGCCCACTTATACTATTTGTGACACCGCAGGTGATGATGCTAATGATAACGTGGAATGAAGATGGAGCGATGGCGGGGGAAACTGGAGCACCCGGAGAAAACCCGCCCCTGCGCCGCTTTGTTCACCAAAAATCTCACGTGCGGTCACTTGGGATCTATGTAGAGCATGGTCAGGAGAAAGAGGGGGCGAAAAACAAGCCACAAAACGTGTGCTACGCTAAGGGAAGAGAACAGAATTTGACCTAGTTAACTCTGAAGTGGAGATCTCTTGTATACCCGTCTCACTCGCTGTGTCTTTAGCGCTTTTTTGTGGTACTGTAGCCTAAATAATGTTGCTTTACTTGCTGTAACTGAAGAACTGTCGTTGTTTTCTTCGGAATCCACAGAACTGATTAAAACATTTACTTCCTCTTCATCACTGCTATCCAAACAACTCCAGGCAAACAGCTCACAGAGAGCTTTGGCTTTACGTTCGGCCGCTGTGCCCCCCATCTGGATGGGGTACAGTATTAGAGCGTGAGATGTGGTCAGCGCTTCGACCCCGGCCAGTTAATGCGGTCTTCACGACCTGGAGCCGCTACCTCTCCATCAATTAGCTCCTCAATTGGCCCCCCAAGGACCTCATGAGGCTGAGTGCACCCCGGTCCAGGTCTCCCAGCGGGTACTGGGAATCGAACCCAGGTTTCCCGCTTGGCAAGTAGCTGCGCTACCACAGCGCTAAGGAGACCACCACTGCTATCCAAAACCATATTTATAACTATTCTTTCTATTTCTTCTTCTATCATAGCATACTGATGGCAGTATTCTTGTTCTATGGACTTAATTTTGACACGCACTTTTGCCCATTCCTCTTCAGTGATGTTAAAACAGTATCTGGTTAATCCTGAATATCCGACCAACTATTGTGAAATGTATCTCGTAATTGCACATAGTAGTGCTCCACCACTGGCAGAACACTGCATGCACACTTGCCTATGTATTACAAACGCGCTTGGCACGCGGTGACAGGCGGGATCCAGAACGCCTATGTATATGATAAACATATGGTATTTCAATTAAAATCGTCAGCCATTTCGGGGGAAAACTAAAAATAACAAAACTAAACACACATTCACCCACCCTCACACCTACACACCCGCGTGTAGGCCGCGCCGTGGCCGAGTGGTTAGAGATGTGAGATTTTTGGTGGACGAAGCAGCGCAGGGGCGGGTTTTTTCCGGGTTCTCCGATTTCCCCCGCTGTCGCATTGCATCAGTGCTCCATCTTCATTCATGAATGATCAGTATCATCGCCTGTGGTGCCCCAAGTAGTTAAAGCGGGCGTTAAACACTTCCAAAAAAGACACCCGCGCGTGCAAATCTTTCTTTCTTCGACTCAGGACACTCAAAAAGCCAAACAAAAAGACTTATTTCCAGCGAGATCTTGGAATCGAAAATATGGTTGAAATGCGTTTTTACTTTCTCTACTTGGTACATAGGTATTAGACGCCACCCAAAAATTCGATTAGAGATTTAACTGGAAATACAGCTTTTAGGTTTCCTGAATCCAAAAAAGCAAATAGGTTTATATGTGGCCGTAAAAACGCGACTAAAAACGAAACGTGGTTAAATACCAAACTTGATATTTAAGTTCAGCATTTTACAAGGATACGACACAAAGATTTTCAAGAAGTTCACCCTACCCAAAACTAAACTTGACATAGAAAAAGATCGAAAATGCTAATTTTCTCAAAAATGGCTAACGATTTTGATTAAAATACCGTTTATCAAAGATACCTACAAGACAAAATCTACTTGTCCAATTTTCTGGGAACAGTCTCAGAAGTCCTCTTCATTCTGAAACTTTTTTTCATAAATAGTAAACCGTAAATGTTACTATATAAAAAATCCGATATGTTCCATTCACATAGCTTTCTCTACATCTCTGCAACAAATTATTGTTAACAAGCTTATGCTTATTTTTACTTCATGCTAATCGAGAAAAAAATAGAATAGTCTTATTACTTGCTTCCTTGAAAGTAGAGGCGAAATAAGGGAAAACCATAAGTTAAATTTATAGTCAAAAGTTAACTATGAGACTGAAGTTCCTTTGTTTGTACGGACAAGAGTTGACAAATTCCTGTATAAGAAAAGTATAAGTTTTTCATAGGTGAAACGCAAGACAAGGAATATCTAAAAAAACGATCAGCTCCACGAAAAAAATGCATATAACATAAATGGTGGTTTTAACGTTTTCTACATCTTTTGTGAGGTAAGTTTTTGTCTATCTCTTACGGTTTAACAGATTTGCAAAATTCCGTAAAATGCATCCAGAATAAAGTAGCCTTCATAGTTAATTTTATTTGTCAGGCAAATATCCTTAATATAGGATATTTTAATCAAAATTGGTAGAGGCATTATTGAGAAAATCAAAATTTTCGAAAAAAAAGTCCATATAAAGGGTAGTTGGGAAATTTCTTGAAAATCTTTGTGTCGTATCCTTGGAAGATAACAAATATAAATACCAACCTTCGTATTTAACGGTCTTTTCGTTTTTAAACTATGCTGTCCACACACACACACACACACACACACTCGCACACATACACACTGGCACACACATGGACGTTTTTCCAAAAATGCTTTTTTTGGATTCAGGGGGACCAAAAACATGTATTTGAGGTGAAATCTCGTATAGCATTTTTTGGTGGAATGCAATAACTTCTCTATGCACTATGCTCATAGTTATATGCAATTTTTATACCTAATTATTTCCGAGATAATCTTTGTTATTGGTTTCAATATTAAAATACTTCAACTTTTTCATGCAGGGATTTGTCGACTCCTGTTCATGTAAAGATAAAGAATTTCAATCTCACACTAACAAGCGTTTAAAATATTTAACTATCACTTTAGCCTAGAATGTTTCCTAATTTTCCTTCTACTTATAAGGAACTAAGTAGGTAATTTCTGTTAATGTTTTATATCGATGAGCATGAGGTAGATAAAAGAATAAATGTCTTACTTAATCTACGCGTACTATGCACATATTGTGTAGAGAAGCTATTGTATTCCACCCAAAAATTCGATACCGAGATTTCACCGGAAATATATGTTTTGAGACTCCGTGAATCCGAAAAAAAATCTTTTTAGAAAAGTATTCGTGAATGTGCAGCAAAGTCCATTAAATACCAAACTTGGTATGTAAGTTCAGTATCTTCCAAGAAAACGATACAAAGATTTTCAAGAAACCCCCCCACCCGCAACTACCCTTTACAGGAAATTTTTGTCCAAAATTTTGATTTTCTTAAAATGCCTCTGACGATTTTAAATGTTGTATATTCAAGATTCTTACAGGACAATTAACATATATATCTTGAATTTTCTGGGGATGATCTGAAGACAACTTTATTCTGGATGAAACTTACATTACAAGAACAGTAGAGCTCGTTAAAGCACACAATTTGTGTTATACACATTTTTTTTCATGGAGTACATCGCTTTTCAGATATTTCTTGCTATTGGTTTCAGTTTTAAAGTACTTATAGTTTTCTCATTCGGCCATACAAACAAAGGAACTTCAATCACATAACAACCGGCTTTTAAAAGATTTGACTATCACTTAGCCTACTGCATTCCCTTATTCCTCTTCTACTTACAAAGAAGCAAGTAATAAGGCTGTTTCTGATAATTTTTCTCAATTAGCATGAAGTAAATAGAAGGATAAGATTTTAACAATTTACTGCAGAGTTGTAGAGAAAGTCATGTGAATGGAACTCATCAGATTTTTAATTTTTCTACACGAATTATTTACATAGTGTATAGAGAATGTACTGCACTCCACCTAAAAGTTCGATGCCGAGATTTCACTGGAAATATATGTTTTAGGGTCCCCTGTAACAAAAAAAAGCATTTTCAGAAAAAAGGTTAATGTGTGTGTTCGTGTGTCTGTGAACAAGATAACTCAAAAACGAAAAGTCAGTAAAATACCAAACTTGGTATTTGAGTTAGTATGTTCCAGGGATGCCACACGAAGATTTTGAGAAAAAAACCCGCACCCCAAACTATACTTTATATGGAACTTTTTCGTAATGTTTGATTTTCTTAAAAATGACTAACGATTTTAATTAAAATACCGCATATTAAAGATATTTACCTGACATTTAAAATGTATATCTTGAATTTTCTGGGAATAGCCTCTGAAGACTACTTTATTCTCGATGAATTTTGCAGAATTTTGCATAGCTGCTAAACGGTAAGGGATGGACCTAAACTTACCACACAAACATGTAGGGCAATTTAAAACACACAATTTATGTTATATATATATATATATATATATATATATATATATATATATATATATATATATATATATATATTTTTTTCGTGGAGTTGATCGTTTTTGAGATGACCCTTGTTTTTGGTTTCAGCTTTGAAAAACGTATTTTTTTCATACATAAAAATGAAATTTAGCTATATAGAAACCAGCTTTTGAATATCACTTAAATTTATGGTATTCCCTTATTTCACTTCTAGTTACAAGGAAGCAAGTAATGAGAATATTTCTGCTAATTTTTTCTGGATTAGCATGAAGTAAATAGAAGCATAAGCTTTTTAACAATAATTTGTTGCAGATATGTAGAGAAAGTCATGTGAATGGAACACATCAGATTATTTCTCAATTAGCATGAAGTAAACAGAAGAATAAGCTTTTTAAGTTGCAGAGTTGTAGAGAAAGTCATGTGCATGAAGCACATCAGATTTTTTAGGAATAATTTGTTTTAAAGATGTAGGGAAAGCCAGACTTTTTGCAATAAGAGAAGTATAAATGGTCTGTTACATTAAACCAACTTGTCAGGTGACTCAGATGGCCAAGGTTGCTGGGACTCTTAACCTGTCAAATAAAGAGTTACTAGTATAGACTCACCAAGACTCGTCTCACCTGGTCAACATTTAATATAAGGATACAAACCGTCACCTCGGGCTCTATCTAAATGCTGTCCATGCAGATTTGTAGACTCACGGGGAAAGAGCACAAGTCCAAACCCGGACTTCGGACTAAAGGTCAATAACGTCAGGGTTTTTAGAAACGGAACTACAACCGGTAGCACCTGGTATCTAATAGGCTTTGATTTCTTGCTTTATTACTAACTGCCCAAGGCTAATTGTTAGTACTGGGATCTGAATCTCGGTAAATCTCCACTTGCAAGTAATTTGTATTCTCTCTACACGTACCATGGACATAGTGTATAGAAAAGTATTGTATTGCACCCAAGAGCTCGATACAGAGATTTCATCGGATCCCCCTGAATCCCAAAAAACGCATTTTTAGAAAAAGGTCCGTGTGTGTCTGTGAACAGCATAGCTCAAAAGACCGTTAAATACCAAACTTGGTATTTAAGTTTGATATCTTCCAAGGATGCGACACGGACTTTTTTTCATGAAAATCCCCTCACCCGCCACTAACCTTTACATGGAAAAATTTTCGAAAATTTTGATTTTCTCAAATGACTAACGATTTTAATTAAGGGATCGTATATTAAAGACACTTACATGTGGAAATAACTTCTGAAGACATCTTTATTCTAGATGAAATTTACGAAATTTTGCATAGCTGGTAAACCGCAAGAGATAGACAAAACTTACTATACACACTTATAGAACTCGTTAAAACACAGTTTATGTTATAAACATTATATTCGTGGAGTTGACCAGTTTTGAGATATTCCTTGTTAATGGTTTCAGCTTTAAAATACTATACATATCTCATATGAGACTTGGTCAACTTCTGGCCATGAGATATTCCTTGTTCATGGTTTCAGTTTTAAAATATTTATAAATTTCTAATATGGGACTTTGTCAACTCTTGGCCACATATTCCTTGTTAATGGCTTTAGCTTTAAAATACTTATACATTTTTCATAAGGGACTTTGTCAACTCCTGGTCATGAGATATTCCTTGTTCATGGTTTCAGATTTAAAATACTTATACATTTCTCATACTGGTCTTTGTCAACTCCTGGCCACGACATATTCCTTGTTATGGTGTTAGCTTTAAAATACTTATATATTTCTCATACGGGGCTTTGTCAACTCCTGGTCATACAAACAAAGGCACTTTAATCACATAGTATCCAGCTTTTAAAATATTTTACGATCACTTTAGCCTAGTTTATTTCCTTATTTCCCTTCTAATTACAAGGAAGCAAGTAATAAGTATTTCCACCTATTTTTCTCGATTAGCATGAAGTAAATAGAAGTATAAGCTTTTAATATTAATTTGTTGCAGAGATGTAGAGAAAGTCATGTGAATGGGGCACATCAGATTTTATGGTGATTTAATGATTTTAATATTTCTGTTATTACTTTAGGCTTATATTGCGGTATGTTTTTCTAGTTGCTTTTGTTTATTTGTTAGTTTTTCCCTGTTGAAAAATCTAATATGTTCCATTCACATGACCCCTTTCTATCAGTTTTGCAAACAAACTATACTTACAAAAGACTATTCCTTTATGTGCAACATACTAATCTAGATAAACATTAGCAGAAATTGTCTTATTACTTGCTTCTTTGTAAGTAGAAGGGAAACAAGGGAGTATACTAGGAAAGCGATTGTTAAATCTTTTAAAAACTGCTCGTATGTGAACAATTGAAGTTCGGTTCCCTTTGCATTTTGAGTAAAACAAAAGAAATGAAACGAAAGATGACCCCGTCTGAGAAAATATCTGTATTAAAATTGAAACCAATAAGAAGAAATATTTTGGAAACGATCAACTCTACAACAAAAATATATAACAAATTGTGCATTTTAACAGAAGTACATTTTTCGTATAGTACTTTTTTGTCTATCTATTATGGTTTACCAGTTTTGCGACATCCAGAAAAATTCATCAGATTGAGCAGATCTTTAGAAGCTATTCCCAGAAAATTCAAGATATGCATTGTATTTGCCATATAAATATCTTTAATGTACGGTATTTTAATCAAAATTGTTAGTCACTTTTCGATATTTTTCTATGTAAAGAGTGTTGACAAAATTGCAGGACAAATAGTTTTAAATATCGCTTTGATTGTGGAACAATGATACATTACTTTGCTTACTGGAATACAAATGAGGCAACATTTTTAGACCTATTTTTTATAAAATCGAATGCTTTTAAATTCCCACCAATACTGTTCCCACTGACCGCGCTTTCTCTTTTTTCTAGCATCTATGTATAATGAACATATTAGGCAGAGTACGTATTTTATTCCACTAAATAGCTCGATATAGAGATTTCACCGTAAATACATGTTTTGTGGACCCCTGAATCCAAAAATATCATTTTGGGAAAAAGATCCCAAACACACATGCGGATGTAATTTTGTGTGATTTTTTTAGCATAGCTCAGAAAAGAAAAGATGGTTAAACATCAAACTTGCTGTTTAAGTTTAGTATCCACCAAGATTGCGACAAAAAGATTTTCAGAAAACTCCTTACCTCAAATTACCATTTACATGGAACATTTTGATTTTCTTTAGGGGTCATGTGTGCGCTCACACTCACAGCCCGCACATGCACAATCACATAAATGTACAAATATAAGAAAGCAATTAAATCACAGATACAGAATGTTCTGTAATGAGATTTTAGAGCTAAGCAGAGCAGCATCAAAAGTATAGAATTAAGATAACTAGAGATGGTATTAGAATTTTCGTATATGACGAAAATCTGCTAAAAATATGAAACGACTCAAGATAATTAAAGGTGAGAGGAGTTGGTGGAGGCAGTTAGAGGAAGTCTTAACGAAAATAGGAATGGGAGGAAAGGAGAGGAAAATGAAAAAGGTTGTTGGAAGTAGTGAGAAATAGGTTAAAATACATAAACAGGACGTTTTGAGTGAACTGCAATAAAATGCCACTTTGTATATAAGGGAAAAAAATAATGATCACAACAGCTGTATATATAAAGATATGTGTTATAAATAAGAGAGCTTGGATGAGAACAGGTGTATTACTTACGGAAGGGATGAGGGGCAATGAACTAGAACTTTGTATTTTATGCGGGGAGAAAGACAGTATTGTTCACTGTTTATTTAATTGTAAAGAGGTAAGAAGTTGGAGGAAACAAATTTAAGAACACAAACGGAGAAATAGTAGCAATGAAAATTTTGAATGTCAAGGGAAAGAACTAAAGAAATAGGGAAATATTGGGAAAGATAAAGGAAACGTGCAAAAGAAAAAGGAAAGAGAGACAGACAGAGAGAGCACAGGTGAGAGTTTGGGTTGGAATAGGTAGCACATACCAAAGGGCTACACTCACTGACAGCCAGGGAGTTATGCGGATATGGTGCCTAAGCGCATTAGAATAAGTAAACCAGTTTAAGTAAAATGATAGAAGTAAAGGATAAAGTGTTTTAAAAAATTGTAAATGCAATCTAAGTTCAATAAACTGTTATTAAAAATGTTATAAAATATATTTTGGTTTCAGGATAATTCAAAGCGGTATTTAAGTTGAAATTTCAATTTTTAATTTTGAATGGACTACAATAGTCCTGAATTTACAATAGTTAAGCAGTAGAAAAAGCAAAAATGATTTGGGAAACCAGCATTTCCAAATATATCCCATTTATACTTTCTCTAGCCTATTTGTACAACGTGCAACCATGGACGCAAAAAATGAGTCATCCCCAGATTCCATGAGTCAATCGAGGAACTTCGGATATCTTCGTAAAAGTTGTGCTCACTCTGTGACTGACAGCGTAATGGTTAACTTATGAGTACTGAAAAGATCTCTCGGCCGAGAGGTTAAGGCGCTGCTTGTTTTCTTATGTTAATTTTATGACTGGATATGCAGTCATAAAATTTGAAGTTATGGATCTATGCACAGAAAAATTCTACTAACACTCGTGTTAAATAACTAAAACACCTATGTGTACATAAACTGTTATCTTCTAAAACACAAAAAATAAATGCAATTAATATCGGGTGTGTGAATCCTCAGCTCGTATAACTGCCCTCAATCTACGGGGCATAGACAAAATAAATGCCTATAGTAATGTGCCCAGGCTTCTGGGATTGGAGGCAGAAGCAATCTTTTGTCCTTCGCGTGCTTACAGGTGATTGGAGCACAGCTCCCTTTTTACCCCAGCCTGCACATTCTCAATCGAGAACACATTCTCAAGGAGAGAATTAAAATATTATCGAGCCTTATCGTGTATTGCACACCGTTCATTGTATTGTCAAACTGCCAAAGCAAACCTAGACCGTCCCTTGATCTCAAACCCCAACACGATACAGATTCGCGACGTTGATGGAATTGTGAAGCCACCTATTTTGCATTGTATCGGGTCCCCTTTGGACGATAGACAACCACCTTTCCCTTACGTGTGGAAAAAATGTCATCTCGTAGAGGATGTCACGACAGTTCGGTTTATGAAGGGTGGGTTAAGTACAAAAAAAATACTTTTACTATTTTTGTGCAGCATATTAATGTTCGGTAGAGTAAAGAAGCATCATAATAACTATCATATTATTAACTGTATCGAATATCCCGTATGGAATAAGTATTGTTAAATAAATAACCACTATGTGTTGATTCAAGATCATTAAGAGAAGGAAAAAAATTGTTTTCTACATGCGAGAAGCGAACGTACGGACCTCACCAGAGGAGTAACCTGCGTTTTGTCACAGCGCTACAGTGAACACACATGAAAAGTGGCAGGTTTTACAATTTAAACTCTGTCATGTTTTGTGTCATTATTTTTAGTTAATATTGATAACTTGTTGTAGAAGCTTAAGTTATGTATCTGATTATGGATCATATGTAGTGATTATTAGTAATAAAATTTGGAACTTGTGACAACTTGTTGCTGCCACTACACAACTGTATCGCGGATGACGTATGTAAGGTGCTCTGCTGAGTGTCTTAGACGAATTTGGCGTTCCAGACGTGACTCACTGTTTTTGACAACGGATGTACATAGTATTGTATTCCACCTAAGAATTCGATATCGAGGTTTCACCGGAAATACATATTTTGACACCTCCTGAATCCAAAAAAGCATTTGTAGAAACATGTTCATATGCGGTTTGTGTGTGTGTGTGTGTGTGTGGGGGGGGGGGCAGCAGAGCTCAAAAAACAAAAGTTGGTCAAATACCAAAGTTGGCATTTAAGTTGAGTACCTTCCAAGGATGTGACACCAAGATCTTCAATAAATTTCCCCCGCCACAACTATCCTTTCCATGGAACATTTTTCGAAAATTTTGATTTTCTTAAAAATGGTTCCAAAGATTTTTATTAAAATGTCATGTATTAAAAACATTTTTGACAGTCAAAATGTCTTTCTTGAATTTTCTGGGATAGCCTCTGAAGACCTTTTCGTTCTGGATGAGCTTTATATAGCTGGTAAACCGTAATAGATGGACAAAAACTTATTGCACAAAAAATGTAGATCTCATTAAAACACACAATTTTTGTCCAACTTTCTTATGTAAAGATAATTGTTTTTAAGCTATTCCGAGTTATTTTTTTACTTTTAAAGTTCTTAAACTCTTCTCACGCGGGATGCATCTTTCTTTTCGTCTCTCTTTGTTTACTCCAGCAAGCAAACAGAACCAAACTTCAATTGTTTCACTTAGCGATCGGCTTTTAAAGGATCTGACGATCGCTTTAACCTTATTTCCCTTGTACTTGCAAGGAAACAAGTAGTAAGACAAATTCTGGCAATATTTATCTTGTTTAGCATTGCATAGATAAAGGAATAATATTTTGTAAGGAACGTTTTTGTGTAGAACAGCTGGAGAAAGTAATGAGAATGGAACATATCGGAGTTTTTGCTCAGGAATTGAGGTTCTAACATAAAATAATAATTGTGGGGAAAATTGTTACTGCGCGTTATTCTGGGATATAAATATTAAATTTCAAATTTTGAACCTTTTTCTGGAGAAGAAACTGGTAATGAGCTTATACAACACTTTCTCTCTGACCATTTTCTACGTCTAAAATTAAGCAACACAACTGCTGAACATCACCTGGCCTCGGTATCCGGTGTATTCTCAGCTGAGAATGAGTCAGTGAACCATGTTTACTATTCTTTCTTCGTAAACGAGCATTGAATGAATATAAAACATCTATTTCAAGACAGCTTACTGTCGTAAAGAGAATGTGTTAAATATGGCACTTCTCCAACACGCACAGAAACACTTGCTTTCCAAATTCGCGTGACAGAGCGGCTGTCAACTGTTTGGTGAGAATCTCATCACCGCCCTCGGCAATCAACAATTGGCCGTGAAACATCCGAAGCTCCTCACGTCACCTTCAAGGTGACAAAGGTAACCAACCAAGGTTCTTCTCGGCGTCCTTTCCATCTGTTGTAGAAAAATTAAAATTTTCAAACGTAGTTCTATAAGATATCTTCCTATGGAAATTATCTTCTCTTTTGCTTGAGTAGAAACAATCATTTTCTCTATTTTGTACAAGGTCTTTTTCTTAGCGCGGTGGTAGCGGGAGACCTGGATTCGATTCTCGGTACCGGCATGGGTAGACCTGGTCCGGGGTGCACTCAACCTCTTGAGATCCCTGTGGGACCAATTGAGGAGCTACTTATTAAGAAGTAGTGGCTCCAGATCGAGAAGACCGCATCAACCGGTCGGTAGGGACTCGAGGCGCTAATCACGTCTCAACCTCCAGTACTGCGCCCCATTCATGATGCCTTCGGGCCGAGATGGGAGATCCAGCGACCGAGCGGAGGGCCAAGATCCCTTGTGGAACTGTGGTGCTATGGAGTTACGTTTAGATAGTGCATACATAAAGAAGGTACTTGATACCGAGATTTCACCTGAAATACACGTTTTAGGGCCCTCTTATCCAAAAAAGCATTTTTAGAAAAAAATCCGTATGCGTGTCATTGTGTCTATGAACACCATTTCTCAGAAACGAAAAGTCGGTAAAATACCAAACTTGGTATTTAAAGTTCAGTATCTACCAAGGATGCAGCACAAAGATTTTGAGGAAAATCCCTCCACCCCAAATTAGATGAAAAAAATCGAGAGTTTTGATTTTCTCAAAAATGGCTAACGATTTTGATTAAAACACCGTATATAAGATATATTTGAATGGCAAATAAAATGCATATTTTGTATTTTCTGGGAATAGCCTCTGAACACCTATTTATTCTGGATGTATTTTGCTGAATTTTGCATAACTGGTAAAACGTAAGAGATAGACAATTTTTCAGTTGCAGGTAAAGCAGAGTATATGAAAGAGTAGTACACATGGTAGAGAACTCAAAACCATTAAACTATGCATTTAAACTGAATATAGTGTGACTTCATGCTTAAATGCACTTGCGGATAGCGTTTCTACCTTGCTCCCGTGAATTGTTGCCGGTGTGTATGAATAGTATTATATAGTGAACAACTTGTAGAGAAGTGAACACGTGCATTGTCGCCCGTGTTCTGGCCTTAGCAAATGAACACATGGAATAATGATCCCAGCTCTTAAGTTTTATTGCTGCGTAATCGGGAGGCTATACAACGGGAACTAGCAGGGCGAGTCCGGTGTGACAGTGCATTCGAAGAGTGCAGTTAAATTAGAGAGAGCCTAGCAGTCAATAACTGAGTGAAGAGAGTCAACGAGAAATAAAATTGTTCAGTAGCTATTGGAATGAAATTTTATTACATTAATTATTACTCCATGCACGATTAAGCTAAAATTCCTTAATTGTGTAGTGGGAGTGTTTTTATCTCTAAAATATAAAAACAAAATTGTGAATATACTTATAAAAACGTGATGTGTTCCATTCACAGGGCTTTCTCTACATCTCTCTAACAAATTGTTGTTAAAAAGCGTATTCTTCTGTCTACTTCATGCTAATCGAAATAAACATTAGTAGAAATGCTTTATTATAAATAGAAGGGAAGTAAAGGAATAAACTTGGCTAAAATGATAGTCAAATGTTTTAAAAGCTGGTTGCCATTTGGAAGAAATCCGTTTCTTTGCATTGCCATGAGTTGACAAATTCCCGTATGTGAAAAGTTTAAGTATTTTAAAACAGAAACCAATAACAAGGAATATCTCAAAAATGGTGAATTCCACGAAAAAATATATATAACATAAATTGTGTGTTTTAATGTGCTCTACATTTTTTGTGTGGCAAGTTTTGTTCATCTCTTATGGTTTAAAATGTATGCAAAATCCAGCAGAATTCATCCAGAATAAATATAAATTGTGTGTTTAAATGTGCTCTATACTTTTGTGAGGTAAGCTTTCATCTATCTCTTTAGGTTTAAAAGCTATACAAAATCCAGCAAAATTCACCCAGAAACTATACCCAGAAAGTTCAAGATATACATTTTATTTGTGATGGAAATGGTTTTAATATGTGGTATACATGTATCTGCATGGAATTTATGTCGTTGGACATAACGCTAAAGCTATTTTGCTAACGAACTTCGGAAGAAAGGTTTCTTCTAATATGAAAAGGAGTTATTTGGTCTTTTTTTTTTTTTTCTTGATTAAGTCTTCACTACGATGTTCATCACTAAACAATAAATCACTTCTTTGCTTATATCATAACAGACAACTTTCCTTATATCATTTTCAGTGGACAACTGTTCCAGAGAACATTTATAAAAGAAGTGGAATTTGTCGTGACTCTCAAGTTCTCTTGCTCTATTAAGCCTTATTTTACTTCCTCTAGCACGTATGTAAAATGTACATAGTAGATAGAGAAGGCATTTTATTGCACCAAAAAATAGACATCGAGATTTCACCGAAAATACGTTTTGAGACCCTCTAATTCCAAAAAGGTATTTGTAGAAAAATGTGCATCTGTGTGTGTATGTGTGTGTCAGTGTGTGTAGTATACTTCAAAAACGAAAAATCCGTTAAATAGCGTACTTGATATTTAAGTTCAGTATCTTCTTGGATGCGACACGAAGATTTTCATGAAAATCGCCCCTTATAGCCGTTACATTTTTCCAACATTTTGATAAAAACGCCATATGTTTAAGACATTTTCATGACAAAGAAAACGTTTATCTTGAATTTTCTGGTAATAGCATTGAAGAGCTCTTCATTCTGGATGATTTTGTATAACTTATAAACCGTAAGAGATAAACAAAGCTTGCTATACAAAAAATCAGATTTCATTAAAACACACAATTAATATCATATATATTTTTTGTAGAGTTAATTGTTTCCGAAATATTACTTGTTATTGATTTAAATTTTAATTTGCGTAACGTTTCGCAAAGTCAAATTTCATTTTATCTCTTCTGTTTTACTCCCAGAAATGCAAAACAGAACCGAATTTAAATTGTTTCACATAGAACAGCTTTTAAAAGATTTGACTATCGCTTTGTCCTAATACATTCTTTATTTCCTTTCTACCTACAGGAAGCAAGTAATGAGACCAATTCTGATAACGGTTACCTCGAACTTTGTTGTACAACGGCTAGAGAAAGTCATGTGAATGGAACACATCAGATTTTGAAATACTGGCGCACCTTACGAGATCTTCCGCTTAAAATCACCTCCAAAATCATAGGAGGGTTTCATAACCTCGAAGCACTAGATCGAATTCCATTTCCCATTCCGCAGGCAGCAATTTATTACCGTGATGCCCGACAGTGGAAATGTAAATTATCCTGTGGCAATACAGAAGTTCTGGTTAATAAGTAACCAGCCTACTTACCGATGCGACATGGATAGATATTTAAACTCTAATGGCGAATTAAATTCCTTTACCACCTCCTTAACTTTAATCCTAGTGCACAATATTGTAATAGAATTTTTATGGTGAATCCTCCCCTTTATCCGCTCTAATTGTATTTTCTAATTTACGGATGAAAACAAGTCCTCATAATTACATAGAAAGATATGAAACATCGGGGGAACATTCGACTTTCATTGCCTCCGCCTATATTTTTCAAAGTTCTGGTAGCGCTTCATGGTTTATAAGTACTCTCGGCTATGGTGCAATCGTTCGTAATTTTATAGAATTACAATAGGCAAAATTTTAAACCTTAGTGATTTTCTTTGATCGCATAATTATCTAATAATATACAAAGGTCCATAGTTGTCACATAATACAGACATCTTTATCATACAACTTATATTTGAACCTAATGCATATAAAGATCCCGTACTCCATGGCCGCCAAGTTAACCTCTTTTGAAAAGGCGACCATTGATAAAAATAAATATATAGATGCTACAGTTCTAAGAATGTTAGACTGAAGATAGCCTAAGGTTGCATTTCAGTACCTTCCAAAAGGAAGGAAAGATGTCTGCCAACCCAGAAAACATTGGAGGGAACAACTATCAGACAGAACGGGAATAATGCTCCTACTCTGAAGTGGAGAAGAAGATTTTAGTTGTAAAATATTGGTTCATTGATTTCTAACGTTTGCATTTGTTTTGCAAGCCCTGGAAAGGAAACAACGCAAAACCTTCTTATATGGGAGTTATTGGAAGATTTTGGTATTCAGAAACTTCAATTTATACCTCTGTAGAATTAGAATAAAGCTTATTCATAGGTTTAAAATGTTTCATTGGAAGGACATCTCCGCCAGCATTTGATAAATGGCAATAAAATAAAGGAGAGGTTCGTAGCTTTCGTTCACCTGCCTATTAGAGCAGGTGTTGCATCAAATGGAGTGGCACAACTATGGGATAGACATAGATGAAGAAGCCTTGCAAACTTAATGTTCGCGGATGAAGTCTGCAAAGACCTCGAGAGCATGCTAAACCACTTCCAGATGCAATATAAGAATGTTAAATGAATTCCAAGAAAAGTAAGGCTATGACGAACAGAGAAGAAACTTAGATTCAGGTTGAAGCAGAAACACTCAAGTATGTCCGGGCCGCGCCGTGGCCGAGTAGTTAGACGGCCGGGGTTCGATCACAAGCGACCGCATGTGAGATTTGTGGTGGACAAAGCAGCGCTGGGGCGGGTTTTCTCCGGGTACTCCGGTTTCCCCCACCATCGCATTCCACCGGTGCTCCATTATCATTCATGTATCATCAGTGTCACCGCCTGTATCATGTATCATCAGTGTCATTTGAAGACAGGAGCAACAACAAAAAAACATTTTGAAGTTTAAGTTTTATCCTAATAGACAAGTCACAACAAATCAAAAAAAAAAAAAAAAAAAAAAATCCTGCATTCTCCCAGCATTAATATATGGAGCGCAAACATAGACAACCACCCAGCAACAAAAGACAGCCCTACAGGACATCCAGAGAAAGATGAAAAACAAGATATTACAAATATCAATACGAGACCGGATAAACATCATTGAAGTTAGAAGGATACAAGTGAAGGACGCAGCGATCACAGTGCAAATAGAGAAATGGAGATGGGCCGGCTACATTGTAAGACTCGATAACAATCGTTGGAAAAACATAGCAACAGTATGGGAGGCAAGAGAAGCAGAGAGAGGAATCTGGTAGACTGAGAACGAGATGGGTGGACGAATGAAGAGAATCGCTGGAAACATTTGGACCAGGATTGCGGGAACCGCGACGCCTGGAGGGCTCACGAACAAGTGTACAAGAGCTGAGGCACTCAGTTTGACCGCGAGCTAAGTAAGAAGGGAAATGCCGGAATAGACAGAGTGAGAACAATTGTTTAAATCTAAAAGCGTTAAGAGTAAAGAACTAGGTTAATGCAAATGAGCTAAGACACAAAGACAGGTGTGGGAGAAGCATTCGAGCTAACCTCCTCCTGGAGAGGCCGCTGCCCTATTGGAATTAAGACTATTATTATTGTCCTTATTGTTATTATTATAAACAGGACTGACTGTCGCCTTTGCTTTTGCATGAATATGTGTTTGTTTATGTATATCATACGGATTTACTATAAAGTGCTCTGGATATTCTTTTTGTCTAGTACTGCCAAAGTCTAGTCCCTTTACCTTGTCGAAAGCTTTTTCTAGATCGACAAAAGCTATATGCGTTTAAAAATGATATTCTCTTCTCTTTTTGATTATTTTATTAATTGCAAAATATTATCTATGGAGAATGTTAAGCACATTAGATACCGTGTATTACTATCATACAATGTACTTAAAGCTCTGCTCCTAAGTCGAGACTGACTCTGATCCTCGAACAGGCTCGTATCTGTGAGTCAACAGAATCAAATGTATTGCAGAATATATATTATCAGAGATAAACCGGTTGCGGGTCATTTCTTTGAAGATGAGAGTAATGAACAGACATTACATGCGCTCTGGAATATTGCCAACAGTGATAACTTAATCTTGCAAAAACAAGTGTTAAAATACAGTAAAATATATCTTTGTCTCTGAATCTCGTGAAAAAATGCCCATACGCCTACAGTTACTGACGGTGAAAAAGTTGCAGCGCAGCACTTTTGCCTTCAGACGCTTTGATCCAAAAAACCTCAAAAATAAATTCATAGTAGTAGTATAATCAAAACTGGTTACTACAAATGAGATGGTATTTAGTTAAAACATAATCTATATACTCCTGAAATTTAGATGAAGGCCATGGCTAGAAGAAACAGAGAGGAAACTGTAAACCAATTAAGGTTGGATGTGGGCAGGTAAAAGGGTATGTTCCTCCTGTTAATCTCCCTACTGAATAGCTAATCTTATTTGAAATATTTAGCAAATTCATTTTAACAGTAAACGGCCATACTGACCCTGCCATCTTATTATCTTTTTATTGACGTTCTTTCAACAATGACTCTATGGCATTATCATTTACGCAAATTCAGTTCGTGTTCTTGTACTCTAGTGTGGCCATTTTGAGGCCATTCTCACTAAGGATTTTATCCAGTGAGGTATAAGAAAAATGCTGCATGTTCTGGAGTACAAGATATCTGGGTGACTGTTGCGGTTGTATTTGTTGTATTTTCATTTTATGTATCTTATTTCCTTCCATTAAACAGCCGCTGAAAGAGCCCGGGGAGATAATAAAACTAAATTCTAAACGTAGGTATTATTGCCACTTTCAAACAAACAAATGGAGAACTTCAGATGCTCTTTGAGAACTACGGAAGAGCTATAGAAGGCCAAAAATAACATCTGGCCGAAGGTGATGTGGAAATGAGTGACTTTGTAAGTGATGACTCGAAAACAATCCTGACTATGTTGAAGTTCATTCATTCTCTCTAACAGTGAACTAAATAACGAAGAAGAAATTGAGACTGTTGTACGGCATGCAGGAAAACTGCTGAAAGGAAATGACGGTATCCTACAAAACAATACACTTAAAATACCTCATTATAACTGAGCACAAAGTCAGAATATCAATGACAAGCTATTTGTTTTTCTTGTTAAATTAGAATGACTCAGCTGATCGAAGGTATTAGTTCCTCTTTTGGTTATTATAAAAGAATATAATAAATTGTTTCCCAATAATGGGGTCAATTTCTGCATTATAGTGCACACTAGGTAGAAGTAAAACTAGTTTATTCTTCTGAATGTAGGATACACAGCTGGACTCACCGTTCTTGACTCATGGCCTTGACTGTAAGTCCAGTAGGTTGTTTTATTGTTTTTTTTTTCGATAATGTTTAACAACCGCTTTTTACTACTTGTGGGTCCAGTAGGTGAACCCCTTGTCTCTTTCATTAGCTCATATCTGTGCTGAATGAAATCAAGCACAAGTGGCGAGGGGGAAGGTACTCATATCCCTGCATCTAAAGCACAGTTCTTGCTATTACATTAACTAACTCGTACATCATAAAGTTTTTCAAATGTCAAGAGCTCTACGCTGCAGCGAATGAGATGAGTTATCGTGCTCTGCGTTGCCAGGTCGCTCTTGTATTATTTCCCTCTCACACACACATTCAGTATGCAAATGATTATTCATATATTAATAAAATTATTTGAGCTAAAAATCTGTGTTATTTAGGTTTTGCAACGAACATTACTCCCTATCTTCCTCGTGAATTGTTTTTGTAAATTTCGAATATTTTGTTCTTAGCGCAAGTAGTATTTATGAGAGACGGAACCCCTTAGCACGTTACTCCCCAGTTAAGCGGGAATGCAATATGTCAACCCAGCAGCACTCCGGTTGGCTCCCGGCCTGGTGGCGCTCAAGGACAAACCTCATCCCATTTGAAAGTCACTGTAGATAGTTCGACTGAGGATTTATCCAGTAAAGACACACCATCTAGTATTGAACAATTAAAGTAAACCTATTAAAAATATATTCAGTGATGTGTTTTTTTTAACACGAACACATTTGCACAGCTAGTTAAGCTGGGCACGTGCAGAAAATGTTCAGCATATAACAAGGACGTTATATGAGAAGCATATAAAGCTGACGCACCAATTTCCTTGACTTCTCAGGCACCTTACGTGGCAAGTAAACTCGCTCTCAAGTTTTACATTTACTTCCTTCAGGGACCAAGACCGGTGGATTCAGCAATAAGTGTTTTGTTTTGGACGAACATAGACGTGATGATTCAGGTTCGGTATTTTACACTTAAGCGGCATTAATGTCTTTGTGCTATATACTCACAATGCATCAAATGAAAAACTAAGAAGACATTTTTCTAAAAAGGCTTTCCATGAGTCTCATCGATCCATTTCTGCTACTCACCCTGAGAATGAACTCTCTGTTGCTGATTGGAGAAATGTGGAACAATCTGAAAGAAGAGCCGCCTTCAAGAAATCGTAAAACTAAAAACACCTGCCGCTCGTGTACAAGGTACCATGTGCTTAGTATGTGCAAATTCAGTTTGAAATTGTCATACATTGATATGATATATTGCTTATATTTTAGACAAAGAGTACTGTATTGATATTATTGATACCAGGCAAAACTAATTGACGTAAGAATATTCAAAAAGTGTGCTTGTAATTCAGAATTCATGTGTATAATTTTATAATCATTGTATTTGTTTTTGAATATATGTAATATATTTCAACGTGTGCTTGAAATATAATATTAAATAGCTACTGATGAGTTATGGAGGTAGCATTTCATTTAATGTCAAATAAAATAATAGGTCCCTAAGACTCCTTATATTGAGTGTGGCTGTGTAGGGTTAAATGAAAGCATTCGGCATTTAATGTTTTTATACTTGTGGTGTGACATATTTTTGTTACTCTGTGTTAAGTACTACAAATACTAATGGAATTAACATCAGTAATCGTTAATTGAAGAAAACATGAATTTCCCATGAAACCTATTTAAAGATTCTGAAAATGGAATATTCTAATTGGCAAGAAGAAACTTGCCAATACGTAGCAGCATTGAAACGCAATAAAATACTTGGGAGAGGCTACTAAAAAGAGCCAGTGCAGTTAGTGCTTCGACGAAGGAGCAATCAACTGTGTAGAGCGTTTCGGATGCGAAGTAGTGTGATGTTTTTTTCAAACATCATATATGCGGGCTATATTGGCTACAAAAAACATATAAACCTAAATTTACAAAACAATTTACAAATGAATATATTCTCTAGACCTGTCACGGTACTCCGATAATATCTCATTGGTCAACCTATATGGATTCATAATGAATTACAACTATATTTTTGGGGGACATCCTGGGTTTCTATGCCCTTAGGGTTTAATTGTATGCTGCTTGGGGTATTGCTTGTTTCCAATTGCTTCTATACTATATTATTTTATTGTTTCATTTAATTCTTCTATGTTTACTGCCTTGTTTCATTGTTTAGTTTGTTATACAGCCTTGTGTATCCTAACAAATTTCATTTCGGTTGTATTATTCGTTTGTGTTGTTCAGTCATTATCCATGTGAAATGATGGATTTTGGCCCAGAAACCTTTTTCTTTAAAGACATGAGGCTCTTTTACGTACAAATAAATATTAAACGGCACCACCGGCTTTACTTGGCTTCCAAAGGAAGGATTTTTGCATAAATTTGCGAAAAAAATCAGTCATTTTCCTTCAGGTTTGCACCTACAATATTGGACTTTTAGAGGCTACGAGGAAAAGCACTACAAAACTGAGGGAGACAAATTTGTTTAGGTTTTTGTTAATGTCTATTTCAGACCCTATTTATTTCGCATCCTAGGAAATTACCAGAACATGTCACATGCAGAATGTGGTGCTACTGCGTTAGGATCCACATTCTAAGTGTGGCATGATTGACTAATTAATTTTATTGTTTTGGCTGTACTGTAGAAAAATTGTTAGTTTAAAATAACGACGGGAGCGTGGCTTTTCGGCCTCTTTGCCAGCGGGACGACGTGGGGTGCGCATCGCACGTTTTTAGTAATCATGTAATTAATAATGGAGCTATAGTATTCACCCAGATTTTGGCTACGCATCATCCAGCGTCAACATAACAGGTAAAAGTTTAATATATCAATTAGCTGGAATTATTCTTGAATTAACATGTTTTAATTTAGTAGTTTGATTTTGTTCCCACATTTCCTTGTTTTACTCCTGAGTTTGCTAATTTCCCATAAGTTAGCATGGGGGATACGTCCCTCATGTCGCATCCAGTTAGAATAGTTTTGTATTTGCCATTCGCAGCCACAGCGAGTTCCCCGAGTTATTAGTAGAAAAGGCGGTTGCGACAATATTTAAGTAAAATAAGTGAAAATGCGGAAGTAAGTAGTTCTTATTATTGCAATGAGACCAGAAGTGATAGTAGAGGTACTTCACCATGCGGGTTGCTTATTTTTTTTTTTTTTTTTTTTTTTTAAATACGGTACCGGAGTCTGATCGGGACTCCGGCACTGTATACCCTACTTTTATTTACTTTTTTTTTTAAACTTGTTTTTCTGTATTATTACTGTATTGCTGTTTTCTTACATTTTCAACACACACATAAACACAAACATATAACACCCATGCCCAAGGCGCTTATTGAAACAAAGTGAACCGCGATTCGAACGTACCTGTACTTGCGTTACTTTTGATCTGATTGGAGCTTTAAAATTTATTACAGGAATCCAAGACGGTTTTATTTTTGTTATCCTCTTTTGATGTAAATCTATTAAGTCTATTTGGACCATTTGTATCTGTTAAGGAGCAGGAACGTTTTTGCACGTAATGGATAGTTTGAGTTGAGAAGAGTTCGTGGAAAATCTTCTTTGTTTTAAGTATTTTCCTGTCAGAATATACATTTTCAGTTGTGAAAATTTTTCGTTAGCGTCAGCTAAGTATTACAATTATTGATTAATGCATTAAAAGTGATACTATAACGTTTATTATATAAGTTATCCCGCTAAGTGTGAAATCAAAGATATCCATGTTGCAGAATTTCTTACTTACTAAGAGACCGATGCTTTCATATTGGAGTATAAATAAATGCAGCTTGTACAAAACTGGATCGAAGTTTATGTGCGCGCGCAGGTGCGTGTGCGTGTGCGTGTTATTTTATCACAGACAAGAACCTCCTTTTTACTGTCTTTAGCACGGATGAACAATGCATAGGAGATAAAGGAGAATTTAAATTACACTCAGAAATTAGATACCGAGATTTTACTATAATTGTCCGTTCTGAGGACCCTGAAAAAATAAATAAATGCATTTTGTGTATGGGGTGTGTGTCTGGATAGCATAACTCAAAAACGAAAAATCCGTTAAGTACTAAACTTGGTATTTAACTTCAGCATCTGCCAAGAATGTGATACGAAGATTTTCAGAAATATTCCCATACTCCAAACTACCTTTACATGGAACATTTTTGGAAATTTTCAGTTTTCTAAAAAATCCCTCTAACGATTTTGATTAAAATTATATTTATCAAAACTAAATTACATGACAAATAAAATGCATATACTGAAAATCTTTGGAATAGCCACTGAAGTCCTCTTTATTCATAACTGGTAAACCACATGACGCAGACAATTATTAAAACTACACATTATATCTCGTTAAAACACACAATTTATATCATATACAGTTATTTTGTAGAACTAGCCATTTTCGAGATATTCTCTATTATGTTTTCAAATTTAAAATACTTAAAATGATTCTCAAAGGAGAAGTCTTCGTTCGTTTTATCTTTGTTTTACCCCTGGCCTTGAAAAGAGAACCGAATTTTAGTAACAGTTTTGCACACGTTTGACTGGCAAAAGTATTTAGCCTTGGGTATTTCCTTATCTCCCTTCTACTTATACAAAACTAAATAATAATACAATTCCTGGTAATACTTGATAAGCATAATGTAGATAAAAGGCATCTTTTGTAAGAATAGTTTCTTTACAGAACAGTTAGAAAAAATAATATGAATGGAACACATCAGATTTAATAAAATGGCTTACAACACTCTTTGAATGGATCTATTTATTATTCTCAGAGTGTTTTTTTTTTCTGAAGTAACACCACCTTATTTATATAATTTATTAGGTTTTAATTTATTATATATTGGAAACATCCAAAATAAGCTGTTCTAAGATAAGATACTTTAGTACACAAATGAGAGTTCTAAAAAAAATACATGTGCTGCACAGGAGAACATATGGACACTGAAACGAGGACCTCCCAAAAATGAGCTCACTCAGAACTACAAATTTCGCTCATTGAAATTACAGGAATGAGACAAATGAAAGCAGAAGGAGTGGGGTGGGATATTTTATGATTTTCTTTCGACACCAATAGTCTGATTTCAAAGTGTTAATAGCCCGTAGATCTGCGCCAATGCTCTTTAACAGAAGTCGAAGAATGCAGCGAGAGGCAAACGGTAAGTATGGCTGAGTATTGTTTTACAGGAACGCTTTCGGAAACTTGCAAAGAAACTGCCCATGGTCTCATATTACTTTGTGCTACCTTTACAGAGTTAAACGAACATCTACCGGGTTATCCAAAAACGTCCGAACCGGCTGCGCGGTGATTTGCCTGTCCGCGCCTTCGGCGCTTGTTGCCCTCTGCCGCTAGGCGCGGATGAAACAATGCAACGTTTTTAAAACTACTTTTGAAGGCTTTACTTACCAATGTTATAAAAGTAGATACTGAAACTGACCACCGCCTTTGTCCATACATTTTTGGCACCTCTTTAGGAAATTATCCATCACTCACCGTAGTACACATTGAGAAATTCTGGCAATATCCTGGCGGATATTTTGTTTTAATTCTTCCACCTTTTGGGGTTTATCTTGTAAGCTTTATGCGGTTTGTTACCCCATAAATGAAATAGCAGGGGGTTAGGTAGGGAGACCGAGGAGGCCACAAGTCTCTACTAATAATTCTGTCCTGAAATACATTTTCAATTGTTTTCATCGAAAGATGGCTGTATGAGCTGTTGTACAGTCTTATTGAAATCAAGCTCCCTGTCATTTAAGTCTCTAAAAACAGGGTGCAAAATTGTATTCACGTATGTACGGGCGTCAACCGCTGACTCGAAAAAAATTAATGCCTATAATCTTTCTCCGCTAATGGCGTACCATACACCAATTTTTTCGTCATGAAGTGGTATTTCATGAACAATATTGGGTTTCCCAGAGTTCCAATAACGATTATTTTGTGTGCACACGTAGCCATGAATGTGGAAGCAAGTCTCGTCTGTGAAATATTAAACATGGGTTTATTTCGCCATTGTACACACTATTGAAAATGCACTAACAAAATATGTTAATACATATGAATGATAATTTGCAGTACAAAACAATTTCTGAGCTATACTACACTTCGTGACTAAGTGTAGGACAAAATAATAAACAATACTGGTAATAACTCATTCACACTATATCACCGTCAGCTCAATACTACACAGAGCAGAGAAAAATAAGTCAGCACCGTGACCTTTTGTACTGCAGCTGTGTGTTATCATACGTCCGTGTGCGCAGTGATAAAAACATCGCGCAGAGGTTCGGATGTGTGTGGGTTGCACGATATAGCGTTAATTTAATTGTTTTTCACACAAGCTGCGTTTAGAGCAGGATAGACAGTCAGACTGAAAAATTCAATACCATAGTGGGAATTTAAACCAGAGTATTGCCACCATGATAATATGCCGGGTCGGTATTAAACTTCTCAACTGACTCGCATAAATTTTTCAGTCTGAATCTACCTATCCAACACCTGTCTTACTCCCGGCTTGTGCGAAAAGACAATATATTAGCACTAATTGGTCATAATAGTTGGCTAAACAATGAAGCCTGGGACAAAGTACTTAGGACTTTATAAATCCCCACTGGGGTAAGTTGTCTCAAAATAACTTGAGATCACCTTATGGTTTACTGGGAAACATGAGATTTAGTTGAGAAGTTTAATGCCAAGTTGCCATGTTAGCTCAGTGATAGAGCAACCGGCTAGAGACCGGGAGACCCTGGTTCAAACCCGGCATTGCACTTTTCAGCCTGGTTGTACGTATCGAACATCTATAACTTTATTTCGGCTCCATTTGTCTGTATCTGTACTCTTAAAGTTCAAAATTTAGACTTGCATTCATTTGTTTAATGCTTCAGTAGTGTGAGAATTTGTCAACATACAAAAAAATCTCATGTGTTCCATTCACATGACTTTCTCTATATTTCTGCCACAAAATATTGTTAAAAAGCTCATGCTTCTATTTACTTCATGCTAATCGAGAAAAAATTAGCAGAAATTGTCTTATTACTTACTTTCTTGTAAGTAGAAAAGAAATAAGGGAGAACTATAGATTAAAGTGATAGTCAAAATCTGGTTGCTATGTGACTGATGTTTTTTGTTGTTTGTATGGACAGGAGTTGACAAATGTCTGCATGAGAAACTAAGTATTTTATAGGTGAAATCAAAAACAAGGAATAACTCAAAAACGATGAACTCCACGAGAAAAATGTATATGTCATAAATTATGTGTTTTCACGTGCTCTAAATTTTTTGTGTGGTAAGTTGTTGTCCATCTCTTACGGTTTAACAGTTATGCAACATTCCGGAAAATTCATTCAGGATAAAGTAGCCTTCAGAGGCTATTCCCAGAAAATTCAAGATATAGATTTTATTTGTCAGGTAAATATCTTTAATATACGATATTTTAATCAAATCGTTAGAGCCATTTTTGAAAAAATCAAAATTTTCTAAAACAGTTCCATGTAAAAGGTAGTTTGTGGTGGGGGGGATTTTTCTCAAAATGTTCATATTGCATCCCTGGAAGATACTAAACTTAAATACCAAGTTTAGTATTTTACCGACTTTTCGTTTTTCTGTTATCGTGTTCACAGACACAAGGACCTTTTTCTGAAAATGCTTTTTTTTTTGGATACAGGGGACCCTAAAACATGTATTTCCTGTGAAATCTCGGTATCAAATTTTTGGGTAGAGTGCAATACCTTCTCTATACACTATGTACATAGTACGTATAAAGTAAAAACATAAGGAAAGAAACTAGTGTAGAGCAACTCGGGCGAACTCTACGAAGCAGTCGATAAGGCAGTCCATGACCCCGTGATCACGAATACAGAAAAAGGAAAGATCAACATTCCATCAGTTACTTGATCCTGAAACCCTTTAACATAAGCGTTAACATACAGGTGGGAGGTGATTAAGTGCAAATGATGTGCAAATATCTTTTGAACGCCCTGCATTATATCTCTCCCATATTTAAATGATCAGGCAACGGGCAATTCCTGTGTCGCACACCGCCGACCTCAATATATGTGACTCACAATGAGGAATTAGTAGCAAAATTTCTTCTACAAAATGAATACATATGCTAAATTAGCAGATATTCAGTTATTTATGCCTTGACTGGGGAATCTGCCAATACTGTGAGGGGCTGTATCATCGGCGATTTACTAATGGTGATGCCACTGAACAAAATTAAACGATCTTTCACGCCCAGGATAGAAAAGGACGCTGAGAACCATAGCAGTTAAAAAGCGTCCATAAATAGTCTCTTCCCAAAAGACGAACGTTCACTGAAAGGATCTTGACACAGATTCTGTTAATTCCCGATTTAAGGGTGTTTTAAGTGTTATGATTTCATTTCAATTTCCCACTCTTGAAAAAGCAATGAGAATGATATTGTAGTTTAAGGAATGGAAGTGCAAATGCTTACATGTTCGTTTAAATAACGTATATGTTCAATCAAATAAAATTTAAATAAAACACAATAATGCAATATTGCCAATATTTTTAAGCTGAACCCTGAATACATTGTGAATGCTAAGTATTTTCTGGTGTATGAAAACATTTAGTTACACAGGTTGAAATTTTAGAGCAATCGATATACCTTCTTCACATCATACCACCTATAGTCGGGCAGAGTAAAGGTCAAATAAGGGTCAACATATTACGTAAACATCACCGAACGCCTGAGAATAAGGAATAACCGCCTTCCTAAAAATGTGACAATGTCCTTATACGCATAACTTTAGAAAATGCAAAATAGCGAAAAAAAACTGCAAATGCTGGATCTTTACATGACCTCAAACACTGATGCAAAAGATGCCCGAAAAAAAGATGCTTAGCATGGCTTCTTTCAGAAGGAAAGTAAACCTGTTGGCCCAAGAAAGTTTATTTACATGTAAAATGATTACATACATTGAAAGAAAAGGGCTGAGCCGGTAATCAATAGAAGCAATGGACTCTCTCTGAGGCGCTATCAGGGTTTATGGTGAACTATCTAGTGTTGTGTAATATGTATAAGTTCTCTTGAATAACTAAAACATTATTGATATATATTATCTGAAATAACTAGATTTTATTTTATCCAAATTAATCAACAAGCCACGAAGTCGCAACCACTAATGCTTTCGTGTGTGTTTTATTAATGCAAAAATTCTATTTCCAGGTTACTTTCGTTGATTTCAATAAATTATGTCGTTAACTCGGACGAATGAATTGCAATACCCTCGAATTCAAGTTTAAATTAGTGGAAGGCGAATTCTATTCCATTTAAAATATTCCTACGTCTTCTCATCAACGCGTAAGAATAACTATGTACTTCGCATGTACGGATCCCCTATCCTGGAAGTATATCCGCGAAAAAGATGCGACTGCCCCCACTCGGCCACATGGTTTCTTCGAATGGAGCTCTACATAAATTCTGTCCAGCCGTTTTATATATTTCTACCCTCTCAATGAAGAAAATATGTCGCCATGAAACTTGTTTACACGAAAACAAACAAAAAACGTAGAGAGAAACCCTAAACGTCTCTAATTAATGAAACACATCAAATATTTAGCCGTGCTTCTAGCAGTTTCAACTTGTGCACAAAACAAAAGAACGTATAAAATCAAATCCACACAAAATGGATGGCAATTCTTAACATAGGATTACAAAACGATAAAATATAAACGAAAACATAGCGTAGGGACTATATTACTTCAGGTCCCTGGGGGTAAATTCACAGTTGTTCTCGTCCGCAAGTCACGATTTCATTCTATAGTGCCATCTAGGTTAATGAGTTTAAATTCCGTCAGTATGTGCACATAGTCACGAACTAGAAATTCCCTGATCAAGAAACCCTGTAAAGGTGGCCAAAGATATACTGACATGGTATGATGAATTTAAATAAAATAAATTATGATAAAGCGGACAAAGATTTATTAGTATTTTAGTGTGAATAAGTCAAATTAATGTTATTCAATATGAATGCTTACACTCTAGTGTTATTCAGTATGAATGAATAAATGTATTTATTCAAATACCAATATAATGCACTAATTACAGATGCCTTCACGGGATAGCAACCGAATTAAATTGGAATCAAAGAAATCAAAGCTTTCGACATCTTGACGCTGTGGTCTTCATCAGGGACGAAGATGGTCGAAAACTCCCGTGAAGTCATTTGGAATAATTAATACCGAGAAAGCTTCAAATATTTAATTGCATACACTAATCTTCATCAATCACACGGGTCCAGAGACCGTTCGTGCTTTTGTAATATAACAAAATAATATGCAATGTTAAAAACTAAAATGAAAAGAGTGAACAAGAAAATACAAAGGCAAAAATATGTAACTAGAGCATCTTAAATTTACAACACACAATAAACCGTATTTCGATGCATTTGTGTACCCTATTATAGTAAACAAATACATTTAAGATTGAACACATATTACTAACACCACAACAAAACAATGGCCGAAAAGGATAACAAAAAATAAGTAAATATATATATAAATAAAGAATTTTTCCTAAAAATTCAAACTTTTAAGAATGAAGGAAAACATTGGTTCCATTTTATATACTTTAGTTATTTTTATAAAAAATAGAACATGAAATAATCTTATTATAATTCCCCTTTTAATAAAAATTGCTTGTGCACCTTTTCGAAAAAAAAGAAACATTTGGAAATTATGGAATAATTTGAGCTATATCAACTATTGGTTTCCTAGGTTTTGTAGTTATAACGACTTATCAGCCCTTCTATCTCCCCACCTTTCAATTAATGTAGGCCTTCTGAGATATCAGCTGTCTCACTTTTTTTATTCTAATGCATCCGAAAATTCGATACCGAGATTTCACCGCAAATACATGTTTTGGGTACCCCTGAATCCCCCCCCAAAAAAGCAGCATTTTTAGAAACAAGTCCGTGCGTGTGTCTGGGTGTGTGTCTGTGGACAGCATAGTTCAAAAACGAAAAGATCGTTGAATACCAAACTTCGTATTTAAGATTTTAAAGAAAATCCGCCACCAACAACTACCCTTTACATGGAACATTTTTCGAAAATTTTGATTGTTTTAAAAATGGCTCCAACGATTTTGATTAAAATATCTATCTATATTAAATATATTTACCTGACAAATAAAACGTATATCTTGAACTTTCTGGGAATAGCCTCTGAAGACTACTTTATTCTGGATGAATTTTGCATAACGGCTAAACCGAAAGAGATAGACAAAAACTTACCATACAAAAAATGTAAAGCACATTAAAACGCACAATTTATATTATATACATTTTTTTCGTGTAGTTGTTTGTTTTTGAGATACTCCTTGTTTTTGGTTTCAGCCTTGAAAAACTTTTTCCTCATACAGAAATTTGTCAACTCCTGTCCATACAAACAAAGGAACTTCAATCACATAGCAACTAGCTTTTGACAGTCACTTTAACCTATGGTACTCCCTTATTTCGCTTCTACTTACAAGGAAGCAGTAATAAGACTATTCTGGTAATTTTTTCTCGATTGCATGAAGTAAATATTGGTATAAGCTGTTTAACAATAATTTGTTGCAGAGATGTAGAGAAAGTCATGTGAATGGAACACATAAGATTTTTTATTATTAACAACATTCCGCATTACAAAGTAATATTATATGTTCTTTTAGGTTTCCTAATATTTAATTTAATAACGGATAAAAGAGTTTGTATAGGATGACTACGTGCTAATTTAATTGGCAATTCTTTTTGTTTATTTTTTGTAAAGAATTGGATTTTTTGTTTATGTATTGAAATACGTTTCTAAAAGATAACTAAACATTTACATAATGATATATATATATATATATATTTGAGATTATTGCTGAAGTAATGTGAAGTCAATTGAATTGATGAAAGTGCGAAATATGTCTGAGAATTTGGTAACTATTTCGCTATTTGTGACTTGCCAGTTAGCTGTCTCACCTTAAGCAGAAATTTACCTATCCCCTCCCTGCCTGCCAGCAGCGTCCAACATACTCCTAACTCTCCATTCGCGGTGGTAAACGGTCGCGGCAAATACTTTTCCTTCCATTCTTTATATCCCTACATCTTGCTCTAAATCTTCCTCGTCGCAAATGGGGTAGACTTCCACACCATTTTCGTCAGTAATTTTTATCATCCACCCTGCTCCTTGTTTAATCCACGCGAGCCCCTGTCCAATGAGTTTGGCACCTGTTTTGGTATATTGCTCAACACCCCACTCCGATTTTAACCCAGATTGTACTTCCTATGAAATCTCCGTGCATTGCAATCTTACCAATATTTCCTTTATATGACAATTCCTCAGTGTTGCCCCTCTTAAAAAACCAGAAGCCGCTTTGAACACCTGAACGTATTGCGACCTTCTAGATCCGGGTGCCACAAAAGATACCGGATTTAGAAATCAGTTTTCATATATCCGGGAGAAAGAGCGATAAGACTAGACAATTTCTTATTTATTACTTCGTTCCATATACTTACATCGTGCGGATAAAACGTTTATTGCTGTGTTTATGATCACACTTTAATTCAGCTTGCTTTCACATATTACGGAATGTAAGATGTAATACATCCACTTTTAAGGTTTATAGGCACATAAATAAAATTAACTGAAAGGAATGAATTTAAAGATTTCAAGGGAAAAAAGTCTGATGTGTTCCATTAACATGACTTTCCCTACTTATACTGCAAACAAACTTCTCTTACGAAACATTATTCTAATACATATATCATGCTAGTTGAGATCAATATTGGCAGAAATTGTATTATTACTTGCTTTTCAGCAGAAGGAAAATAAGGTAAGACACTAGGCTCAAGCGATAGTAAAATCTTTTAAAAGCTATCGCTATGTGAATGGTATTGAAATTCAATTCTCTTTCCATGACCGGGAGTAAAACAAAATAGATCTGAATTGAGAAAAGTTTAAATATTTAAAAATTAAAACCAACAACAAGGACTATCTCAGAAACTGTCAATTCCACAAAAAATGTATATGACGAAATCTGTATATATGTCTGTGTAATATGTTTTGAGGTCCTCTGAATTAAAATCATTTTAAAAAAGGATTGTGTGTGTCAGTGGATAGCATAGGCCAAAAATGAAAAGACCGTTAAATACCAAACTTGCTACTTAAATTTAACATCTTCCAAGGTATATTAAAGATATTTACATGATATTTTTTTATTATCTTGGAATATCTTCTGAAATTCTTATTTGTGGACGAATTCTGCATCATTGGGTTAAAACATGCCATTTATGCCATATAATTTCTTGTAGAGTTTAACGTTTCCACAATTCCTTCTTATTAGCTCAATTTTAAACTATTTAAACATTTTTTCATACGGAAAGACATATTTTGTTTCGTATCTCTTTGGTTTACTGCTGGCCATGTAAAGTATCCGAACTTCAATTGTTTCACTATCACTTTAACACTTGTTTTAAAAGGTTTTACTATCGCTTTAGCCTAGTGCATTCCCTTATTTACCTTTTGCTTAGAAGGAAGAAAAAAATAAAATCAATTTCTGTCAATGTTTTTCAAGATTAATATGTTGTAGATACAAGAATATTATTGAAAGAATAATTTGTTTGGAGAACAGGTAGAAAAAGCTATGTGACACATCAGAATTTTTTTTACACACGCGTTTTGAGTTTTTAAATGAATTAATATATTATTTCAATTGCTTTTCTTTCACTAAAATTGCCCAAATTTTGGAAATTTTATACCACATATCACACCAAGAGCACCTGCCGCGCCCACCAAAGGGTATTTAAATAGCGCAGTTGTTTCAAAATGATGTAATTAAGAAAACTTGCAGACGTTATAGGACTTTGAAACTACCCATACTCATGTCTAGTATTTTCCATGTTATCAAGGAGGCTCGGATTCGATCCAAGGGATGACTGCGCAGTTAGACCACTCATCTGTCACCTACACTGCCCGAGTTCGGCACCAAGCGACTGCATGTGGGATTTGTGGTGGGCAAACGGCGTCTGGGCGGTTTTCCTCAGGTTCTTAGGTTTCTCCCACCAACGCATTCCATAGGGCTCCATCTTCATTCCATGTATCAACAAGTGGCATCGCCTGCGGTGCCAATTGTGGTAAAAGCGGGAGTTAAACACTATCCCCCCCCAAAAAAAAATATATCTCAAGGACCGCATGTAAGATTTTTGGTGGACAAAGCGGGGCGGGTTTTCTCCGGTTTCCCCGCCATCGCATTCCACCGGTGCTCCGTCTTCATTCCATGTATCATCAGTGTCATCGCCTGCGGTGTCATTTGTAGTAAAAACGGGCGTTAAACGCTATAGAAAAATCCTAGGGACCGCATATGGTGGGCGGGTTTTCCTCAGGTTCTTAGGTTTCTCCCGCCTCTCATCCATTTCATTTAATATGTTCATCCTTACTCCCATACCAGGCATATCATACTCTCTGGTGCATAGTTCGTTTGTTCCTGAATAGGTATATGACTCCCCGACACTGGCTGGGTTAAATAATGAAAAGAAGAAAATAAAACAAGAACAAAAAAGAAAAAAATAAATCCAAAGATGTCATAAAAACGCTGATGGGTTACATTCACATTACCTACTTTTTTTTTACATCTATCTACATCTATCTACTTCACTAATTGAGATAAACATTACCACAAATGGTCTTGCTACCTGCTTCCTGGTAAGTAGAAGGGAAATAAGGGTGTATACAAGGCTAAAGTGATAGTCAAATATTTTTAGAGGCGGTTCATTGTGGTTGAAATTCGTTTCGTTTACATTGTCAGGAGTTGGAAAATTTGTATATATGAAAAGTTAAAGTATTTTAAAACTGGAACGAACAACAAGGGATACCTTACGAAAAAAATATATGGCGTAAATTGTGTTTAATGACATTCACATTTTTGTGTAGTAAATGTTTGTCTATCTGTGACGATTTACTAGTTATGCAAAATTCAGAAAACTTCATCCAGAATAAAGGATCTTCAGAAGCTATCCTCAAAAAATATAATCTCTTATTATATATAGTATTTTAATCAAAATAGTCATTTTTGAAAATATCAATATTTTTATATTATTTGCATATAAAGGGTAGTTTGGGTTGGAGGTTGTCCCCTAAATCTTTGTGTCGCATATTTGGAAGAAATTATATTTTAATACCAGGTTTGGTACTGTAATGACTTTTGAGTTACCGTGTTCACGGACACGCACGGGAACGTTTTTCTAAAAATGCATTATTTAGATACAGGGGACCTTTTAAAGTGTATTTCCGGTGAAATTTCGGTATAAAATTTTAGGTGGCACGTAATATCTTCTCTACACATGTACTAAGAAAAAGATGCAGAAAAATCTGTTAAGATCTTTTTAAACTGCACCATATAACCTTAGCTGCTTATTCAGGAATTCTATAGAACAGAACAGGAATTTCCGAGATAAACTAATGTTTTAGAACGAATAGAGAACAGATAAAAAAATCTCATGTGTTCAATTCACATGCCCTTTTCAGTACTTGTTTTATAAACTACTTACAAAAATCTGATGTGTTCCATTCCCATGACTTTCTCTACATCTCTGTAACAAATTATTGTTAAAAAGCTTATGCTTATATTTACTTCATGCTAATCGACAAAAAATTAGCAGAAATAGTCGTTACTTGTTCAATGTAAATAGAAGCGAAATAAGGGAGCATCATAGGTTAAATTGATAGTCAAAAGCTGGTTGCTATGTGAATGAAGTTCCTTTGTTTGTATGGACAGGAGTTGACAAATTCCTGTATTGGAAAAGTATGTTTTTCATTGCTGAAACCAAAAACGAGGAATATCTAAAAATGATCATCTCTACGAATAAAATGTATAAAACATAAATTGTGTATTTTAATGTGCTCTGCATTTTTGTATGGCTATTCATTGTCCATCTCTTACAGTTTAGCAGTTATGCAAAATTCCGTAAAATTTATCCAAATAAAGTAGTCTTCAGAGGCTATTCTCAGAAAATTCAAGATATACATTTTATTTGTCAGGTAAATATCTTCAATACATGATATTTTAATCAAAATCGTTACAGCCATTTTTGAGAAAATCAAAATTTTCGAAAAAAGCTCCATGTAAAGGGAGGTTGTGGTGGGGGATTTTCTTGAAAATCTTCGTGTTGCATCCTTGCAAAATACCAAACGTAAATACCAAGTTTGGTATTTTATGGTCTTTTCGTTTTTGAACTATGCTATCCAAACACACATACACACACACGGACCTTTTTCCTGAAATGCCTTTTTTGGATTCAGGGGGGGGGCCAAAACATGTATTTCCGTTGAAATGTTGGTATCGAATTTTTGGGTGCATACCTTCTCTATACACTATGTACATAGCATGTGTAGAGAAAGTAAAATTATTTTTATTTCTTGCCCATTCTAATCGGGATAAGGTTTAGCAGAATGGTCTTACCACTTAGTTCTTTATCTCGTAAGTAGAAGGGAAATAAGGGAATATTCTATGCTAAAATGATTGTCAAATGTTTTAACAGCTGTCGCTATGCGATAATCTTGATCCTCGCTTCTTTGCATGCGCTGGAGTAAAACAAAGAAACACGGATGTTTGAGAGAAGTATAGGTATTTTAAAATGAAACTAATATTAAGGAATATCTCGGAAACAGCTCTGCAACAAAAATGCATAGGACATAAATTGTATGTTTTGACGAGTTCTACATTTTTATGAAGTAAGTTTTGGACTATCTCTTACATATTAGCAGTTACACAAAATTCAGCAAAATCCGTCCAGAATAAAGAGGTCTTCAGAGGCTATTCCTAGAAAATTCAAAATACGCATTTCATTTGTCATGAAAATATATTAAGCATATGCCATTTTAATAAAAATCGTTAGCTGTTTTTGAGAAAATAAAATTTCTCAAAAATGTTCCTTGTAAAGCGTAGGGAAGATACTGAACTTAAATGCAAAGTTTGGTATTTAAACAACTTTTCGTTTGCTGCCTACAGACACACACACACACACACACACACACACACACACACACACACACACACACACACACACACACATGTTTCTAAATATTCCTTTTTTGGATTCATGGGTCTCAAACATGTGTTTACTATGAAATCTGGATATCAAAATTTTGAGTGGAATACAGTATCTTCTGTACGTGTAGAGAAAGAAATTCCAAAATTTTCTTCTATGTAAGATTTACGTAATAATAGAGTTCTCCATGGAGAAGATGCATTAAAAACCAAAGTGGAGCTAAAGATGGCTAACTGTTGTAAATACTCCGTTTATAGTAATGCATCTAAGATAAATTTATGTTTGATAAATGTCATGTGTGAGAAACCGGCTCGCGTTTAGCCTTCTAGATTAAATAGGTGCTCTAAAAGCGTAACTAATGGAGCACTAATTTTCCAACAGAAATCTGGCGTTCATTAAGGTCTAATGTGTAAACATTCATGTGCCTTTCTCGATCACATATCGTACATATATTAGTGGGTATATAACCATTGTTACGAAAGTATTATTTTCATGTTTACATCATTTTAATCAAAACAACTTTACATGGAATAGCTGATTTACTATGCGCGCACCTTTTCTTGAGCGCTAGTTCTAAGGGGAAGCGTGCTAAAGGGTACTCCTCAGCCATTATTGAAAGTAAAATATCTAATTTGCTGCGGACTAGCTGAATTATTAAAGAAACAGTGCGTGTATTTGCGTGAACTGATGGTTCTACAGTTAGAATGAAAACTTATTATTGAAGATATCAAGGTATATACTTACTTCATGTCTAATGTCGTTCTACTTCCGAAATTGCGCGAAACGTACCGATAGGAGACTGGAGGTAGCGCTCAAGAAAGGGTGCGCGCAGGGTACACATTTCGTAAACCATGCAAAGAGAATGGCGATGGTATATGTTTAGAAATTGTGCGCTTTGTAGCTACTGTCTTAATAATGCCATATATTAGAGAAAAAAAAAACTGAAATTATATTCGATTTTAAAAGAAAGAGACAGTATTGAAGAATTCGAATAATTACAAAAAATTATAAGAAACTAAGGTTACAAGGCCATTCTTAGTGTTTCGTCTTTCGCAGCTAACTTTGTATTATGCTGTAATTTTAATACATACAGTTGGCAGCTTTGCAGCGTTTCAGCCAACTGCCACCACCACTGCAAGGTAAATACAAATGACGGCTTTTGGAAAACTGATCACGCAAAAACATCCGTTCAGTTACTTGTTTTTGTCTCCGAAACATGTAACCACGGCTGACATTCACCGACACCTGGTAGAGCTTTATGGAGGAAACGACTAAGACTCCTCACCGCGGGTGTCATCTTACTTCACGAAACGCACGACCTCATACAGGCCAGAAGACCACCACGCTTTTGAAGTGCTTTCGTCGGGATATCATCAATCACTCTCCCTACGACTTAGATCTCGCTCCAAGTGACTTTCATATGTTTACTCACTTGAAGGAACACCTAGGAGGCCGACGATTCGTTTCAGACGGGGTGCAACACTTGACAACGAGGCTGAACACGCAGGGGCAAGATTTGTTACCAGGAGGGAATATTCAAACTCCTCTCACGAAGCGACAAATGCCTCAACTGATATGGAGACTATGTGAAAAAATAACCTAATATATGTATTATCAGATGGCTGTATTGGTTGTATGAAATAATATATACTTGTTGTTTCACTGCTTTCTGATCATCCCTCATAATAACGGAAATCTCACAAATTGCATATGTCACTCACACACACACACACACACACACATACATATAAAGTTACAAGGAGTAAATTGTGCATTTTAAAGATACATTTTCTGTGTAGTATGTTTTCGTCTAACGCTTAATGTATGCCAGTTGTCCAAAATTATGAAAGTTATTTCTTAGTGAAGAGGATTTCACAGGATAGTATCAGAAAATTCAATATATACCTACATTTTATTTTCTCACAAATATTTTCAATATATGATATTTTAATAAAAATTGTTGATCATCTTTGAAAAGATTATTTTTACATCATTTCCCAAGGATTCTAGAAAATCTGTTCACTCTAGAACTACACTTAATATTGAAACATTTTCGAAAATTTTGACTATCTCAAAAATGGCTATAATGAGTTTACTCAAAATGCCGATCAAAATATTTACATTATAAATAAAATGTATATCTTGAATTCTCGGGAAATAGCCTCTGAAGATCTCTACAATTGAATGAATTTTGCATAGTTGGTAAACCCTAAAAAAGTTAGAAATAAAAGTTTACTGCACAAAAATGTAGATCTCGTTAAAACACATAATTTATGTTCTGTACATTTTTGTAGAGTTCACCACATCAGAGATGTTGTTTGTTGTTGGTTTGAAATTTTAAATACTTTTTCATACAGTATTTTTTGTTTGTTTTACACATAACCAAGCAAAACAACAGCATTTTAATCACATATCAATCGGTTTTTTATTTTCTGTATATAGTATATGATACACAGGTGGAGAGATATTGCACTTCACCTAAAATTTCGATACGAGATTTTACCAGAAATACACTTTTTATGTTCCTCTGCATCAACTATTATTTTTATAAATAGGCCGTGTGTGTGTCCTTGTGTTCGTGAACACTAACTTAAGAAAAGTCGGTAAAATAGAAAACTTGGTATTTAAGTTTAGTATCATCCAAGGATGCGACACGAAGATTTTGAGGAAAATCTCCTACCCCGAACTATCCTTAAATCGAAAAAAAGAAATAGAAATTTTCGACTTTCTCAAAAATGGCTCTAAAGATTTTTATTAATGTACCGTCTGTTGAAGGTAAATACACGGCAATGTTTTGAATTTTCTGGGAATAGCTTCTGAAGACCTCTTGATTCTGAATGCATTTTACTGAATTTTGCATAGCGTAAACCGTAAGAAATACATAAAAGTTTACTTCACAAAAAATTGAGTTCTCGTTAAAACACACGATTAAATGTTACACTCGCCTGACTCTCTCTAGCTGCTCTACAAACAAACTTCTTACAAAAGATTCTTCTTCTTTCTACACAATGCTAATCGAGATAAACATTAGGAGAATTTTCTTATTACTTAGTTACTTATAACTGCAAGGTAATTAGAAATTCGGAGGGAACTTTGTTTAATTTTATATACTTGGTAAGTATTAAACAAAAAATACTATATACAAATGAAGGCCTCTTTAAAATACACAATATATTACAAATAATTTTTGTTCCACCTCGCATTTGAAGAATATGTTATTAATAGTTCGAATTGTTCTATATTTTGTAATTTTTAATGTATTTTTGGCATTAAGTTGTTTATAGTAATCTCAAAGAAACAGTTTAGAATGTTAACGTCAGTTTATAAAATTTGAGTGTCTTTGTATCCATACCGAAATAAACAGTGTCGCAATTACGCAATTAATTAAGGGAGTGATAATTCAAATGTCTATATTTTTATGAAAATTACACTGATTGTATTACTTTTGTAAATAACAACAAATTTAATTCAAATTAGATACCTTTGTAAAATATAAATTAGTTCATAACTTTTATTTTATAAATATAGTAAAGGTATTCCACATGACTCAAATTTTGAGAAAATAGGTTGCAAATTTCGAGTTGTGGCATTGATCTGCACTCAAACTTAACGCGTATGTACATTTCAATAAGTTAGGTTTAGTATCTTTCAAGCATGCGACAGGAAAATCTGCACAACGCAAGCTAACCTTTACAGGGAACGAAATGTTTTAATTCCCGAAATATTACTCTAATGATTTTGATTAAAATACCATTTAATTTTTTAAGTCCTTTACATTCTGAATGAGTTTTGCTTAACTAGTAAGCCGTCAGAGACACATTTATTTATTTGTAGATTAACCATTCCGAGATATTCCTTGTTTTTTGATTTTCAAATTCGGTTTTCCTTACATGGCCAGGTGCAATATAAGAAAAACTGATAAAATTCAAGATATACACTACATTTTTCATATAAGTAATATCTTTAATGTACGGTATTTTAATGAAGATTTTAGAGCCATTTTGGAGAAACTCTAAAATGTAAAATCTTTCATGTAAAGGGTAGTTTGGGTTGTGGGATTTTCTTGACAATTTTCATGTCGTTTCCTTCAAAGGTGATGAAATTAAATATGAAATGTGGTTTTTAACAGAGTTTTCTCTTTTAAATTATGTTTACACACACACTCTCGCGCGCGGACCTTTTTCCAATTCTTTTAGAACAGAGGTCTAAAACGTATATTTCCAGTGAAATCTTGGAGTGTAACTTCTAGAATTTTATGTATCAAGCAGAGAAAGAAATAAACTTTTCTAAGTAATTCTATACATCCTAATAAACAAAAGAGAATAGAAACATCATATGAATTTAATACATAAAATGTTTACTTTCTCTACGTAGTACATAGACAGAGAAGATATTGCACCTCAACCATAAATTGCGAATTGGATATCAAGATTTCACCGTAAATACACGTTATAGGCATTTTTGGAAAAACGTTCGCATGTGGGTGTCTAAGAACACCATAACCCCAAAACAAAACGTGAGTAAAATGCCGAATTTTACGATTTAATTAAAATACCGTGTATTAAATATATTTTTATGATAACTGAAATGAATAAATTTAATTTTCCGAGACTAGCCTCTGAAGAGCGCTTCATTCTAGAGGACTTTTGCACAACTATCAAAGCATAAGAGATAGACAAAAACTTACTACACAAAAAATGTAGATCTCGTTAATACACACAGTTTATGACATATACATTTTTTTCGTGGAGTTAACCATTTACGAGATATTCCTTGTAATTGGTTTTACTTTTAAAATACTTAAAGGATGTGACTATCGCTTTGGCATATTGTATTGTCTGATTTCCCTTCTAGCTACAAGGAAGCAAATAAAGCCATTTCCACTAATTTTACTTTCTGTACAAGTCTATGTACATAGTGTATTGAGAAGGTATTGTATTGCACCCAGAAATTGGATACAGAGATTTCACCGGAAATACATGTTTTGGGTTTCCCTGATTCCAAAAAAAAAAAACTTTTTGGAAAAAAAATCCATATGTGTGTGTGTGTCTGTGGACAGCATAGCTACAAAATGGAAATACCATTAAATACCAAACTTGATATTTAAGTTTGGTATCTTCTAAATATGCGACACGAAGATTTTCAAGAACATCCCTCCACCCCTAACTACTCTTTACATGGAAAAAAAATTCGAAACATTTTATTTTCTCAGAAATGGCTGTAACGATTTTGATTAAACTCTCTTATATTTAATATATTTAGATGCCAAATAAAATGTATATCTTGAATTTTCTGGGAATAGCCTCTAAAAACCTTTTTATTCTGGGTGTTGTTTATTGAATTTTGCATAACTGGTAGACCGTAAGAGATAGACAAAAAATTACTACACAAAACATGTTGATCAAAATAAAACACACAATTTATGCCATATACATTTTTTCGTGGGGTTGGTCTATTTTAACATATTCCTTGTTATTGGTTTCAGCTTTAAAAAAACTTATACTTTTCTTATACAGGACTTTGTCAACTCGTGTCCATACAAACAAAGGAACTTGTCACATAGCAACCAGCTTTTATCTATCACTTTAACCTACCGTACTCCCTTATTTCGCTTCTACTTACAAGAAAGCAAGTAATAAGTAAATAGAAGCATAACTTTTTACTTTCTCTATAGGCACTATGTACATAGTGCATAGAGAATGTATTGCACTCCACCAAAAAATTCAATCACCGGAAATATATGTTTTAGGGTCCCCTTTATCTACAAAAAGCATTTTCGGAAAAAGGTCCGTGTGTGTCCGTGTGTCTGTGAACACGATAACTCAAAAACGAAAAGTAGGTAAAATACCAAACTAGATATTTAAGTTTAGTATCTTCCAGGGATGCGACACGAATATTTTGAGAAAAATCCCCTCACCCCCAACTACCCTTTACATGGAACTTTTTTCGAAAATTTTGATTTTCTCAAAAATGGCTCTAACGATTTTGATTAAAATTTCGGATATTAAAGATATTTAGCTGACAAATGAAATGTATATCTTGAATTTTCTGGGAATAGCTCTGAAGAGTAGTTTATTCTGGATGAATTTTATTAAATTTTGAATAACTACTAAACCGTAAGAGATGGACAAACATTTTCTACACAAAAAATGTAGAGCACGTTAAAACACACAATTTATGTTATATAGATTTTTTTCGTGGAGTTCGTCGTTTTTGTGACATTCCTTATTTTTGGTTTCTCCTATGAAAAACGTATACATTTCTCATACAGGAATTTGTCAACTCCTGTCCATACAAACAAAGGAACTTCAGTCACATAGCAACCAGCTTTAACCTATGGTACTGCCTTATATCGCTTCTATTTACAAGAAAGCAAGTAATAAGTAAATAGAAGCATACATTTTTAACAATAATTTGTTGCAGAGATGTAAAGAAAGTTATTTGTATGAAACAGCGACTCCAACAAGTACTCACCATTGTTGCCGTACTCAGCCAGCACCAACTGCAGCAGCACTGTTGTGACAGTTGCTATATTCCTCCACAAGCACATGCTCCCTTCCTCACTTTCACATGTGTGCACGTTGTGTTGTGTTGGACTGGCAAAGTGGGTCGGTCCGCGAGCTCTTACTTCATCCTTGGAGAAGGAGAGGAGGTCTCTTACAGTATTGCTCTTCTTTTTTTTTTTTTTTATATACGTAATCTAGGGCAAGTCGCCAAGTCCCGAGATCTACGGGTCGCGGTTTCGCGATCCAAATGGGTCATCTTTGTGTGGTCGGTCAGTGTAAGCGAAAAACCTTGTGCTGGATCCAAGCATTTCCTGCATGTTTCTTCTGTTTATACCTCTGCGTAGCCGCAGACACGCCTACTTGCAAACGTGCATGAATAATAACAATAGCTATATTACTCCCTTTCGCCGACTTTAAATTAGCCAGTCTGTGTATCTAATACAGAGTTGCCAAATAAGGTTATTATAACACGTAATTAAGTTAAAATCATATCTGTTCCATTCATATGATTTTCTCTACATCTCTGTAATACATTATTGTTAAAAACCTTATTCTACTATCTACTTCATACTGAACGAGATAAACATCAGCAGAAATGGTCTTACTACTTGTTTTTACTTTCTCTATACGTACTATGTACATAGTGTATAGAGAAGGTATTGCACTCCACCCAAAAATTCAATACCGAGATTTCACCGGAAATATATGTTTTAGAGTCCCCTGTATCAAAAAAATCATTTTCAGAAAAAGGTCTATGTGTGTGAACACGATAGCTCAAAAACCAAAAGTCAGTAAAATACCAAAGTTGGTAGTTAAGTTTAGTATATTCCAGAGATGTAACAGGAAGATTTTGAGAAAAATACCCCCATTCCAAACTACCCTTTACATGGAACTTTTTTCGAAAATTTTGATTTTCTCCAAAATGGCTCTTAACGATTTTGATTAAAATTTCGTATATTAAAGATGTTTACCAGGCAAATAAAATGTATATCTTGGAATAGCCTCTAAAGATTAAGGATGAATTTTACGGACCTTTGCATAAGTAAGAGATGGACAAAAACTTACAACGCAAAAATGTGGAGCACCTTAAAACACACAATTTATCTTGTACAGATTTTTTCCGTGGAGTTGATACTTTTTTAGATACTCCTTGTTTTTGGTTTCAGCTTTACAAAACATACTTTTCTCATACAGGAATTTAACAATTCTTGTCCATACAAACAAAGGAACTTCAGTCACTAAGCAACCAACTTTTGACTATCACTTTAATCAATAGCACGCCCTTATTTCTCTTCGACTTACAAGGAATCTGATTTTCTCTCCATTAGTATGAAGTAAATAGAAGCATAACATTTTTAACAATAATTTGTTGCAGAGATATAGAGAAAGTCATGTGAGTGTAACACATCAGATTTTTTTGTAAGTAGAAAGGATAATCAAATCGTTTAAAAGAAGGTTGTCATGTGATTGAATTCCGTTCTTTGCATGGCCAGGAGTATGAGAAAAATTTTGAGTGTTTAAAAATAGAAACCAATAAAAAGGAGTATCTCAGAAATGGTCAACTCCAGAAAAAAAAACAAAAACAAAAAAAAAAAAACAAAACAAAAAAAAAAACAATCAAAACAACGTACATGACATAAATTGAAGCCATTAGTATCAAAATGAATAATCTTCACTTTTTTGCGAAATTGAGATATTGGTACCACTAGCTTGTGCTACTAGCTCTCTAATGAAGTATAGTGCCTGTTTGTTTCTAAACGAACAAAGCCCTACCTTTTTAGTGCATTAAAATCCCGTTGTTGTTTTTTTTTTGTTTTTTGTTTTTTTTTTGTTTTTTGCAAACGGGACAATCTCCATTATCTGTTGCAATCAAGAAGGGCAATCTCCACAACTATCTATAGGCTATTTCCATCCTGATCACGTGAGTGGCAGCAACAATGGCTACTTGCTGGAAATACGGGAGCTGTTTTTTTTTCAACCTCGGAGAGGCTATAAATAAAAGACAAGTTCATAGAAAACAATTATTTTATTACTAAAAGTTTTGTACACTTATGGTTACTTTTCAACATAATCACCAAAAATATTGAGACATTTATCGTACCTGTGCACAAGCTTTGCAATACCCGCTTCAAAAAATGTTGCCGCCAATGTTTCAAATGAGCATTGACGTTGTTTTGAAGATCTTCGTTGGTTTGAAAGTGCTACCCTCCTAGCCACGTCTTCAGTTCAGGGAAAAGGTGAAAGTCGCTGGGTGCCAGGCCAGGACTTCACGGCGGATGATCGAAAATGTCCCATTGAAATTGTTCAAGGAGCCGATGGGTTGTGCCAGCAGTGTGTGGAGAGCGTTGTCATGATCGACACAATTCCTGAAGTCAGCATGTTTGTTTTGAATGGCTCTCCGCAAATGTGGTAAAGTACGAAGATCTTCAAAACCACATCAATGCTCATTCGAAATCATTTTTGAGGCGGATATTACAAAGTTTGTGCACAGGTACGATAAATGTCTCAATATTTTCGGTGATTATGTTGAAAAGTAACCATAAGTGTACAAAACTTTTGGTAATAAAATGATTGTTTTCTATGAACTTGTCTTTTATTTATAGCCTATCGGGGGTTGAAAAAAAAGCGGCCTTCGTAGTAGTCTGTGTTCTGCACAAGCGAGCTATATTATAAAATTGTGAATTATATTATAGATATTTTCATGTTTTTGGACTGCGTACAGTATCACCACATGCTATATTATAAAGACAAGCGCTAGTTTTCTTCTAAGTGCTCTGTGATGGATACGGTGCCTCAAAATGGACACCCGTCACTCCCACAAAAGCTAGGAAATGGGTCCGGGAGGCAAGGAAATGGAAAATCAGTTCTTGCCAAAAGGATGAGATCATTGTAATATTCTGCCAGTAATTAATTTTATATTAAACGGAAATGCTTTTTTATTAATATACTTAGTTGTTTATTTATTAATTTTTGAACACAAATTTATCCATACTTTTATGATAAGGTCTGTTATGAAAATAACCTTGTGTTAAGAGCTTCTCAATAGGTCTAACAATTTAATTTCCACATTTCATTGTTCTAGTTAGTGCTCTAAAGCTAACATTTTGAAGACAGATAACCGAACTGCAATATTTAAGATATTTTTGACACTCCAAGCTACATAATCTCAATGGAGAATAGTTTCATGGATGTTTTCTTTTCCTTCCCCCCCCCCCTTGCAGTTTAGATGATAATAATGTGTTTAGCTTTTCTAAGAGTACTAAGTAGCCTACTTTATATTACCATTATTGATCATGTATTTCAGTGCAAAATAGCAATATAATTAAGTAATTTTAGTTTTACTAAAATAAATGTCCAGACACAGCAATGCCTTCTTTCCTTAACAAAAAGAACACTTTTTTTTGTTAGTGTTTAACGCCCGCTTTAACTACTTATAGTACCGCGGTGACACTGATGATACATGAATGATGATGGAGCACCGGTGGAATGCGATGGCGGAGGAAACCGGAGTACCCAGAGAAAACCCACCCCAGCGCCGCTTTGTCCACCACAAATCGCACATGCGGTCTCTTGGGATCGATTCCCGGCCGTCTAGGTGAGAGGCAAGGTCTAAATACTCGGCCACGGCGCGGCCAGGAGCAATTTCCATGCATGTTAGTATCAAATGGCACAAACTCAACAATCCTAAGGTGTGAATCAAAATGGACGAACTCCAAAATTTAGGCTAAAATATCTAATAAGCTATTAATCCAATGTAGATTTCCTCTAGTTTCTTACATCTATTACAAATTGGTTTCTACTGAAAAATATAGGTAGGCGGAGATTGCTCCTTTTGATACTATAGCCTTAGTTGTGTGTTTTAAAGAAATTTACATTTTTTTGTGCCGTTAGTTTTTGTCTGTCGCTTACGGTTTACTAGTTATGCAAAATCCAGCAAAATTCTTCCAGAATAAAGAGGCCTTTGGAGACTATTTCCATAAAATTCAAGATATACATTTTATTTGCCATATAAGTCTCTTTAATATATAGTGTTTTAATCAAAATCGTTACAACCATTTTTCAGAAAATCACATTTTTTAACTTTATTCCATGTAAAGTGTATTTCAAATTTGGTGACATCTAGGTATCGAATTTTTGAGTGGAGTGCAATATCTTCTCTGCCTATGTTCTGTACACTAAGTAGAGAAAGTACGAGTATTAATCCGGATTCAGGGAGTTTCAAAATGTGCATTTCCGGTGAAATTTACATATCGAAATTTTTATTGAATACCAATAGAGAAAGTAAAGTCACTAATAAGAGAGCAATATGATTGATCAGAATTAAGATTTGTAATGTTTACAAATAAATAACATTGGATTGAAAGATGCCTAGATGCAGCACTTCTAAACATTGGATAGTCATCTCAAGGTCATCGAGATAGTAAATGAGGAAGAGATAACTGCGTCTCTGTTGCCGGAAGAGACAAACAAATAACAAAAATCGCTGCTCACATCTGGTGCATATACTGATAAATTCAAGATTAATAGATTGTAGTATTTCTAGACTCAAACTTATATTTGGTTTATTATTGTAAAATTACACTAATAATGCTGGGGAATTGAATATAAACGAAATAACCAACAATGCACCCGAAGATTTTCAAGAGAATCCTTCACCTCAAAACACCCTAATTTCACAGTGATCGAAAATACTGATTTAGTCCTAATTGATTTTAACAATTTTGATTAGATGACCAAGATTTTTTCTTGGAAAATGTTTCTAGGGTTTAACATTTCTGAAATATTTCTCATTTCACAATCGATACTGCCCTTATATAACCATAAAGGTTCCAAAAAGGGACACTTAAAAGTTTCGGCCTACTTATGAATCCATTATTGACGATTTAATAATATTAAATCGTTAAATATTAATTTCAATAATTATAAAATATTATCTAATATTAATTGGTTGTATTAAATCAATAAATATGTATTTGTTTAATATGAAAGATTAATTTGTAATATGTACATAGTGTATAGATTAGGTATTGTATTCCATCCAAGCATTCAATACGGAGATTTCACTGCAAATATATTTTTTAGGTCCCCTGAGTAAAAAAAAAAAAAAAAGAAAGTTATTAAAAGATCCATGTATGTGGACAGCATAGCTCAGAAAACGAAAAAACCGTTAAATCCCAAATTTTCTGTTTTAAGTTTAGTACGTTTTAAGGATGACTTTCAAGAAAATCCTAAACCCAAATTTCGGCTTTATATGGAAACATTTTTGAGACTTTTTATTTGGCTAACAATTTTGATTAAAATATTGTATATTAAAGATATTTACATCACAAATACATGTATATCTATAATATTCTGGAAATAGCCTCTGAACACCTCTTCATTCTGGATGAATTTTGTATAACTGGCAAACCGTAAGAGATAGCTAAAACTTGTTTCACAAAAAATATAGGTCTCATTAAAAGACACTATTTATATTCAGATACTTTTCTTTTGTAGAGTTAACTGTTATCGAAATATTCCTGTTGTTGGTTTCAATTTTAAGCTGCTTACCTAAACTTTTCTCAAGTGAGACGTCAACTTTCGTTTAATCTCTTTTATTTTACACTTGATGATGCAAAAGAGAACCGAATTTAAACAGCTTGTTTTAAAATATTTGACTGTCGCTTAGGCGTAGTGTACTCGCTTACTTCCCTTCTAGTTACAAGGAAGTAGATTTCTGCTAATGCTTTTCTAAATGGTCAGGATTTAAGTAAAATAATATTCTGTAATGATAATTTTTTCGTGGAACACCAGAGAAAGTTGTATGAATGGAACAGATTTTAATTTTTACTCTGTTTGCTCAGCATTGACCTTGATTCTGTCACTGAAGGGCATAAGCACAAAATAAAATTTACTCCAAGAACTAAACCTCTTATATCAAAAGATAAAACCGCAAATTTAATTATAAGTTAAGCGATACATGCGCAGATTACTCAACTACAAAGCAAAGTGTCAATCTTGCATTATAAATCTTTTGGATGACATTTCATACAAAGAACTTAGACATAATGAAGCTGCGAGTTTTTTTCTATTCTATACTTTGCCAATCGCCATGAAAGTAATTCATTATATACCATTTTTTGGAAAAGTTAAATTATATCGATTCTTCATTATATGTTCCTTCTTTGATAAGGGTTTAGGGAACATTAGAACTGGGAGGACATTTTTACTTTTTCTACATAGTACATGGTACGTAAGTGGAGAAGATATTGTATTCCACTGACGAAAATCATGACAGATTTCACCGGAAATACACGTTTTACAGTTCACTGTATCCAAAAAGTGGTCCGTCCGTCCGTGTGTATGTGTGTGTATGTGTGTGTGTCTTTGGACACAATAATTCAAGAACGAAAGGTCGATTATTTCTTTCAAACTTGGTATTTAGGAACTTCCAAGGATGTGACACGACACGAAGACTTAGAGAAAAATCTCCCCATCCCAAAATATTCTAAAATATTGATTTTCTCAAAACGGTTCTAACAAGTTTAATTAAAATGTCTTATATTAAGGATATTTACACAAAAATAAAATGAATATACTGACCTTTCTGGGAAAAGCTCATGAATACCGTTTTATTCTGGAGGAATTTTTCTGAATTTTGCGTAAATGGTAAACCGTAAGAGATAGACAAAAATTTGCTAAGCAAAAACTGTAGATCTCGTTAAAATACACAATTTATGATACATAACTTTTTTCGTGGAGTTTACCATTTTTAGTTATTGCTTGTCATTGATATCTGTTTTAAAATTCTTAAACTTTTCACACACGGGACTTTTTCAATTCCTGGTAATGCAAAGAAACGGATTTCAATCACATGGCAAAAAGATTTGTTGTTCAGATTCAAAATCAAAAGATTTGTTGTCGCTTTAGTCTAATGTATTCCCTTGTTTCCCTTCTTCTTACAAGAAAACAAGTAATAAGACCATTTATGCTAATCTTTATCTCGATTAGCATGAAGTACATTGAAAATAAAATTTTTAACAATAATTTGCTGTCGAAATGTAGAGAAAATCGTGTGAATGGAAAACATTATACTTTTAGGAATTAAAATCTTATGTGTTTCATTCATAAGGCCTTATGAAGTTCTACAAAGAAACTTCTTAGAAAATATTAGTCTTCTTTCTACTCCTCTACTCCACGCTAATCAAAATAAATATAGGCAAAATGGTGTTATTTCTTGCTTCCTTATAAGTATAAAGAAATAAGGGAGTACACTAGATTAAAGCGATGGTCGAAAAAAAAAATCTGGTTGCATGTGACTAAAATTCGTTTCATAGCATGGCTAGGAGTTAAAAGCTTCCCGAATGAGAAAAGTGTTTTAAAACAAATAACAAAGGAATGTGTCTGAAATGGTCAAATCTACGAAGAAAATGTATATAACATAAATTGTGCTTTAATGACTACGAGCTGGTAGCTCAGTGGTAGAGCAACAGCTAGAGATCGGGAGATCCGTGGTTCAAATCCCGGCTATGGCATTAAATTAATGCCGATCCCGGTGGCCGCGCTCGCTAAGGTATCTCGCTTTGGCGCTTCATGGTGCACAGGATCGTGGGTTCGAGTCCCGCCTTGGGTATGGGTGTAAATGTAAAAGGAAAACGTTAAGAATAATAAGGTCTACTACGGAAATATAGGAAACTGGAAAAAAAGGAGAGAAAAAAGGAATACAGCGCAGGAGTCCTGACAAGCCTCCGGAACTGTATTTTACAAAAAAAACAAAAAAAAAACGATATCTACATTTTTGTCAGTAAGTTTTTGGCTAACTCTTACTCCAGAATGAAGAAGACTTCAGAGATTTTTCCCAGAAAATTCAAGATATACGTTTTATTTGTCATGTAAACATCTTTAATATATGGTAGTTTAATCAAAGTTGTTGGAGTAATTTTTGAGAAAATCAAAGTTTTAAAACATATTTAATGTAAAGGGCAGTTTGGGGTGGAGGGATTTTCCTCAAAATCTGTGTCCCATCCTTGGAAGATATTAAACTTAAATATCAAAATTGGTATTTTTCCGACTACATATACGAGTTATAGTGCTTGCTGACACACGGGTGCTCGCACGCACACACACTCACACAAACGTGTACCTTTTTCTAAAATGCATTTTTGCTGAAACCTCCGTTAGAATTTTTGGATAAAGTTCAAGACCCTCTCTACATGTACTATATACTAAGTAGAGAAAATAAAAATCTGATGTGTCCCATTCACATAACTTTCTCTAGTTGTTCCATAAACAAAGCTTCCTTACAAAAGATTTTACTTTCACCTGCGTCATGCTAATCAAGATAAGCATTGGCAGACGTGGTCTTATTATTTGGTTCTTTGTAAGTAGAAGGAAAATAAGGGTGTACAATAGGCTTAGGCGATAGTCAAATCATTTAAAGCTATAATTATGGAAACTATTGATATTTCGTTCTCTTTGCTTGACAATAGTAAACAAAAGAGAGATGAAGTGAAACGATGATTTTCCATTTGAGAACAGTATAAGCAGCTTAAAACTAAAACTGATACAATATCTCGAGAACGGTTAGTTAAAAAATTAAATAAAAAAGGTTAAAGGTGTTTTAAAGTTAAAACCAATAACAAGGAATGTCTGGGAAATGGCCATGAGCACGAAAATAATTTGACATAAATTGTGTTTTTACCGGATCTACATTTTTGTCTCTCTGTTACGGTGTACCAATTATACAAAAGTTAAATAAAACTCATCCAAAATGAAGAGTCCTTAAGAGATTGTTCCCAGAATATTCTGGATATATATTTAGTGTGTCATATACATTTCTAAAATACATGGAATTTCCACGAAAATCGTAGAGCCATTTTTGAAAAAGTAAACATTTTTAAAAAAAATTCAATATTAAGGGTAGTTGGGGGTGGGGGGCTTTTCCTATAAATCTTCGTGTCATGTCCTTGGAAGATACTGAACTTAAATACCAGTTTGATATTCAGGGTTTTTTCGTTTTTGAGTTAAGCACACACATACACACACAGATAGATTTAGAAGACCCTAAAACATGTATTTCCGGGGAAATCTGGGTGTCGAAATTTTTAGTGAAATACAATACGTTCTATATTTACTTTGCAGATTGCATATAAGTACTAGAGAAAGGAAAAATGAATCTTAGTGATCGCCATTTTCAAAATGAGAGGCAAGCAACGTTGTCAAGCTCCTTTTGAGAGACTATCAAAAAGAGGTTCAGCGAGTTCATCGTTGGGATAGTTGTATTTCATTAGAGGCAGCATACTTGGAAATTTGTGAATAAATTGAATGCAATAAAGCCATTATGAGTTAATTAGAAAATTAGGCCAGTTATTTATTTATACGACAGCGTCATATTTTAGACCGTTCGCCTCACATGCTGCCCGGGTTCGATCCCAGCATTTGGGATTTGTGGTGGACGAAACGGCGTCTGAGCGGGTTTTCTCCGGGTCCTCCGGTTTCCCTGCCACTCATTCCACCACTTGCTCCATCATTACCTTCCTTTCCTTTCAAATGTTTCGTTTATATTTCATATCATCCACGCTCATGCCTGGCTACAGGCCGAACACTCGTTCCAGATTCTCCATTCTGTGGTTTCGTGCTGTTGGCTCCCAGACAGGCTTCTGACCCCTAGGCATCCTAAGCCCTTTGGGATATCAGTCCTATATAAGAGGAGGATAAGTCATCGTACGTACTCGAGTTTACTTTTCAAACGTTGCTATGATTATTACTGTATCAATTGGACTTGAACATTTTATTTAACATGTAAAATATATGTGAAAATAATTCGCTTGCTTTAAAATTAATTAAAGGTTAACGAATCTTTACTTGTACTACGATTAGAAGGCAGTAAAAATTTGTATTTTACCTGAAAGATCGATACCGAGATTTCCCGGGAAACACGTTTTGAGACACTCTGAATAGAATAAAAATCTGATGGGTTTCATTCACATTATTTTTTCCATCTGTTCTGTATCAAATAATTCTTACAAAGCTTAATCTTCTGTCTACTTCATCATACTAATTGAGACAAAAATTAGAAGAAATTCAAAGTAGAAAGAAAATAAGGTAATACATTGGACTACAGCGATACTCAAATCTTTTAAAAGATTTCCCTATGCAATTCTCATTGAAATTTGGATCTCTTTCCACAGCCAGGTGTAAAACAAAAGAGATATGAAACTTTTGAGAAAAGTTATGTGTGTTTAAAAATTGAAACCTATAACATTGCATATCGCTGAAATGCTTAGTTCTAAAAAAATGTAAATTAGGTACATAAATTGTGTGTTTTAACGAGATCTTAATTTTTGAGCAGTAATTTTTTTCCATCCAGTTATACAAAACTCATTTAGACTTGAGAGGCTTTGAGAAGCTATTATTCAAAAAGTTCAAGATACAGGTACATTTTGTTTTGCAAAGTGGCGTCTTTAAAATACCGCATTTTATTCAAAATCATTAAAGGCTACTTTTTTAGAAAATCGAAAATTTCGATAAATGACCCATGAATAGTTTAAGATGGAAGGAGTTTTCTGAAATACAAATGTGAGTATTTATCGAACTTTTAGTTTTTGATTTGTCCACAGATATTGGTCTAAAAATGTTATCTGCTCACACAAACGCACAGTGATCTTTTTCTAAAAAATTCTATTTTTTTAATCCGGGGTCCTCAAAAATATATTTTCTGTGAAATCGGTATCAAGTTTTTGGGTAGAATTCTCTATCTAATGTGTATAAATAGTATGTACGTGTGAAAGAAAGTAAAAACATTTTCTTTTTAGGAAAACGTCCGTGCCTGTTGTGAAAAATATTGCTCAAGAACGAAATGTTGATTAAAATCACCAAACCAATGTACAAGTTCAGCATCATCCACGGACACGACTCGAAGATTTTAAAGAAAATCCACTCTCACTTTATATACACATCTTTTTAAAAATGTCAATTTCCTGCGAACATGGCCATAATGATTTTTATTAAAATATCATGTTACGTATTTCCATGACTCTTGAATTTTCTGGGAAGAGGTTCTGAAGCCCTCAGCATCCTGGATTACTTTCGCATAGCTGTAAACCGTGTTACAAGGACAAAATCTTTAAGACACAAAAATGTAGTTCTCGTTAAAGTACACACATTGTCAATTTTTACTTTCTCTGCACGTACTATGTACATAGTGCATAGCGAAGGTATTGTAATGCACCCAAAAATTCGATACCGAGATTTCACCGGAAATACGTGTTTTGGGTCCCCCTGAATCCAAAGAAAAGCATTTTTGGAAAAAGGTCCATTTGTTTGTCTGTGTCTGTGGTTAGCATAGCTCAGAAACGAAACTACTGTTAAATACCAAACTTGGTATTTAGATTTTCAAGAAAATCCCCCACACCCAACTACCCCTTTACATGAAACTTTTTTAAAAAAAAATTATTTTCTCAAAAACGATTTTGAATAAAATATTGTATATTAAAGATATGTACCTGGCAAATAATATGTATATCTTGAATTTTCTGGGAATATCCGCTGAATTCTGGATGAATTTTACGAAATTTTGCATATCTGCTAAACCGTAAGAAATGGACAAAAACTTACCACACAAAAACTGTAAAGCACATTAAAACACACAATTTATGTTATATGCAGTTTTTCAAGGAGTTGATCGGTTTTGAGGTATTCATTGTTTTTGGTTTCAGTTTTAAAAAACTTGAACTTTTCTCATACAGGAATTTGTCAATCGTATCTATACAAACAAAGGAACTTCAGTCACCTAGTAACCAGCTTTTGACTTCACTTTAATGTATGATACACCCATATTTCGCTTCTACTTACAAGGAAGCAAGTAATGAGACTATTTCTGCTAATTGTTTCTCGTTAGCATGAAATAAATAGAATAATAAGCTTATTAACAATAATGTTGTACACAGAAGCAGAGAAAATCATGTGAATGGAATACATCAGATTTTTTTTACTTTATCTATACGTATAGAGAAGGTATTGTATTGCACCCAAAAATTTGATGCCGAAATTTCACCGGAAATAAATGTTTTGATACTCTCTGAATCAAAAAAATTTTTTTAGAAATAATGTCCGTGTGTGTCTGTGTGTGCATACGTGTTTGTACGTGCGTGTGTGCGCGAGCGTGTGTGAATGTGTCTGTGGGCAGCATAGCGCAAAAACGAAAAGACCGTTTAAAACCAAACTTGGTATTTAAGTTTGGTATCTTCCATGGATGCGACATGAAGATTTACAAGAAAATCCCCTCGCCCCCAACTACCTTTTACATGGAAAACATTTCAAAAATTTTAATTTTCTTAAAAATAGCTCTAACGATTTTGATTAAAATCTCTTATATTTATGATATTTGCTTGTCAAATAGATTGTATGTCTTGAATTTTCTGGGAATAGTCTCAAAATACTTCTTTATTCTGTATGATTTTTACTAAATTTTGCATTACGGGTAAACCGTAAGAGATAGACAAAAACTTTACTGCACAGGAAATGTAGATCACGATGAAACACACATTTTATGTTATATACTTTTTTTTCGTGGAGTTGGTCGTTTTTGAAATATTTCTTGTTATTTGTTTTAGCTTTAAAAACCTATTATTTTTCTCATACAGGAATTTGTCAACTCCTGTACATACGGACAAAGGAGCTTCTGTCACATAGCAAGCAGCTTTTGACTATCACTTTAACCTAAGGTGCTCCCTTATTTCGCTTCTGCTTACAAGAAAGCAAGTAATAAGACCATTTCTGCTAAATTTTTCTCGATAAACATGAAGTAAATAGAAGATTAACCTCTCTAGCAATATCTTTTGTAAAGATGTAGAGAAAGTCATAAGAATGGAACACATCAGATTTTTTTTATTTTGTAAAGTTAACTATAGATACACAGGATATTTCTAGCCTTTGGATTAAATTTTCTAACACTTTCTCAAATGGGAAGTCATTATGTCAAGTTGTTTCATCCTGGTTATATAAAGAGAAAGGAATTTCCAAACCATTACTAGCAACTAGCTTTAAAAGAGATCACCAGCGTATTTTCTTATCTTCTTGTGCCCGTAAGGATAATAAAGTTTTGCTGATGCTTATCTCGATTAGTATAAATCAGACGGAAGAATAATTTTATTTAAGAATGGTTTAATGCAGAATATATGAAGAAAAGCATGTGAATGTACCATCAACTTTTACTTTCTCTAGTACTTGTGTGCAAAGTGCATGGTACGTATGTAAAGGGGGTGTTGCATTGTACCGGAAAAATTCGATACTAAGATTTCACCGGAAATATAGGTTTTGAGACCCCTGAATAAAGAACAGCAAGGTCCTTGTGTGTATGTGTCTGTGTGTGTGAGGGAGAGGCATAATAAATGAAACAAAAATCCTTAAATACCAAACTTGGTTTTTGAGTTAGATATTCCAAGTATGCGACACAAAGATTCTAAACAATACCCACTACAAATTACCCTTTACATAAAAAAACTGTAAACAATCTAGATTTTTTCAAAACTAGCTAGTGATTTTAATTAAAATGTCGTATATTATAGATATTCACAAGACAAATAAAATATATTGAGTTTTCTGAAAATATCCTCTGAGAACCTCTTTATTCTGGATGAATTTTGCAGAATTTTGTGTTGATATTGGTTTCAGCCTTAAATACCTTTCTCAGCAAATGAAGTTCAGTCACATAGCAATCAGCCTATAAAGGATTTAAGTGTCGCCTTAGCTGCCTTATTTCTCTTCTAATTACAAGGAAACAAGCAATAAGACCATATCTGCTAATGCTTATCTCGACTAGCATGAAGTAGATAGAAGAATAAGTTTTTAACAATATTTTTGTAGAGAAAGTCATGTGAATGGAGCCCATCATTTTGTTTTCCTCTGCTCTGTTACCGCATCATTGCATGTATCACAAATCATCGTCGTTAACTGCTAACTGAAAGCCACAGGACTGGCAATGGCATGCTCTTTCTTAAAGTAATTTATCTGCTACGTAGACAGACTTTATAACTGATAAAATATGAGAGCGAAATGTCTGCGAGGTGGCAGTGGTGTCGTAAAGTATAACAAGAAATGAAGGCAGTTTTAGTAAGATTATAAACGTCAGTTGATTGTCTGCCATAAGAACCTCTGGAGCGTGACATATCCTGTGATGTTGTTTGTGTCACATTAAAATGACCTTAGTGATGGCATCTCTCATTATTTTATTCTTTCTTGCGTTAGACTTAAGCCTTCATTGTTAAATGTATTAAATTCATGGCGTATTATTCCAAACTATTGGTCTAACATCTAGATGTTTACAGAATATAGATGAATTCCTTCTGAGCTCACTGATTTACTTTCATAAATCATTTGTTTATTGAGGGAGCCGGTCTCCATGGCCGCGCTCGCCAAAGTGTCTCGCTTTGGTGTTTCGCAGCGCAGGGGATCGTGGGTTCGAGTCCCGCCTTGGGCATGGATGTTATATGTTTGTGTATGTGTGTGTAAAAAGTAAAACATATATTCAGTAATTAAAGTAAACAAATGAGGTAAATAAAAAGTAGGGTATACAGCGCCGGAGTCCCGATCAGACTCCGGAACTGTATTTTTATAAAAAAAAAAAAGAAAAAAAAAAGGGAGATACAGGCGGGAAAAGTTAAAAGTAATCCGTATCTCCTTTGAATGCGAATTAAATATTTCGATTTTAACTTTTCAAGGTAATTAAAATATTACCATATTTCGCTTCGCGCAGCTCGCGCCTTCAACTGCTTTCCCCTCTTCCCGCCGTTCAGTGATGAAATTGCTAGCTCTACAAAATAAATTCTAAATGACATAAATGGTGTTCTAATCAGATCTGTATTTTTGTGTAGGGAGATTTGCCTACCTCTTACGGGTTACCAGTTATGCAAAAATCATTCAGAATGAAGAGGACTTCAGAGGCTATCCCTAAGAAATTCGTGGTATACATTTTATTTGCGATGTAAACATATTTAATACATTTAATAAACGGAATTTTAATCAAAATCGTTTGAGCTAATTTTAGAAAATCTTCCGTGTAAAGTAAAGCTGAAAATATCCGTGGCGTATCCTTGGAAGATGCCAAACTTAATAGCAACATTTTTGGAAAATTATGATGTTCTCAAAAATGGCTCTTAACGATTTTGATTAAAATACGTATGTTTAAGATAAATGTATATTTGGATTTTCTGGGAATAGCCTCTGAAGTTGTCCTCATTCTGGATGACTTTTGTATAACTGGGAAACCGTAAGAGATACACAAAAACTTTCCGCACAAAAAATATAGATATCGTTAAAACCCACAATTTGTGTTATATAATTGTTTAACTACTTTCGAGGTATTCCGGATTATTAGTTTCAATTTTAGTCACTAAACTTTTCTCAAATGAGAAGACATCTTTCTACTTGTTTGTTTACCCTCGGCAAGCAAAGATATTGGTACTTGTTTCCATAGCGACCGGCTTTTAAAAGACGAAACTGTCTCTTTAGCCTGCGCATTTTCTTCTTCCCCTTCTACTTACAAGGAATCTAGTTCTAAGACTAATTCTGCTAATGAATATATTGAAGGTAATCATCAGTGAAAAGGTGCACACGCAATTTTTATTAAAAGGGGAATTATAATAAGATTATTTCATGTTCTATTTTTTATAAAATAAAATATTTCATAAAGGTTGGTTTTTAAGAGAATCAGGAATTAGCATGATGTCGATAACAGATTAATGTTTTGAATAGAAGGTTTGTTTATGAACAGCTAGAGAACATCATGTGAATGGAACACATTAGATTTTCCCCTTCTACTTACATGGGACCAGGTATTAAGGACAATTTGTCTTAATGTTCATCTGGATTAGCATGTAGATAGAAGAAAAAGAAGCTTTTTAACAATAATTTATTACAAAGATGTAGAAAAAGTAATTTGATTTTTTTTGTTTTTGTTTTTACTCAGGTGGTCTCAAAACATATATTTCCCGTGAAATCCCGGTATCGAATTTTTAAGATAGAATACAATACCTTCTCTAAACACTATGTATAGTACGGTAGAAAAAATAAATATTGATTCTATATGCTTCGAATGTATAAGTAAACGTGAGAAATTAATGTACAGAACACACATGTGGATATTTGCTGTTTTTGAGCATTTTATTAACGTCTTTGCGTTTCCGTATCAGATCTCACGAAGAAAAGCCCATGCATGGAAAATTCCACGTTGCTGCATTGTCTCCGCAAGGCCACATGAAAACAAGAGATGTGAATGGAGCGCCGCACTTTGATACAAGATAAAACAGGAATCTTGCGTTTTCTAGAGTTTGCTGCACAACTAACCGTGGAAATTTTGCAAGGTGAGTGAAACAAAGAACTACATTTTGGGAGGAGTAATCGACTCTACATTAAGTCCTTCACATTCACGGAGCATTTTCAGGGCCTAAGCTATCCGTTTACAAGTTCTAACTTTCTTTGCTAATGTATTCATGCTGTTAGGGCTTGTAATATTAACAAATCTCTAAAATGTAGCTATTGAAATGTAAATGTCGTGTTATTTATGGACGATCTTAAACTACTGTAGTTCTCAGTGTCCCATTCTAAATTAGGCGTGAAATACGGCTTAATTTTGCTCAGAGGTCTCTCTATCAGGCTTGAGGTTCTTTTACGTGCCGTAAATCTACGACACGGAACCCACAGCTTTACTTCCGTTTCAAAGGAAGCCATGCTAAGGATTTTTACACTCGTATACGAAGTCAGTATGGTAACCATTACACCACGGAGGCCGACATTTATGTATTACATCAAAGAGTTCTGTTTTACCCAAGGTCCCTTCTATTGTAGGTACGGGTTAGGTGCACCCGGAGTCCCGAGCCAACCTTGACTCCCTCTGTGGGCAACCTCAGAGTGGTGAGGCAGTCAGTTGGTTAAAATGCCCACCCACGTGTAGGTAGTGCATGGAGACCCGTGTCGATGGAAAGGGATCTCCTGGTGGTTTAAGGGTTGCGTATCTGAGCCTGGGCTCCAGTTTTTCAGTAACTGGGGAGGGTGCGCACCACTTTGGTTTCTGCTTCGCCTAAACGGGAGGCTAAGGACTAACCCACCCCTAAACAATCGGCCAGGACGATGTATTATACCGAACTCCAGGGTGAGTGGGACGGCGTGCCTGCTATAACCTCTGCGTGGGGACCCCTCTTTGGGCTCCGTGGTGGGTGGGGAGCACTGGGGGACGAATTATGCACAATAAAACAAAACCCAAATCTAGTGTTGTTCTCGGAAAGGAAGTAGTCGAGTCAAGTGGTGCTCGATACTTAATGATTAAAAGAACAGAGGAAGGTAGGACGTTTTCTTCGATTAGTCCATTTGCCATCCAGAAGGGCTTAGATGAGATAGCTGGTTAGAACCGACTTTCTGAAAGAACGTGCAACGACTACTCCTAAATCCTCGAAGGGGTAGCAAAAGCCCACGTCACTGTCCACGCAGATCCTCTTCTGAGGAGTCTTCTGGGACGAGCTCCGATCGGCGCCCACCATCTTTGCCGATCAGTACTTCGAATCGGTTCGAGGCACTCGGGCTGAACTGCTGCTCAACCAGAATCAGCCTTTGGTCGTTTGTTTGCTGCTAAAAACAGCACAGAATACAACAATTGGTTACTCCAGCCCCTCTTGATACGCAGGCAGCCAACAGGGCTTTGGGCGGTAGAAAAGTTAGGTTACTAATTAACATTCACGCTACAAACCCACATTTTTAGAGATATCATCTGACGGGCATCAGAGGCGGGATAATCTTGTGGACCAGCAGAACCGAGCAGCCAGGTAACAACAATGCAAAGTGCGTAATCCCTACATAAACCCTCTCAGCATTTAAGATTTTAAAATAATTTCACTATACTTAATTATAAAATTATATTTCAGCGTAGAAGAAACCTAATAAATCTGAATTAAATGCTCAAATTCGCATAAAACGCTTAGAAGGAGGTTACAGTGTTCATTTGAGAATGGTAGTGCGCATTTTCCACTCATTCCTCCCATATTATTCACCTATTAACTAAGTTGCCTACAAATTAGTTAGGTATATGGAGTTCATAGAACTGTGGACTAATAACAAGATATATTCATGTTCTGTTCGTTAATACGCAGAGCAGAATGTTATTTTAATATAACAATTAGTTGTAAGTAGTCAGTTTTAGGTGATAGCGGAAATGGTTCACATTTCTTGCTTCCTTGTAAGTAGAAAAGTGAAACGGCAATGTACGAAGCCAAAGCGCTAGTAAAGTATTTTAAAAGCTATCCGTATATGAAACAATTCTACAATACAAATATATATGCTATAAATTGTATAAAATGAGATCTACATTTTTGTATAATATGTTTTTATCTATCTCCTGCTGTTTACGATTTACTCAAAAGTCGTCCAGAGGCTTCACAGGCTTTCCCAGAAAATTCAAGATATGATTTTGTTTGCCATAACAATATCTTAAATATATAGTAATTTAATCAAAATCTTTATAGTCGTTTTTGAAAAATTAAAAATTGTTGTATTGTTTTCCATGTAAAAGTTGGCTAGGGTGTGTCACATCTTTTGAAGATATAGGACATTATTGTTTCGAATTATTCAACACATTATCCATTTTTAAAGATACTATTGATTTTCAGTTGTTTCTCGTAATTCCATGAAAATTATGTGGAGTTTTACAGTTAGAATTTAGCATCCGGTTGTTAAAGTTTTGACTGTGGCTATTTCCTTTGCATCTATAACGAAATGTTTAATGTTAGTATTTCTATAAAGGATCATCTTTGTTAAAATAGAATAGTGGAAAAATAAGCTTTCCTAAGAACAGTTAGCTGGATACGGGGATGGAACTTTAATAGTGGCAACTATTTATTTATAATAAATGAGATGTATGTTACAAGTTTTACTATCCTTCAAAATAGTCACCAGCATTGTGTAGGTATATCTTCTTGCAAGACATAGGACACCTTGACCATTCGCCTCTGACCTACGGCCCGGGTTATATCCCAAGCAACCGCATGTGTTGGTGGACACAGCGGCGCAGAGGCAGGATTTCTCCGGGTTCTCCGGTCCCCCCCCCTCGTATTCCACTGGTGCCCCATCTTAATTCCAAGTATCACCAGTGTAGTCGCCAGCGTGCCAAAAGTGGTAAAAGTGGGCGTTAAACACCATCAAAAGGAAAAGAAGAAGAAAGAAGGAAAGTCGAGCCTGTTATGTTGGTAGCTCAAATGGAGTGGTCTACTGCTTGACGAATCTCTCGAATAGAAAGCTCTAAAGTGAATCCTGTATCTTTGGAATCAAGTCAAGGCCACAAGAGCTTAAGTCCAGAGTCGCTGCTTCTTTCTCAAAGCTAGCCGCAGGTTATATTCCAAAAACGAAATGTAATACAGCGTATTGAAGGATTTCTGTGGAGGAAAGTAATGTGTTAGGATAACACCATCACTGTCGTGCCCTAGAAGCACTACAACTTTCATAGATCGGGCGATCTTTGGCGACACTTCTTGCTGTATCCACTCGTTATTTTGCACGGCAATGCTTGGCCGCATACAGTGCAAACTATGGCTGATTCGAATGCAGCTGTGAAATGCTGCACTATCCACAATACTCACCGGACTTAGCCTTTGACTTGATTCCCAAGGATTCGCATCAGAACTTTTCCAGAGATTCGTCAGGAATGGAACTCCTATTCGAACTATCAACACAACAGACACTACTAAAGGTACTATACGACTTGTACATCGCTGGCAACACAATGTTGCTGACTATTTTGAAGAACACTAAATTTGGGTATCACGTATCTCTTTGGTATGTGTTGTAAACATATATTTGCCACTATTAAAGTTGCAACCCTCGTAGTCTTTAAATTAAAGATGGTAGGAAAATTATGCGAATATATCAAATCTGATTTTTGTAAAACACAATTAACGTTAAATACCGGAGCCAGGTGGCTCAGGCGTTTCATTTGGGACTGGTATTCGGGAGGTCGTGTATCGATTCCCCGCAGGATTTCCCGGGTCACTAGGCGAATCCTGGGGAGAATTCTTTAGTCCCCGAAATTGTTGTCCCTTCATTTCATCCCAAGCGGTCTCTTTCAGGGCTGTAAGAGTCGACGAGGACTGCAGCAGAGTCGTCCTTTCATGGTGGAGATGACTGCACTCTGGAAATACAGCTCTCGGCGACGAGATGGCTTAATGTGGTTGTCCGCCGGCTCGGGACTGAGTTGTGGGCTCCTAGCGCTTTATGCGTCAAAATGAAGAACTACTTGTGATCTGTTAGGACCCTCTACGGTGGCTCCCTCCCTGTCGGGATGAAATTACACTCATCTCATCCTCCCCACAGGGGTTTGACGTACAAGAAGTCAATCAATGGCTGAGGTGTCCCGACCGGCACACTGCTACCACTACCTACTACCAACTATCGACTACCTCCTACCAACTTTACTACCTACTTCCTCCTACCTACGAACTAAAACTTACTACTTACAACTAATTGTTATATTAAAATAACGTTCTGCTGTGTGAGTATTAAACAACAGAACATGACATATATCCTGTTATTAGTCCATAGTTTTAAGAACTCCATATACTTAACTAATTTGTAGTCATCTTAGGTAATAGGCGAATAAAATAGGAGGAATGAGTGGAAAAATGCTCACTACCACCCTCACATGAACACTGTAACCTTCTGAGCGTTTTATGTGAATTTGAGTATTTACTTAAGATTTATAAGGTTTCTTCTACGCTGGAATATAATTTTATAATTAGGTATAATGAAATTATTTTAAAATCTTAAATGCTGAAAAGGGTTTATGTAGGGGTTACGCTCCTTGCATTGTTGTTAGGATTCTGCTGGTCCACAAGATTATCCCGCCTCTGATGTCCGTCAGATGATATCTCTAAAAATGTGGGTTTGTAGCGTGAATGTTAATCATGAACTTTTCTACCTCCCAAAGCTCTGTTGGCTGCCTGCATATCAAGCGTGCTGGAGTAACCAATTGTTGTACTCTGTGCTGTTTTTAGCAGCGAACAGCAGTATTTAATAAATTGATATGAAATTATAAATGGTTTGCCTTGGTGGACCCAGCAGAGTATTAAGTTCCAGTAAATCACAGTTTGGTGAGTAAGGGATTCTTAATCTTAGCATGTGTTTTTGTGTCTGGAAATTTTATAAATCATAAGAATCTTTCAACTGAAAATACATTTATTACTTTCTATTCATGTACTATGTACATAGTGTATAGAGAAGGTGCCTATTGTATTGCATCCAAAAATTCGATACTAAGATTTCACAGAAAATATGTTTTTAGACCCCTTGTATAAAAAAAAAAAATTAGAAAAATGTCCGTGTGTGTATCTGTGGGCAGCATAGCTCAAAAACACGACGATTTTCAAGAAAATCCCCCCACACCCAACTACCCTTTAAATGGAAAAAAAATGACTAACGATTTTGATCTAAAATATTTTATATTATATGACGAACAAACTGTATAACTTGAATTTTCTGGTAATTGCCCCTGAAGACATCTTTACTCTGGATGAATTTTGCGCAATGTTGCATAACTGGTATACCTTAAGAAATAGACAGAAACTTACTACACAAAAAATGTAGAGCTCTTTAAAACACACAATTTATGTTATAATTTTGTTTTCGAGAAGTTAACTGTTTTTAGATATACCTTGTTGTTGGTTTCAGTTTTAAAATACTTATACTTTTCTCACACGGAAATTTGTCAACTTCTAGCCATACAAACAGCGGAACTTCAAATAGCAACCGGCTTTTAAAATATTTGACTATCTCTTTAGCCTATGGTACTCCCATATTTGCCTTCTACTTACAAGAAAGCAAGTAATAAGACTATGTCTGCTAATTGTTTCTCGAATAGCATGAAGGACATGGAAGAATAAGCTTTCTAACAATAATCTATTGCAGAGATAAAGAGTAAGTAAGTCATGTGAATGGAACACATCAGATTTTTTTTTCTCGAATTGTGACGCTCAATTTCTAACTTCCCTTAATTTACTTTTAAATGCTATTAGCGATCTAACTGACACTTATAGAGGTGTGAGTTCTTCCTAGTGATGTTGCAAGCTGTAATTACATGTATCACACCTACGTATGTTAAGGATGAGAACAATTTTATAATGCGTATTTCCTTAGAATCGTTATTATGACGTCAACTTTTAAAACGATGCCGTTCTATGTATAAAATATATTATCAACTGCACATTGATGTCTTTTGTATTGTCTTCTTGGATCATGACAGGTGCGTTATTTTTATGCTAACAAGAATAATTTGCTTTACAATTACAGTATAATGTAACGTACTACATTTGTTTCTCTGTTATACTTATACAATCTTAATTTAAATATAAGTACTTTCTCTACACTAATATGTACATAGTGTATAGAGAAGGTATTACTCTCCACCCAAAAATCCGACACCGAGATTTCACCAGGGACAGCTTTCTTAGGCTCCCCTGTATCCAAATAAAGCATTTTTAGAACAAGGTCCGTGGATGTGTCCGTGTGTCAGCAGACAGAACTCTGTAAAGTACCAAACTTGGTATATAGATTTACTATCCTTCAAAGTTGCGACACGAAGATTTTGAGGAGAATCCCCCCACCCCAAACTACCCTTTATATGGAACATTTTTCGAAAATTTGGCTCTGAAGATTTGATTAAAATGATGTATATTTAGGATATTTTTACTCAACAAATAAAATGTATATCTTCAATTTTCTAGGAATAGCCTCTCAAAACCTCTTTATTCTGGATGGATTTTGCATATCTTTTAAACCGTAAGAGATAGACAAAAACGTACACAAAATATGTAGATCTCGTTGAAACACACAATTTATGTCATATTCATTTTTTTCGTGGAATTGACCATTTTTTAGATATTCCTTGTTACTGGTTTCAGTTTTAAAATACAAGGTTACTACAAAAGAAATAGACAACTTCAACTGCCTGTAAAACAAAAACTATTAGAGGTAGCAACCTAATTATTTTGGAGGTATGTTGAGAAACTTTCAAAGTTTTGTTTGTTACTATTGGTAACGCTGTAGAGCTTTGTTTGTGGTTGCAGAAGCTGAAATGGCGGAAAATCCTGCGGAAAAGGCATATTGCGTGTTGGAATTTGCTAGAACGCAATCAGCAACTGTTGTCCAACGACATTTTAGAACACGTTACCACAAAACGCCACCGACTAGACAGTCAATCTACGACAGGTATAGAAAATTTGAGACAACGGGATGTTTGTGCAAAGGGAAGAGCTCGGGAAGACCAACAGTTTCGGAAGAAAACGTTGAACGTGTCCGTTCTGCCTACATAAGAAGCCCACAGAAATCGACATCTAGGGCAAGCATGCAATTACAAATTCCACAGCAAACTGTATGGAAAATCTTGCGGAAGTGACTGCACATGATGCCTTACAGATTGAAGATGTTGCAGTTTGAGTGAAGAAAATAAGGTCATACGGCGTTGACTTTTGCATCGACATGTTGCGACATGATGAAGACGATGCTGGTTTTTGTGAGTGCATCATTTCATTTTTGTGGTAACGTGTTCTAAAATCTCTAATAGTTTTTGTTTTACAGGCAGTTGAAGTTGTCTATTTCTTTTGTAGTAACCCTGTACTTAAACTTCTCACATACGGGAAATTGTCAACTCCTGCCAATGCAAAGAAACGGATTTCATCCACATGGCAACCAGCTTATAAAAGATTAGACAATCATTTTAGCCTAGTGTATTCCATTATTTACCTTCTACTTACAAGAAAGCATTTCTGCTAATGTTATCTTGATTAGTATGAAGTAGATAAAAGAATAAGCTTTTTAACAATAATTTGTTACTGAGATGTAGAGAAAGTCATGTGAATGGAAGACATCAGAATTTTTTTTTAATGTTATATACACTTTATATGATATTCTTAGAAGCGTAACTCTGTCATATTACCGTCCGGTTTACTTTTATGGTTGCAACTGTTTCTTTACATTTCTTGCAAATACTGTAGTGATTTCTTTAGGTTATGAATATATTCTGTCAGAATTTTCTCTGATACATAAATATTACATACCTGGTACTAGTTTTAAAACTTTCCCAAAATTACTTTCATATAGTAAAAGTCATGAAACATTTTAAATATAATGATACAATCCTTACTTCTTTTGACGTCACGAAACATTTTCTTTGGCATGGTCTCTTTTTCATTTGCTATTTAAGGTTAGAGAATTTACATTACAGAACTCCCACACAAAAAAATATGCAGTTAACGAGAATTACTAACTATAGTTAAGTAAATTCTGCGTCAACGTGTCGCATGCAACATAAATAATTTCACGTTTCTCTGAAAATATGTATTAACAATGCAGTACATTGTTATATCGTAGGTAATGTCTAAAAACAATGTAAATGGTTCAATAAACTATTCGTGTATATTAAAGTTGACCCATAATGAAATGCAACTGATATGTCGTTAATAGCATTTATAGCCCCATCCTCTGCCAGCTTGGGTTGCTTTGTTCCTCGAGAGTAACTTCTAGCCGATAAATTGGCAGGCACAGAAATCATATGTGTTACACTCGCATGACTTTCTACACAATGCTAATCGAGATAAACATTAGCAGAGTTCTTATTACTAAGCTCCTTATAAGTAGAAGGGAGCTAAAGGAATGCGCTATGCTAAAGCGGTAGTCAAATGCTTTAAAAGCTATCGCTATGCTATTGCCATTGCAAGTCGCTTCTTTGCTTGGCCAGGAATAGAACAAAAGAAAAACGGATACTTCCTGTCCGAGAAAAGTGTAGGTACTTTACAATTGAAATTAATAACAAGGAAAATCTTGAAAACTGTAAACTGAAAAAAATGTGTATGACATAAATTGTGTATTTTAACGAGATCTACGTATTTTGTGTAGGAAGTTTTATATCTCCTACGGCTTATTAGTTATGCAAATTTCAGCAAAATTCAAAAGAATAAACAGGTCTTCAGGGATTATTCCCAGAAAATGCAAGATATACATAATATTTGTGATAGTAATGGCTTTATTACGTGGTATTTGAATTAAAATTGTTGGAGCCATTTTTAAGAAAAAACAAATTTTCGAAAATATGTCCATGTAAAGGGTAGTTTGGGGTTTGGGCATTTTCTTGAAAATCTTCGTGTCGCATACTTGGAAGATGCCAAACTTAAATACCAAGTTTGGTATTTTAACAGTTTTTTCGTTTTTGAGCCCTGCTGTCCACACACACACACACACACACACACACACACACACACACACCTTTTCTGACAATGCTTTTTTTGGATTCAGAGAATCCTAAAATATTTATTTCCCATGAAATCTCGATATCGAATTTTTGGGTGGAATACAATACCTTCGGTCGTCTCCTTAGCGCGGTGGTAGCGTTGCTACTTACCAAGCGGGAGACCTGGGTTCGATCCCCAGTACCGGCGTGGGGATTTTTCCCCCGCTGGGAGACCTGGCCCGGGGTGCACTCAGCCTCGTAAGGTCCCTGGGGGGCCAATTGAGGAGCTACTTGATGGAGAAGTAGCGGCTCCAGGTCATGAGGACCGTATTAACCGGCCGGGGGGATTCGAGGCGCTGACCACGTCTCACCCTCCAATACTGCACCCCATCCATGACGTCTGTAGTGGACCGAGATGGGGGACGCAGCGGCCGGGCGGTAGGCCAAGGTTCCCCGTGAGCTGTCGTGCCATGGAGTAAAGTATACAATACCTTCTCTATCCATTATGTACAGTGTACATACGGGGCTATAGAAAGTAAAAATACAGCTGAACTGCAGAAAGGCAACATTACTTGCTACATGTTCTTACTGGCGGAGCAAGTAGGCAATACTTTGTTGAAATTAGACGGAACAATAACATATAATAATACTCTGATGTGCTACATTTGCATAATTCTCTCTGTCTATGCTGCAGCAAATTATTCTTACAAAAGCATTTTATTATATCTACTTCATATTTATAAAAATAAACATCAGCAGAAATGGTTTTACTACGTTATTGTTTCCTTGTAAATGGGGAGTAAGGAAATACAATTTCATCAAACGAAAAAAAAAAAAAAACATTAATAACGACTTCCCATTTGAGAAATGTATAGGTAATGAGAAAGATAAGCACATAGCAAGTCATATTTTGGAAATGGTTATGTATTAGACATAAATTGCGTGTTTTAACGAGAATTATTTTTTTTTCTGTAGTAACATTCTTTCCCTTACAGTTTATCAGCTATGCAAACATCATCCAGAATGAACTCCAGAGACGACATAAAATTCAATATATACATGTTCTTAAGATTTTTCGATTTAAAGGTAGTTCGGGATTGGAAATTTCTAGAAAATCCTCCTATCGCATTCTTGTAGCATGATGAATGTAAAATTTGGTAACTAACCAATTTTTAGTTTTTTATTTATGCTGTTAAAATTGCTTTTAGAATTCAGAGGACCTTAAAATCTGTGTTTTCTCTGAAACCTCTATTAAACATTTTTGAGTGAAATGCAATAACTTCTATATCTACTATATACGTGGTGGATAAATTAATATCCAGGGTCACATCAAATTTAATATTTTGGAGGAAAGGTTTACAAACAGTAACAACAATTTTCATCCCCTATAATTTATTATTTAGCTTGGTAGATGATAATCATCAGATGAACAATGAAACCAATCAAGATTCGAAATCTTGCAGGTGAGCTGTTATTAATAAATACGCTAAAAACAAAAGCAAAAAAGAAAAAAAAATATGAAAATTATCCAGTTGAGAAATTGTAATATATTTCTGCTTGATTGATTTTGTTAGCCTGAAATAAATAAAATAATAAGCTTTTATAGGAATAGTTTATAGGTAGAGAAAGAGATGTAACAAATTTTTTATATAAAATGTATTTTAGTTGCATGTACAATTTCATTACGCTCGCCTCTTACTTAGGCGACCCGGGTTTGACTCCAGGGTACCACATGTGGGAATTCCGGATGATAAAGAAGTCTGGGTGGGTTTCCTCCGGCTTCTCCGGTTTCCTCTGAATTTACTGCTCCATATTATCCTTCCTGTTAACTATTATAATGCCACCATTTTAACTATTTACTTCACACTTCCATGCCAGATATCGGGCTGATCACCCATCCTGGGTTCTGTGATCCTAAGCCTCTGTTCTTCAACAGGTGTCTGACCCTAATTGCTGCTTTGAAAACCCAGGGCGGTATTAGCTGTACATACCAGGAGGTAAGCTGAGGCGGATAAATACATGAGTGGGTGGAAGGGATGGACATACGGGTAGATAGAATTTCATTTGTTTCGTATAAAAGTTTTGTTAAAATTGCTTTAAATGGTATATGAAAACATTCACTAATTTAACCGTTGGTCAAATATTTTTGCTGGCTTCTGAAGGATATGACCTACCACAGATGGAAAAGATCTGATGTTCTCTATTCACATGACTTTCTCTAAATATGTGTAATAAATTATTGCTAAAAAAACTATTTCTTCTATCCACTTCGTGCTGTTCGAAATAAACATTAAGAGAAATGGTATTATTGCTTGGTATTGTTTGGTATTTTACCGATTTATCGTTTTTAGTTATCGTGTTCACAGACACTCACACATGAACCATTTTTCTAAAGATGGTATATCTGTATACAGGGAATCCTAAAATGTATGTTTACGATGAAATCCTGGTATCGAATTTCTGAATGGAGTGCAATACCTTTTCTAACTATGTACTTAGTAGAGAAAGTAAGAACGTCGCTTTTCAGGCTGGCTTTCATGAAGCATTCTGTGGTAAGAATTATGTTAAGAAATTGCTGTTTTAGGAACCAAATACGAATGTTCAAGTTGTAAAACTTGTTATTCGTTTTCTAGCTGTGTCGGGAGGTTTTCCCAGAGATAGCGACTTCCTCCAGTTTGTCTGGTAATAAGAAATCTCTACTTTTTTGAACAGATGTAGATACTTATCTTGTTTTAAGGAGAACTACTTTGAAGCCATAACATTCGATACGCTTGTACATGCTAATGCTGAGAGATGTGCATATGCGATGGGATGGGCTGTTGCAAGAAGGATATCTAGGTCATGGTCAGATTCTGGTTTTCATTAGCTTGTCGGCAACAGACAATAATTGCGTGTAAGCGCACAAGGACTTCCCCGGGGTCGTCATGTAAACATAGGTGGCCGTGAGATGAGCGTTTATTATTTTGGTACATGGTTTCGGCAATTTATTGGTTGCCATGAAACAACTGTTGTAAAGGAAAATGATCCGCCAAGAGGTTTTTGCAACAAGTTGAGCTGATTTGTAAAGATTGTTCATGCATGTGTTCAGGGCAACACAGACTGGTGAGTACTGGAAGCTATGGGCTTGGCTTGATGGAGAACTTTCCTTCGTTGTACTTTAATGAGCTCTCATCAACACGGCTAGGGTTCGATTTCTGGGGACCGCACGTGGATTAGCGTCGCCCTCCGTGGTGTAGTGGTTACCATGCTAGACTCTAATACTGTAGATTGTAGGTTCAAACCTGTCTGATGGTGATGGATACTTTCGAGCGCAAAAATCCTTAGTATGGCTTCGCTCGGAAGGAAAGTAAAGCCGCTAGTCCCGTGTAATGTTTATTTGCACGTCAAAAAAAACTACACCTTGGGAAAAGAAGGTTCCTAGGCAGAATTATCCGCCATTTTGCGTATAAAAGCCGCGATTTTATCCGGGTTTAATGCTGAATATTGAAGAGGTGGTTATGCATTAATTTTTAAGTGAATATTCTAGTATTCTGTTTGTGTATATTGTTAACATATATGTGTATGTTGTTTTTCTTGGTTCTGGTTTAAAATCATTTATATTTTAATTTAAAATTACTTTTTGTTGCTTTTTGTGCCGTTTGGTGACAAGCTGTTCCCTCGTCATAGTGAGATTTCACGAACTAGAAATTCAAAAGTGATCATGGAAATATCGTAACGATGTCCTTTGCTCCACTTTGGAGTTACAAAAACTACTACTACTGCTGCTGCTGCTGCTCTGTGGCTCCAGTGCACAATAGATAAGTTGATTATTGCTCAGTATCGTTTTTGTGTGGAGGACGACTCTGTAAAGCACACCTTTTTCCTATTTCTAAAATGGGAGGACTTTAGATCACAAGCACATGAGCAGTTAAGGATGATGCCTACTACGGCCACTTTAGTTCCCATTATGATTAAAATCGGACATCATGGAATGTAGTTAAGGATTTAGAAAAATCAGCTTTGGAGACAAAAGAGAAAGAACAAAAATTGCATGGAGTGTAAACTGACAAATATTATGCTGAAGTTATGCTCTATAAGCGGTACCAGGATGATATGAGTAGAAGATAGAGGTTTTTTTTAGTCGGTGGAAATGCTCGCCACAAAGAGTGGTGTCTTTAGAAAGATTTTTCCTCTACTGAAAAAAATATTACTACTACTGCTGCTGCTATGATGTGGATTAGTGGTGGACAATGTGGCGCCTGAGCGTTTTTTTTTCTCTCTTATGCAGCTTTTCCACCATTCATTCCACCTCCTGCTTCATAATAACTTTTATTACTTACTTTCTCTTCACATAACTACTATGCAAGTACAGAGCAGGTAGCAAAAGTACCTATTGCATTCCACAAAGAAATTCGATGTTGAGATTTCACCGAAAATAAACATTTGCCGGTTCCCTGATTTAAATAAAAAAAACAAGTTTTCTCCGGAAAAGTTCATTGTGTGCATGTGTGTGTTTCTGAACAGCATAAGTCAAAAACGAAATATTGTTTAAATATCAACTTTTTTATTTAAGTTTAGTATCTTCCAATGATGCGACACGAAGATTTTTAGGAAACTCAGGCTACCCTTTACAGGGCAAATTTTTGAAATTTTCGATTTTCTCGAAAATTTTCTCAACGATTTTAGTTAAAATACACTATATTATCTAATTTGCATGACAAACAAACAAACAAACAAACAAACAACACATTTTCTGGGAATAGCCTCCAAATTTCTCTTAATTCTGAATGACCTTTGTAAAACTGGTAAACCGTAAGATATATAAACTTACTACACAAAAAAGTACAACTCGTGAAAACATTCAATTTATGTTCTTTACATTTTTGTTGTGGCGCTGTTTACGAGGTATTTCTTGTTATTATTTCAGCTTTAAACTTTTGTCCTGGCCATGCAAAGAAGTGAATTTAATTGAAAATCGCATTGCGACTGCTTTTAAAACATCGCTGCAGCCTAGTGCATTCCTTTAGTTTTCTTCTAATTTTAAGGAACTAAGTAATAAGAACATTCTGCTAATGCTTATCTCGATTAGCATGGAGTAGAAACATGAATCTTTTATAAGGAGTTTGTTTTTAGACGAGCTAAAAAAAAAGTCACGTGAATGGAATACATCCGTAACTGAGCAAATGGGTTTAGCGAACAACTTTTTTTTCAGACTAATATTCAAATTGATGGTATAAAAGACTATCCATTTAGTTTTCAACCCTATTTGGAATTATTGGCGTTGGCATATCTTTTACTTCATCATATTGCAAGTTCTGAGTTTGCCAATAATACCATGTAGTAATAAGGTGTTGACGTTGTCACGCAGAGTTTATGAAACTTCTGAACCACGAGTTGCACATAAATTATTCCTCCGTATTATAAAACACATTTTATTCACTTCTCTTACATAATAAAACTTACGAGGTTATAAACATCTCATGAAGAGATACTTCACCACAGTGCAGTAAATTTTTACATTAATTACTGCAGTCATGTAGTTATATGCTAAGAAAACTGAGACTTTCATGGGAGAGTAAGATGCTTACGAAAGAGGCAATTTCAGTTCTAGAATTTCGAAAGTGACTTCCAAACCACTAAGATGACGAATGCTGACATAAGGTACATATATTTTAAAGCAAAAGTGCTCATATTATGGACTATATTCTTCTTTTCGACTCATGGTATAGAAATTTAGTCATGCTTCGTCTTCAGGGACGCACAGCCATCGTTTCCTGGGTCTGCCTACAGATCTCTTTCCTCCACATCGGTAATGGAAACATCCATCGAAGTACTAAAGAAAAAAAAACATACAAGGATTTAAGAACATGCAGACATTGAACCTCAACGAACTACTTGTAGGACACTACGAAACAATGGAAATCATCCAAGACAAGACCAGCCAACAGAACTTGAAGAAAATAATTGTCACCAATTAAACACTTTATTTAATTAAAACACTTTGTACTGTAAAATAATTTTAATAAAGGAAAGCACAACAAGTGTTTGTCCGGTGGAGGAAAATGAGCCGCACTTAATGAAAAAATTGATTAACAAAATTAATTTGGCTGAAGTGGGAAATACCCCAGAAACAGTCATGAGTCCCTAAATCCCTATATCCATCACCCGAACTGGGAGGGAAATAATCACGTGGAGAATTCCTAACATATCTAAACTCAAACTACTAAAAGTATTTACACATAGATTATCTAAAAAGAAAGTGTCCATCTACCTAGGTAGCACATTAGCTAAGCTGGCTCATTGGTTGAAGTTCGCTGGTTGGACCTCGTGGCAGCCAAGATCGTAGTAAACAGCCTCTTGCTGTTGTGCAGCACAATGACCTCTTCTTCGTCTTCTTTTTACCGTTGATGATGTGATAATTTATTGTGCGAGTCCTCTGAATCATCAGGTCCACGTATGGCAAGTTCTATCTTTCCACAGGAGCGGATGCAATTAATTATTAAATTTAGCACGTACCTGTTTCTGTCTACTTGTTGGTAGCTAAGCTCATTACCTTGTTCATACATTGCTTTGACTTCTCGTACACTTTGATTTTTTCATACACATGAACTAAATCCACCACACCTTTCTAGTTGTAGTCACCACCAAATAACACACACAGAAAACAGAATAATGCATTTTTATAGATCCACTTATTTTTCTTATAAATATCCTTATTGCATTTTCTAACGCGCTGACCGTCCCCACTTTTTGCACTTTATTTGCAGCTCTGGAGTCGGTCTTTCTAGACTTTTAATCTGCACCTTATCATCTAGTGACACAGCAGAAAACGGATTACTGTGTAAAAATTGATTCATTTTTTAAATTTTTTTATTGATCAGCTGGGCAATGCTTTACAGATCAGTGTCAATATATATAAGGACAATAACACCTAGGGGTAAGTTTACAGGCCGCCCCATATCTCCAGTATGTTGTAAACGAACATCAGATGCACACACGAGGTAAAATACGCATATCAATCACTACAGTTAGAATCAGAGGGATCGCTAGGAAATAGGTCTTCCGGTAGTCCTCTCTTCAAGCGTGTTGACTGGCGCGTATGAACGCCGATGCTCTGCTCCATTGTGGAAAAGAAACGACGGGCTACCCTCCGAATAAAGTCGTGAAGAGACAAGAGTGTGCTGGTTCGTGATGGAGGTGCTGATTACGAATAAACCAAGGAGCGGTTTTGAAAGAGTTGGAGACGACTCAGATGGCTTTTGTGAGTGGCTCCCCACACCTGGCCCGTACAGGTGAAAGGCGGATGAACGAGAGACTTGAAGGGTAATAAGGAGGATTCTAGTCCAAGAGTGGTATGGCGATGAAATATGGCGAGAGTTTGGAAAACCGTACGAAGGCCAGTGAAATGAGACGATCGATGTGAGCGAACCAAGTCAGTCGAATGTCCATAAACTCCCCAAGATACTTAACAGGAACATTTGCAGGTAGTCAAGGTACAGCATCACTACAAAGACGTAACAGAGGAAGAGGAAGATATCGGCATAGAGTGAGAATCTTAGCCTCAGTCTTCTGAGGGTTCAAGGAGATGCGCTAAGTGTTGGACCAGTGAGAGAAGCGATCCAAAGAGTGTTGTACTACTTGGTATGCGTGTTGGAGATTGAGATGAGAATAGTATATAAGGTATCATCAGCGTAGAGAGCAACAGATGTCGGGGCCAAATCTAAAATATCAGAAGTGTAGATACTGAATAGTGTGGGGGCCAAGATAGTGCCTATGGACACCTGCAGTAATAGTGCGTGGAGAGGATAGGAAACCACCAATTCGCATCTAAAAGCTGCGGTCAGATAGAAACGCTCCGTTAAGAACAATAAATAAAGAGAAACACCTCTCTGGTGGAGCTTAAGAAGCAAGCCAGCATGTCAAACTTTGTCGAACGCGCGCTCTATCGAGAAAGACTGCCTTGATATATTGTCGTACTTCAAAGCCATGGATAATTAACTGGGTTAAACTCAAAAGCTGACTGCAGGGAATGTTTGTAGCGAAACAAAAATTGGAATGGCTGAACAACGTGCTTATGAGCCGGATAAGAGTGAGGACGGCAATGGATCACATTTTAAAAAAAATTGGAGAAAGTAGGCAACAGACTATTTAGGTGATAGATTTCAGGGAGATATTAGTTTTATTGGGCTTATCGAATATCGCGATATGAGCAAACTTACAAATGCGAGGAAAATAGCAAAGGCATAGACAGGTATTTAGGAGAGACGACAAATACGCAACAGCCTTCCTGGTGAGCTTCTTGCGAACAATGTTGGGAATCAACTTGTATCCAGGATATTTCTTAAGTGGGAAGGCGCGAATCAAGGAAGACAATTCCGCGGGCTAGCAAAGGAAAGCCTTTAAACTGTGGGGCGAGTGCGACGATTAGTTAACTCCTGTTCTACTGCATCAACATCTGCGAACACCCTCTCAAAACGATCGGCCTGAATATCACACTTGGAAGCAATATTCGTGACAAGTCTGTCACCTGCAGAGAGCACCGGCACAAGTGTTGGCTCACGGAGAACACATGAGGTGGCTTGCCAAAGTTAGTGGTCGTGAGGAGTGGGTGACACCAGTTAGCACTGATAGGACTGAAACCTTTGTCGCTACAACTTCAGCTTCATCCTTCGAATGTGATCGTTGAGCTTCCTACAAAGCCAGGGTTTTCTTTCCCGTTGCCACTGTCCACGAACTTGGTGTTTTTCCCGGAAAAAAAAATAAAATTAAGAGGGGTAAGACGGGGTTAATAAGGTCGAATATTTTGAGAAGTTAAAAGTCCGACACAACTGCATCTGGTGCCAGTAAAGTTCTGTATCTCAAGGTTGACATAATGAGTTGTGGCGAGTTGATAAGCGTTACAGATAGATCCAGATGAGACTGAAATTTATCCCAATATACATATCCATTTAGAAGTCTGGGAATCGGTGGGGGCAAGGTAGATGGAAGTTGAAACCTGAAAATCACCGGGCAGTGATCAGAGTCAAGTTCCGCCAAGGAGGAAACGAAGGTAGGGAGATGAAGTTTGCAATGGATACCGACCGATGTCCGGAATATCAGGAACACTTAAGGGATTTTAAAAATAATAAGTCGGATCGACCGGCCATAGGTGTTTAAAGCCGTAAGCAGAAGCCGACCATTCGGATTGGTGGCTCGGCACCCCCAGGAGGAATGATCACAGTTAAGGTGGCTCAAAAGAGTGCTGTTCTCCAAATGCAAGAGGAAGGAGAGATAAGTAGTGTTCAGTCGGCGATTTGGAGGTTTTTTGGCGCTGAGAATCACAAGATCACTGCCGTTTGCTCTGTGAAGTTTAATACCCACCACCTCCAGACTGAGGACGTGTGGAATAAATATCTCGCTGTGGCCCAAGGAACGTCAAATGAAAAGAACACCACCACCGGATGCTCTCTTTGCCTCGCCGCAAATGACATAGCCAGGAAGAAAACGAGACTCCGTAACACAAACAATATCAACGTTGTGCTGAGTGAGAAAGACAATGAAGGAGGAGCGTTTAGCACGCAGGCCGTTAGAATTTCCAGGTCAGCAGGGTGAGCTGACAGAGACAGTAGGTCACGGATGGCCATTAGGAAACGCAGGATAAAGAAGGGAGCGAAGAAGCTGCATCAGTTGCAGCAGAACCGGAGAAAACAATGTGTGGAGAAATGTACGAAGCTGTGCAAGCAGATCTTTCAGAAAAATCCAAGACGGAGCTGTGGAGACAGAATCCTTTGGTAAAGCGGCTGAAGGACGGCCTTGTGAGTCACTTAAGAACAACCAATCAATACATGAGAATAAGTCCGAGAGGGTCTAGTAGGTATATTAGGGAATGAAGTACTCTGTTGACGTTGTGGTTGTTGGTGTGGTTGTTCCTGTTGAGAAAGTGAGGGAGACGGCTCTGAAATGTGATGTGTCTGCTTCTGGGAGCGCCGAGACTATCGTTCTTTCAGCTGTAAGTAACAAGGACAGCCGTGATAGTTCGCCGATTGGTCCCATTGGCAGTGAACACACTGAACTGGTGTAATAATTGGTTTTGTGCAATTACAGGAGTGATGGTTGCCGAAACAGAGAGAGAGCAGCGGGGCCCTAGGAGACAATAATTCCTGGTGTGACCACAATTTTTGTAGTTAGTACACTGGGGCAGTTCCGTATTATGACGTCGATGTTCGCTTTCACCACATTTCATTTAAAGGGTAAAAACAATTAGAGGTATGAATTGTATACGCAGGAGGTTGTTGAGAAGGTTTTGAATTGAACTCTCGGAGTGAGATGGCTGCGTACGTAGGTCGCGACTTAAACAGTCCGATGGGGCAAAGTCCGTCATCGTGTCAACATCTTGCTGGACAGTGTTAACAACTGAATTAAGCGGCCGCTCTAATTGTAGTAATATCTGCAGGTAACCCAGAAGAAGAGAATGTTGCAGTACAGAATTTGACGGTTGATGCAGGTAGTGTTGACTAGATGGCGTAATATGTGGTGTAGAATTGGAGCTATCCTGAAACGTGGTATCATTATTCAGCAGATTTATTGCAGAATTTAAATCTAATCGGTATTGTCTGAATTGCAAGCCATGATATTAATTTAAAACGCAAGTTAAACACTCTAGAAGAAGAAACGCAAGCGGGACTAACACAATGAATTGTACAAAACAAGGTAGCACTCGTATAGGTAAAACCTTATTCATTTCTGGTTTAGTGATTGCTTACATTCGCAAATGAAACATCAAAACTCTTACTACAGATTTTCAACACAACTAAGGACGGCGGCAGATGGCAATAAATATTTATTTCCCTTCGTTAGCTTTGCATGTCAAATGTATTACAACATTTATGACTACGTTTTAATTTAGGTGTCCTGTTCGATAATGTTGGTAGAATACCAGTGCTGCCATTAGTGGTGGGGCTTAGAATTATTATCGACCATCTCCCACCATTTCATTCGTTCCTCTGGTCTCTCCACCCCTCAGGTGTCAAGAAACAGTGCTTTTGTTGGGCCGAGGCCACTAACTTTGTAGGCTGTGTTCAAGAATAGTAATAATTGTTTGCTAACTGGCAGCTTGCTTTTGCTCTCTTCCTTGGTTTTTATCATCTGTGGTAAATGATTTTGTGCTGGCAGGTGTGCAATTCTATTGCATCTTGAAAAAGAAAACGTGCATTTTGACCGTATTCTTAATCCATATAAACAATGAGTATGCAAACAATTATTTACAAAATTCGTTTACTCATAGAGCTAGCATTTACTAGAGCTACCCCTGGTCTTACAGACTATTCCAAGGCTCTTTTACCCCTGGGAGCTATATTTCCAAAGCGCATTCTCACCTCGAAAGAGCGCCACAATCGCAGTCCACATTGACACTTAAATGAAATGGAGATAAAATGAAGGGACAGGAAGTTCATTCGCCTAGCGCCCCCGGGGGCGGGGGTCCGAAAATCTGCATGGTTCAGAGAAGTCAGCTGTGGCAACCGAATCAAAGACCTCCCAATGACAGTCGCAAAAGAACATCGAGCTACCTGGCTCGTTCTTCCAATGCTTTTAAAATGTTTAACCTTTTATTCACATTTAAGATTCATTCATATCCGATTTCTAAAAGTCTCATTTCTAACATGGTCCCATTTTATACATTCTTTTACACACCTTAAAAAATTTAAATTTGGAATCTTGTATACTGTTTATCCACCTATCTAGGATTCACTTCCATATTTTACAATAGATGGTGGTACGGCGGCTGCTTACCAAGCGGGAGACATGATTTCGATTCCCAGTTCAGGCGTGGGGATTTTTTCCCCGCTGGAAGACCTGGTCTGGGGTGCACTTAGCTTCGTGAGGTCCCTGAGGAGGGGCAAGTGAAGGCCTACTTGATGGAGAAGTAGTGGCTCCAGGCCATGAGGACCGCATTAATCGGACGGGGAGAGGTTTTTCGAGGCGGTGACCACGTCTCATCCTCCAATACTGTACCCCTTCCATGACGAGATGGGGACGCAGCGGCCGGGCGGTAGGCCAAGACTCCTTGTGAGCTGTCGTGCCATGGAGTTATTATTATGTTAGAGTACGCACAGCCATAATTTTATATACCTTTAGTTTTGCCTCATTACGTACCTTTGTTTAAAAAAAATCCATTATTTATTCTACATATTCTCTGAATTATAGATGTCAACATAGTATTCTATACCATAGCCATCTTAGGTAGCTGAACTGGCTCACCTGCTCGATACCTTCAGTATTACTATTTTTATAATAATTGCATGTTTCCTTGTGAATGACATTCCTTTTGGCTTTCTTCTAGAGCATTTTGTATTATATTGTTCACAATTTCCATTAAATTAAATCTTTGTAGGGAAACTCGTTATTTTGAGTGATAAACTAAGCATCTGCAAATAATATATTGAGATTATTATCCTTAAAATCTTGATTCACACCGATTTCTTTCAATTCATTGTTACGTAGATTTTCAATATAAATGATATAAGTATAGGTGAAAAAGTACATCCCTGTATATCACCTTAATTAACCATGATTTTTGTAGATATTCTACCATTATTTATTTCGTTTATTTATTTATTTTTTTTGTAGAAGTATTGTTTTCACGAGTTGCAGATATCCTCCTTTTTCTAGTATTTGCCACAATTTACGTCGGTTTTACTTTGTCAAAGGCCTGTTCGTAGTCGACAAAAGTCTCATGTGTTTATTAAACTCCCTATGTTTTTGAATTATTTGATTGACAATAAAGATACTATCTGCACAAGATCTACCACATCTATATCCGTTTTGTATATAATTAAACTAATTATTTTTCTTAGGGGAGGTTGGTTTAAACGCATACGAATATATGTGTGAACAGCGAATCTGAGAGTGAATTTATGGATCACTGTGTTGGTTACTTAAAATATATTATATGTTGCACATATTTTCTTGCCTAAAATCAATGATCTTTTTCTATTTCCAATGTATTATGTATACAATTTTGCTATAAAAGTTGATTTATATTATACTAATATCTGTTAATGTAGAATATTTACCTCCCTACTCCTGGTCAATTTTTCACTATTCTGCGACATAATTCCTTTCATTTATGCTGAAACTTATTAAGCAAAGTTCCTATTTTGACTTTGTCTACCAAGCACAAGGTACGTACATTGTAGGTATAGAAGATGATTTCACTGGAAATATGTGTTTTGAGAATCCCTTAAACAAATCAAAAAAATCATTTTTAGAAAAATGTTCGTGTGTGTATTTGTCTGTCGGCAGCGTAATTGAAAAACGAAAGTCCCATTAAATGCATAACTTGGTATTTAACCTTAGCATCTTCCAAGGTTGTGACACGAAAATTTTCTGGAAAGTCCCCTCAACCCAAACTACCCACACAGAAAAATTTTTGAACGTTTGGATTTTCTCAAAAATGTCTAACAATTTTGATTAAAATACCGTATATTAAACATATTTACATGAAAAATGAGATTCATAATTTGAATTTGTTGAGAATAATCTGTGAAGTCGACTTGACTCTGAATGACTTTTGAATTGGTGGTAAACCGTAAGAGATAGACAAAAATCTTACAGCACATGTAGCTCTCGTTATAACACACACTTTCTCATATGAAGAGCTAACCATTTCCGGGCTATTCCTTGTTATGGGTTTAAACTTTCAAATAGTTAGATTTTCCTCAAAATGGAAGTGGTTGCTCACGTTTTTCATTCTTTAGATGCAAAGAGAAGGGATTTTCAACTACATTACACAGCGACCGCTTCTAAAAGACTTGACTATTGCCCTAGTATACTTTATTCCCTTATTTATCCTCTATTTACAATGTTCTAAGTAGTAAGACCATTTCCACTAATGTTTATCTCGTTTATCATGCGGGAGAGAGAAGAATAAGCTTTTGTACGAATAAAATGAATAAGCAGAGAAGGTATGAAATGAATTTACTTTTAAAATTGTATTTAAAACTTAATTAATACGCCAAATTAAAGAGAAAATTTCAATATATAATACTGCACATAAAATAGAAATATTATTACTAATAACTTCTGTAGCTTAGCCTCCCTCTAAAGCATACAGTTAAATATTACATAAAATAAATACACGAACTTCAAAAAGAATAATGCAATCCTTAAGCTTGTAAGAGTTAGGAGAATCAGCAGATGCCTAAATACAGAGGAGAACAAAAAAGACAAAAATCTGACGTATTCCATTGACAGGAATTTCACTCGTTCTACAAGCAAATTATTATTACAATATATTGTCTTTTTATCTACACATTGCCAACAAAATTAACATTCTAAGCAATGATCTTACTACGTATTTTCTTATAAGTAGAAGGGAAATTAAAGAATTTAGCAAACTAAAGCAAAATAAAAGCGTTTAAAAGCTGTCGCTATGCGATTGTAACTGAAATTTCTTCCATATCCAGCAGTGAAACAAAAGATATACAATAGACGAGGACTTATTTTTTAAGAATATTATAAGCATTTGAAGATTGATGCCAATAACAGAGAATATCTCAGAAATGGTTAGTTCTACACACATAAATTGGGTGTTTTAACGACATCTACATTTTTTTTGTAGTAAGTTTTTGTCTATCTCTTAGACTTTACCAGTCATGCAGAAAGAATAGGACTTCAGAGGTTATTCCTAAGAAACAAAATATACATTTTAATTGTCATATAGATATATTAAGATTTTAATCAAAACTGTTACAGCCATTTGTTAGAAAATAGACAATTTTGGAGAAAGTACTATGTAAAAGATGATTTGGTTCGAGGGGATTTCCCTGAAAATTTTCAACTCACGTCCCAGATAATTAAATACCACGTTAGGTATTTAGATTATTGTGTCCACAGACACATACACATGGACCTTTTTCAACTTTCTCTACACGTACTATGTGCATCGTGTATAGAGAAGGTATTGTAATGCATCCCAGAATGCGATACCGAGATTTCGCCGGAAATGCATGTTTTGGGTACGCCTGAATCAAAAAATATTTTTTGGAAAAAGGTCCGTGTGTGCGTGTGTGTGTCTGTGGACAGAATAGCTCAAAAACGAAAAGACCGTTAAATACCAAACTTGGTGTTCAAGTTTGATATCTTCCAAGGATGCGACACGAAGATTTTCAAGAAAATCCCCCACCAAATAACGCTTACATGGGACTTTTTTTTAGAAAATTTTGCTTTTCTCAGAAATGGCTCTACGATTTTGATTAAAATATTGTATATTAAAGATATTTACTTGACAAATAATATGTATATCTTGAATTTTCTGGGAATAGCCTCTGAAGACTACTTTATTCTGGATGAATTTTACGAAATTTTGCATAACTGCTAAACAGTAAGAAATGGACAAAAGCTTACCACACAAAAAATGTACAGCAGATTAAAACACACAATTTATGTTACATACATTTTTTTTGAGAAGTGGATCGTTTTTTAGATATTCCTTGTTTTTAGTTTCAGGTTTAAAAAACTTTTACTTTTCTCATACAGGAATTGGTCAACTCGTGTTCATACAAACAAAGGAACTTCAATCACCTAGTAACCAGCTTTTGACTTCACTTTAATCTATGATACTCCCATATTTCGCCTCTACTTACAAGGAAGCAAGTAATGAGACTATTTCTGCTATTTTTTTCTCGATTAGCATGAAGTAAATAGAAGAATAAGCTTATTAACAATAATTTGTTACACAGAAGTAGAGAAAGTCATGTGAATGGAACACATCAGATTTTTTTTTAATTCTTTTATTGGAATTTTTGGGTGGAATACAATAAAATCTTTACATTTCAAATAAGCACACATTTGCTAGAAAAAGTAATTTTTTTGGAGGTCTCGGCAATAAAGGAAATTCAATATACGGAAACGTTGCAACGCCGAGGGCTATGAAGAGAAAGGAACGAAAACTGTTTATGAACTTCCTCCATAAAAGCACGTGACTGTAGACGAAAAGAGTTCACTGGGAGAAGGGCGTCTATCTCAAAAAGCTATTCGACCTTTGCCTGAAGCAAAACAATGATCAAATTGCAAAATCGAGGCGGATTTCGAACGGATGGCCTCAGGAGTAATGATATAGAGCATTCCTCCGCGTTGGCCTTCAAATCAAGCACTGGCTTTGTACACCTGCAAAATTCAGTGGACCAGTTGCAACAGTGGCAGGCCAGTTTCTCAAACATTTCATTTCATTTTTATTTTGTCTAAAAGCACTATACAGGCATTGACGTCTGTTGAAAGCAGTACAATAACCTTGTCATAATAGATTACAAAAAAGACAAAATGTATCATTAAAATATATTCATGTATACAATAAAAAGGATGTTTGACTAACCATGTATATATCCTGGACTTAAAATTCTGCATGTTTAAACATTTAACACTATCAGGCAAGTTTTATACAACTTAATACCTAAGTACTTATAACTATTCTGAGATTTTGTTAGTCGATAATATGGAATGTTTACATTGGACCTGTATCTAGTACTAAAACTATGAATATCCATCCTCAAAATATGTCTGACGAGAGGCATGTATATATACTAAATTATCTAAAATATAAAGATTATAAATAGTTAAAATGCCTAACTCAATAAATAGCGGTCTACATGGGGTTATATAGGAACTTTTTTTAATTATCCTAATAATTTTCTTTTGAAGACAAAAAATGTCATTTACTTTTTTGGCACCACCCCAAAGAATTACAGATTCAAAGAAAGCAAAATATATACTTCTCACGTATTCAATTGTAATAGAATCTCTCAAATTACGAATTAAAAATATAATGCTAGATAGTCTCTTTTTTAAATATTCAATATGGTGGTCCACGATAATTGGTTATCAATATATACACCTAAGAATTTAGTACTTGTCTGATACTGTAATGCTAAGTTGTCTGAGATCGTTTTTAAAGTGAATAAAACAGAGATAGTCTTGGATTTATTTAAAAATAAACTACTAGCTTCAAACCATTCCGAAGCTTTAGACATTATGGCTTTATATTGATTATTCAATTCATTTGCGTCATTTCCATTTGATATAAAAGTAGTATCGTCTGCAAACATTATGGTATCTGTAGGTATATTACTTGGTAAGTCATTAACTGCAATTAAAAATAGCAAAGGGCCCAAAACAGAACCCTACGGGACACCACTTGCTATGTGGGACATAGATGAACATTCACCATTTACATAAGGCAATTGTTTTCTATCAAATAAATAGGATTTAATGAGATTCAATACTTCATTTGAAGGATCAAAGCGTTCATAAACATAGCTAAAATATCAAGTATAAAATAAGTTGAAAAAGTCTGATGTATTTCATTCACCTGACTTTCTCTACAACTCTGCAACAAAGTATTGTTAAAAAGCTTATGCTTGTATTTACTTCATGCTAATGAGAAAATATTAGTAGAAATAGTCTTATTAGTTGCTTCCTTACTATGCTACTGATTATTTTAAAACTGAAACCATTAACAAGGAATATCTCAAATGGTCAACTCCATGTACATAACACAAATTGTGTGTTTTACCGAGTTCTACAGTTTTTGTACAATAAGGTTTTGTCTCTCTCTTACGGTTAACCAGTTATACAAAATTCATCCAGAATAAAGATGTCTTCAGAGGCTATTCCCAGAAAATTGGAGATGTACGTTTTATTTGTCATGTAAATATCTTTAATGTACGTTATTTTAATCAAAATCCTTAGAGACATTATTTGGGGGCGGGGGGATTTTCATGAAAATCTTCGTGCTGTATCCTCCGAAGATACTGAACTTAAATATCAAGTTTGGTATTTAACGAACTTTTCGTTTTAGAGCTATGCTGCCCAAAGACACAGACCACACACACACACGCATGCACGCGCACAGACGCGCACACCCACACACGCGCGCATGCAAACGGGCGTTTATCTATCTATCTATTTTTTTTTTTTTTTTTTTTTTTTTTTGGATTTAGGGACCTCAAGACATACTTCCGCGTAATCTCAATTGGATTTTTGGGTGCAATGCAATACCTTCTATATGCACTATGTACATAGTACGTGTAGAGAAACGAAACAGCTATTTTGTTCCATTCACGTGACTTTTTCTACCTGCTCTGTAGACAAACTTTTCTTATAAGATATAATTATTTTATCTACATCATGCTAATCGAGATAAACATTAACAGAAATTACTTGCTTCCTTGTAAGTAGAAGGGAAATAACGGAGTTCGCTAGTCTAAAGTGATGTCAAATCTTTTAAAACTTAATCACTATATGAACAATTGAAGTTAGCTTCGCTTCACATTGCCAGTAAAACAAAAGACGGATAAAGTCAAAACTGACACCGTTTGATAATTAAGTGGTTTAAAATTAAGACAGTAATAACCCGGATTATCTCGGAAAAGTTAACTCTACAACAAAAATGTATATGACGTAAATTGTGTATTTCAAAATTTTTTGTTTAGTAAGTCTGGTTTTACGGTTTACCGGTTACGCAAAATTCATCCAGAATGAAGAGGTATTCAGCGGCTATTGCTATAAAAATATACATTGTATTTGCCATATAAGATTTTAAATATAGGGTTAGAGGTTAGAGCATGTTAGGTGTCCAGGACACCTTGGAAACTGCTTTCCACCCCCCGGGGGAAGGGAATAGAGGAGGGGAAACCAAGGCCAGCACAAGAAACGACAGAGCTAAGCCCAAAGATGCACGGAAGTTCCTAACATTCACTAGTTAGCAGCCGAGGCTATACAGGTGCCGGGAGGCCGTCGGAAGAATGCCACTACAACGACACTTCAACTCAATCAGCACAACCAGGGGGAAGAGAGTTTCACTCGGAGCAATCAATCGTGCCATCTGCCTGCAAAGCCTCGGGCCGCCGACCTGAAAGATGAAGAAGGGGAAATGAAATAAAGGAATGAAAGGGAAAGGATAGTGGTAGATATACAGCACCCCAGCATTCACCTGAGTGGCCCCAGGAAAACCACGGAAAGACCAGGGCCAGAGTGAACGGTCAATGGGGATCGAACCCGGACCTCCCGAGTGCCGGTCCCAGACGAAGTGTCTGAGCCACCTAAATAGAGGCTACTTTAATCAAAATCGTTAGAGCCATTTTTGAGAAAATCAAAATTATGGAAACTTTTTCCATGTGAACGGTAGTTGGGGGTGGTGTCACATCCTTGGAAGATGCTGAACTTAAATATCAACTTTGTATTTAACCAACTTTGAGCTATCATATTGACACACGCGCGCGCAGATCTTTTTTTTAAAAAAAACATTTTTTTATTCAGGAGACCCTAAAATGTGTATTTCAGTGAAATCTAGGCTTCAAATTTTTGGATGGATTGCGATACCTTCTCTGTACACTACGTACATAGTACGTGTTGAGAAAGTAAAAAATCAGATGTGTTCCATTCACGTGATTTTTCTCTATTTGTTCGGCAAGCAAACTATTCTTACAAAAGAGTATTCTTTATCTACATATTTATAATAAAGATAAACAAATACTGGAACCCTTTAGACTAAATTGATAGTCCAATCTTTTAAAAGCTGTGGCTATACGATTATCATTTAAATTAGATTCCCTTTCCATGACCAGGAGATAACAAGAGGGAGATGAAACTGAGAGGCTTCCCGTTTGAGAACATTTTTAAAGTAATTTAAAATTGAAAAAAATAAAAGAAAATCTCTGAAATAGCCTTACAAAAAATGTACGCGATAAATTGCGTGCTTTAACGAGACCTAAATTTTTTATGCAGTATGTTTTATATATTTCTTACGGTTTACTATACTCAAGAAATTATGGGTATACATTTAATTCCCATGTAAATATTTTTAACACATGGAATTTTAATCAAAGTCGTAAAGAAATTATTTAAATCTTCGTGACTCATCCTTAAAAAATAAGTTAAATACCAAGTTTGGTATTTATTCTGCTTTTCGTTTTTGATTTATACGGCACACGACAAACACTGACCTGGACAGCACAACTCAAAAACGATAACTTCTTATTCAGGTTCAGTATCTTCCAAGCATGCACGGAGGTTTTCACTAAGAAAGAAAAAGAAATCCTTCGGTACAATCTAACCCTTACATAAACTATTGTTTCGAAGTCTTCGAATTTCTCAAAAAGGACTCTTATATAAGAGTCTTACGTTTAGAGTGTCCTAAGGAAGTGGCACGAAGATGTTTAAGAAAATATCCCCACCCCAAACTACAGTTTACATGGTAAAAGTTTCGAAAATACTGATTTTCTCAAAAAATGACTAACGATTTGATTAAAATACCGTACCTATACACATGGAAAACAAACTGTATATTCTGAATTTCCTTGGAATAACCTCTGAAGTCTTCTTAATTCTGAAAGTCTTTTGCATAACTGGTAATCGTAAGAGATAGACAAAAACTTAATATACAAAAAAATATAGATCTCATCAAAATACGCAATTTACATTCTTTACATTTTTTTGGAGGTAACCGCTTCCAAGATATTCTTTGATATATTGGTTTCAGTTTTAAAATAGTTGGACTTTCTCAGACAGGAAGTGGTCTGTGCTTCTTTCGCTTTACTCCTGGTCATGCGAAAAAGCGAATTTCAATGACATTCGCATAGCAACAGTTAAACATTTGAATGCCGGTTTAGTATAGCGTTCTAATGCTTATATTGATTAACATGAAGTAGATAAAATAAGAATAATTTTGATTTCTCTACATAGTACACTTTTTATAGTGTATAGAAGAAGAATTGTGTTCCACCCAAAATTTTGATACCGAGATTTTACCGAAAATATGTATTAAGGTCCAAACATTGTTTTTAGAAAAAGGTCTGTATGTATGTGTCTTTGGACACCATAGCTCAAAAACGAAAGCATCGTTAAACACCAAACTTGGTATTTGCTTTCAAAGATGCGACACGAAGACTTTCAAGAAAATCCGTCCACCTCAAACTAAGTTTACAATTTGATTTTCATAAAAATGGCTCTAAAGATTTTTATTAAAATGCCGTATATTAAAATATTTAGATGACAAATGAAAGTATATCTTAAATTTTCTGGGAATAGCCTTTGAAAACTTCTTTATGCTGAATTTACTTTGCTGAATTTTGCGTAACTGGTAAACATATACATTATACATACACATTCTTTTCGTGGAGTTGACCATTCTTGAGGTATAACTTATAAGTTTCAGTTTTAAATGCTTTTTTCATATGGCAATTTGTCAAATCCTGGCAATGCAAACAGGTTTCAATCACATAGCAACCAGTTTTAAAAGATTTGACTACGCTTTAGCCTAGTGTATTTCCTTATTTTGCTCCTACTTACAAGGAAGCAAGTAATAAGACCATTTCTGTTAACGTTTATCTCAATTAGCATGAAGTGGATGGAAGAATAAGCTTTTTAACAATAATTTGTTAGAGAGATGAAGAAAAATCATGTGAACGCGTCAGCCCTTCTGACATTTTGCTGCTTTCAGAATACAACCTTGTCACAAAATTTGGATAACCAAGTTTATATTTATGTGACCAGTATTATCACTGTTGAGATTGTATGAAACAGCAAGAATTAATAGGCTCCACTAACGGTGTAAGGCTGACTAGTTGAATTACTCAACATTTGGGCACAGAAAACGGCACAATGCCTTTATGTGGCACGGTTTCTGAGGACAGAGCCACTCCTACCGTTCTGGCACCGGTGAATCCAGCAAGGATGACCACACACTGAGATGATGGCTGATAACGTGACATGTTCTGACTTCAACTCTTAACTGAACTCAAACTGCTGCAATTCTTCATCCATTGCATAGAAGTTTTAGAATTTAAGAATCCCCATTTCCTTCGACGCACAGAGTAGGGCATAAACACCTGACGGTTTTTAAACCAATCCAAACAAGTCATGTGAATGGAGTACATTGGAATCTTCATGCAAGCTACGTACCAATGAAAACCACATCTATTTTTTTTTTGCTTTATTTCTAAACATAATCTACAGAAAGGCCAATACATTTGTGATATCGATGTTCTAATTTAATTAAACCATCGCTGTAGTGCGATTTATCAAGATCCTCAAAATAGCTGTTTACCGCAACAATGACCTTTTCTTGCTATGAAATTTTCGTCCTCCAAGAAATGTTTTGAGGTTTTGCGAACAGGTGTCGTCACTGGGTGCTAGATCAGGCGATTAGGGTGGATATTCAAGCAATTCCAACTGTAATTCGCACATTTTCCCCATTACAATGACTGAACGATGGGCCGTGATGAAATAAGATTTTTACCAAATGAGGTCTTTTTCTTTTCACCTCATGAATCAAACGTTGCAGTAAGCTTGCGCAGTAGTCACCAGTGATACTTTTACTCTTTTATAGATCCACAAACGTACCAACAATTTCAATAGAAAAGAAGAAACATTCAGATTAAAAAAACTTGGCACTCAACCTTACAGAACAGATCAAACAAGAAAACAGGAGCCAGGAGCAGGAACTAGTCGCCCGAGTGTACTCGGGCGGGGGCAAATCACCACGGTACCTATCCGCTTTTCCCGCGGATTTACCGTGTGATATAAAAGATGTAGTCTTGTGCAAGCGTTTATGTCTGTGACGAAGTAATGTGGGCAGGGTGTTTCCCTCTGTGCTGCCGGCGCGGGCTGGCTTACCTACCGGAGTGGTCACCCACCCAGAGAGGGACCAGGCCCGATGCTGCTTAACTTGGCCAGCCGCTTGCGGGGAAAACTGAAAGGATGTAGGTACGGGGTGGGGGAAAGCCAGTGTTGCAGATCTGGTCGGAGTACAACTGGACGGTCACACGTCCGAGTTGAGACCGGGCCCGATGCTGCTTAACTTGGCGGGTAGTACTGTAAAGAAGGGAGAGGCGGCCGAAAAACTACCATCCCAAGGCGTCCTTGGGAAGGCGGTAGCTTACGCGTCTCCTAGGCAGCGTGTGGTCGTAAAGACCGAGAGTGTTTACCTGAGGATTTGGGTGAGGAGCAAGTTTAGTGTATATTGTTCATGTGCACCAATCAGATACAAGGACGCAGAGGACCGCAATCCGGACCAATCAGGTCATGCGAGGACGGTACCTCCCACAGTGTATAACCCGGCCGCTCCAGACAACGTACCCGAAACCTCAAAAAAACACAAAGCCTTAACCTTCACCTCATTTCTGTGGTTAGAGCCTTACCAGGGTAGGTACACAGCAACAACATCTAGGCTCACCACTTGCCTATCAGATCTCGCACGCACGCACAACGTAGCAGTCGCTACTGAGAGGCCACGGAGATGTATACGCCATTGAAGATGCTTGCCGCAGACACAGGCGAAACGTCTGGGGAACAAGGGGAGAAGCCCAGTGGACGACGGCCAACAAGCCCGGTTTTGTTTTCCATAAGCGATTCTAACACCGGCCGTGAGAGCCTTCGAATTTTTATAGAAGATTAAACTTTAGTAAGGATAGTTTGTTATAAAATAGGCAGAGAAAGTTTTGTAAATGGAATATATCACATTTTTTTCTTTCTCTTCTCTTTGGCAATTACACATTTCATCCCTTATATTAATTTCTCCCAATGGTGCATGAACATCTTCGTTTATAATTCCATCCCGTCTTTTTTTCCAATAATCGATTCAAAATGTACATCTGTGATGCCTCTAAGGGTCATAAACCTTCAGCTGGTATAACCCATGTTTCGCTATAGACTTTAAGATTGGTTGGAGACTATAACTTTTATTTGATTTTCATTATCTGTTATTAGCAAAATCCTTATTTATATATTAATTTAATTTATTATATTTTATCATAGAAGTCAGCGTTCATGTGTTCTGTGCTTATTTGACACACTAAATACACAAAGACAGTTTAATTTTCTAACTACCATATTTACTCTTCTTCGATTTCTTCCCCACATCAACATTTACTATTTTTCCAGGTGATGTTTTCACTTTCTCTAGCACGTATCTATGTACAATAGCTTGAGAATGTATTGTTTTTCACCGAAAATTGGATGTCACCGTAAATAAATATTTTGAAGTCCCCTCAGTCGAAATAAATATTTTAGAAAAAAAAAAAAAAGAAAAAAACGGTCCTGTGTGAGTATCTGTGGATAGTATAGCTAAAAGACGAGAAGATGGTTAAATAACAAATTTGGCATTTATATCTAGTGTCTTTCAAGGATGCGATACGAAGATTTTCAAGAAAATCTCGCCCCAATACACTATTCCTTACAGGATTTTTTTTTTTACATTAGATTTTTCTTAAAAATGTCTAACGATTTTGATTAAAATATATTAAAGATATTTACTGTGCAAATAATATATATCTTAATTTTTTTTGTAATAGCCTCTGAAGATCTCTTTATTCTGGTTTAACTTTGCAGAATTTTACACAACTGTTAAACCGTAAGAAATAGACAAAACTTACTACACAGAACTACACAAAGATCTCGTTAAAGTACATAATTTGTCAATACGTTTTTCTTGTAGGGTTGACCGTTCTTGTGATATTCCTTGTTATTGATGCCTAACTTTTCTCAAAAGGAATCACCTATCGTTTCATCTCTCTTGTTTTACTGCTGGCCATGCAAAGCAAACCGAACCTCAATTTTCTCATATAGCCACGAGCTTCTTAAATATATGACTATCACTTTAGTCTAGACCAATTCTGATAATGTTCATCTCGATAGCACGATATAGACAAAAGAATAATCTTTTGTAAGAAAAGTTTGTATATGGAATAACTAGAGAAAGTTATGTGGTTGGAACACATCTGATTTTTATAGAATATTCTTTTGCCATAGAATTTAACAGTCGCAGATCATCATCTGATTCTGTCAGTAATACTTTTTTGCGAAAAAAACTATTAAGAAACAGAATGACAACCGATAAAAGTATAATGCATTCACACTCCTATTCTGAAGGTGTGTAATATCAAGACTGTGTATTTTCAAACAATAGCAATGTATCAAACAGTAGTAAATTGTAGCAGAAAAATAAATTTGTATTCAGTCTTCCACCATGTACTTAGTAAATAGAGAAGGAATAGCCTTCCACGAAACAAACAAACAAAAATCGATACCGAGATTTTATTGGAAATGCAAGTTTATAGGTCCTCTGCATAAAAAAAAAAAGAAAGTATTTTTACTTTATCATCTACTACATACATAATAAAGGGAAAAGTTATTGTATTCCACCCAAAAATTTGGGGTCGAGATTTTACCGTAAATATATGTTTAAGGTCTCCTGAATCAAAAACAGCAGGTCCGATTTTGTGGGTGTGTATTACGGTCCGCGTGTTTGTCAACAGCATGACTCAAAAACGAAAAAGTTGTTAATTACCTACCTTGACATTTAGCTTCAGAATCTTTCTAGGTTCGACTTGAAGATTTTCAGAAAAATTTCCCCACGCCAAACTACTTTTTGGAAACATTTTTTGAAGCTGTTATTTCCTCAAAAATGGCTCAAAAATTGTTCATTAAAATACTGTATGTTTCAGATATTTTCATTGGAAGTAAAATTTATATCTAATATTTTCTTGAGATAGTCATCTAGCTATGCAGATATCGTTAAAAGACAGTTTATACTGTATACATTTTTTGTGGAGTTGACCATTTCTGAGATATTCCTGATTATTGGTTTTAAAACATCAATACTTCTGACTTTTCTCAAATCGGAAGTCGTTATTAATTTTTTCGTTCTAATCTTAAAAAACAAGAACATTTCAATGGCATCACATAGCGACAGTTTCTAAAGGATTTAGCTATTGCGTTAGTCTTCTTAGAAGGAACTAAGTAATAAGGCTTATTCTGTCAATGTTTATCTCGATTTCATGGAGTAGAGAGAGAATAGGTCGTTTTAAGAATAGTTTGTCAAAATATGTACAGAAAGTTACGTGAGTGGAACATTTCAAATTGTTAGAAATAGGTTCATACATGTGTGTTCGTGTGTCTGAGAACAGCATAACCCAAAAACGGAAGACCCGTTAAATACAAAACTTGATATTTAAGTCCATCTTCAAACGATGACACGAGATTTTCAAGAAAATACCCTCACTCAAAGTACCCTTTACAGGAAAGATTTTATTATTACTTTCTCTACATGTACTATGTACCTAATGTATAGAGAAGGTATTGTATTGGACTAAAATTTTGAAACCTAGGTTTCACCGGAAATACATATTTTGGGTACCCCTGAATCCAAAAAAAGCATTTTTAGAATAAGGTCCGTGTGTGCGTGAGTGTCTGTGGACAGTATAGTTAAAAATGAAAAGACAATTAAATACTCCCTCTAACTACCCATTACATGGAAAAAAATTGAAATTTTTTATTTTCTCAAAAATGGCTCTTAACGAGTTTGATTAAAGTATCATATATTCAAAATGTTTTCATGACAGACAAAATGAATGCATTGTTTTCTTTATTCTAGATGAATTTTGCGGAATTTTTGCATAACTGATAAATCGTAATAGAAAGACAAGAACTTACTACTCAAAACTTGTAGATCTCATTAAAACACAGTATTTATGTTATAAACATTTTTGTCATGGAGTTGACCATTTTTAGGATATTCCTTGTTAATTGTTTCAGTTTTAAAATACCAACACTTTACTCCTACTCCTTGTCACCTCCTGGCTATATAAACAAAGGCACTTCAATTACATAGCAACCAGCTTTCAAAATATTTAACCCACTTTAGACAAGGAAGCAAGTAATAAGACGATTCCTGCTATTTTTTTCTCGATTAGCATTAAGTAAATAGAAGAATAAGCTTTTTAACAATAATTTGTTGCAGAGGGTAGAGAAAGTCATGTGAAAAGAACACATAATTTTTTTCCAAAATAATTGACATGCAGCGGCTATTAATTTTAATTTAAGAATTCGTTTAATATCATTTTCAAATTATTTCATACATATTTCATTCTGTACATACATACTTTATCTTCACAGCAAAAGTGAATACCAAAAACCGAGATTGCTGTTTTCTGAGAGGGCGTGGTGCCGGAGTAAAACCTCAGTTAGTGTTGCTCACCAGTCACACCTATTGCCGAACTGATCTTAATGGAATTTGTAAAACGACATACTTTAAGTTGAAGTTTTTACTCCCACGACATTAAGATAGCATATTTTGAAATAGAAAGTACGGACATGAACGTTAATCGTTCAGCGGTTTGCTAAAGATTTATGAAGCAGTTAGACGAGATGTTGAAAGCGGCGATGTAAAATATTTATGTAAGTATATATTTAGTTTCCCTACATCTTCATATAACTATTGTCTCCTTAGTGTGGTGGTAGCCGGCTGCTTGGCCCGGGGTGCACTCAGCCTCGTGAGGTGGTCCAATTGAGGATCTACTTGATTGAGGAGTAGCGGCTCCAGATCGAGAAGACATTAACCGCTCGGGAGAGACTCGCGGCTCTGATCGCGTCTTACCTACCACATTCATGACGTCTTTAGGCCGAGATGGGGGATGCAGCGGCCGGGTGGTAGGCCGTGGTTCCTTATGGACTGTCGTGTCATGGAGTTACGTTTATTGTTGTTTTGCTAATATATTGCGTTCTTTAGCTTCAGTTGGTTTTGTATATTTTCAATTGATAATTACTGCTATTCTAATATTTTAATTATTTCTCTTGTTTAGTCATTGGTTCACTGCTATATATTTTCAATTACCTTCGTGTTTTTATTTTATTATTTCTATTTGTCTTTATCTTGCACCTCTCACGATTTCACCTATTCCATTAACACGTTTCGTTTGGCTCTTCTTTTTTATTTTTTTACATATTATCAACAGTACAGAAGTACGTTCCTTTTTTTTTTTTTTTTTTTTACTATAGTCCTTCATAAAAAAACTAACAAAGATAGCTTCTGAATAGGCAAATGGGATAAATTAATCGTTTTAAATATTTTAAATATGGATTGTTGTCAAAAGTGAACAAAGGACAAAAACGGCCAAACAGAATATTTCATCTAACTTGCATAACGATGAAATGAAAAAAATCGGATGTATTCCATTCACATGACTTTCTCTTTCTGTTCCGCTGAATACTTTTTTACTTTCTCTGACCCGTATGTACAAAGTACTTAGTGTTAGAGGAGGTATTGTATTTCACCCAAAAATCTAATACTGAGATTTCATTGGAAATAAATTCAATTCCAAAAGAAACATTTTCAGAAAAAAGGTTCCGTGTGTGTGTTCCTGAGTCTGTGTGTTTGCGCGCGCGCGTGCGTATGAACAGCATAGCTCAAAAACGAAAAGTCGGTTAAATACCAAACTTGGTATTTAAGTTTGGTATTTTCCAAGGATGCGAAACGAAATTTTCAAGAAAATCCCGCCATACCTAACTACCCTTTAAATGGACAAATTTTAAACAATGTTGCGTTTCTCAAAAATAGCTTTAACGATTTTAATTAAAATGCAACTTTCATCAAGATTTCCATCACAAATAAAATGTATATCTTGAATTTTCTGGGAGTCCTGTTTATTCTGGATGAATCTTACTGAATTTTTTATAACTGATAAACCGTAAGAGATAGACAACTTAAAACATAAAAAATATAGGTCTCATTAGAATACATCATTTATATCATACACATTTTTTTCGTGGAGTTTTTGAGATATTCCTTGGTATTAGTTTCAACTGTAAAGTACTTACACTTTTCTCAGACAGGAAGTGTCCGTTTTTCTTTTGTTCTACTCCTGGCCAAGCAAAGAAGCGACTTGCAATGACAATCGATAAAGACAGCTCTTAAAACATTGGACTATCACTTTAGCATAGCGCATTCCTTTAGTTCCCTTCTACTTATAAAGAACTAAGTAATATGAGCATTCTGCTAATGTTTATCTACATTAGCATTGTGTATGTAGAAATAAGAATAATCTTTTGTAAGAAGTTTGTTTGTAGATCAGCTAGAGAAATTCATGTGAATGTAACACGTCAGATTTTTCTTTTACAAATGATTACTCTTTTATCTACATCATACTAATCGAGTAAAACATTACCAAAATTGGTCTTATTAATGCTTCGTTATAATATACTAGGCTAAAGCGACTGTCAAATCTTAAAAGCCGATCGTTACGTGAAACATTTAAAATTCGGTACTCTTTGCTAGCTAGGAGTGAACAAAGGAGAGACGAAAAGAAAGACGACATCACGTTTGACAAGTACCTTAAACTGAAACCAATAACATGGAATATCTCGGAAACGGTACTCCACGAAATAGTTATGATGTAAATTGTGCGTTTTAACGAGATTGACATTGTGTATTTAGTTTTTGTCTTTATCTTACAGTTTGCTAGTTATACTAAATCTAAGTAAAAGATGTATCCAGGAAACTATTCCTAGAAAGTCAAATATACATTTTACTTGTGATGTGTAAATATAAAATACAGCATTTTTATAAAATTTTTTAGAGATTTTTCCATGTAAAAGGTAATTTGGGATGGGGGAATTTTAATCGTATTCTTCGTGTCACATCCTTGGAAGATATAAACATAAATTTCAAGTTTGGTATTTCACGGTATTTTCGTTTTTGAACTATTCTGTCCACAGACACACACCTAAGCGGCCACATGTGAGATTGTGGTGGCCAAAGCGGTGCAGGGGCGGGTTTTCTCCGGTTTCCCCCGCCATCGCATTCCACCGTGCTCCATCTTCATGTATCATCGCTTCGGTGCCATAGCAGTAAAAGTGGGCGTTAAGCACAATCCAAAAACACACACACACACACATGGACAATTTTTCCTAAAATGCTTTTTATTTTCTCTGTACGTGCTATGCACATAATATATAGAAAAGGCATTGTAATCCATCCAAAAATTCGATACCGAGATTTCACCGGAAATACATGTTTTGAGACCCCCTGAAAATATCCGTGTAAGTGAAAAGACCATTAAAAACCAAACTTGGTATTTAAGTTTGGTATCTTCCAAGGATGCGACACTTAAGATTTTCAAGAAAATCCACCCAACCCAAATTACCCTTTACATGGAAAAAAAATTCGATAATTTTGTTTTTCTTAAAGATGGCTCTAACGATTTTGATTAAAATCTTGTATATTTTAGATACTTGACAAATAAAATGTTTATCTTGAATTTTCTGGGAATAGCCTCTGAAGACTATTTTATTTTGAATGAATTTGACGGATTTTTGCATATCATATCATTTCTACCGTAAGAAATGGATGAAAACTACCACACAGAAAATGTAGAGCACATTAAAACACATAGTTTGTGTTATATACATTATTTTCGCGGAGATGGTTGTTTTTAAGATATTCCTTGCTTTTAGCTTCGGGTTTAAAAAACATACATTTCTCATACTCGAGTTTGTGAGCTTCTGTCCATACAAACAAAGGAACTTCAGTCTCATAGCAAACAGCCTTTGACTGTCACTTTAGCCAGTGGTAATCCCTTATTTCACTTTTACTTACAAGGAAGTAAGTAATAAGACTATTTCTGATACTTTTTTCTCGATTATCATTAAGTAAATAGAAAAATTAGCTTTTTATCAGTAATTTGTTGCAGAGATTTAGAGAGAGACATGTGAATGGAACACATCAGATTTTTTTTCGACATATATATTTCCTGTGAAATCTTGAATCGAATTTTTGGGTGTAATACAATACTTTCTCCGTCTACTATGTACATTGTATGCACATACGTGCTAGAGAAAGAAACAACAGGGTGTCTTAGATTGCAAGCACCTGAATATAGCTATAGGAGTCCCTTAAATGTCAAGTTCATAAAAGTCTCCTAGGTTTAAGAGTTATTGAACACTTCGAGGAGCTAAAGAGCTTGTTAAGTCCTCTGCGGAAGGCGGCAATGAGGAACTCTCTAGAGGTCAGACAGAGGAAGTCCTGAACGTAGCTGCAATAAATCCTTTTGACATGTTCAGGTTAAGGTCAACTCTGTATTCTGCACAGAGGTGTTACTTTTGCAACACTTGCCTTCTCCTGTGACATTGTACTTCTATCAAAATACCTACTCCGAATTAGAGCGGGAGAAAGGAAATGAAACGAGAGCCAACTTCTGGGTTTGATATTTTTTACTTTCTCTACACGCACTATGTACATAGTGTATAGAGAAGGTATTGCACTCCATCCAAAAATTCGATACTGGGAATTCACCGGAAATATATGTTTTAGGGTCCCTTCTATCCAAAAAAAAGCATTTTCAGAAAAAAGTCCGCGCGCGCGCATGTGTGTATATATCACCATGTGTCCGTGAGTCTGTGAACACGATAACTCAAAAACGAAAAGTCGGTAGAATACCAAACTTGGTATTTAAGTTTAGTATCTTCCAGGGATGCCACACGAAGATTTTGAGAAAAATCTCCCCACCCGAAACTACCCTTTACATGGAACATTTTTCGAAAATTTTGATTTTATAAAAATTGGTTTTAACGATTTTGATTAAAATATCGTATATTAAAGATATTTACCTGACAAACAAAATGTATATTTTGAATTTTATGGGAATTGCCTCTGAAGACTACTTTACTCTGGGTCAATTTTACGAAATTCTGCAGGACTGCTAAACCGAAAGAGATGGACAAAAACGTACCACACAACAAATGTAGAGCACCTTAAAACACACAATATATGTTATATACATTTTTTCCGTGGCGTTGATTGTTTTTGAGATATTCCTTGTTTTTGATTTCAGCTATAAAAAACGAATACTTTTCTCATACAGGACTTTGTGAACTCGTGTCCATACAAAGAAACTTCAGGTACATAGGAACCAGCTTTTGACTATCACTTTAACCTATGGAACCCCCGTATTTTGCTTCTATTAATAAGGAAGCAAGTAATAATACTATTTCTACTAATTTTTTCTCGATTGGATGAAGTAAATGTAATTTGTTGCAGAGATGTAGAGAAATTCATGTGAATGGAACACATAGTGTATAGAGAAGGTATTGCATTCCACCTAAAACTTCGATACCGAGATTTCACTGGTAATAGCCGTTTTAGGGTCCCCTGGATCCAAAAAACGAATTTTTCGAAAAAGGTCCGAGTGTATGCGTCTGTGTCCGTGTATCTGTGAACACGATAACTCAAAAACGAAAAGTCGGTAAAATACCAAACTTGGTGTATAAATTCAGTATCTTTCAAGGATGCGAGACAGGAAGATTTTGAAGAAAATGCCCCAATCCCAAACTATCCTTTACATGGAAAAAATTCCAAAATTTTGATTTTCTCAAAAATGGCTCAAACGATTTTGATTAAAATAGTGTATTAAAGAAATTTATATGGCAAATAAAATTTATATCTTGAATTTCCTGGGAATAGCCTCTGATGACCTCTTTATTCTGGATGAATTTTGCATAATTTGCGCAAGTTGTAAGAGATAAATAAAAATTAATAAACAAAAATGTAAATATCGTTAAACTACATAATTTATATCATATGTTTTTTATTATAGAGTAGACCGTGTTTTTAGTTATTTCTTATTAGTGATTTCAGTTTTAAGCTACCTAACGTTTCTCAAACTGGACCATGCAAAGCGAACTGAACCTCAATTGTTTCGCTTAGTGCCCAAATTTTAAAATATGTGACTACCGCTTTAGCTTATTTTACTTCTACTTACAAGGAAGCAGGTAATGAAATCATTTCTGCTAATTTTTATCTGGATTAACATGGTGTAGATAAATAATAATGTTTTGTTAGAATAGTTTGTATTTGGAACAGTTAGAGAAAGTTGTGTGAATGGAACACATCAGATCTTTTAGCTTAGCCTAACAGTGATTTAATTTTAATAAACCGAAATGCAATAATAATGATGCCCCTGATGGTAGTGCGCCTGCCTCGGATTCAAGGGGTCTAGAGTTGGTATCTGTTAGGATGAGTTGCCTAGGATTTTTCCTTATCCTGAGAGAACAATGCCGGGTAACTCTAAGCTCTATGGACCCGATGCTCATTTGAGCATTATTACACAAATTTTAACCATCGTTTGACGTGACTTACCAGGTTAATGGACGTTATAAAACCGTTACAGCCATATTTGAGAAAATCAAACTTTTCGGATATTTTTCCATGTAAAGGGAGTTTGGGGGGGGGGTGAATTTTCTTGAACATCTTCGTGTCGCATTCTTGGGAGATGTTGAACTTCAATAAAAAGTTTGGTATATAAAGGATTTTTACTTTTGAGTTACGCTTTCAATAGACACACACACACACTGACCTTTTTCTAAAACTTACTTTTTTGAATTCAGGGGGTCTAGGAAATATTTCCGGTGAAATCTGGTAGCAATGATATATTCTTATTCTTTAGTTCTACGGAGTTGATTAAATAAATCATATCATGGCTCAAATAATGAAATAAATTACATATTTTTCTTGAAACAGTTGAACATCATTTATACGTTGTTCTCTCAGTTATTTGCAGATACACGTTATAGAATTTAGGCACGGGAATTAATACAGGATGTCCACAAGTTATTGGATGATTTCATAAGGCTGTATTTTCATCAATACTGGGGATAAATAAATCGTCGTATTATCATTTTAAGGAAGAAAAGCGATGTTTTGTGTTTACATCTGATTTGCATTTGAAAATGGCTGGTTTACTAACAAGTCGTGGTGATTCGCCGGGCATTTAGACGGTATATCTTGTATGACTCTCTCGATAATTGCGGTAATGGGCCTTCTCATTTCCTTCAACGTCACTAAGTTGAGGGATATAAGTACTCTCCTTGATGTAGCGCCACAGAAAGAAATCGCACACTGTAAGGTCAAGTGAACAGGGCCATGTGCAGAAGATGTTGTCTGCGCTGTTAAAGAATCAATCCATCTACCTGGCAGGTGTCTGTTGGACATTCGCATGCCAATGTGAAGGGGCTCGGTCTTGTTGCAAAATAAATCCCTGTTCCTCTTCGTCCGTGAGATGCGGTATTAACATCTTCGACCATGGTCATAAAATTCCCACAAAACCCTAGCCTCTTGCTGGATTATCAGGCTGCAGTTTGTACGGGAATGACTTCATTCGCTTCCGTACAATCATCCGCACACTTGATGTTTCCAACTGCGCCTGTTGACTGGCTCTTTGTTGTCTTTTTTTTTAGGGTGTCCATATAAAGATTTCACGGTCTCTGTCAATTGTTTCTTCATTTACACTTGGCCTTCCCGCGCGTCCTTTCCCTTGATGCCAGGTACATCCTCTTGCGAAATTGTACCACCTTCGGATTGACGACGCGGCAGATGCAGGACGTCTAAATGCCGTTATAAAGCTGACAATTCGCGCAAATGCAAGCTACGATCGAATGGAAAAGCAGCCATTTTCTCAAACTATATACACGTTTCTCATTAAATGACAATAAAAATCAGATGAACAGCACAAAATCTCAATTTGAGCCATCCTGCATGTAACTAAATTATACTTCGGTCATACTTTTTCTCATTAATGAGTCACATTTTTCTGGTCTTCATGATGAAGTGGTATATCAATTTAGCTAGGGGAGAGGCGGGTAAGAGAAGCATTTTATAAACTTTGTTTTATTACACCTTAGTGGTATAAGATTCTACTTGAAACTAACACAAGATAACAATTGGTGTCAAAAGAACAGTGCTTTTTATTAAAATTAATGTAACTACTATGTGCTTGAATATACTATGTTCTAAGAATACCCAAACACGATGTAAGAACAAAAGGAGCCAACCGATAAACAGCGCATTTCATTTCACTTTTTGTGGTTAAGGACGTGATACTAACCATATTTTAGAATTGTGTAAACGTAAATAAACAGTAATAATCTGGGTTTCATATTCTCCAAAGTGCAGTTTACACAACTACAACTTATTCAAAGGAAAGTGAGTAGGAAAAGCAAGAGGTTATGTTTATTTAATTGCTGAAGAGTTCTAAAATGATAAAAGGATTGAAACATGTTGCATGTAGTAAAATCAAATTCTACCTATGCTTAGAAGTAATCCATTTGGACTTCAGACCTTTGTCTCCAGGAAAGGTAAAACAACACACTCATGATGGAATCGTTGCTTAATTACCAGTACACTACACTTCAGGGGCATTTAGCAACACGATACAATTTAAAACCATTGATCTGGAAATATTCCCACAATTACATACAAATCAAACATCTATTTACTGTATCACATTGCCCAACGAATGTGACGTCACACGATATGCTAATGTTTGATTCAAGGCTTTTATCTTTAAGTGGTGTTGACTTTACTCGGTGTACGAATGTAATATGCTTTTTTAAATTTTTCGTGTTGTGATCACCGCAAGAAAACGTTATTCTCTGTGTTTTACACACTGTTCTGTTGTTATATGTGTTGTTTACTTCAAAATAGTTCTACGTGTTATTCTTATATCACTGTTAAAACTAAATGTTTATGTAAATTAGTCATACGGCACACTTGTAAGCTTTACTCGTGATTTGACTTTGACTTATAACAAAACAAACTAATATATTGAACGAAATAATAAATATTCCTATGTATTATGTATTATATAAGTCCTAAGTTCTGATTTATTTCTGGTGGATTCAGAAATCTAGTCACCAGAGTAAGTAAATGAAGTGGTTGAAAGTGTCACCAAACCAAGGTTGTTGCAGAAACGTGAGTTGGTGCTTCAGCTGAATCATCTTCACTTATAATTCAGTTAATGCTGCATGCTATAGCAGTTCCATTAAGATACAACAGTGTGTCTCAGTTATATCATGTATTGCATTCGTTCACCTACAGGATACACAGTCAAGATATTTCCAGAACGTAGCCAGTAACTATAGGTATTGACTGAATTCATGAGTTCTTTCATTCTAAACTTGTCCAATAATGCAAAAGTTAAAAATCCTGAACATAAATGAAGTATTGAAGGTTTATTTCAAAGTATTAGGCATACTTCAGTACCACAAAATATCGAGATATTGATGGAAGGATTAACATAACTCCATGGCACGACAGCTCACAAGGAACCTTGGCCTACCGCCCGGCCGCTGCGTCCTCCATCTCGGTCCATGACAGACGTCATGGATGGGTTACAGTATTGGAGGGTAACGTGGTCAGCGCCTCGATTCCCCCGGCCGGTTAATGCGGTCCTCATGATCTGGAGCCGTTACTTCTCCATCAAGTAGCTCCTCAAATGCCCTCCCCCCAGAGGCTGAGTGCACCCCGGGTCAGGTCTCCCAGCGGGGGAAAAAATCCCCTACGCCGGTACCGGAAATCGAATTCAGGTCTCCCGCTTGGTAAGCAGCTGCGCTACCACCACACTAAGGAGACGACCTGATGGAAGGATTAGCAGGTGTAAAGTTATCTGTTTCTCCTAACAACCTTATATAGGTTGTTTCAGGAGTAGATTTAATTACGATAAGCAATTGGCCCCACAGATTTCTGAATAAACAATTATCAACTTGACGAAAACATATTTATTTAATTAAAATTCCTCGGTACGAGGTTCCATTCCTAACTTTTCGGATCGCGATTATCTCAATCAGCCACTAACGTACGCCCTGCACGTCATGCAAATCTTAATCATGTTTCCTGAAATGTTCAGTATGGGGGAGCACTGTTGGACAAAGAAACTGATGGGCTTTTTATAATAGAATGCGGTTGTGAATTTAAATCTGTTATACAATACTCTGAAAATACTAAGGAAAGATCATGGCATTCATATTTGGGAATTTTAAGGCCGAACAAGTGACTATTTTCAAAAAACAAATAAGATATTTTATTATAAACTAGTGGTGCAAAATTAATTTTTGAGCCAGATCTCTATAATTGTTCATCGCAAGAAGCGTTAAGAAACATTCAAAATTGAAACCTAGAACAATAAAGTTTCAAATGTAGTGTTTATCACCACTTCACAACAATTACAAAATAAACTTTGGCTGGTATCCGAAAGAAAAATAAACATCTGATGTTTTGCACTCTCACGCCATTCTCTATTTACTCTTCCACAAATTATTCTTACCAAAATGTATTATTCTATCTCATTAATCATTATAAATCTTCAATTCACATTAAACATACGTTGTACAGAGTGAATTATATAAAGCTGATACGTTTATTTCATTAATTGTTTCAAAATGAGTTATGTTAGTGACAACCTATTTTACCTGAAATATAGAGAAAATTTTTTAAGATTATCTATCTGTATAGCGAATTTAGAAAGTGTCCTCCATTCTGCATATGGCACAACTCAACACGTCTTTCCATGTTACTGGCCACTTATTGAAGAGCTCTATTGTCAATAGCTTGAATCTCCTCTCTAATGTTATGCTTCAAATCGTTCAATGTATGGGGACGTGACGTAAACCCTGTCTTTTAAGTAACCTCATATAAAGAAATCCGGCGTTGTCAAATCCGGAGATCTCGGTGGCCACAGGTTCCTGGAAATCATCGGTTGTCAAAGAAACTTGTGCCGTAGATTCATCTGATGTATGACGTATAGCACCGTTCTGCTGAAAATATCCTTGACTCAGCTCTACATCGTCTAGTTGTTCAGCAAACACCATGAAAAGCCCTCGGTACTCTGCAGTGTTCAAAGTGTTTTAACGGAAACATTAGTTCCACTATTCTCTGTGCGGATATTGCGTACCAAACTCCGATTTTAACCGGATGCATAGGTACTTCATGAATAGCATGTGGATTTTGCCTGGCCCAATAGCATGAGTTATTTGAGTTCATATAGCCGGATAAATAGAACCATGCTTCATCCTGAGCTATGTGATGTGCAGAATAGCAGGATTTTGCACAATGAACGCCTGAAACCAACGACAATAGTTCAATCATATAGTTACTGTAATTGATGGACAACCCTAACCTTATATGGTTTTAGGACTGAACTTTTCGCAGCTCTCTGACGCCTTGAGCAGCTGTACCGTGTCTCCTGAGACAAACGTCATAATTATTTTTTGGGTGACTGCTCCAGTCATACTCTTACGTCAACAACAACCGCGGGAAGCCAAGATGAACGATGTTTGCCTTTTTCACTCACCAGAGGTCCAATTGTTTCCAATTTGTTTACCAGTACCAGTTTGTGTTTCTTTTGGAAGGATTCCGAACACCAAATTCTCTCTGGTATGAGTAGCTGTAATTGAGTTCGTAATCCAGTATTGCTTTTCAAAGAAGAGTCATTCTTTTAATATATACTTCATTTTTACGTTGACTAAAACAAAATCTCAAAAGAAATTACCGAAAATAAAACTAAAAATTACAAATAAAGCATGAATATCTGAGAATTTAGTGACAGGCAATCGACACTTCAGAAGATCCTGCTTAATTTGGGGCTAAAATTTGGGCATTGAGTAAATTAGGAACAAAATAATTAATGAAAAAATGTTAAATGTATAAATCAGCTTATATAATACAGCAGCTAAAGCGATAATCAGATTTGCAAAGGGTTGCTCTGAGGTGCAATTGAATTGAAATTACACGACCATCAGAAAAACGAATGACTTCCCATTTGAGAAAAATATAAGTATTTTAAAATTCAAACAATAAAAAGAAATGCCTGAGAATAGACTCACAAAAATGTGTTTGAGAAAATTGTGAGGGTCCGCGAGTTTTAAATGTTAGGTGTAGTAAGATTTTCTTTGTGTTATATATTTTATTTCTGATAAACATGTCTTAAGGATATGGAATTTCAATTATAATTAAGAGAGAAAACATCTTAAAAAAATCCATGTTAAGCGTAGCTGTGGGGAGTTTCTTGAAAAATGGTTTATTACATCTTTGTAAGAAGCTAAAGTAAAAGAAGTAACCTGGTTTGTAACCGATGTTTCGGTTTTCATTTATGCTCTTCACTGCACACAGACATTTGTGCAAATCGACCATCATGTAAAACTTATTTTATTCCAGACACAATTTATGTCATATTTGTCTTTTTTTGTTTGTTCAATTGACCATTTCCAAGGTATTCCTTGTTGTTTGTTTCATATTTAAAATACTTAAACTTTTTTCACACTGAAAGTTGTAAACTCCTGGCTCTTCATAGAAACGGATTTCAACCACATGGCAACCAGCTTTTAAACGATTTGACTCGTTTTAGCCTAGTGAATTCCCTTATTTTACTTCTACCTACAAGGAAGCAAGTAATTAAGACAATTTTGCTAATGTTTATCTCGATAATCATAAAGTAGATAGAAAAATATGATTTTTAACAATAATTTGTAACAGCAATGTAGAGAAAGTCGTATGAATTGAACACATCAGATATTTGAAATTAATACCGCAAGTAATAGACTAGATCTTAAGCACGTATATAGATTTCCATTGCAATATCTAAGATGGTTTTGAATTAATTATTTTAATGATAAACAATGGTCTACACCATGAAAAAACTGATATTTGCCGAATATAAAAATGCTTTATAGAAAAAGCATTAAAAACAAATGCTGGAAACACATTTTTTTGTTTATTCTATTTTTTGAGAAAAATAATATAAACTTAATGAGAAACAATTTTTTCGATAATCTTAGTGTGCTATCTATATGTTCTAATTAATATTTCTCCAATGGGAGAATTTTTAAAAAAGTTTAAAAAAAGAGTAACACTTGCGTCGTGTGTAAAATTTGAACACACAAGAGCGTAGAAAAAACAGAACGCAAGAAAAAGAGCTTTGAAAATTTCCGTAAAAGTGTTCCTAACGCTCAGTAATAGACACCAAAAACAAATTATGGTGCTAGACTATTCATTCCTAATACTATACTTAAAAATACAAATGAACAATTTCAAGTATTTCGTTTATTTTTCACCTATGTGTATCCCTAACAAAAATAAAGAACACCAAACCTAACAGCAAATTATATTGGTGTAAAGAATCCACAGGAGACTCCTGCCATCTGGCGGTAAACTACATCATTCCTGCTTATGTGCTACCATCTTCAGAGCGCGATGTACACTAACACCTATTCTAGCTCGTGCAGAAGTAACGCAGAGGTTTGCGTGCCATGGTTTGAAGGCCTTGCTGGTGTTTTAGAACTTCCCATACAGATTGTAATAATCAGAGATTTTTAAAATGCAGTATTTAGTTCCCTGAGGGCTTTCGAAACCTATTGTGTGCCAGGAAGGACAGCACCGGTTCTTCGTGCTTCGACAGAAACAAACCAACGCTTGGATACTTCATCGTTACTGGGTAGCGCAGAAGAGTACGCACATAAGTCATAACTTAAGAGACCATATAGCGAAAATCCCTCCCTAAAGTTTGTCTTAGGCCTATATTACACTATATGATCAAATAGATATGATAAAACATGTTACAGTGTAATATAGCATTTTTGACCATATCTAACTGCGATAAAAGTGATACCCACCATCACACCTTTGATCACATCTGTAATTAAAAAAAAATACCATGTGTTCCATTCACATGACTTTCCCTACATGTCTGCAGCAAAGTATTGTTAAAAAGCTTATTCTTCTATTTACTTCATGCTATTCGAGAAAAAATTAGAAATTGTCTTTATTATCTACTTCCTTGTTAGTAAAAGGGAAGTAAGGGAGTGCTATAGTCTAAAGCAATAGTCAAATCTATTAAAAGCTGGTGCTATGTAATTAAAGTTCTTTTGTTTGTATGGACAGGAGTTGACAAATTTCTGTATGATAATTTTTCAAAGCAGAAACCAAGAAACCAAAAACAAGGAATATCTCAAAAACGATCAACTAAAAAAAAAAATCTGATGTGGTCCATTCACATGACTTTCTCTACATCTCTGCAACAAATAATCGAGATAATCGAGGAAAATTATCAGAAATAGTCTTATTACTTGCTTCCTTGTAAGTAAAAGTGAAATAAGGGAGTACCATAGGCTAAACTGACAGTCAAAGGCTGGTTGCTGTGAGAATGAAGTTCCTTTGTATGCACAGAAGTTCACGAATTCCTGTATGAGAAAAGTATGCTTTTTATAGCTGAAACTAAAAGCAAAGAGTATCTTAAAAATAACCATCTCCACGAAAAAAATGTATATAACATAAATTGTGTGTCTTAATGTGGTCTACATTTTTTGTGTACATTTCGTCCATCTCTTACGGTTTAGCAGTTATGCAAAAATCTTTAAAACTGAAACCAATAGCAAGAAATATCTGAAAAGCTGCGTACTTCATAAAAATGTGTATATAACACAAATTGTGTGCTTTAACGAGCTCTACAGTTCTTGTAATGTAACTTTCATCCAGGATAAAGTTGTCTTCAGAGGCTATTCCCAGAAAATTCAAGATATACATTTTATTTGTCAAGTAAGTATCTTAAATATACGAGATTTTAATCAAAATCGTTAGACATTTTTAAGACAAACAAAATTTTCGAAATTTTTTCCATGTAAAGGGTAGTTTGGGGTGGGGGGATTATCTTGAAAATCTTCGTGTTGCATCCTTCGAAGATACCAAACTTAAATACCAAGTTTGGTTTTTAACGTTCTTTTTATTTTTGAGCTATGCTCCCCACAGACACACACACACACAAGCGCACACACGGACATTTTTTGGGGGTTCAGGGGTCTCAAAACATGTATTTCTGGTGAAATCTCGGTATCGAATTTTGGGTGCATTACAATACCTTCTCTATACCCTATGTACACAGTACGTGTAGAGCAAGTAATAAAATGGCAGATATTACACATGCTTGGCTACAGCCAAACCACTCTTTTCCTATCATGATTCACATGAAATGCTTCACAATTAAAACATAATTATTATAAAACAGAAACAAAAAACTAGAAATATATAAAAGCATAGCAGAAACCATTATAAAGTGTATGAAGGATATACGGATAGTGATGTGAGTAAAAACTTGAATGCATTGGGAAGTCAATATTTAGAAGAACAAAATGAAAGTTATTAATCCAGTCATTAATTTTCAGTTTTGCTGCTGGCTTTGTTATTCATACTCATAAATATTGCATTAATTAACATTTTTTAAAAATGACTAATTGTTGTTAAGTTTTAGGTTATACGAAAATGTTGCAGATGAATGTAATAAAAATTAAGTAAATTTATTTATAAATATTCAATACAATGACGCAATAACATTTTAAACACAGCAAAATGGGAACCACTATTACAGCTGATGTGCTAGGGTGTTACTGTATTACTCAAGCAAACATAAACTTGGTACACATGCTAATGTAATTAAATGTTTATGTTCCAGTCACCCGCTATTAGGGGTGACCATAAGGTCAAGCATATCGCTAACAGTGCAATAAAATTCCATTACCATGATGGTGTAATGACAAGTAGGAATCATTATTAAATCTCTTAGAAGCTATCACCATCGCGCCACCTCGGCGTATTCTGGGACACCTTGCGGGATTTTCTTACATCGGATGTAATTTCTAATGCACGTCTATGAGCACGTGTTGACGATGGATTAGTTTGTATCCCGTAGATGACGCTACACGATGAAATCAAAACTTTAAGGATGTGAAATGGCGGGATTTTGCCAAGGGACCTTCTCTGTTAAAGTATGGAGTTCTTTTACGTGCAAATAAACATTACACAGGACCAACGACTTTAGTTCCTATCGGAAGGAAGATATGCTAAGGATTTTACGTCCGAAAAAAATCCCTTAATCTCTCCGCCAGGATTGAAACCGCGACTTTGGATTACTAGAGGTTAGTATAGTAACACCACCACCCCAGATTACATCACCGTAGAGGAAAGGATGAAATGTCATATCAGGTTGCTGTATTTTAAGAACATATAAACAATAGCATAAGGTAAAGCTCTGAGAAAGTTTAAAAATTCTGCTGAAATTAATACAAATTATTGTACAGAACGATAGTGATACTTTTGTCTTGTATAACATTATAGCTTAAATCGTTATTTAAATAATAATTTAAATTTCTAAATCCATTGTTCTTACAAACATGAGCCACATGACGTATTTTTAAAACTAATCACTTACAAAGTTGAAGGCTGCAGAAAATGAGTCAACAAATAAATCTGTCATATCATATTCTTTCACACTTAGTCTAATTTTTACTTTCTCTACACGTACAATGTACATAATGCTTAGGGAAAGTATTGTATTCCACCCAAAAATTCGATACCGAGATTTCACTTGAAATATATGTTTTGGGTTCCCTGAATCAAAAAAGATCCGTGCGTGTGTAGTGGACAGTATAGGTCAAAAATTAGAAGACCGCCAAGTACCAAGCTTGGTATTTAAGTTTGGCATCTTTCAAGGATGCGACACGAAGATCTCCATTTTGATTAAACAACCGTATATATTAAAACTATTTACATCACAAATAAAATTTAGGTTTTTAATTTCCTAGAAATAGCTTCTGACAACCTGTTCATTCGTGATACATCTTGATTCATTTTACATTACTGATAAACCATAAGAGATACACAAAAACTTACTATACAAAAATGTAGATCTCGTTAAAAACACAGGTTTTTTTCATGCCATTTTTGTTGCAGAGTTAAGCGTTTCCGAGATATTCCTGGTTATTTGTTTTACTTTTAAAATACGCATCTCCTCAAACGGAATCACCTTTAATTTCATCTCTTTGTCTGTTTTTCTGGAAATATAAAGCGAACCGAAATTCAATTATACATATATCGACTGGATTTTAAAAGATTTGACACTCGTTTTAACCTAGTATATTCCCTTTCCCTTCTGCTTATAAGGAAGTAAGTAGTAATACCGATTATGTTAATGTCTATCTCATTTAGCATGATGGAGATAGAAAAATAATATTTGTTTGCAGAACAGGTAGAAAAAGTCATGTGAATGCAACAGATAAGGTTTTTGTCGAAAATGTTTACTTTTCGTACTTTCCAAAACACTTTAGTTTCAAAATGTAATAATTTATTTCTCAAAATCGGAACATTATTTCAAAAGGCGTTGTGACTATTTTCTGTAATATACCTTCTAGAGGCAATATAACAACTTTGAAACAAAGTAATACAAATTTGTAACTAGTGGAGCATTTTGAGCATGTAAAAGTGTTGGAAAAATGTTTGCCAGAAAACAAGGTTTGATTTAAGGACTACCTGTCATAAAACGTGCTCCTGAAACAATTAAAACTTCAATTTGTTGGTAGTTAAAGTCCTACAAGCAGAAAAAATGTATATTGTTTTACAGTTTAGAATCCATATTATTCTATTATGAAAAAATCTGATTTACTTCATTCACATGACTTTCTCTACCTTTCTGTAACAAATTATTGTTCATAAACTCATTCTTCTCTTTACTTCATTCTAATCGAGATCAAAATTAGCATAAATGGTTTTATTACTTAGTTCCTTGTATGTAGAAGGGAAACAAGGGGATACACTTGGCTAAGCCCACAGTCAAATACTTTAAAATGTGGTTACTATGGTACAGAAATCCGAATCTTTGCTTGGCTAGGTGCTAACATTTGAGAAAAATATATGTTTTATAACTGAAATCAACAACTCCAGAAAAATGTATATAACATAAATTGTGTTTTGATCATCTCTACATTTTTGTATGGTAACTGTGTCTATCTCTTACGGTTTACCAGTTATGCAAAATTCTGCAAAATTCATTCAGAATGATATGTTTTTAGAGGCTATTCCCACAAAATTGAAATATAAATTTTATTTCTTATGTAAATGTCTTTAACATATGATATTTTACTCAAAATTGTTATAGCCATTTTTGAGAAAATAAAAAGTTTCGAAAATTTTCCCATGAAAAGTGTAACTGGTGGTGCGTAGGGGGGGTTCTTAAATATGTCGCATCCTTAGAAGATACTGAACTTAAATACCAAGTTTGGTGTTTAACTGACTTTTCGTTTTTGAGCTATGCTGTCCACAAACACACACATGCGCGCGCGGACTTTTTCTAGAAATGCTTTTTATGGGTTCAGGAGGTCCTTAAACATGTATTTATGGTGAAATCTCTGTATCAAATTTTTGGATGCAATACCTTCTCTGTACGCCATTTACATAGTACACGTAAAGAAAATAAGAATATTTTTTTTAGTTTTTCACAATTTTTCATCAAACTTTAGACATGCTTTATCTAAGAACGATTACCAAACTGAAAGGTAGTTTTCGAAAATTGCCTCTTAACTGCTAGCAAGTGTTTGATCTAATAAACTGGACTTCTATGGGGTACACATAAAGTAATAATAAATTTTGAATTTAATTAGCTCATGTAATCGAAAAGATTTGTTTTAACCTTGAGATAAAATCAACTTTACCGAAACGTGAAGTAATTCTTAGCAAGGTTAATGAAGAATCACGGCTGACAAATTTGGCTGAAGGTGTGGCAGTCTCATGCATGCATAAACTCAAGAATGAGACCTTGCTGTTTTCTTTGTGTAATGAGCTGCAAAATTTGGCAAGGAGACTTTGTAACCATGTCTCATATAATACCGTGACAAAAGATCAATAGTGTTAACTGTAATACAGTGTAAATAAAAAATCTGATGTGTTTCACTCACATGACTTTCTCTAAATCTCTGCAACAAATTATTGTTAAAAAGCTTATGCAACTATTTACTTTATATTAATCGAGAAAAAATTAGCAGAAATAGTATTATCACTTGCTTCCCTGTAAGTAGAAGCGAAATAAGGGAGCACGATAGATTAAAGTGATAGTCAAAAGCTGTTTGCTATGGGACTGAAGTTCCTTTGTATGGACAAAAGTTGACAAATTCATGTATGAGAAAAGTATAAGCTTTTCAAAGCTGAAATCAAAAACAAGGGATATCTCAAAAACGATAAACTGCTCGAAAAAAATGTATATAACATAAATTGTGTTTTAACGTCCTCTACATTTTTTGCGCGGTAAGTTTTTGTCCATCTCTTACGGTTTAGCAGTTATGTAAAATTCCGTAAAATTCATCCAGAATAAAGTAGTCTCCAGAAGCTATTTTCATAAAATTCAAGATTTACATTTTATTTGTCAGGTAAATACCTTTAATATACGATATCTTTAATCAAAATCGTTAGCCATTTTTGAGAAAATCAAAATTTTAAAAAAATGTCCATGTAGAGGGTAGTTAGGGGGGAATCTCTTGAAGATCTTCGTGTCGCAGATACTAAGAAGATACCCAACTTAAATACCAATTTTGTTTTAACGGTCTTTTCGTTTTTTAGCTTTGCTGCCCCCCCTCACACACACAGACAGACACACACGGACATTTTTCTAAAAATGTTTTTTTTTTTGATTAAGGAGGTCCTAAAACATATATTTCCGGTATCGAATTTTTGGGTGTATTACAATACCTTCTCTATATACTATGTACGTAGTACTTGTAGAAAAAGTGATAATGCGTCACCAATATAGCATTTTAAATTGAAGTTGTAGAATTATGCATTCCACATCTCAATTCCGCCGAAAATAAGAATGACTGTCATGATCGAGTGCCATCTATGCAGCTGAATGAATGATTACTTGTGCATTTTAACACTTCATGTGACTTGTGCGGATAAAAACCATAGTGAAAGCAGTAACAGTGCACAGATGCCATTACGCCTACGGTTAGGCAAACCTTTTTGCACCGCTGTCTACCACTATCCTGTATACAGGCGATTTGTTTACTACCATTATTATGTGTATACATTTGTATCTCTTGTCAGATTTTAAGCAGTTTCCTTAACTGCGGCGATGAGAAGAAATATTCCGCTACATCGCAAAATTTGTTTTGAGATCTTCTGAATGTACAAAATGTTTTTAGAAAAACCTTACTTACATTCAGGTTCTTTGTGTACCCATAATCATTTATTTTATATAGCTTCTAAAAACTAGTATCTTGTAGGCTCATTATCTTCTCTACCATGATCAATGTACACAGTAGGTAGAGAAGGTATTGTATTCCAACTCAAAAATACGATGTCGAGATTTCACCTGCAATTGTTGTTTGTACTTCTCATAAAAACCCTTATCAGAGTTCTGTGTCTGCGTGGGGGGGCTGCGTGTACTAGGAAGAGAAAGAGAAAGAAAGAGAGAGAGTGAGACGAAGAGTATAATAGAAAAACGAAAAGTCCGTTAAGTACCAAAATTGATATATAAATTCAGCATCATTTTAGGAATCGACACGAAGAGTTTAGGAAAATCTCCCGCACCAAAGTATCGTTTACAAGAAACTTTTTCAAAATGTTTATACTTTCAAAAATGACTAAAGCTTTTGTATTATACGAAGTGTTTACGGTCTTTTCATCACAAATATAATGTACTCATAAATCCTTAACCTTTTGAGAATAGCCTGTGAAGCTCTCTTCCTTATAGATGACTTTTGCCTAAGTGGTAAGCGGTAAGAGATAGATATAAACGTAGATACCACACAAAAATACATATCTCGTTAACAAAATCCGAATGCAGTTTTTTTGTGTAATCAACAGTTTCTGAGATATTACAATTCTTGGAAATACTATTTTTAAAACTTAAGAATTAAATTGATTAAGCGCTTCATGATGAGTTTCAATTTTGCAATTCTTAAACGCTTCTCAAATGGAAAGTCGTTATTCATTTTTCTTTCTCTTGGTCAAGCAAAGTTAAAGGCACTTCAAAACCATCACATAGCGACTAGCTGTCTAAAGATTTATTATCGCTTAAGGCTGATATCGTAAGCTGTTGCTTACAATTAAATGTATAATAAAAGTGTGTCTACAGTATTTATCTCAACTATCGCAAAGTAGATTGAAGAAGAAGTTTTTTAAAGAATATTTTATTGAAGTTTGGTTAGAGAAAGTCATGTAAATGTAATATCGGATTTTTATTTCTGCTTTGTGTTGGTTGAGATAAAAGTTTACAGATGCACTTGCACTAGACGTTTCGTACAATATACAAAAGGGACAAAGAAAACCGAATCGATAACCAGATGTTTGTTTGCTAGCGGCTAGTTAAGGATTTAAGGATTGAATATAATTTTAGCTCTAAATTCGACACATACAATAAATGTCATAAATTCACCATGGATTTCGCAGTCGTACATAACCAAATGGTACTTGCCTGGCCCACTCCAAGAAAGATGCCGGTTGGTAGCGAAGATCCCAGTTACGTGGTGTAGGCGTGGTTTGATAGACACGCCGGCGCAGCACAGATCACCTTAGTAATGGAAAGCGTAGCTTGTGGGTTTTCAGGTTGTTTACGTGGCGTATGACATCCGTTGTTCCTTCGCTGAATAATCCCAAATGTATGCGAATTTTAAACACACATTTTAAACACTTAAAATAGAAGAGTTTGAAAGTTGCAACATGAAATTTCGGACAAGTCAAAGTGCAAGCTAATCGACTACTATCTTCGTTTGGTGTCATTTTGAAACGTCCTGTGTATTGTGCAGAACATTTTTCTATCTCTTGACCTTTACCACTTATATAAAAGGAAACAGCCTGTGAACTCACTTCGCTCACTATTCCTAGAAAATTCAAGATGTACATTTTTCATGTAAGTATCTTAAATATATGCTGTGTTGATAAAATTATAAAAAAACATTTTAAGAAAAGCAAACATTTCGAAGAGTATTCAACATAATGGGTAGTTGGTTTGGAGGTATGTACTAAACTTAGTAGCTATACGCATTCTTTCGGCCAGCAAGTGGGAAAGAGGGGAAAGACCGGTTCCAGCATCAAGCAGCACCCTTTCCCCTCGTAATAGCTCTAAATACGAATGGACTGCAAATGCCAAGTACGGTAAAAATAAACATGGATGAAATGAGTGTTTCTGTGTATGTGCGAGACATTCATCCCACTCCCTATCTTTGTCTGTAAATATACCCCATTTCATTTCATTTTCAAGAACGAAAGAGTTGAATATATGCTAAATTTCATATATGAGCTATACATACTTTAATAAATTTCTTTGGCACCCTTAATTTTACACACCTCATCTATCCTTTATACGCGATACGAAAAACAGCTGTAATAGTTTTGATAAAAATGTCATATGTTGAAATATTCATATGAAGAATAAACAGTCTTCATTGAATGATTGAGAATTGCTTGGGATTCTTATTGAATCTCGCACAATGCTATTGAATGAAAACATATGACACTAGAAAACAATTTTCTGTAAAAAGATCTGATGTGTCCCATTCACATGAATTTCTCTGCCTGTTCAGCAAACAAGCTATTCTTGCAAATGATTATTCATTTATCCACATCATGCTAATCAAGATAAATATTAGTAGAAATGGTCTTACTACTTGCTTTCTTGTAAGTAGAAGGGAAATTAGTGAATACACCAGGCTAAACCCCGCCAGTGGAGAGAGTGACCTTAGCTTTTCCCTTCTTACTTATCAGCGGGTTGCTCTCATTGCGATATGTTTTGTAAGATAAAGTGTAAACTTGTAAGTTCCATATTTATTTTAATGATACTGCTACTCACATTTTACTTAGGCTAGTCACAATCACGAAGCCGTCTATAACTTGGATAGGCAAGTCATCTCCAAAAGTAAAGCTTAAAGCTGTTACTGAATTATCTTAAAGATCATTAAAGAATTGCCTGTGAAATAGTTGCTATTTGAAGTAAATACTTGAATTAGATTACGAACTGTGTTTATTGCGCTTGAAGGTTAGTATTACAGTCTTTGCTAAAAGTATTAAACGAAGTCTACAAAACTTCGCTGGAAATGCCATTTTAAGTATGAAGATTGAACACTTGTTGCTGACTAACTATAGTAATTAAACTTCGTTGGGACTGCTATGTGAGAGTAATAAACTTATTGTACTTTCGATTACTGTTGTAATTTTTACGCCCTCTAGCTGCAACATACAATTTACATAGTAGCTATTTCACCTAAAAATTTGTTATTCGAGATTTAACCGGAAATATGTTTTAAGGATTCATGAGTCCGAAAAAAAACATTCTTAGAAAAAGGTCCGCATGTGCGTGAGTTTATGTGTGTGTGGACAGCACAGTTCAAAAACGAAAATATCGTTACAAACCAAAGTGGCTCTAACAATTTTGACTAAAGTACCTACATTAAAGATAATGACATCGTAAATAAAATGTATATTTTGTATTTTCTGGGAATATCCTTTAAGGGCCTCTTTATTTTGGACGAGTTTCACAGAGTTTTGCATAACGGTTAAACCATAAGAGATAGACAAAAGCTTAAAATACAAGAATAAAATATAATATATTCCCTTATTTGCCTTCTACTTACAATTAAGCAAGTAATACTACCAATGCTGTTAATGTTTATCTCGATTAGCATGATAACTCCATGGCACGACAGCTCACGGGGAACCTTGGCCTACCGCCCGACCGCTGCGTCCCCCATCTCGGTCCACTACAGACGTCATGAATGGGGTGCAGCATTGGAGGGTGAGACGTGGTCAGCGCCTCGAGTCCCCCCCGGCCGGTTAATGCGGTCCTCATGACCTGCCGCTACTTCAAGTACCTCCTCAATTGGCCCCCCAGGGACTTTACGAGGCTGAGTGCACCCCTGGCCAGGTCCCCCAGCGGGGGAAAAATCCCCATACCGGTACTGGGGATCGAACCCAGGTCTCCCGCTTGGTAAGCAGCAACGCTGCCACCGCGCTAAGGAGACGACCCGATTAGCATGATGGATATGAATAATCGTTTGTAAGAGTAATTTATTTATGGAACAGCTAGAGAAATATATGTGAATGAAGCAATTTTCTTTTACTGATTCTTCACAATTCATGTATGCAATAAGGGTCACTGTATACTATTATTTTTTGCCTACTGCCAAACAAAATACCTGGCACGAGAAAATTATATTAATATTAAGTTTGAACTTTGAGGAGTTGTGGCTGATTTTGAAGTAGCCGTTCATAAAGCAATTTGTCAGGTATGACAGTCAAGCATCTAAAGTAGGTTGTAGATTTCTGTTCACACAAGCTTTGCGAAGAAAAGTTCAAACTTTAGGTCCATCTTATAAATGTAAACGAACCTGTACTGATGGCGGCAAATGGTTGCATTAGGTGCACGCTATAGCTTTGCTCTCCTGAGGAAGTAGGAGTTGCTTTTTAAAAAAATATAATAGCCAGTAAACCCAACGATCTGAAAGCTCCAACTTTAATAGATTCTGTTTCCGCGTATCCTCCAGAAATTTGGGATCCTGACACTACCGCATCATATAGAACAACCAATCCTTGTGAGGCTTTCCACGGGGTTTCGAACTTAATTTTAACAGTGCACATCCACAAATATACCATTGTGATGCTATCTTTTAAACAAAAACAATGACTAATACAGCTACTTAACGAATCTAAATCTGCCTGCGAAAAGATAGGCAGTATCTAGAGGAAATAATTATCTAACGATTGAATTTCTTAAACAGTGTTTGCTATTATAAAAAAAAAAAAAAAAATTAAGTGCAAATAATTTGACAAATGCCGTGTTCAAATACACCACCAGTGGCACCACAGGCGATGACACTGATGATGCATGGAACGAAGATGGAGTGCCGGTGGAATGCGATGGCGAGGGAAACCGGAGACCCCGGAGAAAACACGCCCCTGCGCCAGTTTGTCCACCACAAATACCATATGCTTGGGATCGAATCCGAGCCGCCTTAGTGAGAGGTGAGTGGTCTAACACTCGGCCACGACGCGGCCCCAAAAACGGATATGCATAGGTACAAATGCTATTCAACATACATATTATTGCACTACATTTTAACCATTCCTGTAGGTAGCAAATAGGACAGAATCCACAGAGGCCCTAAATGGAAGGCTCATGCAAAACACCAGAATATCTACCTACCTACAGCACTGTGCGATTTGGTTGGTAGCGGGAACGCTCCTCTGGATCTTGAAAAAGAATATCGGAACTGTGTCAAAGACTGGTTCGACTTCCTGCAAGTTGATGATTTATTGGTGATATGCAGCCTTTATCACCCGGTCTGAGGTTACCGACTAATATTGTTGGTCCCTCTGTTGACAATCACCTCAAAAGTCCGAAACACTGATAATATTGTTGGCTTAGGCTTCCTGCTGCTGTGCAAAATTACAAACGCAACCAACAAAAGAAACAAAATTCCCCAAGACGTGAAATAGGACTGACCACAATGGCGAAGTAAACACAATAAAATGATATGCATTAAACTTCAAAAAAATTTGCAAATAACCCTCCCATGGTCCCGTCTTTCCTACTGAATCTTCCTCTCTCCTTTTCACCTCCCCCCTCCCAAAAAAGCAGAGAATTTTCCACTATGTACATCTGTCTAGCTCTAATTGGTTTTCCTACTTAATTATGAACTACTAAAAACAAATCTGATGTGTACCATTCACATGACTTTTTCTATATCCTTGAAACAAGTTATTCTTAAAAAGCGTATACTTCTATTTACTTCACACTTATCAGAAAAATTTAGCAGAAATAGTCTTATTACTTGCTTCCTTGTAAGTAGAAGCGAAATAAGGGACTACCATAGGTTAAAGTGATAATCAAAAGCTGGTTGTTATGTGACTGAAGTTCCTTTGTTTGTATGGACACGAGTTCACAAAGTAATGTATGAGAAACGTGTGTTTTTTATAGCTGAAACCAAAAACAAGGAATATCTAAAAAACAATGAATTCCACGAAAAAATGTATATAACATAAATTGTGTGTTTTAAAGTGCTCTACATTTTCTGTGGAGTAAGTTTTTGTCCATCTCTTACGGTTAGCAGTTATACAAAATTCCGTAAAATTGACCCAGAATAAAGTAGTCTTCAGAGGCTATTTCCAGAAAATTCAAAATATACATTTTATTTGTCATGTAAATATCTTTAATATACGATATTTTAATCAAAAACGTTACAGCCATTTTTTAGAAAATCAAAATTTTCGAAAAAAGTTCCATGTAAAGGATAGTTAGGGTCGGGGGGATTTTCCTCAAAACCTTCGTGTCGCATCCTGGAGGATACTAAACTTAAATTCCAAGTTTGGTATTTTACCTACTTTTCGTTTTTCAGTTATCGTGTTCTGACACACGGACACACACATAGGACCTTTTTCTGAAAATACTTTTTTGGATACAGGGGACCCTAAAACATATATTTCCGGTGAAATCTCGGTATGGAATTTTTGGGTGGAGTGCAATACCTTCTCTATACACTATGTACATAGTGCGTATAGAGAAAGTAATAAATAAATAAAATAAAGAACTCTGTGCGCAGTCGAGAACTTTACAATAGGTAGAAATATACCTTGCGCGCAGTGGGGTTGCCTGGCGTGGTGAAAGGACATCAGGGATCCATCCTCTTTCTTCTAATGAATCGTTCTGTATATATATATATATATATATATATATATATATATATATATATATACACAGCCGCGCCGAGGTCAGACCATTCACCTCTCACTAAGGCGACCGCATATGGGATTTGTGGTCGACAAAGCGGCGTAGGAGCGGGTTTTTTCCGGTTTCCTCCGCCATCGCATTCTACCGGTTCTCAATCTTTGTTCCATGCATCATCAGTGTCATCGCCTGCGGTGTCAAAGAAGTAAAAGTGGGCGTTAAACATTAAAAAAATATTTCATATAAGCTAAACAGAATATGGAATTGAATAATATTTTGTTTCGTCATCTTTTCTGCGACTTATTTGTATTTTTCAAGTATAAACACGTATTCCAAAGTTTGTATTACTTCCTTAAGCGTAAGTAGAAGAGTTTGTTAGCACTATGTGCCTGGAATTGTTTACTAAATGCTAACTCTCTGAATTCCTGCCAAGGCTCATTATCTTATGGAAGGACAGTACGAGGAATATTTAGCCATGCTCTTATACTTAGGCGTGTACCCGCTACGGATCTTCGATGTGCTTGACGCTTGAACTGTCATGGCGAGATGCCCTTCTCCTCTGATCCAAGCACCCTTGTTAATGCGGATACGGGCATCTCGCCATGGTAGCTCAAGCGGTAAGAGCGTCGGCATGAAGAGCTGAAAATCCGTGATTCGAATCCTGCGTAGCATTAAATTTTTCAGGTAATTCAACTTTGCAGTTTACTAACTCGTCAAAATAGCTTTCATACCGCATTAAAACTAGCGACACTCCTTCAGTAGTGCAAACTTTGGCAAAATGATGCTTTCCAAAAACAGGTTGTAGAAATTATTTATAGTAAAATATCATTTTAGAATAATGAAGGAAATTCGGTTTGAATGTATTCCCTTAGATTGCCGAATAATCAACACTGAAAAAGGCTTTCTCTACAAAAGGGTAAATAAACTATTAAAATAATTTCTTGAGCTCTTCATTGCAAACTATTAAATTACATGTAAATAAAACATTTCAAAAAGAAACATGTAAGTAATCCAGTAATTAAGAAATACTTTAGGTGTCAAAGAAGACTTGATTCCAAACTATATTCGGAAAGATCAAAGCACATCTGGGTTATCTTAAGGGGACAAGGTACTCTGAAATGATAAAAAATAACATTTGTTTTGTTTTAGACACCAATAAAATCTCTATTTTATTTTCAGAAAGTGTATACTTTTGGGGCGTTATGAGGATTTTAATCAATTTAAATATAATTTAAATGCTAGTTCTGCATTTCTTGAAAGCTGTTATACAATGCCCCTTTTTATAACATTTGTATCTTTAAATTCAGTTTTCTCAAAACAGCATTTTTGGATACTTATGTACCTTTTTCTCAGAAATTATGATATATATATACAACACACAGTTGAACTTTCTGAGCTACAATCGGGATGTTATAGTATATATTAAGAAAGCAACAACATTGAAAATTTTCCACATATATAGTTTTTTTGATTTGCAAACATATTTTTTTTTTAATTTCTACTGAAATGGTATCACAGCTAAATAATTAAGATTTAGAAGATAGCTGATTATACTTAGAAAATGCATGAAAAAGTGTGATTATATATTGCAAGTAATATCAGAGAAAAAGGTACATGAATTCACAAATTTTAAGACTAGGTTTTATTACCTTTCTGCTTAATGAAATACATTTTATAGACTCAACCATATAAGCTATTAATACAAACAATTGTCATAATTTATAGAATACTGCAAACAAATTAAAGGAAAAACAATTGAATTCTTTAAGAGCAGTAGCAATTCAACTCACTTGAGGTGTAATTTCCGTTGTTCAGTACTGACACCTCTCTAACTTAGGGGAGGTGTACCAAAAGTGCGTAGTTATCCGCCACTGCCTACTCAGTCAGAGAACGAAAAGTGTTGTGGCCAGTTCTAGGTCTGCTGATTTAAAAACAAGGTTTTGAATTGGCAGCAAATGAGGACATAGTTTAAAACAAGTTCCCGTATGAGAAAAGTATTAAATATTTTAAAACTGAAATCATTAACAAAGAATTTCTTAGAAACGGTGAACTCCACGAAAAAATGTATATAACATAAATTCTAAAATAAGAACTGAAGCTTTCCTGGCGACGTGTTAATTCAAAATCTTCTCGAGAAGATTTTGAATTAACATACATTCTGTTTTAGCCAGCTCTACGCTTTTTATACAGTAAGTCTTTGTCTATCTCTTACGGTTTACCAGTTATGCAAAATTCCGCAAAATTCATTCCAAATAAATATGTCTTCAGAGGCTATTCCCAGAAAATTCAAGATATACATTTTATTTGTCATGTAAATATCTTTCATACACGATATTTTAATCAAAATCGTTGGTCATTTTTGTGAAAATCAAAATTTCGAAAATGTTTCCATGTAAAGGGTAGATGGGGTGGGGGGATTTCCCTGAAAATCTTCGTGTCGCATCCTTGGAAGATAATAGACTTTTCGGTTTTTGAGCTATGCTGTCCACAGACACACACACCGGACGTTTTTCTAGAAATGTTTTTTCTGGATTCAGTAGATCCCAAAGCATGTATTTCCGGTGAAATCTCGGTATCGAAGTTTTGGGTGCAATACAATACCTCTATACACTTTGTACATAGTACGTGTAGAGAAAGTAAAAAATCTTGTGTGTTACATTCACATGACTTTCTCTAGCTGTTCTACAGACTTCTTACATAAGATTATTCGTCCTTCTTCACAATGATAATCGAGATAAACATTAGCAGAATATTCTTATTAGTTAGTTCCTTATAAGTAGAAGGGAACTAAATAAATGCACTATGCTAAAGTGATAGTCAAGTGTTTTAAAAACTGTCTGTGAGACGCCACGCGTCATCTTGTTTCTTTTGCATTTGACCCTACTGTTCGTGAAAATTCTTAGAGAAATTCGATTTTTAAGTACTCATTTTTACTTTCTCTATACGCACTATGTACATATGTATAGAGAAGGTATTGCACTCCACCCAAAAATTCGATACCGAGATTTCACCGGAAATATATGTTTTAGGGTCCCCAATATCCAAAAAAAACATTTTCACAAAAAGGTCCGTGTGTCCGTATGTCTGTGAACACGATGACTCAAAAACGAAAAGTCGGTAAAATACCAGACTTGGTATTGAAGTTTAGTATCTTCCAGGGATGCGACACGAATATTTTGAGAAACATCCCCCACCCCCCAACTACCCTTTACATGGAACTTTTTTCGAAAATTTTGATTTTCTCAAAAATGGCTCTAACGATTTTGATTAAAATTTCGTATATTAAACATATTTACCTGACAAATAAAATGTATATCTTGAATTTTCTAAAAATAGCCTCTGAAGAGTAGTTTATTCTGGATGAATTTTACTGAATTTTGATTAACTGCTAAACCGTAAGAGATGGAAAAAACAAAAAATGGAGAGCACGTTAAAACACACAATTTATTTTATATAAATTTTTTCGTGGAGTTCGTCGTTTTTGAGACATTCCTTATTTTTGGTTTCTGTTATGAAAAACTTATATTTTTCTCATACAGGAACTAGTCAACTCCGATCTATTTAACAAAGAAATTTCATTGATATAGCAACCAGCTTTTGACTATGACTTTAACCTATGGTAGTCCCTTATTTCGCTTCTATTTACAAGGAAGCAAGAAATAAGACTATTTCTGCTAATGTTTTCTGATTAGCATAAAGTAAATAAAAGTATAAGCTTTTTAAGAATAATTTGTTGCAGGGATATAGAGAAAGTCATGTGAATGGTACACATCAGATTTTTATATTTCTATTGCTTAAGTGGATTTGAAGAAAATATTTAATCCCAGTTTTCCAGAAGATATAAGCAAGAAGTTAGTGACTTATTTACAGTGATGAAGACTTAGACACAACAAAAGAAAGCACGGATACGGAACCCACGAGCTGGCAGATTATTTGCTGGTTCGGTGTCAGTCAAGTGCTTCCTAAGAAACTAAAGATGCATATGGCAAGTGTCTTTTTAGACACTGAGAAAACACTAGAATCTGCGAAGTGATGGTCCGCACAAACTGCAAACGTGTGTTGATCGCTGTCGCTCCAAGATCAGGTATACACGGTATAAGTGCCTGGAGCTCGCGAAATATTCATGTGATGAATGACAATGAATAAAATTATGCTCAACTTACTGCATGTATAGTAATAAGCTGAATATTCATTTTAGTCTTTCAAGTGCTTACGCAATTTTATGGAATAATTAGGTTTGTGGTTTTTCTGTGATTAGGCAACAATGGGTCCTACCGTTAGTTTTATATTTTTACTAAGGTTTCTGAAGATGGTCGATCATTACTTTGCGTACTGTCCTATGGGATACTTTTTGTATGTATTTTCAACCCTTTTATGAACAATATAGGCCTGTCTCTATACATTTTATTCTTTGATTTGTTGTAACGGAACGGTTGCTTTAAAAATCCTGCTTTTTCATATTTAATGTGTTTAGAGTTAATAATTGTTATTCTGTCTTTGATATTTTCCCGAATCACTTTTGAGTGTATGTTAAGTGCTTATGCACCACTAAATTAAATTTAAAGGTATTAATGCGAGCTGCTACGTTTGCCCCGGCCCCGCGAGCAGAGCAGGGTTAAAATACACAAGCTATGTCATACATTTTCTTCGTAGAGCTAATCGTTTCCGAGATATTCCTTGTTATTAGTTTAAATTGTGAAGTACTTATACTTTTCTCAGACAGGAAGAATCCGTTTTTCTTTTGTTCTACTCCTAGCCAAGCAATACTCCTCGCTTAGCATGGCCCTGTTGCACAACAGTTAAGGTACTTTAAAATTGAAGCCAGTAACCATTGTAAATATCTCGAAAACGGTCAACTCTACCAAAAAACTATTTGACATAAATTGTATGTTTCAAGGAGATCTACATTTTCTGTGTACAAGTTTTTGTTTATCTCTTACGGTTTACAGTTATACAATATTCGGCAAAATTCATCCAAATCACAGGATCTTCAGAGGCTATTCCCTTGGAATTCAAGATATATATTTTATTTTTGATGCAAATATATATAATATACGGTATCGTAATCAAAATCCAATCACTTTGAAGAAAACAACATTTCCGAACATTTTTCCATGTAAAGAGTATTTATGTTGAATGGATTTTCATAAAAATCTTCATGACGCATCCCTGAAAGATATTAAATTTAAATACCAAGTTTGGTAATTAAGAGTCTTAAGTTTTTGAGCTATGCTGTTCACAGACACACACAGATATTTTTCTAAAAATTTGAACTGTTGCATTCATATGATTTTTTTTAACCATTCTGCAAACAAACAATTCTTACAAAAGATTGTTCTACCATCTTCATCGTGCTATACGAGATAAATAGTAACACAATTGGTCGTACTCTTAGTTCCTTATAAGTACGGGAATATACAAAGTTAAAGTGATAGTAACATTTTATAAAAGCCCATCAATATGTGAACAGTTGAAGATCGATTCGCTTTGCATTTCCTGAAAAACAAAAGAGATGAAAAGGAAAGAGGTTCCGTTTGAGAAAATGCGTAGTTCAAAATTGAAACAAATAACAAGGAATATCTCGAAAACGTTCAACCCAACTACAAAAATCATAAATAATATGACATAAATTGTATGATTTAAATTTTAATGCAATGTAAATAGCTTTGATGTAGAGTATTTTAATCAAAATGTCTCCCATGTAAAGGGAGTTTGAGGTGAATTTTCTTGAACATTTTTCTGTCGCTTCCTTGGAAGATTCCAAACTTAAACACCAAGTTTAATATTTAACGGTCTTTTATTTTTTAAGCTATGCTGTTCACAGACACACATGCCCTCACACACAGAAATACAAGGACCTTTTCTAAAAATGTTTTTTTAGGACTCAATGCTTTTCGGCGAAACCTCGGTATCGAGTTTTTTTAGGTGGAATGCAATATCTTTTCTATACACTATATAAATAGTACATATAGAGAAATTAAAAAATCTAATGTTCTCTATTCACATGACTTTCTCTACAGCTCTGTAACAAATTATTTTTAAAAAAACTTACTCTTCTATCTACATGATGCTAATCGAAATAAACAATAGCAGAAATTGTCCTCATTACTTGGTCCCTGGTAAGTAGAAGGGACAAATCTAATGTGTTCCATTAACATGATGTCCTGTAGCCTTTCGGAAAAAAATCCTTTTACTCAAAAGATGAATCTGTTACCCACATAATACTAATCAAGATAAACATAAGCTTAATTAGTCTTATTACCAGCTTCCTTGTAAGTAGAAAGGAAATATGAAAATGCACAGGCTATAGCGATAATGTCGTCCTTTGAAAGCCGGTCGCTATGTGAAACAATTGAAATTCCAATATCTTTGCTCGCCGGGATTAAACAAACGAGAAACTAGAAAAAATATGTATTCCGGTTTTAGAAAAGTTTAAATGTCTAAAATTGAAACAAATAATCCGGAATATCTCGCAACTGGTTAACTCTACAAAAAAAAATGTATAGCATAAATTTGTGTTCTAATGAAATCTACATTTTTTTGTGTAGTAACTTTTTGTATATTTCTTACGGTTTGCCAGTTATACAAAAGTCATCCAAAATGAAGAGGTCTTCAGAGACTATTCCCAGAAAATTCAAGATAAACATTTCGTTTGTCATAAACATAATATCATTTTTGAGCTATACTGCCCACTGACACAGGGTGCGGGACCGAAGCCTCCCGGACCCTTAAAGGTCCCTAATTACGTACACAGCCCCCAAGCCTCCCCGATCGAAACAGGTAAGTTGCAGTTTGGTGTTTATAATATTTGATGAAGCGTTATATACTTCTAGTGGAAGATGTTACATTTTTTTGTTTATGATTAATAACAACCTTGTGGAGTACTTGAAAATTCCATCAATATATATTGTGCCACACTGACTGAGAACTCTGAGGTTTCCGGATTCACAAAATATTAGGTTCTTCGCAGCATCGTTGTGTAGCAACAACTTGGTTCCATATACAGTTTTCACATTTAATGTGTTCAGAACATCATGAACCTCCTTAATACTTGTGGGTAATTTTGGCAGAATTTTCCGCCTAATTTTGTATATGGACGTAAACTGTGGACAACTCCAATGGTTACTTCTTACGTGTTTTTTCTCTTCAGTTGCTGGTATATTAGCTTTGATGGCCTTTCACATATATCTTCCGTAGCTTTTCTCTTCAGATCACAAAGTACTTTCTGTCTCTGAACTTTTTCACTAGGTGGTGCCGCGTGGTTATGGTTCTCTTGAATATCCAGGACATTTATTTCTTTAATGGAAAAAGATTTAATAAAACTTTTGCAACTTTTAACATTGCACGTCCCTCACGCTACCCCACTTTTTAAACATTTATGGAATCCGAAAGTGTAACCGTTCCGAAGAAGAATTTTTCTTCCTGTCCTACTCGCCGTAATGTCAGTCTCGTCGGTAAACATGTCAACTGTGAACTGATTTGCCGTACACTGAAAGAAATCAAGGAAAAAATTAGGCATACCCATTCCCCTCCATCTGCTGGCTAATTACAGCGGTTTCGCGGGAGGCTTAGTGGTTGTTACGTGCCAAGTTTACCTGCGTACGGGAGGCTTCGTTCCTGAGCCCCTGAAACACACACAAACATTTTTTATAATTTTTTATTTAGGGGATCTCAAAACTTGTATTTCCGGTAAAATCTCGTATAGAATTTTAGTGCAATACAATATCTTCTCTATACACTGTGTGCATTGTAGAAAAAGTAAACATTCAAATCGAGTGAAGTGATAGTGTTCCTTAAGAAACGTGAGCAGGAGGCATCTGCATTTATCTTCTTCCGACTGTACAGGATCTGCAGGCTAATTGAACCCAGGGTCAAGGGATAACACGTTTCCTATATTTTTCACTTTCGCAATGTCTTGTCATCTCTGTTTGCGAACCGTGTATGAGGTCACGTTTTCAGTTTCTGGATGATACGCAGATAGTATAACGAGCTTTTTGACGTAATCTACTCTGAATGTTAAAATTTGAAAAATACAAAATTTGCAAAATATATCTAAAAAGTTACATATTAATAGACTTGAGACTGTGCGATATCTCTTTGCGCTTTTCGTACACAGCCATTCAGAACTTTACTTGTGGCTTATGTTGCTGTAAGTGAAGTGCAAAACCTGTAATTCATTTTTTGTTTAGTTTTTTATGATGACCAAAAAAGGCAACATAAAAAGGGTTAAAAAGCCTTGTGTGTTCAATTCACATGACTTTCTGTATATCTCTGTAATACATTATTGTTAAAAAGCTTGTTCTTCTATCTGCTTTATGCTAATCGAGAGAAACATTAGCAGAAATTGCCTTGTTACTTGCTTCCTTGTATGTCAAAGGGAAACAAGGGAATATATAGGCTAAAGCGATAGACACATCTTTTAAAATCTGGTTGCTATGTGGTTGAAATCCATTTCTTTGCATGCCAGGAGTTGAAAAATGCCCGTACATGGTAAGTTTTAAGTGTTTTAAAACTAAAACCATAAATGCGAAACATCTCAAGAATATCAATTCCACGAAAAAATGTGTATAATATTAATTGTATGTTTTAATGAGATTTATATTTTTGGCGAAGTAAGATTTTGTCCACCTCTTACGGTTTATCACTTACGCAAAATTCAGCAAAACTCATCCAGAATAAGGAGACTATTCCTAGAAAATTTGGTATGTACATTTTTGTCATGTAGATATGTTAATACACGGCGTATTAATCAAAATCCTTAATGATTTTTAAGAAAATAACATTTTCGAAATTTTTCTATGGAAAAGGTAGTTTGGGTTGGGTGGCTTTATCTCATATTGTTCGTATAGTCTTCCTTGGAAGATATTGATTTTCCCCCATAACATTAAAGAACTTTTATTTTATATATGTATGTCTGTATAAATGTGTGTTTATACATATGTATATATATTCGGTTTCACACTGAAGCAAATACTTTTCCGGAACCCAAGACTATGGGGTTTAACAACTTGACGCATCTTTACTTTTTACTTCCTCTACACGTACTTTGTACATAGTGTATAGAGAAGATATTGTGTTGCACTAAAAATTTGATACCGAAATTTTCCGGAAATGTACATTTTGAGACCATCCGAAACAAAAAAAAAAAACTTAAATGTGCGTGTGTGTGACCGTATTCGTGAGTCTGTGGGCAACATAGCTCAAAACCTAAAAGTCCGTTAAATACCAAATTTGATATTTAAATTCGGTATCTTCTAAAAATTCCTCACGAAGATTTTAAAAAAAAAATCCTCCCACCCCAACTACCCATTACATGGGAAAATTTCGAAAATATCTATTTTATCAAAAATGACTAACAATTTTGATTAAAATCTCTTACATAAAGATATATGACAAATAAAATGTCTATTTTGAACATTCTGGGTATAGCCTATGAAGGCCTCTTTGTTCTGAATGAATTTTTCTGAAGTTGCATTACTGGTAAACCGTAAGAGATAGACAAAAATTTACTGCACAAAAAATGTAAATCTCTTTAAGACTCACACTTTTTGTCATACACATTTTGTTCCTGGAGTTGACCGTTTTAAAGATTTCTTGATATTGATTTCAGTTTTAAATATTTAAAGTTTCTCATACGTAGACTTGTCAACTGCTGGCCATGCTAAGAAATATATTGCAATCCCATTGCAACCACATTTTAAAACATTTGACTGTCCGTTAAGCCTAGTGTATTCCCTTTTTTCCCCGTCTACTTATAAGGATTTATATAATAAGACCGATTTTGCTAATGTTTATCTCGATTAGCATGAAGAACATAGAAGAACAAGTTTATTAACAATAATCAATTTTTTTTCTATTGTACCATAAGTCTTCCTCAATTTCCAAATCCATCATTGCCCCTCTAATTCCTTGAATTCTCTTGCTATTCGTACTTTCTTATGTTCCCTATACGTTTCATGTTGCAACTGTTATCGTCCATTTCCGAAGATTTTCAGAATTTTATCAGAGCTCACAAGCGCACAACTTTGGTACTTCATGGCTCAGATGGTGAGTTCGAGTCCCACTTTTGGCATGGATGTTGGTGTTCTTGTAAATGTATGATATGTATCCGTATGCATAGCGGCAAACAAATGAGAAAATAATAGAAACATAGGGAAAACAGAAATAATTAGCTGAAGTTTAAAAACATCCTAAGTCTTCGCGGCAGTAACTCATTGGGTTCTATAACATGTATATGGTAACTAGAGGAATTATTGTACACCCACAAATTCGATGGCGAGATTTCACCGAAAATATGTTTTGACATCCCATGAGTCCGAAAAAAAACATTTTTAGAAAAACAGTATGATGTTCTATTCACACGGCTTTCTCTACATCTCTGCAACAAATTATTGTTAAAAATCTTATGCTTCTATTTACTTCATGCTAATCGAGAAAAAATTAGCAGAAATGGTCTTATTACCTGTTTCCTTGAAAATAGGAGGGAAATAGTGGAGTACCATAGATTAAAGTAAATGTATATAACATATATTTTGTGCTTTAACGATCTCTATATTTTCTGTTAAGTTAGCTTTTGACTATCTCTTACGGTTTAGCAGTTATATAAAATTCCGTAAAATTCATCTAGAATAAAGTAGTCTTCAGAGGCTATTCCCAGAGAATTCAAGATAAACATTTAATTACCAGAGAAATATCTTTAATATACAATATTTTAATCAAAATCTTCACAGCCATTTTTAAGAAAATAAAAATGTTCGAAAAAAGTTCCATGTAAGGGTAGTATTTGGGGGGGGGATTTTTTTCCATTCTTGGAATATACCAAACTGAAATGCCAAGTTTGGTATTTAACGGTCTTTTTGTTTTTGTGATATGCTGTCCAGAGAAACACACAGACACATACGCACACATGGAACTTTTTCTAAAAACTCTTTTTTGGGGGATTCAGGAGGACCCAAAACATGTATTTCATGTGAAATCTCGGTATCGAGTTTTTGAGTGCAGTATAATACCTTCTCTATACACTATGTACATAGCACGTGTGGAGAAAGTAAAAAGTCTGTGTGTGTCTGTGGACAGATAGCTCAAAAACGAGAAGACCTTTAAAACAAAACTTGGTATTTGTGTTCACTATCTTCCACGGATGCTACACGAACATTATTAAAAAAAATCCCCTCCACCACAAACAATCCTTCACATGTACAAATTTTTGAAATTTTTGTTTTTCTCAAAAATGGTTCTAACGATTTTGATTAAAATACCGTATATTAAAAATATTCACAATACAAATAAAATGTATATTTTTAATTTTCTGGATATAGACTTTGAAGACCCCTTTATTCTGGATGAGTTTTGCAGCATTTTGCATAACGGACAAACTGCAAGAGATACACAAAAACTTAACAGAGAAAAAGTGTAGATCTTAATTCTTCTTGTCAGTTGACCGTTTTTGAGATATTCCTTGCTATTGATTTCAGTTTTAAACCGCCTAACATTTCTCAAACGGAACCATGCAAGGGGAACCGAACCTCAATTGTTTCACAAACATCTTTTAAATGGTTTGACTATCGCTTTAGCAAAATTCATTCTTTTATTTCCCTTCTACTTACAATGAAGCAAGTAATGAGACCAATTCTGCTAATATTTATCTCGATTAGCATTTTGTAGATAAAAGAATAGCCTTTTGTAATAATGGTTTGAATTTGGAACAGTTAGAGAAAAGTATGTGAAAGGAACACACCAGTATTTTCTGCTCCGATGTACGGGTGTTGCTCCGTTACCTCAACGCGTAATCTGAGAGATCGAGTGATTTTTAATCAAAGTTTTCTTCCTTTATCCTTTGATAATCTCTCTACAAGTCTAGTTTTGGTCCGTCCCGAGTATTTTATTTCCCTGGCGATCTTTTCCCTATACGCCGTCTGAGAAAATGTTCAATGGCAGACTAAACATGACTTAGACAATTTTTGTATATTTTTGAGGAATTTCATAAGCAAGTTATTTAATTTTTTAAAATCAGTGAATACAAAATAATAAATTATACACACAAGCAAGACTTTTTCTAACCGTTCTTCGATAAACTGTTCTTATAAAACTGTTTTCTTCTATCTCCTTCATATTAATCAGAATAAAGGTTTACAGAAAGGTTTTGTTACATATTTCCTTGTAAATACAGTGGAAACCGGAAATAGGGGAATACACACTATGTGATTGCTATGAAATTACATTCACTTTTGATGACTATTGGAAACGAATGTCTACTTATTTCAGAATATGAGGGGCGTTCAATAAGATCTTAGAAAATGTAGAAAAACAAATTATTTTTTTTGTATTTTTTTCATTTTTCCCCATCATTTCCTTTTACCTTGATACACTTTTCTCAGCGTTTCTCCAAATGTTTTAAGCCTTCCAAAAAGTAGTAATTTGGAAGGTCATCAAAATATGCATCTGTTTGGGAGATGACCTCGTCATTAGACGTGAATCGTTTTCCGCCGAGCCACTTTTTCAAGTTTGGAAATAAAAGAAAGTCACTGGAGGCCAAATCTGGTGAATATGTTAAATGTTGTAGACCATCATGCTACAATTTTCACCATCGAAACTGCGCCTTGAGTTGTCTTGAATCTAAGAGAATACTTTTCTTTGCCAGATAAGGATGTTTTTTCTTGATTTTTCCGTTCAACCGGAGCGATAACGCTGCATAATAATCTCCATTTATTGTTCTTCCTTTCTGCAAGTAAACAAAGTTGATAACTCCACGTGCATCCTAAAAAACCGATGCCACCCCTTGTCTGCAGACTTCACCACCTTTGCCTTCTTTGAATCCTTTTAAAATTCACTGTTTCGACAGCAATTTTGGCTTTGGAGTGTATTAGTGTATCCATGTTTCATCCACAGTTATGTATCGACACAAAAACTGGTCAGAATAGCGACGGAAAGGTGTAAAACCAGCTTCCGAATCGATCAGATGATTGCGTTTATTCTCCATTGAGAGCAGACGTGACATCCATCTTGCTGAGACCTTTGTCAGAGCTAATTTTTGGATCGAAACTGAGAGCACTGTTCCTTGTGATATGCCTGTCGCCTCTACTATTTACGAGATTTGATTCATCGATCACTCAAAACCTTATCGTAGATTCTGTGAATAATTTCGGAGAAAGTCACTTCTACGGAACGATCTCAGCATTTGCGGATGTACGTCCCGTTTAAAATAATTCATCCAATTGTAAATTGCTGCAAACGCAGGAGCATATGTGCCATGAAATTCATCCAACTTGGCTTTTATCTCTTAGGGTGTAAGCTTTTAAATAGAAGCGTTTAACCACCGCACGAAATTCGTTTTTTTTTTTCTTCCATATTTCTGAATAAGAAAGGGAGTGCTGTTTCAGTTGGCTATGGCAAGGAAACTGCGTAATGGATATAGCTGAAATTTTAACTGCTATCTAGTAAGAGGTGATGTTTACTAAATACAAACTTTTTTCGATGCTACCTGTGTAATTTCTTGGATTTTCTAAAAACTTATTGAATGCCATTATGTTCATAGGTAAACTACAAGTTGCATAAAATAATCATAAGATATTGGTTGGAAGTGTATCCTGCAAACAAACCTTGGAGTACTTAACAATGCAGCATTGTTCGGATATGCTAGACCTTGCTCTAGCGTACTGTGTGATTACTGAACATTTACATTGAGATGAGAACCTGGATAATAAGACATTTGCAGCGTTTAAAACCTTGACATGACGTTTATTGCAGGAACGTTGTGAAGGATGTTGCTATATTCCGTGGAAAGAAAGGTTAGGATAGGTCAATAACGCATTCTTTAGCACTTCACTGAAAGGAAACTAATAAATTTCACCATAGTGTTGTTTATTTAGGTCCGGTTATAATGCCAGTGCCCTAGCTAAATTAGAAAAAAACTCTGGTGTGCTCCATTCACAGTAATGACTTTGTAATTAAATACTATAAATTTAAATTTATTTTATTAATTCCAACTTCATACATTTCTGCAACAACTTATTGTTAAAAAGCGTATTCTTCTGTCTACTCCATGTTAATCGAGATAAACATTAGCAGAAATACTTTTTTAAGTAAATAAAATATTTTAAAATCTGGTTGCCATGTAGATGAAATCCGTTTCTTTGTATTGCCAGGAATTGCAAAGCTTAAATATTTTAAAACTGAAACTAATAACAAAGAATCTCTCAAAAATATATATATGACATAAATTGTGTGTTTCAACGACATCTACATATTTTGTGTAGTACGTTTTCGTCTATCCCTTATGGTTTATTAATTATGCAGCATCCAGAAAATTTCACTCGGAATAAAGAGGTCTTCAGAAGCTATTCCCAGAAAATTCTTAATATACATTTTATTTGTTGTGTAAATGTCTTCAATATACGGTATTAGAATCAAACTCGTTAGAGCCACTTTTAAGAAAATCAAAATTTTCGAAAATTTCTCCATGTGAAATGTAGATTGGGGTTGGGGGATTGTCCTTAAAATCTTTGTGTCGCGTTCTTGGAAGATACTAAACCTATAAACCAAATTCTGTATCTTACCGACTTTTCGTTTTTTAGTTACGTATCTTGTTCAGACACATGAACCTTCTTCTAAAAATACCTTTTTTTTTTTTTTACAGGGGACACTACAACTAGTTTCGGTGAAATCTCCGTATAGAATTTTTGGGTGGAGTGCAATATCTTCTCTATACACTACGTACATAGTACGTGTAGAGAAGGTAAAAAAAAGTCGGGTATATTCCTTTCACACGAATATATCTTGTTCTACAAACAAACTATTCTTACAGAAGATTATTCTTTGATCTATGTAATGCTAATCAATACAAACAGTAAAAGAAAGCTATTAATTAGTTCCTTATAAGTAGAAGGACAATAAGGAAATGCACTAGGCTAAAGCGACAGCAAAACTTTCAAAGGCTGCCGCTATGCGATTGTCATGACCAGGAGAAAAACAAAGTAGATGTGACACGGACCTCACTTTTGAGAAAAGTTTAAGTGATTTAAAATTAAAATTCAATAACAAGGAATGAAATCTCTGAAATCGCTAACTCTACAAAAAAAAAACAAAAAAAAACTGTGTATTTTAATGAGATCTACATCTTTGTAGTAAGATTTTTTTTTCTATTTATCATGGTTTCCCAGTTATACAAAAATCGTTCAGAATGAAGAGACTTCTGGGGCTATTCCCGACGAATTCAGAATATATATTTTATTTCCGATATAAAGATCTTTAATATAAGGAATTTTAATCCAAATCGTTGGCAACTTTTTAGAAAATAGTAAATTCACAAAAATGTTCTATGTAATAGGAAATTTGGGGTTGAGGATTTCCTTGAAATTGTTCGCATCGCATCCTTAGAGGAGACTAAACTTAAATACAAATTTCACCAACTTTTCGTTTTGGAGCTATGTTGTCTACAGACGCACACATGCATATACATACTAAAGGAGTTCTCAAAACATGTATTATCTAATTTAATAAAATAGCCTCTCTACCTACTATACACATACGTGCTAGAGAAATTAAAAATAAAAGTACATATCAAAACAAATATATTTTGTATTTTTCGTTTGCAGATACGTATGCTTCACTTTGTAAATAAAAAGCTTTACTTTACACTTTCTTTATAGATGAGTGACAAAATTCTCTTTAGAGATAAGGTAATGGATGCCCAACAGTACAATGAGGGACAAGTTTATGAAATCAGCATAAATTTGAGGCAGCATAATGTGAGAAAATGTAAATAATTAGCAATCAAGAAAATGTAAACAAATATGTGTAACATAGAAATAAGATTATGTTATTATAGGATATTAGCATAAACTTAGTCATAAGAGGGTCGAGATAGTTGAAATTGTATATGGGGCATAAGGTTTTTGTGAACGATAGCCAAGGAGTTGGGGGAGAAAGGTAGAAAATAATGTCCTTGAGCTAAAAATGCAACGCAAGCGGTTGTGAGAATGTGAACATTATTGGAAAGTTGCTGAGAGTTAGCAGCCTAAGTGAAAAAAGTAGGATCTTTTTTTTTTGATTCATGGAAGGAGACGCTGCTGGTAGCGGAAAGACATACCAATTAGAGCACAGTTTTAACACTTAGGCAGAACAAGGTGTTTGATATATATCCTACAGTTCTCATTCTGCTTATCTTTAGGAAGAACTGCAGTTAGTTGCTCTCCACATTACTTCGGTTATATGATACGCGATATCTAAGTTTAATTTGTATGTGAACGCATACAATACAGTTTCACCTAGAATCTCGGACAGTTGTAAAGTTTATGTAAATCGTTAATATTCATCTGCTGCTATCATGGAAAGGCACGGATGAAACCATTCAACATTTATAAAACCTTTAAAAGGCTTTACTTACCAATTTTATTAAAGAAACTGGGCCATCGCCGTTGTTCACATTTTTGGCACATATTTAGGAAATTATCCATCAGTCGCCATGGTTCTCGTTGAAAATGCTGACAGTGGACTCTTTCTCCGCTGATGGCACACCATATACCAATTTTTCCGTCATGAAGGGTATTTCATGAACAATATAAGGTTTCTCAGATCTCCAATAACGATTGTTTTGTGTTCACATATATTCATGAAGGTGGAACCAAGCCTCGTGCGTGAGAAATATTAAATGTGGGTCAATTGTTTACACCATTGAGTCCACTCACAAAATGTGTTAGCACATAATCATAAATAAATACACGCTGTGCAGTAGAAAACAAATGCTGAGCCATCACCGGAATCAAGTACACTTTCAATAGCTAAGTCCGGGGAGTATGGTGGATGATACAGTACATTCTTACGCCATCGACCGAGCAAATTAGCCATAGCTTGCGACCGAGCAGTCATGCAAAATGGAGGGAGGGGGTGTTTTGCAGAAACTGCCACCGATGATCAGAAAGTTCGAGGATCGAAAGATCGTCAGAGCTCTAGCAATATGAAAGTTTTGGTTCTACATGTATTCGACTGTGATGATGTTATCCTAAGACTTACTGATCCTCCAAAGTCTACGTCAGCAGAGATTCTGTACCGCACTACAGGGCAGTTGACGGTAGGGGACTGAGTCGCAGTGCTGCACTGTAAATACCTGCCACAGATCACAGTGAAGAGTGGATTTGGTAGAGAAATTAGGACACAAGAGTGTTCAAATCTACTTCGTTGTCTCATGTGACTGCTTTTAACTGCGCACATAGATTTTCATCTGGTATCCGAGATCGGGAATGCGATTTTACTGTTTTGAATTTCGAAAAGATCTTTAGTACCTGGAATTGTATTGCGCGTTCCATACGATTATAAATTATACGCTTTTATCTATTATCAAATTTCTATATCCCTAAGAAAATATTAACAATACCTTCTAAAGTATGTTCAACACTCAAATGCATTTATTAAATAATATTCGTACATTTAATTTAATGATGTGTTGATAAAGATGATAATAAAGATTATAGTAATAGTAGACCTCTATTATTATTATTATTATTATTATTATTATTACTATTATTATGTGAATATGTATAATAATCAGTGAAATTACACTAAATGATTAATTTTGTTTAAATTACTTGTTACAATACTCACGTACTCTGTGAAACGCAATGTAACAACGTTTTAAATTAGCCTTATATATCCCCTGTAAACTCTAGGAAAAAATAACGCACCTTACATTTTCGTCAGAAGCAGTACAGAAAATGTTTTCTTCTCATTCATCCTTAAATGTAAATACGCGATTCCATGGATTCTTATTATAATTTGGAAGAACTGTCTACAACTGCACGGCTTAGAGAAAGGAATGAATGGACTATAACGTTGCGTCATTGCCCACACCCTACTCCCCTCATTCAGGGGCTGTATTCGCGAGTACAGTTTTGTTAATATGTACTCTACATAAACCATCACTACCCATATTATTGTTAATTTTTTAAACACTGCCTAACAAAGGTGCAGGGCTACTGGACTTAAGCTCTTGGGACTTTGACTTGATTCCGAAGATAAAGGAACCACTTTGTGGCATTCGCTTCAGAACTATTCAACGCAGCAGGTGCTATTAAAGTTTTCCTAAGACTTCTGCATCGCTGGTAACGAGTTGTATATAATTCTGGTGACTACTTTGATACTCGCAAAAAATCTCTTTTTATATCAATATAAATAAATAGTTGTCATTTATAAAGTTCCAACCCTTGTATTTATGCACTCGGTAGCATAAAATACAGCCATATTATATTAGTAGCTTTGTCCATTGTGCACAATACCACAACTATCCAAATAGTTTGCAAAACCAGATAACACTTGTTTTTCAGATCTTTATGTAACTCAAGACTTACACTACCGAAATAGCGAAGTATAGCAAAACAAAGCAGTAAGGAAGGAAAAAGCTCTGATGTATTCCAGTCATTTTCTCTACATCTCTGTAGTTAATTATTATTACAAAGCTTATTCTTCTATCTACTTCATGGTGATCGAGATAAACATTAGCATCTTTTAAAACCCGGCTGCCATAAGTTGAAATCCGTTTCTTTGCATGAGCAGGAGTTTGCAAATTTCCGTATGAAAAAAGTATAAGTAGTTTAAAAATGAAACCAATAACAATAAATATCTCAAAAATGGTCAACTCCACGAAAAAAAAGTGACAGAAATTGCGTGTTTTAACAAGATCTACATTTTGTGTAATAAGTGTTGTCTATTCTTACGGTTTACCAGTTGTGCAGAACTCAGCCGAATTCATCCAGAGTAAAGAGGGCTTCAGAGGCTATTTCCAGAAACTTAAAGCTATATAGTTTATTTGCCATGTAAATATACTTAATATACGGTACTTTAATCAAAATTGCTAGCCATTTTTAGAAAATAAAGGTTTTCGAAATTTTTTCCACGTAAAGAGTAACTTGGGGTGAAGGAATTTTCCTCAAAATCCTGTGTTGTATCTTGGAAGAAACTAAAGCTAAATAGTAAATTTGTTATTTTATCGAGTTTTCATTTTTAGTTGTGTTCAGACACACACGAACCTTTTTCTAACCTTTTTCGGATACAGGGAACCCTAAGATGCGTATTTCTGGTGAAAACTCGGTATAGAATTTTTGGGTGGAGTACAATACCTTCGCTACCTATGTACCATGTACTATGTAGAGAAAGTAATAAAATCGAACAGCGAACAAATGCTTCGTAAATTATCAAAGACTACTCAAGTTTTCTTTCACATGAATCACTTCATAATCGGGCAAAAGATGTGGAATATATTAATGAAATTAGTAAAATTATGCTCAAATAAACTTTATCAACTGAATTACTAATGTATGTGAAGAATAAATATGAATATTAAATCAAGCAAAGTTTTATTTAATCCTGGAGTATTTTAAGGACAAAACTCGGAAGGAATATAAATTATTTTTATTTAATTATAAACATATTTCGTATTTCTAATTTTAAAAGAGATTGAATCCAAAATCCGGGAAATTCTTAACACCACGATTTGAACTCGGAATCTCTGGGATGTGAGGCAGACACGCTACCTGCACACTACAGAGACATGTTCAATACTTCTACTCAATTAAGAACTTTCTTCCCCAGGATAAATGTTGCTGATTCTCTGCTGACCACATATTAAATGCAGGCGTGCTACTGTTAACATGTTGTGGTTAGGTTGAAGGTTGCGTAAGTTCTGGAATTGTGATGTTACCACATCGCATACGTAACTGCAGCGGGCTCTGAATTCCCAGAACACACAAACTAAAAGCGACATAACCTCAAACTGTCCGACCTTCTGTTGAAAAGCAAATGGATCTGTAATAAAAAGTGCTACTGTGGTAACTCCGGTGGAAAATGAGAATAACGGAGAATTACTCATCCACAAATTTCTCTATAAAACCAATTCTACCTTCGGTAGCTTTTACAGAACGGGCAGTGGAGAATCGTACATAGTTTACTTAGTATGTACGTCAAACAAGCAATTTAAAGCTACTCAAACTTCACCTTTTTACTTCTACATAGTACACGGTATGTAAGTAGAGAAGATATAGCACTCCACCCAAACATTATATACCGAGATTTCACCAGAAATACTCATTTTAAGGTCCCCTGTATCCGAAAAGAATAGAAAAAGGCTCGTGTAGTGTGTGTTTATGAACATGTTAACTAAAAGCAAAAATTAGATAAAATAACCAACTTGGAATACGAGACTAAGATTTTGAGGAAAATCCCTTCACTCCAAATTACTCTTTACATGGAAAAAAATTTCGAACATATTTATTTTCTCAAAAATAGCTGGCGATTTTATATCGTATCGTATATTAAATATATTTACATGACAAATAACATTTATATCTTTAAATTTCTGGAAATAGCCTCTGAAAATCTCTTTTCTTCGGATGAATTTACCTGAATTTTGCAAAGCTGTTAAACCGTAAGAATAAACAACACTTAAGCTTGGTATCTTCCAACGGTGCGACACTCAGATTTTCGAGAAAATCCCACCACCTCCAACTAAACTTTAAATGGACCTTTTTTTAGAAAATTACGATTTTCTCAAAAATGACCTTCGTTTTGATTAAAATACCGTATGTTTAATTTATTTTCGTGAAATGTAAGTTCTGGGACTGTGATGTTACCACGTCGCATATGTAACTGAAGTGAGTTCTGATTTTCCAGAACACACAAACTAAAAGTGACATAACCTCAAACTGTCCGACCTTCTATTGAAAAGCAAATGGAATTATAATAAAAAGTGCTATTGTGGTAACTCCAGTGGAAAATGAGAATAACGGAGTATTACTCGCCAATGAATTTCTCTATAAAACCAGTTCAGTCTACGTTCGGCAGCTTTTACAGAAGGGGATCCCGAGATTATTTATTTATTATTATTATTATTATTATTATTATTATTATTATTATTTATTATGTATGCCACCAAGCAATTTAAAGCTACACAAACTTCACCATTTTACTTCTACATAGTACATGGTAAGGTTTGCACTTCACCCAAACATTCTATACGAGCTTTCAATAGAAATACGTTTTAAGGCCCTCTGTATCCAAAAAATAACTAGAAAAAATCCGTACGTGTGTGAACTAAAATACCAAACTTGGTATTTAAGTTCAGTATCTTCCAGGAATACGACACGAATATTTTGAGGCAAATTCTCCATCTCAAACTACCCTTTACATTGAACAAATTTCCAAAATGTTGATTTTCTCAATAATGGTTCTAATTATTTTTATTAAAATGCCGCATATTAAAGATATTTATATGACAAATAAAATGTATATCTTGAATTTTCAAGAAATAACCTTTTGAGGACACCTTTATTCTGGATGAATTTTACTGATTTTTTTATCGCTGGTAAACCGTAAGAGATAGACAAAAACTTACTTCACCAAAAATGTGGATCCAGTTAAAACACACAATTCATGTAATAGACATTTTTCCGTGGAGTTGACCTTTTTTAGATATTCCTTGTTATTGGTTTCAATTTTAAAATACTTTGAACTTTTCGCATATGAATAATTGTCAATGCAATGCATAAAAAAAAAAAAAAAAAAAAGACATACAAACAGCTTTAAAAAGATTTGACTATTGCTTTAGCCTAGTGTATACTCTTCTCATTTACCAAAAGTAAATAGAAGAATAAGCCATTAAACAATAATTTGTTACCGAGATGTACAGAAAGTCATATGAATGGAACAGATCAGATTTTTAACCTTCTCTGAGCCAGAGAAGTAAGTAGAGAAGGCATTGTATTCCACCAAAAACTTAAATATAGAGATTTAATCTGTATCGAAAAAAAATTTTTCCTCCCAAAAAATTAGAAAAATACCGTTAGAGCCATTGTTGAGAGAATAAAAATTTTCCACAAATTTCTTCGTGTCGCATCCTCGGAAGATATTAAATTTAAACACAAAGTTTGGTATTTTACAGACATTACGTTTTTGAATTATCGTGTTCACAGAGAGACAGACACAGACTCGCACACGGACCTTTTCCTAAAAGTGCTTATTTTGGATACAGGGACTCTCGATATCCAATTTTTGGATGGAATGCAATAAATTCCCTACTTATGTACTATATAGAAAAGTAAAATTAGTCGGCATTTCTCCGCTGAACTTGAACGAAAGTTAACCGAAAAATCATCTGTGCCTGTAAGATAAGAGTCTATATTTATTTTAGTAATCGTTGCGCATCAGGACGTTCGTTAAATGATGCATTAAGTTGGGGAAGTTACATCACATCGAGACCGGATTATTTCGTTGCGGTGATAGTCACAGCCACCAGCAAAGAGAATGAGTCATGTGAAAGAAAGTAGAAAGGTCGACTGTACCAAAGTTTGGCCTTCCTGAGCACCTCCAGTACGTCTGCATGTTCTTGTGTCTATAGTCTGCTGCTCTGGACTGTTTCCAATCGCATGTAACCTTGATGATGAATCACACCCACTACCGTTTCCTCCTGCTTCTGGATTCGGCGATTAGTTAGTTTTCAATGTCATGAGAGCTTCCCGTAAATAATAGTCACAGATTTGAAGATTTCTCGGTGTTGGTTATTACAGATGGTCCAAGTCTTGGATTTCTCAGATTCCAATTTAACTCGGTTGCTATCCCAAGAAATTTGTAACATAAATGTAAAGTAATCCAAAATAATGAGAAGCTGAGATGTAAACTTTTTATATATATACACAGTATATCTACACACCCACACACACACACAGTGTGATCGAATCTCGCTTAGGGCGAGTTACCCGGATAAGGATTTTTCGGGGGTTTTCCTCTTATCCTCAGAAGACGAATGTCGAGTAACTTTAAGCTCCATGGACCCCTAGATCATTTGAGCATCATTTCACCAATTTCATTCATCGTCCGATATGACCAACCAGGTTAAAGGACGTTAAACTACAAAAAAAAAAAAAAAAAAAAAAAAAAAAAAAAAACACAGGGTGTTAATGAACTACACCGCAATAATTTGCGAGATTGTGCACGTGACTAATATAAGTAATTTGAGAATGGCGGTGCATGGTTCCCGGATAAACATAACACAGCTACATAGCGTTAAACGTGTGGGTATCAGGTGCTGATAAATCGGTGTTAAAGCAAAGCAGGTTGAAAAATGGCTTAGAATGTCTTTAAAACTGCTGCCCGAGTATAGAAGCATGGATTTTTAGCAGCTGGTTACTAGCGTTCTCAAGATTTAATGTCGCAAAAATCTGTAAAATCTCGGAATTAATCACTTGACAGTGCGACACTGAGCATTCATTAATACGTTCTTGATTTATATGGCCTACTCTGGAGGCCTTTTTTCAACTGTCAAAATGTCAATAAACAGGCTATAAGTCTCCTATCTCAAATTACTTATTTAAGTAATCTACATATTCTGTGAAAATATTTCGGTATAGTTCATTAACACCCTCTGCGTCATCACGCCTCGAGTTACCACAACTTGACCTATTAATTACGTGTGAGTATATCTGTATACTATAAGCTTAAGTGTGTTAAATAAAAACTTAAAATTGATTTAATTAATACTAAGAAAGAAAAATCTCAAATCATTATAACTTCAAATATTTCCGCGATGGTAGCGCTACTTACTGGATCCAATATAAATTATCGAAAAATTAACAACATGCACAATGTATAATTTTTAATTATATTGCAAAACGCTTCACACATTAATTACACTTTAATTTAATATCTTCAATTAGTGGAGAATTTATTTCAATGTAATAACACTAAGCTACGACGCAAGTAACGAATGTGCGAAAAAGCAACCAACTAACAGGAAATTCCCTTGAATCCGATCGCAGCACCAACTACCGGGTCTAACTCAAATTAAAAAACAAATCTTCTAATATTTCAATACCGCGTTCGCAGTGCTGTCAGTTGAATCCAGTGTAAATCTTCAAAAATTAACAACAAAAATAAATAAATAATTTAAAAATCTATCGGATCGAATTGTGAATCTAAACCATTCTCAAATCCACTTGAACACATACAAAAATTTTCATCAAAATCAGTCCAAGCGTTTAGGAGATGTCCAGTGTCATACACACGAACAGAAGAATTATATACACATATAAAGAATATATATATCTTAATTTCTCTGCAATTTCCCTATAGTATGGAGATTTCCCCAAATATATACGTTTTCAGGCTCCCTAAATCCAAAATATCCACTGTATTCCATTCACATGACTTTCTCTACATCTCAACAACATATTATTATTAAAAAGATTATTCTTCCATTTCTTTCATGCTAATCGAGAAAAAAAAATTAGCAGAAGTGGTCTTTTTACTTGCTTCCTTGTAATTACAAGGGAAATAAGGGAATACAACAGGCTAAATCATTTAAAAGCTAGTTGCCATGTGATTGTAGTGTCTTTATATGGCCATGATTGATAAAGTCCCGTGTGAGAAAAGTATAAGTATTTTAAAGCTGAAACCATTAACAAGGAAGATCTCAAAAACTGTCAACTCCACGGAAAAAATGTTTATAGCATAAATTGTGTGTTTTAACAAATTCTAAAGGTTTTGTATAGTAAGTTTTTGTGTATCTCTTACGGTTTACCAGTTATACAAAACTCCGAAAATTCATCTAGAGTAAAGATGTCTTCAGAGGCTATCCCCAGGAAACACAGGATATATATACATTTTGTTTCTCATGTAAATATCTTTAATATACGATATTTTAATCAAAATCGTTAGAGCTATTTTTGAGAAAATACAAATTTTCGAACGTTTGTCCATATAAAGGGTAGTAGTGGGTGGCGGGATTTTCTTGAAAATCTTCCTGTCTCCTCCTTGGAAGATACCAGTCTTAAATACTAAGTTTGGTATTTAACAGGTTTTAGTTTTGCTATGCTGTCCACAGACACACACACACACCGACATTTTCCTAAAAGTGCTTTTTGTTGGATTCAGGGGAACCCAAAACATATATTTCCGGCGAAATCTCGGTATTAAATTTTTGGGTGCAATACAATACCTTCTCTATACAGTAGTGCGTGTAGAGAAAGTAAAAATGTATGTTTAGGAAAGCTTCTGGCCGCGGTGTGTGTACGTGAACAGTATTAATCCAAACATACTGATATGCTCCTTTCATACGACCTTCTCTAGTGTTCCTCAAACAAAGTTTCCTTTCAAAAGATTATTCTTTTATCTATATAGTTCTAATCAAGATAAACATTACCAGAATTTATATTTTTACATCTTTATTTTAAGTAGAAGGGAAATAAGGAAATGCACAGGCGATAGTCAAATCTTTTAAAAACCGGTCGCTATGTGAAATAATTGAAATTGGTGCTCTTTGCTTGCTAGGAGTACACAAAGGAGAGTCGAAAAGAAAGACGACTTCCCGTTTGAGAAATGTAAGTAGCTTAAAACTGAAACCAATAACTTGGAATATCTCGAAAATGATTAACTCTACAAAACAAAAATGTATATGGAATAAATTGTGTTTTAAAGATATCATTCTTTCTGTAATAAATATTTGTCTATCTCTTACGCTTTAAAATGTGGTTGCTATGGAATAGAAATCCGATTCTTTGCGCGGCCAGGTGTTGACAAGTTTCTGTATGAGAAAAGTATAAGTACTTTAAAATTTATATCATTAACAAAAAATATCTTAAAAGCGGTCAACTCCAGGAATATAAAATTATGTGTTTTAACGAGTTCTACATTTTCCGTGTAGTAAGTTTTTGTTTCTTAAGGTTTACCTGCTGGCAAAATTCCGCAAAAGTCATTCAGAATAAAGATGTCTTTAGAGGATGTTCCCAGATAATTCAAGATATTCATTTTATTTGTCATGTAAATATCTCTAATATACGGTATTTTAACCAAAACCATTAGAGCTAGTTTTGAGAAAATCGAAGTTTTCGAAAACGTTTCCATTTAAAGGGTAGTTGGGGGTGGAGGATTTTCTTGAAAATGTTCGTGTAGCATGCTTGACAATACCGAGTTTGGTATTTAGCGGAGTTTTCGTTTTTGAGCTTCTCTATACACTATGCACATAGTAGCGTGGAGAAAGTACAAATTGGAATTAGTGAGGTGACAGTGAGAAATTAGACCAGACTACAAAACACCTCACTCACTCACTCACTCACTCACAAGTATGCACTATCTATATGTTACGTTGTGCCACAATGTTTCTAAATAAACTAAATAAAAGTTTTCACGAGATTTTTAAATTGGTTTCGGCAATTATTCTTTCCTCCATTTCATAACATTCTCTGTATATTCTGAGTCTCCTCCTGCGTTCTTTACAATACTTAAGGATCCATTTCGTGCTTCATGATACCCCTTTACGAGAGGATCTCTTACTCGGTTCATAATAGATGCTCTTCGCATATAGCGTGAGAACATAAAACATTAAATTATGTTGTTTGTCCACAAATTCACGTGTATCACGATATTTTCCCAAGGACTCGGAGGGCTTATAGGAATTGTCACGTGTTTCATTGTTAAAACATGTTTATTAAAGGCGCTTGTTTGTTTACATTCCGTAGACGTAAGTAAACACGAGGATCTGATACTGGAGATTAATGATGGACAATTACTTACCTCCGATACTCATCATTTCATCTCTAAAGAACTTCGTACTTAGTCTATAGACTACGATACAGAGATTTCACCTGAAATGCATGTTTTGCAATCCTCTAAATCCACAAAAAGCATTTCTCGAAAAAGGCGCGTGTGTGCACGCACGTGTGTGTGTGTATGTGTGTGTGTGTATGTGTGTGTGTGTGTGTGTGAAAAGTCCCTCGCCCCCAACTATCATTTACATGGAAATATTTCGAAAAGTTTGATTTTCTCAAAAATGGCTCTAACGGTTTTGATTAAAATATCATATTATATCTTGAATTTTCTAGGAATTGCTTATGAAAACGTCTTTATTCTGAATAAATTTTGCATACTTTACAAAGTGGTAAACCGTAAGAGATAGATAAAAGCTTATTAAACAAAAGATGTAGAGCTCATTAAAATACACAATTTATGTTTTATGCATTTTTTCCGGATATTCCTTGTTATTGATTTCAGTTTTAAAATACTTATCATTTTCTCATACTGGAACATGTGAGTACTTCTCCACGCAAAGAATCGGATTTCTGTACCATAGAAACCCCATTTTAAAGTATTTGACTGTCGGTTTACCTCAGTGTATCCCCTTATTTCCCACCTACTTATAAGAAATTAAGTAATAAAACCATTTTTGCTGATGTTTCTCTCGATTAGCATGAAGTAGATAGAAGAATAAGTGTACTAGCAATAATTTGTTAAATTATAGTAATTATTTAGTTCGTATTTATTTTTAGTACCTTGCAAAAATTGGGACACGAAGATTTAAAAAAAAAGTTTCCCCACTACAAGGTACCCTTCACATGGACGTTTCTTTTTTTTTTTGAAAATTCAATTTTGATTAAAATGCCGAATATTAAAGATATTTACATTACAAATAAAATCTATATTTTGAATTTTCTGGCAATAGCCTCTGAAAACCTCCTTATTCTGGATGAGTTTTGCAGAATTGTGCACACCGGCTAAACCGTAAAAAGCAGACAAAACTGGGTACAAAAAATGTAATCTCTTTAAAACACACAACTTATGTCATATACGTTTTTCTTGTAGAGTTGACGTTTTTTTTCCCATAGATATTTCTTGTTATTGGTTTTGGTTTTAAACTACTTAAGTTTTCTCAAACTACATCATACCTCGTAGCTAATTGAACCTCAATTATTTCACATAGCGATTAGCATTTAAATAAGTTTAATAAACACTTTAGCCTAGTGCACTCCCTTATTTCCGTTCTACTTTAATTTGAAGCAAGTAGTAAGACCAAATCTGCTAATGTTTATCTCGATTAGGTTAATGTATAATCTTCCATAGGAATTGTTTGTATTTGGAACAGTTAGAGAAAGTTATGTGAATGCGACACAGATTTATTCAAATGTCACCATGCATAGCGAATCGAACCTCAATTGTTACACATAGCGACCAGCTTTTAAAACATTTGACTAGTGTATTTCTATTAACGATATCTCGTTTTCATGGTGTAGATAAAAGAATTTAATTTCGGTAAGAATAATTTGTATGTGGAACAGCTAGACAAACTGATGAGAATGTAAGACATAATCTTATTGATCAGTATTGATTCTCCTCAGTCTCCAAAGATGGGTCTGCATGTTTCTTAGCCGATACTTCTTGCAATTTCATGTTTTCTTATCAAAGAATTTAACCATAAGAACTGTGAGAGCCTCACATTCACACAGAAAATGGAATGCAGTTTTATCCTGTCTTCCACATCTTCCACTTTCGGGTTGACCGGTTTTAATGAGATATTCTTGTAATTGGCAGTGTTCTGTAATCATCCACACTGTCCATTGGAGAGTGCTTTCATTAATCTTGGACAATCTCTCTTTCCTGTTTCTTTTAATATCTTTAATAAGATTCTTTGAATGCTACTGCTCTGATAAGTCTTCCAATGCTAGTTATACTTTTTCCTGATACATTCCCTGATTAATTCACGAACAAGTCCGTAGAACAAGCGATGTCTGAGTTCAGGTCTTATAAAAGGACTACGGCTTCCTTCTTTCCAGTTATGTGTTCTTTTATTGCCATCGATGCTCCTATGTCAGACGTAATCGCGAATACAGCCCCTGAATGAGGGGAAGAATGTTTGGGCTATGACGTTGCAGTCCATTCACTCCTTGCCTGAGACGTGCAGTGAAATGGTGTTTCAAATCAGAATAAAAATTCACGAAAACGTGCATTAAAGATGAATAGGAGGACCAATTCTTCTGTACTGCTTCTGACGAAAATGTAAGGTGCCTCATTTGTTCCTAGAGTTTATGGGGAATATATAACGTAATATAAGACGTCATTATATTGCGTGTCACAAAGAGCACGTAAACATTATAAGCAAGTAATTTTAACAAAATTAATCATTAAATGTAATTATACTCGATCATATTTTTACTTTCTCTACAAATATTATATACATAATGTATATTGCATTCCACCCAAAAATTCGATACCGAAATTTCACCGAAAATAGACGTTTTAGGGTCCTCTGAATCCAAAAAAAGTATTTATAGGAAAAGGTCCGTGTGTCTGAACACGATAACCCAAACCCGAAAAGTCTGTAAAATTCCAAACTTGATAAATAAGCTCCAAAGATGCGACACAAAGATTTCGAGAAAAATACGCCCACCCCAAACTACGCTTTACATGGATAAATTTCGAAAATTTTGATTTTCTAAAAAATGGATCTAACAATTTTGATTAAAGTACTGTATATTAAAAAGTTTACACGACAACTAAAATGTATATCTTGAATCTTCTGGGAATAGTCTCAAAAGACTTCTTTATGCTGGATGAATTTCGCTGAATGTTGTGAACTCCTGGCAATGCAAAGAAACGGAATTCATCCACATAGCAACCAGCTTTTAAAATATTTGTCTATTGCTTTAGACTGCTCTATTCCATGATTTCCCTTGTACTTAAAAACAAAAAGCATTCTGCTTGTGTGTATCTCGATTAGCATGAAGTAGATAGAAGCATAAGTCCTTAACAATACTTTGTTACAGAGATGTAGAGAAATCATGTGAATGGAACACATCAGATTATTATTATTGTTATTATTTCCTAGTCTAATATTACTATAACCATTATCACTAACATCCTTATTAACATTATCATTATTTAATATTTTGGACGAGCATAATTTAATAAATTCATCCAGTTTTAAACATACTTTAGAAGGTATTCTTAATGGAAGCTTAATATTTTCTTAGGGATGTAGAAATGTGGTAATGGAATAAAGTGTATAATTCATAATCGTACTCTAGGAATGGAACTTGCAATATAATTACAGAAACTGAATAAATTTTCAAAATTGAAAACAGTAAAAACCGTAATCACATATGCAAATCTGTGTGCACAGTTAAAAGCAGTCATATTTGAGAGTGACGTTGATTTGAATACTCTTGTATTCAACTCCTGTACCAAATTCACTGCGACCTGTGGCAGTTATTTACAGTGCAGCACTGCGACTCAGACCCCTATCGCCAACTGCCCCCAATACCTTGTAGTGCGGTACAGTATCTGGTGACGTCAATTTGTGGGACACCTGGACTATGCCCTGGTACACACAAGCTCCACCGAATTGTGCAGGACCAGTGTTCCAGGTATTTACAGAAAAGTCTTAAACTTCACCAACTCACCTCCAAGAATTTCCAAACCTGCTTGTCTATCGAAAAAAATTGACCTTCTCTACCACGTATGCACAATGTACATAATAAGCAGAGAAGGTATTGCATTCCACCCAAAAAATTGATACTGAGATATCAAAACTGAGTAAAAACGTTTTAGAAAAAAAGTTGTGCCTGAACAATATAAGTCAAAAACGAAAAGTCGTTTAAATGTCAAACTTGGTATTAAAATTCACTACGGCTAACAGAAAAAAGAGAGATGAAAAGGATGACGACTTCGGGTTTGAGAAAAGTGTAAGCATCTTAAAATTGAAATCAATAACAAGAAATGTTTCGAAAATATCTGACTTAAATTGAGTGCTTAACCAGATCTAAAATTGTGATGTAGTAAGACTTTCTCTATCGCTTACAGTTTAGCGGTTATTCAAAAGTCTTTCAGAATGAAGAGGGTTTCACAGGTTATTCCAAAAATGTTTAAATATACGTTTTATTTGTGGTATAGCTATATTTAATGTATGCATTGACCTGTGCTGTCCAAAACAAAGTATTTGATTTCAACAAGACTTATTTTCCGTCATTGCAGGTAAATATTGGCCACTACACGTTTGTTCGCTGCTGATTATGATAGCCTGTGCTCGTTCAGCTGTTATCATAGGTTGGAGGTAGGCAAATGAATGGCACGTAAGTTCCTAGTTGTATTTCATTTGAGTGTACCGTTTTTTGTTCGAAGTAGAGTCAGTCTGAAAAATTCAATGCCATAGCCGGGATTTGAGCCACTGATCTCTAGCCGGTTGCTCTACCACTGAGCTACCATAGCAACATGCCGGCATAGCACTGAATTTCTCATCTGACTCGCATGCTTCCCGGTGAGAAAGCAATTAAAATTATCACAATTGTCCATAATAATTTGAGATCACCTTGTTATCTACCGGAAAGCCTGCGAGTCAGTTGAGAAATTCAATGCTATGCCGGCAGGTTGCCGTTGTAGCTTAGTGGCAGAGCAACCAGCTAGAGACCAGGAGATCCGTAGTTCAATTCCCGACTATGGCATTGAATTTTTCAGTTTTACTCTACCTGTCCAACTACTGTCCTACACACGGTGAGAAAACAATTAAAATTATCACCGTTCTTGGTTGTTTACTTCTCTGTTCACATTTGCTCGCTGTTGAGTCAAATGTATATCATGCAGAAAGAAATTTCTTTGAATGACAAAGGCGGGCGAGAGGACTTTCCTTTTTCCCGGTCCTCGTTTCCACATAAAAGCAGTGCCCAAATAAGAGCCCAACTCCGGAAACGTACTTTTCCCCCCTTACACATGAAATACAACCCACAACACCCGTTGAACTCTACCGCGTTTGATGTGTCAGTGAGCGGAACGGATTACCTCTGCAGATACATTGTCGTTGCATTGCTTTTTACAATAGGGGCCTGACGTGACGACCACCCACTTCGATTCAGACGTTCTATCTGCGTATTATGTTCCGGAATGTGTGCTCCCACATACACACCTGGGGGTTCCACCTCCGCCGCTGCCGTCAGGTGTTTCTCTGACTTTACGAGGGTTTCATGATTCCGATTCTTCAAGTGCCTGTCACAGGAAATAATTCAGCTAAGTTAAACGAGGTGGATTGCAGGCCATTCAATTGAGCCCTGAGTCTACGTGCCTTCGTCCAAATCGCTCTGACCGCACATCCAAAAAGAAATGGTGCCCAATTGGGAATATACAAAATGAAGCGAGTTTGCTCAATTATGCGCTATTGTATTCTGATAGAAAATGCCAGAAATCCGAAATTATTATCAAAAATTAAAAAATAACTATCCCAAATATAATTAAATTACAAATATAAATAAAAAACTGCCTCCGTGGTCGAGTGGCCAGCCCAGGGGTCCCGGGTTCGATTCCCGGCTGGAGCGGGGAATTTTTCTCTAGCCAGAATTATACCTTATCTCCTACAGAATCTGGAAGTTGTGTGTGAGTGTGAATGTGTGCGTGTTTGAGTAAAACAAAATGATTTAAGCCAATTGGAAATCCCACGATATGACCTTAGATGTTAAAGGGGGCTATATAAATGAAACAATAAAAAAGAAACAAAGAAAAAACAACAACAAACAAAAACAAAAACAAAGAGACTACGGGAGAGAATAATAACACCTCATCGTTCAGTATCAAAGATAAAATAAATCTTCTTAAAGAAAATCTACTCACCCTAAACTACCTTTTAGATGGCAGCATTTTTGAAAATTGTATTTTACTAAAAATGGCTTCAGTGATTTTAATTAAAGCATGTAAAATTAAGATGGGTATTATAATTTTTTTATATCTCTGGGAATAACCTCTGGAGATCTCTTCATTCAGCATGCATTTTGCATAACTGGCAAAGCCTAAGAGACAGTAACTTACTGCACAAAAAATGAAACACACAATTTATGTTATATACATTTTTACAGAGTTAACCGTTTCCGAGATATTCCTTGTTATTGGTTTCAATTTTAAGCTACTTAAACCTTTCTTAAACGGGAAGTTATCTTTTGTTTCACTCTTGGTCATTCAAATAGAACCGAACTTCAATGGTGCACATAGCTTTAAAAATTTGATTAGTGATTTAGCTCAGTATATTCCCTTATTTCTCTTCTACTTACAAGGAAGCAAGTAATATTACGTTTCTGCTGATGTTTATCTCCATTAGCATGAAGTAGATAGAACAATAATATTTTATAAGACGTTTTTTTGCACAACAGTTAGGGATAGTCCTGTAAATGGAACACATCAAATATTTTATATGACTAAGGATGTTAGGAAAACGTTTACCCTTCACCCTTGTTGGATGACAAAACATATTATGTGCGAAACTATACATTTTGAATCCAGTATGACCAAAACTCAGAGGAAGTCTGTGGCTACAATTCTCGTGAAAATGGTCATATTTAAGTTTAAAAAAATTACTAACGTTAAAAAAAAAACTGTTGGGTCCAGTATAAATAGATTAAAAAGTGTGCAGTGTGCTTTCATTATATGCCAAGGCCGCGAATCGCGGGAATGCGTGCTTCGCACACAACCTACTACACTGAGGGTATTCTATCCCTAAAATCCCGCGTTACTTGCGAGTACTATTAACATAACGTAATGAGCACTAATCTGGTTGTCAGTATTACGGAAAGTAGTGCCATACGTGTAAAGACATTCTTGACATTTTGGGATGACATTGCCTTTGCTGGAACACCCACTTGCTGTGTAACACGGCTGAGAGACTTTCTTAGGTGAAGGTGTGAATGCAGCACCTATTTCCTCTAGCTTTTCCTCAATTAGTATATGCCGTTTCGAGTCTTTGGTTAGCGATCCCGTTGTTCTAAATGTATTGACCAAACATCTCATAGTGTCTCTACCCGGAACTGAATAACCAGAAAACTACTGCTGAAATTGTCTACACACCTGACTACGTGTTTCAGTTTTTACGTTATTGTAAATAAAAAAAACTGTGTACTATTTACAAGACTTTCTCTAAATCTGTGTAACAAATTGTTACACTATACACTTTATGCTAATCGAGATAAAATTAGCAGAAATTATTTTATTACCTGCTTCCTTCTAAGTAAAACAAAAAGAAGTGAGTACCATAGGCTAAAGCCATAGTTCAAATTATTTAAAAGCTGGTTGCTATGTGATTGAAGTTCCTTTATTTGAATGATCAGGAGTGACAAACTTCCGTATGAGAAAAACATAAGTACTTCAAAGCTAAAACCAGTAATAAGGATAATTTCAAACACAGTCAGTTCTACTAAAAACTTATATGACTTAAATTGTGTGTTTTAAACACATCTACATTTTGTGTGTAGTTGGATTTTACTATGTCTTATGGTTTACCAGTTATGCAAAATTCAACAAAATTCATCCAGAATAAAAGAGGCTTTAGAGGCTATTCCCAGAAAATTCAAGATATAAATTTTATTTGACATGTAAATATCTTTAAACTACAACATTTTAATCAAGACTGTGAGAGCCATTTTTGAGAAATTAAAAAGTTTTGAAAATCTTTCCATGTAAAGGGTAGCTCGGGGTGAAGTGTTGCATTCTTGAAATATACTAAACTTAAATACAACTTTGGTATTTAAGGGACTTTTGTATTAAGCTATGGTATCCACAGACACATACACTGACCTTTTTCTAAAAATGCTTTTACTTTCTCTACACGTACCATGTACATAGTGTATAGAGAAGGTATAACATTCCACCCAAAAATTTGATCCCGCGATTTCACCGGAAATACACGTTTTAGGAATCAAAAAAGAATCTGATGTTCCATTCACATGACTTTTCTCTACCTCTCTGCAACAAATTATTGTTAAAAGGCTTATGCTTCCATTTACTTCATACTATTCGAGAAAAAATTAGCAGATATAGTTTTATTACTTGCTTCCTTGTAAGCAGATGTGAAATGAGGGAGTACCATAGGCTAAGGTGCTAGTCAAAAGCTGGTTGCTATTTGACTGAAGTTCCTTTGTACGGATAGGAGTTGACAAACTGCTGCATGAGAAATGTAAGTTTTTTAAAGCTGAAAATAATAACAAGGAATATCTCAAAAACGATCAACTCCACGAAAAAAATGTATATGATATAAATTGCGTGTTTTATCGTGATCAGCATTTCCTGTGGAGTAAGCTTTTGTCTGTCTCTTGCAGTTTACCAGTTATGCAAAATCAGTAAAATTTATCCAGGATAAAGTAGTCTACAGGTGATGTTCCCAGAAAACTAAAGATATACATTTCATTTGTCAGGTAAATATCTTTGGTATACGCTATTTTAATTAAAATCCTTAAAGTTATTTTTGAGAAAATAAAAATTTTCGAAATTTTTTCCATGTAAAGGGTATTTGGGCGTGGGGGTATTTCCCTGAAAATCTTCGTGTTGCATTCTTGGAAGATGCCAAACCTAAATACCAAGTTTGGTATTTGACGGTGTTTCTGTTTTTGAACCATGCTGTTCACAGACACTCACTCACACACACATCACTTTTTTTGGATTCAGGGGAACCCAAAACGCATATTTCCGGTGAAATCTCTGTATCAAATTTTGGGTGCATTGCAATATCTTCTCTATACACTATGTACATAGTACGTGTAGAGAAAGTAAAAAAGAATTCAAAAATGGTATGTGTGTGTCTCAAATCTTCAACACGATAACTCAAAAACTAAAAGTCGGCAAAATACCAAACTTGGTAGTTAAGTTTAGTATCTTCCAGGTATGCGACACGAAGATTTTTAGAAAAATCCTCCCACCACAATCTACCCTTTAGATGGAAAATATAAAAATGTTAAATTTTCTCAAAAATGGCGCTAAAGATTTTTAATTAAATTACAGTGTATTAAAGATATTTATATGACAAATAAAATATATTTCAAATTATCTGGAAAAAGCCTCTAAATACTCTTTATTTTGAATGAATTTGCCTGAATTTTGCAAAACTGTTAACCGTAAGAGATAGAAAAAACTGACTGCGCAAAAAGTGTAACTTTTGTTAAATCACATACTTTGTTATGTACATTTTTTCGTAGAGTTAACTATTTGTGATCACCTGCAGTGCCATTGCAGTAAAAAAAAAACCTATTTGTGAAGTATTCCTTATTGTTAGTTTTAGTTTCAAAATACTTATATTTTTCTTATACGGGAACTTGTCAACATCTGGCCACGCAGAGAAACGGATTTCTATATCACAGCAACCACATTTTGAAACGTTTGAGTGTCGGTTTAGCCTAGTGTATTCCCCGATTTCCCTTTTGCTAAGGAACTAAGTAATAAAACCATTTCTGCTAATATTTATCTCGACTGGCATGAAGTAGATAGGAGGATGAGCTTATTAACAATAATTTGTTACAGAGACATTGAGAAAGTCATGTGAAAACTCGGTATCAAAATTTTGAATGGAATACAATACCTTCTCTATACACTATGTACATAGTACCTACGTGTAAAGAAGTAGAAAACTGAATATCCAGTTTTCTCAGTTAATGTGACTTTTGCGACATATCAATAAGAAAATATGACGTGTTCCATTCACAAGAATTTCTCTAGCTATTCTGTAACAAACTATTCTTACGAAAGAATAATGTTCTATCTACTTCATTATAATCAAGTTAAATATTAGCAGGAAGTATCTTATTACTTAATTCCTTATAAGCAGAAGGGAATGCAAGAGGTTAAAGCTGTAGTCAAATCGTTTAAAAATCCCGTCGCTATGTGAAACAATTGAAATTCGGTTGGCTTTGTTCGGTGAAATCACGACATCGAATTTTTGTGTGGAAATAATACCTACTGTGTAATACGTACATACGTGCTAGAGAAAGTAAAAATTTAGGTCATGATACGCTGTTGTCCTCTAAATTACAGTTCTAAAATTTAAAGCACGCATTGTCTCTATAGCAAATGTAAGTTAAACTACCCTTAAGTTTCGAAGCACCAACTGACTCGTGCCTATCATGCGAACACCATCGGCGAGGTCGATCGTAAATTAAATCATTAAGCTAACTTGGCGACGTGAAGCAATAACGTCGGCAATAAAAAGGCATCCTCATTGTTATCTCATTGCGTGAAGCAAGGTCGGAAATTTGTGTTTATGATTTCGACCACCTGCAGCGCTTCCGTCTCCCCATGTTTGTAGTGCTCTACCTGCGCGGCGGGTAGATTCGGTTGTGAAGTGAGTGCGAGATGACTGTGACGTATAGTCAGGAAGTGGCTAACGCAGGGTTCCTCACCAACTGGAAGCTGCTACGCAGGTAAAAGCGCATTGTCAAAAATCCTTATCATTATACGAGAATTTTCTTAAAAATCTGATGTTTTGACTTTATCTAGCTGTTTCAAATACAAACTATTCTTCCAAGATGTTACTTTGTTATCTAAATCATGCTAATCGAGTAAACATTAGCAGAATTAGTCTTATTATCTGCTTCCTTATAAGTAGAAGAGAAATAAATGAATACATTAGACTAATACTTTATTCATAGTATATTGCGTACTAAGAACTGTAAAGTATATTTATCAGGTCGAGAATGCATATTGGGAATACGAGGGTTGCAGGGCTGAATTTTCCCAAGCATTCGAGATCTGATAAGTATCATACAGTTCGTGGTTAACCAATTACTTTTTGAAATACTTGAAAAAAGAAAACTGTATAATAATAATAATAAACCAAAATTGCTTTTCAATATTTTATTGAACTTTAAGAAAAAATCTAATGTGTTCCATTCACAAGACTATGTGTACATCTCTGTATCAAATAATTGTTAGAAACCTTATTCTTCTGTTTACTCCATGCTAATAGAGATAAACATTAGCAGAATGTAGAACGGAAATAAGGGAATAAATCCGGCTAGTAATAGTAAAATCTTTTAAAATCTGGTTGACATGTACATGAAATCCATTTTTTTTGTAATGACAGGAGTTGAAAAATTCCCGTATGTGAAAAGTTTAAGTAGGTATTTTAAAGCTGAAATCAATAACAAGGACTATCTAAACATGGTCAAGGACACGAAAAAGATGTATGTGACATAAATTTCGTGTTTCAACGAGATCTGCTACTATGTGTAGTATTTTTCTCTATCTCTAACGGTTTACTAGTTATGCAAAATCCAACAAAATTCATCCCGAGTAAAGAGGCATTCAGAGATTATTCCCAGAGAATTCGAGATATCTATTTTATTTTTTAAACACTTTTTCATGTAAAGGGGTGGGGAGATCCTCAAAACCTTTGTCACAGCCTTTGAAGATATTTAATTATATACCAGTTGCATTCTTTTTGGAATTATCGTGTTCTCGGACACACACACACCTTTTTTTTCTAAAAATGCTTTTTTTGGATACTCGGGATCCTAAAACATCTATTTCCGGTGAAATCTCGGTATCGAATTTTTGGATGGAAAGCAATACCTTCTCTATACACTATGTATATAGTACGTGTACAGAAAGTAAAAATTAATTCACAATGTGATTATGTTATACACTCTTTTGTTAATAAATTTTGCAATAAATTCTTTACTTGAAGTAGCACAAGCCTTCAGTGTTAACGTCATTTCATAATTGTACTGTAAATATTAATGACCTCGCAAACTCTTTCTGTAAGTACTTAAGGTGATTGTTGGCATAAATGAATTGTAAATTAACAAATATGTGTTCAGAATGATTAACTTGCATATCAAGTCTTTCAAAAAATATTTTAAAAGCTGATCGCTATGTGAAACAATTGACGTTTGGTTCGCTTTGCATGGTCTCGTTTGAGAAAAATTAGGAAGTTTAAAATTGAAACTAATCACAAGAATACAATAATTATAATAATTATATTGAGAATGGTCAACTCTAAAAGAAAACTATATATGACATCCATTATATTTTATTTAAAGAGATCTACATTTTTATCTATTAGCTTATTGTCTATCTCTTACGATTTAACTGTAATGCAATATTCTACAAAATTCATCCAGAATAAAGTGGTCTTCAGGGCTTCTCTCAAGAAAGTCAAAATAAACAATTTGTAATGTCGATATATTTAATATACGGTACTTTAATCGAAACCATTAGAGCCGTTTTTTAAAAAAATAAGTTTTCAAACATTTTTCCATGTGAAGGGTAGTTTGTGGTAAAGGGATATTCTAGAAAATTTTCGTGTCGCATCCTTGGAAGATACCAAACATAAATACTAAGTTTAGTACCTATTTAAATGGTCTTTTCGTTTTGACCTTTGCTGTTCACAGACATAAACGGACTTTTTTCTAAAATATGACGGTTCCAGTCACATAACTTTCTCAAGCTGTTCCATATAAACTATTCTTACAAGTGATTTTTATTTTAACTACATCATGTTAATGGAGGTAAACATTAGTAATATTAAACTTTTACTCGCTTCCTTGTGAATACATTAGGCTAATGCGTTATTCAAATATTTTAAAAGCTGATCGTTAAGTGAAACAATTAAGCTTCGGTTTGCTTTGCATGGTTCCGTTTGTGAAATGATAGGTAGTTTAAAATTGAAAGCAATTACAATGAATATCGCAAAAAGATCAACTCTGCAAGAAATCCATATGTGGCATAAACTATATGTTCAACGAGATCTACATTTTTTGCATAGCAAGTTTCTGTCTATCTCTTACAGCTTAACAGTTATGCAAAATTCTGTAAAGAGTAGTTTATGGTGTGGGAATCTTCTTGAAAATCTTCATGTCACATCCTTGGAAGTTTCCAAATATAAATGCCAAGTTTAATTTTTAAAAATGTTTTAGTTTTTGAGCTATGCTGGACACACACGCAAACACACAACACAGGCCTTTTTCTAAAAATATGATGTGCTCCATTTACAGGACGTCTTCTAGTTGTTAAACAAACAAATTTCCTTACAAAAGCTTTTCCTTTTATGTGCAAAATACTAATCAAGATAAGTATTAACAGAAAATTGACTTATTGCTTGCTTCCTTGTAAGTAGAAGGGAAATAAGGTAATAAAATAGCCTAACTTAAAAGCATAATCTTTAAAGGCAAGTCCTCTATGGAACACTTCAAGTTCGGTTCGCTTTGCATGACCTGCAGGAAAAGAACAGAGATGCAGCATACGTTACTTATGAAGCAAAAGGTCACTTCCCGTTTGAGTAAATAGTTAAGAAGTTTAAAATTGAAACCAATAACAAAGAATATCTCAGAAACGCTCGACTCCACATAAAAAAGTACATTACATAAATTTGGTGATTTTACGAAATCTACATTTCTTGTGTAATAAGCTTTTGTGTATCTCTTTCGGTACAACCGCTATGTAAAATTCTTCAAAACCGATTGACACTAAAGAGATCTTTAAAGGCTATTACCAGGAAATTCAAAATATACATTTTATTCGCGATGTAAATATATTTAATAAATGGCATTTTAATACAAGTAGTTAGTCATTTTTCAGGCAAACAAAATGTTCAAAAATGTATCTTTGTAAATGGTATTTTGACGAGGGGGAGTTTCGTATTTTAAGGACTTTTCGTTTTGGAGCTATCGTGTTCACACACATATACACACAAACGGACCTTTTTCTAAAACTATTTTTGGTTACAGGGAAACGTGTATTTCTGGTGAAATTTTGTTATCGAATTTTTGGATGAAGTGCAATACCTTCTCTACCTACGAACCATGTTCTATGTGAGGAAAATCAAAACACTAATAAGCTAATGTGATCACAAGCGTGTATTACCAGGAACGTAAAAGGGCAAAATTGCTAAAAATGAAATATGAAGTTTTGCACAATGTTAATGAATTCGATAAACATACTTCACCAGAAATGCAGATTTTTGGGTCTCCTGTATCCAAGAAAAACATTTTAAGAAAAGGGTTTTAGTGTGTTCGTGTGCCTATGAACACCTTTAATTCAAAAACATAAAATCGGTAAAATAAAAAACTTTGAATTTAATATCTTTCTAGGGTTGCGACAGAATATTTTGAAGAAAATTCCCGACTGCCAGCTACCCTTTACAAGGAACATTCTTCGAAAATTTTGATCTTCTCAAAAATGGCTCTAACGATTTTTATTGAAGTACTGTATATTAAAGATATTTACATAACAAATTACATATGTATCTTCAATTTTCTGGGAATAGCTTAGGAAGACCTCTATATTCTGGATGAATTTTGCTGAATTTTGCATAACTGGTAAACTGTAAGACAAAGACATAAACTTACTACTCAAGAAAATTAGATCTCGTTAAAACAGAATTTATACCCTATGTATTTTTTCGTGGAGTCCACCATTTTCAAGATATTTCTTGTTTTTGGCTTCAGTTTTAGAATACTTTAATTTTTCTCATACGGGAATCTGTATTCTGACCATTCATAGAAATGTATTTCAACCACATAGCAACCAACTTTTTAAAGATTTGAATATCGCTTTAGCCTATTATATTGCCTCTTTTCCCTTTTGTTTATAAGGTAGCAAGTAATAAGACCATTTCTGCTAATGTTTATCTATGTTAGCATGAAGTATATCGAAGAATAAGCTTTCTAGTAATAATTTTTACAGAAATGTAGAGAAAGTCAAATGAATGGAGCACATAAGATTTTTACTTTATCTACCACGTTCATAGTAGGTGTATTGTATTTCACCCAATTAAGAGATTTGAATAGGAAATACATGCTTTAAAGACCCCTGAACTCAAAAAATAAATTTTACTTTCTCTGCTGGGTATAACAGGTAGGCGAGGTATTGTATTTCACCAAAAACTTCAATTTCACCCGAAATATGTTTGCGGTCCCCGGAATCAAAAATCCTAATTTATAAAACTATCCATGTACATGTGTGTATGTGTAAGTGTGCCTCCGTGAACAGCGTAACTCAAAAACAAGACCTATTAAATACCAAATTACATGAAGTTCAGTATCTTAAAAGGAGGCGACACGAAATTTTTCAAGAAAATCCCAACCCCCAGCTACCATATTTTCAACAAGTTTGATTTCATCAAAAAGTCCACTAACAATTTTGATTAAAATATCATAAGTTAGAATTGTTTTAATACTGAATGATATGTATATCTAAAATTTATTTAGAATAGCCTCAAAATTCTTTTCATTCTGCAAGGACTTTTGCATAACTAGTAAATCATAAGAAATGGCGAAAATCCTATGCACAAAAACCTTAGCTTAAGTACGCTAAAACCCACACATTTGTGAAATAGGTTTTTGGGGAGTTAACTTTTTGAGATACTTTTAATTATTGGTTTTAATTTTAATATAGTTATTCACATCTCAAATGGAAATTCATTGTACATAATTTACTTTCTCTACATAATACATTTACGTAGGTGGAGAAAGTATTTCACTCCACCCAAAAATTCGATGCCGAAATTTCACCGGAAATACACATTTTAGGGTCCATGTATACAAAAAGCCATTTCAGAGAAAAGGTCCGTGTCTGTTTGTGTGTGTCCGTGTGCCTGTGACCATGATAGCTCAAAAACCAAGTTGTTAAAATATCTAACTTGTATTTAAGTTTAATATCTTCCTAGGATCCGACACAAAGATTTTGAGGAAAATCCCCCCATTCCAAACTACCTCTTCCATGAAAAAAATTTCGAAAATTTTGATTTTCTCAAAAATGACACTAATTATTTTGATTAAATTACCGTATCTTAAAGATATTTACACGACAATTAAAATATATATCTTGAAGTTTCCAGAAATAGCCTCTGAAGACCTCTTTATTCTAGATGATGAATTTTGCTGGATTTTGAATATCTCTTAAACCGTAAGAGATAGACAAAAACTTGCTACACAAAAATGTAGACTCGTTAAAGCACACAATTTATATCATACGGTTTTTCGTGGAGTTTGCCATTTTTGAAATACCCCTTGTTATAGTTTAAAGTTTTAAAATATTATATTTGTTTTCATGAGGAAATTTGTCAACTCAAGGCAATGCATAGAAACGGATTTCAACCACATGGCAACAAGCGTTTTAAGGATTTGAATATTGTTTTAGCCTAGTGTACTTCCTTATTTCTCTTCTATTTACACATAATCCAGTAGTTAAAGACAATTTCTGTTAATATGTATCTCTATTACCATGAAGTACATAGAAGTGTAAGCTTTTAAAAAATAGTTTGTTACACATGTTTATATGCTAAATGATATGTTTAACTTGAATTTGTCGGGAATATCCACTGACTATTGTGTTGACTTTTACATAGCTAATAAACCATAAGAGAATGACGAACCTTCTGATGCACAGAAACCGTAAATTGCGTTAAAACCCACTATTTGTCAAATAGCGTTTTGGTGTTAACCTTCTCCAAGGTATGTTTTAGTCATTTGTTTCAGTTTTAAAATACTTATACATTTCTCAAATGGAAAATCATTACACATTTCTTTCTGCTGTTCAAGAAAATAGAACGAATACAAATGCGTCAAGTAGCAACCAATTCTTAAATAATTTGACAAACTCTTTAGCCTAGAAGGACCTTGTATTCCCATATATCCACAAGAAAGTATATAATAAAAGCATTTCCAAATCCTTATTTCATATACGTGAAGTAAATGGAAAAAATCAGATATTTCCGTTCACATTGCCTTATCTACATCTCTGAGACAAATTATTGCTAAAATACGCTAGGCTAAAGTGATATTTTAAAAGCTGTTTGCTATGTGATTGCCATTCGTTTGCATTCCCAGCAGTTGAATAATTTCCATACGAGAAAAGTTTCAGTATTTTAAAACTGAAACCAACAGTAAAGATTATTTCGGAAATGATCTCCCAAAAATGTAATGTGTCATAGACTGTAAGCTTTCACGAAATCCTCATTTTTTGAGTAACAGGTTTTTGTCTATCTCTTACGGTTTACCAGTTGTCCTGAATTCATTCAGAATGCAGAAGTGTTCAGAGGCTATTCAACCAAAATTCAAAAAATAAATTTTTATTTTCAATGAAAATACCTTTAATATACTAGTTTAATCAAAATTGTTAGAGCCATTTCTGAGAAAATAAAATTTTTCCAAAATTCTTCCGTGTTGATTCTATCAACCAAAACTTTTTTTAAAAAAGTTTGTTTTTTTTTAATTCAGGGGGACCCAATTCTGGAACAAATTATTCTTACAAACGTTTTTAATATTTACACTATGGTAATCGAGAAAAACTTTAACATGTTATTACTTATTTCATAGTCTAACCAAGTACTTGTACGTACATACTATGTAGAGAACATAGTATATTCCACCCAACAAATCGAAACCGAGATTTCACAGGAAAAACAATAGCATGAAGTAGATAGGACACTAACCCTTTATAAGAACAGTTTTGTTGTAAATAGGTCGAGAAAGTAATGTGAATGGAACACGTCAGATTTTCTTTTGTGGATGCAAGGAAATAGGGTGTGAGTGCATACCAAACCAAAGAGGTAAACACATCTTTTAAATGCTGGTCGTTATCGCTTGACGTTGCATAATGTTCTCTTTGCATACTCAAGAGTTAAAAGCAAAAAATCTTGTGTGTTACATTCATGTGATTTCGCTGCCTATTTTGTAAAAATCTGTTACAAAGTTTATTGTTCTGTCTCTTTATACTAATCAAGATAAACGTTAGCAGAACATTAGGTCACTAAGCTAAACCGACAGTCAAATCTTTTAAAAGCTGTCGCAAAGTGAATCAACTAAACTGCGTTTTTTTTTTTTTGTAATTTTTTTGTAGTAAATAGCTGAAATTAAATATGAGTTCTCATTTGAGAAAAGTTGGAGTAGTTTTACATAATTGATTTAATTAACAAATATATTTCGGGAACGGTTAATTCTACAAAATATATATGGCACAAATTGTGTGTTCTAACAAGATCTACATTTTCCGAGTTGTAAGTTTTCATCTGTCTCTTACGGTTTACCAGTTTCAAAAAAGTTATCCAATATGAAGAAGTATTCAAGAGGTTATTACCAGAAACTTCGTTTTATTTTTCATGTAAATATGTTTAATATACACTGTTTTAAATTAAAAAGTAAAAAATTAAATAATTAAAAAAACAATTTTATAATTAGGTAGACATATCATACTCATGTTATTTACTTCACAGAATTGGAGAGCTTGGACACTTTATATAATGTATGAACATCTAATCTAAAATGCCATAAATAATCCAATGAGCGTTAATGTTTCAGCCATTTTAGAAACTCCTTTTCATTAATCCATCCGGAACCCGACATTGTGACCAACGACCCATTCAGTATGTTATCTTCAATCCTCTGAGAGGCTGTTTTTGCTTTCATTTACCCGTATACACAATATAAACGAAAAGAAAGAGAAAAAAATAAGAATCGAGTTAAAAAAATGCTGAACATTTCGCTCCCCAATATTGTTACTCTGTTCGCCTGAAATGTAGGATTTCATTTTTACCGTTTTGATACACTTACACAATAATGGTACCGACATAACTTAATAAATAATTAATAAAATCATTCTGACAAATTGGACATAGCTTCTATACTATTTTAAGGGGGGAAAACAAATACAAACTCAACTCAAACAGTACAAATTTACAGAGCAAACTGATAAACAATAATCACGTTCCACACTGATTTCTTGCTTGTAACATCTGGAAGTAGTTGTAAAAGCTGCTGCTAGGTGGCAGCACCTACTTAATTACTTCCTGTTTGCTAGCTAAGAGTAAATATAAAAATTTGACCCTATTCGACTTCTGACCTGATTCTGGCAACTATTATTTCTCCTGTTCAAACAAAGAAAACGGAATTTCAAAGGTGTCACATACGACCATCTATTAGATTTGGTTGTCGCTTTAGCCTAATTAATTCCCTTATTCCCGTTATATAGAATGCAGTAAGCAATAAAAGTATTATGTCGGAAGTTCTTTTCGTTAATTCAAAGTAGATAGAAAGAGAGACATTTTTAGTATCCCTGCCACGTACAAAATTTGCAAATAGTCGGTATTGCATTCTGCCCAAAAATTCGATACTGGAAATAAATGTTTCTAAGATCCCCTGAATCCAAAAATAGCATTTTCATATTTGAAATACGGTTAAATACCAAACTTTGTATTTAAGTTTGATATTTTTCAAGGATGTGACACAAAGATTTTCAAGAAAATCCCCCCACCCCTAACTGCCCTTTACGTGGATAAATGTTCGATAACTATGTTTTAATTAAAAATGTTGAGTTTGATAAAAATACCACATATTAAAGTCATTTCCATCATAAATAAAATGTATATCTTGAATTTCCTGGGAATAGCTTCTAAAGCCCTGTTTAATTTGATTGCATTTTACATAACTAGTAAACCGTAAGAGACAGGCAAAATCTTCATACACAAACAATGTAGACCTCTTTAAAATACACACTTTTTGTAATACAATTTTTTTTCGTGGATTTTACCATTTTCCAGATATTCCATATTATTAGTTTCAATTGTAAAATACTTATACTATCTCAGTTTTTCTTTTATTCCACTCCTGGCCAAGCAAAGAAGTGATTTGCAATGACAGTCGCAACATGTAAGCTTTTAAAACATTTCACTATCATTTTAGCATAGTGCATTTATAATAAGAACATTTCTGCTAACGTTTATCTCGATTAACATTGTGTAGAAAGAAGAATAATATTTTGTAAGAAGTTCGTTTATAGAGCATCTAGAGAAGGTCATGTGAGTGTAACACATCAGATTTTTTCAAATGTATTTCTCGATTGAAGAAGAATGACTTTTAAAGATCACTTAATCAATAATGGATATAGAGATCCACAACATACATAGTAGATAGAGGTGTTGTGTTCCACCCAAAATTCATACTGAGCTTTTACCTGAAATACATGTTTTATGGCCCCCTGAATCCACACAAAAAATAGAAAAAACGTCTGTGTGTGTCTGTGCTCAGTATAGCTCGAAAACCAAAACACGTTAAATACCAAACTTGGTTTTTAAAAGATTAGTATGTTCTAAGGATGCTACACAAAGATTTTCAAGAAAACTTTCCCACCCTAACTACCCTTTACTTTAAAAAGGTTTTGAAAATTTTGTTTTTCTCAAAAATTGCTCAAATGATTTAGATTAAAATGCCATGTAGAAAAGCTATTCACATCACAAATAAAATGCATATCATAAATTTTCTGGGAATAGCGTCTGAAGATGTCTTCATTCTGGAATTAATTTTACACCGTTTAAGATAGACAAAAACTTATTACAGAAAAAACACCTAAATATATATCTCGTTAAATCACACAGTTTATCATATACATTTTCGTGGAGTTACCATTTTGAGATATTTCTTATTACTTTCAATTTTGAACCACCTACCTAACTTTTTTCAAACGGCAAGTCAACTTTCGTTTCAGTTCCCTTTTGTTTCACTGCTGGCCGTGCAACATGAACCGAACTTCAATTTTCCACATAGCGAGCAGCTTTTAAAATATTTGACTATCTCTTTAGTCGAGTATCCCCCTGATTTTTTCCCTTCTGCTTAGAAGGAAGCAAGTAGAATGTATAATTTCTATTAATGTCTATTTCGTATAGCATTATGTAAATTGAATAACTTTTTGTAGGAGTAGTTTGTTTGCAAAACAGAGAGAGAAAGTCGTATGAATGGAATACAAAGAGTTTAAAGAGTTTAAAGAAGGCATACAGTAATGCAGTGTTTTGGATAGGTATAAGAAAATCTATATTTTAGGTTCAAGAATTGTAAAAAGGATTTTTCAGGAAACGCTCATAATCCAGAATCATTTTTTGGATGAAAACCAACTTTTTCCGCAAGAAAGGAGAAGAAAAAACATGTTTTTTGTAAAACGTGTTATAGAAGTACAAAACAAAGAACAAACCGTTTTAATTTCATAAGTATTCTCTTTTTTCTTATTCTTCATACAATAGTGATTAATAAATTCAGCCTGTCTGCTTATTCTTTCGCGTTTTTTGCAGATGTAATTAGCATAATATGGGACGTTTACTTCTCAATGACGTAGCAATATCTGCGCTATTAGAGTGACATGATACATGAGGGATTGTAAATTACCACTAATAGTTGCATTAAATCATGGATAATTGTCTATCCAATTCAATTCTTTTAGGTATCTAGAATGCTGACTGAAGCTATTGTCTCTTTCTGTGCGTTTTGCTAGTCAAATAAGTTATTTTGGATGGAATATCTTCATTATCGCTTCTATTATTATTTTATGATCTACCAAAGTATTGCACAACTTCGTTTTAGCATCTTACTTACCGTAAAAGACCTTGAAAAAAGCAAGTCTTTGTTTGTTGTGTAACTCAACAGACTATTATGTGTAAAGTATGAAGGTTAGTGTGAGAACTATGCCAGTGTGAAATGTCCAAATGCTTCCGGAAACATCTCTAGAACTATAAAATTCCAACAAAATCATTTTTTTTTAAAATTCTCCATATTGTCCAGTCAATATTTTATCTCCTGCTCTAAAGTAATTTAAACTGCATCCATTAATACAGTAAGTAGCTAAGTATTGTATTCTATCCAAAAAATCTATGTCGACAGTAATGTAATTTGGAAATGAAAATGCAGACAGGCTGGCTAAAATGGTAGTGCATACCTAATTTATTGATCAAGAACGGATATTGGGTATTAGCAAATTAATGTTAAATTAATTAGAGAAGATTGAAAGACGGCATATAGAATCCAATTAAATTCAATTCAAGTTCCTTCACGCTATGTCAGCGTATATTGGGCCACCTTTTAGTGGTTTCTTGATCAGGATATTCCTAGTTCGCCATTAAGTTAATGTGTGACGAGGGATCAACTCATTGTCCATAGATACAGAATAGTGCAAAAATGTCTAGGAACAGAATACAGTTAGTGAATTATGCAGAAGCCATATCTTAGAAGGAGTACGGCAGTGCGTAAATTAAGTAGGAAGCCAATGAAACCCATGAGGTAGATGGAACTATCTCATCCACTTCCTTCTCTGTTCCAGGGTATTATTAGAGCTGTAAAATATTTAAATGTTGCGGATCAATTATTGATGAATCAGAGAGCTGTATAGCTGATGTATAGGTTAGTACAAGCACAAAAATCTGTAAGAATGTTAAATGGAATGCTGTGGTGTGACGTCTAAATTTTGGCAATGGAGATGGATGAAATAAGACGAAGGTTAAAAAGGAGGAGAAATGAAGAGGTGAGACAAATGATGGAATATGGAGGAGACAATAATGGAAAGGATGAGCTCTTCAGAAGTAGGAACAACTCGGAGGGGACCGATCCATAGATGAGTATCGATGTGTGGAGGAGAATGACAGAATTGATCGTGAAGAATGACAAACACACAAGGTAACTGCTGAAAATTGGAGAAACCCTCAAAAACAAACAAGACACAAAATGAAGAATGTGCGGTAAAATATAGAAACGGCTTCGCAAATTAATGCTCCACTGTGTAGTAGTAGAAGTGAATAGATGCAATAATTTAGAGCTGTTGATAAAGTGAGATAGACATAACAAAGAACGAATCTATAGAATGCTGATTTAGGGAGATGATAACTTAAAAATCTGATGTGTACCATTCACATGACTTTCTCCATATCCCTGCAACAAATTATTCTTAAAAAGCTTATACTTCCATTAACTTTATGCTAATCAGAAAAAATTAGCAGAAACAGTCTTATTACTCGCTTCCTTGTAAGTTGAAGAGAAATAAGGGACAACCATAGGTTAAAGTGATAGTCAAAAACTGGTTACTATGTCAATGAAGTTCCTTTGTTTATATGGATAGGTGTTGACAAGTTCCTGTATGAGAAAAGTATACGTTCTTCGTAGCAGAAACTAAAAATAAGGAATGTCTCAAAAACGACGAACTCCAAGAAAAAAAATGTATATAACATAAATTGTGTGTTTTAATGTGCTCTACATTTTTTGTGTGGTAAGTTTTTGTCCATCTCTTACGGTTTAGCAGTTATTCAAAATTTAGTAAAATTCATCCAGAATAAACAACTCTTCAGAGGCTATTCCCAGAAGATTCAAGATATACATTTTATTTGTCAGGTAAATATGTTTAATATCCAAAATTTTAATCAAAATTGTTAGAGCCATTTTTGAGAAAATCAAAATGTTCGAAAAAAGTTCCATATTGGGGGTGGGGGGATGTTTCTCAAAATCTTCGTGTCGCATCCCTGGAAGATACTAAACTTAAATACCAAATTTGGTATTTTACCGACTTTTCGTTTTTGAGTTGTCGTGTTCACGGACACACGGACACACGGACACACACACACACACACACACACACACACACACACACACACGGACCTTTTTGTGAAAATGCTTTTTTTGGATATTGGGGACCCTAAAACATATATTTCCGGTGAAATCTCAGTATCGAATTTTTGAGTGGAGTGCAATACTTTCTCTATACACTATGTACATAGTGCGTATGGAGAAAGTAAAAAGGAGGAAATTGTACAATAAACCAAACATATTCCTATGAAGGCAGGCAGGGGTATGTCTTCCTGCCCATTTGCCTGTAACACATCTAACTTGATGCTAATCTTATAGCCGCTGGACAAAAGAAAATTTTAAGAAAAAGTTCCACGTGTCCATGTATGTGAATATTTCGGTTGAATATCTTATTTGGCTTTGAGGAACCGATACGGAAGTTTTAAAGAAAATAACCTAAATTACCCATCGATATCATTTCAAAGATTTTGAACTCGAAATGCCTATCAAAATATTGATTAAAATATATTTTATTAAATATTTAATGTGTATCTTTAATTTTCTGGATATCACCTCTGACCTCCTCTTCTTACTGAGTGCATTTACATAACTGGTAAACCGTAAGAAGAAACATATTCAAATTTATTTTGTGAAGTTAAATATTTTCAAAATATTCCATATTATTTTCGACTTTTAAATGCTTACATATCTCAGCTGGAACTTAGCCATTAGTGTTCTTTAATGCTTATACAAAGTGCATGGGACTTCAAGACCATCACATAGCCACATTTTTTTCAATAACTCTGTACAAAAACAAACCTACTGTATCGTACAACGAAATTTGTAAATGTGAACTGACAGTTTACATAATTGATAAGATTTTATGAGAATGGATTGTAAAGAACACGGGTGAAAATAATATAAATGGAACACTTATAATCATGATATTTCTCACTACTTTTAGCACTATAGCTGATTGCTGGGAAAAGAAGTTTGGGAAGCAAACGTTCTAGGCATGAGTTTAGGGTATTTCTTTGGCATTTGTCAAATGTGTACACTGAGGAACACTGGAGAAAAACTCAGTCGTGGAGTACAATCCTGGATAGATTTGAGCCACAGATCTCTCATTCATGATTCTGTGACATAACGACCTCGACTATCCGTGTCACATATTTGACATAAATTGCGTGTTTTAGCATATCCATATATTTTATGTATTAAGATTTAATCTATATATTACGCTATGCCAGTTATATAAAATTCATCCTGAATAAAGGTACATTCCAGGAAAATTCGAGATACACTATTTGTGATGTATACATCTTTAATGTTAGGTATTTTAATCAAAACCATTAGACCTATTTTTGAGAAAATCTAAAATTCCGAAAAATCTTCCATATAAAGGGTAGTTTGGATTGGAAGTACCTGATTAATAATCTTCGAGTCAATAAATAATAATGATTTCCTCAAAATGGATATAACGATTTTAATTAAAATGCCTATGTTTAAGATATTTTCATGCTAAGTGAAATGTATATTTTGAATTTTCTGAGAAATGCCCCTTAAGACCTCTTCTTTCTGAATGTCCTTAGTATAACAGGTAAAACGTAAGAGACAGAAAAAACTTATTTAAGAATAAAGGTAAATCTCATTAAAATACACAGTTTATGTCAGATACTTTTTGTTTTTGGAATTAATCATTTCCAAGTATTCCTTAGTCAGTTTAAATTTTAAAATATTTATACTTTTCTCAGACGGGTTGTCGACAGTCGTTCCATATCCCTTTTGTTTTATTCCTGGCCATGCAAGAGAACCGAAATTAAATTTTATCATAGTGACAGCTTTTAAAATATTTGATTATCGGTTTAGCTTGTGTATTCCCTAATTTTCCTTCTTCTTATAACGAAGTTAGTAATAAGGCAATCTCTGCCATATTAATCGCGACTAGTATAGAGTTAATAAAAGAATAAAGTTGTGTAAGAGTGTTTGTGTAATAGTAGAAAAAGTCATATGGATAAAATATATGATATTTTTAGTTACGCTGTACACAGAAACGCATAAAAATGTAAACGCAGACCGTTTTCTAATTTTATTTTTCACTCAGTGGCTCTGGAAATTGTATTTCCGATGAAATCTCGGTATCGAAATTTTGGGTAACATAATTACCTTCTCTAACCAGAATGTATAGTGTACGTCATAGAGAATGTAGTAGTAGTAATAATAATAAAATAACGAAACAATAATTCTATTATATCCTTTTTACTTTCTCTAGCCCCGTATTTACAATGAACATAGGGATAGAGAAGTATTGTATTCCCCCAAATATTCGATACCGAGATTTCACCGGAAATACATATTTTAGGACCCCCCTGTATCCAAAAATGCATTTTCAGAAAAAGTTCCGTGTGTCTGTGAACACGATAACTCAAAAATGAAAAGTAGCTAAAATACCAAACTTGGTATTTAAGTTTAGTATCTTCCAGGGATGCGACACGAAAAGTTTGAGAAAAATCCTCCCACCCCAAACTACTCTTTACGTGGAACTTTTTTCGAAAATGTTGATTTTCTTAAAAATGGCTCTAACGATTTTGATTAAAATATCGCATGTTAAAGATATCTACCTGACAAATAAAATGTATATCTTGAATTTCCTGGGAATAGCTTCTAAAGACCTGTTTATTCTGGATGAATTTTGCTTAATTTGGCATAACTAGTAAAACGTAAGAGATAGACATAAAATGCCTACAAAAAAGGTATGCTTTGTTAAAATACACAACTTACGTCATATACATTTTTTTCGTGGAGCTTACCATTTTCGAGGTATTCGGTTGTGAAGTACTTATACTTTTCTTAGACGGCAGTGTCCGTTTTTCTTTTGTTCTACTCCTGGCCAAGAAAAGAAGCGATTTGTAATGGCAATCGCCTAACGACAGCTTTTAAAACATTTGAATATCGGTTTAGCCTAGTGTTTTCCCTTATTTTCTTCCTACTTATAAGGAACTAAGTAATAAGAACATTGTACTAATGAGTACCTCGATTAGAAAGGTGCACACAGAAGAATAATGCTATGTAAGAAGTTTGTAGAACAGCTAGAGAAAGTCATGTGAGTGTAACACATCCGATTTTTCATCCTAGTGAATAGCCTGTTTCACTTCTGTAGGTTCTCACAACCTTTAATTTGGAAACTAGAGGTGAATCCAAGCAGGTCTGTCAAAAATATAGAGAAACATTGAATTATGAACGAAACGTAAATTTAAACTATAAAAATCAAGTTTTTATTACAAATGCGTGTGTCACCATCCATAACGAGCCAGTGAATCATCCATTATTTTCGATATCAGTCAATTAGGTGTAAAGTCCTTTGACTGTTATCAAGTGCCTATATAGCATGATTTACGTATATATTATTAGCTTTATACACATCACAAAACTTCATAGATAATAAATGATTCATCCTCGTTTGTGAAATCTAAGGATAACCTTCACATAACAAAGTATTTGTTACACCGTCATGAGACTTTGCCAGCATTTTAATTTAATAAACATATACAGAAATTACATAAAACTTATCTGATTAATTAGCTATATTGACATGACTTTCTCTACTTATACAATAAATATTTTTGAAAAAAACTGTTCTTCTATTTACATCTATTTCACGTTATGGACATAAACAGTTTTTACTTTCTCTACATAGTACTTATATGGTACGTAGGAAGATAAGGTATAGCACTCCACCCAAAAATTCTATACCAAGATTTCACCGGAAATATACGTTTAGGAGTCCCCGGGATAAAAAAAAAAAAAAAAAAAAAAAAAAAAAAAACATATTGAGAAAAAGGTCCACGTGTGTGTGCGTGTGTCTGTGAACACGATAACTCAAAAACAAAAAGTCGGTAAAATACCAAATTTAGCATTTAAGTTTACTATCTTCCAAAGATACTATACGAAGATTTTGAGAAAAATTCTCCAATATACTCTTTACATGGAAAATATTCGAAAAGTTTTACTTTTTCTGAAATTGGTCTAGCAATTTTGATTAAAATACCGTATATTAAAGATATTTACATGACAAATAAAATGTATATCTTGAAATTTCTGGGGATAGACCGTGAAGACCTCTTTATTATGGAAGATTTTTTTGAATTTTAATAACCAGTAAACCGTAAGAGACAGCCAAAAAATTACTACAAAAGAAATACTGATCTTGTTAAAAACAATTTATGTCATATACATTTCTTTTCCTGAAGTTAATCATTATTGTGATATTCCTTCTTATTATTTACAGTTTTAAAATAGTTAAAACTTTTCTCAACTTTTGTCAACTCTTGGTCATGCAAAGAAACGGATTTCAATCACATAGCAACAGGTTTTAAAATATTTGACTATCGATTTAGGCTAGTGTATTCCCTTATTTCCCTTCTACTTACAAGAAGGCAAGTAATAAGACTCTTTTTGATAATCAATTTGCATGAAATGGAATAGTAGCTTTTCAATAATAATTTGTTACAGTGATGTGGAGAAACTAATGTGAATGGAGCACACCAGATTTTTAGAAATGTTTTTATTACACATTTCTTTGTTCCCACAATGGAAATAAGGGGATGCAGTAAGCTTAATTAAGGGCCAGATTTTTAAGAGTTGGTTGCTCAGAGATGGCGTTGAAATTCTGTTTCCTTTGGTTGTCCAGGAGGAATAAAAACAAAACGCCTTCCCGTTTGTAAATATTGAAAAATTGAAAGCAATAATAAGTGTATTTGATATAAATTGTCTGTTTTAACGAAATCTACCTTCTTTGAGTAATACGTTTTTGTCGTCCGTCTCGTAAGCACAGTGGTAGCGCTTCTGCATCTCGCAGAAAGGACGTGTATTTGCATCTCGGTACCAGGATAGAATTTTCTCCATCGCTGGGAGGACTGGATATGTGATCTCTCTTTACATCTCGCGGAAGGTAAAGGCAGCAACACCGCGGTGTCATCCTTGCTCAAATTTAGGTCGCGTTGTAGTCTCGCCAACGACTCGGTCCCGTCAAACATTGAGTTGATTACTCGTTACCTTCAAATGTATGTCTTTCTTACGGTTTACCAGTTACGTAAAAGTTATGAATAGAGGGAGCTTCAGAGGTAATTCCCAGAAAATTCAAATTACTCTCTTTATTTGTCAATATAATATCTTAAAATGGAAATGGAGCTTTAGTTATGAATGCTCTTTAACTAATGTGGTTCTCAGCGTCCCATTCTATTTTGGGCGTGAAATACCGCTTAATTTTGCTCTTTATCAGGCTTGAGGTTCTTTTACATGTAAATCTACGACCCGGGACCAACGATTTTACTTCTCTTCCGAAGGAGCCTTTTCCAATGGCCGCGCTTGCTAAACTTCTCGCTTTGGTGTTTCTTGGCGCAGGGCATCGTGAGTTCGAGTCACGCCTTGTGCATGGGTGTTTATATGATTGTGAAATGTGTATCTGTGTGTGTATGTATTGGAACAGCAAAACGGTAATCAAGCAGAAAACGTAAATTTTAGCAAAATGCAAAAAGAGGAAATAGCGGTACACAACGCCGGAGTCCTGAGCATAATCCGGAACTGTATTAAAAAAAAAAAAAAGTAAGGCCATGCTAAGGATTCTATAGCCGAAAAAATACATGGCCCTCCGCCGGGGTTGAACTCGTGATCGTGGGTTTATGAAATTAACATGGTAGCCATTACACCCTGGAGGGCGACTCACAATTTCTTAAAACCGCCGTTGTTGTTGAATGGATCAGCGTTTTGGCTTCTCACCCAGAGAATTCCCTGCTGGGGCGGGGAATTTTTCTTTGACTAGAATAGAATCTGGAAGTATACATGTGAGAGTGAATATCTGGTGTTTAACAATAATATAATACTGAAAAAAATCTGATGTGATACACTCGCTTAATTTTCTCCAGCTGCTGTACAAATAGTCTTCTTACAAAAGAGGTTTCTTCTTTCTACACCATGCTAATCGAGATAAGCATTAGCAGAATGTTATTATTTAGTTCTTTATAACTTATAAATAGAAGGGAACTAAAGGAATGCGTTATGCTAAAGTGATAGTCAAATAAGAGCTGAAGCTTTCCTGGCGACGTATTAATTCAAATTGATAGTCAAATGTTTTAATAGCTATCGTTGTGCATTGTGATTGCAAATCGCTTCTTTGCTTGGCGAAGAATAGAACAAAAGAAAAGCGGACACTTCCTATATAAGTACTTAACAATTGAAACCAATAACAAGGAATATCTCGAAAACGGTAGGTAAACTCTACGAAAAATGTTTTACTTAAATTATGTATTTTAACAAGATCTACATTTTTGTGTAGTAAGTTTTTGTCTATCTCTTACGGTTTACTAGTTATGCAAAATTCACCCAAAATAAACAGGTCTTTAGAAGCTATTCCCAGAAAATTCAATAAATGCAATTTTATTTTAATGGAAATGGCTTTAATATGTAATGTTTTAATCAAATCATTAGAACATTTTTAAGAAAAACAAAATTTTCGAATTTTGTTAATCTAAAGGGTAGTTAGGGAAGAGGGACTTTTTGAAAATTTTCGTATCGCATCCTTGGAAGATATCATACTTAAATACCAAATTTGGTATTTAACCGTCTTTCTTTTTTGAGCTGTGCTGTTTACAGAAACACACAGGACCTTTTTTGAAAAAAATCTTTTTTTGGATTCGGGAGGTTCTAAAAATGTATTTCCAGTGAAATCTCGGTATCGATTTTTTGGATACGTTGGTATATTGTACATACCAGGCTAGAGAAAGTAAAAGCTAACGTTAATAAACCCTAAAGTTCAGCGAGAAAGCATTTGCTTCTAAAGCAAAGCCTGGATATACGCATAGAAGTTAAAGGGAGCTGTATGAAAATATAGAAAAAAGTCTGTTCCCTTCACACGAATTTCTCTACATCTTTATAACAAATTGTTGTTAAAAAGCTTATTCTCTTATCTACTTCATGCTAATCGACTAGTAGACGTGGTTTTATTGCTTGTTTTATTACTTTCTTCATTGTAAGTAGAAGGGAAACAGGGCAGTATTCTCTGCTAAAACGATAATCAAGTCTTTTAAAGCTGGTTGCTACGGGATTGAAATCTGTTTCTTTGCATGACCAGAAGTTAAATTCCGGTATGAGAAAACCTTTATATATTTTAAAACCGAAACCAATAACAAGGAATATCACAAAAAGGGTCAACTCCACGAAAAAAGGATGTACGTCATAAATTGTGTGCTTTGACGAGATCTACATTTTTTGTATCTCTTACGGTTATGCAAAATTTTACGAATTTCTACCGGAATAAAGAAGTCTTTAGAGGCTATTCCCTGAAAATTCAAGACACAGTTTATATGCTATGTAAATGCTCGTATCTTTAATATACAGTAATCAACATCGTTAAATCTATTATTGAGAAAAACAAAATTTTCGACATTTTTTCCCTGTGAAGGGTAGTTTGGATTAGTGCTGCATTCTTGGATTACTCTAAACTTAAATTTCATTACCGACTTTTATTTTTTGAGTTAGGTATCGTGCTCCTAGGCACACTTATAGTTAACAAAAATGGACACAGGGGACCTTAAAACGTGTATTTCCGTAGACATCTCGGTATCCCACATCTCGGCAATACCTTCCGTATACACTATGTACAAAGCACCTGCAGAGAAAGAAAAATGCTTTTTTGTATACCGGGAATCCTAAAGCGGAATGTAAAGTGAAATTTCTGTATCGAATATTGAGCGGTGTGCAGGACCTTCTCTACCTAGTTTCCATATGCTAAGTAGAGAAAGTAAACAGTATAAAGAGCTGGTATTTTGATAAATATGTTTAACTATTTTTCAGGTAGTTTCGTGTTGGAGTATTATGTTTAAAATCTTCGTGACGCATCTCGACAGGTATCTCGGTTTGGAGATTTTCAAGTGTGCTAGGTGAATGATGGGAAGATTTATTCATTCCGCCGAACCTCCTGCTCTTCATTTCATATTCATTTCATCCAAACGGTCTCTTTTAGCGTAGAAAGTGTCGGCGAGGTCTGCGGAGGTGCGCCCTTCCGTGGTGGTGAACTTGCTTTGTGAATAAGAGTTCTCGGTGACGGTATGGCGTTGGAGTCGTCTGTGAAAGCCCGGGGGGGGGGGTTCGGCCTTCTGGGACATGGGCTCCTAACGTTCTCGCGGTGAGAAGAAGAATCGCTTGATTGTGTCAAGAACCCTCCACGGTGGCTCTTTCCCCACGATACGGTTTGGGCTGCCCGTCGATAATATTCTCATTTCATCCTATACTCCAGGGGTCTGAAGCACAATAAGTCTATGACGGCTGCAGTGTGTAACCCCATCCGGTATGACACAAATACACACAATTCGGTTTTGATTAATTTACCTATTAATTGATTAAACTGTGAAGTCCAGGACTTAAGTATTTTCGTCATTGTAAGTCGCCTCTGGGGAATTGCGTCTAAAAAATCCAATGTGTCTTTCTCTAGCTATTCCACAAACAACTTTTCTTACAAACGATTATTCTTTTATCTACATCATAATCAAGTTAATATTACCAGAACTAGTCTTATTACTTACTGCTTTTTAGATGAAAGAAAAGAAGGGGATTCATGTGCTAAAACGATAGTCAGATCTTTTAAAAGCCGGCCGCTCTGTGAAGCAATTGAAATTCGGTTCTATTTGCTTCCGAAGAGTAAACAAAATAGAATAGAAACATGTCTCTCGTTTGAGAAAAGTTTAAGTACCTTAACACTGAAACCAATAACACGGAATATCTCGAAAACGATTATCTCTACAAAAATGTATATGACATAAATTATGTGATTTAATGAGATTTACATTATTTTTTTTTGTAGTAAGCTTTATCTATCTCTTACGGTTTACCACTTATACTAAAGGTACACAAAAGTCATCCAGAAAGAAGAGGTCTTCAGATGCTTTTCCTAGAAAATTCAAGAAATATATTTCGTTTGTCGTGGAAATATATTAAACATGCGATCTTTTTTATAAAATCATTAGAGCTAGTTTTGATAAAAGTAACATTTTCTAACAAGGTAAAGGGTAGTTGGAGATGGGGGATTTTGCTGAAAGTATTTGTATCGCATCCGTGTAACATAAGTAGCTTAAATGCGAAGTTCGGTATTTTTTTCCATTTTTAGCTATGCTGCCAAAAAATAGACATACACATGGACATGTTTCTAATTTTTTCAATGGATCTCAAAACATTTATTTCCGTTGAAATATGATATCCAATCTTTGGGTGGAATATAATACCTTTTCTATCCACTATGTACATTGTACATACGGGCCAGAGAAAGTAACAAATTTCATCTCCTGTGGATTATCGTGAAACAGTGAGTCAGTCGAGGAATTTAGTGCCGTGCCGGCAAGTTGCCATGGGAGCTCAGTGGTAAGAGCAAGCGGTTAGAGACACTGAGAACCACGATTCAAATCCCGGCTATGGTAATGAACTTTTCAGTCTGACTATCATACACCCCTAATTTTAAGCGCTAAATTATATTAAACCCTCTAAAGAAAAGTCTCTTGGTTATCAACTAATTAATGATTTTAAGAGGCGTGGCTATTACGAGTATTCCCTGAACATGTTGAGTTTAACGTCACTACACTAAATTATAAAACTACTGTAAGTTTCAAAGCCAAAGTATGTGGTAAAGGTGCATTTACATATATAGGTATATAATAAACGCCACCCTTTTTGAAGTCTTCCTTGATTCATTGTCGTTATCCCGGTCCTAGCCGCTTTGATCCTCCGGATCTCAAAGACTCCGGTCATCCTCTAGTGGCTAGCATATGGTACCTCGCCAGCTGTACTTCGACTCTACCCGTTGTTTCCTTTTATTCTTGCTTGTCATTTTGGGCTCTTTGAATTTCCTCAGTCTTCTTATGTTATGGTGTTATTCTTTAGCTTGCAGTTTATGGCTATCGTTGTGCGGCTCTCCAGAGGAAGCAGTAAATTTACGTATTATAATAAAACCGCTTTCTGAAGTTATAGCAGCAGCAGGAGATGAGAATGTGCCATGAATATTTACTGACGCATAACATTAACGTGCTTGCCGATGGTCTAGGTTTCTGATAGAAATAAATCTTCTGCCTAACTATGGGAAACTTGTACCTTAATAGCACTGGCTTTATAATCCCTGGTAGCTATAACATAACGGTTTTTAAGGCCAGTGGTTACACGACGAGTTCGATTCCAGGCATTAGGGACTTGTGGAGGACAAAATGGGGCAGGGGCGGGTTTTCTCCGGGTTCTGCAATTTCCCCCGCCACAAGTGTTCCACATATAATCATTGTCATCGTCCGTGGTGTCGTCAATAGTAAAAGCGATATGTTACACTCACATGACTTTATTTAGCGGCTCTAAAACAGACTTCTTACAAAAGAATATTCTTCCTTCTACACAATGCTAATCGAGATAAACATTAGCAATATGTTCTTATTACTTAGTTCCTTATAAGAACAAAGGAACTAAAGGAATGCGCTATGTTAAAACGATAGTCAAATGCTTTAAAAGCAGTCGTACTACGATTGTCATTGCAAATCGCTTCCTTGCTTGGCCAGGAGTAGAATAAAAGAAAAACGGACACTGCCTGTCTGAGAAAAGTATAAGTACTTTACTCTTGAAACCAATAATGAGGAATATCACAAAAACGGTTACGTCCGCAACAAAAACGTAAAGAACATAAATTGTTTGTTTTGACGAGATCTACATTTTGGTTCAGTAAGTTTTTATCTATCTCTTATGGTTTAGCAGTTGAGCAAAAGTCCGCAAAATTCATCCAGAATAAAGAGGTCTTCAGAGGCTATCCTCAGAAAATTCAGGATAATTTTATTTGGGATGTAAATACCTTTAATATACGGGATTTTAATCAAAATCGTTAGAACCACTTTTGAGAAAATCGAAATTTTCGAAAATTTGTCCATGTAAAGGGTTGTTTGTGTATGTTTTTCTTGAAAATCTTCGTGACTAATCCTTGGAAGGTACCAAATTTAATATCAAGTACGGTATTTAACGGTCTTTTCGTTTTTGAGCTATTCTGTCCACAGACACACACTAACCTTTTTCTAAAAATGCTTTTTTCGGACTCAGGGGACGCCAGAACATATATTTTCGGTGAAATCACGACATCAAATTTTTGGGTGGAATACATTATCTTATCTATCCACTATTAACATTAAACATGCGTGCTAGAGAAAATAAAAATTAACAATTTGATGTGTTCTATTAACATAAATCTCTCTACCTATTCTTAAAGATATATTCTTCCATCTACTTCATACTAATAAACATAAACATTAGCAGAAGTGGTAAATAGAAGGAAACTAAGGGAATATAATAGGCTAAAACAATAGTCAAACATTTTTAAAGTTGGTTGATGTGGATGAAATTTGGTTCTCTTTACAAAAAAAACGAATGAATTTTTTTTCGTTTGAGAAATGTAAGCCATAACAAGGAATATCTCAGAAATGGTTAACTCCACAAAGAAGGTAGATATATGACATTAATTGAGATGTCTATTTTTACTTTCTCTATACTTACCATGTACATAGTGTATAGAGAAGGTATTGCACTCCACCAAAAAGTTCGATACCAAGATTTCACCGGAAATTTATGTTTCAGGGCCCCTTGTGTCCAAAAACAAGCATTTTCAGAAAAAGGTGTATGTGTATTTGTCCGTGTGACAGTAAGTGTGTCCGTGTGTCTGTAGGTCTGTGAACACGATAACTCAAAAACGGAAAGACGGTAAAATACCAAAGTTGGTATTTAAGTTTAGTATTTTCCAGGGATGCAACACGAAGATTTTGAGAAAAAATCCCCCTCCTCAAACTACCCTTTACATGGAACTGTTTTCGAAAATTTTGATTTTCTTTTAGATAGCTCTTAGCGATTTTGATTAAAATATCATATATTAAAGATATTTACCTGGCAAATAAAATGTATATCTTGAAATTTCTGGGACTCTGAAGACTATTTGGTATTTAACCGACTTTTCGTTTATGAGCTATGCTGTCGATGGACACACAGACACACACACTCACACACATACACACACAGACCTTTTCCTAAAAATCCTTTTTTCGGACTCCGGTCACCTAAAAACATTTATTTTACGTGAAATATCAAAGTCTAATTTTTGGGTGGAATACAATACCTTCTCTATCGTCTATGTACATTGTACATACGGGCTAGAGAAATTAAAAATGTATTTTTAATTTAGCGCTAAAAACATGTAAGCCTCGAAAATATGAAAAATTCTAAATAAATTCAGGAAAGAATTAAGTCTGTACTTTATTTCAAAATATGCCAACTGCATCAATCCGTCGATTATGAAACACTCTTTGCTGCTTGAAACATGTACAAAAACGATATGTACCGACCCCGTAGCCGTGATCGGTGGTGTGGCCGTACCGTGGCCGAGTGAATAGACCACCTGCCTCTCACCCAGGCGGCCCGGGTTCGCATGTGGGATTTGTGGTGGACAAAGCAGTTTCCCCCACCAGCGCATTCCACCGGTGCTCCACCTTCGTCATCGCCGCTGTCTCATAGTAGTAAAAGCGGGCGTTAAACACGATCCAAACAAAGTGATCGTTGGCGCGTTTAGCGTTGACGTTCTGCCGTTCGAATCCCGCTATGGCCTTGGATATTTCTGTCTTTGTGTTCTAAGTCACTCTTCCACCCCTGATGGCCAATTAGGTTACGCCTGAAGGTCAAATATATGAACAGAGGCAAACAACAAAGAAGCCAGCTCGTATAAAATAACACCATAACTCAGAATACATTAGGTTTATAATCAATGCTTATTGGAACTGTTTTTCCTCTTCTGTTACATAAAACCTTCCTGTAAATATTGGGCTGTTTTACTTTCTCTACACATACTATGTACATAGTCTATAAAGAAGGTATTGCATTCCACCCAAAAATTCTATATCGAGATTTCACTGGAAATACATGCCTTGGGTCCCCCTGAATTCAAAAAAAGCATTTTTAGAAAAAAATCAGTGTGTGTGCGTGTGTGAATCTGTGTTTGTGGACAGTATAGCTCAAAAGCGAAAAGACCGTTGAATATCAAACTTGGTATTTAAGTTTGGCATCTTCCAAGTATGCGACGCGAAGATTTTCAAGAAATTCGCTCCACCCCCAACTACTCTTTACATGGAACTTTTTTTCAAAATTGTTGATTTTCTTAAAATGGCTCTAACAGTTTTGATTAAAATATAGTATATGAAAGATATTTACCTGACAAATAAAATGTACATCTTGAATTTTCTGGGAGTAGCCTCTGAAGACTACATTATTCTGGATGATTTTTACGGAATTTTGCATAACTGCTAAACCATAAAAGATGCACAAAAACTTATCAAAAAAAAATGTAGAGAATGTTAAGCACACACAATTTATGTTATATACATTTTTTCTTGGAGTTGATCGTTTTTTAGGTATTCTTTGTTTTTGGTTTCAGCTTTGAAAAACTTATACTTTTCTCATACAGGAATTTGTTAACTGTTGATACAAGCAAACGAACTTCAGTCACACAGCAACCAGTTTTTGGCTATCACTTTAACCTATGGTACTCCCTTATTTCGCTTCTGCTTACAAGAAGGCAAGTAATAAGACTATTTCTGCTAATTTTTCTCGATTAGCATGAAGTAAATAGAAGTATAAGCTTTTTAACAATAATTTGTTGTAGAGATGTTAAGAAAGTCATGTGAATAGAACACAACAGATTTTTTGTTTTTGGGCGCACTCAATGTGTTAATAAAGTATACTGAAATGTTTTCATAGAATAAGGAAGTATCTTAAACAAGTAATTTGAGATACAGATCCATTGTCTGTCTCTTCAAACGTTGAAGTTACGTGTATTCGTTTCTGAAATGCGAGTACGCCACTGCCTAATGATACCATTCAGCAGCATAACATACAACACACGCGTGCCATGGTTATGATATGGGCTTTCGAAGAAGTTTTTACTTTCTCTGCTTATCATAATGTAGGATATAGCTAGAGATGTTATTGCAACCAAATCTACCCAAAAATTCAATATCAGGATTTCACCTCAAATACACGTTTTAAGGTTCTCTGTGTTAAAACGGTCCGTATGAGTGTCCGTGTGTCCTGAACACGATAATTAAAAAAATAGTTGGTAAAATAGCAAACTTGGTGTTTTAGTTTAACATCTTCCAAGGATGTGACGCAAAGATTTTGAGAAAAATGCCTTAATCCGAAACTACACCTTACATGGAAAAATTTTGGTTTTCTCATAAAATGCCCTAACGATTTTGAATAAAATGCCGTACATTAAAGATATTTACATGTTTATTATGGATGAATTTTGCTGAATTTTGCATTACTTGTAAACCGTAAGCGACAGACAAAAAGTTCTATACAGAAAATGTAGATATTATTAAAACACACAATTTATAACATATATATATATATATATATATATATATATATATATATTTTTCTGGCGTTGACTATTACCGAAATATTCTTTGTTATTGACTTCAGTTTGAAAATACTTTCTGTACGGGAGTTAGCCAATTTCAAACATGCAAAGAGGATGATTTTCAATCACATAATAACCAGATTTTTAAAAATTTGAGTTTAGTTTTAGCCTAGTATATTCTTTTATTTCCTTTATTCTTATGAGGAACTTTGTAATAAGCCCATTTCTGCCAAAGTTAATCTCAATGAGCATGAAGTAGATAGAATAAGATGATTTTTAAAAATAAATTGTTACAGACACGTAGAGAGGGTCAGGTGAATGGACCATATCTGATGTTTCAAAAATGTTTATAGCATCTATTACTGTTAAGTTATGCGAAATTTATTCAGAATGTTCACTTGTCATGAAATATCCTAAACATATACTATGGTATTTTATTCAAAATCGCTAAAGCCGTTTTAGAACAAATCAAAATACTAGGGGCATTCAATAAGTCCTTAGAATATCTAAAGAGGTACACTCGCAGCATCGAAAAAATGTTTGATTTAGTAACCGTCATCTTTTATTAGACGGCAGTTAAAGTTTCAGATATCCATCATGTGGTTTCGTTGCCATTGGCGATTGATTCAGCAATCCCTTGCTTCTTTAGGAAGGTGAAAAAAAAAATCTGATGTGTACCATTCACATGATTTTCTCCATATCCCTGCAACAAATAATTCTTAAGAAGCTTATACTTCTATTTACTTTATGCTAATCAGAAAAAATTAGCGTAAGTAGGAGCGAAATAAAGGACAACCGTAGGTTATAGTGATAGTCAAAAGCTGGTTGCTATGTCAATGAAGTTCGTTTGTTTATATGGATAGGAGTTGACAAGCTCCTGTATGAGAAAAGTATACGTTTTTCATGACAGAAACCAAAAATAAGGAATGTCTCAAAAACGACGAACTCCACGAAAAAAAATTGTATAACATAAATTGTGTGTGTTTGAATGTGCTCTACATTTTTGTGTAGCAAGGTTTTGTCCATCTCTTACGGTTTAGCAGTTATTCAAAATTTAGTAAAATTCATCAAGAATAAACTACTCTTCAGAGGCTATTCCCAGAAAATTCAAGATAAACATTTTATTTGTCAGCTAAATATGTTTAATATTCGACATTTTAATCAAAATCGTTAGAGCCATTTTTGAGAAAATCAAAATTTTCGAAAAAAGTTCCATGTAAAGGGTAGTTGTGGGTGGGGTGATTTTTCTCAAAATCTTCGTGTCGCATCCCTGGAAGATACTAAACTTAAGTACCAAGTTTGGTATTTTACCGACTTTTCGTTTTTGAGTTATCGTGTTCACAGACACACACACACACACACACACACACACACACTCACACACACACACGGACCTTTTTGTGAAAATGCTTTTTTATGGATATTGGGGACCCTAAAACATATATTTCCGGTGAAATCTCGGTATCGAATTTTTGGGTGGAGTGCAATACTTTCTCTATACACTATGTACATAGTGCGTATGGAGAAAGTAAAAACTAGTTTCGTGAGGTGATTAAATACTTATATTTAAAAGGCTTAACACAGAAAAAGAATAATGATCATAGATCATTTAAACATGGCCATACATCCACAAATGCTGAAAATCGTTTCGGACGTCCAGTTGAAGTGACTTCCTCCAAAATGATTGACAAAATCAAGGATATGGTTTTGAGTGATTGACGAATCAAATTTCGCGAAATAATGGAGTTAATGGAGTCCATAGACAATTCAGTGTTCTCATTTTTCAACAAAAATTAAGTCTGACAAAGATCTCGGCAAGAAGGGTGCTACGTTTGATCTGTTTCTGCGTCGATACATGACTGTGGATGAAACAGATATACTACACTCCAGAGACAAAAGTACAGTCGAAACAGTGGATTTTATAGGCAAACGGCTCCGAAGACGGCAAAGGTGGTTAAAGCTGCAGACAAGGTGAGGGCCACTGTGTTTTGGGATGCACCCGGAATCATATACGTTGATTACTTGCAGAAAGGAATAACGATAAATGGAGAGTATTGTGCATTGTTATTGCACTGGTTAAACGGAGAAATCATGAAAAAACGCCCCTATCTGGCAAAGAAAAGGATTTTCTTCCATCAAGACAAGCCAAAGGTGCACACCTATGCAGTTTCGATGGCAAAAATTGTAGAATTACGTTTTGAATTATTACAACATCCACCATTTTCACCAAATTTGGCCCCTAGTGACTTCGTCCTTATTTCCAAACTTGAAAAAGTGGATTGGGAAAACGATTCACGTATAACAAATAGGTCATCTCCCAAACAGATAACTTTTTGAGGACTTTCCGAAATCCCACTTTTTGGAAGAGTTAAAAGAGAAACGTTAGGAAAAATGTATCTAGGTGAAAGGAGGTATGTTGACAATAAAAAAACCACTAAAAATAATTTGTTTTTCCATCTTTTTCTAAGGACTTATTGAACACCCCTCGTATTTGCAAAATGTTCAAGTTTGTATTGGCGGGATTTTCTTGAAAATCTCCTTGTCCCCATTCTTGGAAGAACTTAAATGTCAGACACAGAAACATGGTCATACATGGATGTTTCAGATGACATTCATTTTGGGCGAAATCGCAATATCAACTTTTAGGGGAGAATATAATTTTATTATTCCCCTTTTGTAACAGTGGTTTAGAGAAAAAGATCATATTAGTGTTTTAGGTTCAATCCTTTTGAATTTCAACTGAAAATTTAAAGAAGGCTGGTTTCATATTACAACATATTTAAAATTTTAAGCCGCAAAAGAGTAGATAAGGTAAACCTAAGTTGAGTAAAAGACATTTAAAATCGATATATATCGCCAGGACTTCGTGCTCTTGGCATTCAAATGATGACGTGTTGAAGCAAAAGCAAGAGACTTAAACCATTATTTTTAGACCTGCATTAATATGAGCCTATTTTCATTTTTACAGTAGGAGGTTTAAAAGGAGTAATTTTAACTAATTCATCTGTTGATATTATTCTGCGTGATATCTATTATGTTGCAGACCATTTTCACTATGCAATTTCATAGGAGCCGTATTTGCCATTATAGCCGGAGTTTTAGTACATAATTGTATATATACAGTGTGTTAATGAACTGCATCGAAATAATTTGCGAGAATGTTCACGTGACTGATATAAGTAATTTGAGATCGGCAATGTATGGTCCCCGAATAAACATAACACAGCTATATAGTGTTAAACGTGTGGGCATCAGGTGCTGATAAGTTGGTGTTAAAACAAAGCAGGTTAAAAAAAATCGTCTTTAAAACTGCTGCCTAAGAATAGAAATATCGATTTTCAGCAGCTCGTTACTAGCGTTCTCAAGATTTAATATCGCAAATATCGAACTAGTTACTTGACATTGCGACACTGAGCATTCATGAACCACGTTCTTGAGTTATGTAGTCTACTCTGGAGGCGTTTTTTCAACTGCTCTGGTGGCTTAGTGCGTAAATGTGTTTATTATTATTTTTTTCATTCCAGACAAAGTGCCTTCAGCCGTTAATTCGAAATTTCAATAAACAGGCCATAAGTCTTTCAATCTCAAATTACTTATTTAAGTAATCTACATATTCTGTGAAAATATTTCGGTATAGTCAATTAACATTCTGTATATATAAAGATTCAAGGTTATTTTTTCGTAGTCGGCTTACCCTCTCCGAATACAGAACTGACATCCCCTAAGTCTTACAAGCAGGTGCCATAGAACCACAGAATGAAGAACCTGAAAGGAGTGCTCGGCCCGTAGCCAGGCATGAGCGTGAGGAAGTGGATGATAATGAAAGGCAAGCGAAAGGGATGATAGGAAATGTGAGAATGGAGCAACATATGGCGGAAGAATCCTGAGGACCCAAAGAGAGCACGCCCAGACACAGTTTCCACAAATCCCACATGCGGGCGCTTGGGATCGAGAGGCCCAGGTGTTTTTGAACAAAAAATAAATGTTATAATTTTTTGAACATTGTGATCAACTTTCAGCTATGGATATCCTTAAGTGTTATTGCCCACAGAACAGAACATTTTTTGGAGGGGACTCGGCACCGAACCTGAAATTTTTGTACCTAGGAGAGAGAAATGAGGTGATAGGATACACCGGTTGGCCGGAAGCAGGAGTGACGGCATAGGGTCTCTATAGTTTCCAGATTGAAACAACCCGACGGTCGGACAGTACAGAGCCCTCCCGCCTCACATTGGGTGCAACGCCAACGCCATCGTCAGGAGTGGCATTCTGGCAACCAGCCTAAATCATGGGACGGAGATGTTTTCTTCTTCGTCTTCTTCTTCATTTACAAAACAGATCCCCGTCATTTCTCCGGGCACACTTCAGCCTGGGGCTTATCGTGCTATCTGTATCGTTTAGAGCTAACCCATTACACCAGCATCCCTTAAAAAGGAGTACAGCCTTGCCATGGTATGGATGATGCTTCTTCTGATTCTATAAACATTTTCCTAAAAGCTTTGTATCTCTTGTGAGCCAAAACTTCGCAGGAGCATAAAATGTGCTGGGCTGTTTCAGTCTGATTCCTGCATAATCTGCAGTTTAAGTTGCCCTAAAGCACTCCAATTGTGTTGAGATGTTTTTTCACAGGGCCATGCCCTGTTCTCAGCTGAGGTCTGCTACATTTTAGCAGGCTCTCAGCTCTTTCCTTACATGGTCCTTTGATAAATAGTTTCCATGTCTGTTTCCTGGGGATGATGTTCTTTTTTGGACCAGTTATTGATAGCTTCTCTAATTAAACATCGAAATCTTCCTAGGCCGTCTCTGGTCCAATAAATTGTACTCCTTGTCTTACAAGTTCCTCAACTCTTTCATTGCCCTCTATGCCCTAATGGCCCGGCACCCTGTTCTGCCAGGCCATGGAGCATATTTAGGCAATTTTGAACCACTCCTGATGTAACATTATGAATACTAAAAGCATATTTTTTTCGCTGCCACGCGGATTGAGCATCATCGCCAACACTGAAAGTAGCCAACAAGTTGAAGAATGAATTAAATGGCAATGTAAACTACATGGACGATTTTGGAGGATGAAGAAAACTACCCAGCATTCACTCGCGACCCAGAAAACCCCCGAAAACAACTATGGGTCAGGTAGGCTGGCCAAATGAAGAAGCCTCATCTAACGTTTGCCACTGTTAGAGGCTGACCAACGCGGGTGTTGCCCTTCAGTTTAATCCATTACAACACGTTAGAGACCCATCCCAGCCGGCCCAGCAGATGAGCAGACTATTTTGCATCCGAAGGTCAGGGCCCAATAGCTCGGTCCGATAACAAAGCAATTCATTGCCCTCCGCCGAAAATGCATGTATGCGGTGTTGCGCGGAGTTCACATGGACAAGGTCGGAGCGCAAGGTAAAAGATTCTCTTCGGGGGAGTTACAGGTATGACCATATGGTGTCGCTAGCATCGCGTCCCACTTGGCGCACGGCAAAGTCTCTCTCGCTTACCTTTTACCACGGGCAAGCTTTGCCCACTCAGTCAGTCGTGAATAGAAATTGGTGTGAGTGAGGTGTTTTTATCATGACGGTGTCCTATTCCGGAGAGGTAGCCAACGGGAGCTCTTTCGGTTGCTTCTGGAGAATATTATGCAGGTCAGTTGGACTCTTTTACGCCTGTTGGCTTCGTGGTTATAATACACAGCTGTTTTGTGATTCAGCTGTCAAGGCATCGTCATTAAAACAGCTGGGGTTCAGTATATTTTGTGGTTATGATGTTAATGCTCAACAAGGGTTATACAGACCTCTTTTTGAGGTTAGAAGTGATTTAAGGGTGTTTTTATGTTGGACACAGGTGCTAGGAAATATATATCTAAAGCTGCTACTGCATAAAAAGCGGAACAAACGATTTTAGTGTCGTTTAGAATTTACGTGATACTAAAAATATATGTTGTGTTTAGTGAGTGGACAAAAACTGCGGGAAAGTTCTGGATTTGACAGTTCGTTTGTTTTTGGACTGGCAGTTTACGATGTATGTGTGCTAGACGGCCAAGTGTCATTGCGAGTGTTTGATGACTTAAACAAACCAAAAGCTAGAAAATGGTCATAAATTACATTTTTACACCCTTAAGCTTGATATGTTACATAAGAGACACTAAACTATATTTAAAAGTGTTAATAGTGTCGTTACGAATTAAACTTTCTCTATTAATCCCTAACTTCAAAAAGAGATTGTTACACTATTTGGCATGTTTACTGATTTAGATAGGTACATACTAATACCTAGATGCTCTTTAAGCCACGTGATAGTAAGGTTTAATAAAAATCATTAAAATGTTTAAGGAAATATTTTGAGCAAGAGAATTCTAACACGTATAAAGTTTCCTTCCTTCTAGTGCTTGCCAAATTTTCTTTGATTTCCCACAGCAAAAAGGGAATGTTTTTTAAATTACTGGATATCTACAACCAATCTGGAATATACGCTCTAATAATGCTTTTCAAATCACACACTGACCCTATTAAAATTACGCATGTCAAAAAGCACGTGTTACGTATTCTATTAGTTATTTTTCAGCTTTAAAGGTGTGTATCAAAATTAAACTATTTGTGGAGTAAATTTTTAAAGGGAAGTTCAATATCAGACCCAATTTTTTGTGGAAATGGCATAATTTTATACATTTGCAATCTGGTCTTATTTAGATTAAACTGCTATTACTGCGAAGTCTGTACATAACATATTAAAATAAAAGTTTTTCTCGAAAAAAAATCTATTTTGGAAATATAATGAACTGGTGTTAAAGATTTCGTTATTTTTTTAAAAATTGTGAGTTTGTAATAAGTATTCATGTCTAGACGGTAAACGAAAGATGATTTTAGTTCTTAAGTGAGCCCGGAGTCCTAAGAGTTGACAGTGATGGAAAAACCCCTAATTCCAGCAACCCATTTCAACCACGGTTTGAGTTCCTGGAGTACCCACTGGCTCTTATTGCAACACTACGGATTCCCCTTATGTATGACAAGTTGTTTGATTCAAGGAACACATACACAATTGGTGTTGTTTACTTGGTTATCGACCATTTAATCTAACCATTCCATAAGATTTATTGGCTGTTCTTTTCTGCTGTTCAAGCAAGAATATTGATGTATTTAATACCCTTGCCCTATGGACATTGAAAATTGACTTATTGCATGTATTAACAATAATTTAAATGCTTCTCTCCTAGGCATTCCAGAAAAATGTAGCAAAAATCCTCTGGTAAATACAACTTTTAAAAAGTATTATTCTAAATAACAAACATATTTGTCTAACACGGGTTAAGGGTCGTATTGATATTATTTGAAACGACAGGTGTGATCAAATTAAAAAATGTCCTTAAAATCTAACCCAAATTTTATTTCTTTTTGTCCAAACTTATGTTTAAATATTTTTATAAAAAATAAATAGTAGAAAAGTGAAGTTACCTCTTGTTAAGCAACTTAAAGGGACAGCTGTTTTGTCTTTTCCTTCAGTTTTTGTTCGTATCTATCGAAATTAAACACCAAATATATTTGTACTTATTTAACTGCTGCCCTTCTCGATATAGTGAGGGTAGCCTTGCCTCACATTCAAGAAGTTAAGAGTTCGAATCTCTCTTAGGGTATGTTACCCGGATAGGAGTTTTTTCGGGGTTTTCCCTTATTCTGAGAAGATGAATGTCGGGTAACTTCAAGCTCCATAGACCCCGGTATCATTTGTGTATCATTTCACTGACTTCATTCATCGGACCGGTTAAAGGACGTTGAGCTAATAAAAAACTATCGCGGAATATTTAAAAATTACCTATAACCTCTTCATTTAGCCAATACATGGTTTAATTTAAAATGTAATCCACGTGATTTTCCGATGCGGTAACTTTATTTAGTCTTCTTGTAGCAGCATCAACTGTTATTCAATGTTTGGAATTGTTCATAAATGAATTAAGTCTTTTTCGATTAAGATATGCGTTAATATTTTTGTTGGCAATGTTGAATTATCAACGTCATTAAGTGAAATATTATAGAGATATAATTCATTTTGAGGGATTTACATTCTTCTAGAATATCTCTTCCTTAGTAAAATAATTATTCAATCATTGACAAAATCATTCTTGTATATCTGCTTTTATAACCTTTCATCCATTTAATTTTTTGTTATAAGTTAATTTGTTAGATTTTGTTATGTATTTATAATCCTAACCTATCATATGATGAACAAGGGTTTAAATATTTATGGAGAATACTAATATTAATAATAAATAATATCCTAAGCAATGAAATGGGGGTCGAAAGACACTTTGGATGGAAGTCAACTCTAGAGGAGGACCTTAGAAAGCCTGGAACTATGCACTGTAGTGTAAAATTAACTGGGCCTAAATCTGTGTGTATATACATATATATGTATATATATATATGTGTCTATACTACTTTCTCTACTTAGTACATAGGCAAAGAAGGTATTGCACCCACCCAACAATCGATATATTTCTCCAGAAGTGTACGATTTAGGATCCCTAAATAAAAAAAAACGACTTTTGGAATAAGATTTCCTGTGTGTGTATGTGTGTGTGTGTGTGTGTGAGTGAACACGATAAATCAAAAATGAAAACTCGGTAAAGATCAAACTTGGTATTTGAGTGCTTTATTTTCAAAGCATGTGACACGAAGGTTTCGAGGAAAATTCCAACACCCCCACCACATGGAAAAATATTCTAAAATTTTGATTTTCACAGAAACAGCTCCAAAATTTTTGAATAAAATACCGTATAAAGATATTTAGTACAAATAAAATGTTTAACTTGAGTTTTCTGAGAATAGCCTCTTCACTCTGGGTGAACCATAAGAAACAGATAAGAACTTACTACATACAAATGTAGGTCTTGTTAAAACACACAATTTATGAAATATACGCTTTTTTCGTGGAGTTGACCATTTCCAAGAGTTATCGGGTTTCAGTTTTAAAGTATTTAAACTTTCCTCATACAGGAATTTATCAACTTTTGGCCAAGAAAAAAAAACGAATTTTAGTCACATAGGAACCAGTTTTTAAGAGATTCGACTATCGATTTAGCTTAGTCCCTTCTACTTACTTTGCCTACAATAAGTATTAAGACCATTTCTGCTAATGCTTTTCTCAATTGGCATGAAGTATATAGAAGAATTGGCTCTTTAACAGTAATTTGTTATAGAAAAGCAGAAAAAGTCATGTGAATTGAACACGTCAGATTTTTTTTTTCCAGTGAGTTTTTCGAGCCTTAGAGAATCATGAAGTCTATATACGAACTTGAATTATTATCTTGCGTGGTGTTCTTGTTCGGGAGTAAGACACGATAAGGACGTCATAAACCCGCCTACTTTTACTATCAACTTCAAAATGATGGAAACTACGCAGAAAGCCTCTTACGTATTTTGTTAGGACGATTTTACTTTGCGGAAAATTAGACATGCTGAGGGTCAAAATGGCTTGCTATCGTACTCGTACTTCTCGAGATACTTTATTGCTGTCTGAAAATACCAGCTTGTTTACATCCCAGAAGTGTTATTAAGAAACATTGGGATTGCGTTTTTAGGTGGACATTATATTTTCGATTTTTGAATGAGACACTTGTGGACCATTTTAGCCGACAATTTTTCAAAATCTGTACACCATTTTTGAAAGGCATTGACATGTTTATATCGCATATCCGCTACCTCATTTCCGAATTGTTTTTTCTCTCATGAAATTTGTTTCTTGCGATTATGATTTGCTCTAATTTCTATTAAAATTTTCATAAAAATCTCAAAGATACATTGCTGCAACAAATTATTGTTAAAAACTTATGCTTCTATTTTCTTCGTGCTAATCGAGAAAGAGTTAGCAGAAATAGTCTTATTACTTGCTTCCTTGTACAAAGAAGCAAAAAAAAAAAGGGAGTACCTTAGGTTAAAGTGATAGTCAAAAGCTGGTTGCTATGTGACTGAAGTTCCTTTGTTTGTATGGAAGGAGTTGCAAATTCATGTATGAGAAAAGTATAAGTTTTCCAAAGCTGAAAACAAAACCAAGGGATCTCTCAAAAACAATCACCTCCACGAAAAAACTGTATATGACAAAATTGTGTGTTTTAACGTGCTGAACCTTTTTGTGAGGCAAGTTTTTGTCCATCTCTTACGGTTCAGCAGTTACGCAACATTCCATAACATTCATACAGAATAAAGTAGTCTTCAGAGGCTATTCCCAGAAAATTCAAGATTAACATTTTATTTGTCAGGTAAATATCTTTAATATACGATATTTTAATCAAAATCGTTTCAGCCATTTTTGAGAAAAGCAAAACTTTCGATAAAAGTTCCTCTTAAAGCGTAGTTGGGGGTGGGGAGATTTTTTTGGAAATCGTGACGTATTCTTGGAGGGACCAAACATAAATACCAAGTTTGGTATTCAACGGTCTTTTCGTTTTTGAGCTATGCTGTCCACAGACACACAGACACACACATGGACCTTTTTCCAAAAATGCCTTTGTTGAATTCAGGGAGACCCAAAACATGTATTTCCGGTGAAATCCCGGTATCGAATCTTTGGGTGCATTACAATACCTTCATCATGCTATGTACATAGTACGTGTAGATAAAGTAAAAATATCTCAAAAACGTTTAACTAAAGGAAAAACGTATATGATATACATTATGTATTTTAACGAGATCTATATTTTAGGTCTATTAAGTTTATGTTATCTCTTAGCTTTAACGGTTATGCAAAAATTCTGCAAAACTGATCCAAAATAAAGAGGTATTCAGAGACAATTCCCCGAAAATTCAATATATACATGTTATTTATGATGTAAACCCCTTTAATACGCAGTATTAATCGTTAGAACCATTTTTGAGTAAAGCAAAATTTTCAAACATTTTCCCATATGTGGGAAGTTTGCAGTGGGGGCATTTTTTTTTAAAATCTTCATGTCGCATTCTTGGAATATACTAAATATAAATGCCAAGTTTGGTTTTCAACTGTATTATCGTTTTTGAGCTATGCTGTCGAAACACATACACGCACGGACCTTTTTCCAAAAATGTTTTCTTTGAATTCAGTGGATCTCAAAATATATATTTCTGGTTAAATCTTGACTTCAAATTTTTGGGTGGAGTACAATTCTTTCTCTGTCCACATTGTACATACGTGCTAGAGAAAGTAAAATTAGTATACCGATTCACCAAGTTACATGTTGAAGTGATTGTTCTTTTGGATTTATTTGAAATTAAATGGAGTTTTATTTATGGACGCTCTTAACTGCTATGTTTCTCAGCGTCCCATTCTATATTGGGCGTGAAAGGCCGTTTTATTTTGCTCAGAGGCTTTACTTCCCTTCCGAAGGAAGCCATGCTAACGATTTTTACGTCCGAAAAAAATCCATCGTCCTCCGCCGGGTTTAAACCCGCGACCTTGGGTATATGAAGTTAGCATGGTAGCTATAGCACCACGGAGGGCAATAAGGATTTATTTGAGCCTTCAATAATTTAGGAAACACATCTTCGCGTTTCATCTTTGCATTTGAATACTTCACACGTTGTGAATTGGATAGGTAGAATCAGACTGAAAATTCTAATGCCAAGCCGGGATTTGATCCACCGATCTCTAGCCGGTTGCTCTGTCACTGAGCCAACATGGCAACATGCCGGCTAGATATGGGAGTTCCGTGGTTCAAATCCCAGCTATGACATTGAATTTTTCAGTCTGACTCTACCTATCCAACTCCTGTCCTACATACGGCTAGTGTGGATAAAACAATTAATCCAAGCGTTGTGAATGTTAATTCTAGAAGTACTTAAGACGTTCTTACTGACTGGTCCATAAATATGCTATTCTTATCGTTCACCTTCCACACTGACATTTATAATGCCTTCTTCTGTGGCCTGATATTTCAGCATGAGGGCGTGTAAGCATTGCAAGATATTATCATTACATATGCAGATGATCCTCTAGTTATTACAGGTACTGCATACATTGTGGAACATCTTGGGTAACTGCGATCACGAAAGCGTGAAGTTATATGTTTCGATTCAAATAGCAAAGGTTAGTTAGTCTAGAGAAGGCATTGCATGGACCATGAGGTGTTATCTTTCTAGTTCCGTAAAATACTTTACCGCCTTGATCCAGTTATTATGTAACTTTCGTTATGTAAACTGTAACAGAACCTCCAGTTTTAATTGCAAGTGTGTTTTACTTATATATCTATAGCAATAAGTATAGCAGTAAACAGAAGTATTGCATTCCACCCAAAAACTCGATACCAAGATTTCACCGTTAATACATATTGTGAGGCGCCTGAATCCAAAAGTATATTTAGAAATAAGCCAATGTGAATACGTGTGTATGTGATTATGACTCAAAAATGAAACGTTTGGTATTTAAGTTCAGCATCTTCCAAGGATGCGACACGAAGAATTTCAAGGAAATCGCCTCAAGCTACCCTTTACGTTGAAAAATTTTCAAATATTTTAATTTTCTCAAAAATGACTAAACAATTTAGATTAAAATAGCGTATATTGAAGATATAATTCATTTTTTGGGAATTACCTCTGACGACTTCTTCATTCTGGAGGACGTTTGAATAACTGGTGAACCGTAAGAGATAGATAAACATTTACTGGACAGAAAATAAAATTCAGATCTCGTAGGAGCACAATGCATGTCATATACATTTTTTATAGCGCTAACATTTCTGAAATACTCAAAGCTTTTCTTGGCAATGCAGAGTGAATTGAATTTCAGTGACACAGAAACCACCTTTTAAATCTTGGATTATCATTATAGCCTTCTATTACCTTCTATTTATAAGGAACTAATTGATAAAACCATTTCTACTAATGCTTATCTTGATTAGCATGAAGTAGATAAAAAATGAGTTTTTATAGGAATGGTTTGTTATAGAATAGGTAGAAAAGAAATACTTCAGAATTTATAGATCTTTTTGTGAAAAATGAAACATATTTTGGACAGTCCTTTGTAATGGTGGAAAGGGCAAAGGTATGAATCAGCTTGCTCGATTGGTTACCTATGTCGGGATTGTGATAGCCGCCAACGAAGCCATGTATCGTTCTTATATTCCCTTTCCACTGTCTCAAAAGACTCTAGCATAGTGTACATAGCACCGGCAACGCCTAATATGTAGGAAATCAAACTGATCATTTCTGAAGCGGAAACCCATCTCCGAAAAGTATCGTTTGGACGCTGAGGCGGGGTAAGAGGGATGTCTAACGTTCATCAGAATCTTTTTGTTGGTCCTAATGTAGTTATACAACCCTATTTCTTAGGCGAAAGGTGGATGGACGAACTATGGCTTATCTTTCCAGCGCACGCACGATCATAATCAAGGTTCGTCTCCTAATGGATTGGTAGAGGGGAACTTGTTCCATGGCCACCTCGTTTTGTCTCCTTCTAAAGACTAATTTACTCCTGTAACATCAGAGGAGAACCTTGTCACGTGAATCCATATAGCGATTAAAATACTGAGCGGTGCATAGACGCACTTATTTAACAATGTGCACGTGCGCACCGGCGATATAGGTAAGCTCTGCATACAAATAGGTCAAAATTTTGAACCCCTTAAAAATATGTGGAACGCACATCCATCCATGTATTCGAGCAGTTCGTAAACTTAAGCATCCTCCGGGTATGGGTCCTCTCTTGGAAAATCTCATGTATTCCATTCACACAAATTTCTCTTCTCGTTCTGCAAACAAACTATTTTTACGAAAGATAAAAAGATTTATCTTCTAATCGAGATAAGTATTAGCAGAAATGGTTTTAGTACTTGATTTCCTATAAGTGGAAGGGAAATATGGCTATTCATATGTTTTAACAGATGATCCATATGTAACAAAGAATTTCAGTTTGGTTTGTAAGACCAGAAATAAAGAAAAGTGAAATGTAAGGAAAGATAAACTCGTCTGATGAAAGTTACGTAACTTAAACATGAAACTAATAACAAGGAATATCTTGGAAACGGTCAATGCAACAACAAAGATGTATATGACGGGAATTGTGAGTTTTAATGAGTTCTAAATTTTTTGTGTAGCAAGTTTGTCTAGTTTTTACGATTTACTAGTTATGCAAAATTCAGCAAAATTCATCTAGAACAAACAGTTTATCAGAAGATATTCCCAGAAAATTCAAGATATATTTTATTTGTGATGTAAAGATATAAAATATACGGTATTGCAGTACAAGATAACAGACACACACAGATGTACCTTTCTCTAAAAGTGATTTTTTGGACTCCGGGGACCTCAAAACATATATTTCCAGTGACATTTCTGTATCGAATTTTGGGTGGAATCAATACCTTCTCTACACTTTATGTATAAAGTACTTGTAGAGAAAGTAAAAATGAAAAATTGAACGCCCAATATACTAAGTGTTGTATGTGGTTTTTTTAATACATCCTGTATATTTTAAATTTTCTGGGAATAGTCTCTTAAGTTCTCTTATTCTCAACGACCTTTGCATAACTGGTAATTCGTAAGAGATACAATATTACTACACATAAAATGTAGATTCAGTTAAAACACATGTAATTTTTGTGAAGTTCGAAAATTGAAAATGAGTATTATTTACGGATACTCTTTAATCGCCAAGTTTTTTAGCTTCCCATTCTTTATTGTGCGTGAAAACCTGCTTAATTTTGATCAGGCTTGAGGTTCTTTCACATGCCGTAAATCTACGACACGGCTTTACTTCCTTCCCGAACGCCCGCCTCCGGGCTTGAAACCGGGACCTTGGAAATTAACAGATAGCAAGATACATCAGACCATAAGCGGACGACCCAATCCTTTTGGAGATAAGTTTCTTGTTACTCCCAGTTTTTTCATTTCTTCATTCTTTTTTTCTCCTAGTCATATAAACAGACGAGTAGATAAAACACTCATATAACAATAAACTCTTAAAATATGTCACTATTGCTTAAGCCTACTGAGTTTCTTTACACTCCTTGTACCCACAGGTAAATATGTTTAAAAGTTATTTCTGTAAACTTTTATATTTATTACCTTTAGATAAAGAAATACACTTTCTGAGGAATATTTTATTGAACGGGTAGAGAAATTCGTGTGAAAACTTTATATTACAGTAAAAGCAGTCACATTGGTGTGTTACAATTTGTTTCAATAAACACTTCATACTTCTGTGGTGCATAGTAAGTGATCTTAATTATTAAAAAACAAAATTCCCTGTCCCAGCCAGGAATCGAACCTGGAATCTCTTGGTTGGGAAGCTAAAACGCTGAACGTTGAACACTCGATGACATAATCTTAGGCTGTTTTGTTCTGAATGATGGAAACTAGATTGTTATCTATCAACAATGTAACTTAGTAGGACTTTTTCTGAAATTATAATATTTGTGCCATTTAACTTTCAAGAAGAAGGTGTAAGTAAGTTTTTTTGACATTTGATATCGCAGGAAAGTTAAAGGGGATTAATTTTTTATGGAAAGGTCTACCCCTAAACATTAAGGCATCATTATTTACGAAAGACAAGCTTAATTTAATCAGTATTACTGTAGGATTAAAATAAAAAAGTGTTTAAAGAACTGTAACACGGTGCTGTAAATCTGTATATTATCTTTCTGCCAAGAATCAGGCCTAGTGGCTAGTTATCGTTCTAATTCTGTCTTCATCGTAGGCCCAACAGTCTTGTCTCTTGTGGTCTGTAATTAAATATTTGACATGGAATTCTTGAGCAGGCATTTTGAGTACACGGGACTTCCAATTTCGACAGTAATTTTGAATTTTTTTTATTATTGGATCAATTTTCCATTCTTTCATAATATCTATATTCTTTTTCTTGTCCAGCTGTATATTTTATATTTCGCAACATGGAACGTACATAGTATTTTTATCAAGGTGAACAACTAGATCTAAATCTATATGCACTTATTTAATATTACTCTCTTTTGAAAACATCCTTTTAGTAGGTGAGCAAAAGTGTATATTGCAATAAACGAGGCAATTACTGCAGTTAAACAGCAATTCTGTGATAACCGTTACGACCTTCTCAGGAATTAGCCTTTATGTTTGATTATACGCAGAACATGTTTGTTGAAATTTATAGTGATTTTAACCTCAGCAGCTGAAATAAGAATAACATTTATCTTTAAGAAATTGTGTGTATACTCGTTACGGATGGGTGTTCCACACTTCAGTTGTGCGCTCATTATACGCCAAATGAGAGTAACTTCAGAGGGCGGCCGACATCCGGTAGGTAAAGAGAGCCGACTCGGGGGGTCCCTCAGTTCATGGGCCAGGAGCCCATGGCTCAGTCCAACTGCTAAAGCCAGCCCGCCGCCGAGAGCTGTATTTCCAGAGCGCAGTCACTTCCATGAAATGGTGTCTCTACCGCAGTCCTCGTCAATACTTTCAACCTTGATATAGACCGATTGGGATGAAATAAAGGGACAGAAAGCTCGGGGGAATGACAAATTTTCTGCAGCATTTGCCTAGTGACCCCGAGTATACCCCCCTAAAACCCTTGGGTTACAGAGGTCGGCCGCGCGGATCCAATTCCACGACCTCCCGAATACCAGTCCTCGTCGATACGCATGAGCCACCTGGCTCGGTAATTGTATATAATATTAACAGAGTGCAGTGTAGATATTCTCGTTTAAAGCAGGTATGACGTGTTAACTAGATATTTAGTGAATCACTAAAATGCTTATTAATTACCGTTTAAATTTGTGTAGAAGGAAAATTTAAATGTTAACCCCGGTTGGGTAAGCTTTAGCCACTTCTATGAACACGTGATAAAATTTTTCAACCAAATCATTATTAACAAAGCTCGATCGATTGGCCGAACTGCTGTTATCTCGTAAAGAAACGGATGGAGGAACAATTCAGTGAATTTCTAAATACAAAAACTTAAAAATGACTTTTTAAAATTAACAGGATGTTTTATACTGAGAGGTGAGTGAACACGTTAATGCAAGCGAACTCGATTGCATTTGTGTATTTTCAGAAAAAGGTAAAAGAAAAAAAAACTTTTTAGCATACTCTCCCCAAAAGAGAAATGCATTTGGGTTCCAAATACCAAACAGTCCGTGATTTTTGTTTCGTAATCTTAAAGTTCCCTCCGGGATACATACACAATTAAATCCTGATCTTCATAGTGGGAATGTGTTCACTGGTACGTAAGTACAAGTAAGGTCTAGTATGCTTTTCAAGAAAAGTGCGTCAGCTGCGGTCGATGAACAATATTTAATTTCTGTCAGTGATGTGCCAAACTTTTCGTTCCACCTAGTGTATCCTCTCACTTCACCTCCCTCCCAGGGGCGCCCCTCGTGAGGCTTTGGTACAATAAGGTTCCGTGGCAAGTCCCCTCCGTCCGTATCTTATTCCTATATACTATATTGACTCGTTTATTAACTGGTAAGTGCAAGAGTAACAAAAAACAATCTGATGTGTGCCATTCATGTGATTTTCTCTACATCTCTGTAACAAATTATTGTTAAAAAGCTTATTTTACTGTTTCCCTCACGCTAATCAAGATAAACGTTAGCAGAAATAATTTTTAAGGGAAACAAGGGAATGCATTAGACTAAAACGATAGTTAAATCTTCTAAAAGCTGGTTGCTGTGTGAATGAAATCTGTTTCTTTGCATTGCCAAGAGTTGACAAATTCCCGGGTGTGAAAAGTTAATATGACGTAAATTGTGTGCTTTAATGAGATCTACATCTTTTGTGCAGTAAGTTTTTGTCTATCTCTTACAGTTTACTAGTTATGCAAAATCCACCAAATTTCATCCAGATTAAGGAGATCTTCAAAGGTTATTCCCAGAAAATTCAAGCTGTACATTTTATTTGTCGTGTAAATATCTTTAATATGCGATATTTTAATCAAAATTGATAGAGCTACTTTTGAGAAAATCAAAATTTTACAACATTTTTCCATGTAAAGGATCGCTATAGGTGTCACATCATCCTTGGAATATACTAAACTTATATACCACGTTTGATATTTTACCGACTTTTCGTTTTTGAGTTATCGTGTTCAAAGGCGCACACACATGGCCCTTTTTCTGAAAATGTTTTTTTTATAAATATAGGGGACCTAAAAAATATGTTTGCGATGAAATCTCTGTATCGAATTTTTGGGTAGAATGTAATACCTTCTCTATGTACTATGTACATAATACGTGTAGAGAAAGTAGTTCATCGATATTACGTTTTTGTATATCTCGGGGGGGGGAGGCTAAAATTAATCACTCTAAGCCCTTGATTCTGTGTACCATTCTCATACAGTTTTGAAAAAACACTCTGAATAAAGAGCAAGAGTTGTGTATGAAATAATAACATTCATGTTACCTGATCCGCCAAGGCACACTGCAGGATGAAGTGTTCACATTTTGTTGATATCAGAGGTTGGTCCATAGTGAAGGGATCCCTCTCTTGTAAAATGGATGAGATACGATCTCATATTCATTGCTTGTGTTGGTAGTGGTTAACCTTTCGGTGTTTATGTGACGTTCATTGTTTGGAGATTTACAAAATGGTGGTTATGTTGTTCATGAATTTCTCATGTCTTCTTTAAAGTCTGAGAGACTATTACTTTCTCTATACGCACCATGTACATAGTGTAGAGAGAAGGTATTGTAATGCAAACAAAAATTCGATACCGAGATTTTAGTGGAAATACATGTTTTAGGACCCGCTGAAACCAATAAAAACATTTTAACTCATAAAACCAAAACACCGTTAAATAATAAACTTGGTATTTAGGTTTGGTATCTTCCTAGGATGCTACACGAAGATTTTCAAGAAAGTCCCCCCACCACAAACAACCTTTTAAATTGAAAATGTTGATTTTCTCACAAAAGTCTCTAACGATTTTGATTAAATTCACGCATATTAATACTATTTAGATTCCAAATAAAATGTACATCTTGAATTTTCTGGTAAGAGCCTCTAAGGAGTTCTTTATTATGGATGAACTTTGCTTAAATGCTAAAGCGTAAGAGGTGGACAAAATCTTTTTACACAAAAAATGTAAATCTTGTCAAACTACACAATTTATGTCCTTTACGTTTTTGAAGTAGAGCTAACTATTTCCAAGATATTCCTTGTTATTTGCTTCAATTTTGAAGCACTTAATACTTTTCTCAGACAGGAAGTGTCTGTTTTTCTTTTGTTCTACTCCTTTTCAAGCAAAGAAGCAATTTGTAATGATAATCGCATAACGATAGCTTTTGAAACATTTGACTACCACTTTAGTCTAGTGCATTCCCTTAGTTCCCTCTTACTCATAAGGAACTAAGTAATAAATACATTCTGCTTATGTTTATATCAATTAGCGTTGTGAAGAAAGAAGAATAATCTTTTGTAAGAAGTTTGTTTGTAGAGCAGCCAGAGAAGGTATGAGAGTCTAACACATCAGAATCGTTTTCCTACCAATTGCTTAACTTTTTTTAATTGAATATCTTTTGGACAGGTTTGTAGTTTAAATTAGCTGTTGTTATTTATATAATATTTTCATTGTAACTGCGTTTATCAGACAGTATTTCAGTGACGCGTTCTTTTGAAGCATCATTAATATGAATATATTTTGTGCTGCTATCAACAAGATATGCAGAGAAGAATGTGTATTTTGCGTGTTCGTGTAGAAATTTACCTTGAAATTATTATGACGTAGTGGGAATCCTTTAGGAACACCCATAACCAATGTCTCAAAATAGAATTTCACTTGGGGAGATAGCTATTTGGCAATAATTGGTAAGTGCGTCAGAGAATACACCGTATTACCGAGCTAGGTGGCTCAACCGTTTCGTCTGGGACTAGCATTCGGAAGGTGATGGCATCAATTCTCTGAGGAATGGATTTTTCATGGTTTTTCCCAGATCACCAGGTGAATACTGTGGAGGTTTCTTCATTACCCCGAACTTTTGTTCACTTCATTTCTTCTCAACCGGTCGCTTTCATGGTTATAAGCGTCAAGAGAACTGCGGTTGAAGCGCCATTCCGTGGAGGTGACTGCGCTCTGGAAATACAGATCTTCGTATTGAGATGAACTGCTTGTGATCTAATAAAGACCATCCACGGCGGCTCTCTCCCTGTCCTGATGTTGGCCAACCTTTGAAGTTACACTCATCGTATCCTCTCCTCCAGAGGTCTGACGTACAATACATAAGCCTATAGCTGTAGTGCGGACACATACACACACAGGTAATTCTGACATATGAATCTTGTTCCTCTGAAGGATACATTCTCTATTCTACACTTCGCTTCGAGCAGAACTAAGAGGTTGACAGAAAGAAGCAACAGATATATGAACCCACAATCCCCTTCAAACACCATTATGAGGCTACAAATACTTGGGATATTAATTGATGTTCGAGATGCAAAACCATGTCATGCCGTTAATATTTGGAAAATATTCCACCTAGACCTGCAGAAACTATCATAGCTTGTTTATTTTCAAAGCGTCCCTTGAAATGTGGAAACCATTATAATTTGTAACCAGTATTATAAACATTAGATAATTTCTAACGATTTTATACAGCTATTTATGTTGTAATCATTAACATTTTGTATTACAAACAATATACATTTTAGCCTGTATTTATTTTTCTTTTTTGGTTTAACGATCTTTCCGGCGATGTAGGAAATGCGCGAAATACTCAAATAATTCCGGGAATCATAAAGCTTAATTATTCTACAGTCATTTTATTAGCATAACAGAAACCCCCCCCCAAAACCCTTATCATGGTAATTCACCGTAATCGAGATCCCTTAAATCTGAGGCAGACATGCTTCCACCCTACGTGTATATCTTGCTAAAGGTTTTGTTTGTTATACTTTGTAATTATCCATTGTTTTGTTTTTGAACTACGTTGAATATGGTTTTCCTTATATGCTTTATTGCTATATTATGTTGTTAAATTTTGTCATTTTCTGGCAACTCACATTGGTGAGAAGTTAAATAAATAAATAAATAAATGGTTAATTGCAAGAGTTTTTATATAGCTTCGAAGGATGCACAGAACACGAATAGCAGAGAAAAAGAGGTTAAGGATTTTGTCTCCTTAAATAAGAATGCCACGGTTCTTCAGCATTCTCTGGTGGTCATAGAAGAGTTAGAATACAAATTATGAACCCTAATTTGGTCGTCGCGACTGTTTCTTGAATATGTAGAAGCTTTTAAAAATAACTCTCCGAAAATGAACAGAGAATATGCTGATTTTCGTTTCTTTAAGTCATCTTTACTTTTTATTTTCTCTACTACTTAGTAATAGGGGAAGCATGGTGTTCTACCCAAAAAAGTTGACGTCGAGAATTCCTTGGAAATATATGCTTGAAGTCCTGCGAATTAAAAAGAAATCATTCAAGTTCAGTACCATTCTAGAATACGACAGGAAGATTGTCAAGAAAAATACTCCATCCCAAACAACCCTTTATATGGATCATTTTTTAAAGTACCGATTTTCTCAAAAACGATTTTGATTAAAATACCACACATTTAGGACATTTTCATATGAGATAAAATATATATTTTGATTCCTCTGGGCTCAATATGTGAAGTTTTTTTCCATTCTGAATTACTTTTCGATAAGTGGTAAGGTATTTCCCGGAACTCGTAAACAGAGCATAGGGCATTGTTACGATGTTTCCTGACTGGACTTGAATTTCTAGTTCGTGAGTTTGCCACTATGAGCCATGCTGACGAGGGATCGGACTGTCGCCCACAAATGGAGTTATCACTTAGGACGGAATTATCACTTAAGGATGCGAAATGGTGGAATTTTGCCTAGTAACCTTGTTCTTGTGGGGTTCTTTTACTTGCAAATTAACATAACACGGGACCACCGCCTTTACTTTCCTTTGAAAGGAGGCCATCCTAAGGATTTTTGCATCCGAAAATATCCATCACCCTCCACCAGGTCTGAACCTACTATCTTGGGTTTTAAAGACTCTCTCAAAACTCTTAATTTTTAAAAATGTAAGAATTTATTTATCAAAATTGAAGCGTTATTTCGAAAAAGAAATACGAATATTTTCTTTAGTGTGCTTTTTAGATGTACTAAAAACTTTTTGAAGCAAATTAGTGAAAAATTACATTGTATAAAACCTTTTGAGCATTGTGAAGTATTTGAAAGAACTTTGCAGAAAATAAGGTTATTTGGGATTTAAATTAATAATCATTCGCCTGCCTATCTATAGTTTAGGTTGATTGGTAGTTTAAGCTCACAAAATGGTAAAAAGAAAATAATTTTTTAATGTTTACAAATCATATCATTTTATTTTTTTATAATCGGCCTACGCTCTCCTTGTATAAGAACTGACCCTTCCTAGGACCTGGAGAAAACCCGCGCAGACGCTGTTTCGTCCACTATAAATCCCACATACGGTGCTCGAACCCGGATCGCTTAGGTGGGCCACGGCGGCCCTATCATTGTATTATTAAACAACATATTTTTGTTAATTTTTCACAGTTTTTGGCCAACTTTTACAGACGCATTACCTTAAACGTGCAATACCAACCATGAATAAACTTCTGTTTGATGTTTATTTTAATTTCACCTTCTGGGCTTCGTAACAACCTTTCATTTTATTAAGTACAATGCAAAAGAAAGAGGAGAAAAAGCGTAATCAAAAGCGATACTACTGCAGCAAGCCACAAACCCGTGACCCTTTAAATTGCACACGACACACTCCTACGTCAAACCTTACGTAAGAAGTTGCTCACCTTTGAGAATCGAGTGATTGTATCGTTTCAACCTTTAAAATCTTCGGATAAATTGTTTGAAAGCTCAAGAATATCCTCCTATATTTAGGCGTTTGTGTCACTCTTAAGTATATCCAAGGCACTTTGTTATCAGGATTTTATTTCAGTCAAGTGGAGCTCCATTAATTTTTATTGATACTAAAGCCACGTATACGAAGCAATCTTAATCCAGACTTCAGTGGAGCCTGAATGCTATAAACAAAATATTTCAGACTATCTGGAACATGCGTTTACTTTCTAGTCTTCTTCTTAAAAAGCTGTTCTTACAAAACCTTATTATTCTGTTTTTTATTAATCCAGATAAGTCCTTTCCACATTTTATAGTAGAACAAAAGGGGTGTACCTATGGAATAGTTTTTATATTCCACGTTTCTAGTATGAACGCGAGAAAAAACGAACAATGACCTACTACTTGAAAAAGTAAAAGCATTTGAAAATTCAAACAAATATGGTAAAGACTATCTCAGAAATGGTTAATCCCACAAAAAGCTTTTGATATAAACTGTGTTCTTTGATGAGATTTAAATTTTTGTGCAGGAAGATTTTTGTGTATCCCTTAGGGTATAATCCATGAACAAAATTCATTCAGAATGAAGCACAATTCACTGGCTATTAATAGAAAATTCAGATATGCATTTAGTTCTTTCTTCCTTTCTTTTTCTTTTTATCCTTATCATGTGGAGGACTAACAATCCTCAGGACTTAGAAGCCAACGCCTGGGATCAGACACCTGTTGAGGAACAGAGGCTGATCCACAGCCTCTCCTCCTGAGAGAAGCCAGCATGAGTGATCAGCCGATGTCTGATATGAAAGTGAGAAAGTGGGTGATATGAAATGAGGTGAAATGGATGGCAACGATGGAACAATTGCTGAAATGAGTGGTGGAGGAATTTGGAGAATCAGGAGAAAACCCATCCAGATGCCGCTTTGTCCATCGCAAATCCACATACAGTTCCCCGGGATCAAACCTAGGTGAGATGCGAGCGGTCCAACCATTCAACCGCCGCTACACATTGTATTTAATAAGAAAATATCTGAAACTAATGGTACTTTAATCAAAATAATTGTCATTTTCGAGAAAATGTCCAAAGAGAATAAAACATTATTATTATGCGAAATCGCTTACAAATGATGCCGATAAATGCATTTTTCTGAGATTTTGATCTAATTGCATAACAAAACAAATTCTTTAATAATGCAAAGGTCTATTTCGAAATACCGAGTGCTAGTCACTGGGCACACTATTGCAGATACATCTAGTAAATCTGCAAGAATGTATGCAGTTGGATCATGAACTGGAAGGTCAAAACTGTGCCATAGTCAGGATTTAAACCACGGATCTCCCAGTCTCTAATGAGTTCTCTAACTACTGAGTTACCATGGCAATATGCGGGCACGACATTGTTTCCCATCTGAATCGCATGTTTCCCGGTAAACATAACGTTTTTTATAGTGTTTAACGCCCGCTTTTACTACCTGCGGCACCGCAGGCAACGACTCTGATAATGTAGGGAATGAAGGTGAATCACCGTTGAAATACGATGGCGAGGGAAACCTGAGAACTTGGAGAAAACCCGCCCCTACGTAGCTTGTCCACCACAAATCTCTCATGCGTTGCCTGGGAGTGAGCTCGGGCCGCATTGGTCAGAGTCGAGTGGTCTAACCATGCGGCCACAAAGATGAGTCCCGGTGATCCCAAATTATTTTGAGAAGACATTCTCAATGCCGACATTCACTGTGTAAGTTCTTAACGTTTGGGCTTCATAGTTTATTCGACTATTATGGACAATTATGTTTATTTAATTGTTTTTTCACATAAAGAGTTTAGATAGGTAGAGCCAGACTGAAAAATTTAATGCCATAGTTGGGATTTGAACCATTTCCCAGTCTCTAACCGGTTGGTTGCTCTGCCTCTGAGCTACCATGGCAACTTGTCATGTCGTACCAGTATGTTGCCATGGTAGCTGAAAAATGCAATGCCATAGCCGGGATTTGAACCACGGATATCCCGATCCCTATTCAGTTGCTCTATTGCTCAGCTACCGGCTAGAGACCGGGAGATCTGTAGTTGAAATCCCGGCTATGGCTTTGAATTTTACAGTCGGGTTCTACCGATTTAGCTCCTGTCTTACTGACGGCTTGTGTAAGAAAACAATTATATTAACAATATTATCTTACTCATGAAAGTTGTCCTAACTCGAACTCCAAACGTATCCTACTAAAGGTTTACACTTGAAATCCTAAATATAGTTAAGACAGCAGTGCTCTGTCAAGAAAATTCCCCCCCCCCACCTCCAGCTACCCTTTACATGGAAACAATGTGAATAATTTTGATTTTCTCAAAAGTAGCTCTAACGGTTTTGAATAACATTGTTTATATTTAAGATATTTACATGACAAATAAAATTATATCTTCAATTTTCTGGGAAGAGCCTCTGAAAAATGTTTATTCTGCATGAATTTTGCATAACTGGTGGTTTATCAGTAAGAGATAGGCAAAAAGTTACTCAAAAATAGATCTCATTAAAACACATAATTTATGTTATATACATGTTTTTCCTGGAGTTGGCCGTTTTCGACATACATTCCTTGTTATTAGGTTCGGCTTTAAAATGGTTATACTTTTTTCATAGGGAATTTGTCAACTTCTGTCCATACAAATAATGGTACTTCAATCACATAGAAACCAGCTTTTAAAATATTTGACTATCGATTTAGCATATTGAACTCCCTTGTTTTCCTTATTAGATTGTTTCATAATTAATGTCGGTTTTTGGTTTGGTGTTTTGAAAATTTATTGGGTTTCTTTGGTTTGTTAATGCTATTTATAAGATGCCTTGGTTAGTATTGCGTACTTTGCGAGCATGTATCAGTCTTCAGTTTTAATAAACAATCACAAAATGGAAACAACAAAGTTTGAACTTAAGAGTCCTTCTAAAGCACTATATGAAACAAGATTATAAAGCCGCTGCCGTAGCTCGAAGAATATGTGAACTGGAAGGAGAAGATGTTAGTGGCACAACGATGATTCCAACGTTTCAACAATAGAGATGAAAACACTAAAGATTTACCATGTTGTGGAAGACCTTAAGTATGGAATATTGAGGATTTACGCCAAGTGTTGGGAGAAAACCCGCAAAAATGTACCCGTAGGCTTTCAGAAGATTTTGGTGCATCAAACGATACTATACATCGCCACATTAAGACACTTAGAAAATCATACTGAATCTGTAGATCTGTACCTCATGAACTGACACCTCAACAGGCTCAACGTAGAGTGGGTATCTGATATCAGCTTATCCGTAATCCCCTGGATGATAGATTTGTCAGGAGATGAAAAATGGGCATATTACCGAAACTCTGATGCCTCGAAACAGGGCTTGATTCCCGCCAACCTTAAAAAAAATCTGTTTGGTCTCAAAGCAATGTTGTATGTCTGGTGGAATTTTTAAGGTGTGATTTATTGGGAGTTTGTTCGAAACAGACGAACGATTGATGCGGATCTTTATTCTCAAAAACTGGAACGAGTTCATGAAATTTTGAGACGGAGATACCCAGCATTAGTTAACAGAAATAGAGTTCTATTGCAACAGGACAATGCAAGACCCCATACTGCACGAACAACCATGGAAACAAATCAGAAATTGGGAGGAATCGAACTGCCACCACACCCAGCACACAACCCTGATCTTGCATCATCAGATTATCATATTTTTCAATCCATGGTCCATTTTCTACGTGGAAGTAATTTTGACAACATTGAAGCAGTGCAGGTGGGTCTCACCGAATTCTTCGCATCAAAAACCAGAGACTGGTAACATCGTGGGATAATAAACCTCGCAGAAAGATGGCTCAAGACCATAAAATCTAATGGTCTGTACTTTGAAGATTAGTTAATTGCTTGTCAGAATACATTTCAAATTATTGTTTTTCTTAAAAAAACGACATCACTTATGAGACAGTATCTATATTTACAAAGAAACACGTAATAAGACTCTTTCTACATTAAGGAAATAAACGAACAAGTTTTTTAACAATAATTCATTGTAGAGATATAGAGAAAGGCATGTAAATGGAACATAGAATTGTTTTTGATCATAGGATTTGAAAGCATATAAAAATGAAAATATTATGTATTTGTTTGAGTGCTAGGATATTATAAACTGGTAGATGTATCCACCCGCTTTGCCGGGCATGCTACCATTTTGTAGATTAGCATCAGTCGTCACGATTAGGACCAAGGCTGTATATGTGTCTCGGAAACATTAGTCTAAACCGACAAAATGACCTTTGTTGGACCACACGGAACACAAGAATCTGTTCATGTGTAAAACAAAGTCACACTTGATTTTGATCAGAAAACCAGTAACCGACACGCTAAATATATTTACTTTCTCTACACGTACTAGTACGTAGTGGATAGAGAAGTTACTACATCACACCAAAAATTCCATACCGATATTTCACTGGAAATACCTGTTTTGGGACCCCCTGAATCCAAAAAAAACATTTTTAGAAAAAAGTCCTATGTGTGCATCTGTGAGAAGCATAGCTCATAAACGAAAAGTCGCTTAAATACCAAACTTGGTATTTAGGTTTGGTATCTTCCAAGGATACCACATTAAGATTTTCAAGAAAATCCCCCACTCCCAACTACCCTTAACATGGTAAAATGTTCGCAAATTTTTATTTTCTCAAAAATGGATCCATCGATTCTGATTAAATTATCTGACTTTTAAGATATTTACATAATTCAAATTCCTAGGAAAAGCCTCTGAAAACATGTTTATTTCTGGATGAATTTTGTATAACTGATAAACCGTAAGAGATACACAAAAATTAACATAAAACATGTAGAGCTCATTAAAATACACAATTTATGTTACGTACATTTTTTTTTCGTGGGGTTGACCGCTTTTGAGATATTCCTTATTATTAGTTTCAACATTAAAATACGAATATTTTTCTTATACGGAAATTTGTTAACTCCTGTCAATTACATGGCAACCGCTTTTAAAACATTTGTCTATCGCTTTAACCTATGCTACTCACTTATTTCCCTTCTACTTACAAGGACACAAGTAATAGGAACCTCTCTGCTAATTTTTTTCTCGATTAGCTTTAAATAAATAGAAGAATCAGCTTTTTCATAATAATTTATTGTTGAGATATAGAGCAAGTCTTGTGAATGGACACATTAGATTTTACTTTCTCTACACGTACTATGTACATAGTGTATAGAGAGGGTATTGCACTCCACCAAAAACTCGATACCGAGATTTCACTGGAAATATATGACCCAAAAATAGTATTTTCAGAAAAAGGCCCGTGTGTCTGTGAACACGATAACTCAAAAACGAAAAGTTTATAAAATACCAAACTTTGTATTTAAGTTTAGTATCCTCCAGGGATGCGACACGAAGATTTTGTGAAAAATTCCCCCAACTCAAACTACCCTTTACATGGAACTTTTTTCGACATTTTGATTTTCTAAAAAATGGCTCTTACGATTTTGATTACAATATCGTAATATTAAAGATATTTACCTGACAAATAAAATGTTTATTTTGAATTTTCTGGGAATAGCCTCTGAAGACTACTTCATTGGGGGTCAATTTTACGGAATTTCGCATAACTGCTAAACCATAAGAGATAGGCAAAAACATACCATACAAGAAGTGTAAATCTCTAATAAGAGAAGTTCTCTCGGGCTTCCAGCCAGGTGTAGATATGGTGAGGCACCAACGTTTCGGGAGCATACATGTTCCCGTCTTCAGGGTTACTGAATAAGACCACATCAGTTCAACTCGTTCAGTTGGTGCCTCACCATATCTACACCTAGCTGGAAGCCCAAGAGAACGTCGGAAAAATATAAATCTCGTCAAAACAAATTATATCCTTTACATTTTTGATAAGAAAGTAACCATTTCCGAGATACTTGTTTGTCACAATTTTAAAATACACTTTTCTCAGACAGGAAGTAGCCCCTGCTTCTTTTGTTTTACTCCTGACCATGAGAAGATAATTTCAATGGTAACTCTATATCGAAGGCTTTTTAAACCTTTGACTATGCTTTAGCCCTTCAGCTCCCTTCTACAGTAATAACAACACTATGTTACTGCTTTTCTTGATTAGTATGGGATAAAACACAATTTGTTGTAAGAAGTTAGTAGAACAGGCTGAAGAAAGTTTTAATGGAATACATCAGAATTGTTCTTCAGGCGTATATCTAGTATGTTCCTTTCTCTTGGTTTTGTACCGAGATGCTATTTCTATGAACTGTGTACGTAGTTCTGTATTACAGTGTATAAAACTTACGACAATAATATGTAAATACATAATAGGTGTGTATATATCTATACGTAACTCTTTTTTTTTCTTTTTTTTTTGAAAATACAATTCTGGTCTCCCCTGTTGCTTGAGGTTCTCTTTCTGTTTCTGCTCAAATATGCAATTTTTAGTAATGTTTCGTTTTTCAGTCACTAAGTGTGTGTGTCAACACTTTTTATCCAAGTTAAATTTTATATCAGTTACTTTGCTCTCATTGAGGCATAGATAATCTTTTTGTGAAAATTCATTTACGGATTCTAAATCAGCATCTTAAGCTGTGTTAATAGCAAAATCGTCAACAAACATGTAAAATGTTAGGCAGCGATTTAGGATTACTGAAGGTAATCATTTATATAAATTAAAAATAAAATTGTCCCCAAAATAAATCTTCAGCGTGTGCAGGACAGGAGTGGATAGGTAGAGTCAGACTGAAACATTCAATGCCATAGCAGGATTTGAACCACAGATCTGATCTCTAGCCGGTTGCTCTGCCACTGAGCTACCATGGCAACATGCCAGCATAGCGTTGCATTTTTCAACTGACTCGTAATAGTTGGCCATATTATGAATCCTGGGTCTAAAGTAGTTGCAGATTGTAAGTCTCCATTGGGGTTGTCATCTCAAAATGAATTTGAGATCATCTTGTGTTTTACCGGGAAAACATACGAGTCAGTTGAGAAATTCAATTCTATGCCAGCATGTTGACATGGTAGCTCAGTGGCAGAGCAACCGGCTAGAGATCGGGAGATCCGTGGTTCAAATCTTGGCTATGACATTGATTTTTTCAGTCTGACTCTACGTATACAAATCTTTAAAAGTTTTAAGATCGGATAGTGTGTTACTGAAAAAGAATATTCCAGTTTGCCTTTCAAGTAAGATTTAATTAAATGAGTACTTTTTGAATTAAAACTATACACTAACAGTAGGAAATTGTGTCGAAGTATGCCATATACAACTATATCTTTTAGTGGAGAATTTGTTGAATGAAAACCGCGGAGGCCGGCAGCTCCAGTGATGTCTGATTTGTAACCACCTACCTAAGCAGGAGTCGGTGGCCCAGATGGCTAGCTGGCATTGCTTTTTAATCGCCAAGTACCATGAACTACTAGCCAACCTCAAGGTCAAGAATACAAAATTTATTGTCTCTGCATATCCTTGTTTTATTTCCTTCTTTATTGCAGTCCACTATACTACCGTATTTAAATACAGAGCTCTCTTTCAGATATCTAAAAGATTTAACTTTTAAGCAACTTTTTTTTTGTGTGTGTATTCCATTTCTGTTCTTTACACGATTTATATTTCATTATTTATAATATCCCCTTTTACATATTGACAATATGAAGAAATAATAAAAATGTCAAACTCAATTGTGTAATACGCTTTATAAAAACCCTTTTTAGCGTTGACCTTATTTCTTCTACCTTTGTAATCTATCCTCATTTTTACTTTCTCTACTCTAGGTATATTGTGTATAGTGTATAAAGTATTGTATTACACACAAAGCTCTATACCGATATATCACCAGAAATACACGTTTTGAGGACCCCTTGATAAAAACCGTTTTTAGAAAAAAGTCAGTATGTGTCTGGACAGAATAGCTGAAAAACGAAAAGACCGTTACATGCCAAATTTGTTATTTAAGTTTAGCATCTTCCAAGGAAGCGACGCAAAGATTTTCAAGAAAATATCCCCATTCCACACTACCTTTTACATGAAAATTGTCTTCAAGTTTGGCTGATGACCTCAGAGCGGTAGAGCTGGTTTTCACATTTGTATCCAAAGTTCCTCTATCACTCAGGTTTTAGTTTGTTTTATTTGCAATGCTCATTGAGTTGTTGGTTTTTTTTAATTGTTTTTATCTACCTTTTATCGATATTTTTATTGTTTTAAATTGTTCTATCACCACTCCTGTTTTATTAAGAATAAATAACACCTTTACACTGGATTTTGAACCGGGTTTAAGCTCTAAAAATTTTCGGTGTTAATTTTATATGTATTTTAGCTCCGTTTATGACCATTATTTGTTTTTCAAGGGAGCTAACGATCATAGAAGTTGAGTGCCCTAATCCCCAATCATCGTCATTACCATCATTTCTTAAAATTTTTGTTTTTCTCAAAAATTACCAACGATTTTGATTAAAATACCGTACATTAAAATATTTACATGGAAATAAAACGTATATCTTGACTTTTCTGGGAATGGTCACCGAATACCTCTTCATTCTGGATGAATTTTGTTGAATTTTGCAAACTTAGTAAACCGTAAGAGTTGATCATTTTCGAGATATTTCTTGTTATTGGTTTCAGTTTTAAAATACTTTTCTCAAGGGATTTTATAAACTCCTGGCCATGCAAAGAAACTAATTTCATTCACTTGGCAACCAGCTTTTAAAGCATTTGGCTGTCGCTTTAGCCTGGTACTCCCTTATATTCCTCCTACTTACAAAGAAGCCAGTAATAAGACCATTTCTGCTAATGTTTATCTCGATTAGCATAAAGTAGATAGAAGCATAAGCGTTCTAATAATAATTTACAGTGATGTAGATAATGGAATACATCAGATGTTTTTATTGCAACTCTTATGTTGAAATGTATTCTTTCCTCTTTAGTTTAACTTTAAATTTCCTTTGCTTTAAACAGAATTCTCGGTGTAGTTAAGCTTTTCTTTCCTCCATCCTCTAGATATTTTTGTTTAGATCGTGAGACAATCGTGGATAGTGTTTTCTGTAATTATAAACATTTGGTCTCCTATTTCATTTAGGTTATGAACAGAAGTCGTTCCTCCTTTAGCTTTCACACTATTTTCTGTTCCTTGCAGTATCTCACGTTTAGTGAACGGTATATGCATTTATCCTGTGGAGAATTCCTAGTAACGTTATAACATAAGACAAAACGCCATATGCAGGACAAATGACTTCCTAAGTGCGATGAAATAGCAAGTTGGGTGAGGTTGGGCTCAAGACAAAAACAGTTTATCAGAATATGATACCTTTTATGGTCGGAAAACCCCATTTTAACAATGTACTGGATGACTTTAATGCGTTTGCTATCCATTTTAGTGTATCCAGTTATTACTCTTACGAATTTCATTTCCGATGCCTGTATTCTAGTCTTATATCTTTCTGTTAATGTCCATGTTTCTGATCCGTGTATCACAGTTGGTAGTGCCATGATTTTGTACACTTTAACTATGGAGACTTGCCGGTCTTTACTTTTTAATGTTCTCTTTAGCGTGCCTGTTATATAGTTGAATTTATTTATTTTCTCTATGACATCAACTTCTCCCTGGTACGAGACATTACATCCTAAATACTTGAAGTGCGATATCTGCTCAATTATTATATTATCTAGTACTATTTTTGAACTTACTGGATGCTTTCCTCTGAAAGCCATAGTTTTGGAATTGTTTACTGATATTTTCATTCCGTAATCAAGCTTATTTAAACAGTGTAAAATATTCTGAAGGTCTTCAATTGTGGTCATTAATACCTGATTATCCGAATAACATCGTTTTCAGATTTACTCCTGATACATTATGACGTACATTAATTTTATTTGACTAAATTCTTATTATTTCGTCAATATACAACTTCAATTAGTTGTAGTGATATGCCTCTACTTTTTAAAATCTTCCACAGTATCATAAATAATATAAATGCAGATAATAAACAACAATGGTAAAAATATATTCAAAGGATGAATAATAATATCATACCTAAAATAGGCATACATAAAAAAATCTAGACAAAAGAAACAAGGAAAAGATGAGCAGTCTAATTTGAAGTCAGAACGGATTGAAAAGTCCAAAACGTGAAGCAGAAGAAAAAGAACCAGAAGATTTGTGAGGATAAAGGACATTTCACGTTGGTTTAGGCTTTGAAAAGCAATCAACTGTGCTGTATCTCAAACTACAATAATCCTAAAGTAAACAGGGAGGTGATAATTCAACTCGACACGTGCTTGAAACTACAGCGTGCACTAAATTGTGCAACACTAGCTGTAGCAGTGTTAACTGCTTGACAAATTGAGTAAGACACTCAGCGTCTCAAATCTGTGTGTTATATAATTAATAGTATACTGCAGTAGCATAATAATTAAGCTTCAGGGTTTCCCGCTTAAGTATCGAGAAACAATGCACGATCATTTGCCTCTGTTGTGTTTCATTTCGACTGTCAATGTGCCCCACACTGACTGCTTTTACATTGGACTTGCGAGGTATGCAAGGTAGCCAACAGCAAGTGAGCAAGAAAAATCTCATGTGTCACTATCGCATGATTATTGTATTCCATCCAAAAATTCGATACCGAGATTTCGCTTGAAATACATGTTTTGAGATCGCCTGAATCCAAAGAAAATCATTTTTAGAAAAAGTTCAGGTTTTGGGTGTCTCTTTATCTGTCTGTCTTCTGTGTGTCTGACTGTGCGCGCGTATGTGTGTGTGTGGGGGGGGACAGCATAGCTCAAAAACGAAATGTCTGTTAAATACCAAAAATTGAATTTAAGTTTAGTATCCCCAAGAAAGCGACAGAAGATTGTCAAGAAAATCCTCCACCCAAAACTACCCTTTACATCGAAAACTTTTCAAACATTTTGTTTGTCAAAAATGGCAAACAATTTTATTAAAATATCATATATTAAACCTATTTACATGGAAAATAAAGTGTATAGCTTGAATTTTCTGGTAGTAGTCTCTGAAGACTTTTTTTTTCTTTTCTTTTTGGATGAATTTTTCTGGATTATGCATAGGTAACCAGTAAAACGAAAGAGATAGACAAAAACTTACTACATAAAAACTTATTGATCTCGGTGAAAACACAATTTATATCATATACTTTGTGTGGAGCTGACCGTTAATGAGATATTCCTTGTTATTGGTTTCGCTTTGAAATACTTATTACTTTTCTCATACCGGAATTTGTCAACTCCTGGCCACACAAACAAAGGAATTTCAATTACATAGAAACCGCTTTTAAAAGATTTGACTATTACTTTAACCTATGGTGCTCCCCTATTTCCCTTTTACTTATAAGGAAGTAAGTAACAATAAAATTTCTGCTAATTTTATCTCGATTAGTATGAAATAGATAAAATATAAAACTTTTTAACAATAAGAATTTGTAACAGTTGTAGAGAAAGTCATGTGAATAGAACCCATGGGATTTTTTATATTGTAGATCTTTATGTAATAATAATATAACTCCATGGCACGACAGCTCATAATTAACCTTGAACTACCTCCCGGCCGCTGAGTCTCCCATTTCGGTTCATGACAGACGTCATGGATGGGATTCAATATTGGAGGGTGAGACGTGGTCAGCGCCCCAGGTCGGTTAATGCGGTCATGACCTGAGGTCTTTATGTACTGATTTTAATTTTAAATCTTATTTTGTAGTTGTAATATATTCTCTGAAAAAATAAATAATGGTTGTGTAATTAAATAAAAGTTGTAATGTTTGATTTTGGATGCCCCGGTATAGTTAACTACGTGCCGGGATAGGAGGTTCAGATTTTATTAATTAAATATTTTATTTTATTTGTCTCTCCCAAGCAATGAGGCAGCTTAAAGAACAAAATACAAACCTTCAGAATTTGCCAGATCTATTTTCATATTTGTGTTTCCTATATGGTATTGAAATATCTGAAAGTATTCAATATTTCAAAGCAAGTACCATGGCCATTGTTACCGCTGGCTTGCAAAATTTAGTAGTAGCACAATACACTGATTATATCACACATTAACTCCCTGTTGTTCGCTGGCGGCATTGTCTTAATGGTCAGTATGAGGCTTATCAGTCCAAGGTTGAGTGTTTGCGTCACTTTATGCTTTGTGTAACAGTGGAATCTGGACACTTGTGACACTGTTCTGTGCCCTCCAGAAAGGTTTCAACAATTTGATCGCGGTCTATGACCTGTTGAACACGCCAGAATAAATGAATGCAATCCTTTAGTCACCTATTTCTCCTGTGCAACCTTGATGCTAAAATGTATCTAGAAGCGATTTTAGATTGCCATCGAAAAATAACAATAGGTTACGAAATTTTATTTCAGCTGATTTCTAAATCAGCACTACTTCAGCTTTCTGCATTTGTCAAGAATCCGGATTGGGTGCCAACAAAATAAAAACAGTAAAATTTTTCTAACCTAAACACCTAAGGTTCCATAAAAATCGCATGTGTTACATTCACATAACTTTCTCTACACTACTATAACAACTTATTGTTAAACAGCTTATTCAGAAGAAAGTCTGGTGTTTAGTCATTCCGTTTTTGAACTATACTGTGCACGCATTTTTCTAAAAGTGCTCTTTTTTAGATTTAAAGGTCTCAAAACGGTGAAATCTCGGCATACACAATGTACTTCTCTATACATTATATACATAGTTCGAGTAGAGAATGTAAAATTCTGTGTTCCATTCTCATGACTTTTCCTAGCAGTTCCTCAAACAAAAGATTTTTTATCTAATTCATGCTGATTGAGATAAACATTAGCAGAATTGGTTTTATTACTTTCTAAGAAAATACATTACGCTAAAGCGGTTGTAAAATATTTTAAAAGATGGTCGCCATGTGAATCAATTTAAGTTCGGTGCGCTTTGCATGACCATCAGTGAAATTTTGTTTCAGCTGATTTCTAAATGGGCAACTCCAACGACTGCCTCCGTGGTCGAGTGGTCAGCGAGCTGACTTCTCACCCGGAGATCCCGGGTTCGATTCCCGGCTGGGGCGGGGAATTTTTCTTTAAGCGGATTTATTCCCTATCCCCCACAGAGTCTGGAAGTATGAATGTGAGAGTGAATGTGTGTGTATTTAATAATATAATAATGATTAACCTAATGTTCTAACCTACAGTAATACGAGTTGTTTCACAAGTCAAAGCCCCCGATATGACAATTGAAGTTAAAGGGGGCTATACAAATGAAACAATAAATAATAATAAAAAAAATAAAAACAGTAAAACTTTTCTAGCCTAAACATCTATGGTTCCGTAGAATTAAAAAAAAATCTGTGTTACATGCACATTACTCTCTCTACATTGCTATAATAAATTATTGTTAAAGAGCTTATTCAGAAAAATAAGCTGTTAGCAGAAATGGATACGATTACAATTTATGATTACAATTTCAGCAGAATTTGACTAAACTACTTGCTTCCTTGAAAGTAAGAGAGGAAATAGGGAATACACTGGGCTAAAACGGTAGTGAAATATTTTAAAAGCTGGTTGCCATTTGGTTGAAATCCAAGTCTATACAGGGCCAGGAGTTGCAACTTTCCGTGTGAGAAAGCTTTAAATATTTCAAATCTGAAACCAATAAGGAATATCTCCGAAATGTCAATTCCAAGATAAAAACGTACATGACATAAATTGTGTGTTTTAATGTGATCTACATTTTTTGTATAGTAAGTTTTTGTCTATCTCTTACGGTTTTACAGTTACGCAAAATTCAGCTAAATTCATTCAGAATAAATGGATCCTTCGAGGCTATTCCCAAAAAATTCAAGATATACGTTTTATTTGCCATATAAAATATCTCAAACATAGAGTATTTTAATAAAAATCATTATAGCCATTTTTGAGAAAATCCAAATTTTTGTAAAATATTCCATGTAAAAAGTAGTCTTCTTCAAATCTTGGGTCCCCATGTGAATCATTTGAAGCTCGGTTCGCTTTGCATGATCATCAGTAAAACAAGATAGATGAAACGAAAGGTGACTTCCCGTATTAGAAAGGCTACCTAGTTTAAAATTAAAATTAATAATGAATATCTCGAAAACGGTCAACTGTGTAAGATAAGAACTTGTTTGATATAAATTATGTATTTTATTGAGATCTACGTTTCGGTTTAGTAAACTTTTGTTTACCGCTAGGCAAAGTTCTCCAGAGTATAAAGTTCTTCATAATGTACATTTTATTTGAGCTATACATATATTTATATATTTTAATCAGATATTTTCGAGAAAAACAAAATGTTCAAAAAGGGTAAATGTTCATGTAAGGGTAGTTTGTGGTGGTGAAATATTTTTAAAAATCTCCGTGTCGCATCCTTGAAAGATACTAAACATAGTTATCAAGTTAGGTATTTAACGGTCTTTTCGTTTTTGATCTCAGACACCAAACGGACCTTTTGCTAAAAATACCTTTTTTAGGACTCGGGTGAAATTTCAACATCGAATTTTTGGTTGTAATACAATATCTTGCATAGTTACTGTGTACATTGTGTGTATATACTGCTAGAGAAAATAAAAAGATATATTTTTTTATTTTTTCACAATTTTTGGTAGTAGTTAACAAATGCCTCACCTTAATATCAAAATTGGGTAAATTTCCTGAGGGCGATTTGGTTACAGAAGTTGCTACTATGGTGGTCTTAGTTGAACATAGGGTTGTGCCTATAACAGAATGAAATGTGACTGGCTATTGTCTGGCCAGACTGACATTGTCATAAACCGGTAGCCTGTCTGGAGCTATAAACTCTTGTCAGGGGTGCCCAAGTTTTCTTTCAGGAAATATGTAATCCATAAAACACACGTTAACCAGTCTTTGTTGTAGCCTCAGCGAACAAAGGGTTCTTGTATTGCCTCTACCTCCCTTGCAGTTAAAGAATCTGCTTTCGAGTCAGACCTGGTTCTGCAGCGACCTTGGTTCTTACCCAGCACTTATAAATAACGTGTTAAATGGGCTGGAGTGTAAGTGTCGCAAGCTTTACAACGTTCAAGATCTTATCCTGGCAATCGTGTATCAAGTTGTAAAGTACGAAAAATATTCTATTCTAGGTAGCTTTAACTGCTAGGTCATATCGCGACCACACAATATCAATAACAATTGAATACATATTACAATAAAATGATTTACACACGTTAAACAAAGGCCTGTGAATTATAAATTACAATAGGAAAGCAAGTTTTACATAAATATAAATATTGTGAATAACTACGTTACAGTTTGAAATCCAGTTTAAGCTTCTGAGAAACAGTAGAACTTGCTTGAATTTTTGTGGAGTATTCAATGCTGTAGATATATCTTCAGTGATGCTGTGGAGCTGTCGTTCTGTAGTGTATTTTCTGCATTCTGTGAAAATGTGTTTAATGGTGCGTTGTGTATTGCAGACTTCACATAGAGGTGGGTTGTCTTTGGTGAATAAGTGTGAATGGGCTAGTATATACGAAAAGTATTGAAGTAGATGATCTAAAACTTTATGAAAAATTTGGAGTAGCATAGAGTCTCCCTGACCAAGAATATGTTTACTAGAAGCATTTTATCGTGCCCTACAAACTTCATGTATACATATCATGTATATCGTATTCATTTATTTTAACTCCTTTGGCAGCTACCCATTCGTTAGACAATGAACATTCCTCGTCATATAAGTCCTTCCAATTCCCGGCTAAAGCTCTAGTATAGATTTTTTTATCATACTCTAAAACTTTTTCGGGAATATCCATTTTCATTAATGCAGCTTAAGTAACCAGTTTTGAAACTTTATTTCGGCGTGGTTACGCAGCAACGAACAAACAAAGCACTACTTACGTCACGACTAATATGTAATTCCTCGTAATGACGACTCTAAATAATAGCTTACGTTTACGCGCGCGTGTACTAAACATCCCACTCACAAATAATAGTCTATTTAAGCCACTTATAATATAAATAACTATTATTCGAAATTACTTAATAAGCGCATACTAATTAAAATTCCCTTGCTATCAGACCCGATAGACACCGCCATTGCCGACACTTCCCTTCAGGGATGGTCAACGAGATGGTTATTCATCGTTCCCCCCAAGCAGGCCAGTTGTTCGTCGAATTTGCTAGCAAGTTCCAGTTTCAGGTTCTCCATCCCGCAATTGACAGTCGTTAATTCACTTCTCATCTCTTCCACGACGGATTCTATCTTCTCCATACTGGCTTGAATTTTTTCCATTTTCGATTCCATTTTTACTATGATAGGTTCCATCTTTTCCATTCCGAATTTAATTCCTTCCATTCTAGTTTTACATTTTCTCTCTCATCTTTTCTATTGTGGATTCCGTCTGTTCCTCCATCTCCTTTCCAATTTCATGTCTACTTTTACAACCTTTAGTTCGATCTTCATTTCTGTCTGCATCTTCTTTAACGAGAAATACACGGTCGTCATTTCACTTCCCAGCTTGTCCATCCTCTCCAACGATTTTTTAAGCATCACTTCCTATCTTGACTTCTTAATATCATTCCATCCATGACTGGTGTACCACCGCGCGCTAACACTCCATTCATTTAGACTCAGTGCAATTCATAACACACGACAACACTGCAATTCTTCCTCTATTTATAGCTAGAAAGTGACATTACAGAATTTTTTGGAAACTTGTCGAAATGCTGGAAGCCGAACCTTGGAGAAGAATTGAGAGTCGCGTTCCTGAAGGTTCTGGTTACGCCGTGCCACTCTTCCGTGCCACGCATCCCAACTGCGAAGATCACATACCAAATTAAATTTGAGAGCCCATTGTACAAGACGACACTGTCACCTATTAAGGGTAGTGAGATTTGTAAAATCAACTGGTGTAAGGTATCTTCTTGAAAGTTATATCAGTTATTTCATATATTCGAGATAAACATAAGCAGAAATTCTCTAGTTGCCTCCTTGCAAGCAGAAGAGAAATAAGGGAACATCCGAGGCTAGGAGTAAAACAAGAAGTATGAAACGAAAGACGACTTCCCGTTTAAGAAATGTTTAAGTGGTTTAAAATTGAAACCCATTACAAGGAATATATCGGAAACGGTTAACTCTATAAAAAATTGATATAAATTGTGTGTTTTAACGATATCTACATTTTTTCTTTTGTGTATAAGTTTGTTGTCTATCTGTTAGGGTTCATCAGTTGTACATAAGTCATTCAGAATGAAGAGTTCTTCAGAGGCTATTTCCAGAAAATTTAAAAATACATTTCATTTGTCATAGAAATATCGTAAGCATATGACATTTTAATCAAAATCGTTAAAGCCATTTTTGAGAAAATCAAAATTTTCGAAAAATGTTGCATGTAAAGGATAGTTGGGATTGGGAGGATTTCCTTGAAAGAGTTCGTGTCGTATTCTTGGAAGATACTGAAATTAAATATCGAGTATGATGTTTAACATACTTTTATTATTTGAGCTATACTGCACACACACCGAGATCTTATAAAAATATTTTATTTTTTATTCGGGGAATCTCAAAATATTGTTTGTGGTGAAATCTGGGTATAAATTTTTTTATGTAATACTTTCTCTATCTACTATATAAATTGTAGATATGTGCTAGAGAATGTAAAAATATTCACATCAAGCATTCAAGTGTTATAATAACCGATTTAGCAAAAATATGTATCATTTAAGATTAACACCTAATTATTGTCGAATGTCATTACTTTCTCTTCTCTCCAAAATACTTCCTTTTCTTTCAAAATTCATTTCTCAAAATTGAATTATTATTCCTAAAATATACATTTGAGAGGTAGTACAAAACTTTTTTGACAAATTAATAAAAAGTCTCAAAGTATGAAGCATTTTAAATATAAAAAAAATGTTGAAAAAAGGTTTATGAGAAAGTAAGGTGTAAAGATGGGCTCTCTACTAATTAGTATGCGCCTACCGATTTATAAATTCAGTTAATTGGTAATTTTAATGAGCCAAGAAGAAACAACAATTTTTTTTATTGTGTAGAATTTATATTTTTATATGTGTTTATTATTATTTATTATTTATTTTTCTCAATTTTTACAACTACATCTCCTTAAAATTAAAACATAGGTGTTCCGAATGTCATATTGTACCCCATACGATATCGCTTATAACTAGTTCTTACAGAATTTTGGAATACTTTAGTGCCGAGTCGTTTTAAAGTATTCTAGTTTGCAGTTAACATTTATGTATCCAGGACATCTGCATATATTTCCAAAATAATTATATTTCAGTGAAAAACAAAATACATAAGCAGCCCTGGTGAATAAACCTTTACATTAATGTTAATAAGTGTCCTGATAAAACGTTTTCTCCATTCCTTTGTTGAGAGAGAGAGAGAGAGTGAGAGAGAGAGAGAGAGAGAGAGAGAGAGAGAGAGAGAGAAGCGGCATATCCATCCCTCAGCAATTAGGAAACGTTGAAACTCCAGGCTAAAGCATTCAGATCCTTGTGTATCCTATCTGATACACACTTCAGTATCTATCCCTAGTAAGATGGCCCTGCTATAACACGACACTTCCATTCAGTTTTCCCGAGTTCGATTTTCGTTGACCATGCATTTTGAGCTTGAATTTTCCATAGGGTTTTCTCGTCTACAAAGACTTCTTTTCCCTTTTATTGGGATTTTTACCAATGTTTCAGGTGCACTTCTAGGTTTTGTGGTGTGTGGTGGTGGCGGTGGCGAAGACAGTAAAGATCTGTTTAGTTAGGTTGTTCGTCGCCTCTCTGGGCAGCTTCGGTAGTAAGATGGGTCTTCGAAGCAGAAACTGTTAGTTGCTTCTAATTAGACGCTCTGTCAGTCTGCGACCTTTAGCTTCCTGTGGTTTCTTCACTTCAGCTCTCCTCCTGGAGATTGTAGCCGTGATAGAAATGGTACAGGAACTTATGTTCAGCTTAACGTCAGAAGTTTCCAATGAAGTCTGCGTACTCAAACCCCTAATACTTTATACAATTTGCTTCGAGAAGTGTGATAAGAGCCAATCCATAATACATCACAAAAATAATTATATTATCTATATTCTTACAGCTTCATCTCACAAGTGATAATGTTTAAAGCTGAGGTTTCCTTCCATCCTGGAGATACGTAAAGAAATATGTTCATTATCAGAGTACATCATTTAATCAGGATAATCCTATGTGTTATTGAAGTTTTGATCTGCGTTTCTAAAACATCTCTGTAACATCGGTGAAACAATCTTTCGACTGTGGATAAATTTCAAAGGAAACACGCTCATTTGAAAGAGCTATTTGTGTTTTCAACATATCGTGTTTTGAAAACTAAATCGTTAAAGTATCAGTCAAAATCATCGAGGCTGAGTAATTATTTCTTCAGGATCTTTAACATTCTTGATGAATAGAAAAATGTTAAATTTGATTAAAATTGCCATAGTGAAGAGGAGGAACATCCTGTACGTTTTTGTTTAATTAATGTCTAAATATATAAAAATTAATAGTTGGGTCAAGAACATACGGGCTCTCTAATGATGTTTACGGTTTTGTAGCGTTTCTAGCAAAATCACATATGAAGTGAAAGGAAGAAAGTGAATCATAAAGCGGAAACTGTAAAGTCCCCTTGCGAGACGGGAGATGTGGAAAAACTTGTGAGAAATCCACTGAAGCAAACTAAACCCATAGATTCCTCAACAGATATTGTTTTTTACACTCCAAGTGACCACCTGCTAGGATTAAGGTGTGCCAGATCAGTTTTTGACAGCTCCCTTGAGGTTATAAATTCCCTTAGGTTACAGCCTTCAGAAATTGGACGTTTGGAGGTTGTAACCAAATTTATAGGCAGTAAGGAAAGTTACATGGAGAAGTCAGGCCAAGAGAATAAAATTATTGTATCGACCTATCGGAATATGACAAAGAAAGGAAACTAAAGAAACACATCTGCATACGAAATGAGTGGTAGAAGGGCAATTTGTTTAGAGTAAAACGGTGCCCGAAATATAATAAGCAGTTTAGACAGAAAAATCCTGTCCACCTGTAACAGAAATCTAAGGCAAAACGCTGTTTCCATAAAGGACGAACTATCAGTAGAAATGCAAAATATAATATCTTATTATTCGACCACGAAGAATACTGAAGAATTCCAGGTTTGGTAAATGAATGTTGGAGTTCCGGGAACTTTGAAGAATGGAAAGGCAAAAGTGCCTCATCCTTTTTCGGTCGTTTGGGTGCGAAAGGAGCTTCAAACCACATGATCCATAGACCCCTATTTTCTTTGCAAAGCTGTAACATCCAAGTGGAAATACAAAAAAAAAAAAAATGGTTCATCTACTGTAATCAAGAATAGGAATACTTTTGCGATGTTTAGCTTTTTCTGAAAGAACTATAAAGAGGTGTGAAAAACAGTGCAAGAGCAAAGACTAGAAGTATGCCAAAACTATGTCTGAATTATCTTACTATGAGGCTGGAAAATCAACAGATATTTGCAAAAGAACGTTGGGGAATAAATTTAGCTTTGATTTTAATAACGCCTTTTAACCTAGCAATTTCTTATGCCTACTGATAAGTGTTTCACTTTCTTTGCTTCTCTGTGTTACAGAAATAAATAAAAGAATAGTCACGGTGGTGGTATACACCCTCGCTTTTACTGCACCCTTCCACTACTTCAAAATGTCATCTGTGTTGTATGTTCTTCCATTACTCTATCTCATCACTCACAACACCGTCATAGTATAGACCCTTTCATCAACTAATAACATTTTGGTGGGATTCTTTTTATACTACTGTACAATCCCTGAGGATTGTTCCAGCATAATTAAGTGATTGTTGAAATTATTATATATTTCATTATCGGATAGGTAGAATCAGACTGAAAAAGTCAATGTCATAGCGGGATTTGAACCACGGATCTCCCGATCTCTAGCCGGTTGCTCTGCACTTGAGCTACCGGCTAAACTGACTCGTATGTTTTCCCGGTAAACCACTAGGTGATCACAAATTCATGCTATACCGGCATGGTAGCTCAGTGGCAGAGCAACCGGCTAGAGATCGGGAGATCCGTGGGCATATCCAACTCCTGCCCTACACACGGTTTGTGTGAAAAAACAAATATTCCATACAAATTGACCATATTAGCTGGTCATACTATGAATCCTGGGTCTAAAGTACTTGCTGCATTGTAAGTCGCCATTGAATTTGAGATCTCCTAGTGGTTTACCGGGAAAACATACGAGTCAGTTGAGAAATTCAATGCAATGCCGTCCTGTTGCCATTGTAGCTCAGTGGCAGAGCAACCGGCTAGAGATCTACGGCATTGATCCACCTATCCAACTCATGCCCTACACACGACTTGTGTGAAAAAATAAATATTTCATATATCATTATCATTGACGTAGACGTCTCAACACCTAAATATTATAAATGGGTAACTTTTTCATGAACGTTATTACTTTTTCCCATTTTACCTTAAAATATTGTTACACTTGAAGACCTACAATTTAGTTTTAGCTGATGTTGCTTTTATTTATCTTTAACTATTGTTTCTAAAATAAATAAATATATTTTTGAAGGTTGCATTAGGATGATGACGGTTTTTTGGCTATTTTTAATACATTCCCAGAAGTAACTTTATATTTCACTTTTTAATTAAATCACATTTACTAAAAGGATATTGTTCTGCATTCACTTGATTTTCCTCTACCCAATCTTCTGCAAATTATTCTTAAAATATTATTTTTCTATCTACTTATCCATACAAACTTCGGATCCCAAAATAAAACTAAAGCCATAATCAAATATTTTCAAAGCTATGTGATGATTTAAAATATGCACTTTGAGGTACATGCTATCTCCTAAGGTTTACCAATTATCCAACGGTCATTCACAGCGAAGAAAGCTTCAGAGGCTGTTCCCAGAAAATTAATGATATGCATTTTATTTCTCATGAAAATATCTTAAATATATGATATTTAATAAAAAGCATTGCAGTCATTTTTCTGAAAATCAAATAATGCAAAATTGTCGATGTAAAGGGTAGTTATGGGTAGCTTTTCTGAAAAACTTTGTATCACATCCTAGGAAGATGGAATTATTATGTTTTTCAAATTGGAAGAGTTCTAAGCTGCAGCAAATGAGATGCGTTATCGTGCTCTGCGTTGCCAGGTCGCTACTCTTTTTATATTTCCCTCTCACTCGCACACTGAGCATGCAAATCTGCCTGGGGACATAATGTTTATTCATATGAATTATGAAAACTATTTGAGCTAAGCATTTTGTTTTTACGATTCTGCTACGGACATTACTCTCTATATTCCGGAATTACTTAGCGCGTTACTCCCCAGTTAAACGCGAATATGTCGACACAAAAGCATTACGATTGGCTGCCGGCCTGGTGACGCGCACGGACAAACCTCATCCCATTTGAACGTCACTGTAAATTACCAAGCTTCATATATCTTACTTTTCATTTCTGAATTATGCTGATCACACACATACACGAATTTTTGTCTAAAACTGCATTTTAATTAATGGGACCTCAAAACATATTTCCAGTGAAATTTTGCACAGATTTATTGAGTGCGTTACAATAATTACCCTACTTTTAAGTATATAGTAGAAAGAATAACTAGTATCACAGGTAACATAGTATTTCGGTTATCAATGTATATGGCGCTTTTTTTTCTTGTTAGTTTCTAATTGTTTCTATTTATATAGAAACAATTAGAAAACATCTGTCATATCGGTGGCTTGGCACTTGAAACAACTCGTTGTCTGTAGGTGCTTTTACATCTGGTTCAAATCATTTTATTTTCCTTAAGCACACACACATTCACTCTCATATACATACTTCTTTCAGACTCTGGGAATAATTCTGGCTAGAGAAAAATTCTTCGCACCAGCCGGGAATCGAACCCGGGACCTCTGGGTGAAAAGTCAAATCACTGACCACTCGACCACGGAGGCAGTCTGTATGACGTTTTGGTTGAAATATTGTATTTAATAAATCAAAACGCGTAGGAATTAACAGAAAAACGCTTTGTTCTGGAAAGTTTGAATTTTGGGCGATTTTTTTTTTTTTTTGAGGAAGGGTCTTTCTTTTATTTTACTTCATTTATTCCCCACTAACCTATCCAATTCATCCCTCACCAACCACATATAAGTGCTCTTGATGAAAACTGGTAATTATACTTTGCAGCTTTCCTACTGGATAACAAAACAAAAAACAATTATTTCCTACTGGTTATTATAGCAATTATATCTTCTGCTGTGTTGAAACAATGCTGTTGAAGACAAAGTACGCTGATTGATTGCTGAGCACGATAAATGCAGGACATGTTACAACAATATTTCACATTCGAGGTCTCTAACGGTATCGGAGATGGATGTGTCGTAGAGCTGCGCATGTAGTAATTAAAGCAACAGAAATAGCTTATACGTTTCTATTTAATGATGTGCATTTAATTATTCCTTTGTCTTATTTCTTTGTTTCCAAGAGCTTATTGTAGGATGACATTTAAGTTTACACAATCAGGAACAAAAGAGATAAACTGCCGTAAAATTTAAGTAACCTTTATTGCCATTGTTTTTATGTATTGCGCAATAGTAGCTATTTACGCTAGTGACTAATGTATCAGAGCGGCGTCGTGGCCGAGGGAATAGACCACTAGACTCCAAACCAAGGCGGCCTTCGATCCTAAGCACCCACATTTGGGATTTGTGGTGGACTAAATGGCTTCTGGGCAGGTTTTCTCCGGGTGTTAGGTTTCCCTCGCTAGCCATTCCACCAATTGCTCCATCATCACCTTTTCTGTCATCCATCTCGCTTGCATTTTATATCTACTTTCTCAGCTACCTGGCTAAGGGCCGACCACTCGTTCCAGGTTCTCCATTCTGTGGTTAGGTATCGCTAGCTTCCTTGACTGGCCTTTGATCACTAGGCACTCTGTAAGTCCTAAGGGGGTGTCAGTCCTTTATGAGGGGGAAGGTAAGCCGATTATAAAAATAAATAAATAATATCTCGGTAAACTTCCGGAGGCTCCTTTTAGTAATTTTCTCTTCCTGTTCCGCAAGTGCACTATTCTAACAAAAGATTCTTCTTTAATCTACTTCATGCTAATCGAGATAAAATCAGTAGAAATGATCCTAAGTAGAAGGGAAACAAGAGAAGGGAAGTCCTTCTAAGTAGAATATGTTAGGTAAATAAGAGAATATATTAGGCTAAAAAGATAGTCATATATTTCAAAAGCTATTGCCATTTGAAACGATTGAAATTCTGTTCCCTTTTGCATTCTCTGGAGTAAAACAAAACAGATAAAACGAAAGTTATCTTCTCTCTTGAGAGAAGTTAATTTCTTTAAAATTGAAACCAATAACATGGAATTACGCATATGAATTAAATGTTCCTTCCACACCAGTCGTGTGTAGGACAAAAGTTGGAGTGGTAGAGCCAAATTGAAAAATTCAATGCCATAGTTGGGATTTGAACCACGGATCTCTTGGTTGCCATCGAGTTGCCTTGAGCAGTGAACTGACACTGCAACGGTTTATCAATTATTCAAAAGTCATTTAGAATGAAGGAGACTTCATAGGCAATTCCCAGAAAAATCAAGATATGATTTGAAAAAATCCCAAAATCCCAGTTTCGGAAATTGTCCCATTCAAAGGACAGTTTGGCGTAGTCTTCATGTCGATCCTTTAAAGAACCTCAACTTCATACCAGTTTGGTATGTAATCGGCTCTTCGTTTTAGGTTATACTAGTCTCATATACACATTGGGAACTTTTAAAAAAAAATCTATATCTCTGCAATAAATTATTGTTAAAAAGCTTATGCTTCTATTTACTTCATGCTAATCGAGAAAAAATTAGCAGAAGTAATGTTATTACTTGCTTCCTTGTAAGTAGAAGCGTATTAAGGGAGCAACATAGGTTAAAGTGATAGTCAAAAGCTGGTTGCTATGTAATTGAAGCTTCTTTGTATGTTTGGACAGAAAATTCCTGTATGAGAAAAGTATATTTTTTTCAAAAGTGAAACCAAAAACAAGGAATATCTAAAAAAGCAATCAACTCCACGAAAAAATGTATATAGCATAAACTGTGTGTTTTAACGTGCTCTACATTTTTTGTGTGGTAAGTTTTTGTCTATCTTTTGCGGTTTAGCAGTTATGCAAAATTCCGTAAAATTCATCCAGAATAAAGAAGTCTTCAGAGGCTATTCCCAGAAAATTCAAGATATACGTATTATTTGTCAATTAAATATTTTAATATACGATATTTTAAACAAAATCGTTAGTCATATTTTAGAAAATAAAAATTTTGGAAAAAAAAGTTCCATTTAAAGGGTAGTTGGGGATGAGAGAACTTTCTTGAAAATCTTCGTGTCATATCCTTGGAAGATACCAAGCTTAAATACCAAGTTTGGTATTTAATGGTATTTTCGTTTTAAAGCTATGCTGCCCACAGACGCACACACACGGACATTTTTTCTAAAAATGCTTTTATGGATGTAGGGGTCTCAAAACATGTATTTCCGGTGAAATCTCAGTATCGAATTTTTGGGTGCAATACAATACCTTCTGTATACAATATGTGCATAATACGTGTAGAGAAAATAACTAGAATCTGTTGGAGAATTTAGTGCCGTGCCGGCAGTTGCCATGGTAGCTAAGCGGCTGACATAGGTTTGCTAGTAATGCGGTTCAACGTTGGAAAACGATTAGCTCGTGTAGCATACTTTGAAAACCGCAATCTGGTTGACATACCTACACATTGTAAACATCACATTCCAAAATTACTCCACAATTCCAAAGAAGAATATTGGCGTGCATAAAATGTGATTCATAATAGAACTGCTAATTACGTTTGTAATGAACAATGTAGCCCCTCCCTCTGCCAGTGTGAGCTACCCTACTTTCGAGCATAATTTCTAGCCATAAGATTTACAGGGTATTTTTACTGCACGTAAATATGGTAGAATTGCTGTTGCATTACATGATGTATGTGACGCTAGTTGAATTTAGGTGAAAAAAAATTAAGAAAACCTCCTACATCTCAAACTACTACTTGCATCGGATCATTATCGAAACTTTTTGGTATCTTAATACGGCTTTTGGATTTTGATTAAAATAAAACGGTTTAAAGCATTTACTAAACAAAGAAAATACCCTATATCTTGAAATATCTGGTAGTAACCTCTGTAGTTCTCCTGATTCGGAAGGCATTTTGTACAGATGTATGTAACTGTAAATATTAACAGCACATAAAACGTCTCTTTAAAAACACAATTTATTTCATGTAGCCTTTTCAGTGACATTGGAAGGTCCCGCGATGTCACCGATGTGTACATCGATTGTGTTAAAAACGATTATTATTATTAATTTGCATTTGTCAGTACTTATGAAAATTTTAACGTGCTGTCACTATTCACAATATATAGGACGTATTATTAATTTCAAAGCAGTGTGTGGTTTGTTTTCTCTGTCTCGCCTGTACTTGCAACAAAAGAGGTAACACAACTATTTCTGCAAACTTTTATCTCTGTTAATATGAAGTAGAGAAATCTGATGTGTTCCATTCTTATGACTTCCTCTAACTGTTTCGCAAACAAACTTTTCTTATCTACATCACGCTAATGGAGTTAAACATTAGCAGAATTTACCTCACGTGCTTCTTTGTAAGTAGGAGGGAAATAAGGAAATGCACAAACTAACGCGTTAGTCAAACTCTCTAAAAGCCGATCGCTACATGAAACAATTGAAATTCGCTTCTTTGTTTGATAGGAGTAAACAAATGATAGAAGAAAACAAATATGATTTCCGTTTGAGAAAAGTTTGTGGCCTAAAACTGAAACTAATAACACAGAATACCTCGGAAACGGTTAATTCTACAATAAAAATGTATATGACAATATGTGTGTTGTAACAAAATCTACAGTTTTGTGAAGTGATTTTTGTCTATATCTTACGGTTTGCAGTTATACTAAAGTTATACAAAATTCAGAATGAAGAGGTCTTCAGAGGCTAATCGCAGAAAATTCAAAATCTACATTTTATTTGCAACGTAAATATCCTTAATAGTAGATATTTTAATCAAAATCATTAAAGCGATTTTTGATAAAACCAAATTTTCCAAAAATATTCCATGTAAAGGGTAGTTTAGGTGGGGAGGATCATTGTCAGCAGTAAAAAAAAAAAAATTAGACGAAAGGTGTCCCCGTTTGAGAAAAGTTAACATAGTTTAAAATTGAAAGCAATAACAAGAAGTATCTTGGAAACGGCCACTTCTACAACAAAAATACATGAGACATAAATTATGCGTTTTAAGGTGTACTACACATTTTTTGTAGTGAGATGTTGTGTAATTCTTACAATTTACCAGTAACGCAAAATTCATCCAGAATGAGCCGGTCTTCAGAAGTTGCTCCCAGAAAATTTAAGATATTCCTATACGTTTTATTTGCGATGTAAATATCTTTAATATACGGTATTTTGTTCAACATCCTTAAAGCCATTTTTGAGAAAAATAAAAAAACACTTCAAGTAAAGTAGGGAAATTTTCTTTAAAATCTTCCAGTCGCATACTTGGAAGATGCTTAACTAAACTACCAAATTTGGTATTTAACGGTCTTTTATTTTATGAGCTCTGCTGCCCACAAAACAAACGTGGACCCTTTTCTTAAAAATGGCTTTTGGATTCACATTTCCGGCAAAATCTCGACATCGAATTTTGGGTAGAATACAATACCCTCTCTATATATTTGTAAATAGTAGTATAGATAAAGTAATAAACTATAGTGGATAAAAAAAGGCGTATATATGTACACAAATTTTCTCTTGTTTTTATACAGACATTTTCAGTATCTATTATTTTATATATTTTAAAACTTCAGAGGAAAGAAATTCTTATCATTATTTCTCCAAACTAAAACTTTATTTTAAACTACGCTTTGATATTATATATTAATAATTGATGGAATGCTGGGGTTAATACATTTTGCAGTTTTTTTAGGAAGATTATTTGTTTACCATTTATTGGTGTAAATAAAGTTTTAATGGTTTTAATACCATGGAAAACCCTCAATTTCAACACGATAAATTTTTATTCAGCCCTGGAAGAACTATATATATACTTTATATGTATATATTGCGAAAAACGAGACAAAATGGCCAGAAAGTTTAGCATATGTATTGAACAGAGGAACGACGTGTTTCCAAGAACAGGTGACTGTTGCTGTAATTTCACACAATGAGAGCGGATGTGCACCTCACAGGAAACCATGTACAGTCACAATGGAAATAAAGTTAAGCTCGGACGATGTCGTTGATCTCCGTTTTAATGTTGGCCCGAATGATGAAGGGAGTTAAAAATGCTGGAATGTATTCACGCTGAATATTAAAATAATCTGCTGTGACACACTGACATGACTTTGTTTATTCTACTAAAAAACACTTACAAAAGATTGCTCTTTTTATAGTCATGCTAATCAAGATGACTATTAGCAGAATGTTCTTATTATTTAGTTCCTTTAAAGTAGAAGGGAACTAAGGGAATAAGCTATGCTAAAGCGATAGTCAACTGTTTTAAAAGCTGTTGCTATGAGATTTTAATTGAAATTCGCATTTTTGCTTGGTCAGAAGTAAAACAATAGAGACACAGACGAGTTTTTGTCTGAGAAAATCTCGGAAACAGTTACTTCCACAACAAACTCGTAAAGGGTAACAAATTGTGTATTTTGACGAGATTTTTGTGCAGTAAGTTTGTGTGTATATGTGTGTGTGTCTCTCTCTCTCTTGCGATTTATCAGTCACGCAAAAAGTCTTCCAGAATGAAAAGGTCTTCAGAGACACTCAGAAAATTCAGGATTATATTTTATTTGTCATGTAAATATATTTATAATAATAAAAAAGTGGCATTGCACTCAAAAGAGCATTAACGTTCTAAACTATGTTGTCGGGTTGCAGCATGAACTCTGTAGACAAGTAAATTTGGAAATTCATTTTGAGGAATTACATATTAATCGAATTTCATATCTGTATTTACGATTTGATGAACCATATAGATCAATAGTCTCTATTGAGAGGAAAAGGAAAGAACTACTCAGAAGTCTGTTTGACTGAATCAGCCCTTGGGAAGAAATCTTTAGACGAACTGAAATAGAACGCTAGACAAATATTCTACTAACTTTAGTGAACATTCTGTGGTTTCAACGATATATGCGCTGCGCTGAAAGTTCGATAACGTTTTAAAAAATTCCTCACAGTTACATTAATCAGCCCTTCATCAGCAAGTTTTAGAAAATGAGGTGTAAATTTGACGATATAAACATTCAGACTCGTTGTGTCCAAACCAGAAAAGCTCATTACGATAACTTTGACAGCATGACTTTCTGTTGCCTTCACGTGAAGCCCAACCTTGAAACACAACGTATTCATGGTCATAAATATGTATCAACATTCCTCGATATCTCGACAAGCCTTGGAACCAATCAGTTCGTTCCGTCAGAATATAATATTGCGTTATTATTTGTGTTTCCTGGTATTTTCCATATGCGATAAACTAAAATAATATTCTGTGTTGCATCAGTTTACCTCTTGGAACATTTTCATTGTAACAATTGGAGTTTAAAACTTTCATATCGACAGCCAAGAACAAATATAAGCCCGCCTGGGTAGAGGGGTAGTAGCGTATCTGCCTTCATTCAACAGTTATCATCGATATGGCACCACATGCCATATTGATGATAAATGGAATGCAGATGGAACACCGGTGGAATGTGATAGTTGAGATAACCGGAGAACCCGAAGAAAACCCGCCTCTTCAGCACTGTTTTGGCCCTCAAAAATGCGGTCACCTGAGATCGAAGTTTTTTGGGGTTTTCCCTAATCCTGAGAATACGAATGTCGAGTAACTTTAAGCTCCATGGATCCCGAGATCGTTTGAGCATCATTTCTCCAATTTCATTCATCATCTGAGATGACTAACCATGTTAAAGAACATACTGTGTTAAGAGAATTTTCTGAGCCATACATTGACTTAACACATTTGCTTGCTTTGCAATGGTCTAGTTCTGAGTTACTAGCTCTATGGAAACATTACTTAAACTTAACGAATCCAACAACTCGTTAATGTTAAACATATGTTACATTCATATGTCTTTCTCCACCTTTCTATAACACAATATTCTTCTACGCAATTCATACAATTCCAAATAAGGGGCAATTAGAGTGAAATTTCAAAATGTATAATTTTTACAGATTTTTCTGAAAACTTTACATGCATAGATGTTATGTTGATATTCATATCAAATTTGATTCAAATTTAAATAGTTTACAAGATATTTTATATACATTTGATTATATAAATATATTGTAGAGTCAAAAAGTTTCACGCGCTTCAACATTTGAGAAAATCGGTTGGCATTTTTTAAATTGGAGCTTTCTACTGCATAAAAAACCTTACGCGTGGATATTTAAATAACGTTGATTACTGAATTATGATAATTTAGAGATCATTAGCCATTTTCATCTCTAAACTAATCATTATATTTTTTTTTGAAAAATTACTTCTGGTGTTAGGGTAACTTCATCGCTTAATAGTGTAATAGACACTGCTGCACATTCCGGGGCATTTTAATTATATCATTTTTATTTGTTTCAAATTCAAACTACGTAAACCTTTCTCAAACAGGAAGTGACGTTTCGTTTCATCTCTGTTTTACTGCAGGCCATGCAAAGTGAACCGAACTTTTGTTATTTCACATAGGGCCAGCTTTTAAAAGATTTGACTATCAATTTAGTCTAGTGTATTCCTTGTGTCCCTTCTACTTACAAGAAAGTAAGTAATAAAACTATTTCTGCTAATTCTGCTATTTCTGTTAACTTGATTAGTATGCCTTAGATAAAAGAATAATCTTTTAGGAAAGGAAGGATTGTGAATGGGACATATCAGATTTTTGGCTCTAATTTTATTTGTGACTTATATTTATATTGAGTTTTATATCTGGTTATTGCCACGATTTGCGTTTTAAGTGTGCTAAGAAGTTGAGCGCCTTTAAATCATAATAATCATCATGCTTCTACAAATGTTTATCGCGATTAATATGGACTTCATAAGAAAAGTTATAAGTCATGAGAATATACCTTCAGAAAAATTTTAACGAAATCTACTGTAGCTGAATGTGTTAAACCATTTTCAGAACAGTGTTTCTTCTACCTTAAAATTTTTCCTCTTTAATTAAAGCACAAAATGTCCCTATATGAACTGGTCAAAAGTTTTACGTAAACGATTCTTCCAAGAGATTTGAATAAGCAGCGAAATACAACACAGTAATAATGTACATGTTTGCTGAAAACGTGACATCGAAAGAACGGCACGAGCGAATAGTAAACGTGTGCATGTGTGTATGTTAAGTGCGTCGCTGCTTGGGAAGCATTGCAACAATGTAATGTGGGAGAAAGGATTTATTTCGCTGCGGTGGCTTTCACGAAATAAACTTCACGATTCGTTATCTTATAGCGCTTACACACGGCAATTGTAGATTCATTTTATTTTTATCCTTTTTACTTTCTGAGTGAGTACGGGAAATAAGATATTCTACCCAAAAAATCGACACAGAAATTTCACCGGGAATACACGTTTGAAACCTCCTAAATAAAAAGAAACCAATATTTAGAAAAACACCCGTTATGCGTGTGCGTGTGTGTGTGTGCGTGCGTGAGTGAGTGTACAGCATTACTAAAGAACAAAAATTCGGTTGAATCCCAAAGTTGATATATAAGTTCGGCATTCTCTAAGGATATGATACAAAGATCAAGATAATCGACCCACTTCAAACTACTTTTTATAGGGAAAACATTTCGAAAACTTGCATTCTTAAAAAATGTCTCAACGATTTTGATTCAAATATATACGTTTAGAATATTTTCATTTAAAATAAGAGACCTAAACTTCTAAAATAATGAAACTTGTCCAAAATTCGATTTTAAGAGTATTTCAAAACATTGGTTTGTTTAATAATACTTCTATTATTATTTCTTACTACACATATTCCACTATCCTGAATTTTTTGGCAATACCCTCTTAAGCCCTCTTCATTCTGGATGAATTTTGCACAACTGGTAAACCGTAAAAACTTACTACACTAAAAATGTACATCTCGTTGAAACATGCCATTTATATTTGTGTGGGTGAGTTAATGAACTGCGATATAGATAAATGAATATTCTTTTATAATAATAGATTGTTTGTTAGTCATATATATGAATGGAATATATCAGATTTTTTATTGGTTTATATCGTACGTATATGTACTTTTATTTTTGTCAACGCTATTTATAAGGTGCTATTGTTCCTTATTGTTAACACCGTTGCACCCAGCAGTTGGAAACACAACATTTTAAAATGCAGGCAACAAAGTTTGAGGTCAGAGTCCTTCTGAAGCACTGTTGGAAGTTTCTGCCGCGGTCCAAAAAATACGTGAAATTGAAGCTAAAAGTGTCGTTAGTGAAAGAGTGGCACAACAATGGTTCCACCGTTTCAAAGCAGACGAAAACATTGAAGATTCGCTACGTTCTAATAGACCAAGTTCTCAAGACCACGTGAATTGACACCTCATCAAGCTCAAATTAGAGTGGATATCTGTCGTCAGCTTATTGCTAATCTCTGATATAGAATAGAATTGTCAGGAGAATTGTCACATGTGAAAGCAGATGTTTTACCGCAACCCTGACACCTAGAAACAGTGGCTCGGTACCCGTCAACCCACAAATGTTGTTTAAATATAGATTCAGCTCCAAAATAATAATGTGGAATTTTGAAAGTGTGTATTCCAAATAAGCTTGCAGTCAATGCGAATCTTTGATCTCAGCAACTGGAAGAACTTCAATAAGCTTCGAGGAGAGATGTTTGAAAATGAGAAACAGAGTTCTCTTACAGCAGAACTCCGCCAGACCTCGTAGAGCTCAAATCATAACAGAAAAAAATAAAGAATTGGAAGGAATCGAACTGCTACCACACCCAACATACACTTTAATCCATAATCCATTTCCTAAGCGGAAGAAATTTTAAAAGCATTGAAGCAGTTCGGATCAAAAACCAAACTCTGGTTCCACTGCGGGATAGCAAACCTCATCTAAAGCTGCCTCAGTACTATAGAGTGTACTCATCTTTACTTTGAAGATTAAAATAATTTCCTGTAACACATTTGAAATAAAGCTTTGCTTAACAGCCAACAATATCATTTATATATCGTCTATCCAGGTATTTCTTGGTCTACACTCTTTCTTCTTCCTTATGGAACCCATTCAAAATATGACTAGATAATCTTGTTTCTAGCATTCTACACATATTATTCCAGTATACTAGTTGGTTATAGAGATTAAATTATATTTAAGCTCCCATAAAATATCTACAGCTCGTTTATTGTGCTTTTGACGAAGTATTTTCATACTTGGTTTTCAAACTTTTTCACTTTCTATCTATTAAGTTTCCATGAAAGCAAAAATTCCTAAAATTGCAGTGTATGCTGTTTTTTCTTAATCTTAACAGCTAGAAATGACCGTAATGGTGCACGTATCGGAGTCAGAGCTGAAAGTCCTTCCTCGCTCGTTCACGCTTTGGTGCACATCGGTTGCACGTAACTCAGCTTTTTAATTTTGGTGGTAAAGGAACGTGTCTGAAGATAGCCGTAGATTTAAACCGCTTTTATATTAGCGCTTGCTTAACTGTTAGACAAATTCATATTTTGTCTTATAATATTTTCAAGATAACCATTTGATAATACTTAGAACGTAAAGTTATGTACCTGACACCTTTAGGATCATTCCTCAAGATATTAAATCTGAGAAATGTATTTTGTTTTAAATTGCATTGAAAACTCGTCACTATTAAACATGATAACTATAATGTATAAGTATTGTATTTACAAAATATGTTAAAAATACCCGCAGAAAGGTTAAACCCAATATTAGAAGTAATACTATTGGAGGAATAAACATGATTTAGAATGGGTAGATCATGCACAGACAATGTATGCATGTTACAATAAATAATTGAGGAACACATCATTTGCTGAGTACACAAGAGTCTTTGATAAAGTTAAGAGCCGAGTTATCCCACTCTATAACTGAAATAATCAAAGATATATATCAAGGAAAAAACATTCAGATATCAGGAGCCAAAAATGTAAAAGTAGAAGGAACTAATATAGGCATAAGACAAGGATCAGGATGTCTCTGCTACTTTTTAACATATACAATGGCGAAATGGTAGAAAATGGATTAAATTATACCCTTTTACTCCCATAATTTTAAAAGAAGAGATTATGCACTAGCGTTTATTGTTTTCAAATTATATGATTATTATGTCTAATTCAGAAGTAATCTTTAAACGTCAATTTATACCATAAACAAAATAGCAATATCCTTATGTAAACAGAAGTGATGGCATTCAGAGAAAGAGTGTCTGATCAAAAATTGTAATAGAGCACCATTGAGGAATAACTTATTGAATTTAAATATTTACGATGCGTTATATCATATCAAACAGAACCTGATCTTATAATCATTCGAAATATTTAATTATATCAATGGAACTACAAAAAGATGTTTGAAAAATAAAGCAAGAAGAGAGAAGAGTAATGTCGGTACCAAAATGTTTTAAGGGACCGAAATTTAGATCATGACAAAGAAAAATAAAAGTAAACTTCAGGCAAATGAAATGAGATTTAAAGAACATTACTGATTTTAGAAAAATAGACCATCAAAGAAACGAAGATGTAAGAAGGGAATTAGAATAATTTCAATGATAAAACAAAAGAATATAAAACCAAGTGGATAACCCGTGCACAAAGTATGGACATAAACTACCATTTCAATTTAAGTATTATAAACCGATAGGGAAGAGAAAGGTTGGAATACCTAAAAAACGATTGCATTGACAATATATGTAGATTGCTGCAGACAAAAATGTCTAATGCCGAAAGAATAAGTGTTCTATTTGAGTAGTCATGCTGTTCTAAGTATATCCTTTATAGTAAAATAAGCTGAGTAAAGATTCTATAATTAAAATAGTAGGTGTAAAAATCATATAACTTTGGCTATAAATTCGATTGCAATTAATTTTTGGAAGAATTCTAGAAATGGCACAAACAAGTTATGATGTTAGATTGGAATTAATTTTATTATCTTGTATTTTTGTAAGAATTAATCTATAAAAACTTGATAAAACAAGATTATATATATTATGAACATGCAAACTATCACAATAACAGCAGTTCAATATTTTAATTTTTTTCCAAAATAAATATTGTTGTTGAGTATTGTTCTACAACTTTGAACACTCTGCTGGAATAAGGTGTTTCATTGATCACTTTAAGCTGTGAATGGGCTTTCACAATTTTGCTAATGTAATGGATTTTTACCTCAATGCGTGTGAAATCGACTTGCATAACATGTTGCTTCTTTAGTTAGCCAAGCAGAAATGCACATCATCCAGCGTAAGTTTAAAACTCCATTCAACTACAATGCTACTTTTAAAATTAAGGATTTCTTTAAAATTCATTTTTAAAACTAGAATCAAAGCTGTTTTGGTTAAAAATACATTATAATGAAAAATTGACGTGACAGAAACAGTTTCATTCTGTAAAATCAAGGATGCTGTAAACGTAACCACCATCTGTGATTTGAATACGGAATTATTTAAAACAGTTGTAGAATATCCAGAACTGGACACTTGCCATGGTCTACCATTTCCGATGTTTCGGAAAAACGTGATGCGTTTACCATATACTGGATGAGTCAATTGGCTTTTAGTATAGTTTAATGCAACTCTCTTGTGAAAATATTGCTCGTAGTATACAAGTCTATGATATAGTAACAGTAAGAAAACTTGCGGCATTTGAAGTTTTGTACACTCAAAGGTATTAAAAATACGAATGGAAATACTTACCGTAAGACTGCACCCGTGTCTTCCATCTGTTTACTATGCTCTTAAAAGCGTGCTGGACAACTTACGTTACCGAAGGAATTAACATGAAACATAACTTCCGACAAAAGAGGTTCTGACTCGCGAACTGGTGATCCCTAAGCTTTCTGGTTAGACAGTAATCGGACGATACCAAAATAGGCTAATCTTTTCTCTGTCTTACGTACTGAAGTTCCAATTCCAAATTATTGCAGGAGTTGGCAAATTTCGTATGTGAAAAGTTTTAAGTAATTTCAAAACTGAAACCAATAATAGGGAATAACTAAAAAACGGCCAACTCTACTAAAAAAGTGTGTATGATATAACCAGATCTACATTTTTGGTGCAGTAAATTTTTGTCTATCTCTTACGGTTTGCTGATTAGGCAAAATTCATCAAGAAAAAAATCTTTTGAGATTATTCCCAGAAAATTCAAAATATACATTACATTTGGGATAAAAATATATTTAATATATGGTATTTTAGTCAAAATTGTTAGAGCCAGTTTTAAGGAATAGCCTTTTTCTAAATTTTTTCCATATAAATGGTAGTTTGGGATGGGAAGATTTTTCTCTCAAAAGATACTTAACTAAAATACCAAGTGTGGTATTTTGCGCACTTTTCGTTTCTCATTTATCGTGTTCACAGGCACATACACACGCGCGCACGGATCGTTTTCTACAGATGCCTTTTATTTATTTATTTATTTTTTTTTGGATGCAGGAAACCCTAAAACGTGTATTTACGGGGAAATTTCGGAATGGAATTTTTGAGTGGAATGTAATAGCTTCTGTGCCTACGTACCATGTGTTATGTAGAGAAAGTAAAAATATGGATAACGACTTTCATTTTGAGAAAAGTATATTCCTTTCAATCTCAAGGAAGACAATGGCGATAGCAACTGAGGACAGCACAGACAACAAGAACTGTGAAGGGGTAAGCATAATAAAATCCACAAAACATAAAAAGTAGAACTTGTCGCGCCAGTGAAGATCCTGTAGAGGGGAAAAAAAGAGAAAAGATCAACTATGTGGTGAGAAACATGATATTAAGAAGTTAAGAGAAAGGGGTCGATTAAGGGGGAGAGATAAAAGCGGATATAGAAACGTGTCCCTTCACTTTATTATATGCATAAAGTCATAAAATCTAACACATCCATTACAAAAAAAATATTTATAGTGTTATTTATTAGAAATGGCCGAAAGAAACAATGAATTTAAGGAAAGATTCTTTAAAGTCTTCTACTATGATTTTATTTTTTACTGCTTACAGTAGAGGAAGCATTTCAATCCATCCCAAAAGTTTTATGTAGAAATTTTACTGAAAATATACGTTTTGTGATTCCCTTTATCCGAAGTAAGACATTCCGACATCCTCTGGAAATAGGCGTATCATTTCAATGCCCTCTTTTCAAGCATTTCCTTTATCGTTTCTTCTTGTTCGTTCTTTCCCTTATTTCATTTGAAAGTCTTTGTAGTCAAGACACACGACAACTCCAAGCAGTGCATCCAACACTGTGTTTAATACTTGCTTTTGTCTCTGCGTCAAAGCCCAACTTTTTCGTCCAAAAGTGATAATAATTTCAACAGTGACATTTAAAAAGTTTTTGAAAACTCCATTTAGTGCTCGAATAGCACCGCTTGCCTGATATTTACGGTGTCACATCTTCCATACAGGTTTCAAGTTTATCAATCATGAATCCTAGATCTCGCATTTAAAAGTATCTACTAATTTTATATTCTCAGACCAGCAACCGTCCATATCTTCTCCCTCTCCTCCAAAAATAAGATTGACAGTTATTCTTATTCCTTTCATTATACGCCTCATTTAAGTTCCTTACTAAATACTCTGCTTAAGTATAAGTGCTATTAAATTTGCGCCCTCCAAGCATACGACACGAAGATTTTCAAGAAACTGCTACGTGGGAAGATACCTTTTCTCAAATTTCTGAATCGTTTCATTAAAAATCAACGGCATGTATTAGATATTTGCATGAACAATAATATTTTCCTTATTATTGGTTTGAGTCCCTAAGCACCTATACTTTTACCAACGTAGTCACAAAAACAGCACGTAATTTCAAAACTATCACCTTGCAATCTGATTTTAAAATGTTTTCACTTTAGCTTACTGTCATAATTTTTGACTAATATTGTTAGATGTATAATGAAGGTTACCTCGATTAGAAGAATACATTTGTGTAGGAATAGTTTGCAGAAGAGTAATCATAGAAGATATGTGATTTTGCACCGCCAGATTTGTTTTTTCTCTCAAAATCTTCCTGGCAATAAGAAGAAATAATGAGAATTTTCAGTTAACAGTATTGTGAAACATTGGAACTGTGTTTATTTTAGGTTGCGGAGAATTTACCATTTGGCCTAGTTAACGAACGCCATCCATTCGGCAACCTTATGATGGCTATACTCAGTAAAAAATGGAAGTGTTACGTAGATGGTTAGGGTGTTGCCACGTCACCAGACATTCAACCGCAATACTCGTATCGTATTCCACTAGCCACGGGCTACACACACCTATCAGCTGTTCGATCATGAGGTCACCCATTGTATTTTTCTCCTGGTCCACCCAAGCGCTGTGAAATGTGTACGGAGTTTCGTTTCTACACTAGTATTGAAGTCTCTTAAAAAAAGTCAACTTTTCTGCTCGTCGAAAGGAAAGCTATCGCAGTAACTTTACCAAATAGAAGGACGTGCATAAGCGGCATCCAAGGTATCGATTTGATTTCCATTTATCTATATATTTGATTATAATTGTTCCTGAACCTTCAGAGCATTAATGGTAACCGTTATTAAAAGGCTGGCAGGGTTTATGAATATTGAAGTGAATTTAACTGGATGCAAGCTTATATGTTATTAATTTATTCTTATATCAACCTATATAGGTGACTGAAGACTTGTTTCGCAATGTCATATGTTTTCTTAGATGTACTACATTTAAGAATAGAATTTATTTTTCTAATACTATTTAACACCCTAAGATACCATAAGCTGTGAACGCTGGTGGTACATCAAATAACATTATAATTTAGGAAGGAAACGTTCTAGGCCTATCTTTAGGATGCCTAAATTATCATACGTGGTTAGACCACGGCCGAGTGGTTAGACTGTTCGCCTCCAACCTACGCAGCCCGGTATCGATCCCAAGCGCCCGCATGAAGGTTTTGTAGTGGACGAAACGGCGTTAGGCGGCTTTTCTCCAGGTCCTCCAGTTTTCACTGCCATTCTTTCCACCGATTGCTCATCATTACCTTTAGTTTCCTCAATTTCGCTTTCATTTCATATCATTCACTTCCTCATGCTCATGCCTGGCTTTCATTTATTGTAGCTGTTGCAGTTAAGTTCACTTACTTTTTCTTTCCACCAAATTGGATCTAATAATCCATTAGGGTTAAATAGAAATAGCGATAAAATTCGCTTTCATCCCTACATTACATTTAAAGACATCTTAGGATTTATATTTTATCTCTATTATCCCTAAAAGAACTTTATATTTAAGAGATCCAGATAATTTTACATCTGCTACGTGTTGGCTTCTCGACAGGCTTTTGACTCCTAGACATCCACTTGTATGTCTTAGGGGATGTCAGTCCAACATAAGGAATGGTAAAATGTTTAAATGTATATATATATATATTTGGATATATTTATCCAAGTATTCTAAAGTACGTAATAATTTATACATTTGTCTGTGCAAAATAATGAAGTTTAGAATACGGTTTGTTTTATGTAACAGAGTATTAATTTTCTAATAGATACTTCACCTTAATTGAAATAGAATTTTCGTCGTCGTTTTCTGCATCGACAGCGCGTTACATATTGTTACAGACACAAAGGAATCTCTGTGCAATTGGCAGGAAGCTTTGAAGAGATGAGGTGGTGTTAAACGGCTTCTGTATTGTCTAATTTAGCGGTCATTATGACCCGAGTGCTGGGAAGGGCATATCACACTCGCAGCAATGCATGTCCTTGCACTACTGTTGAGACACGTCATGCAATGGCATGCAGCCAAAAGGGCGAGGAGGAATAACCCCTCAGGACACAGCTTAGCTTTTGCATTTTAAACAACCACGTTGTTCGTTATAGTTAACAAGCGTTTAGCGTGCTTCATCTGCTAAGGTTGGCCTAGGTTCGTATTCTGAGCGGCTTCCTCGATTAGTGGTGTGTTTGCTAAGGATCAGTCATGGGTAAAGATGCTGCAAACGTTCACTTTAAATAAAGTTTCTAAATAATTGAGAAAACTTTTCTGTGTACGTTGGAGCAGTTTATCTGTTGTTGTTTTAAGTTTACATTATTATATTGATTGTGAGGTTACAATTTACTAAGCAAAAGCAAGAGCCTGACAACCCAGACGCTCGCTGCATTCCAGGAAGAAAACTCTATGGCATTTTTCATCAGGACGGTATATAGTTTCTATTTTGGTTTGCTGTATCTGTTTGTGAAGAATGAGCTAGATCGGCTTATAAAAGGTGTGTTGCGTAAAAAAAACAATAACAAGAAGAATAAAGGCCTTACCTCGCAAAAAAAAAATCGATCCCCAAAAATGTTTCAAAGCAATGTTTTCTCCCCCATCCTTCTTATGGAGGGACAGAAGAATATACGCCAGCTCGTACACCTGTATCTATATTAGTTCATTCTTTAACCTTAGTAAAATTTTCCTAGATGATTATTAAGAAATTCTTATTAGTAATTTCTGTTTTAACAATATTTATATCAGAATTACGGGCTAATTTAACACATGTCAACCTCGAACAGAAAACAACCGAACAACCTCGGTGGGAACAACAGTGTCTAGTCACCTTATAACAGATCTCCACTTTGATGCTGAAGACATTGGTGACGTCTCACAACTTCACTCAGGCTCAGTCAAGATGTGCGCAATCTCCCATGGGTTTCGGGAACTATTACGTCACCGAATCCGACCCAATCTGGAGAATTCCTTTTCCGGAGGGGCTCAGGTGTTCAAATACTAACGTCAGAAATACCATAGTTGCTAGGGGTATGCAGCACTCGTACCAGAATAGCTGAAGGGTTCAGAAGCCCCAATCCAGCTGCGATAAGGCCGTTAAAGCAATACTATTTATGGTAGTGTCAGATGTATCACGAATGCTGGAGGTTCACAGCACACATCAAGGAGCAGAAGGGATCTATATCTTCCACTATGAATGTACATTATTATTTTTCATTGTAAGATCGTGATTAGCAGGTATAGGTATTTTTAAGCAGTTGATTTCAATTGATCTACACTAAGCTTTATGTCAATACAAAGAATGTAAACAAAAGTAGTAAAGGGTCACTTGGAATAGGTAGATAAGGGCTGCTGTGTCTGCAAGCTCTAACGGAGTGCACGATAGATTGGGGTTGGTTTGTTACCTTCTATTTCCCTGCCTGAAGTCCTGTAGCATTTGAAACTTATTCCTGTCGATTTTTAATACTTAGAATCCTGTTGATTAGATTAGTATATTATTATTGACTCACTTTTAAAATATAAAATTCTTCCCGGTAAAATTGCCTCATGTTTGCCTAACATCTGCGGCATAGCGGGTGATATTCAGTATCATGTCTTAAAGCTGGTAGACAGTCAACTAATTGACTATGTCAAATTCCTTAGTGTGTGCATTCAGTGAAATAAGTATCCACATAAAGCCGCTGCTTTTTTCAGTTTCTGGGTAACCCTAGCTGATGTGAGTCACCTCAGAACCATTCATGTGCCTTGCATCACAGCCATTGATCATATATGGCTTTAGGTTCCTTCCCTCAGGAGTGGACGAACCTTTGAAAAGCAATGCGAAAGGGAACTTTAGTAAACGGTACAACAAAACGTGTTTGTTTGCAATAAAATTCTTCTTCTCTTCATGGAATAAGAGAATCTCCTATAGCATCTTCGACTTGGCATTTTATTTTAGTCGACTTGCATCTATTCTCCTTCGTGGTTTGTAGATCTGTGCCTATCAACTCGTTCTACCCGGAGAAAGCCCGCACTACGCCGCTTTGTTCACCACAAATCCCGCTTGCGGTCGCCTGGAATCGAAACTGGGCCGCCTTAGTGACAGGAGAGTAGTCTAACCTTGAAGGAGGTGGAATGTTTTGAAGAATGTATACATTAAAATAAGAACAGTACTGGCTGAGGCTAATGCAGTGAGGTAATTCCACACAATGTCGAAATGTTACAATGTTTCCTAAGTATTGGGTAGCTGAAATGAAAGGTTTGAGAAGAATAGGCGTGATGGCAGAATGGTAAAGCGTGAAATAAATAACAAAATAATTAAAATAAAATCGAATTGCTCACCTTTTTAGTGTAGGGGCAGCCTGTTTAACTCATTCATGGAGTTCCGAGTTCAAATATCGGTAAGGGTGAGTTACCAGGTAAGGTTTTTTTTCGTTTTTTCCCCTTATCTTAAGAATACGAAGGGTAACTTTAAGTTCCACGATGGACCCCGGAATATCATTAAGACCTATCTAAAGCACGTCAAACAAAACAAAGATACAGGCATTTTATAGTCTGAAAGAAATAAAAATCAGGAATAACTGGGAAGTTGGAGTGAACATAAAATGGCTGACTTGACAGGAGTTGTCCATTCAGATGAACACTGGGTACATATTTGGGCAGAATGTGCACAGTTGGAGTACCAGGGATTCTTTTATTGCATTTTACCCATATAGCTTTAATTGTATAAATTGCCATTGCATCTTTATTTATTTAGATGCTATACATTATACCACACACCTTCATTCTCTCTCTCTAATACTTCCGGACTTTGGGGAAAACAGGGAATTATCTTGGTTAAGGAAAAATTCTCCTTCAACCTGGAATCAAACCCCCAGACCCTTCCCACAAAAGGCAAATTTTCTACTGTCTGAGATAGGGTTTAAGCCTCTTAAGCCTTCCTAAAGTGCTAAAAGGCGATGGGTATGCTGGGAATTACTGGTGGTCCAGAGGAACTGGCCAAATGTGAGAAATTTCGTGAATAAAATGTAAAGTCAGATCATATTGTTCAATTAGTCAGATGCAATTTATTTCCATTTTCTCTCTATTTCTGTTTCTGTTTTTATTTGTTTTTCTTTCCTCTTTTGTCTCTTTTTCCACTTTTATCTTGTATCTGAAATACATATGTGCTAAGTATTTGTGTAATAACTTTAAGATAATTTATCCATATATGCATCCATACATCTGAAGAACTGTTAGGAAACAATGCGTGCACGAAGTGGAAAATTTTGGTTCAGACATCTTATGAGACAGTATTTGCTAATAAAAAGGCTCCATTCGAGGATAGCGTACTGTACTGTAACACTAATTGAGTTTTCAGTGGTTAATTAGGAAACGACAATTTTTACCTTCTCTATATATAATGTATACAGAAGGTATTGCACTCCACCCAAAAATTCGATACCGAGATTTCAACGGAAATATATGTTTTAGTGTCCCCTATATCCCAAAAAAAGCATTTTCATAAAAAAGGTTCGTGTGTGTCCCCGTGTCAGTGTGTCCGTGTGTCTGTGAACACGATAACTCAAAAACGAAAAGTCGGTAAAATACCAAACTTGGTACTTAGGTTCAGTATTTTCCAAGGATGCGACACAAAGATTTTGAGAAAAATCCCCCAACCCTAAACTACCCTTTACATGGGACTTTTTTCGAAAATTTTAATTTTCTTAAAAATGGCTCTAAGATTTTGATTAAAATATATATTAACGATATTTACTTGACAAACAAAATGTATGCCTTGAATTTTCTGAGAATAGCCTCTGAAGACTACTTTATTCTGGATGAATTTTAAGGAATTTTACATTTCTGCTAAATTATAAGAGACGGACAAAAACTTACAGCACAAAAAATGTAGAGCACGTTAAAACATTTTTTCGTGGAGTTGATCGTTTTTGAGATATTTCTTGTTTTTGTTTTCAGCTCTACTTTTCTCACACAGGAATTTTCATCTCCTGTCCATACAAACAAAGGAACTTCAGTCACATAGGTACCAGCTTTGACTATCACTTTAGCCTATGGTACTCCCTTATTTCGCTTCTACTTACAAGGAAACAAGTAAGATAATTATTTCTGCTAATCTTTTCTCTCGATTACTATAAAGTAAATAGAAGCTTAAACTTTCTAACAATACTTTGTTGCACAAATGTAGAGAAAGTCATGAGAATATAACACATCAGAATTTTTAATAGGGCAGGATTCGCAATATTGACTCGCCAAAGATCACAGCCAAAAACACTTGGAACTTTGAATTAGTATTCAATCGCAACTCCCTTCTATATTGCGTGGCTGGTACACAGTGGTACCTTATCGCATCCAATAAGAGGGCGTGCCCTTTTGTTCGGAACAAAGCACACTGGAATCTGCCATTGAACTTCCTGTGTTTAGCTACTTACAACAAAGGTTGACGCAAGTAGAACGTTGCAAAGCCATTATGGCGCCCGTTCTTCTTCTCTGCTAATTTTACAGTCCTTGATAGGCTTTGACCTTTTGCATGATCTTTCTCCACAATTCTCTAACTTTTCGCTCTACTTTTTCGCCCTCTAATTTTAGTCTTTCTTAAATATTCAATTATGACATCTAATCATCTTGTATTGAGTCCACCTTTTTACTTTCTTTAGCACATATGTACAATGTACACTGGAGATGAAACTACCTATTTATTATTGTATTCCATCCAAAAATTCGATACCAAGATTTCACCAGATGTATGTTTTGAGACCCCTGAAAGATGAAAGTGAAATGGAATAAAAAGAAATGAGAATTCTGGTAGAATACGCGGTAACAATATTCGCATTATTTACCAGAGGAAAACCACGTAAAACCCACGGGTCAGAGTGGCCGTCTTCGGGGACCGAACCCACGAGATCACAAATGTGGGCCACAGTCATTACCGTTGAGCACCGAGCGAGGTGACGCCACGGCAATGTATGCAATTCGTATTCAGGAATTAAATCCTATTTAAATCCCAGGACCTCTGGTTTTCCCCGGAGACGCCAGATGAGTGTTGAGGTGGTTTCTCATCTACCAGATTTCTTTTTCTATCATTTCACCTTCATTCGATTTCCGTCTCATCTTTCATGTGTGCTTCTAGTTTTGTCGCTTATGACAATGCGAGCAGATGACGCGAGAAACCGATTTTAAATGGCAGTAGCTAGAGGAACATTTTTAAAAATAAGTATGTGAAATGATACAAAGAGAAAAGGCGCGCAAAGTTGCCACTATTACGCGCGGTTTTTGCATGGGTAGAAATTTTGCATAAATAAACCACAGCAAATTTAAATAATATTTTGTAAAGATGTATCATCTTACACAAGTCAGTTTTAGTGCATATGTAGTATTATGTATTTATATCATACCACGTTCAATTCGCGCCAAGCAGATGATATTAGAGTGCCATTCATTCTGACTGCTTCTACATGATCTGTACTCAGCCTGTCTTCAAAGTTTCATGCCCTATACAGTATACTATTTCGCTCCGCGACAAGAAAAAAGCTATGGCGTGCAGCGCAGTCTATCTAGTTTCACTATTTGTAGAGAGATGATAAGTGTAATCCCAATTAGCATCTATTTTTCAGTTATACTATTGTTTTGGACCAAAGGTGGAAGTATGGATCACAGAATTAAGTATCCAATCCGGTATTTATGTTGGCGACTAAGAGGAAACCATGACAAGAGGTTTAAACCAGTACCTTCACTTCAGTTAAAGAAACAAATGAAATCTGAAAAATTATAATCTTCCACTTCGTAACTAAACTGGTATGTTGTAAGGAACAACGTGAGTTCACACGTGATGCACTCTTTTCCTCTTCTTTAATGCAAGTCACAAGTATTTCTGCCACGTTTCTTACTTCATAACAGGTCTGATATTGTCGCAAGGTAATCTGGTTTCGAGCGGACATCTAAAAGCTTCCCGACCGCATAAATTTCTCCCTCCATCTTCCTAAGAACTGAAACCGTTTGTAGATGAAACCTCGCTTAATGTTAATTTAGTTGTTTTTTCACACAAGCTGTGTGTTGGATAGGAGTTGGATAGGTAGAGTCAAACTGAAAATTCAATAGCCGGGATTTGAACCACAGATCTCCCGGACTCTAGTCGGTTGCTCTACCACTGAGCTACTATGGCAACATACCGGCACGGAATTAAATTTATGAACTGACTCTCATGTTTCCCGGTAAATCACAAGATGATATCAATTATTTTGAGATATATTTATTAAAGAATTTTATTTGTAACATGCCAATTGTATGTGGATTTACACGTCAGTATAAAAAGAAAAACACATTAAAATATATAATTGATAACATGGTAAAATGCATAATTAATAAAATTTTAAAACTATAAATTAAAAACTCTTTCACTGAGTAGAAGCATTGATCCATTAACATTTGTTTTACATTTCGTTTGAACCTGTTGTAATGCAATTTTTGTATACGCAACGATAACTTATTAAAAAGCACAACGCCGGAATATGCAGGTGGTTTTTCATGTTTTGTGAGTTTAAAATTGTTTGCTACATGTGAGAAGTGAACCTACAAACCTCAGTAGAGGAGTAACTAGCATACCACAGTGGCGACTTACAATGTCGTAATTACTTTAAGTCCCGGGCATGAGGCGAATTAGTGTAAATTTAATTGCTTTTTCATAAAGTCGTGTGTAAGACATCCATTGGATAGGTAGAGCTATACTGAACAATTCAATGCTATAGCCGGAATTTGAACCAGTTGAGTCAGTTGAGAAATTTAATGTCGTGCCGGCGGGTTGCCACGGTAACTCAGTGGTAGAGCAACCAGTTAGAGATTGAAATGTTCGTAGTTCAATCCCCCTGAATTTTTCAGTCTGACATTACCTATCCAAAACCTCACTTATAGTGGCTTCTACTTATATAGTCGAGGGAACAAAGGAAGATAAGGCCACTATATTTGCGGAAGATAAGGCCACTATATTTGAACTACTAAAGCAGCAATCCAGAAGTGCAACCAGAACTTTTGTTACCGGAGGAGAGTTTGAAAGAACGACATCCCCTGAAAGAGTAATCATTTTTACTTTCTCTAGCACGTATGTGCAATATACCTAGTAGTTAGAGAATATAATTATTGCACTCCAACCAAAATTTCGATACCGAGATTTCACCGGTAATACATGTTTTCAGGACTCCTGAATCCAAAAGACATTTATAGAATGTGTGTGTGTGTGTGTGTGTGTATTTGGACACAATAGCTTAAAAACAAAAAGTCCGTTAAATAAAAAACTTAATATTTAAATAAAGTATCTTCTAAGAATACAGTAGGAAGATTTTCAAGAGAATCCCTCACACAAAAATACACTTTACATTGAAAATGTTCGAAAAAATAGTTTTGCTCAAAAATGGCTCCCAAAGATTAGGATTAAAACACCGTATATTAAGGATATTTACATGACAAATGAAATGCATAACTTGAATTTTCTGAGAATAGCTCCTGAAGTCCTCTCCATTCTGGATGAATTTTGCATAACTGGTACACCATAAGAGACAAACATCTGCTACACAAAACATGTAGTGCTCGTTAAAAACAATTTGTCATACTCATGTTTTGTAGAGGTAACCGTTTCCGAGAGATTCATTATTATTGGTTTAAATTTTAAGCTACTAAAAGTTTCTCAAAAGGGAGGTTATCTTTCGTTTCATCTCTTATGGTTTTTTCTTCCACCCGCGCAAAGCGGGCAGAAAAGAATTATTTTCAATTGTTTCGCATAGCCACCGACATTTTAAAGGATTTGAATATCTCTTTAGCTCAGTGCCGTAATACTCTTCTGCTTAGAATGAACTAATATACCATTTCTGTTGATGTTGATCTCAATTACCACGAGGTAGACAAAGAAATAATCCTCTGTAACAATAGTTTGTAGAAAAAGTCATGTAAATAAAACACGTCAGACTTTTAGAAAAAGGTCCGCGCGTGCGTGCAAGCGTGAGGACAGCATAGCTTAAAAACAAAATTCCGTTAAACACCTAACTTAGTATTTAAGTTTAATATCTCCCAAACTATCCTTTACATGGAAGATTTTTGAAATTTTCGTTTTTCTCAAAAATGCCTCAAAAGTTTTTGATTAAAATACCTTGTATTAAAAGACATTTAATAACAAATAAAATGTATGTCTTTAATTTTTTAGGAATTGCCTCTAAAGACTTCTTCATTTTGGATGGCTTTTGTATAATTGGTAAACCATTAAAAGATGGACAAGAAGTTATACACAAAATATAACACACAAACACACATGAAGTAAACTGTGTATTAAAAAAAGACAAATATTTTATGTAGAGTTAACCTCTTGAGATATTCCTTGTTATTTCATCTAAGAGACTGAAAGGGAGAGTAATTTATTCTCAATTTCTTAAAGCATAAAACAAAATTGAAACTATGGAATTTGCAATTGAGTATAAGACACAATTCTCACTTTAAAGCAGGATAGTTACTTTTATTTTAAATTAAAAGACCTCTTAATTCTAGTAGCCATCAGTTACCACACAATTATAATGTGTTTTTAATACATGAGACATTTTATAAAGTTTGTTTTTACTTCGACAAACATTTTGAAGATAGGATATTTGCACGATTGCTCAATGTACGAAATTCAAGTAACTCGTGAGGAATCATTAAACTGTTTTAATCCATCTGTTTAGCTTAAGGGGAAGTGATTTTAGAAAGTATATCGAAGTATTTTGATAGGCGTTGCTTTGAAAACGTAATAGGAAGAACTTTGCTTCCGTAACCACATTTCTATCGAGTTTATATAACCTCCTGATTTGGATCAAATTTTACTCGAGGAAGTATATGCAGACACATATTTGCACTATGCATTTGGTAAGTACGCTTTACCGTTTCAAATGCAGTTTTCCGTTCAATGCTTTTGTCATAATGGCCGTGCCTAAAATGTTCCTACTACCTAATTAGACCTCATTAGGTAGCGAAGCAACTTCCAGTGCGGCCGGTTTTATTAGGTAGTTAGTACACATTAATGACTTTTGCACCTTTAATAGGAGTGTTACATAACATAATTTGATATATGCATCATAAATCCTGCTATTATAGTCCTGCAAACTATCACAGCTTCGCTTACTTTATGTACTTAATGATGGAGGTATACTTGCACTATTTGAAGTGGAAATGTTTGAATGAAGTGTGTATAATAAAACCATTCCAGGAAATGGTTGGATTCAAAGTTGGATAGTACGTGGAAAAATTACTGCATTCCATCCAAAAATTTATCAGTATGCATGCACATCTGGATATCGATACACTCCCAGAATAAAAATAAGTATTTTAGAAAAAAAAATGTGTGCACCTGCATGCTCGTCCGTCCGTCAGGCCTTTCTTTCGCGAACAGCATTGCTCAAAAAGAGAAGTCGATGAAAAATTTGATATTCTATTAAATAAAAGACTTCTTAATTCTAGTAACCATCAATCACTACAATATTTATAATGTATGTTTTAAAACATGAGAAATTTTATAAAATTATTTTTACTTTGACAAACATTTCATGATATTTCGCTACATCTCTGTAACAAATTATTGTTAAAAGCTGATTCTTCTATCTACTTCATGATATTTGAGATAAACATTAGCAGAATTTTGTACAGAAGGTAAATAATGGAATACCCTAGGCTTAAACGAAGCTCGTTGTCATGTGGTTGAAGTCCATGTCTTTGCATTGCCAGGAGTAGACAAAATTCCCATATATGAAACATTTTAAGTACTTTAAACCTGAATCCAATGACAAGGAATATCTAAAAAAATGGTCAACTCTACAAAAAAAAAAATGTATGATATGATTGCGTTTTTTTTTAACGAGATCTACATATTTTGTGTAGTAAGTTTTTGTCTTGTCTCTTACGGTTTAGCAGTTAAGCAAAATTCAGCAAAATTCATCCCAAATAAAGAGGTCTTCAGATACTATTCCCAGAAAATTCAAGATATACGTGTTATCCTTCATGTTATCTTTATTTAATATACGGTATTTTAATCAAAATAGTTAGAGCCATTTTTGAGAAAATCAAAATTTTTTGAAAATTTGTCCATGTAAAGTGTAGTTTAGGGTGGGAGGATTTTCCTCAAAATCTTCGTGTCGCATCCTTGGAAGATACTAAACGTATATACCAAGTTTGGTATTTTACCGGCTTATAATTGTTGAGTTATCGTTTTCAGGGACACACACACACACACGCGGAACTTTACCTAAAAATGCTTTTCCTTTGGATACAGGGGATCCTAAAACATCTATTTCCGGTGAAATCTCGGTATCGAACTTTTGGGTGGAATGCAATAACTTCTCTATACACGATGTGCGTAGTACGTATAGAGAAAGTAAAAAGCAAACTTAATACATAGGTTCAGCACATTCCAAATTATCTCTTACATGGAATATATTTCGAAATTCTCTGTTTTCTCAGAGAGGCTGTGTAATGCTTACATTGGTTTAAGATCTTTCATGACAAATGAAATGTACATCTACAAATTTCTGAGAACAGCCTGGAAGTTCACTTAATTGGAAAAACATTTTATATAACTGAGTATCAATGATAAACATTTTGCGAGACGAAAATGTGTACCTTTGTTAAAAAATATGAAGTGTACTATTCACATGGTTTCCTCTGCATCTCTGTAACATATTCGTCTCAGGATAAAAAGGTTATTGTTCATTTTACTTCAAGTTGTATTGATTTTGATTAAAATGTCATGCATAGATTGATATTTTCATGACAAATGAAATGCATATCTTTAATTTCCTAGGAATAGCCAAGGAGTTCTCTTAATTTGGCATACATTTTATCTAATTTTGCATAATAAACACTAAGTGAAAGACGGAAACGTACTACCTACTTAAAAAATCGAATATATTCCAATCACACGACTTTATCTACCTATTCTGCAACAAAATATTATTAAAAAGCTTATTCTTCTATCTACTTTATGTTAATCAAAGTAAACCTGTTTATGTTGCTCAGTTCCTTTTAAGAAGAAGGGAAATAAGCGAATAATAATGATAATTTATCCCACCATTTAGATATATACAATGCAATAGATTTCGTCAACACATTGTTTAATTATTCTTGTATGATATAAAATTATGTAGTTTTATCCTATTTGTAACGCTAATTTTAAAAGAATTTGCATTCACAATTTGTCTTACATTTAAAAGTATTTTATTATATAATTTCACTCCAATGTACAGAGGACTGTATACTATTTAATTTCACCTCTTGTATTATATATATATATATATATATATATATATATATATATATATATATACATATAAGTAGAAGGAGACTAAAGGAATTCGCTATGCTAAAGCATTTGTCATTGAAATTGGTTTCTTTATTCGGCCAGGAATAGAACAAAAGAAAAACCTACACTTCCTGTATGAGAAAACTAAGTATTTTAATTTGAAAACAATAATAAGGAATATCTTGGAAATGTTCAACTCTACAACAAAACTGCATATGATACAAATTGCGTTTTTTAAGGAGATTTAAATTTTTTTGGTCAGCAAGCTTTAGTCTATCTATTACGGTTTAATCGTTAGGCAAAATTCTACCAGTACCAACCAAAATAAAGTTCTCTTCAAAGCTATTACCCGAACATTTAAAATATGCATTTTATTTGTGTTGTGGATAACTTTAATACACGGTGTTTTGATAAAAATCGTTACAGGCATTTTTGAAGAAATGAAATTTTCAGTAATGTTCCATGTAACGGGTAGTTAGGGGTGAATGGGATATCCTTGAAAATCTTCGTGTCTCATCCTTGGAAGATAATAAACTTAAACATCATGTTTGGTATTTAACGGTCTTTTAGTATTTGAGCCATGTTGTCCACAGGCGCGGACCTTTTTCTAATTTTTTTTATTCAGGGGGGTTTCATAAAAATATTTCCGGTGAAATCTCGATATCAAAATTTTGGGTACAATACAAAAGATTCTCAATACCTATGTACATAGTACGTGTAGAGAAAGTAAAAGGCACCTCATCTGTCATTTGAATATGAACAAAACTCAAACATGCAAGTACACACAAAGATGCCACAGTTAAAATTCCAAATTCTTTAAAAAGAAGGTCCACAAAGTTGGCCATAATCACAACTTTTTTATTATTTTAAGAGCCTTTTTGGAGCAAAAATACTTATTTGGCTTCCCCCTCCCCCCGCTGTTACCCGAGAGTAAAATACTATAATTTAAATGACTGTGGAATAAACTATAATAAGCAGGTAATAAAGTGCTCATGGAAACACATACTCTTAGTGTTCATAAAAGAAATAAAACATTTAACAACCGTTTACAGGATATTCTTTGTTATTGGTTTTAATTTTAAACTATTACACTTTTCTAAAACAGAAAGCCATCGTTTGTTTCGACTCTTTTGTTTTACTGCTGGCCTTACAAAGAGAACCAAATTTCAATAGTTACAAATAGCGAACAACTTTTAAAAGATTTAACAATCCCGTTAGGTTAGTATATTTTCTTATTTCCCTTCTACTTACAAGGAACTAACGAATGAGACCAACTCTGCTAATGTTTACCTCAATTAGTATGGTGTAGATAAAAGAATAATCTTTTCTAAGAATAGTTGTAGAACAGTTAAAGAAAGTTATGCGAATGGAACATATCAGAATTTTTTAATGGTTAGCTTGTTTTTGCAGCGAGCACCCATACAAATGTTTACAAAAAGTCTTACAATCCCTGTATATGTACCAGAAGCCAAAATACAATGCATGCACGTAAAAACAAAAAAAAAATTCTTATGTGTACCATTCGCATGACTTTCTCTATATCCCTGTAACAAATTATTCTTAAAAAGCTTATACTTCTATTTACTTTATGCTAATCAGAAAAAATTAGCAGAAATAGTCTTATTACTTGCTTCCTTGTAAGTAGAAGCGAAATAAGGGATTACCATAGGTTAAAGTGATAGTCAAAAGCTGGTTGCTAAGTCAATGAAGGTCCTTTGTTTATATGGATAGGAATTGACAAGTTCCTGTATGAGAAAAGTATACGTTTTTCATAGCAGAAACCAAAAATAAGAAATGTCTCATAAACGACGAACTCACGAAAAAAATGTATAGATTTAATATAGATTGTGTGTTTTAACGTGCTCTACATTTTTTTGTAGTAAGTTTTTGTCCATCTCTTACGGTTTAACAGTAATGCACAATTCCGTTAAATTCATCCAGAATAAAGTAGTCTTCAGAGGCCATTCCCAGAAAATTCAAGATAAACATTTTGTTTGTCAGGTAAATATCTTTGATATACGATATTTTAATCAAAATCGTTAGAGCTATTTTTTAGAAAATAAAAATTTTCGAAAAAAGTTCCATGTAAAGGGTAGTTTGTAGTGGGGGGATTTTTCTCAAAATCTTCGTGTCGCATCCCCGGAAGATACGAAACTTAAATACCAATATGGGTATTTTACTGACTTTTCGTTTTTGAGTTATCGTGTTCACAGACACACGGACACACGGACACAGACATAGGAACTTTTTCTGAAAATGCTTTTTTTTTTTTGGATACAGGGGGCCTTAAAACATATATTTCCGGTGAAATCTCGATATTGAATTTTTGGGTGGAGTGCAATACCTTCTCTATCATTATGTACATTTTACATACGGGGCCAGAGAAAGTAAAAAATTTGATGTGTTCCATTCACATGACTTTCTCTACATCTCTGTAAATTATTATTGTTAATAAGCTTATCTTTTATTTGTTTCATGTTAATCGAGAAAAATTAGCAGAAATAGTCTTATTTCTTGCTAATTGTAAGTAGAGGGAGTACCATAGGTTAAAGTGAAAGCCAAAAGATGGTTACAATTTGACTGCTGTTCCTTTGTTTGTATGGTCAGGAGTTGACAAATTCCTGTATAAGAAAAGTAAGTTTTTCAAAGCTGAAACCAAGAAAAAGGAATATCTCAAAAACGATCAATTCCACGAAAAAAATGTATATAACATAAATTGTGTGTTTTATCGTGCTCTACATTTTTTGTGGAGTAAGTTTTTGTCCATCTCTTACTGTTTAGTAGTTATGAAAAATTCATCCAGAATAAAGTAGTCTTCAGAGGCTATTCCCAGAAAATTCAAAATATACATTTTATTTGTTAGGTAAATAACTTTAATATACGATATTTTAATCAAAATCGCTACAGCCATTTTTGAGAAAATCAAAATTTTCGTAAAAAGTTCCATGTAAAGGCTAGTTTGGGGTGGGGGGATTTTTCTCAAAATCTTCGTGTCGCATCCCTGGAAGATACTAAACTTAAATACCAAGTTTGGTATTTTACCGACTTTTCGTTTCTGAGTTTCTGAGTTATCGTGTTCACGGACACACACACACACATACGGACCTTTTTCTGAAAATAATTGTTTTGGATGCAGGGGACCCTAAAACATATATTTCCGGTGAAATCTCGGTATCGAATTTTTTGATGGAGTGCAATACATTCTCTATCCACTATGTACATAGTGAGTATAGAGAAAGTAAAAAGTTAGCTTTTGCTGTTGTTTGTGGTTTGCTTACCTCTGCTGACCACCCATTTCACCAGATGTTACACAGCCATTTACAATAGAGACTATGTATTTTTAGTCACTATTACCTTGTTAGTACCCGCCCGAGGCAAAAGCTGTAAATAACGTAATGTATCGTAAGCCTTGAGTAACGTTGACTTTTGAAAGGAGATGAAGACCAGCGTGGTTGTTTTTACAGGCGATTGCGATTCGGAAGCTGTATAATTATGGACTATTTTACGACTCTTCCTTATTGCTCGGTATTAAATATGGAAATGTAGTTGCTGGTATGCGACCTTGTATTAACGTTGAACGAGAAAGAAAGTGGGGTAAGTGACCTGTAACCTTGATCAAGGTCAAGTGTGGGGAGGGTCACCTACCGTTTTTATAAATGATTCTGTACGTGGACCACCCCATTTAATTGCTTTCCATTGGAACCGCTTGATAGAATCTTTTGTTACGTGTGCCAGTTTGGTGTACAGGAATACAAGGAACATATTTTTCAGATGACTGTATGCTCCTGGTCGAATGGAGCAGCTTTCTAGATGATTATATCTTATGTTGCAGTGACGTGAGCTCTAAAATTATAACAAGTTCTTTGCCCCTCTGCTGGAAGTTTTTAGCAACTAATTTCGCACAAGGTGATAGTTTCGTGTTCATTGCCTTGTAGGCGGACCCTAACAAATCAAATAAGATACAGTACGTCTTATATACTGCCTTCATTTCCTAAGAAAACATTAAATCAAGCCTTTCAGGGACTCAAATACTACATTTTTTATAACTTTCTCTAGCACGTGTACAGTGAACATATTGAAAAAAAAAGTATTCCATCAAAAATACCGATACTCCACAATAAATACCTGTTTTAAGACCCCCTAATCCAAAAAGACGTTTTTAGAAAAATACCTGTGTGCGTCTGTATGTGGAGGGAGGGAACCTAACTCAAAAACGAAAAATCGGTTATATACCAAACTTGGTATTTTAAGTTCCGTATCTTCCAAGGATGAAACACGAAGATTTTAAAAAAAATCTCTTTACCCCCACGTACCCTTTACATGAAATTATTTTGCAAAAAGGTTGATTTTCTCAAAAATGATCTTGCTTAAAATGCCATTTGTTTAAGATATTTTGTATGAAAAACAAAGCGTATATCTTGAATTTTCTTGAAATAGCATATGAAGACCTCTTTATTGTGGGTGACTATAGAATAGCTCGTAATTCGTAAGAGAACAAATATTACTATATAAAATGTAGATCTCATTAAAACACACCATTTATGTCACAAGTGATGATAAGAGTTAGCCGTTTCTGAGATATTCCTTCTTATTGATATTAGTTTTAAACTACTTAAAACTTTTCTCAAGAGAGAAGTCAACTTTGGTTTCATCGCTTTTGTTTCACTCCCGGGAAGGCAAAAGAGAACCGAATTTCAATTGTTCACATAAAAGATTTGAATAGCTTTAGCCTAATGTATTCCCTTATTTGCTTTCTACTTGCAAGAAGGCAAGTACAAGACAAGTTCTACTAATGTTTATTTCAATTAGTATGGCATATATAAAAGAATAATCTTTTGTAAGGAAAGTTTGTTTTTGGAATACATAGTCATGTGAAGGAAAACATCGAATTTTTATTTAAAAAAATCTGATATGTTCTATTAACACCACTATAGTTCCAGTGAAATCTCGAAATCAAATTATGGGGTGGAATGCAATACCTTCTACAGCAACAATGTACTTTCAATGTGCATATGTGCTAGGAAAATAAACATTTTTATTTGGACTCAAGGGGTCTCAAATAAGGCATTTCCAGTGAACTTTTTGGGGGAATACAAACATCTTCTCTAGTTACTATGTACATTGTATGTATCTACATATATACATGCTAGAGAAAGTAAATTTTTTTTTTTTTGATTCAAGGGGTCTCGAAACATTTGTTTCCAGTAAAATCTCGATATCGATTTTTTGGGTGAAATAAATGTCTTCTCTATCTATTATATGTATTGCACATAGGTACTAGGGAAAGTAAAAATTCTTTTTATCTAGGGGGTTTCAAATCATGTATTTCCGATGAAAACACGATATAAAAATTTTGGGTGGAATAAATACCTTCCCTATCCACTATGTAATTGCACATACGTGTTAGAGAATGTAAAAAATGATTTGTTTTCATTCAGGGGGTCCAGAATCACGTATTACCGGTGAAATTTCGACAACGAATTTTTGGACGGAATAAATACCTTCTCTATTTGCTATGTAGATTGCACATACGGGCTAGAGAAAGTAAAAATACTATCACTGATAAAGAAAGTGGAAACTGATGTAGAATTCTCATTAATATATCTGTTTGGCTCTTATAATATTGTGACGCAACAGAAAAGCAAGATAGAAGACCGAATTAATTGTGGTTTCATAAAAGTAAGAGCAACATTGTATCAGTTCCAAGTAAATGCCCAGTCACGTGTTTCATGGAAGTGAAGTGGATTAAGGTTGATATTATCGAAGAAGGATTACCAGGAACGAAACTCTTAATTGCTACAGCCTAGCTTTTCAGGGGCATGTTTTTGTTTCGAGGACGGGCTTCTTGGTATACACAATGTATTTTCAGCATGACATTAATGCTTGCTGAAGATTTGTGTTGCAGTTCTCCGTGGGAAACTTATTACTTTCTCTTCACGTGCAATGCACAGTGTATAGAGAAGGTATTGCATCCACCCATAAATTCGATACCGAAATTTTAACCGGAAATATATACTTTAGAGTCCCCGTATCCAAAAAAGATTTTAGAAAAAGGTCCGTGTGTGTCCGTGTGTCTATGAACACGATAACTCAAAAAACGAAAAGTCGGTAAGATGCCAAACTTGGTATTTGAGTTTAATATCTTTCATGGATGTGACACAAAGATTTTGAAAAAAAAATCCCTCCACACCAAACTACCCTTTACATGCAAAAAATTTCGAAACGTTTGATTTTCACAAAAATGGCTCTAATAATTTTGATTAAAATACTGTATATTAAAGATTTATGTGACAAATAAAAAATATATCTTAAATTTTCTAGAAATAGCCTCTATAGACTTCTTTATTCTGAATGAATTTTGCGTTAACTAGTAAACGGTAAGAAATAGACCAAAACTTACTGCACAAAAAATGTAGATCACGATAAGGCACACAATTTATGCAATATACTATTCCTCGTGAAATTTACCACTTTCGAGATATTCTTTGTTATTTGTTTCGATTTAAAATACTTAGCTTTATTCACTGGAAAGCTAACTCCTGGCCTTGCTCATCCAAATAGCAAGTGGCTTTTAAAAGATTTGACTCTTTTTTTCCTAGTGTATTCCCTTATTTTCCTTCTACCTACAAGGAAGCAAGTAATTAAGAAAATATCTGCTAATGTTTATCTCGATTTATCATAAAGAAGATAAAATATGCTTTTTAACAATAATTTGTTACAGCAATGTAGAGAAAGTCATGTGAATGAAACACATTAGATTTTTAGAAAAACGTACGTGTGTGTCCGTGTGCCTATGAACAGGATAACTCAAAACGAAAAGTGGGTAAAATACCAAACTTGGTATATAAGTTTAGTATCTTCCAAGGATGAGACACGAAGATTTTGAGAAAAATTACCGTCCCAAACTACCCTATACATGAAATAATTTTCGAAAATGATGATTTGCTCAAAAATGGCCCAAACGATTTTTGTTAAAGTACCTATTATTAGGGTTGTCCTTAGCGCGGTGGTAGCGCAGCTGCTTACCAAGCGGGAGACCTGGGTTCGATCCCCAGCACCCCGCTGGGAGACTTGACCCGGGGTGCACTCAGCCTCGTAGGGGGCCAATTGAGGAGCTACTTGATGGAGAAGTAGCGTCTCCAGGTCATGGCTCGAGGCGCTGATCACGTCTCGCCCTCCAATACTGCACCCCATCCATGACGTCTGTAGTCGACCGCGATGGGGGACGCAGCGGCCGGGCGGTAGGCCAAGGTTCCCCGTGAGCTGTCGTGCGATGGAGTTATTATTACCTATATTAAAGATACATGAGAAATAAAATAAATGTATTTGATTATCTGGGAATAGCCTCTGAAGACCTCTTTTTTTCTGGATGAATTTTGCTGGATTTTACAAAATTAGCGAACCGTACAATATAGACATAAACTTACTACCCAAAATATGTAGATCTCGTTTAAACACACACTTTGTAATATACATTTTTTTCGTGAAGTTGCCCATTTCTGACACATTCCTTGTTACTGGTTTCATTTTTAAAATACTTAAAACTTTTCACATACGGGAATTTGTCAACTCCTGGCAATACAAAGAAACAAATTTCATCCACATTCAACCAGCTTTTAAAAGATGTGACTAACGTTTTAGCCGACTTTATTGCCTTATTTCTCACCTACTTGCAAGAATGCATTTCTGCTAACGTTGGTCTCGATTGACATGGATTATTTTTCTTTTGGTAGTCAATAATGCCCGCTTTTACCACTTGTGGCACTGTGATACATGAAATGAAGATGGAGCACCGGTGGAATGCAATGGCGGGGGAAACCGGAGAACCCGGAGAAAATCCGCCCCTGCGCCGTTTTGTCCACCACAAATCATACATGCGGTCACTTGGGATCGAACCCGAGCCGTCTAACCACTCGCCATGGCGCGGCCAGGCATGGAGTACAAATACAGTTCCGGAGTTTTGTCGGGACTCAGGCGCTGTATTTCTTTTTCGTCTTTTTCTTTTCTTTTCTTTTTTCCAGTTCCCCAGAATTCCCTTTATTTTTCTATTTGTTTACCGTTTGCTTCTATTACACACATACATATACACATGTACAAACTCACAATGACCCATGCCCAAGGCGGGACTCAAACCCACGATCCCCTGCGCCACGAAGCACCAAAGTAAGGTAATTTAGCGAACTCGGGAACATTTTATAGTGTTTAACGACCGCTTGTACTGCCATGGCACCGCAGGCAATGACTGGTGATACATAGGATGAAGATGGAGCACCGGTGGAATGCGATTGCGGAAGAAACCGAGAACCCGGAAAATACCCGCCCCTGCGCAGCTTTGTCCACCACAAATCTCGCATGCCTCTAGGTGTGAAGTGAATGGTCTAACCAATCGGCTACGGCGCGGCCCAGTCGCTAGTAATTAGTATTTCTGTTGGTCAAGAAATTGTAAAATAATATTATAGAACTAATTGTGTTAAGTGAAATAAATTATATTCAATTCAAAATATTACGTAAGTTAACTGTGATGGGACGACAATTAGCGTTTTCTTACTGTCGTTAGGAAGGAATCTCACCAATCCAATGAAAAAGAAGCTTTAATGCCTTGCCTATTCATTGCAGAATAACGGAGCATTTATCGTGCAACAAAAAGCAGTTGATCGATTCTTAGTTAAAGTAGACATTGTGTTGAACATAACTGCACTTTGTCCGCCCATCGCTGGATTTAGATAAATCTTTTGTCAACCAGACCTGTTTCCAGTGGCGTTCACTTCCGCGAGAGCTACTGAGGTCACTGTGACGCGTCCGGCGTCACAGCAACACTTCAATTATAACTCTTAAGCGGACAAGGTAGTCAGAACACATGAACATTACATTAAGGGGAGTCCGAATGTCCTATCTCGCCAATGTTAAAATTTGACCCATTATCTCGGCAACTATTTAAGATAAAAGCTAAAATTTTCAAGCTATATTCAGCAATATCTTTGTTTGATGAAGAATAGAGTACTTCTGTTCATTATAAGAAAAGGTATGACTGTTTTTAAACAAAGTTCTTAAAATTTTATTGATATTTTCCATTCACTTGGCTTTCTCTACATCTCCACAGAACAGTATTGTTAAAAAGTTTAGGCTTCTATTTACTTCATACTAATTGAGAAAACATTAGCAGAAATAGTCTTATTACTTGCTTTCCTGTAAGTAGAACAAATAAGGGAGTACCATAGGTTAAAGTGATAGTCAAAAGCTGGTTGCTCTGTGACCTAAGTTCCTTTGTATGGACAGAAGTTGAGAAATTTCTGTATGAGAAAAGTGTAAGTTATTCAAAGCTGAAACTAAACACAAGGAATATCTTAAAAACGACCAACTCCACGAAAAAAATGTATATAACATAAATTGTGTGTTTTAATGTGCTCCATATTTTCACTCTGAGTGTTGTTTTGTCCATTTCTTATGGTTTAGCAGTTTCGCAAAACTCCGTTAAATTCATCCAGAATACTGTACTTTTCAGAGGATATTCCCAAAAAATTCAAGATGTACATTTTGTTTGTCAGGTAAATATTTTAAATATACGAGATTTTAATAAAAATCGTTAGAACCATTTTTAAGAAAATCAACATTTTTAAAATATTTCCATGTTAAGGATAGTTTGGGGTGGGGAGATTTTCTTGAAAATCCTTGGAAGATCATCAACTCTTCATGGATTAGGAGAATTCTCCTGTTCCGGCCTCATATTTCTTCCCATCTTTTTACTGGTATTCCTATTGTTCTGTAGCCTAGAGGTTTATATTTGTATGACTGAACTGGAATGCGAGAGTTATCCATTCTTTGTAAATGGCTTTTCCATTTTTCTCTATTTATTTGTTCCTTGGAAGATACCAAACTTAAATACCAAGTTTGGTTTTTAACGGTCTTTTCATTTTTGAGCTATGCTGCACGCACGTACACACACACACACACGCACGCGCGCGCGTATTTTGTCTGCTTGCACATGCGCATTGGTGAACATTTAAACTTTGAATAATCGCTCGTCTACTCACGTCACATGTTGTATCACTGATTTTTATTTAAAGCATGTTTTGTGTATTTACATCTATCTATGTTATACATTATCCTAATTATACTCATTAATACTATATTAGATTAATATTATTTAAATAATTTTGCACTATATACTATTATTCTATAAAACAAAAATATATTTAGTGGTATCCAATGTCGTATGTAAAATTTGAAGGTGAATAAATCCCCCAGTTTAAGAAATTAGTATCGTATTGCAGATTTTCATTTATTTGTAAATGTTCCATGCCATTCTCAGCGAATGTCACATCCATGTTCGTTTATGACTTTTAAAATACTCCTATTGCTCGCCATGTGAATACATTTTAGTCTTCTTCGTTTAGTATTTTAAATTAGAAGCTATCATAATTTATACCTGCTGGAAAGAAGTGTTTTTATTGCGAATACATTTTCAAAATCAGTGAAATTCTTTCAAATATTATGTGTAATGCGCTCATTTGCAAGAAAATGTTCTCTTTTTGCTTACTCTTCATAGTACGTACAGAAGATATTGCACTCCACCCAAAACATCGATACCGAAATTTTATCTGGAAATTCGCGTTTTAGTGTCTTCTGAATCCTCCCCCAATAAAATTATTTTCAGAAAAAGGTTCGTGTGTGTATCGGTGTGTCTGTAAATACATCATTCATAAACAAAAAGTTGGTAAAATAACCAAACTTGGAATTTAAGTTAAGTATTTTCCAATGGTCCAACACAAACATTTGAGAAAAATCTACAACTAACCTGTACATGGAAAAATTTGAGAACATTTTGATTTTCTCAAAGTTACTAACGATTTTTATTTAAGATACTTATATGGCAAATAAAATCTGTTTTTTGAATATCATGGGAATAGTCTCTGAAGAATTCTTTATTCTGGATAAATGTCGCTGGATTTTGCATATTGTTAAATCGTAAGACCACGTTAAAACACACAATTTATCTCTTATCTACAGGATGATTCAAAAATACTTTTACAGCGTTTTGGAACAAGTGCCTTCCATCAAAACAGGAACAAAAGGTTCATAAAAACCATGTCCCAAAAACCTTCGTTCTCAATTTGTTCCATACAAACACCTCTTATTGAAAATGACCTAAATATCCTTCTCTTGCGTCTGGACACGCATGGCACTCCTGTAAGCATGGACTGTCGGTGTCGTATGATTTCAGGCTTACATTACACGTAGACTGAATTTTTTCATCTAGGATGTCTGCTGCAAAAACCCATGGTTAAAAGGTTAAAAATCCGAAGGATTGAGTTGGGTAAACGTGAAGTACATGGAACTGACCCCCTTTGCCTATCCGTAATGCTAGATACCAGACAGTTCATCTCAAACAATGAGACTAAAATGTGCTAGAGCATCAAGCATAAACCACATGTTTCTACTTATTTGCAGAGCCACATTTTCCGATAAATCTGGGAGAGTACTAAATGAAGAACCTGTAGACAGCACTTGTAAGGCATACTGGGGGAATGTATTACATACCTGATAAATGACAAATATAAATAGTCATGGCAATACAATGCCAACTCAGAAAACCGTTGAAGGCGACTTTCATTAATACATTGATAACGCGAAAACGAAGCGTTTTGGAGCATATGTTTATAAGAAAATTTTTCTTGTTAATGCCAGGACTCTATCCCCAAACGTTGTAAAAATTTGTTTGAATCAGCCTATATTTTTATTGTAGAGTTAAACGTTCCCAAAATATTCCTAGTTATTGGCTTCAATTTTAAACTATAGCCCGTTCTAGCTGAGGCTACCACTGATGGTGGTGTCGCTAGTGTTGCTGTTGACTAATTAATGTAGGCTATTGAGTAGTCGCGGGGAGTTGCGGAGGTCAAACGCATGCTACAGTCCGTCGCGTAATGCGGACATTTATGTTGACATTACATTTATGTCATTTACAATATTTATAGGATTTATTATAACCCAGTTACTTTGTCAGCACTGTTATAATGGGGAATTGTGATGATGTAAGAACACACTCATTTAAAGCATCTCTATACTCGAACACTCCAGTAGTGCCCACTGATTTTTCACAGCATGTATGACGCGACAGTTAGTGCGAGCGATCACCACCGGTAACATAAGGTGGAATGGGTACTACGCAGCTTTTGTGAAACGGGGTTATCTTTCCTATCGTTTCTCTTTTGTTTACTGCTGGCCTTGTAAAGTGACCAGAACTTGAATTGTTCACATAGCGACCAGCTTTTATTTTGCTTTAGCCGAGTGTATTCTAATATATCTCTGAAATCATGTAATAATACTAATTCTGTTAATGCTTATCTCGATTAGGATGATGTAGATAAAAGATTACTCTTTTATAAGAATACCTTGTTTTCAGAACAGGTAGAGAAACTTATGTGAATGGAACACACAAGGTTTTATGATATAAATGTTGGTTTAGATCGAATTACAGTATGGAATGACTTCTAAGGCTATCATAATTGAAGGGGAAACTCTAGCTTGAACTCTGGTGACCTTGCTGAGCAAATTTAGAAGACACAGCAAAGTGGGTGAGAATGATTCACGCCGAAGCCAACTTCACAGCCTACTTTTTGTAAGGCGTTATGAGCAAGTGCTATGTGTGTGTCTGGAAATAACGGTCAATAATTATAAGGGAGAAACTGATGGTCATGTGTCTATTTTTAAACTAGACTCCTTGCTCTTGAGTGGTCAGTGCTCCTAAGGTCGTCTCCAGACAATATGTTCACATTATTAGAAGATCAGCTGTATCAGCAACCACCAATATGTTCTAAGTTTGAATTTTCCTTTCGCACTTCTTGTAATGCAAATTTTCATGAAGAAAGAAAGGAAAAATTAACTATCTAATATGCACACTGTTGTAATGTTTAATTTTGTTTGGGGACAAATACAAATTTTAGCTGTCTAGAGGAAAACACAGCGCATCTTAAATGTAAATTAACAATAACATAAAAATCTAAAGTATAACTTCCTCTACATGTTCCACAAACAAACTTTCCTTACAAAAGATTACTCTTTTATCTGTTACGTTAATCGAGATAAACACTAGCAGAAATAGTTTTATTACTTGCTTCCTTGCAAGTAGGAGGGAAATAAGCGAAGGCTAAAACGACAGGCAAATGTTTTAAAAGCCGGTCGCTAGGTGAAACAATTGAAAAGGGACGAAAACAATGACTTCCTGTTTAAGAAAAGCTTAAAACCAATAACTTGGAATATCTAGAAAACGCTTTACTCTACAAAAAAATGTATATAACATAAATTGTGTATCTCTTATGGTTGACTACTTATACAAAATGTATGCACAACTCATGGAGAATGAAGAGGTCTTCAGAGGCTATTCCAAAAATAAAAAAAAAATAAATAAATAAATAAAAAAAAGAAACAATGTAATCATTTCGTTTATCATGAAAATATCTTAAACATATGACATTTTAATTAAATTCGTTAGAGCCATTTTTGAGAAAATTCAAACTTTTCGAAAAATGTTCCATGTAAAAGGTAGTTGGAGAGAGGATTTTCTTGGAAATATTCCTGTCGCATCCTTGTAAGATACTGAACGTAAATACCAAGCTTAGTACTTAAATTTACTTTTCATTTTGAGCCATACTACACACACACACACATGCACATGCGTGCGCGCACACACACACACACACACACACACACGATGTGCTTCTAAAAATGTTCTTTTTGGATTTATGCGGTATTCAAAAAATATTTCCGGTGAAATGTTCGTTAACATCCACAATGTATATTGTACATACGTGCTAGCTAAATTAAAATCCGATATGTTTTAAAGGCAATTCAAGATGAGCATTAGCAAAAATGGTGTTATTACTTAGTTTCTTGTAGTTAGAAAGGAAATAAGGTAACGCACTAGGCTTTTTGACTACAGACTGGTCGCTATGCGATGCAATTGAAATTCTCTGCTCTTTGCATGACCATGAGAAGCAAAGTGAATAACAACTTCCCATTTGAGAAAAATCTTAGTATTGGACATTTTAAAAGCTATAACAAGGCGATATGTACAGATTATTTAATCAAGTTTGTTAGGCATTTTTGAAAAAATAAAAATTTTCGAAAAATATTCCATGTAAATGTTTCTATAAGGTGGGGAAATGCTTGCTCATGTTACAGCTGCTGGCTATTTCATTTAATTTTAGGGATTCTATTTGTAGTTCTTTGTGCTATTTTTTATAGTGTTTAACGCCCGCTTTAACTACTTGTGGCACCGCAGGCGATGACACTGATGATACATGAACTGAAGATAAAGAACCGTTAGAATGCGATGGCGGGGGAAACCAGAGAACCCGGAGAAAACCCGTCCCTGCGCCGCTTTGTCCACCACCACAAATGTCGTCGTTTGGGATCGAACCCGGGCCGTCTAGGTGAGAGACGAGTAGACTAACCATTCGGCCACACCGCGGCCGCTTTGTGCTATTTGTCTATACTGTATGAAGGAATGTGTTGATCTGTTAAGCAGCATACAGAATCATTAATTATCGCAGCGAAATATGCAAGATACTTCCGTTATCATCTGGAAGTCAGTTTTTTACTTTCTACAGGAGAAGGGTATTTGTTTTGCTCCTAATAATTGTGTTGAATAATTATCTGATTCTTTCCGACGGGCAACATTGACCTTCGCCTTTGAAGAAACTAGTGTTTATGTTGCAGGTTCTTGCAACACTGTTGTGAGCTACAGAATGAAAACTATTTTCAGGGCTGAATACTAATTGAGTTTATTAGAATCAAGGCCCTCCAAAAAGGAACATTAATTGGGCCCCGACCCAGTAAAGATCCCTCATTATTTGAATGCTGTTTCGGCTAACCTCTGAATCGTCCATTTTGTGAAAACAAAGTACCAACGTTTTCAACATTTATACGTTTGATTTTGTTTTCCAAATGACATTTTCATTGATGTATTGCTTTAAATTATCTTAAGTTTACATTTTTATTTTCTCTTCTAACTTCAGTAAAGACAGAGAATATATCTTTCCACCCAAAATTTTAGTAGCTTTATAAACAGATGTTTGTGTAACCTCCACTTGCTCTACAACACAACTGAGAGAGCATTTGAATTCAGCACCAATTTCGTCTAGCTCTTCTTCCGTTAAACTTGTCGTTTTTGCTTTTTACTTTCTCTACACGTACTATGTACAGAGTGTATAGAGAAGGTATTGCACTCCACCCAAAATTTGATACAGAGATTTCATCCGAAACATACGTTTCAGGGTCCCCTGTATCCAAAAAAAGTATTTTCAGAAAAATGTCCATGTGTGTGTGTGTGTGTGTCCGTGTGTCAGTGTGTCCGTGTGTCTGTGAACACGATAACTCAAAAACGAAAAGTCGGTAAAATACCAAACTTGGTATTTAAGTTTAGTATCTTCCAGGAATGCGGCACGAAGATTTTGAGGAAAATCCCCCCACCCCAAACTACCCTTTACATGGAACTTTTTTCGAAATTTTTGATTTTCTCAAAAATGGCTAACAATTTTGATTAAAATATATTATATAAAAGATATTTACCTGACAAATAAAATGTATATTTTAAATTTTCTGGGAATAGCCTCTGAAGACTTCTTTAGTCTGGATGAAATTTACGGAATTATGCATAAGTTAAACTGTAAGAGATGGATAAAAACTTACTACACAAAAAATGTAGAACACGTTAAAATACACACTTTATGTTATATACATTTTTTTTGTGGAATTGATCGTTTTTAGATATTCCTTCTTTTTTTCAGCTTTAAAAACCATGCTTTTCTCATACAAGAATTTTTCAACTCCTGTCCACACAAATAAAGGAACTTCAGTCACACATCAACCAGCTTTTGACTATCACTTTAAGCTATAGTACTCGCTTATTTCGCTTCTACTTTCAAGGAAGCAAGTAATAAGACTATTTCTGTTAATTTGATCTAGAATAGCATGAGGTAAATAAAAGAATAAGCTTTCTAACAATAACTTGTTGCAGAGATATAGAGAAAGGCATGTGAATGAAACACATCCGATTTTTAGATTAGTAATTTCGTTGATCTAAATTTACCGACCAAACATCACAGTGTCTCTACCCGAAATTGGAGAAGCAGAAATTGCTGCTTAACTTATTTATACACCTGTCTATGATTCAGTTTTCACGCTTATATCGCTCAGAAAAATGCACTGTTCAAGCATGAATTTGTTGGCAGGCGTTTCCATGGCAGGCATTAATAAGTCAATACCATTCTGGAAATCATACACAACACGTATATTTTCAAAACACTTTATAAAAACGAAGAAAAAGCATGACTGAGAGAACTTATAGCTGATAAACGTACCTTTATACGTCCTGCGCCGCTTCTGTGCCGTGGCATAATGCCGCTGTCACTGCCATCGCAGCCTTAACCCATATAGAGTGAATAAGGAAGATGAGGAAATAGAGACATATTTTTCTTTTCGAAAATAATTAATGTTCCCCATGTTTTTTTTATTTTCATGTTACCTCTTTCTGCCTATCTATTCGGTTTCCAAGAGACTACGTTAGGAAAGCCACAACTCCAAGGAAGTTCAAAGACGGATCCATTAGTAACAAAAATAACGTTTTGTAAAATTTGCTTGTCCTTTAAAATACCTGCACGTATAAGTGATAATGCCTTAAATAAAGCACGCGTTAATGAATGAAAACAAGCAAAATCTAGTATTAGAAGTATTATTAAGCAAACTTTTGGTTGGTTAAAATTCTTCTTCATTCATGTTGGAATCAAGGGATACATTAAGGTCATATATGATCAATGAAATCAAAACATACAAAGGTTTTATTGCAAAATGAACGTGGCCATAGACACTTGACTGAAATTGCTACCTTACTCTGAAGAACTCGCCAGCAAGTATGAACGCCCTTTCCGAATGAATCTTGTTTCCAATAGACACGCTAATGATTTCTTGTAGAAGCGATTTTAGGTGCCACGACGATGCGTAGCACGGTGAACAAGTGACCTGGGTGCAAAAGAACCTGTTCGCCTGCTTGAGAATCCATAACAAGTGGGTTCTTGGAAGTCAGCGCCTCCCAGCCGTCATTTGTTTTCTTGCTAGCTCTTTAACATAACTGGAGCATCAGGAATACCCGCGGAAATATGTGAGTTTATTTCACGTTATTCAAACACGTTCAGAAAACGAATTGCTCAAATCTATTTCTGTTCAGAGAATGGAAACTGCCTTTGATTTTATGATACACCTGCCAAATGCTTCAACATTCAAATTGAAGGAAACATCTTATACGTCATCCGCGGCCGAGTGTTAGACTGCTCGTCTCCCCTGGCCGCGCTCGCTAAAATGCCTCGCTTTGGTGCCTTGTGGCGCAGAGGATCGTGGTTTCGCGTCCCGCCTTGGACATGGTGTTTGTATATTGTTTGTAAATGTATGCATATGTATGTGTAATAGAGGCAAAAAGGAAAACTGTAATCCAATAGAAAAAACAATAGAAATGTTAGGAAAAGGAAAAAAAAAAAAAAGGATACTGCGCCGGAGTATCGACAAGCCTCCAGAACTGCATTAAAAAAAAAACGGTCTGTTTTGATCCCAAGCACCCGCATGTGGTGGACGAAGCGGCTTCTGGACGAGATTTCCCCTGGTCCTCCAATTTCCCCCGCCATTCTTTCCACCAACTGTTCCATCAATCTTTCCTATAATCCTTTTCGCTTACATTACATATCATCCACTTCCTCAAGCTCATTGTTCTAGGTTCTCCATTACGTGGTTTCGTGCCATTGGCTCCCACCCAGGCCGGCTTCTGACTTCTAGGCATCATCTTTTAATTCCTAGGAAATTTCAGTCCTAAATATGGGGGGGGGTAAGCCGACTACGTCATACGTCAGTAGGAATGATTATTAAGATCCGAATATTGAGCTAGATGATTACGCTTTTTCAAGTGATTAGAAGTAGGTAACTGTATCAATTTTAAAATCTCGAGTGTCATAAGTCTTGTGTTTTACGAACTCCTGATTATTTAGTCTGTGGCACAACCACCCCGTATTGCAGATATTCCTTCTTGAGTTAAGAGTTGCAGAACTCGACGGGGCTGTTTGAAGTTAGCGACCTACCATATTATTATTATTGTTATTATTATTATTGCTATTTTTATTGTTATTGTTATTAGCATTTGTGAGGGATTCATTGGATTGGCTTGTGAGGTTAATTATGTCACGCCTTCCAATTACCACCAATCCTATGGAAATATGTGTAAACATATCCGACGTGTAAATACTAATGCAAGAGATATAACAGAGCAATTATTCTGCCTATCGTCAACCTAGAATATGTGAATTAAGAAGGCATTTTTTTTTTCAATTGCAAAATTTGCATATTCCCGCAGCACTGGAGGAATTCTCTGTTTATGCTTTCCGCGCAGTTGGTCGGGAGTGTACAGTAGGCGATTACCGGGGAGAAAATTTACTCTCTATTTTACTCAAACGACAACCATTTGCTGACCGCTGTCTTTATTGGGATCCAGAATCTATGGTGCTAAATATTCCTTTCTTTATAATTCTGTATCTCGGCACTCTATGAGAACGTAACTCCATGATTCCCCTTTCGCAATTGACACATTTTCAACTCGGTGTTGTTAAATTATTTGCTGGCTTTCCAGGTACACAAACTTATCCACGCTTTCTTCTTTTTTCTCTTATACAGCCATCTAATGACAAACAATTTTAGGCCGCCGTTGTAGTCGAGTAGACAGCATTCTGATTTCTCAGCCCAAAGGTCCCGGGTTCGATTCCCAGCTGGGGCACGTCTCCATCTTTTTGCCGAGTAATTTGGATTGATGTACAGCAACGATCAAGTCCATCAAACCCAGGGTATAATTTTTCGCCGTTCTAGTTGCATGCCTCTTGGCCAGACAGACGATTCTTCTCACGCAAGAAGTGTGCATGTCTATCATTTTCTCTGGTATAATTATTAACCGCTACTCTCAGACGAATAACATTTATGATAATTATCTGCAAGTGATTTTGTTATGAGTCATCTTTGTTTCAGTGCGTGTCCTAAAAGTTGTTTGATGCTAAAATGAGGCTGTCATTGTTGAACTTGTACCTCGCGTGCATGTCAACAAGTCTTTCACACAAAATTTAGTTGTTTTATTTTACAAGATTGAAATTAAAATTCTGGCTGCTGGATTTTAAGTACCCAAATGTCAAAGATGTTTAAATCACTTAAATGTTTAAAATATTGTAATATTTAGGGAGACACAAGCGTCACTTTATTAGCACCACATCAAGGTTTATTTTCCGAAAACATTGAGAAGGTATTGGATTTCTTTTTGCGATAATATTGAAAAGAATACAGTTTTTTATTTTCCTTAACACTTACACAGTAGGCAGAGAGGGTATGTGTTCCACCCAAAAGTTTTATGCCGAGATTTCATCGAAAATATATGTTTTCAGGACCGCTGATTACAAAATAGCTCTTTTAGAAGAGGTCGCGCGCGCAAGTGTGTGTGGGATTCTGAAAAGAAAAACTCAAAAACGGAAAGTCGGTTAGATATAAAACGTGATATTTTAGTTCAACATTTTCAAAGGATGATACATGAAGATTTTGAAGAAAATATCCCACCTAAAACTACCCTTTAAATTAAACATGTTTCGAAAAATTTTATTCCATCAAAATGGCTTGACGGGTTTTGATTAAAATACCATAGTCAGGCTGAAAAATTCAATGCTAAAGCGGGGATTTGAACCACGGATCTCCCGATCACCTATCTACTATGGCAACATACCGGCACGGCATTAAATTCTCGACTGACTTGCCTGTTTCCCGGTAAACCATAAGGTGCTCTCAAATTATTTTGAGATGACATAAAATGTCGCTAGTATTTAACTATTATGATCAATTAAATTAACATAGCATAGGTATGTTTATTTAAATTTCATGACAAGGGATTGAATTTTTCTGCAAATTGCTTCTGAAGTCCTCTTCATTCTGGATGGCTTTTGCATAACTGATAAATCTTAATATAGTTCTCATTAAATAACATAATTTATACCAGATACATTTTTTTGCTTTAGAGTTAACATTTTCGAGATATTCATAACTATTTTTTCAATTTTGTAATACTTACACTTTTCTCAAATGGAAAGCAGTCATTCGTTTTTATGTTTTACTCTTGTTATGTAAAGAAAACAAAGTTTCAATACAATCACAAACCGATCAGGTCTTTAAAAGATGTAACCATCACTTTAGCCTGATATACTCTAGTATTACTTTTGTACTTTTTAGGAAGTAAGTTATAAGACCATTATGCTAATGCTTATCTCGAGTAACATGAAGTAGATAAAAGAATAAGTAACAATAATTTATTAATAGAATAGATAGTGAAAATAATATGAAAGGAACACATTTTACCCGATTAGTATGAAATATCAAAATTATATTTATTGGACCACTGTGGAAGGCATCCAATGGATGGGAAAAATGGAAGAACAATCCTAAACGATACTTTCCTTACCGAATACATTATAATATTTTTAGGAAAAATAAAGCATTAAAACTATAATACATTTGCCTTCGAAAATTATTGGTTACACAGTGAGCAGAAGAAGAAAGCGCCAATTTTCCCCCCTGCTTAGCACTGTGTGAACCTCAAAAACAAAACTCTGGCATTATTTAAGGAATTTATCGATTTTTAGCTAATTCTTTCGAATATATACTTGACATAACTACTCAGGGATTGCTCTGACCGAATGCATTGGAACACCATTTACAATATAATTCTGCAAATCATCCCCATTCTCTGGAAACGTCCTGACCAAGCATTTAAATATGTTTTGCTCCCCATAAACATCGTCTCGCCTAGTATTATGGAAATTAAACCCCGCTTATTTCAGATTGCGCACTCTCTACCCTAACCGCCAGTCGTCTTTACGCACACAATGGATCTCTGCTATACAATTCTCTTCTACCGCCTATACTCGCCCGCTTTTAGATTGGGGAGGAGCGGCTACCAGCCAGATTCATAGACTAAAATAAATTTGCTAGAATTATATTGAATGCTCCGTGGTTTATATTCAACACCTAACTTCATCGCAAACTAGGACTCGGTACCATCTTTGAGCACATCGATTCTCAGGTATCTTCCTTCTTCCACAGACTATGTTACGTGTCCAGTGAAATACATCTTCTTAGGAAGAGGTTCTGTGGGGATTCACAGACGTTTCCCACAAGATGTTCTGCTGTCATCCCAGTGTGATTCTGATATTGAAGAGTATGTTCTCCGAACAATCCAACGTGATAACCTTACTTAATGTGTGGCAGAGGCTGACCAGAAACCATGTTCCTTTCTGTACTATGTGTTATCCTAGGTCTTTATAGCTCTTCCATTAGGTCGAACTAATAAATCAAATTCTGATGTTACATTCAAATCACTTTCATACCATTCGAGATAAACATTAACAGAAATTTCTTATTACTTAGTTCATTATAAGTAGAAGGCAAATAGGGGAATACATTAGGCCAAAGCGATAGTCAAATGTTTTAAAAGTCGGTTGCTATTTAAATGATCTTTGGATAGTTTGGAGTTGACAATTTCCAGTATGAGAAAAGGTTTAAGTATTTTAAAATTAACAGCAATAAAAAGGGGTATTTCAGAAATGGTTAACTGCACAAAAATTGTATACCACATAAATTGTGTTTTTACCGAGATCTACATTTTTGTGTAGTATCATCTTTTACGACTTACCAGTTATAGAAAAGTCATTCGAAATGAAGCACACTTCAGAGACCATGCCCAGAAAATTTGAGTAATACATTGTAATTTTAATATAAGTGTCTTTAATATACGGTATTTTAATTAAAATCGTTAGTCATTTTTGAGAAAATAAAGGTGTTCTAAAATTAATGTTGTCTATATAAAGAGTAGATTGAGGAGCGGTATTTCTTAAACATTTTCGTGTCGCATCCTTGAAGGATATTGCTTGTGAAGTTTGGTATTTAACAGACACCTGACACACACAAACCCTTTTCTAAAACGTCTTTCTTTTTATACAGAAAATGCTAAAACGTGTATTTCCAGTGATATCTCGGTATCGAATTTTTGGATGGAATTAATATCTTCTCTAGCTACTTCGTTTCGTAATCGGCTTATCCTCCCCGTATTTGTAGGTTATTTGGGGTTAATGGGACCCAAAACCATGTGCCCCAACGGTCCCAAGTTTGATGTTTACAAAATCTCATCGCGTGTTTAAAGAGTTGCAGAACTCAATGGGGTTGTTTCAAGTTAAAACCGATCAATGAAGAACTGGCGAGAGGGACCTTACTTTTTCGTTTCGTTTCGTTTCGTAATCGGTTTGCCCTCCCCGTATATGTAGGACTGATACCCCCCAGGGCATACAAATCTAGGGGACTGAAGCCTGTTGGGGAGCCAACGACACGAAATCACGGAATGGAGAAACTGTTACGAGGGGTCGGCCCGTAGCCCGGTATGTACATGAGGAAGTGGATGATATGAAATGTAAGTGAAATTGATTGGTGGAAACCGGAGGACTCGGAAAAAACCGACGCAGACGCCGCTTCGTCCACCACAAATCCCACATGCTGGTGCTTGGTATCGAACCCGGGCCGCCAAAATGGGAGGCGAGCCACGCAACCACGACGCCGCCCTCTGTGTACTAATTGGGGAAAGAAAACGATCACTTTCATTAGTAGGTAGAGACACTCCTGTCGTATCAGTGCCACGACCTCGCCGTTCTTATACTCGTACACAGTTTCACAGTTGGGCCCGTCCCTCCGGCTAACGTATTGATACCGTTACGTAAAACCAACAGCTAATAACAATTGTCATACCCTTCTTGAAGGCCTTGGTGACAGCGTGACCCACTTAGTTAATGAGAGACAGAGGATGAGGTTATTTCATTTTGGTCCAGACTTAGTTGCTCTGGTAATTATAACCTACTACCATGATGATTAGTTCCTGTTCTTGTCAACCTGTCGTAACTTAGAATCTCCATGAATGAATGTTACCTCATACTGAGATGTTACTATACATGCATCTTTTGAGGACCCTTTATAGAAAAAGGCTATTTAAATTAACCTGAGTTTATTTATGGAAGCTGTTTAACTGCTGTGATTCTCAGCGCCTCATTCTATACGGTCTTGAAAGACTGATACATTTTGTTCAGAGGCCTCTTGACTTGAGGTTCTTTTATGTGAGTGGTTAGACCACTCGCCTCCCATCTAGGCGTTCGTATGATTCGTGGCTGATGTAGTGGCGACTGGACGGGTTTTTCTCCAGGTTCACCAATACCTCCCTCGTCACCTTTCCAATCATTAATTTCGGTTACATTTTATATCATCCACTTCTTCATGCTAATACCTGGCTACGAGCCGACTTCTCGTAACAGGTTCCATTCTGTTTTCGTGCCGTAGGCTCCCCAACAGGCTTCTAGGCATTGGCTTGTAAGTCCTAGGAGGAGTCAGTCCTATAAATACGGGGAGGTTAACCCGATTACGAAACGAAATATTCGACACGGCTTTGCTTCATTTCCGGAGGAAGCCATGATAAGGATTTTTACGCCAGAAAAAATTAATCTCCCTCTGCCAGGTTTGAACCCACGACCTTGGGAACAGAAGCTAGACAAGTTACCCCTATACTACGGAGGACGACGAGAAAGGTCTGTGTGTGTGTGCAGCATGACTCAACAAAAAAGGTGGTTAATACTAGCTTCAGTATCTTCCAAGGATGTGACATGAGTTTTCTAAAAGAATAAGTAACGCTTTTGATTAAAATGGCGTATATTAAAGATATTCAAGTGGAAAAGAAATGTAGTATATACTGAATTTCTTGGGAATACCCTCTGAAGTTCTATTCATTCTCAATGACTTGCATAATTGGTAAACCGTATTTAATGTATTTTCCCTTTTGGTATTGCGAATAAGATATCCTTTATATGCAAAATGTATCAATAAAGAATGAAAATTATTGCATTTTAAAATTTGGTTTTTGTTTTTCTTTTTTGTTCAGCACTTTTACTTATTGAAATACTACACAAGATACGTTTTCATTCAATTCTTCTGACAATTTTCATATGCATTCTGATACTTCAAATAATTAAAACGTTTGTAGATTATGGTGCTGTTTAATTAAAATATAAGGTGTAGAATACAATCATTTCCTTTTTGAAATAAATCTAACATAAAAAGTATATGGTTTTATGCGCTTTGATAAACCACATAAGTATTTATAAGAACGGTAGTTTTAAGATGTCATGTAAAACACTTACCATAGGCCAGTAATATTCATTGTTAACAGCCAAATTGGTCGTTTCAATAGTTCCAAAATGTTTTGTTGAAGGTAAAATGATAATTCTGATTTCTTGTTTGTTCTTCATATAGACCTACATGTCTGAATCAACAGCAATTTTACTCAAATTTCTTGTTTTCCTTTGTTTCGTTACAGGTAAGAAAGCGTGTTAATACGTTTGGGAACGCCTCAGCCGAGAAGAGAAAACGCTGCAAATGGATAAATCTCTTTGCTAACGACTGCTTCAAGGCAAACCGTAAGATTTGTGTTTACTTATTCTGGAATGTGTCATTTCCACAACAGGCAACATCTTTTGTTGTATGCTAAGGCGAAATAAGTTATCAAATGTAAAAGTGAACAGAAACTGGACTATTACACTTCAGCAGTTACACTACATTTTTTTACCAACACAAAACATCTAGACAGAAGTTGGCGATTTTGAAGTTGGGACAGAAAGACTGTGAAGCTCATGGTGTTTCTAATGACCAACCATGTGAACTTCAAGCAGCATACGTACAATTGGAATTGAGAAACCTTCCAAAGTGAGGGTTGTGTAGCTGCTGCATTTTATATTCCAATGTGACGAATTCATACACCAAAGTATCTAGCTGAAACACTCTAAGAGATTAGGTTGTCTGCACTAGCACTACTGGGAAACAAACCTTCCACAACAGTAAATCATCGACCTCGGTGGGGTAAAATGCCAAGACCACTTTCTTTTGTTTCCCAGAGTTAAACAATCAATCAACACAGATATCTGTGTTGCTAATCAGCAATCTAGTATTGGATTACCGAGTTTCTAACCCGGAATACTCGGGTTGTATACTCAGATGGAGTGTGAAGTTTTTGCTTAATTTATATTCATTATTTACCCTCCAAAGAAATTATAGAAGAATAATTTTACTAAATGCAGAATACAAAATTTATGTGAAATTCTTAATTGTAGATTGGAAACTGCTACTGGCGCATTAATCTCAGCAGAACAATCAAGCTTCTGGGAGGGACGCTCGTGTAATGATAATATATTCTAATAAGAACAATTATTGAAAAAAGTCGAACATTTGGTTAAGAAACTCGTAAAGATTTTGTTATGAAAGCTTTTGAAAAGGCAAAAATATCTATTTTGTGGAAAATATTAGAAACAAGAGGTTTCCCTAAACACCTTTAATGCTATAAAATGTCTTTAAGTAAATATGAAATAGGTTCAAGTTCGGATGAAAGTTAGGTGTTCTATAAGGGTGTAGTTTATCACCCATGCTATTTAATTTATATTTTGAACCTAATTATGTAGTGAAAAGATAAAATGCAGTTTGATTATAAAATAGGATCCAATATACCAGTAAATGCTAATTAGCCAGATAGTAAACAAGAAACAGAAGTTAATTTACAGCAGCATAATGATTAAACCAAAACAACACGTTTTAACTATATTACTAATAAGACAAAGATAATTGCTTTTAATGAGCAGAATCGGGTCAGATTCAAAATAATAATAAATCAGAATTTTTGAAGAAATATCCCAATTAAATTATCTAACATGTGATTTTAAGTATGAAAAAGGCATTGAGAAGAAGGTTCACATATTTCAAATTATCTGTAGTACACATGGAAGAACTTTGAAAAGAAAAAAAAAAAGTAAAGGAAATACAAATGAAATGCTATAAAGTTAAGGCTGTGCCTACTCTTGTATGTGGCTCCAAATCAACGACAATAACAAAAATGAAAGCCCACGCATATAGGCAGCTGAGATGAAGTTAGTGAGATATGAAGGATATGCACTAAACTGAATAAAATAAGGAATGAAACAATAAGATCAGATTTAAAAAATCATATTGTCAGCATGAAAGGATCATATCAAGGATAAATTGGATTATTACAAATAATAACAATAGCCACAATAATAGTAACAATAATGAATTATTATCGGGCGATTAGAAACGGAGATCTGGGTTTAGCTTGTAAGAGGTGGCTGGATCATAGGGAATTGGAACAGGTGATTCACAACACGTAATCCTTGAAAAATGATGATTCTATAATCTCAGAGCCGGAAAGCATGATTGTATGCGGATGTTACTGCAAAATGAAGTAACCCCCCCTCCCAAACACTACAAGTTGCATTTAGTTACCATTTAGTGAACATTATCTACTTACATCTTTAACATACTGCAACCAATTTATTTTATCTTTATTGGCTTACATTGTATGCGGCTATGCATAAATAATTAATCTCTTGTAGTTAGGTAGTTAATTATTAATATAAAACACTGAAAACTAATGTGATCTGCACGCTTCGTGCCTTCGAGTTTATAGTTCCAGTCTTAAATTTATTTGGTTTAATTCTCTGACGGTTAATGTGGCACGTTGTGAGCAAGTTTGGTAACCCCTGAGTATGAAGTAAGCTGGCGCAACGACGATTCTAACATGCCCGGCAATGTTTGCCAAGAGATATGTTCATTATTATAGGTATTCTAGCTATGCTAACCATGCCATCATCTTCACTTTCGCTGCTGAAGGTCAGGAATAAACCGTTAACTTATTTTTTGTTCATAATCCTTTGATGTTTTTACGATACCACTCCTCTAAAACAAGCGAGAGTTTTGCAGTCAGGTGATCTATTGATAGAATATACCCACTTTCTTCCATGAAGTTCTCCAACATTAATGAATATCCTAATATTAATTCCCTACATTTTGTCCATTTGTGGTAAAACAAGTCGCAAACATAAAAGCACCGCCGATATTCAGAATACGAGTTGAAAGCAGATCAATAAAAATTGCCATTTACGAGTATTGCAGAGTGGTTCTAGTTTTTCAATACCGACGTTATACTCTTTATCGCCAAAGATTTGAAACAGGAAGTGCCTGGGCTTTGAGATCTTCATCGCACGAGAATTCTTTTCAACCCAAAAAGTAATGTAAGGTGTCCAAATTGAAACGCCGATTTGCCGAATTCTTGCATCAAAATTTGCTTTCAGCGCCTCTGTAACGAATGATGACCTCCCACTCCGGTCTTCGTCGTCACACTGTTTCTTCCTTGATTAGATTATACACCATGTTCTCTCTGAAGACACGTTCATTGTCGTTTATTACATTATCACCACATATTTCGGTCGGCAGGTCATTTGTATATTAAAAAAAAACAACAACAAAGATGAATTAGATCTTTGGCAGTAGAATATTAGTAAGGTCACTCCAAAAGTTTGGAGAGTGGACAACAATGAGTTTTGGTAAGCCAAAACAGCTTTTCCTAACTTCAGATTGAAGTTCAATTAGCAGCATATGTGTTTCTGAGCAAGCTTCAACAAAGTGCGTGTGAAGACCGTATAGGAAGTGTTGCTACGATATATACTACGACGGATCTCAACCGAGAGGATTTCCATGCTATGATTCTCTATGACTTTTAATGTCAGTATAGGGGAGGGATGGATGGATTGAGGGAGAGAGGGAGGGAGGGATGGATGGATGGAGAGAATGCCTTAAAAGACTTACTAGTGCATTTAGGGATCTGGGCCCTTCATAATCCACCACTTATCGATTGCATGCAGAGTTTAGAAGAGGAAACGCAGGGCGGCTCTGCAACAATGAATGAAACTATGGTGAAAGCAGAGCGCAAGTCGCGGGAAAATCATTGCACATATGGTAAAGTTCAAGAAGACCGAAATATTGGGTCGGCAGCAGTGAAAACTATCCTAAAAGAAAAACCTGACGTCAGGAAGCTCTGCAGTCATTGGGTTCCTCACTACCTTACAAATGAGGAGAAACAAGCACATTTTAATGGTACTAGAAAAGGATTGAAAATATCAATGGAGGAAGATCCAAAATCGTATTTAACATTTTAATAGGTGACAAAGGCTGGATTTGCCAGTATGATCAAGAAACTAAACGACGGCCATCAATCTGGGTCTTCCCAGGAGAAGATACCGCAACAGAAGTGAAGCGAACAAGAAGTGTTGGCTTGAAGATGATCTGTTCCTTCTTCAAACTAAGAATAAGGTGTCCAAAGACTGTCTGCGTGGAAATTTGTTGCATTTCAATAATGCATTGCGAAGAATGTATTTACACTCTCTCCAAAGAAGAATGGCATTCAGCTTCTGAAAAATTGTTAAACAGAAAATGGAATGGCGTTTCATTTATGGGCGGTCTTTTACTGCTATGTTCTCAGCGTTCCATTCTATGGGAGTGATAACCACTTAGTTTTGCTCAGAGGCCTCTCTATCAGACCTGAGGTTCTTTTACGTACCATAAATCGACGACACGGAACAACGGCTTTACTTCTCTTCCGAAGAAAACCATGCTAAGGATTATTACGCCCGAAAAAATCCATCATACTCCGCGACCTTGGGTATATGAAGTAGCTTGATAATCATTTAATTACGGAGAGCGACTGTTTAAAAGGATGATGTGGTATGTAGGAGGCAATGAATAATTTAAAAATGCCATATTCAAATTTAATTTTTACTTTCTCTATATGTACCATGTAGCGTGTAGAGAAGGTATTGAATTGCATCCAAAAATTCAATAACGAGTTCTCACTGGAAGTAAATGCTTTGAGACCCCCTGATTCCAAAAAAAAGACTTTTTAGAAATATTTCCATGTGTGTATATGTGTGTTTGTGTGTGTCTGTGTGTGCCTGTGAACAGCATAGCTCAATAACGAAAAGTCCATTAAAAACCAAACTTGATATTTAGGTTTGGTATCTTCCAAGGATGCGACAGGCACATTTTCAAGAAAATACCACCACCCCCAGCTACTCTTTACATGGAACATTTTTCGCAAATTTTGATTTTCTTAAAAATGGCTGTAACGATTTCGATTAAAATGTTACACATTGAAGATGTTTACCTGACAATTAAAATGTATATATTGAATTTTCTGGGAATAGCCTCTGAAGACTACTTTATTCTGGATACATTTTACGGAATTTCGCATAACTGCTAAACCATAAGAGATGGACAAAAGCTTACCACACAACAAATGTAGAGCAAATTAAAACACACAATTTATGTTACATACATTTTTTCATGGAGTTTAGCATTTTGAAGATATTCCTTGTTTTTGGTTGCTCATACAGGAATTTGTAAACTCCTATTCATTTAAACAAAGGAGCTTCAGTCACATAGCAACCAGCTTTTGAGTATCACTTTGACGTATGGTACTCTCTTATTTCCCTTCTACTTACAAAGAAGCAAGGTATTTCTGCTAATTTTTTCTCAATGAGCATGAAATAAATAGAAGCATAAGCTTGTTAACAATGATTTGTTGCAGAGATGTAGAGAAATTCATATGAATGGAACACATCAGATTTTTAAATATTTTATTGCTTCAGTTCTCAAAACTTTTGGAGTATTCCTCGTCATACCCGACATTAAAAAAATGGTAGCACAATAAATGTCTTGACAGCAATGCGATATCGTTGAGAAGAAGGAGTAATATATATATTGTTTCAGTTATGTAGCCCCCTTTAACATTCACATGCATATTTCCAGACTCTGTGGGGGATAGGAAATAATACTGGCTAAAGAAAAATTATCCGCTAGCTGACCACTCGACCATGGAGGCAGTCACTATATTTTGTTGTTATTTAGTTATACCAATCTCATTAATTTCTGGTTGACCCCGAACATCTGTAAAATGGCACACATATGAGGCCAATTTATTAATATTTCTTAAATTACATTTGTATAAATTTATTTTGTGAATAAGAAAAAGATAATTTAAGCTGATTCTAGCGTTGGAGGCGTAATTAAGCACACAAGGCTCATTTGCAGTACTTTACGGTACCGCAGAAATAGACTCCTCTACGGCAAACAGTGCCACAGAGATACGATTCACTTTTACTCTTTGTATTCTTGCCTCATCCAAGATGTGGCCGTCTGAAATATTTGTGTATCAGAGCATTTCAGCAACAAGGAAAATTCCGAACATCTGAATGGATCAACTTAAGACATTTATATTATGTAAATGATGAAAACTACATAGTAGATAGTCGAATAGGGTATTACACATATACCTACATAGAAAATATAGACAGACATAGTCCACATAGGCATTTTAATACATTTAACAACATTCCAACGAATAACTATTATGTTGCCTTGAAGTTTAACTCTTTGAATAACTTTACGTATTTATTGTATGGAACCAAGTGAAATCAATATGGGTCCTGCTATAATCTGAACTAAATATTACATAACCAAACAAACCTTTAAAATAAAATAGATAGCTTCAAAGATAAATCTTAAATATTTTCACACTTTTTGTTTCTACGGTTTCTACTCGCCCTCCGTGGTGTGATAATTACCACGCTAACCCAAGGTCGCGGGTTTAAACCCGACGGAGGACGATATATTCTTTCGGAAGGTAAGTAAAGCCGTTGGTTCCGTGTCGTAGATTTACACTAAGTAAAAGAGCCTCAAGTCTGATAAAGAGGCCTCTGAGCAAAATTAAGCAGTATTTCAAGCCCAGTTTAGAATGGGACGCTGAGAACCACAGTAGTTAAAAAGTCTATAAATAAAACTCCATTTCTGTGGTTCCTAAAATAAGACAAATTTTACTGGCCCATCCAAAATTTTTATGTAAGTTCAGAGTAAACGTACGTTTTCAGGACCTAGAATTCAAGAAATGTACTTTTTAAAAATGATAATGTATGCGTAGGTCAAAGACCCAAAAGTGAAAAGTGGGAAACACGCCAAGTTTCGTATTTAAGTCTTGAGGATGTATGGTGTAAATTTTTCATATGAAAAAAACCTTTTTTTTTTCAAATGTGAGTAAACATTTTTTTTTATTGTTCCATTATTACCTCGCCTTTAACTGCATGGTCCTATCGGGGGCATTTCCCTGTAGAACATTTGTCTAAAGTGTACTGTTTATTGTCGTCGGCTAACATTTTCTAATTTTCCTCATTAGATATCTCTCTCTCTCTCTCTCTCTCTCTCTCTCTCATACTTTCAGACTCTTGGGAGGATAAGGAATAATCTAGGATAGAGAAAAATTCCTCATCCCCAGCTGGCATCTAACCCGTGACTCCTAGCATGGCAGGCAGGAGTTATACCGACCAAGCTTTGGGAATAAGTCAGACTTTTTTGCTGCTTTTTTTTACATTTATCTGAGATACTTGCGTAATGAAAAAATGTAGTTCTTGAGTGAAATTAGTTTCAATGTCATTGGAAATTTTGGGTAGAATACCACGAAAAATCGAAAAATTCTCATCTAGGCAAAGTCGTAGCTCTCAATATAACCATAACACATACAAATGTCAGGTAATCTTTTTCGCAGCATTGACAGTTTCTGAAATACCTTCTAAATTTGCTGGTTTGTTTCTTAACGATCTCGTGGCTGGCAAACTCATATTTTTTCTCTCAACTCCTGTACTGTTTCATCATAGCATTACCTAAATGAAACTGTTTCTTATCGTGATTAGCAGAAAATACTCTTTTATGGAACTCTAAAAACTGTGACTCATAGGGAAAAATTCACATTTGAAAGGAACTGTTTGCAACAACTCTATGAAGCCTGAATGAACCGTTAGTGGGCTTTAAAGACAAACATATTTAAAATATAAGAACAGCAATTTTTTTGGTCGATGGTTTCAACAAGGGATATTATATATAAAATCTGAGAAGTTTGACTGCATAGAACGCTACCTTTTAATCGCTGTTTCTCTAAGGGCAGGTTTCAGGAGATGATTTAGAACCATCCGCAAGGAGGATCTTACAATACTTTGGATGTCTTCCAGCTCTGCCGACCTCTTCCAAGGCGTTTGTGTGGTAATCAAGGGTGTAACACTTCCCACCATAAACCAGAGTCCAAGGAAATGGGAATACACCCGTGAAGTCCATTCTGAAAATTAATTCAGTCAAGGATAACTTTTGACAGCTGCGTCGTATTTTGAAGACTGTATAACATGAATATTTTAATTAATTAAAATGAAGGCTCGAATTAAAGGTTAATAATTATAAGCTGTAATTACTTAACCTTGTTTGAAATGATATGCTGATATAGCGCCAGTAAAATTGGGTCCTTATACCTATTGCAGCGAAAAATTAGAATGCATCCTTTTAAAGGTCGACGTTTCACTCGCCTGTTAACAAGCCATTGCTTAGAACATTTATAATGTTCCAAGGTAGTATCAACTTTTAAAATTACATATTTTTCAAATAATTAGAATGGTACCTTATACCTAGCAGAGCCGATGCCGTAATGGCACAGACTCTGAAAGGGAACTCTGCAGTTCACAACCTGCTAGGATTGTTGTTCCTAAGTTGAATTTCTTCAGGATTTTCTCGTAGCTTGCAGAGGTGCCTTAAACTTACTAGAAATCTATTACTATATTCATATTACAAATAGCTCAAAAGTGTCGCTGTATCATCTATGTGATTAATAAATCCATGCTCCAAACTTAAGCTGCTGTTCTCAACTTGTATTAGTATTAGCCCATAACGTCCCTTGGGGACACGGCCTCTCTCCTTGGAGATGTAGTTTGGTTTGGCAGTCCTGGTTAGCCTTCCAGGAAGGTTCCTTCTTTTGTTCTTAATTGCTCAAACAATGTGTTCCAAATAACTTGATGTTACCTATTATAAAATCCGCCATGGTTTTAAGAGTTTTATTTAGCAAATTTTTTGGTCCATTGTATGCAGTTAAACACGTCTTTTATCATAATTTATTTTTCCACTGATTATCACTGCATTTATATATTTGTGTTCAATGTAGCCGTCTTGATCTGATGCTGCCATCTCCTTTTGTCTTTCTCTGTGGTGGTCCATCTGTTGTCGAATGTTTTCTTGAGATCGTCTGACCACGCGCTTTTCTTCGTCCTGCTGTCGGTTTCCATATCGTTAGCTGTGAGTTCATCGTTTGGGGTCTTCTCTCATGATGTGTCCCGCCCATCTCCATTAAATAAGATGCAAGAATTTGGAACATTTCGGAAACATTACATAGCACTGACGAGATGTGTAGAAGACATGAATGTATGTGCACGCACATGGCATGATTGTTATGCTTTGTGCGAAGCGAATGTTAATGTTTTAATCACTCAGGTTAAACTTTCCTCCCTAAGACGCTAACCAGGCCGCGCATCCAGAACTCTGGCCTGCAGGTAAGAGTTGTCCATCTCCTGATGTTCTACTAGTTCGATCCGACATGTTCCAGTTCGATCTCGTGCACTTCAAGTTGAAAGTAGCCGTTTTTATTTGGAACATGGACTTATACAATGAAAAAATTTGTGATAGGAATATTGTTATAGATTTCTTGTTAGTTCTGGAACATTTACTTCCCAAATGTCCTTTGCATATATATCACATCATATATTACATAAATCATCAATCATCAATATTATGTTTTTCAAGTTCTCTATTAACTATTTGTAGGTAATAAAAGTGTGTATGCGATATATAATTACGCTTGCATGCATGTGATATATTTTAAAACTATATTGACAATTACTTTTTTGAGATATTAGTAAATTCTAACGTAAATTTAATACCATACAAACCTGTGTTTATTCCTTATACTTTTAAAACTTTTCTAGAACCATAAAAGAATAACAAAATATTCAGAAATTAAGTTTCCTATCCAGACTTAATTGGTTTAATAGAAAAAAAGTGAATTATTGACGTAACTCCTTTAATATAAAACATATACGTTAATTAATCGTAAACCTCTTTTATGATTTTTATAAAACATATTAGCAAACAGTTTTATTTTCTGGACTGGTACACCGTTATGTAATCCCACTTGTGGAAAATAATTCACAAATCGTAGGCTATCATGATTATTATATACTAGTTTTCTGCAAATGAGTTGAACTCTTCTTGGTTGAAAAAAATATTAAAATATTTACAATGTGCTGAATCTTAGCAGCTACTTGTTTAAAATTGAGAGATATTCTGGATGCAGTTTTATTATATGTATATTCGTTATGCATTCAAATACTAGTATTCTTGCATTTTCTGATGGGCATGGTGCAAATCAGAACTGAGGCGCAAATTAGAACTGTAAAAGCAACGTTATGTGGTATTTTATTATTAATTTGCAATATTTATATTTTTATAGTTTTTCTAAACATATATTGCACAATCCACGAGGATAAGTTTCTCCCAAAGTAACTCATGCTATGGAATTGAACAGAAGCCCTAAAAATTAAGGACCGGTATCCAAAGCTACACATTCTTATGCTTCAATTGAATAGGAGCATGTTTAATAATATATTTGGGAGACTATTTGGGCTATATACCGAGGTCATCCAGACGATGAATGAAAGTGTAAATGAGCCAGGAGTCCTTCGATCCACAAACATAGAGACTAGCTTTGAGCACGCATGTCCTATCCGGTTATTTTCCACTGGCTGCCATACCCGGTGATGCTCGGATACGTGTGATATTTATTTCACTGCAAGGTTACTCTATAAAGCTTGTTCCGCCACAAAGATGTCTTCCCCTTTGAGCCTTGGTCGTCCAACCGAATCTCGACCTTCATGTTCATATTGGAATGTTTGTTTGGTAATCCTGTTGTCATCCATCCTTTCTATATGTTGGAACCATTGACGTTTCATGTTATTAATCTTATAATTTACTTACCTTAAGTCCTTCTCGTATTTGTACATTTAATATGTAATCCTTCCATATGTATTCTGACATGCGTCTGAGAAATTGCATTTCGGAAGTTTATATTCTTTTGAAGGGTCTATTGGGGGTCAAGTTTTCGCTTCCATATAACAATAGAAGGACTTCCAATGCTTTCTAAAACCTAATCTTTGTATCTTTTCTTATTTTTTCCTTTAGAGTTCCTGGTTAGTTCTTCACATATGTTTAAGTTTCATTTAATCAAACAAATCTAATACCCTAGACACCTAAAATTGCTTAATTGTACTATATGTTCATTTAGAACAATGATCTTATTGAATACTTGGGCTTTGGGGATGTGTTTGATGGTGACGGTGCTTATCAAAAACCCTAAAATCTGATACTTTGCTAAACAGAAGTCGAAACGAAATGAATGGAGAACCAGGATTGGTTAGATATTTGTCGTGGACCAATATAATTCACAGATAGTTTGAAGACTAGGCACATGGACCTACAGGGCACTCTGGCTGTGGCAAGGGACTACTCAAGGCCACTGTTTTATAGGCAGAAGTATATTGTATTTTGATTACCACACGCTTTTGAAGAGAATGAAGTCAATCAAAAGATTCATGAATAGCTGAACATAATATCTACTTTGTGAACAGCGTATCTATAGTCTTAGTCAGGACGTTGTTGAGGAATGCTTGAGTTGTGATGGTAGTGGTGGCGATGACTGTAGGATAATTGAGCTAAATATACCTATAGTGTGTTAAAATTGTTTCGAGACAATATATGCTTTAATTCAGATTTATATTTTAAAATATATCAATGTAAAATATTACACTTATTTAGTGTCTAGCTTCAGACTAATCATTTATTAGTGTCAATTTAACTGTTTTTTCACAAAGCAGTACGTAGGACTAGAGTTGGATTCGTAGACAGACTAAACATTCAGCGCCATACCCGGGATTTGAACCATATATCCCTAGTCCCTAGCCGGCAACTGTAACCACTGAGCTACTATGGCTACATGATGGCACGGCATTAATTTTCTCAAGTGACTACCTATCCAGCTCCTTTGCTACACACGGCTTGCGTGAAAAACAACTAAATTAACACAAATTGACCTAACAGTTGACTAAACTATGAAGCATGGACTTAAATCTCTTACGATATTGTAATTGGAGTATGTCATCTCAAAATATTTTGAGATCACCTTGTGGTTTACCGGGAAACATGCGAGTCAGTTGAGAAATTTAATTTCGTGCTGATATGTTGCCATGGTAGCTCGGTGGTTAGATCATCTAGAGACAAGGTTCAGATCCCGGCTATGGCATTGAATTTGTCAGTCTGACTTTACGTAGCATTTATTTGTTCTTTCACTAGGTACCTAAACAATTTTACAGTTTTAAATATCTTCGAATTATTATCGGTCACAAAATCATAGGTTGATGACTTAAGTCTATAAGTTGATAGATTAACTGACATGCTAAATTAGGAAAGTGATTTCTGCTCTACGATACTCGTTTAGTTGGAGTTTTTCACATTTTATTTCAGTAAATTATTTGGATTATCATCCTATAGTCAAAATTCAGATTCGTGCTCAAGGAACTTGATGAATGTTGCACTTGTTTGGCTGAAGAAAAGTTCTAACTGAATCTGGCCACGCAAGCAAGTACATTCGTCACTAATCCGGGTGGAAGTCCATACAATAAGGTCATTGAAACTTCAGAAGTTGCTCACTTCGAGGGAGCGTAAAATATTAATCGCTTTGATATATGACTAATGTTTTCTTCATCGACCTAATATGGTCCTACAGACAATAAACAGAATCTTGCTAACAAATGCTTTAATTTAGGTTTAAGTACTTATTTAACGGACTATAAAACGTTATGTTACACCATTCTACCGCACAATAAGAGAGTGGTTTAATAAGTACGTGTTAGGTATTAAGATACTATTTTTTACTTTCTCTATACGCACTATGTACATAATGTATAAATCAATATCGAAATTTCACCGGAAATATATGTTTTAGGGTCCCCTATATCCAAAATAAACATTTTTGGAAAAATGTCCGTGTGCATATGAACACGATAACTCAAAAACGAAAAGTAGGCAAAATACCAAGCTTGGTATTTAAGTTTAGTATCTTCCAGAGATGCGACACGAATATTTTGAGAAAAATCCCCCCACCCCCAGCTACCCTTTACATGGAACTTGTTTCGAAAATTTTGATTTTCTAAAAAATGGATGTAACGATTTTGATTAAAATTTCGTATATTAAAGATATTTACCTGAAAAATAAAATGTATATCATGAATTTTCTGGGAATAGCCTCTTAAGAGTACTTTATTTTGGATGAGTTTTACGGAATTTTGCATAGCTGCTAAACCGTAAGAGATAGATAAAAACTTACTACACAAAAAATGTAGAGCTCGGTAAAGTACACAATTTATGTTGTACACATTTTTTTCTTGGAGTTGATCATTTTTAGATATTTATTGTTTTTGGTTTCAGCTTTAAAAAGCTAACTTTTTCATACAGGAATTTTTCAACACCTGTCCATACAAACAAAGGAACTTCAGTCACATAGCAACCAGCTTTTGACTATCACTTCAAACTATGATATTCCTTATATCGCTTCTACTTACAAGGAAGCAAGTAATAAGACTATTTCTGTTATTTTTTCTCAATTAGCATTAAGTAAATAGAAGCATATGCCTTCTAACAATAATTTGTAGCCCAGATATAGAGAAAGTTATGTGAACGGAACACATCAAATTTTTCAAACAAATGATTCATTTCTCAACAATATTTAGATATTTACACTTCTCTCAACGTCCGTGCCATTTTTAAACTCCTCTAAAACAAGAATTGTAAAGCTATGTAAAATATATCTGTCTCAATGTTGCCCTCATTTGACTAAATTTTTCTCCCGTGAGCCATTTCTTCATATCTGAGAATAAGAAGAAATCGCAAGGATCAGACCGAGCAAATCATGCACTTTAGCGGTAGCACCTCTGTGTTATCGTGGTGAAACAGCCCTTCTTTGCCAAAAGAGACCACATCTCCAATTTATTACTTTCTCTTCATGTAATATGTGCATAGTACAGAGAAGGTGTCGATGTCGATATTTCACTATAAGTACATGTTTCAGGACCCCCTAAATCCAAAAAAAGCATTTCTAGAAAAAGATCTGCGTGTATACGTGTGTTTGTGTCTGTGAGTGTTTCTGTGGACAGCATAGCTCAAAAACGAAAAAAGTCCGTTAAGTACCAAACTTAGTATTTAAGTTCAGTATCTTTCAAGAATAGGATACAAAGATTTTTAAGAAAATCCCTCCATCCCCAACTAACCTATGCATGGAAAAATGTTCGAAAATGCTGACTTTCTCAAAATTTGCGCTAACGATTTTGATTAAAATATTGTACGTATATTAAAGATATTTACATGACAAATAAACTGTATCTCTTGAATTTTATGGGAATAGCTTCTGAAGACTTATTTATTCTTAATAAATTTATCGGAGTTTTGCATAATTGTAAACCTTAAGAAGTAGATAAAGAGTACTGCACAAAAAATGTAGAGTTTGTTCAAAAACACAATTTATGTTATATGCATTTTTTCCTGTGTTGACGTTTTTAAGATATTTCTTGTTATTGGCTTCAGTTTTACAAATCTTAATACTTTTCTCATACGGGAATTTGTCAACACCTGATTTCCATAGCATAACAACTACGTTTTAAAGAATTTGACTGTCTGTTTACTTCCTTTCTACCTATAAGGAACTAAGTAATAAAACAACTACTGCTTATGTTTATCTATTAGCACGAAATACATAGAAGAATAAGCGTATTAACAATCATTTGATACGTAGTGGACGAAGCGGTGTCTGAGCGGATTTTCCCTGGGTCCTCCGGTTTCCCACGTGACTCTTTCCACCGATTACTGCACTATCATCTTTCCAATTATCAATATTAGATGTCATATCATACACTTCCTCATGTTCATGCCTGGCTATGGGCCGACCCCTCGTAAGAGGTTCTCTACTCTGTGGATTCGTACCGTTGACTCCCCGACAGGCTTCTGACCCCAGACATTGGCTTGTAAGTCCTAGAGGGGTGTCAGTCCTACAAATACGGGAAGGATAAGCAGATTACGAAACGAAAGGAAACGAAAGTACGCTCCCAATCCAGTGGGTAGAATTATCCTCGGAAGAAACAGGTGGTCGCGTTCCCCTGCGGGGCACATTTAGCGCACGATTTGGAAGTTCTATATTGAACGCAAGGACAGAGAGGGGGAGAAAAGAGATAAAAGAAAATGATTGCTAATAGGTGTGGTTGGAAAATCCGTCTGTAATTCAAAGAAATTGAGTAAGTTGTAACAATTAATGTCCTGGGGAGGGAGGGAGAGAGAGAGATAGAGAGAGAGAGAGGAGAAGAGAGCGAGGATACTTGAAGCTGTGTGTGTGTGTGTGTGTGTGTCAAGAAAAAGTTAGAAAGTAACCAAATATAATCTGATGTGATTCTTTCACATGCTTTTTCTACCTATCCTCTAAACAATTTTTACAAAAGCTTATTCTTCAATCTACTTCATGCTGATCAAGACATACCTTGGCATGGTCTTATTAGGTTTCTTATATGTAGAAGACAAGGGAATACACTTGGCTAAAACGATGGTCGGATCTTTTAAAAGCTGGTTGTTATGTGGTTAAATTTCGATTCCCTTTTCATAGCCAGGAGTAAATAAAAGAAAGCGTATTGTAAATTCTGTTTAAGTAAAGTTAAAGTATTTTAAGTAGTCAGTTTTCTGGCTTCTCACCCAAAGGTCCTGGGTTCCATTCCCTATCCCCTATACAGTCTGGAAGTATGCGTGTGAGAGTGAATATGTCTGGGTTTTTGTTAAGTAGTAAAATATTGGAAAAACTACGTTAACAAACACTAGACATTTTAGCAAGAAAACAGCAGCAGTTGTTAAATTGAAGCCCCTCAATATTGGCATGGAAGTTAAAGGGAACTGTATAAATGAAATAAAAAATGTATTTTAAAACTAAAACCAATATCAAGGAATATTTCGGAAAAGGTTGACTTCACACAAGAATGCAAATGACATAAATTGCATGCTTTAACGATATCTGTTTTTTGTGCACTAGATTTTTGTCTGTCTCACGGTTTACCAGATATGCAAAATTCATCCTATTATAGAGGAATTCAGAGGCTATCCCCAAAAAAATTCAAGATAAACATTTTAATTTTCGTGTTAATATTTTTAATGTGCGATATTTTAATAAAAATCGTTAGAGCCATTTTTGAGATTCTCAATTTATAAAATTGTTCCATGTAAAGGGTAGCTTTGGGTGGATGGATGTTCTTGAACATATTCGAATCTGTTCTTTGGAAGGTGCTGAACTTAATTATCAAGTTTCGTATATAACCGACCTTTCGTTATTTGAGTATATTGTTCACAGGCATACGCGCACACATACACCTATACATGGATCTTTTCCTAAAATTCTTTTTGGACTCAGGGGACTACAAAATATGTATGAATAATTCGACATCGAATTTTTAGTGGAATGCAGTACCTTCTCTACCTACTATGTAAGAAAGCCGCAAAGGAATATCGTATTTGTATTTATTTCTGATGTTCTAGAAATAAAATCAGTAATATTAGGTATTACACCCAACTCTGGAGATATTTTAGGAGTACATAAAATTATATGCTATAATTTAGAACGTGAGTTGGAACTGCTATAATGCACAAATATATATTTCTAATGGAAGAGCATGTTGCATAGTTCGGTAATAGATATTTTCCTTTTTAACCTAATATTTACTCCTCTCTTTATATTAAAGGATATCTTTCCATGTAGAGGAAAAAAGCATTCAGCTTCATACTTATAACTACACAGAAAATTGAATACGCAACATAACTAGTAATGTAATATTACAGTTTGTAGTAATATTATGTTTGTGTATATGACAAAACTTGACATAGGGAAATAAAGAAATGCAAAATCACATTAATAGCATCTTTTTTTTTTTCATTAGTAATATACATTTCAGCACAAAGTTGGCTAGCAGCTAAGTATTCGCTTTTAGCAGGTTGAAACATTATATTACATAACAAGGCAAAAAAGTTTTAAACAAATTCTTGGAATAACATCTGTGCTAGAATGATAACTTCTCAATTGTTGGTCAGTCGATGTGTCAACTGAATGCAATCAAGAAAGAAAAATATCCTTCAACAACTGAAAAAAAAATCATGTTTTGCGAAATAGCTACAATTTAGTATAAATGACAAAGTCATGTCTGTTGATTATAAAATTATGACGTATAACTGCTTCCAAGTATATCTCCCTTCCTTGAAGGAAGTTAATCCTGCGGATTGTTATTTCATTGCAGAGGATACTGCAAGACAACCTCTAGGTTCTGGGAACTACACAATGATTTCCTAACAATATTTCTCAAAGCCATAAACAACAAGTCATCCAGACCCATGGTTTCTGTTTTTGGTAGACGAAGGCTGGGATGGTTTCCCGTTTACCATGATTTCGCTTTCCATCATTTCCCCTTCGTTTTGTTTCCTTCTCGTCTTTAAAATGTCTCTGTATGCGATAAATGGCGTGGTTGCATACCCAAAGGAATGTCCATGTGGAGGACTACCTATATAAGCAGTCGTTCATCGCTCTCTCGTCAGTCGTGGAGCGGGTCCCGAGTCATAAATTGTTAAGACTTCCGCGCGTCCCTATTGGCTGTCTGGCTTGTGATCTGTGGCCGCCACTTGGTGGTTCCCCACTTCATCCTTTTCCTTCTGAGGTCGTTTGATAAACTATACTATCTCCAAAATAATCTGACTTTGCTATAGGCAAAGGGAAGGGAATTCGCCGAAGCAATTGATTTCCAACCGAAACGCTCATCACAAGAATGGAAAAAACGTTTCGGGTTTTCTTGGCACTAATTTTGAATGTTTTAATGGAATTAGGTATTACAATGATGTGGTTCTTGCTGAGATCTGTGTAAATCGCAGTGATAAAATGTCCCCTGTACTCTAACCTTACAGGTATGTAGCCAATTTTGAAGCCAGTAATTTAATTAACTATATCATTTTCATATAGTTGTAATGTAGTTCTTCAGAAATTATACATATAAATTTACGCTTCTACAATTAGTATTTGTGCTGACTAAACTATTCTTGACCTATTAAAAGACTCTAATTCCTTTATATGAACTTTTTCAATAACATTTCTACAAATGTAGCTAATAAATCTAGTTTTAAAACTTAGAAATACACTGTGGAGCAGTCCAAACCATCGATCTAAATTCATACGTACGAATTCTTGAGGTGATTTCAACGAATGCGTAAGAAATGAACCACTTCTACTGCAGTTTTCTTCTGTGCTGGGATTGTGACAGTTTTATATATAGGTATAATACATAAGCTGTAACTCTAAAATGTCTGAAATGGAATTACACATTTTTTTAACTGCATTTGAACGAAATGCTTCCAATATTAAGGAAGCACTGTTACGTTGTAGCTTTATCATTTAGCGGAGTTTAGCTAAAAATGGATGTCCCTTTCATACGGGAAGGATTTAATATTGACTAATTCAATCTATCGGTGATTTTTGTTTATGAAATTCTAGTTGCTTGGATTCACGTATTTAATTTTAAAAAAAGTTTTACATTCACTTGACTTTCTCTACCCACTATTGTTGACTTTTATATGGATGTTTCTACAAACTATCTTTATAATAGCTTAGTCAGATTTTTAAAAGTTAGTGGCCATTCTTTCTATTACAAGTGAATAGGGACAGCACCTTGAAACAATGGAATATGTTCCATTCATATGAGTTTCCTCACTTATTCTTTAACAGGCTATTCTTACAAACGTATATTGTTTTATCTGTTTCATCGTAAATTAAGAGGTCTTCAGAGGCTATTCCAGAAAATTGAACATAACACTTTATTTGCCACGCAAATATATTTATTATACGTTGTTTTAATCAAAATTGTCAGAGCCATTGATGAATAATTCAACATTTTCGAAAACGTTTCCATGCATAGGGTAGTTTGGGGTGGGACAAAATCTTTTGTGTAACATCCTTGGAAAATGTTGAACTTAATTATGAAGTTTCTTATATAATCAACCTTTCAATTTTGATTAATGTTCATCACACACACACAAACATACCGCGTACATTTTTCTAAAAATGTTTCTCTGGGTGTATTTCCATGAAATTCCGGTATAAAATTTTTGGGTTGAATACACTACTTATGTACTAACTAGAGAAAGTAAAATTCAAACCAATATTAAACAGATATCTTGGAAATAGCTGACGCCAAAAAAAAATTATTTGAAATAAATGTCGTGTTTAAAGATATACACAGTTTTTATAGAAAAGTTTTGTTATCTCTTGTGATTTATCTGTTATCCAAAATTCATTCATAATGAAAGACATTTTATTTATTATCGATTATTATTGAAATATAATTTGGAGTTTGATTTAGTTGTAATTTTATAAAGATTGTTAAATGATTCATAGTTTTGCACACTATCTCAAAAATAAAAAATAAAAAAAACATCAATATATAATTTGTTGGCCTTGTAAATATGTTTAAAATATGATGGTTCAATCAAAATTGTTACAGCCAGTTTTGAAGAAAAAAAAAACTAAAATGTTTCGAGTTTTTTTTTTTTTTTTTTTTTTTTTTTTTTTTTCATTTAAAGAATAGTTTGCATCGGGAATTTTCTTTAAGAGCTTTACATCGCATATTTTTTTAAGATAATGAACTCAGGTAGAAAATATTTTTGAAACAAAATACTTTCTTTGATCTTCTATTATACCAAAATAAATTCTCGTGACATTACTCAGTGTCAACATTAAGGGTAACTGTTACTGCTCCCATGACGAGACATGTTATATCTTAATTGCAGTTGAGCGGTTGCAGAGAACTTTGTTCCGTGCTTCGGACCTTGTGTAATCTATTATACCTCATTTCTCAGAAATGATTTAGCGTGTTTTAGAGTATTAAAGTAAATAGCTTGTTGATGTCAATATTGACTGGAGACAAGTTAACTGTAAACTATGTATACGTAACACGAATATGCTATTTCACCAAACGATGATTAGTGAAAATGTAGCCGTACTGCTTCCGCTGTAGCAGTGAAGTCTGCCATTTTAAAGCAAAATACCTGCTTCCGGTGAAAAATTTGCGAAACAAAGAGCACGCGAATGTCAATTTTGACAGTTATGCTTCAAGGACAGCGAAACTTTTTAAACATCTGAGAATCGTGCCTTTAAACAAACACTGTTGTGAGTGAAACATCCGGGTAGGTATGGTGATGCAACTGTGATGGCTCAGCTGTATAAAACAGGAAAATTTTAACAGGTAATTTTCAAGGGGTAAATAGTTCTGGTAGATCCACTCGACTTTTCTCAATCGACTATTATCTATTTTATGAAGCTTCTACAAAATATTCTTGCGTAAGGTAATTTCCACACAAGCCGTGTGTCAGGCCAGAGTTCGAAAGCTAGAATCAGACTGAAAAACTCAATGTCATAACCGGGATTTGAACCACTGATCTCCAAGCTATGACATTGAATTTTTCAGTTTGTCACTACCCTTCCTATTCTTACAAAAGCTTCTTTTTCTACCTACTTTATGTTAATCGAGATATACACTTGCTAAACTATTTGCACTTCACGCTTTACTGTAGGGATACGTGGGATAGGGTAATGATAGTCACATGCTTTAAAAACATTGTTACCTTCGCATGACTTTCTCTAGCTATTCTGCAACAGATTATTCTGACAAAAGCTGATCCTTCTCCCTACTTCGTGATAATGAAGATAAACGGAAGATAGCGGAAATTGTCGTATTAATTACTTCCTTATAAGAAGAAGGGATATAAGGGGATACACTAGGCTAAAGCGATAGTAAAATTCTTTAAAAACTGCCTGCTGTGATTGAAATTCGTTTCTTTGCATTGCTACGATAAGTCAATGACTGTTAAATATCAAACTTGATATTTAAGTTTTACATCTTCCAAGGATACAATACGAAGATTAAATGTCAGTCAGTAGTCAGCTCTAATATGAAATTAAATTTTGAGATTAATATGTTAGCATTTTACTGTTATACGCAGATGTTTGATTATGACGGAGGTGACACCTATCACTTCAGCCCTAATGAATCTCTGCATATACTTCCGGGAAGAACGGGTGAGGTGAAAAAATCCCAGGAAACAAATGTATGGGCTGCAAGACAGGCCGACCTAGTCACAGAGACGCCCAGAGTCCCCTAGGAGTTGCGTGCTTGATCATCCCTTAGCAGGAGGGTTGCTCGAGGCGGACTGCTCAGAGGATTATCCATTTAGCGGTGTCGCGAAAACTCGACTCCAGTAGTGGAGGCTCGAAAGGCTGCCATCTAGCAGCCGATTGTCGCTGAGCCCAGGAGGCATCCTAATGCATGCGAGAGGGAAACAAAATGGGAGTAAATGGGAGCGAGTGAAAAGCGTGGGAGAAACACAAGGTATTTGCATTGCCAATCAAGAAAAACCACCAAAAACCCATGATCAGAGTGTCCGGCCACCAGGAATTGAACTGTGGACCTCCCGAATGCGAGCTCTCACGTTTCCACGCAGTTATCTCCCTCGTTCACACATGTTTTAAATAGTATTGTGATTACTGATACAGTATTATCATTTTCCTTTATCGTAATGATATTAATCAATTTTTTACCAAAATAATATTGAAGACCTTGAAAAAATTCCCTTTTTGAAGATTATATATTTTTTATAAAAATTATTGGGTAAAAGATATAAAATTAATCTACTTTCTATTGCTGTGAACTACGTGACTTTGAACATTTGAAGATCAGTTGAAAACTGCCAGTTAGGTGAATAAGACGAGAGGAAAAGAGAGTCCGAAATTGCATGTGCTATGTAACATGCTTACAGAATGATCACGCCCTGACTTTGGCCATACCTTGGAATGTTTGAAATATTTCCTTGTGGTGTAAATCTCCTCATTTGTCCGTCCAAAATTGGAGGAAGGAAAGGAAACATTGTCGATGAATATTCTTTTGTTCTTTTGTGATAAGTATTTGCACTGGAATGGCAAGCAAGTAGACATTAGTGGCCTATATTGTAAAGCATGAAAACAAATGACAGGTGTCAGACTGGTCGTCGCCGAATAGCATTCTAACCATTAGGAATACTCGCTTCCAGACGCTTCTTGTTTGAAAATATAGTGGTCATTATAGCAGTTTCTGCTAACAGAATTCTAAACAGAATACCACAGAGAAGAGAGATTTCTTTTGTGGGTTTATGTCCTTCCATCAAGTATATCATTTCCGGTTTTTTCTAACCTTTGTAACTTAATTTAGGGTTTTAAATCTCACGGTAACTAACTACATGATTTCTAAACGCTGTTCCAATGCAGATGGCAGTAACGGTGTTTCGTTCTGAGTTTCCAAATACAGCTTCATGCAGTAAAATGTGAATCTTATTGAAATGCACTCAAGCGTAAGTTTTCACAAACTGTTAGAAACGTGCATAGCTTCATTACAGAATGATCAAACAGTTATCTCATAGCTAAACTTATTGCTCAAATTGTCATTTGTCTGTAACGTTCAGAGGGAGATGAAAATAAAGCTTCCTAAGAGGAGAGAATAGCAAATGAAAATGCAGCCAATGTACATTTCGCTTCTTCTTTAACGATATTTCATAAATTACAGTAGCTAAGATGAATTACTACTTAGTTTTCTGTAAATTAAATCACTTTATTTCATTATCAGTATAAATGGTTCTCATATGGAAACTGTGTAGAGAGGTTGAAAATCTATATAAATATTATAAATAGATAACATAAATTATATGTTTAGTTAATTAATTCTTGTAGCTCCTAAGTAGAGCATAGGGCATCGTTACGATGTTTCCCTGATCGAATTTGAATTTCTAGTTTGTGAGTTCGCCGCTATGAGCCATGGTGATGGGATCGGCACGTCTCTCGTAGATGACTCGCGGAAGCGAAATGGCGGAATTTTGCCCCCAAGCCTTGTTCTTTTAAGGTAGTGGATTCTTTTACGTGGGAAGCCATGCTAAGGATTTTTGCGTCCGAAAAGAATCCATCACCCTCCGCCAGGTTTGAACCTCCTATCTTGGGTTTTAGAGGTTAATGTGGTAGCCACTACACCCCGGAGGGCGACAAATTAAATATATTCACTACATGTATAATACAATAAAATATTATACTTTTTAAATGAGTACATCATATAATATAGAGACACATCATATGGAGATATGTGGAATTGAAAATAAAAGGCTTGTCTTACAGTCCGGTGCTCGTAGATTTCTTATACATTTATTAGGATTTTTGCCACCAAAACGATTCATGTAGTAACCAAAGCCAGTTAGTTCTTATCCTAATAACTTCAGGGCGTCATGGGGGCTTGCTGATATATTCATTTTGGCCTTCACCCCCCCCCCCAGTTGGTGCCTTTCAGACCGCCCAACTTGAAAAGGAAGTTGGGAGATATTATGACCACAGATGAAAATGGAGAAGGAAGTGCTAGGTGTATTCGATTTAAGTCAATTACAAATGGGTTTAAGAAAATGATTAACTCAATTGCGAAAGTAAGTCTGTTATGGCTGAAGAGGAGAGGTAAAGCCCCTCTTAACCTGTCCCTGAATTTCTCTGAGAATAATAATTTTGTTCTCTAAATGGTTGATGCTCTTGAGGGTCACAGAAACCCGTTCTGAAGACCTTGGGCTCTCATAAATCATGAAGCACACCAGCGCATGTTCCCAGTCACTTTCTTTGGGTAGCTTCTTCAACAACTGCATCCTGAAGACTTGAACACTCACCACAACATGGAGTACGAATCTGCTGTAGCGAAATGAGTTCAACACAATGACGTCATGCGCTACCGCTAACCCTTCGCTAGGATATCACATCGACAATAGACGAAGACACGTGTGAAGTATAGATGTCCATCCGTCACTCCCTCAGGCGATGCAAAACGTTCAATGGCGCTGCACTGCGTAGTATTGTTTCTGCAGTAGTGACCCAGTAACCTCAATAACCCCCTAGGGTAACTGCAGCAGCTCAGGGCACAAATACATGTGCTCAAGATATAAGCTTCAGGATATTGGAGTGAGGTATATACACATATGTGACGAACATGCTCAGGCAAGAATGACTTTGCGAAGTTTAGAGGTTCTCAGGTGACTGATGTGTGAAAAGTGTGATGTGTTCCATTCACATGCCTTTCTCTTTATCGCTGTAACAACTTATTGTTAAAAATCTTATTCTTCTATCTATTTCATGCTCATCCAGATAAACATTAGCAGAAATTGTCTTATTACTTGTTTCCATGTAAGTCGAAGGGAAATAAGGAATAAAGCTATAACTTTAGGCTAAAGCTGCAGTTTTAAATGCTGGATGCTAAGTGATTTAAATTCGTTTCTTTGCATGGCCAAGATTTTACAATTTCCCGGATGAGAAAAGCTTTAAGTAGATGGTTAAACCTGAAAACAATAACAAGGAAGTCTTGAAAATAAAAAAAAGTATATTACATAAATTGTGTGTTTTAACGAGAATTATATTTTTTCTGTGATAAACTTTTGTCAATCGCTTCCGGTTTAGCCGTTATGCAAAAGTTATGCAGAATGAAGAGGTCTTCATATGCTATTTCTATACCCGTAAAGTTCAAGATATGTACGTTATTTTTCATGTAAATATCTTTAATTTTCCCAAGCGCCCGCTATCATCCTATCTCCATTTCGCTGTCATTTCGTATCATCCACATCCTACGGGCTGACCACTCTTTCCAGGTTCTCCATTCCCCAACAGTCTTCTAAGTTCTTTAGTCTTCTAGTTCTAAGTTCTAGGTGGGTGACAGTCCTACATAAGGAGAGGGTAAGCCGACTACGAAAAAAAAAATCAAATAAAATCTTTAATATGTTATTTTAATTAAAATCGTTAGAATCATTTTTGAGAAAATCTAAATTTTCGAAATTTTTCCATGCAAAAGGTAGTTTGAAATAGGATAAACTTCCTAAAAATCGTATCGTATCGTATCATTGGAAGGTACTGAACTTAAATACTAATAATGGTAGAGCTCTGTTTTTGAGTAATTGTATTCATGGACAAACGCGCGCGGACTTTTTCTAAGAATACTTTTTTGGATGAAGGAGGCCCTAAAATGTATATTTCCAGTGAAATCTTGGTATCAAATGTTTGGGTGGAAAGCAATACTTTCTCTGTGTGCTGTGTGCTAAATACAGAAATCCCAAGGGACCGCATGTAAGATTTGTGGTGGACAAAGCGGCGCAGGGGCGGATTTTCTTCGGGTTCCTCCGGTTTCCCCAGCCATCGCATTCCACCGGTGCTCCATCTTCATTCCATGTATCGCCTGTAGTGCTACAAGTGGTAAAAACAGGCGTTAAATACTACAAAAACATAGAGAAAACAAAAATAGCCGCATTATCTTCTAATGCGCAAGAGTAGAGTATGAGAGGGAATTAGAATCGAAAGAATATAATGGTGCAAGAGGAGTGCACAACAGAAATGTAAATAAAAATAGAATTATAAGAAAATGATTGCAGATGGTAATGAGCATGAAAGGGAATCGGAACAGAGTTACTATAAATTGGAATATTTCAGAATGTTACTCAATGTATTAAGCTTCTATGTCTTTATTAACGCTAAAGTTGCACTGAGAGAAATAACGGTACAAAGATTGTATAACATATATTTGTCATTAAAACCTGAAGAATAAATTCCCATATTCAGCTTCAGCAGGGTAATTTCAAAATTACTTTTTTAAACATTTTCAAAATGAGTGTAATAATGAATATCAGTAGAAATACGAAAAACGATGTTGCTTACGATCTTAGACATGGACAATAAAAAACAAGATAAAGTCAAGATTGGGGGTTTCTCGAGATTTTTAAAGTCACCGACAGATATAATTAGTAAAGATTGACTCAGAAGGCTATACTAGAGGAAAGAAGGAATTAAAAGGTACCAGAGCAAGTGATATTCAGATTTATAGAACCTTTGAGAATCACTATTTTACATGGACAACCCCGTATGAGGTGGTAAGAACAGATCGAATAGCTTATGAACAATTCTAAAGGTCTAATCCATGTTATGCAAGAAGAATAAAACGTATTTAAAAGTAGCTGAGGATCTGTCCTTCCTCTCTCGAAATATTTTCGTGAAACGTGTGAATCAGATAATATATCACGATTTAAATTGGCATTTATTATTAAAATTCACGACTTTAGAGGCCTTGGAAAATGTTGATGAAAATCTGAAGACTTCATAGCGGTTATTAAAACCTTAACCGTTATGAGCCTTCAATCTCTTTGTATGTTTATTCAGAGTTTATATGTATAATACATATATACATCGCAGCAGTAAATGGATATGCAATTTCTACATAAAATAGGATACACGGATAGGTATATCCGCCACATTTTACTAAACCAATTATAACAATACCTATATAAAATAATAACAATAATAATAATAATAATAATAATAGTTATAGTAGTTGTAGTATTTTTCATGTAAATGCTAATTTGTGGTTTGGGAGATTTTTTTGAAGCTCTTCGTATTGCATCCTTAAATCAAGTTTAGTATTTAATCCACATTAGTTTTTTTATCCATAAACAGATAGTCGCGCACACACACGTACACCATTAATGTTAAATAAGTTTCTTAGGTTGTGGTGACCTCAAAGCATGTATTTCCGGAATTTTTGTCTGGAAGGCAGTATTAGTAGTAGAGAAACTAAGAAATGTGAAAACCGTGGACTAACTTCAACGAAATATAAAACATATTTGTGGATATCAATCATGTGGCTACAGCCATATGTTTTTATTGTTTTTATAGTGTTTAACGCCCGCTTTTACTACTTATGGCACCGCAGACGGTGATAACATGGAATGAAGATGGAGCACCCGTGGAATGCGATGACTGGGGAAACCGGAGAACCCGGAGAAAACCCGCCCTGCGCAGTTTTGTCCACCACAAATCTCACATGCGGACGCTTGGGATTGAACCGGGCCGTCTAGGTGAAGGACGAATGGTCTAACTACTCGGCTACGTCGCGGTCCATAGCCATATGTGACAGCACGTCACAAATCCTAATATTTCATGAATATTCACTGTGTTTTGTCAGTAGTGAGTTTGAAACTGCTTTAGTTTCGAAACCTGGCGGAGAGTGAAAGATTTTTTTTCAGCTACAAATCCTTAGCAATCTTCCTTCGGATGGGAAGTAAAGCCGGTGGTCCCATGATTTTCAAGAAAATCCACACACCTCAAACTACGCTTAACATGGAAAAAAATTCGAAGACTGTTTTTCTCAAAAATGGCTCAAAAGATTATGATTAAAATAATGTATATTAAGGATATTCACATGATAAATAAAATATATATTTTAATTTTTCTGTGTATTGCCTCTAAAGAAATCTTCATTCTGGATGACTTTTGCATAGCTACTGGTATGATAGCGGCGGGGGACACGTCGACAACTGCGACCAAATATTGATCTTTTAAGACCTATCACTCCTTCCGTGGAAGGGATAAGAGGAGGGGAAACCACAGATCAGCACACAGGAAATGACAGATCTATGCGTAAAAGTCCCTAAAGATGGCAACCCTTTTACGCCACGGAGGCTATACAGACGCCGGGAGGCCGTCGGAAGAATGTCACCACAGCGGTGACATTGCTGGGGAGAAGTTTTACTCTGAGCAAGCAACCGTGCCATCTGCCAGCAAGGCCTTGAGCCACACATGCCGCACAAGCGTGGTAGATATACAGCACCCCAGCAATCGCCTTAGCGGCCCCAGGAAACCACGGAAAAAGCCAGGGCCAGAGTGTGCGGTTGACGGGGAGCGAACCTGGACCTGCCGAATGCCAGATACATATGAAACTGCCTGAGCCACCTGCCTCGATATAACTACTAGTAAACCATGAAGAAATAGACAACAATTTACTGTATAAAATGTAAGACACAAAATTTGGCATATTTTTATATGGGGTTTATTCCTTGTTATATGTTTGTTTTAAAATACTGAAAGCCTCTCAAACAGTAAGTTATATTTCGTTTCTTATCCATAGACATGCAAAGAGAACGAATTTCTATTGTATCACATAGTGACCAGCTTTTAAAGGATTTGGCTATGGCTTTAGCCTAATGTATTCCCTTATTTCCTTTCTATTATAAGGAACCAAGTAGTAAGAGCTTTTCTGCTAATATTTATCTTTTTAACACATATTTGGCATTCAGATATACCCTAATTAGCCATGAGGTGAGACAGAAAGACATATAGAACACAAACATAGAAACACACCACACTAAACATTCAAGCAATAGCGGGATTCGAACCCGCGGCCCTTTCGCGGCAGACTGTCAACGCCAAAGTGCCAACGATTACTGCTACTGGGGCTGGCGAATGTTTATCTTGATTAGCATGAAGTAGATAAAAGAATAAACTTTTTGAAGAATAGTTTGTTACAGAATAGATCGATAAAATCATGTGAATGAAACACATCACATATTTTGATAGCTTTTTCGAACATTTCATTGCTTTACTTACCTCGCTTTTGTTATGTTTTTCACCACTTCCTTTCTCCTCTAACTGAACAGTTGTGGGAAGAGTGGCTAGAAAAGCATTAGTTATTGAGATGCTTTAAAATATGGATATAGGATTCTACATTTAGAAGATGGTAGCTTGCTTAAACAATGGTTGAAATACCAAGAAACAATTTACAAAACACAAGTTGGGCAAGTAATTTAAAAAATAATGATATTTGGAGGAAAAGAGAAACAAATTATAAATGTTTGGAAGGAAGCAAGAAAAAGATTTGAGTATATAAAAGTTTTTGAGTCAGATATCAATAAAGATATCACTTATATTTTATATACCCATAAAAATAGCTGGGAAAAAGAAAAATATATAGAAAAAACTAGCCAGAAGAAAGGAGGATAGCATGGCTAACAGCAGGAATGTGGTGTGTAAAAGGACAACAAGGTGAAAGTCCAGTGGGGGGAAAGGGAGACGTTCAACTATAATTGTAAGAAAACTGAGAAATGGAGAAAAGGAAGTATATGGCCAAAAGCGAATAAGAAATCTGATATAAATGAAATTATAGCTAAAAGCTGTAAGACAGGACAATATTTAGAACGTGTGAAAAATGTCATGAGCATTTAGTAGCAGTGCTAGTTACGGTAATATGTCCTTTTTTACTTTCTCTACACTTTCTATGTACGTAGTGTTTAAAGAAGGTATTGCATTCCACCCAAAATATCAATACCAAGATTAGATGAATCCAAGAAAAAGGCATTTTGGAAAAAGGTCCGCGTTTTGTGTGTGTGTGTGTGTGTGTCTGTGTCTGTGGACAGCATAGCTCAAAAACGAAAAGACAGTTAAATACCAAACTTGGTATTTAAGTATGTCTCTTTCAAGGATGCGACAGGAAAATTTTCAAGAAAGTCCCCCCACTCCAAACTACCCTTTACATGGAAAACATTTGGATAATTTTGATTTTCTCAAAAATGGCCCTAATGATTTTCATTAAAATCTCTTATATTTAGACAAATAAAATGAATATCTTGAATTTTCTGTGAATGGCCTCTAAAAACTCTTTATTCTGGATGATTTTGATTGAATTTTGCATAACTTGTAAACCGTAAGTGATAGACAAAAACTTACTACACAAACAAATGTAGACCACGATAAAACACACAATTTATGTTATATATACTTTTTTTCGTGAAGTTCATCGTTTTTCAGATATTCCTTGTTATTGGTTTTTGCTTTAAAAACTTATACTTTTTGCATACAAGGAATTTTGTCAACTCCTGTCCATACAAACAAAGAAACTTCAGTCACATAGCAACCAGCTTTTGACTATCACTTTAACCTATGGTTACTCCCTTATTTCGCTTGTGCTTACCAGGAAGCAATTAGTATACGATTTCTGCTAATTTTTCCCAATTAGCATGAAGTAAATAAAAGCATAAGCTTTTTAACAATAATTTGTTGCAGGGAGTGTCATGTGCATGGAACACATTAGATTTTTGTATAACTTAAACTGGATTGCACACTGAAAAAGTGGTCTGGGCCAAATTCTAGGGGGCAGCACAAGATATGTATTTCTTAGTGCTTCAATAAACATAAACAACTGAACAGTTACTGTGGCAGCGACCCTATGGTAGCGGTACAATGCAGCTACAGAAGTCAGGTTGTAATTTCCATTTCTGTCACCGAAACGTGTTTTATCAGAGGACATATCTACACTTGCCTTTCCTTGAAAGATATTCCGCCACTCATCCTTCCTTCAGACCACCTTACAGCGCACATGGCGAGCAAGCCACCAAATATTCAAAATAAAGAAATGAAATGCATGTGAAGTATACTGCACTAAATTACAGCGACCATTAATTTATTTGAAGATGACTTTTAACTTTTAAGCGACACTAGGAGTAAAGTTCTAAAAGTTCCATTTTTACTTTCTCTAGCGCGCATGTACAATGTACATGGTGAATAGAGAAGGATTGTATTCCACCCAAAAACTCTTTGTCGAGATTTCACCAGAAATATATGTTTTAGGGCCCTCTGAGTCAGAAAAAAAAAGTATTTTTAGTCAAATGTCCGGGTGTGCGTCTCTATGGACAGCATAGCTCAAATACAAAAAGATCTTTAGGTACCAAACATGGTATTTGTGTTTAGTATCTTCCAAGGGTGGTACACGAAGCTTTTCAAGAAAATCCTCCCACAACAAACTACTCATTATATGGAAAAAAATTAAAAAATTTTTATTTTCTCAAAAATGGCTCTAACCATTTTGATTAAAATCCCTTATATTAAGGATATCCGCATTAAAAGAAAAGGTTTATCTTGAGCTTTCTGGGAATATTATCTGAAGACTTCCTTTATTCTGGATAGTGTTGCAGAATTATACATAACGGTTAAACCGTAAGAGATAGACAAAAAGTTATTGCACATAAAATGTAGATCTTTTAAAATACATAATTTATATCATATACGTTTTATGAGCAACTGTATATTTGATATAAACATCCAGAAAATAGGAAATGAATGTTAAAAAAATCATTGGAACCACAAAGTGAAATAAAAATTGGGTGGGTTAAATAAACATATTTCAGAATTGTGTATAAAACACAGGACAGGAATAGCTGATTTGGTTAGGATTTAGGGTAGGGTGCTGATAGGAGTATTTGCCCATTATGCAAGGAACAAGAAGACTGGAACATATTTTGGCAGATAGCATACAGATGTTGGGTGTTAGGAAAATGCATTACCAGAAGCATGAGGGAGAACAGCATGCTGGGACCTGATTTTAAATAAACAAAATTAGCCTAGCTTGGGCACATAATTTATAGATGTATGTGAGCTAAGAGATAAAGGGTTTGTAAATAATGTATAGATATTTGGTGTATGGGCAACTGTATGTGTGAATACGTGGGTGAAGTGTTTTTTGTTTGTTTGTTTTATTGATGAACGTGTGCGTGAGCGCGTGTGTGCGCGTACATATTTACCGCGCTGTGAATGTAAAATAGGGGTAGGTAATATTTTCAATCCAAGTATTTTTAAGAGAGATATACGTTCTTTTGATCCATGCAATGTGTGACAAAATTGATGTAATACTATGCATTTAATGAATGTACTACAATAGGTTCCATGTAACATTGATTTACTTTGAAAGCTTTCCAGATACGTTTCTGGATTACTGTTTTAGACAGTACTGTTCAGAAAATCGGAAAATAAAACAGTTATTCTAAGACATTTAGCTCGTTGGTTTGATTTAAGCCTGTATACTGAATATTCCATTACCAATAGAAGCAGAGTTATGATTATGAAGCCCACTAAAATGGTTCTTAGCAGCAAGCATCACTTATTGTCTGAACCTAGACCTAAAACAAAGGAGAGAAGGCTTCAATACGTATATAATTAAAACAAGGACGGATATAAAACATCCATATTCGGCATAAGGTCGGAGAGAGCATAAACAATGATCGGTAATGTGTCCTTTCATAAGCATTATGTAATTCTACCTTGGAGGAAATTAATATATATGCTTAAGGGACCACAGCTCTAAGCTAATATCATTTGATATTTGTTAATGAACTGGCCGTAGCTATATACATATAATCTGCTGTGCATACAGTAAAGATATTTGTATCAGAGCCTAACTTTTATGCGAAAATAATTTTAAAAAATCTTATGTTACATTCACAAGACTTTCTCTACATCTCTGCAAAAAATTGTTAAAAAGCTTATGCTTCTTTTTTACTTCATGTTAATCGAGAAAAAATTAGCAGAAATAATCTTACTACTTGCTTCCCTGCAAGTAGGAGGGAAATGAGGGAGTAGCATAGCCTAAAGTATTGGTCAAAAGCTGGTTGCTATGTGACTGAAGTTCCTTTGCTTGTATGGATAGGAGTTGCTTGTATGGACAGGAGTTGACAAAAGTATAAGTTTTTTAAAGCTGAAACCAATAACCAGGGATATCTAAAAAACCATCAACTCCACGAAAAAATAGTATGTAACATAAATTGTGTGTTATAACGAGCTCTACAGTTTCTGTTAAGTAAGTTTTTGTTTATATCTTACGATTTACCAGTTATGCAAAATTCCGCAAAATTCATCCAGAATAAACTTGTCTTCAGAGGCTATTCCCAGAAAATTCAGGATATACATTTAATGTGTAATGTTAATATAGATATTTTATAAAAATCGTTAGAGCCATTTTTGAGAAATTTTTTCATGTAAGGAGTAGTTGGGATTGGGGGAATTTTCTTGAAAATCTTTGTGTCGCATCCTTGGAAGATACTGGATTTAAGTATCAAGGGCATTACAATACCTTCTCTGTACACGTGTAGAGAAAATAAAATTTGTTGTGAAAGCCAAGACATTCAACTTTGAAGTCGTAGCGACTTGAGAAGAAGAGAACAGTAGTATATTTGCAGAACATAAAGAGAAAGTCATGTGATTGGAACATATCACAATCTTTCCTATGGTTATAACAATCCTTTGGTGGTTCTTAATCTATGGTGTTGACATTCTTCTTCTTTAAGAGATTCGCATTGTCGTCAGTAAACTGAACAGTGGTGATGCGATAAATACTCTCGGAACGTGATGCTCATATTAATGTGCATAAAGTGGTTTCCATTTTGCAACAACTACAATAAAAATCTGATGTGTTCCATTCACATGACTTACTCTACATCTCTACAACAAATTATTGTTAAATTGCTTATGCTTACATTTACTTCATGCTAATCGAGAAAAAATCGCCCTCTGTGATGTAATGGTTACCATGCTAACTTCATATACCCAAGCAGGCTCAAACCCGTTGGAGGACGATTGCTTTTTTTGGGCAAAAAACTACTTAGCATGGCTTCCTTTGGAAGGGAAGTTGGTCCGATGTCATAGATTTACGGCAAGATTTACCTCAAGCCAGAGAGGCATCTTAGCAAAATTAAGCGGCCTTTCACGTCCAGTATAGAACGGGACGCTTAAAGACCGTCTATAAATAAAACGCCATTTCATTTAATGGAGAAAAAATTAGCACAAATCGTCAAATTACTTGTTTCCATGTAAGTAGAAGGGAAATTAGAGAGGCTAAAATAACAGTCAAAAACTGGTTGCTATGTGACTGAAGTTTCTTTGTTTGTATGGAAGTTTCTTTAATAAATTCCCGTATGAGAAGTATAAATATTTTAATAACAATAAATATCTCAAAAACGATCAACTCCACGAAAAATGTATATAGCATAAATTATGTGTTTTAACGTGATCTAAATTTTTTGTGTGGTAAGATTTGGTCTATTTCTTATGGTTTACCAGTTATGCAAAATTCACCCAGAATAAAGAGGTTTTTAGAGACTATTCCCAGAAAATTCATTACATACATTTTATTTGCCATACAAATATCTTTAATATACGGTATTTTAGTCAAAATCGTTACAGCCATGTTTGAGAAATCAAAATTTTTGAAAAAAATCCATGTAAAGGGTAGTTTGGGTTGGGGGGATTTTTCTCAAAACCTTCGTGTCACACCCCTGAAAGATACTAAACTTAAATACCAAGTTTGGTATTTTACCGACACTTTTTTTTGAGCTATAGTGTTCACACACACGGACCTTTTTCTAAAAATGCTTTATCGGATTCAGTCACTGGAAAACCATTATGATCGCGCCGATTTGTAGAAAGCATAATTCTCATTATACGTAACCCTTCAACAGTCACGCATCTACGTCCAGATTTGAGGCGTTACGTAAAGAATGGAGCAGCCTTGACCGAAAGTGAGATTATTTCTCGAACCTTCTGATGCAGGAACCGTAAGTCTCGCTAGTTTTCTTTCTCTACCACATATAACAGGCAGAGAAGATATTGCAGTCCATCAAAAATTTCGATACCAACATTGCATTACAAACATACGTTTTGGGATTCCCTAATTCAAGAAAATGTGTTTTTAGAAAAATGTCTGTGAATAGTATAATTCAAAAACGAAAAGCATATTCAATACCTAAATTGATATTTAAGTTAAGTATCTCTGAAAAATGCGACATGAAAATATTCAAGAAAATCCAAACCTAAAAAACACCTCTTCACATGGGATATTTTTCGAAACATTTTGTTTTTCACAAACAAAACGATTTTTACTAAAACACATTTTGAGAAGTTTTATGATAAATAAAATTTATTTTTGGAATTTTTTGGGAAAGGCCTTTAAGTCCTCTTCATTCTGGATGTGTTTTGCATAACTCGTAAATCGTAAGAGATAGACAATATCTTACTATGTAGGACACGTAGATCTCATTAAAACATGCACTTCATATTAGATATATCATTTGAGTTAACTATTTCTGAGATTTTCCTTGTGTTTGGTTTCATTTTTTTTAAATTGAAAATCGTTATTCTTTTTTTCAGCCTAGTCATGCAAAGCAAGGGAATTTCAGTACCATCACATGGCAACTAGCTTTAAATAAAGTTGACAAACGATTTAGCCTAGTGTACTCTCTTGTCCCTTTTTATGTAAAAGGAAAAATCTGATGTGTTCCACTCACTGACTTTCTCTACATCTCTGTAGCAAGCTATTGTTAAAAAGCTTATGCTTCTATTTACTTCATGCTAATGGAGAAAAAATTAGCAGAAATAGTCTTATTACTTCCTTCCTTGTAAATAGAAGCGTAATAAGGGAGTACCATAGCTTAAAGTGATAGTAAAAAACTGATTGCTATGTGACTGAAGTTCCTTTGTTTCTATGAACACGAGTTGACAAATTCCTGTATGAGAAAAGTATAAGTTATCAAAGCTGAAACCAAAAACAAGGAATATCTAAAAGCGATACACTCCACGAAAAACAAATGTGTATATATATATATATAACCAAAATTGTGTGTTTTAATGTGCTGTACATTTTTTGTGTGGTAAGTATTGTCCATCTTTTACGGTTTAGCAGTTATACAATTCCGTAAAATTCATCTAGAATAAAGTAGTTTTCACAGGCTATTCCCAGAAAATTCAAGATATACGTTTTATTTGTCAGGTAAATATCTTTAATATACAGTATTTTAATCAAAATCGTTATAGCAATTTTTAATAAGATCAAAAATTTCGAAAAAATTTCCATGTAAAGGGTAGTTGCAGGTGGAGGGATTTTTTGGAAAATCTTCGTGTCGCAACCTTGGAAGATACCAAACTTAAATATCAAGTTTGGTATTCAAACGGTGTTTTCGTTTTTGAGCTATGCTTTCCACAGACAAACACACCCACACGGACCTTTTTGTAAAAATGTTTTTTTTTGTTTTTTTTTGAATCAGGGGTCCTAAAACATGTATTTCCGGTGAAATCTCTGTATTAAATTTCTGGGTTGAATACAATACTTTCTCTATACACTATATACATAGTACGTAGCACGTGTAGAGAAAGTAAAAATTAAATAAACCCTTTTAATAATGTTTAACTCATTATGACATAAATAGAAGAATAAGCTTTGTTAAGAATAGTTTTTGAAGATTAGATACAGAAAGTCATATGATAGAAAACATTAGAAAGTTTATTTTACAATCTACGTAGAAAGCTGAGTTTGGTGTGAGGGAATGTTTTGAAAATCTCCGTGCCGCATCCTTGGAAAATGCTGAACTTAAACGACGAACTTGGCATTTTCAGTTACCTGTTGCTCATAGTTTACGAATGTACGTGCGTACGTTCACACTCAGGTTCTTTTACTAAGAATAATTTTCTTGGATTTCAGGGAACCCAAAACGTGTATTTATATGAAATTGTTGGGTGGAGTACCGAATATCTATTACTATCCATAAATGATAGTTCATTCCGCATGCCATGTCGGCGCGTTTGGGACGCCTATCGGTGTTTTCCTGGACAAATAAAATTTGTAATTAGCGATTTTACCACGATGTCCAAATGATGCCGAGGGATCATTTAGCCGCTTATAGGACTAAATCACGACCTGCGGAAGTCAAAATGGGGAATTTGCCCTGGGACCTTCTTTTTCAAGGTATGAGTTTTTTTTTACGTGCACATAACCACTGCTTACCTTCCGAAGGAAGCCAAGATGAGAATTTTTACGTCCAAAACATCCATCCCCCTTTTAAACTTTGAAGTTAGATGGTTAGCATACTGCGTAATTACTACCACGTGGCAGTGGCTATACCAGTTGGCCCAACAGATCCGTATTTCACTCTTACAGATGGCCTATCGTGTGATAAAGAACTTGAGGAATTCAACGGGGATAATTGAAAGCAAACACGCTAAAATTTTTCGTTACAGCGCTTTGGGGTTTTCTTTGCTACGCAAGTAATATAATACAGTGAAATATTACGTGATTTTGTATTTGCATTTTATGTTCTGAATTTATTGTGCATCGTATGGTGCGTAATAATAATAATAATAATAATAATAATAATAATAATAATAATAATAATAATAATAATAATAATAATAATAATAATAATAATAAATACAGAGAAACCATATTGTGGTTTTTTGTTAATGTACCTTCAGTTTTGATTTACCCTTCAGTGGATCTAGGTTCGAATATTAATGTGTGGTGGTAGCGTGCTGCCTCATATTCAATAGGTCATGAGTTCGAATATTGCTTAGGGTGAGTTACGCGGATAAGGTTTTTATCGGGGTTTTTCCTTATCCTGAGAAGACGAATGTCAAGTAACTTTAGGCTCCATGGACCCCGAGATCATTTGAGCATCATTTCACCAATTTCATTCATCGTCCGATATGACCAAGCAGGTTAAGGACGCTAAGCTAAAAAAAAAAAAAAAACAACAACTACCAGCGTATGTACAATTACAAAACTAGCTGTTGGTGAAATACTGATAGATATGTGACTTTATTCTCTAAAAAATAAAGGTACTGTACCTGAAGTGGTAGTTAGCTAGTCTCTGTATATCATCATGGACTCTAGTACAGGTCTGGAATCTACGAGAGCGCGATTCTCTCAACGTTTTCAGTAATATGAAAGACGCCTGCAACGAAGGTTACTCGCGTGTGTGCGTATGTGGAGGGAGGTGCGATAGCATAGCTCTGGACGTAAAGACTCTTAAATATCATGTTTGTTTCCAAATACTCCGTTGTATTCTGCAACTTCTTAATCTCACGAAGGGTTATTTGCATGGTAGTTAGGGCTACCTGATAGATAAATGAAAGAAAGTTAAAACTTGTACCTTCTTGCCTTGGGTTCTTCGGAAAATCGAACTGTTTTGAACTTTAAGGTGATAATGAAGTATTAATTTCGGTGTATTCGTTTTCACCATTAGCCATCTTAACGACGGGAGAGCACTTTTAATGATGTTGCGGAAGGTGTCATGTATGTCAGCCGAGTGAAATGGAGAACAAAATGAGCTACTATAAAAGGTTCGATAATGCCCTGAAGCGATATAAGTCCATTACCTCCGTTTCGCTTCGCGGAAAGGCAAATCGCAGGATTTTTTGCCTCTCCAGAGCCATTGTACTTGCGTTAACCTTGGCGAATTGATATAATAATTTGATTCTTCAGGTTTAGAAAGCGTCAAGCTTCCGTGTCAAACCACAAAGTTTGGGATATCCCCTAATGATATGTGTCTGTTTGAAGGCGATGACTCATAAAACCCAAAATACTTTACATTGCTTGCAACTTTAGGTAACGGTAAACAATATTGAATTGATGAAACCGCAGTTAGGAAAGTAAATCAGGATGTATTTATAGATTTTATATGACCTTTCCATTTTCGCTTTATTTAGCACGTATATACACTGTACCTAGTAGATAGAGAGGGCATTGTATTCCACCCAAAATTTTGATGTAGAGATTTCACTGAAATGTGAGGTACAGTCCATACAGATAGAGCTTGTAGGAGGGAAAGGGTGCAATTTGATGCAGGAACCGGTCTTTCCCTCACTTTCTCACCTGTTGGCAGGAAAGAATGCCAATAGGCTATAACCTGAGTCTAAAAAAGGCATTTTTAGAAAAATGTGTATGTGTAAGTGTGGAGGGGATAGCATTGCTCAAAACGTAAAGCCTTTAAATACCAATTAAAATTATTGTTTTTCTCCAAAATGGCTATCGATTTTTATTAAAATGACATATATTAAAGGTATTTATATCATAAATAATGTATGCATCTTGAACTTTCTGCGAATAGCCACTGAAGACCTCTTCATCCTGAATTAATATTTCTGAATATTGCATAATTGGAAAACCCTAAGAAATAGACAAAAACTTATTACTCAAAAATTGTATTTTCGTTAAAACATAAAACTTGTCATATACTTTTATGTAGAGTTGACCATTTCCTTGTCATGAGTTTCAATTTTAAAGTACTTAACTTTTTTCAAACGGGAAGTCACTTTTCGTTTTGCCTCTCTTTTGTTTAACTGGTGGTCATGAAAAGCGAGCTGCACTAGTTTCATAGAGTGACCAGCTTTTAAAAAATGTACTGTAGCTTTAACCTAGTGTATTCCCTTATTTTCCTTCAGGTTAGAAGGAAGGAAGTAAGATGATTTCTGCTAATGTTTACCTCGATTAGCATGACTAATACAAAAGAATAATCTTTTGTGGGAATATTTTGTTTGCAGTACAGCTGATTGGAAAATAGCAGATATTTTGATATTTTCGTTTCAATGTTTGAATTCGCGGATCCTATTGTTTTGATCTGCTGATTATCTCGCCTTAATGTAGGTATGATTCGAGTTTAGTTTTCTGGCCATTAGGAATTTTAATTTTTTGCAGCTATTCACAATAAAAACAATAGAGGTAGCTTGTGAAGCTGGCATGCTTCTCGTAATATGAAACGTTTATGGCCATTTTTGAACATTGCAGTTGGCCTTTTCTTGCGCCCTAAAGAGAACTTGAGAATAGAAAACTCTGGATAATGAGCGAGCGATAGAAGGTGCGTTGTATTTTTTGATAATAATAATAATAATAATATTAACAATAATTAATAATAATAAAAAATAATAATAAAAATAATAACGAAAAATAAATATTTTTATTATTATTATTATTATTATTATTACTAACCATATTTTTGTGCTTTATACGGCCTCTTATTTGAAGAAAGATAACTGATATATAAGAGTTAGTAAATTATAGTTTTTTTTAAAAACATTCCTTAAAGTATTTGATTAAAACAGCCTATGTTTTAATATATTTAGTATGTCAAATATAATTAAAGAAAACACTAAGTTGTATTGAGTAATTAATAGCCAAAGATGCTATAAATCTATTTGGAATTAATTTCCTGAGAATTATTTAAAGAATATATTTACTGACTCAGAAAATATAATTAAACTGAATTTAATACACACGTATTAGACATGGATATCGTTTTGACTTAAGGGTGTAAATAGGTGGTGTTTCTAAATTCTACGTTTATGAACATATGTTCTTTAAAATTTCCCCACAAGTTACACGTCAAATCATTAGCTTCTACACAAAAGTTTACTGTAGTATCTACAATGGTTTTCAAGTTGTTTAATTAATTTAATGGTCAAAAAAATTGGGTTACACGATGAAAAGATTAAAACTTTGGTAGTATAAATGATGGTTGTGATTCTTACGAATATTTAAGAAAAATGTTGTAAACAGATTTTCTATTGATGCTTTGGCTCTCAGATAAGTATAATAAACTTTGAGAAGCGTAATTTTTCACAAACCTTATGAGATGGTTTGATGCTCTAATTAATATTCTTTCAAAGATAACCTGAAAGTACAAAAAACAGATACAATAAAAACTATCCTAAAATTATTTCTAATCATCAGTAATAGGAAACAAATACACATGAAACCAGGTTATTCATTCTTAAGAATGAATTATAAAAATTGACTTTCATTAAAATTTCACTAATTTGTTTACTTAGGACTCTGGGAACATTTCAATCAAGAAAAGAATGAATGAATTTGCTACAGCCATACATACATTATGCTTCTATCAAGAGCGTTGATATGCAAATCGATTCTGCACAGTGAAGAATTAAGGACTGAGAATTAGACTATTAAATCTACATCTCATTTAAAGCACTAGAGGTTATACTTGCAGTAGCACTTTCTGCATCAGGAATAACATCGTAATCAAGAATCGTTTAATAAATATATGAGGCTAAGCAAGCTCATTAAATACGTCAGTATAGTAAGTGATAATTATATTATTTCCGTGGCTCACAGCTATGTTAGATGTTTGCAAACACTCAACTTCCGCGTTAACACGTTCGGCTTCTAAGTTGCCATTATGAGGCTAGAGTTGTCGCATCGAATTTAGAACAGAACATAGCCTCAGGTGTATAATAATGCTGTTCGTTCCCATGCGTTTCACCACAGTTGCGTGGAAACGAGTGAGGTTAGGTTTACTCGCATTTGACCAGCTAAATCTAAGATTATCGATACGTAACTAGGAACTTAAATAAAAAATTGTGTTTCTTCTTTTTATATGAAATCTTTATTCCCTTAAAGGAACACAAAAACTGTTTTCAGCATATGTTTGGACGCTATTTTAAACCGTGGAGCTGGTAAAAAGACTCTGTTAAACTTGAAAGTCATTTTTCTCATGTACAGTTTGTTCGTTATTTTGCAATACTCATCTAACTTCTCCCACAAAAATGCTACTTCAGGGCTGAAAATGTTCCCCAGTGTGCAATTTTGACATTGGTCATAGTTTAGTAACACAAAACTAACATAGTCATTATTCAGTTTTTATTTCTCAGCTTTCCATTTTTTAGTATAAAATATATTTAAAAAATCTGATGTGTTCCATTCACATGACTTTCTCTATATCTCTGCAAAAACATTATTTAAAAGCTTGTGCTTCTATCTTCATTCTAATCGAGAAAAAATTATCAGAAATAGTCTTACTACTTGCTTCCTTGTAAGTCGAAGCGAAATTCATTCAGAATAATGTAGTCTTCAGAGGTTATTCCCAGAAAATTTAAGATATGCATTTTATTTGTCAGGTAAATATCATCAGTATACGATATTTTAATCAAAACCGTTGGAGCCATTTTTGAGAAAATCAAACTTTTTTGAAAAAAGTTCCATGTAAAGGGTAGTTGGGGATCAGGGGATTTTCTGGAAAATCTCCGTGTCGCATTCTTGGAAGATACCAAACCGAAATACCAAGTTTGGTTTTTAACGGACTTTTCGTTTTTGAGCTATGCTGCCCACATATACACAGACAGACAGAAACACATACACGGACATTTTTCTAAAAATGCTTTTTTCTTTTTTTTTGATTCAGGGAGTCTCAAAACATCTATATTTTGGAGTAATCTCGGTATCGAATTTTTGGGTGCATTACAATACCTTCTCTATACACTATGAACATAGTACGTGTAGAGAAAGTAAAAAAAAATATCAAATTTGGGACAATTACAGTAAAACATTTTGCTACAAATATATTAATATATACAGTTTTAAAGATGACACTATGGTTACGATATCTCTCATAGAGGGGAGATTTTTAACTTTGCCATTAAATTTATATAGAGTAATTGATCAAGAATGACGATACATATTGTGCTGAATCTTGGTATACATACTTCTTGTGTAAAGAATCAAAGCTCTAGCTCTGAGAGTTTAGAAAATGACATTTAGCACTTAAGATAATGAAACTGTGAAATTTGTAAAATCCACAGCACGTAAAATATCCTGTTGAAATTTATAAAGGTTATTAAAGACAAAAGCAATATTTTGGCTGTGTTTTAAAATTTCAATTTGAATAATTATTTAAAGAAAATTGTGTATTGTCTAAATGCATTATCCTAATCAAGATTCTCTATATTATGTATTTAGTTTCTCTAGCAGGTGTGTGCAAGATGCTTAGTAAGTAGAGAAGGTATCGTATTCCATACAAAAATTCGATACTAAATTTCACTGGAAATACATTTTGGAGTCCTCTGAATAAAAAAAAAAAAAAAAAGGGAAAAAAAAAGAAATAAAAAAGAGTTTAGGGAAATAGATCAGTGTGTACGCGCGCGCGCAGGCGCAGGCAGCATAAACGAAAAGTTGGTTAATACCAAGCTTGGTATATAAGTTTAGTATCTTCCAAGGAAAAATTCTCTATCATTTAAGAGACATTTCCTCGTTATTGTTATTAATTTTAACATACTTTTCTCAAACGGGAAGTCCTCATTCGCTTCTTCTCTTTTGTTTTACTCTTAGCTATGGAAAGAGAATTGACTATCAATGACAATCGCATAGCGACATCTTTTAAGAGAGTTGATTGTCGCTTTAGCCTAGTGTATTTCCTTTATTGCAGATATTCAGTTTTATATGAGAGTAATAATTTTATTCAAACTATTGCTTAAAAAACAAAAAACAAACAAACAAAAAACTTTTCGAAGGAAATAGTTTAAGTGATTAAGAACATATTTGTGTAGAAAGCTGCTTATGTGTAGCTGAGCTTTCTTCTTAAGAAGACCGGGTCTATAAATATCTTTTTCAGCTGGAAGCGTTTCTGCATACTTTTTCTCGTTAGGAACATGCTTTATCATACACATACCTCTAGCACCATCATGCCTTGTGCAATATAGCTTCCCGGAAAGCGGGTAAGCTTTCTCCATAGCCTGCTGGCAGAATTGTCTGCCTGCTCTTGCGTGAGGCGCCAAGTAGCCATAGAAAGACGCTATTCATATATTTTTTGCGGACTTGAACCCGGACGCGATATGCTTGTGTTTCTCTCAAAATTATCCTTTTAGCGTCAATCTGATAATAGTTGACGAGTTTCTAGTAAAATTAGCATTGGCCTTGAACATCAAAACTTGAAAAGTTTAAAAGCATATAAATAAAGGCACTCGATATCTGAGATATATACCTATTTTTTTACTTTCTCTACACGTACTATGTACATAGTGTATAGATAAGGTATGTAATGCACCCAAAAATTCGAATACCGAAATTTCACAGAGAATACATGATTTGGGCCCCCCTGAATCAAAAAAAGAAAAAAAAGAAAAAAAAAAGAGCATCTTCAGAAAAAGATCCGTGTGTCTGTGGACAGCATAGCTCAAAAACGAAAAGACAATTGAATAAAGTTTGGTATCTTCCAAGGATGCGACACGAAGATTTTAAGAAAATCCCCCCACCCCAACTACCCCTTACATGGAATATTTTTTTAAATTTTTGATTTTCTTAAAAATGGCTCTAACGATTTTTATTAAAGATATTTACCTTACAAATAAAATGTATATGTTGCATTTTCAGGGAATAGCCTCTGAAGACTACTTTATTCTAGATGAACTGTACGGAATTTTGCATAACTGTTAAACCATAACAGATGGAAAAAAACTACCACAGAAAACATGTAGAGCACCTTAAAACGCACAATTTATGTCATATACATTTTTTCGAGGAGTTGGTCGTTTTTAGATGTTCCTTTTTTTTTTTTTTTTTTTTTTTTTCGTTTCAGCTTTGAAAAACGTAATTTTCTCATACAGGAATTTGTCAACTCCTGTCCATACAAGCAAAGAAACTTCAGTTACATAGCAACCAGCTTTTGATTATCACTTTAACCTATGGTACTCCCTTATTTCGCTTCTACTTACAAGGGAGCAAGTAATAAGACTATTTCTACTAGTTTTTTCTCGATTAACATGACGTAAATAGAAGCATAAGGTTTTTAATAATAATTTGGGAGAAAGTCATGAGAATGGAACACATCAGATATTTTTTTTTTACAAACCCTACGAGTGCTCTTTTAACCCCATGATATATTTTTTAAAATTAATGTATTCCGTTTACTTGCCTTTCTCTACATTTATACAAACAAACTTCTTACAAAACGCTGTTTTTGTTTCTCCTCCTTGCTAATCGAAATAAACATTAACAGAATGGCTTTATTACTTAGTTATTTGTAATTAAAAGGGAAATAAGGGAATAAACTAGACTAAAGCGATAGATGTTACAAAAGTTGTCGTTTTGCGTCTGCCTGAAATTCGCTTCTTTGCATATCCACGAGTAAAATAAAACAAACACAGAAAACTTTCTGTTCGAGAAAAGTTTAGGTGACTTAAAACTCAAACCAAATACAAGGAATATCTCAGTAAGGGTCAACTCCACAAAACAGTGTTATGACATTTTTTGTGTATCTCTTGCGGTTTACCAGTTAAGCAAAATTCATTCAAAATGAAGAGATCTTCAGAGGCTATTCCTAGAAAAATAAGATATAAATTTGTCATGTAAATATCTTCATTATATGTTACTTTTGAATAACAATATTTTGGAAACATTTCGATCTAAAGGGTAGTTTACGGTGTGGGGATTTTTTGGATAATTTTCGTGTCACACCCTTGGTATATACTAAACTAAAATACTAACTTTGATGTTTAATGTTTTTTCGTTTTGAGCTATGCGCGCGCACGCACACGCGCACACACACACACACACAAATATGGACCTTTTTCTAAAAATGCTTTTTATTATTTTCTTTTTTTCATTCTGGAGTCCTGAAAACACATATTGGCTTTGAGATCTCGTTATCAGCTTTTTATGTGGAATACAGTAACTTCGCTATACACTACGTATGTACATTCACGTAGAGAAATAAAGATTGCAAAATAAATTCACTTAATACCATTTATTGCAGATTGCATCACTTATACTGAGTTGATGCATAAATATTTTGTAACTGTCCAGAGATTATGGATCCGGTGTATTTAAAGTTTTATAGCACTGCAGCTTTTTAAATATTAAATTTACTTGCATTTACAGAATTCTAACATTATCACTAGATTAGTATAAATATATTAATTATTCTCTAGTTTCTCTTGTTATACAAAGCAGCACAATAGTGTTTACGATTACAGCACTATGGAGACAACTATGAAGCGATTTGATGACATTTTACATGAAGAAATAGATGAAATAATGGAATTTCCGAAGCTAGAAACACTAAGAGAAACAGGCAGATAGGATTTCATTTTGTATAGTTTCAAATGCATATAACGTAAAGATAAACTATCTCATATTTCTGTAAACTTCAGAGAGTTTTGCACACAAATGTACAGCAAAGTATATTCCTAAGTAGTTAGGTTTTAGATTTTGTTTTAATTTGTATTATTTGCTAAAATAATCCAACATCATCTAATCCAAAAGTGGTTTATTCCGCAGACAGAATCATTCTCGAGACTCACTTGTTACTTAGCTTATCACAAAAATAACTTCTAACTAATAGGGCGCCGGGGTAGCTCATGGCTTCCTTTATGCTCTCGTGCTAAGGTTCCGTGGTTCGATTTCCGGCTCTGGGGAGGCGATTTTAAGTCGCCACGCCTTATATGACTAACTCATTTGAAGCATCATCAATACCCGACGTGTTCGAAGTCCACAATAAACGCTGTAGATCCTCTCCTTTCATCATCATTCTCGTCACCCTACCATCAGAGGCAATGGGTCCCTCCCGCCGAGCGCCACCACCACAGAAGTGGGTCCGCTATCGCTTGGTGCAATGAGATAATGCCGAAGATCTGCGACCATATAGGTGTTACAGGCACCCCAGGGAATAAATCCGTGGGGTGTTCCATTAAGCCAGTACCTATTTAATGAATCGGCCCCCTTGTTTACACAAGGACGGAATTGGATACGCCACTTACGAACATCAACCACATAGGACGGTTGAGGACATGACCAGCTGCTGTCTACTAAGTATCCAGATTAATGGCCGAGGATGTTAAGGCATCCAACAGCTCCACCGAGTCCGACCCAATCCGAATTGCTCCCAATCGGGAGCGGCAGATGTTCGGCCCGACGTACTTCTAGTAATGTTGGAACTACTGCGGTTACTTGAAAGGTCGAAATCTCCCCCTCCCCTTACTGGACCATATGTGGAGACTTGGAAACCTTTAAGTATAATTATGAATCTACTTCGATGTTAACAAGATGTTTGATTAGTTTAAACAAAATAATTTCCCTTAGTAAAACAAGTAAGTGTACAAAATAGATAAATGAAATTGGAAGGCAGTATCTACCTCCTGTGAACATGTTAGTCTCATATATTAAATCGTTTCTGAAATACTTTAGCAAATTCATGATTCATAATTTGGCCAAAGATTAACAAGGTATTGCTGGAATAGGGCTTCAAATCTCTCAAGTACAAACGCTACACTTGTCATAAACCATTGAGGAAGTATTCAACCTATACAACACTTTCAAACCTGGCAGCAAAGAACGCAGATGACCCTAATCTGTGTACACGTGCATATACATATGCAAAACAGAAGAGCTACCGCTTTTAAAACAGAATGCGGTAAAAAGGATGTTTTAAGCATTTCGTGGCATGAATGCATATGTTTGTCGCAAGTGTTAAAAGCCTGAAAAAGAGAAAGTGCTCCTGAGAGATTGCCATTAAGATGAAGCGAACACGCTAGAGAAACTGGGATGAATTTGTGTAGGTGAATCTTATGCTTGAATTTTAATATGGAACGCTCGTACTTACATATATTGGCGGCTATGGGCCTATCAGGCGGCATTGCACTGCCGTCTGGTTTTTCAGTCTTCTGCAATGTGTTTAACCTTGCCGAGTTCTGCAAACGTGGGCGAGAAGTAAGGAATTTCTCAAGTGAATTCAGCGTAAAGGTGATTCCGCTAACCTAGATTAAAGAATTATGTCGAGGATGGCAAATTACTAAAAGGAATATGATCCGTAGATGGTCCATAGAAGTATTAGTTTGTCGCAAATGCGATATAACCTGGAATTTTGATAGTCTGCAGTTTCATGTTTCACGATCTTTTTACTTTTACAACCGTATAATTAACAAGTAGAGAAGGTATTGTAGATTTCACCATAAATATGTGTTTTAAGGTAACCTAAATAAAAAAAATTGAAAAAATATGTGTGTGTTTGAGTATACAGCATAACCCAAAACTGAAAAGTCCGTTAATGGTAGTTCAGCATCTTTGAAAGATGAAACACGAAAATTTTGAAGGAAATCTCCAACCTCAAATCCTTTACATGGACATTTTTTCAAAAATTTTGATTTTCTCAAAAATGCCTCTGAAGATTTTGAGTAAAAGATTAAGATATTTTCATAGCAAATGAAATGTGTATATTGAATATTTTGGTAATAGCTTCTGAATGCCTTTTCATTCTGGATGATTTCTGTTTAACTTGTCTCCATGTAGGGTTTACCAAAAGACACAGACTGCTGTAATGAAATAATCACGCGCAATGCGGTGTTGAAAAGTAAACTTGACAATAATAATAATAATAATAATAGCAATAACAATGATAATAATAATCTTGAAGATGAGAGTAGAAATTCTGATAACACAATATAAGGACATAAATTCAAATTTAATTTTAGGCGACATTGGTACAACCTTTTTCCCCATGATGATTTCTCAAAATGTCTACAGAGTATTTTATTATTTTTTTGACAATGTGGTACTTTTTTTATAATTTATACTTTCCCCGTCATGAAACAAAATGTTTTGTAATAGCAGTGAACTGCAAAACAAAGACCACTATTTGTTTCACAAAAATATAGATCTCTATTTTAAACACACAATTGTGTCAAATGAACATTTTTTGTGGAGTTAATCATTTCTAACAGATTCCTTGGCATTAGTTTCGCTTTTAAAATACTTTCTCAAATGGGAAGTTGTTCCTCTTGCTTTCCTCTGCTCAAGCAAACAGAGCCGCTTTTCAATTCCATCGCATAGCGACCGGCTTTGACTATCGCTTTAATTACTGTATTTGCTTATTCTTCTTGTACAAGGAGTATGTAATAAAACCATTTCTGCTAATATTTATCCTGGCAGGCGTAAAGCACATAGAAGTAAAAGCTTTTGTATGAAATTAAAGTCCAAGCTGGCTAATGTTTCAAATTAAGGTCCACTGCAATAAAACATACACACACACGTACCAAAATTAGGCATGTTCTTGAAGGAAAGGAATGTATAAATATATAAAATTAATAACCTACCTGTTAATGTGGTTTACTTCAATATATTACCTTCTCTAGTGTATATGTAGAACATATAGGATAGACAGAGAAGATATTGTATTCTATCCAAAAATTCGATACGGAGATGTTAACGGAAATATGTTTTAGGTCCCCTGAACACAAAAGAATTGTTTTTTTAGAAAAAAGTCGGTGTGTGGGTGGGTGGGATAACATAACTATAAACGAAAAGTCCGTTAAATACCAATCTTGGTATTTAGGTTTAGTGTCCAAGGTGCGACACAAAGATTTTTATGAAAATTTCCCATACCAAACTAACCTTTACAAGGAAATATTTTCGAAAATTTAATTTTCTTAAAAATGGCAAACGATTTTGATTAGAATACCGTATATCGCAGATATTTATATGACGAATAAAATGTATATCCTGGATTTTCTGGGAATAGACTCTGAAGACCTCTGCATTCTGGATGCCTTTTGTATAACTGGTAAACTAAAAGAGATAGACAAAAGTTACTACACAAAATATGTAGATCTCATTATGCCACATACATTTTTTACTTATTCAATTTCTTTTTAAATATCCTGTGTAATAGGTTTCAATTTTAAACTAGCTGAACCTTTCTTAAAGAGAAAAGCATCCTTCTTTTCGTCTCTCTCTTATTTGATTCCAAGCAAGCGAAGAGAAGGTAATTTCAATTGTTTCACATAGCGACCGGCTTTTAAAAGATTTGATTATCACTTTAGCTAGTGCATTTCCTTATTTCCCTTCCACTTACAAAGAAGCAAGTGAAAAGGCAAATTCTGCTTATATTTATTTCGATTAGCATGATGTAGATAAAAGAATACTCCTTCTAAGGAAAGTTTGTTGGAGGAACCGATAAAGAAAGTTATATGAATGGAAAGTCAGATTTTTAGGTAGATAATATTAATATGGAGACATTAGGTACTTTTGGGGTTTAATGGCCTGAGAACCCTCCACTACAATGCCTCATGATGCAGCCAACACGCTTAACTTCATCTTACGCATATTAATGGCATATTCTTGGCACAAAATATCAACATACACCTCTTTGAACGGCGCCAGTTTTCTACTGGACTTAAACCAATAATGTGTCTGATAGTTTTTGATAAAACTTCGGACTTGGGAAAATAAAAATCTGATGTGTTGTAACCACATGTTTCTGAACTCTCAAAACTGCAGTGCAATAGCTCAATTTTCTATTTCTTGTTAATACAGATAAATCTTCATTACACATTTCATTGTATGTGTGAGTACATTAGGTGACAGTAACATATTTTCAAAGTCGTCTGTGTTGACTTTGAAATTCCGTCCTTTCATAAACATAAAAACATACAAATACGGAAAGGTATCAGGTATTTAAAAATTCAAACTCTTGACAAAGCATGTCTTGGAAACTATTATAGTTTTTATTTCGTATAAATTATATGCTTTAACAAGATCTACATTATATTGATAATGCTTCTCCTGATTAAATTACACTGGGTGTAATAATTTGAGCAGGAGAAGCATGTTCAAATCCCAACTGTGACATTGAGTTTTTCAGCTGGTTCTAAGAATAAAAGATGCTCAATAAGATTTGATCTGGAAAGACAGTCATACCGAAAAATTCAATTCCATACCGCGGATTTTCAGGTTTCCGTTCAGTTTCTCCTACCTACTGAGGTACCTTGGCAACATGCCGGCATGACATTAAATTTTGCTGTGGACTCTCCTTTTCCCCCCGAGTAAACAATAAGGAAGGCTTACATTATTTTGAGATGACATACGGCTTCATAATTTAAACAATTACTAGGTCAATCAGTGTCAACTGATATTCCCTCAAAGTCAGGAGTAGAGCGTGTGCTGGAAAGATAGAATCAGACTGAAAATTGCATTGTCACAGCGGGACTAGAACCACGAATCTTCCAATGTCAGCGGTTACTCTATATTTGGTCTGCGTATACCTTACGGTTTACCACTTATGCAAAAGATAAGAGGCAGTCTGTTCCCAGAAAATACAAGTTATACATTTTATAACTATATACCATTTTAATATTAAAATCGTTAAACCTATTTTGAGATAAAACAACAAATGAACATTTTGCCATGTAAAGAGTGGTTTGGGATGAGGGAATTTTCTTAAAAACCTTCGTTTCGAACCTTTGGAAGACGGTTATCTTAAGATGCGGACGTTTTTTTTCTAATTTTTTCAATTGATTTGAAATATTTACAGAGTGAAATCTCGGTATCGAATTTATGGGTAGAATCCAGTATCTACTTCTGCTTATTTTAGTGCGTGCTAGGGAAAGTAAATTTCACACCACGGATTACAATGAAGCTCATGCAAAGAGATCTGCAGTCTTTGGAACTGTTCTGTCACTAGCCAAGATCGCAGCTAGTGGTGTGGTTTGATCTGGTTCTCAAGGACTCGTCAGCTGATAGACTTGAGGCCAACGCAGAATAAGGAAGTGGTATTAGAGAAATCAATTCGAACGTATCTGAATGAACATCATCAACCTTTCATTAACTTGTTTGCATTTGCATTGAGAAAACCGGTGTATAGACATCATCTTCTCAATGCAGCAAGTAATAGAAAATAGGAAAGAGTTCAATCTTTCTACATACATTGATTTTTGGACTTTATTATAGCTTTTCAGAGCGCGTATAAGAAAACCAGTATTATTGTATCAGCAAAGAAATGAAAAAGTAAAATTAAAAATATTTTAAATCATGGAGTATTCATGGTTGGTTCGTCCCCTATTATTACTTCCTCTACACGTACTATCTACATAGTCTATAGAGAAGGTATTTTAATGCACCCAAAAATTCGATACCGAGATTTCATCGGACATGTTTTGGGTTCCATTGAATCCAAAAAATAAAAAAAATTGAAAAAGGTGTGAACACCACACTTGGTATTTAAGTTGGTATCTTCCAAGGATGTGACACGAAGATTTTCAAGAAAATTAGCCCACCCCCAACTACTCTTTACATGCAAAATGTTTCGAAAATTTTTGAATTTCTCAGAAATAGCTAACAATATTAAAAATATCGTACATTAAAAACATTTACCTGATAAATAAAATGTATATCTTGAATTTTCTGGGAACAGCTTCTGAAGACTACATTATTCTGTATGAATTTTACGGAATTTTGCATAATTGCTAAACCGTAAGACATGGACAAAAAACTTACCATACAAAAAAGTGGAGCACGTTAAAACACACAATTTATGTTACATAATTCTTTCGTGGAGTTGATAGATTTTAGGTATTCCTTTAGCTTTAAAAAACTTATACTTTTCTCAATAGGAATTTGTCAACTCGTGTCCATACAAACAGAGGAACTTCAGTCACATAGCAACCAGCTTTTGACTATCACTTTAACCTATGTTGCTTCTACTTACAAGGAAGCAAATAATAAGGCTATTTCGGCTAAGTTTTTCTCGATTAGCATGAAGTAAATAGAAGCATAAAATTTTTAACAATTTGTGGCAGAGATGTAGAGAAAGTCCTGTGAATGGAACACATCAGATTTTTTTATGTGTATTTAGAACTAGCTATCAGATATTGGCATTTAATTTAACTTTTGACAATGAGACACAATGTTATACTTGGTTTTTTTTTTGTTTTGTTTATAACAAGCAATGTTGGCCTACAATGAAGACTCTTCAAATAGTAACATATACTTCATCTAAAATAATGAGAAAATAAAATCTTGACATATATCAGCATAGAAATCCAAAATAATGGCACTCTGTGGAAAATACCAAAATGGACAAATTAATACTAAATAACTTCGTTTAGATCAAGTCTTAAATTTTAACATCTACGCTACAATATGAATACTCTTAAACAGTTAGATACTGGTGTGAAAATAACGCTTTCGAAGGATTATGTGGTACTTTTTATAAACATCTCATATAATCCATTCGCATCATATCTAAATTTCTGTAACAAATTATTTTTAAAAATGGTTTCTAACTACTACATGCTAATCGTGATAAACATTAGCAGAAATGATCTTATTCCTTGCTTCCTTGTAAGCAGAGGAGAAATGAGGAAATACAGTAGGCTAAACGATAGTAGAATCTTTTAAAACCTGGCTGCTATGTGATTGGAATCCCGTTTCATTGCATGACAAATTCTCGAATGAGAAAAGTTAAGTGTTTTAAATTGAAACCAATACAAGGCATATCTCAGAAATAGTAAATTCCACGAACAAAGTGTGTATAACAAACTGTTGTGTTTTAACGAGATCTATATTTTTGTGTAGTAAGTTTTTGTCTACCTATTACGGTTTACAGTTATTTCAAATTCAGAAAAAGTCATGCCCAGTGAAGAAGACTTGAGATGCTATTCCAAGAAAATTCAGGATATATGTATGTATTATTTGTCATGTAAATATCTTTAAAATACGGTATTTTAATCAAAGCTGTTAGAGCAATTTTTGAGACAATTCAATTTTCGAAAAATTTTCCATGTAAAGAGTAGTTTGGAATGGTGGATTTTCTTTAACATCTTCGTGGCACATCCTTGGAAGATGCTAAACTGAAATCCCAAAGTTTGGTATTTTACGACTTTTCATTTTTGAGATATCGTCTTCAGACACATACACCAGATACACAAGAGCACGGACATGTTTGTAAATATGCTTTTTTTGGTTACAGGAGATACTAAAACGTATTTTTTCGGTGAAATCTAGGTATCGACTTTTTTGGTGGAGTATAATATCTTCTCTATGTACTACTGAGAGAAAATAAAAATCCTTCTTTATAAAAGCAGAAAGTAAAGCAGAAGTAGCACTGCAAAGTACTTTATGTATCAGATTGTTTGACCTCAACAAAGAAATTCAAAGACAGAATCCAAGTCTCCGAAATGAAGTGTGTTCATTATGTTTTAGGAGTAAACGTAAAAAACATTCCTAATGAAATTATACGGTTAGAGGTTAATATTTTCAATTCGAATTAAATAATCTCAAGGAGAAAAAAATAATAATTAAGCCATGTTTTAAAAATGAATAGAACTAGGGTGCCATACATATATATCCTACTCCTCTACAATTCAAGAAGAGGAAGAGAACTACAATAGCGGCATTAATTCTGGACACTTTCTGGTTGAATAAACTTTCAGATTACAATATTGCACTGAACTCTTATTCAAGATTATTGTTATTTAATAAATTATAGTCAGGAAGTGTTGGCATAACACAGTATTGCACCTTTAACCACAAATCACAGCTAATTTGGCTCTTAATAGCTGATTTGGGCCAACTTTTATTTAAACATATTATTTTATAAATACAAACACAATTCTTTATTTTAATTGTATCTAACGCGAACTTAGGAATTATTGCTCTCATATTACATAAAGAAGTTCAGAATTTAAGGAAATCTAATAATATTAGAATTATGGCATTTCAATAACATTGCCACCACCTCGGAAATATTAAATATACGAGATTTATATATAGATATAAAATAAGTTCCAAAATTTAATATATTTCTCCAACTTTTGTTTCTCCTTTTATAACATGCAGCAATAATTTCAATTTTCATATTAGAAAGAATATAAATTAGATTATGCTTCTATATATTTATAAAATAATACATTTTCAAAATTCGTGCCAAATTAGCTAAAATCTTCAAAAATATATCAAGTTTTCTCCTCCTGGGTAATAGTTTCAGGCAATATTGTAGTCTGAAAGCTAATTTAAACAAAAAATGCCCAGAAATAATACTACTGCTGTACAAAGGCACCAGGAAAACGATGGAGCAACAAGTTTGATAATTTAGTCTGGCACGGACCAATTGGTGATGAAATCTAACTACAAGTAACCAATCTCAGTTCTCGTAAATAAATGAATCGCAGTATGCTGTACACACGCAATAAGACTTATCAAGGTTGAAGATGAACATATGACGTGCACTCATTACGCAATAAACGTAATCAGGAAACCTTTAAGTCCAATACATGATCGACAGCACAATAATCGACATTGTTATATAATAATTGCATCATTTAGAGCATACAGACGTCACCGTTGACGGCTGTCTCTTGAGCTTTGCACGATGTGACATGCCTTGCGGTATTCCATGATTTTTAAACTTATCGAGGCGTATCACGAAGTAACTCGCTATTTCATAATTCAGCTGTCATGAAATTTTATACATAAAAAAATTGATGTGTTCCATTCACATGACTTTCTCTATATCTCTGCCACACATTATTTTTAACAAGCGTATCTATTTACTTCATGCTAATCGACAAAAAATTAGCAGAAATAGTCTTATTACTTGCTTCCTTGTAAGTAGAAGTGAAATAACAGTAGGTTAAAGTGATAGTCAAAATCTGGTTGCTATGTGACTGAAGTTCCTTTGTTTGCATAGACAGGAGTTGACAAATTCCTGTATGAGAAAAATATGTTTTTAAAGCTGAAATTAATAACAACTAATATCTCTAAAACGGCCTACTCCACGAAAAAATGTATAGGACATAAATTGTGTGTTTTATCTTGATCTACATTTTCTGTGTAATAAATTTTTGTCTATCTCTTACTGTTTACCAGTTGTGCAAGATTATATAATAGGAGATGTTACATTAAATTTTCTATTTTTTTGGTTCTGATGTTAGTATTATCAATAATTTTTTTAATTATTAATCCTAATATAATTGTTTTTGGGAAAACATTCTTTTGTTGAATTAAAGTGGTTCAGATAATTTCTGTGTTTGTAATTATTAATGTTGTATATATTATTCGTCAAAATTCATTCAGAATAAACATGTCTTTAGAGGCTATTCCCAGAAAATTCAAGATATACATTTTATTTGTCATTTAATATCTTAAATATGATATTTTAATAAAAATCGTTACAGCCAGTTTTGAGAAAATCAAGATTTTCGAAAAAAGTTCCATGTAAAGGGAAGTTGGGGGTGAGGGTTTTCTTGAAAATCTTCGTGTCAGTGGTCTTTTCGTTTTTGAGCTATGCTATCCACAGACACACACGGACGTTTTTCTATAATGCTTTTATTTGGATTCAGGGGGATTCAAAACATGTATGTCCGGTGAAATCTTGGTATCGAATTTTTGGGTGAAATGCAATACCATCTCTATACACCATGTACATAGAACGTGTAGAAAAAATAAAAGTATAGACAGTACTTTATTGGGTGACCGAAACGAGATGTATAAAAGTATAGACAGTACTTTATTGGGTGGCCGAAACGACATTTATAAAAGTATAGACAGTACTTTATTGGGTGGCCGAAACGAGATGTATAAAAGTATAGACAGTACTTTATTGGGTGACCGAAACGAGATGTATAAAAGTAGAGACAGTACTTTATTGGGTGACCGAAACGAGACGTATAAAAGTATAGACAGTACTTTATTGGGTGACCGAAACGAGATGTATAAAAGTATAGACAGTACTTTATTGGGTGACCGAAACGAGATGTATAAAGGTATAGACAGTACTTTATTGGGTGGCCGAAACGAGATGTATAAAAGTATAGACAGTACTTTATTGGGTGACTGAAACGAGATGTATAAAAGTATAGACAGTACTTTATTGGGTGACCGAAACGAGATGTATAAAAGTATAGACAGTACTTTATTGGGTGACCGAAACGAGATGTATAAAAGTATAGACAGTACTTTATTGGGTGACCGAAACGAGATGTATAAATTGTGGTGGTAATGACAACTGCCATTACAATTCTTAATTTTGTTGTTTCATGCGTGATTTGTTAATTGGTTCAAAGAAACGGGTTTGGAATCATGGGGCTGTACCTTTTCGAGCGACAGATGTTTGAAAGCATGTCAGTATTTCGAAGGTTATTTAGACAGGCTTCTGATGGTTGCTAATCCTCTTTAACATAAAATATGTTTTGCCATTGTAGCTCAGTGGTTAGAGCAACCGGACAGAGCTAAAGATCCAGTTTGAATCCCACTACCTTTCCAATTCTTGCCCTACAAATGGCTTGTATGTAAAAAACAATTCAACACTAATTCAATTAATAGTTCGTAAAACTATGAAATCTGGGACTTAAAATACTTACGACATTTTAAGTCTCAATTGGGGTACGTTATCTCAAAATAATTTGAGATATTCTTGTGGTTTACTGGAAAAGATGCAAGTCAATTGGAAATGTAATGTCGAAGGTGGCATTTTGATGCTGACCGGAAGATCGGTAATTCAAACCCCGGCTATTGCACAACATTGTAGCTTTAAATCATTCAAAACAAAAAATAAAACAAATAATTTATGTTTTGATTTGTTTAACAAAAATCAAGCTTAAGGCCATTCACAAAACACGAAACTTATATGGCTCTTTTTATTGTTTGATTATTCTAATGTGCATTATAAATTTTGGTGAGGACATTTTATTCTCTTCTAACAAGGATTTAGAATGTATATTCAATTTTGGAAATAACCGAAATATTAGAAACTTCTTTATAATATAATTTTGTAAGTCTCGCCAAGACAGTATTGTTCGTAGGGAGACAATTTGATTTTGGTCCTAGTGGACTCTAGCAGAGAATCCAAACAAAAACCAACAAAGTCCTTGAATAACCTCCAAAGTTCTAGAAGCATCCCGTTTTCTCAAGAGCAAAAAAAGGTTCTCTTCTTCGTTATGGGCCGCTGAATGACACATTCTTCAATGCCAAGACTTCTCATTGTTAGATAATTAAGTATTATGTAAGAGATTTTCGCACCGTAACTAAATTACAGACTTGCCTCGGTGAAACACGGAAAATCCGGACATCCATGTTGCAGATTCACGGAGCTCATTCCATCATGCTTTCGATATCTTTGTGCCGTGCAATTCCTGGACCGTGTTATTACAGACTTCCTTTTATTCACCTTGGCCATTGTGCCATACATACTATTAGAAATTCTGCGCCTAATTTTCTTTGTTAAGTTACTACAGCGTAACCTGCTTCAATGTTTGCTGTTCCAAATTGTTGGAAGATATGAAATATTTTGGAATTGACACTCACTACTGACATAATAGTCATCAATAAGGTTGCAGTAATTGTATCTTTCAGACACAGCTGAATTTCTGTATCAACGTTTTCAATAAATTGTGTACCTTAGCTACAATCCCAAACCTAAACATCTGATGTTACATTTGCACGACTTTTTGTACCTATTTAGCAATAAACAATTCTACAAAAGCTTATTTTTATATCATTACCAGATAGGCCAAGTTGGCCTGTTTTGGCCCAGCAAAGATGATCTCTCCAGCGACGTTTAAGTCTTCCCACATTGTAGTTTCCTCCGGGTTTGTATTTAAAACTATTTTGGTTATTCTATTATCCGGAATCCATTTTATATGATCGCACCAGTTTTGTTTATTTGTAGATATTTTGCTAATTAAATTATACAGAATGATTCAAAATTACAAAGTATGGAGACAGGTTCCTTGCTTCAAAACAAAAGCATTTTTTATATAAACACATGTCCCAAAACCCTCAGTTTTCGATTTATTGAAGTGCAAAATACTTATTATTGAAAACATTTTTAAAGTGACATTTTACATTGGCAGCTTGTTAGGAAGTGTTCCACACTAAAAGGAAAGAAATCAAGTATGCAAAAATAATTATTGATGACACTGCCATTCTGGAAAAGAAAGAGGTCGGCTAAATATCCAGTTTTCATGGAAAATTACGAACCAGTACCAGTTATTAGTTACGGTATTAAAAGTTTCTTTCAAAACTGGTCTACCAACTGCTTCCGTTGTGGGAATAAAAAGATTTGTTTGTACGTAGTGTTAACGCCTTGAAAAATGTGAAGAGTATTTTTTGACAACATCATATTCGGATTCATTGCTTTAAAACAGCTTTCTGATCAACTTGGTTGCAAGTATTTTCACTGTATGGATACAGAGAGCCGTTAAACCCCAGTTCAGTATTTTTCAATCATCATATAAGCCTTGGCCCGTTTGGGCCAAATAGCTTTTCCTATGGCTCCAATCATTCCGTTATTTCTTGGTTTGTATATTACTTTCTTTAGCCCGTATGTACAATGTACATACTAGATAAAGAAGGTATTGTATTCCCCCAAAAATTCAATTTCAAGATTTCACCAGAAAATGTTTTAGGACTCCTAAGTCCGAAAAAAGTATTTTTAGAAAAAGCTCCAAGTGTGTGTGAGTGTCTGTGGACAGTATAAATCAAAAACGAAAATACTGTAAAATACCAAACTTGGTGTTTATGTTTAGTATCTTACAAGAATGCGACACGAAGTTTTTCAAGAGATTCCCCACACCTCAAGCTACACTTTACATAGAAACATATTGGAAAGTTTTGTTTTTCCCAAAAATTGCTCTAACGATTTTTATTAAAATACCGTATAAGTGTCGATTTTGTGCCCTTCATCTACACAAATATCATATTTGTAAAATCAATATACTCTGTTTCAGATTTATGCTTAATGTTTATTAACGATCTCATCAACTGTATATACAACTGTACATAAATTGAATAATATCAGAGCCATTGGAAATCCTGATCTGAATCAAGTTATATGCAGTTGTTTTTCTTCCTGTTCTTCTGTTGTTTAATATTAAGTCCTCCATTTTTCTGATAGGATATCTTGAATAAACTAGATCTTGTAAAATACTCCAAAATTTTGTGCGATGGTTTGTCATGTCTTTTCCCTTTAGCTAAGTAAAACATAAAATATTTTTTTTTGTAAGATCTCCTTTTTCTGAAAGTTCTACTTCTATTATAGTTGTTAATCGTTTAAAATGTTTGAATAAATTGTTAAGCTGTACTTCAATAGGGATTGGGCTCTGCTCCGTTAATACTTTCTGTCACGTATGTAAAATTCGCATATTAGATAGAGAAGGTATTGTGTTCAACCCTAAATTTTGATACGAATATTGCACCAGAATTACATGATTTTAGGAAATCCAAAATTCATTTTTAGAAAAAGGTCCATGTGTATCTGAGGATAACATATATCTAAAACGAAAAGCCTGTTAATTGCCAAACTTGATATTTAGGTTCCGCATCTTCCAAAGAGGCTACATGAAGATTTCCAGGAAAATCTCCTTATTCACAGCTATCCTTTTTTCAAAATGGCTAGCATATTTTAAGATAGCCTTATTACAAATGAAATGTTTATCTTGAGCTTTCTGGGAATAGACTATGAAAAACTCTTCATTCTTGGATGGCATTTGTACAATTGGTAAACGGTAAGAAAAGCTTACTACAGAAAAAAAATTAGATCTCGTTTAAACATACTATTCATGGTATACACTTGTAGAGTTAACTGTTTCCGAGTATTCCTTGTTTTGGTTTCAGTGTTATACTCTAAGGGTTTTCATATATCTTGGTTTAGTCCTGACCTTAGAGAGAGAAACAAATTTCAATGACAAACGCATAGCAACTGCATTCATAACATTTGACTGTCGCTTTAGCTTAGTGTATTCCTTTTTCTCCCCTACCTTGAAGGAATAACTATTATATTTTTGGTAATGTTTATCTTTAATAGCATTATGTAGGTAAAAGAATAACATTTTGTAAGAACAGTTGGTTTGCAGAACAGATTGAGAAAGTTATGCATATGGAACAATTTAGATTTGTTTTATAATTAATGATAAAGCCCACAATATCAATCATTAATTTTTATTTTCTGAATCTGGAGGGGGAAGGAGCCTCTGAGGACGTTTAAGAATTTTGAATAAATTATTAAGCTGCAGTTCAACAGGATTAAGTCGTGTACCTTTTTTTATAATTAATGAAAAAGCCCACAATATCAGCCATTAATCTTTATTTGCTGAATCTGGTAGAGGAAGGAACTTCTGAGAGTTGCTGTTCTTCAGCAGTTTCAGGAAATTGCTTCTGCAATTAATCATCAAAATCTTTGTTAAGGATACTTGAGGTGTTTGAGCAAACTTCGACAGAGCAGCCGTTGAAGTTATGCCAATGCTTGGAGCTGTTGAAGCATTAATTTTCCTGAAAACACCATGTGGAGAACCTTCTGCCTCGAGCCGAACACGATGTCTGGGGAATACCGGTTCAAACCTCGCTTTGTCCTTGCAACTTGGTAGTTTCTCTTAGTCTCCCTTTGAAAACGCCCACACTTAACGCGTTCTTAATTTGTTACACACACACATCATCACCGTTCCTAGAAGAGGTGTTGAGTGCCTCAAGAATGGATCCAAATGCATCTAAAACAGCACCTCCTGGTACTATTTGTTACAGTAGACTTTTTTTTTATTCCAGACCTTATCCTATTAGATATTGAAGGTGGTGATAAAATTAGGTTTATTTCTTTCTAAGTTCAAGTTACCTTCACTTGTTTCCTCAAAATTACCAAGTACTGTTGCTTTTTGGTTGTGGAATTTCTGGGACAACGTTATGAGTGCATTCAATATATGTGCAATACCAAGAAAATAAGTAAGACTTAATATTGCTAAGTCTTTTAGGCTTGAAACAAGCCCATCTATCTTGCAAGAAGTCTTTAAACAAAATCATTTTTTTTCCAATTATTCCTTAGAATGATTACTGATTACAGTCTTTTGGGATGCTGAATTCAAATACGGTTGGAATGAATTGTCACATTAAACGGGTCAGTGGAGTGATTTAAAAATATGAGATAAAATATAGTTTCAAACTACTTCAAGAGTTGTGCATAAAACTTCACGCATGTTTCAAGAACATTGTTAAGAATTTTGTGTCAGCAAAGAGCTTTGCTCTTCCAGTTTTATCTTGTAGATAACAGTGCATTTGTTTTGCCTCCAGTATGACTTTTCTAGCATTCAAGAATAATCTGCCATCATTGTTTTCCTGCTATATGCTTGAAATTTTAATGGAAACAGCATTTTGTTTCCTACTGCATCTGTTCATCCAAACTTAGACAATAAATTTACAAGTGTTGGACATTTATATGACAATAGCCATCCTGAGTCACTCTTGATTGGTTATTACTCATCAGCGATCACAGTAATAGGTTTCTGGAATATGTTTCCAGAGACAATATACATATCACTCACGCTCTGGTTTTGATTTTTAAAGGGTATATCAAAGATTGTAATTTATTTGTTAATTTTAACATGTCCTTATTTTATATTCTAGTACCAACATGTGATAAATATAAGAGAATGTGTATAATACCGAAGAGCTAAAATGTTATTATAAAACCTCTTTTCCCACAACTACATAGCAGTCTTAGAGTTCGTTCTAGGGTCTCGAAATAGCCGGATACAGCCCATTTCGAAAGGTGTTGAAATATCTAGCATAGCTCACTGCTTGGCCTCGTTCAGTTCCTGCTAGTAGATAAACCAGTGAACACTAAAAGAAGGCGCAGCTTGAAAAATACCGAAAATAAGAAAGGATAGGTGTTCGACACTATACGAACTTGTGGGTGATTCAAACATATTTTGAGTGAAGGAGCATAGCCTTTTCTTTCGATGCAGTAAAGATGTATCTTGTATTGAACTGCAATAAATTCTGAGTGAGCTTGGTTGATTTATGTTCATTATCTTTTCAAAGCACATTATTATCCTGTATTGTCCACTATTTGTATCAATAATTGTGTTTTTGTTTTATTTTATGCATTAAAACGCTGCACATAATGTCTATACATGTAATGAGTCATTTTTGGAACAGGTTGTACGGGACTATCTTTAGTACAAACATCTCCCCACTACCCTATCTTTATACCGCTGAGTGCTTTGTGTGCTCGTTAACGTGAGCGCTTCGGTACCCAAATCCAAGCTTTAGTTATCATCACACAATTTGAACTGTTATCGTAGAAAAGTAATGCTACAATTGGTACAAAAGAAAATGCTAGAACAAGATGACTTTATTCGGGCTTATAGGGCAGGGCCTTTCAAATGCGTAAACTTTCCCGCGTGCAAACAATGGTGCAGAGGTTCGGTGCACCGTGTATCGACCCAATTCGGCTCGGACATTTTGCAGTAACAAAGAAACAGCGAGAAGGTGAGATAGTAGAAAACAAGTGGAGCGAGCGAGCCAAACGAGAGAGAGAGAGAGAGAGAGAGAGAGAGAGAGAGTAGTGTTGCTCAAAATCGAGGAATGGAGGTTTGCACTGTGGTCATCTTTCGCATCTTACTCAGTGCAACGCACCAATGCCTGTACCCTAGGAGGACATACTCTAGAAGAAGATGTGAAGAATTATTTGCATGTGTCAAACCGAACGACGCCATACCAAGTGGTTAGACCATTCGCCTCTTACCATTCGCCTCTCACCATTCGCCTCTTACCATTCGCCTCTCACCATTCGCCTAGGTTCGATCCCAAGCGACCGCATGTGAGATTTGTGGTGGACAAAGCGCCGTAGGGGTGGGTTTTCTTCGGGTTCTCCGGTCCCCCCATCGCATTCCACCGGTGCTCCATCTTCATTCCATGTATCACCAGTGTTATCACCTGCGGTGCCACAAGTAGTTAAAGCGGGCGTTAAACACTATAAAAATACCGAACGATAATTACTGTTTACAATTATATTATCAGTAAGTCACCTTCCGTGGTGTAGTGGTTACCCTGCTACTCTATGGGACTCAAGGTCACGTTTTAATGCTGGCGGAGGATGTTTGATATTTTTCGGCCGTAAAAAGCCTTAACATGGCATACTTAGGAAAGGAAACAAAGCTATTGGTTTCATGAAATGTTTATTTGCAAGTGTAAGAACCCCATGCCTTGAAGATGATCTCTGGACACAATTCCATCATTTGTAAATTCTCAAATTCGTGATTTCGTCATGATGCCATCTATAGTCAATGAGCTGATCCCTCGCTACTACGAGTACAAAGTGATGAAATCGCGAGCTGGAACTTCTACTCGATCAAGAAAACGTCACTAGATGTTGCAAATACGCCAACATGACATGAAGGAACTTGAATTTCATGAGCGACATGGAAAAGAACACAAAATAATTCCGTGTTTTTATCATAACATAACTTATTTTTGCGGCTAAAGTCAATGAGGCATTTTGAGAGCATGGTATGGTAGCATTTTAGGTTACCATTTGAAAGTTCCGCTTCATTTTGGAGGTCCCTTGCCAATCCAGAGGCTACAAAAATGTTTGAGGAAAGCAGCCCACTCTGAGGCAGGACCTGCATTTTTTATTACCAACACAATTAGCTACGATTCATTTAGGCCACATTTTAAGCACGTTAATATACACGCAACAAAATGAACAAGGACGAACTCTGTTAAATCACCTTAAATTCACGAAAAAGCACCATCTACTATTACAATTTTTCATGCGTATTTATGAATATTCTAGTGATTTCTGGTCTGTGATCTTACTGGCAAGTCTACACGTGAAATTTTTTATGTTCTAATGTAGACATAAACTCTTAATGTACGATCTTGTAAGCATATACGTTCAAAACAAATGTTTATTCTAATGCGCATTTGATTTGTTGTGAACAATTTCATTACAATACGTATCCTCTTAATTTTTACTCTTTAATGCCCAAATTACTTTGCATATACCATTCTTCCTCTAATTTCTATATTTGTCTTCATATTCTTTTCATAGGCACCACAGCTAAAGCGGTTCGAATGTTAGTGAGCGTTAAGCCAAGAGAAAGGGATCCAAAGCCCAATGTCGCGAATTCGTAATTGTGCTAAAGGACGGGGAGTGTCCACGTAAAACATTAGGTGTGATGGCATGATTGGGTGATGACGGGGTTATATCTGACTGAGTTGCATGGCATAGTATATTTGGAAATTAAACATTAAAGTTATTAAAAAGTGAATGAGTTAAGACAAAACATATCTTACTCTAGACACTAAAGGGTTTACTTTGTTGGTAATTTTAATTGGGAATGCTCTGTTTCAGTGTTTCCTGATCCAAATAAAAGGAGACAGGAATTATTTTTGTGCTCAGAATACTTGAGAAATCATATTCTAGCACTTGTAAAGCATGAGATGTCCCATTTGAACCGTGACGGACATGACATAAACAAGCGATTATATCATCATTGCCATTCTTGATTTCCCGCGACCTTATTCTTTTGTTTAGCAGGGGGCGTCTTCTCAGTGTTAGAATTTAATTCTCAGATCGACCTCTGCAGAAGGCCAGTCCTTACAACCGTGGAATTTGTTATGGGTGCGCGCCTACCTGTTGAGAATTCTTCTTTCGAAAGTAAAATTGCTAATAGCGAGGCCTGGTCTTGTCGGTGATCTTTCTCGCTTGGTTGGCATCTAGTTTTAGACGGATATAAAAGTGAGTAAGATATAGTGACGTAACAGCCGGAGGTAGAGTGAAGCCCTGAGAAATTATGAATGGATGAAGAAAGAAGGGAATATAACGGTAGAATTTACCCCTTCAGTCCTTGAGAGAAAGTCTCATTAACATCTTCTATCGAAAGTATATTCAGGGTTTCAGCGCAATTATTGTGTTATACATATTTGAATTGGAAATTAACTTGTAAAATGTCTCAAGCTTAAGAAAAAACAACAACAAATTCGCGACAGAGATAGGAACACTTCACAGAATTAATTATAAAACCTAGAACGCAAAGTTTATTCTACCCAGACATTTTTATAATCTGTATTAAGGAGCCTTATCTGTGTTAGTTGTCAAAACTTATTAAAATACGGGCTTCAGGAATTTTGCATGTTTATTTAGTTTAGTTCTTGTAAGTTATTTTCAGCTACGGTTAAAATCCTTGTAAGTGGAAGGAAAATGAAGGAAACACTACCTAAAACGATAACTAATTCGTTTAAAGGTGGTCGCTATATGGTGCAGATGAATTTCGGTTCTCTTTGCATGCCTAGAAATTAAACAAAAGAAATATGAAGTGAACTGCTCCTTCGTATAAGAAAAGTATAGGTAGCTTAAGACAGAATCAAATAACGAGTAATATTTCGGACATTGTTAACTATACCAAAAGGTATACCAAACGTTGTTTGTTTTAACGAGATCTAAATTTTTGTGTAGTATATTTTTGTCTACCTCTGAAGCATTATCAGTCGTTCAGAACTCTCTTAACGCACGAAGGGATACCTACATACGTCAAATAGGAGCAGTTTGGCCACCTGGTATACTGATGGAAGTAAAAAGTGATTGCAGTATTTGATTTGTATGCAGATAAACAAGAGGTGGAGACGAAAAGGGGGAAGGAGTGCGTTAAAAATGGTAGTATTTTAGTGGCAGTGGAAAGGATACAAACGGATCGGTATGATCAATCTCTGTGTACCAACATTTGAGATATGAACGCGATTGTCTTAAACTAATCCCAACATTTAAACATTGGAAATATTTGAACGGGCGGGCGCAGGAAAGAAGCCTCCCGTACCCAGGTAAGCCTGGCTGGTAACAACCACTAAGCCTCCCGCGAAACCCTGTAATTAGCCAGCAGGTGGAGGGGAATGGGTATGCCTAATTTTTTCCTCGATTTCTTTCAGTGTACGGCAAATCAGTTCACAGTTAACATGTTTTCCGACGAGACTGAAATTACGGCGAGTAGGACAGGAAGAAAGTCTTCTTCGGAACGGTTACACTTTCGGATTCCAGAAGTGTTTAAAAAGTGGGGTAGCGTGAGGGACGTGCAATGTTAAAAGTTGCAAAAATTTTATTAAAACCTTCTCCATTGGAGAAATAGATGTCCTGGATATTCAAATTCAAGAGGACCATAACCATGCGGCACCACCTAGTGACAAAATTGAGAGACAGGATGTACTTTGTGATCTGAAGAGAAAAGCTACGGAAGATATATGTGAAAGGTCATCAAAACTAATATACCAACAACTGAAGAGAGAAAACACGGAAGAAGTTACCATTGTAACATCTTCCTTTAGAAGTATATAACGCTTCATCAAATATTATAAACGCCAAACTGCAACTGTTACCTATTTAGACCGGGAGGCTACCTGCTTTTGGGAGACTTGGGGGCTATGTAATTAGAGACTTTAAGGGTCCGGGAAAGCTTCGGGGCTATTTTTCTGACCGCGGGAGACTTCGGCACTCATTTGATCAGTTTTTAGGAATGGTTTTGGACACAGAATTAACCTGAAATTCACATGTTGAAACTGTCTGTAAAAGTTATTTAAAGTTGTGTATTTACTAAGAACCATTTATAACAAAAGCTATTTAAAGCACATTTATCTGTTTTGTTTGAAAATATATTTAGCTATGTACTGTTAGCATATGGGAACTGTTTTACATTAAATGAAATTCTACTTCTACAAACGAAAACCATGAGAATTTTATGTCATACATGTTACAATGCTCCATGTAGACAACTTTTGAAGCAGCAGAAAGTTTTAACAGTGTACAATTGCTAGATATATATTAAAATTATTATTACATGTCCACAAGAGTGTAAATCAATTTAAACTGAACAAACATGGGCACTGATTAAATACCAGAAATATTGATAAATTACATGTTTCATTCACTAGACTGAAGAAGGTTAAAGCTAGTTGTTTGGTAACCAGCATTATAACCTATAATAAGATTCCTGACATATGAGAGATTTGAATGTAGTACAATTTAAGGCTAAAGTAAAAATCTGATGTATTACACTCACATAACTTTCTCTAGCTGCTCTACAAACTTAAAAAAAGGTTATTCTTCTTCGAGATAAACATTAACAGAATGTTCTCATTACTTAGTTCCTTATAAGTAAGAGGGAAATGAGGGAATACAATAGACTAAATAGATAGTCAAAACTTTAAGTTATCGTTATGCGTTATCATTTCAAATCACTTATTTGCTTTGCCAGAAGTAGAACAAAACAAAACCAGATACTTCCTGTCTGAGAAAAGTATAAGTACTTCACAACTTAAACCAATAAGTTACCAGCGGTTACCTCCTCAACAAAAACGTAACGACAGAAATTGTGTGTTTTGACGCGATCTACATTTTTTGTGTCGTTAGTTTTTGTCTGTCTTTTACGCTTTGCCAGTTAACCAAAATTCGACAAAATTCATCCAGAATAAAGAGGTCTTCAGAAGATATTCCCAGATAATTCAATATATAGACGTTATTTGGGATGTAAATAACTTTAATATACGGGATTTTAATCAAAATCGTTAGTGCCATTTTTGAGAAAATCTGAATTTTCGAATATTTGTGCATGTAAAGGATAGTTGGGGGTGAGGGAGATTTCTTGACAATCTTTGTGTCGCATCCTTGGAAGATACTGAACTTAAATATCAAGTTTGGTGTTTAACGGACTCTTCGTTTTTGAGCTATACTGCCCCACACACATACACACGGGACATTTTCCAAAAAAAAACTTTTTGGATTCAGGGGGTCCTAAAACATGTATTTCCAGTGAAATTTCGGTATCGAATTTTTGGGTGGAGTGCAATACCTTCTCTATACACTATGTACATTGAACGTGTAGAGAAAGTAAAGTGGTTGATGGTCATTGTATTTTACAATTTGGTTGAATTTTTTAATACTAAAACTCTTATATGGCTGACGATATATTATTTTGACCAGTCTATTGTACTAATGCACTTAATGACTGACCTAATAAATAAATATCTCTATAGCGATTTTATAAAATTTTTATGTGAATATCATTTGAGTACAGCTATTTAGCATTTATTGGCAGATGTTGAAAGAAAAATTAAGAATTCGCTAAATATGGATAATCATGTGTAAAAATATATTATCTTTTGAACAAAGAGGCTTTACATTATGCCATTCTGCGTATGACCTTGCAACATCAAAAGTGTGATTCTTTTAAATTCACGTGAATTTTGTACCCAAATTTGCATGTCTATTCAAGATCCAAAAGCATTAGGTCAACAGATATTGTTACAAAGCAGTCACCGTACTTCCCGAATGATAATGAAGTTAATGCGTGTTGGGATATTTTTACTTTCTCTAGCCCGCATATACATACAATGTATATAGTAGTTAGATAAGGTATTGAAGCGATTTCGCCGTAAATATGTTTTATGTCCCCAGGGTCCGAAAAATAACTTTTAAAAAAAGGTCTGCGAGCGCATGTGTGTGTGTGTATCTGTGTGTCTATCTATCTGTCTGTCTGTCTGTCTGTCTGTCTGTCTGTCTGTCTGTAGACAGCATAGCTCAAAAACGAGGGCCGTTATATACCAAACTTGGTATATCTCTTTAGTATCTTCCAAGGATGCGGCACGGAGATTTTCAAGAAAATTCCCTCACCACAAACTACCCCTTATTTGGAGAAATGTTTTAAAATTTTGATTTTCTCAAAAGTGGTTCTATCGATTGTTATTAAAAGACCTATATTAAAGATATTTACATCACAAATAAAATGTATATTTAATTTTCTGGGAATAGTCTCTGAAGATCTCTTTATTCTGGATGAGTTTTGCAGAATTTTGAATAATGGTTAAACCGTAAGAGATAGAAAAAAAAAAACTTACTACACAAAATTTTAGATCTCGTTAAAACACACAGTTTATCATATACGTTTTTATGTAGACCTGACTGGTTCTGAGATGTTCCTTGTTATTGGTTTCAATTTTAAACTGCTAAAACTTTTCTCAAAGGAAGTGACGTCGTTTCATTTGTTATTTTACTGCAGGCCATGCAAAACGATACGAACTTCAATTGTTTTACATAGGGCCAGCTTTTAAAAGCTTTTACGATCGTTTTAGCCTAGTATATTCCCTTCTACTTACAAGGAAGCAAGCAGTAAGGCAATTTCTGCTAATGTTTACCTTGGTTAGCATGTCTGAAATAAAAGAATAGTCTTTTGTAAGGAAAGTTGTTTGTGTAACAGCTAGAGAAAATCACGTGAATGGAATACATCAGACTTTTTTTCTTTTGTGGTCTTTACTTTCTCTAGTCCTTATGTGTAATGAACATAGTGGACAGAGAAGGTATTCGATGTCGAGATTTCACTGGAAATAAACAGTGTCTCTAAAAAATGTACAGCTATCTCTCTTTCTTATTCATATGATTGCATTATAATAAAGTAGAATTGATGGTTGCCTTTCCAAAATTCATATTAACATTGGTATGTCCTTTTTACTTTCTCTACACGTACTATGCATATAGTGCATAGAGCAGGTATTACACTCCACCAAAAAATTCGATACCGATATTTCACCGGAAATATATATTTTAGGGTCCCCTTTATCCAAGAAAAGCATTTTAAAAAATGTCCATGTGTCTGTGAACACGATAACTCAAAAACGAAAAGTCGGTAAAATACCAAACTTGGTATTTAAGTTTAGTATCTTCCAGGGATGCCACACGAAGATTTTTGGAAAAATCCCCTCGCCCCAAACTACCCTTTACATGGAAATTTTTTCGTAAATTTTTATTTTCTCAAAAATTTCTCAAACGATTTTGATTAAAATATCATAGATTAAAAATAAAATGTATATCATGAATTGCCTGGGAATAGCCTCTGAAGATTACTTTATTTTGGATGAATTTTACGGAATTTTACATAACTGATAAGCCGTAAGAAATGGACAAAAAATGACCACACAAAAATGTAGAACACGTTAAAGCACACAATTTATGTTATAGACTTTTTATCGTGTGGTTGATCGTTTTTGAGATATTCTTTGTTTTCGGTTTCAGCTTTGAAACACAGTTTTCTCATACAAAAATTTGTCAACTACAGTCCATACAAATGAAGGAACTTCAGTCACACAGCAACCAGCTTTTGACTATCACTTCAACCTATAATACTCTCTTATTTCTCCTCTTCCTACAAGGAAACAAGTAATAACATTATTTCTGATAATGTTTTCTTAATTATCAAGAAGTAAATATAAGCATGCGTTTTTTTTAACAATAATTTGTTGCAGAGATGCAGAGAAAGTCATGTGAATGTAACAAATCAGATTTTTATTAGAAATATTCAATTCTTTACTGAAATTAAATGTCAGGGCTTTCAGATGAAATAAGGACATCTTCCCCACTTTCCTCTAAGTACCGTATCATTACAGGATTATGTTTTTCGGTATTATCACGATCCTGCTGAGGTGCATTAGCGGGGGCCTAGGACACGTTCACACAAATCTGTGTGGAGCAATGATGGCACGTTCGTGACGTAGGAATGTGTTCCTCAAGGTCTCAACATTATGCACGGCTAATTCGTTGGAGTGTTAGGCCGCTCAAACTCAGACCGAAAGAAAATGTCGAGGTTCTTTGTAGCAGGAAGTACAAAAAATGCAGATTAGCCCATGAATCTGAAAACCTATTTTCAGGAGTGAGTGTAAGCCTTAGATACTAACCTTCATATTCTTTTGAATGAAATTAACAATGAAGCTTTGAGCTTCTAAGCTGAGCCTTGAACTTCTGGGTAATTTAATAACCAATTAAAAGAAATAGGGTCAGGTGAGAGAGTAAGAATAAGGTATAATAAGCGAATTTCTCAAAGTCAATGGGTTGTTCTTCCTGAAGAAACATGTTAATGTGAGCATTCATCACGTGCCAGACCTTGGTGAATCCTAGGGAATAATTTTAAATCCAGTTTAATTCAAGCTTTTGTTTATAGTTCAACATTATCCAGAAGGTAAACCTTACTGTCTTCATAAATCATTCCTTAAGAAAGGTCTCGAGTTTTGGGGGTGAGTATGTTTGAAAACTACTGAGGCCAAGCAAGTATTGAAAAAGAATGATACAAGGAAAATTTGAAGTTAAAACACGTTTTTAAAAACTGTCGTGTTCCAATCAAATGAGTTTCTCTGACCACATTGTTATTTTCATATTTCTATAAACCGTTATTACGAACATTTTTTTTTCACATACTTCATGTCAACCGAGATCAATTTTGCGGAAATATTCCCAATAAATACGCTTTAAACCACTATAAATATTATAACATTTGAGGTAGAATAAAAACAAAGGAATTCACATAGTAGGCAAGCAATGTTCATTTATTTATTTTAAGTTCGCCATTACCATGTGTCCAGTTTTGTGAATAAAACATTGGTCATTTTATTCATACTGCTATACAATTTGTAAATTACAAATCAAGGATTGCTCTATCACTAAATAATAGCACAGCTAATTCAGTGATACTGTGAAAGCAAGAGCAGTTTGTCTCAAGATCTGAGAAAATGTAGAACTTTTTAACAATTTAAGAGCAGGGCCATAAGGTTTCAACAAAATGGCCGCCGCGTGTCATGACGTCAATCCGTCCGACTTTTGTTTGTGGGGTTGCCTTAAAGAATACGTTTTTCTCGCACATCCAACAACCCCACCGCAACTGAAAGAAGGTATCTCGCAGACATTACTGATATTCCAAGACATCTGCTATAATTGGAGTCGCAGAAATAATGAACAAGAGAACGTAGGGCATCTTATCAATGTTTTATAAAACCCCATTGTTTGCCCAGTAGAATACGACTTACGACTTCTTTTGTTGTTGTTTTCTATCTCAAATATTATAATATATTTTATAGCCCTTTAAAGTTTGAAGTGACTTTAAAAAGGCCCTATATATTTCGTTATAGTTACAAGAGGAATAAACTCGGATGTTTAAAAGCCAGTCGCTAAATGTTCCTCATAATATCGTGAGAAAAAACTAAATAACAACAGCATCTTAAAAGTGACACAGGTATTGTAAAATTCAAATCATCATCAAAGAAATGGCTAATTCCTCAAGAAAGTTATATGGAACACATTGTGTGTTTTAAGGTGTTCTACATTTTTGTACTATTGGTTGTGGTTTAGCTGTTACATACGAAATAATACAAAACTATGCTTTAAATGAGGAGGACTTCATAGACTATTCCTAGACAATTCAAAAAATACATTTAATATGTCATGTAAATATCTTGAATATATGGTCTTTTTCCAGTAAACAGCTTTTGTTTTCTAGCTAGTGTCTTGTGATGATAGCCCGTTTTTCTCTAATTTCTGCCTTTCTCCATTTTCTGTAATCCCAATGCTATGCAAGTGCCTATCCACACAATCAAGCCATCTTAATCTTGATCTTCCCCTATCTCTTATCCATTCACTTTACCTTCAAATATCTTTTTAAGATCTACCACTATCCATCATAATCATATGCTAAATATATGGTGTTTTACTTATAAAATAAACTTTGTGAAAGGTGATTCAGCTAAAGGGTAGTTGCAGTGGAGTGATTTTATTTGGGAAAACTCTCATAGTTAGAAGAACTAAACAAAAATACGACTTTTGGTTGTTTAGTAATGTTGTTCAGACACGGACACCGATAATTCAGGGATACTCAGAACATGTATAATTAATGGAATCTCAATTTTGGGTGAAATGCAATATCTTTTCTACGTACGACATGCGCGGTAGAGACTAATGGCCTAAATAACCATAAAGTTGACTAAACGCATTATGTCTTCATCACACAAAAATTTGCCAGTGATGAATTTCTGGTATTTGCTGATGTTAGCAGTTCTCCGCTTAAAGTGGTGTTTGCCCAAATGCTTGTTTCAGTTACTGAGTATCCTTTAATATGCTCTGGTATGTCGTCGCCTTTGGTGATTACTAACAAACCAAAGGTTTAGTTGTGAAAGTCATGCACTATTGGAACTTCTGGCTGTTACTACCAGGGATGCCAACCTTGGGGAGGTTGATAATTCTGGAAATGTACTTTTAGCATTGCTGATAGATTAAGAAAAGGCTTTCTGATCTTGTGCACATGTAAGTTTTGAACAGTAAAATATATGTATACTTACCTGTAATGTTTTACAAACGGAAAGAGTTCTGCGCTACAGCGAATGAGATGCGTTATCGTGCTCTGCGTTGCCAGGTCGCTAACGCCACTCTTTTCATATTTCCCTCTCACTCGCACACTGAGCTTGTAAATCTGCCTGGCCATGTTTGTATGTGTATTATGAGAGCTATTTGAGCTAAAAATCTGTGGTTTTTACGGTTCTGGCACGAACAATACTTCCTATCTTCCTAATGAATTATTTTTTTCAAAATTTGAACATGTTGTCTTAAAGCAAGTAGTATTTGTGAGAGACGGAGTTACTTAGCGCGTTACTCCCTAGTTATGTCAACACAGCAGCATTCCGTTGGCTGCCGTCCTGGTGGCGCTCAAGGACAAACCTCATGCCATTTGAAAGTCACTGTACCGCTAAATTGATGGTGCGTTAATTTTATGGTAAAATAATTAGGGAGCAATGTAATATTTGTCATTATTGTTTTGAAAAATAGTAGTAAAAATGCAGGGTTTTAAGGAGTCTCTTTGTATAAGCATCTTCATTTTTCCAATATTAAATTAAATTAAATCATCTTCAAGAATTAAGTGTTCTTATATATTTCATCTCCATCTCTATATAGGGGGTTCCCTAAGTAAATGACTCTTATTATTTCAGATTTTAACTAAGTCTGCAATATACCTATCAAGAAAACAAACTATGACAATATTCGTAGGTATGTAAATTATTTGAAATCTATACGTCAGCAGTTGAAAATAGTTTATTTTTATATGTTCACTATATAATTTTTACTTAATTTTTATTGATCTTATTTTCCAGGCAGAAAATTTATAGATACAATCCTTTAAACCAGAATGAGATCCACGAATACACCGACTAATTTAATAAAAACTTTTTTCTATCTTTCATAGATTTGTAGCAAAACTCTTTGAAATGCAGAGAAGTCTGACAACAGCGTGTATTTCCTTAGCTTAGCCTGACTTTTCCGACAGGCTCGCCGAAGAGTATATGCGATGGCTCCAATGGCATTGTGAATTAATATAATAAGATGTAACTTTGTTATTTAATTAGAACAACTAAAGCTATATAACTTTATTTGAATGAAATAGTAAAATAGTTCATGGTTGAGCTTAACCTTTAACACTTGGTGTACTAACTTAAGTCAAGTAGCTATTGATTAAAAAAATCTATGTGTTCCATTCACGTGACTTTCTCTACATCTCTGAAACAAAATATTGTTAAAAAGCCTCTATGAACTTTATGCTAATCGAGAAAAATTTAGCAGAAATAGTCTTATTATTTGCTTCCTTGTAAGTAGCCACGAAATAAGGGAATACTATAAGTTAAAAGTGATAGTCAAAAGCTGGTTGCTATGTGACTGAAATTCCTTTCTTTGTATGGATAGGAGTTGACAAATTCCTATATGAGAAAAGTAAGTTTTTTCATAGCTGAAATAAAAAACAAGGGATATTTCAAAAACGATAAACTCCACGAAAAATCTGTATTTAACATAAATTGTGTGTTATAACGTGCAATACATTTCTTGTGTAGTAAGTTTTTATCTAAGTCTTATGGTTTAGCAGTTATGCAAAATTCCGTAAAATTCGTCCAGAATAAAGTAGTCTTCAGAGGCTATTCCCAGAAAATTCAAGATATACATTTTGTTTGCCAGGTAAATATCTTTAATATATGATAATTTAATCAAAATCGTGAGAGCCATTTTGCGAAAATCAAAATTTTCGAAAAAAAGTTCCATGTAAAGGGTAGTTTCGGGTGGGGGGATTTTTCTCAAAATCTTCGTGTCTCATCCCTGGAACATACTAGACTTAAATACCAAGTTTGGTATTTTACCGACTTTTCGTTCTTGAGTTATCGTGTTCACAGACTCACGGACACACACACACACACACACACACACACACACACACACACACACACACACACACACGGACCTTTTTGTGATAATGCTTTTTTTGGTTATTGGGGACCCTAAAACATATATAGAAAGTAAAAAACATTCATTATTAACGCCAAATGAAAAGGCAATAAAACGAGTAATAATAATTGAATAATTTTATTCAATCACTTAATAAACGAGATTAACAAATAAACTGATTTAGGTTTATTGTAATGGTAAACTCATATTAAGTTCCTGCCAAGGGTTTATGTTTTACTGTTAGAATCAGCTGGAAAATGTAATGGCACACCAGGGATTTTATCGCGGTTCTTCTGCTATCCGTGCGCTTGCTCTAACCATTAAGCTATTGTGACCACATACCGATATGATATTCAATCCTCCAACTGATTAGTGTTTTTTACTCGTTCAAGCAACCGGTATGTATCATGACTTCAGAAAACACCTTAATGACGATTTAGATATCGTCCAGGTAATAATCATAGTTCTGCCAACTATTGGGCAATTTTATTATTATATTGACAATTTAGCTCAACTATTAAAGCACCAATGCAATGGCCGAGATTAGACAATTTCAACCAATCGTGGCCATCTGACTGGGACGATATAGTCGAAACATCTTATCACTACTGATGTTCATTTCTTTGAAACCTTGTCGCATCTGAAGTTCGTTTGTTTAATCTCCCTTGGTAACAAGGTTACAATATTTACTTAATGTTTTATCCAGTTCATAATGTATTTAGGTTAAAAAAAGGAAAAAATAATCATTATTTGTATTTATGTATAAACCTCTAATAAAATGTTTGTTTCCGTTTCATGTATTAGTTATTAAAAGCTGAAATCAAATAGTTGTTCCCTATTTTTATTGTTGCTATCGATATTCTTACATTGGGTGTTGGCACGGTTGGCCATTTCATAATTCAGGAGGCGGTAAAGAAAGAAAAGAAACATTCGGTAAATAAACATGGTCGAATGCGTTATCTACCATTTGAGAACAAGTGTAAGTATTACAAACATAACCTGATAAAACCTCCCTTTCTATGTATCATAAATTATTAAGTCTATTTCGCTGAACTGTCTTGTCAAATACAACTCGCGTTTTCATCTCTTAGGACAATTTACGCCAATCGTTTTGCTTCGGTCGTGAATTATCGACAAGATGAAAACACTCGTGGCATTACTTATGATAATGTTAAATGCCTTACCAAGTGTGTTTCATTTTAGTACCAGCTAAAAAGGTTAGAAACCGTGAGACTGTGTTCTAATTCCGACTGTGATGTTGCATTTTTCAGCTGATTCAAACATTAAAATGATATAGTTTTATTTCAATAACGAATAAACCAATTATATACGATCTAAATAAATCTAAATCTAAGATATGAAAGCAAAAGAATAAAAATAATTATTTTGTATTAACGACGCTATTAATTGCCAGGATATTGTCAGCACCGCCGGTGTACCGCAATTTCCTTCCGAAACAAGTGAGAGACAACATAGCCGCATGAGGCTTTTTTGAGTGGGGTCAACTTTCTAACTGCAATATAAATTACAAATAGTATAAAACGAATTGTGGCAAAGGGGGTTAAAATAACCACACATTTTAGCATAAATTATATACTTCAGTAAAACTTTCAAGTTTTGCTTCTGTAGATATATGAATTATAATTGGACAGAAATTGCGGAAAATGCATTCCTTTTTCTAAAATAAGTATTTACAGACGACAACCTTCCGGCCAATACCACTCTAGCGCGGTCTAGGAACTGTGCTTATGGACGGTTGAACAAAACAATGCAACAAAATGTAAATGGCGTGTTATTTATGGACGCTCTATAACTGCTGTGGTTCTCAGCGTCCCATTCTAAATTGAGCGTGAAATACCGCTTAATTTGCTCAGAAACTTTTACTCTGTGAGATTTAACTAGTCAGGTCTAGAAAAGAAAGAGACAGAAACACTTATCCACTTGTTGTCTCTCTCTTTACGTAGACATATAATTACAAAGAGCATGTAGCCATTTAACACGCAACAGAGGGTTGGGAGAGGGTACGTGCTTTCCAAGAATTTAGATAGCAGGTAGTGTGTCCCGGGACAGAACCAAATCGGACAAGTTACGTCTCATAGAGTGTAAACTGCTCCGCTGTTTTTAGCATTATTGTATAGTCAAGATTGGACAAGAAGAAGCATTGTACACCCCTGAATCATGCTAACATTGCTGACGCGTCGGTGTTGCGAAGTGCTTTGTATGAAGACGTAACGAAAGCTTTTTGATGTATTGCATACACTTAGTAAACAAAAGTGAGTAAGGAATGCGTCTTTTGATGAGCTCTCTTCTACCTGCTTCCTTTCAACAGTGGGTCTTCAGGTAATGAGGCAAGAATTAAAGGCTCATTTAGAATCATTAACTGTCATGGTAGGTAGCTAACGCACCGAAGCTAAGTACTTTTGTATTGACGCTAGATCTCGGTGATACCTGCATATAAGATGAGTAAAACGATAAGATGTAAATAGTTGTAAATGTAATCTAAGTACAATAATAGTTATTTATGTAACTAGTGTATAATCTGATTATGTTTCGCTCACGCACTAATTTTTTCGAGTATTACAAAGAGATTACACACGTGTTATGTACGTTTTATGTAATTTTAGCATTAAAATAAGTAAAAAAAAAAAAAAAGTGTTACACTCACATGACTCTCTCTACATCTCTACAATAAATTATTATTAAAAAGCTCATTCTTCTATTTGCTTAATGTTAATCAAGAAAATATTGGCAGAAATGGTCTTATTAAATCGATAGTTAAAGATTTTTAAAGGTGGTTGTTATGTGATTTAAATACCCTTGTTTGTATGGACAAATTCCCGCATGAGAAAAGTATACGTATTTTAAAACTAAAATCAATATTACAAGAAATATCTAAAAAACGATCAACTCTACGAAAACAGTGTATACATCATGAATTATGTGTTTTAACGAGCTCTACATGTTCTGTTAAGTTAGCTTTTGTCTATTTCTACGGTTTACCAGTAATGCAAAATTTCGTAAAATTTATCCAGAATAAACATTTCTTCAGAAGCTCTTGCCGGAAAATTGAAGATATACATTTTATTTGTCATGTAAATATCTTAAATATGTTAGTCATTTTTGAGAAAATCAAAATTTTGGAAAAATGTTCCATGTAAAGGGTAGTTGGAGGTGGGGGGGATTTCCTTGAAAATCTTCGTGTCGCATTCTTGGAAGATACCAACTTAAATACCGAGCTATGCTGCCCATAAGCACTCACACTTAGACAGACACACGGACATTTTTCTAGGAATGCTTTTTTGGGGATTCAGAGGGTTTCAAAACATGTATTTCTGGTGAAATCTCGTTATCGAATGTTAGTGTGCAGTAAATACCTTCTCTATACGCTATCTACATAGTACGTGTAGAGAAAGTAATAATTAATAAATTTGCTAAATGAAACTTATTTCGAAAATCATAGATGTATGATGTAATATGGTTGCAAAGAAGTTTAATTTGTTTCAACACTTATAGAGGAAAATTCGAAAATTGAAAGTAATGATAAAACTATTAAAAATATAGATTGTGGGCAAAATTCTTTTTTAGGGAGGGAAGGCCTTTGTTTATTTTTACTTAATTCACCTCTCCCTTACTGATCCAATTCACCTCTCCCTTACTGATCCAATTCACCTAGAAGAAATTAACATTACAAAACTTATAAACAACAAAGATATTCAATCCAACAGTAAGGTTATAACAATAAGAGACCATTACTTGCTTTTCAGTCATCTGATGTTATTCTTCATATAAGCTAATTTTCAACGAAGCCAGGAGTCTGAGAGCTTCTTAATTACAGAAAAATCAATGTATATTGTTAGTTTTGGTATTGAAAACAAATTTAATGAGGTAATAGTTGTCCATTAATGTTGCTGCACTAGCCAGAGTGACGATCTCAGGTTTTCTTACATGCACATTGGAGAAAATTATGTTGTGGCGGTGTTGGCGTCAATGCTGACTTGCTGCCATGGTAATTACGTCATTCATTTTCTGGCACTGGTGCCAGATATAGGGCAATTCTGCATGTTCTATGCATTCATAATAAGCAGTTCTAATACTAGAATACCATAAATGTTAGGTTATGTACTTCTATATGCGCAGTAGAGAAAGTAAAAACGAGCATCAATGTCAAACTTTTGACATAACCTCTTCTCCCAAATCAGATTTCTGGATACAATTGCGTATTACGAAATGAGTAAGACAGAAACCTGTTTTAAAAAGGTAGACAATGAACCGACCACAGCTATCACAGATATAAGGACCTTCTTATTATGTTTTCCTATCTGTTTTAATAGATCTACCTGCGTCATAGATATGACGTAACTATATTTTCATTTGCAGAAAAACCTCAGGTTATACGACAAACTGTCACCGAAGTATTAATATAGAAAAATGTTTAACAGAACCATAAACTCTCAAGTTACGTAAGCATTAACATTGTTGAACGTTGAAACCTGGTAGGACAGCTGGAAAACCCCGCCAAGCACGAAAACAAGATTTTTTTCCCCCTCTGCAAAAACAATGTGGGCGTAGTTGACGTTGCGTCACTGCAGATAATGATGCGCTGCTTACATGTCATTGTGCATCTTAGTTTCTGCTGTCTTGCATGCGGTCATGGCCAAAAGTCTTGAGTTCAACAACGCAATTAATGTCCGCTGTGAAGAGTAATGTAAATGCGTCTTCCATTATGGAAGTATAAAATTATGTCCAAAACTTCTAAATAGAACATTTTCGGAAGCACTCGTTTTGGGGACCTCTAAATAAAATAAACTATTTTTACAAAAGTATGGAACACTGGAAAAGAAATTTTAAATTTCTCTTATTTTACTTTTATTTTTTCTGAAACCTTTATAAAGTATGAATTACTATTATGTTGATACGAACAGGAATTTCATTAGAATTGAATAAATACTTTCTAATATATAAATTATTTATTTTACAAATATATTGCATAATCAAAATGCTACTCACATCTCAAAATTTGAGAAAATTGATTCACATATTTTATTTGGAGCTTTGAACAGAACAACTAACAAACTTTAGGAGGTGATATTTGATTACATTTGAGTTCAAAATTAAAAAGTTAAATCCATTTAATCTCTGAAATTAATCATTTTTGCACAATGTATATTTAAATTGTTTTTCTTGTTAAGCTAATATTGTGCTTTTGATATTACAATACATACTCTTGCACATTCCGGGAAATATTAGTTAAAATAAACAAAAACTGAGACACGTGGAAGATTTTGAAGATTGAAAATGTAGTTTGAAATAAAACATTTTTTGTTTAAAAACAGATGTATCGTACGAGCTTTAAATGTTTATAAAGTTCGAAGCAGCTAAATGATGATTCTCGATGAATACCTAAAAGATTTAAAAAACAATGTGCTATAAAAACTATTCTCGATTTGTTGACCGATTGTTGTATTAAAACATTCACTTCCAGTGTCACTTAAATTCCAAACTTTATGCTTACGTGAGTCCAAGGATGCGGCACGAAGATTCTAACTATAATTTCCCACCCCAAATTACATTTTACATGAAAAGTTAAAAACTAATATAATTATATTTATATATATGTATACAAGTTTTTAGCTTTCCATACATACAGGCGTTTCAAAACGACACCAAACGAAGATAGCACTTTGACTTGTTCGATACTTGATGGCGCAACTTTCAAACATTTCTATTTAAAGTTTTATGTGTTATTAAAAATCGTTTTTAATAAAATTGTTCGATTATTAAATTTGTATTATATATTTAATTTATATAAATTTATGTTTTTGTAAAATTAATTGATAAAATTGTCTTTACTATAGTAAATTAATACTGTAAAGGAAATTAAAGGGTTATACATTTGGAATTAGGCAGCGAAGGAACAATGGTTGTCCGCCTGCGGTGCCATAAGTAGTTAAAGCGGGCGTTAAACACTATAAAAAACGGTTATCATACACCATACCCACAAGCTACGTTTTCCATTACTAAAGTGACCTGTTCCGCGCCGGCGTATCTATAAAACACGCCTACACTACGCGTCTGGTACCTTCGCTACCAACCTGCATCTCTCTTGGAGTGGGCCAGGCACGTGCCATTTGGTTATGTATGACTGCCTAATCTATGGTGATTTTATAATGTTTTTTTTTTTTATGTCTCCTTAATTTAGAAATGAAAATTATATTCACGTATCACGTACGATATGACCAACAAGGTCCACATCTTCGTTTGGTGTCATTTTGAAACAGCCTGTGTGTGCGTATAGATATATATATATATATATATATATATATATATATATATATGTATATATTTGCAACATAAACAATATAGTGCAATCATACAACGTTTGTGACATATTACTGTACAATATTCGTATATTAGAATGAGGTAGTGTTCTGCTAACTTGAGGAGCAGTAGATAAAGACTTATGTAATGTCACATGTATGGGCAATTAATATAGTTAATGAGACTACTTATTTGTATACTAACAATCACTGTACCTTTAGTCATTCCTACTACCTCAACTCGATCAGTACAGCGAAATATAAGGCCCATGAACATTACACGTTACCTTTGTCTCTATTCGTGAGCCCCTCTGACTAAACAAATTCTCTACTCTCAACCAACACTCCTGGTTTCGGTTCCTGGTAATTTGTGGGGAACTTTCCATAGTTCTCTTATCCTGAAAAGATGAATGTCAGTTAGCTACACGGGGCAACGAAGTGTTTCATGTTCTTGCGCCATTTGTTACCTCCATTTAGTAATTATGTAGTTGCCAGAAGACACTAAGAGGATCACTTTTACACGAACTAAAACAAATAACTAAAACTAAATCCCTTATGTTGAGTGGGCTTGGAATTCAAGTTATTTATGTTTGCTCGTCAATTTTTATGAAAAGATGTAATAAGAACAACATTTCTACGGCATCACTAAACTAAAACGTAAGATATTTCAAGTCTATAAAGCATTAAGCCAGACAAATATATACAATGCTTGAACGAATATTGCTGGTTAATTTTCTCAATTTAAACAATTTAAATTACACACGTGTTGCTCTGCTATCAATTTAAGTGCAATTTAAATTATAAAAATTTACAAATGTTATTACTGCTAATTAATCTCTAGTGTTGAATGTATCAATATCCCGGTTATTGTGTACAACAGATGTGGTGTGCTGTATCGAAGGATATTCCACACCTCAGCCAGTGGTAGACTTTTTGTAGTCTGAACCCAGGAGGATGGGATGAGATGACCGCAATTACAGTGGGAAGACGGAAACTGACGACGAGGGGAAAGGAAGCATCGTGGAGGGTCTCTAACATTTCCAAGCAGGTGGGGAGCGCTAGAAGCTTGCACCTCAAGTCCTATCAAACGTTGTCTACAGACGACTATCAACACCATCCCGCCGCCGAGAGTGAATTTCCAAAGCGCAATCATCTACATTATAGGACCGCATCACAGCGGTCTTTACTGACACTTAAAACCTGAAAGAAACCGCTGAATGAAATGGGGGTGAAATAAAGGGAAGGAGGTTCGGGGGAATAAAGAAATATCCCCTATCGATCCGGAAAAACCCGCGAAAAACCCATGGGTCGCATTGAACCAATCTCACGACCTTCCAAATGCCAGTCCCAGACGAAACGCTTGAGCCCTCTGGCTCTGTGTCTACAACAGATAATTATCACATCCTTTTTCTCCACTCATGATCTATTTGTATAGTTTCTTTTGGGCCCGCCTCGTAGTGTGGTGATAGTGTCTGCCCCACATTCAACGGGTCGCGAGTTCGGTGAGTTTGGCGCTACCCGGATAAGTTTTTCTTTTCAGGGGTTTTCCTTATCCTGAAAAGACAAATGTCGAGTAACTTTAAGCTCCTTGAACCTCGAGAACATCATCTCACCAATTTCATCCATCGTCCGATATGATCAACTAGGTTAAAGGAATACCTTTTTAGCTGGTTTTTATTCTAAGGATATAACTGTGGAAGTAATTTCTTTAAGAAATGTAAATATATTTTATATCTTTTTTGTACAGGACTAACAGTTTTTCTTTTCGTTTATTTTATTATGTTTTGTGAGGGTATTTTAGTTTATACCTATACATAAAAAGAAAAAAAAAATCCTTATTATTCAACTTCTGCTGTTTACAATAAATACTTAACTCTCTAAAAATATTCAACTTTTTCGAGCACTGAACTTTGCTTTATAGTTCTTTAAACATTTCCATTAGAGACGGTAGTTTATCTGCATGACATCCTCTGGTTGAAAGGAATCGTTCCATCTGCTTCTGAAAAACGTAAATTCAGTGTATTTAGCTGACCTTCACCGCCACCTTATTTTGGTGGCTCTTCCCTTTTCTGTATAAAGAAAAATAAACGATTTAGCTGTTCCGCAAGTTATGGGATGTCTGACCATCCAACTCGGAATATCCGGGTTCACAATCTGAAAGAAGTCGCGGAGGCGTTGCGGAACCACGCCTTTTGCACTTTCGCCGGAATGAGGTTTGTTCTATTTTGTAGTTTTGTGTCTCAAAGATTAATATGACCTGGTAGACTTCTGACCAGACATTATTCTTGCGCCTGTAGAATGTTATAGATCTTCCGCCTGGGCGTACAAGCTATATAACCTAGGGGTGTTGGATATCACAATACCATCAACCAGAGGACCTCTCGAGTAATATATTTCGTTTCGTAGTCAGCTTACCCTCCCCATATTTAGGACTGACACTCCACTAAACCCCTATACTTGTACAACAAAATCTGACGTGTTACACTCACATGACTTTCTCTATCTGCTCTACAAATAAACTTCTTACAAAATATATTCTTCTTTCTACACCATGCTAATCGAGACAAACATTAGCAGAATGTTCTTATTACTTAGTTCCTTATAAGGATAAGGGAGTGCACTAAGCTAAAATGGTAGTCAAATGTTTTAAAAGCTATCGTCATTCCAAATCACTTCTTTGCTTGGTCAGTGGAACAGCAAAAGAAAAACGGACACTTCCTGTCTGAGAAAAGTACAAGTACTCACAATTGAAACCAATAACAAGGAATATCTTTGAAACCATTACCTCCACAACGAAAACATAAAGGACAAATTGTGTGTTTTGACGAGATATTCATTTGTTGTGTAGTAAGTTTTTGTCTAACTCTCATGGTTTAACCGTTAATTAAAATTCGGTAAATTCATTCAGATTAAAGAGATCTTCAGAGGCTATTCCCAGAAAATTCAAGATATACATTTTATTTCGGATGTTAACAGCTTTAATATACGGGATTTTAATCAGAATCGTTAGACATTTTTAAGAAAATCAAAATTTTCGAAGCTTTTTCCATGTAAAGGGTAGTTTGTGGTCGGAGGATTTCTTGAAAATCTTCTTGTCGCATCCTTGAAAGATACTAGACCTAATTACCAAGTTTGGTATTTAATGGTATTTTCGTTTTTGAGCTACGCTGACCACACACAGTCACAGGCGGACCTTTTCCTAAAAATGCTTTTTTCGGGCTCAGGGGACCCCAAAACATATTTCCTGTGAAATCTCGACATTGGAGTGGAATGCAGTAACTTCTCTATTGACTATGTACATTCTTTATGCAGGCTAGAGAAAGTAAAAGGCTGATTTTAAAATAATATAACATAAATTATAAATAAGTATAAATAATAAATTAATGACTTACTAATCGGATGTCTAGGGGCCAAAAGTCTGTCGGGGAGCCAACGGCACGAAACCATGGAGTGGAGAGCCAGGAACGAAAGGTCAGTCCCGGATAAGACATGTACCTGAGAAAGTGGATGATATGAAATGCAAACAATAGGAACGTTGACGATAGCTTCTTCTATTTGCTTTATATTAATCGAGATGAATATTAAAGGAATAATTTCATTTTTTATTTCGTTGTAAATAGAATGAAATTAACGATTTACACTAGCTAAAGCAACAGACAAATGTTTTAAAAGCCGATTGCTATACGATTCTCTTTGCATGATCAGGAGTAAAACAAAAGAGATATGAGACAAGTGTTGCCTTGCTGTTTGAGAAAAGTATTGGAATTAAAACTGAAGCCGATAATCAGGAATATCTCTGAAAGAGTTTTAACTCCACAAAAAAGTGTATATGACATAAATTGTGTGTTTTAACAGGTTCCTACTTCAGGAAAATTTCAAACGAACAATTTTTTGCAAAGATATTAAGGAATGTACTTTTTAAAAATGGGTTTTTAGCTTTATATGTGTAGAAGAACATATGTTTTGATTTTAACTAATTAAATTAATAAATGAAATAACATATCCAGAGTGGGATAATATAATATCTGAATAAAAATTTGTATTTTTTACCAGTAATGTCTGTAAAACATTCAAGTTCTGGCTCTAATATGTTATAAAATCACTTTTATCACTACCGTATCTCCTTAATTGTGTACGATATGTAACCAATAGTTTTGTAAAATATATTGTTAAATTTTGTCTATTGTACTTAATTATGCATTTTTTGTTAATATTTGCTTTCTACGTTAAAAACCTTGAATAACAACTATTTTGTGAAAATGAACATAATGGTGAATATTCGTGAAGAGCGCCTTGAGCATTTACGTACAACTTTTTGTTTTGTTTGAATTTCTTTCTCCCCGATGTTTGTAAAAGGCAAACAATGCAACATAATAAACTTATTTTTTCAGTCATGATAAGCAGAAAATTGACGTCACTTCTCTAACAAGAAACTGAACATTTTATGGTCTTCATAAAAAGCGTTGAAGTTCTTTTTATTGTAAGCGGTCACGAATGTGTTGCCACTAATTTTTTTCTCAGAAGTTTAGGTCAAAAATCATAGTTTGTCATATTACATAGCCATGATGTACTAATGTGTGTTGTTTATTTTAGTTTTTGATAAAATAACCGGTCAGTATTCTATATCTGAAACACTGCAAGTTAGATATATTCAAACTCGGCTAGATATACCACTACATTCAAAAAGTTCCCGGAATGTGTAAATAATATAACACAAGTTATCAAAAGGAAATTTACTCATTTCCTTCAAAATTGTTCCCCACCGCAATGTCGCATTTCTGCCACGGTGTGTAAAGAGACTGGAAGACTAATGGAAGTCATTTTTACTTTCTCTACACGTATTATATACATATTGTATAGTTAAGTATTGCACTCCACCCAAAAATTTGATACTGAGATTTCACCGGATATATACAGCGTCCCCTGTATCCAAAAAAAGCATTTTCAGAAAAAGGTACGCGCGCGCGCGCGTGTGTGTGTGCTGCGTGTCTGTGTGAACACGATAACTCAAACGAAAAGTCGGTAAAATACTAAACTTGGTATTTAAGTTCAGTATCTTTCAGGGATGCGACACGAAGATTTTGAGAAAAATCCCCCCACCCACAAATACCCTTTACATGGAACTTTTTTCGAAAATTTTGATTTTCTCAAAAATGGCTCTTAAGGATTTTGATTAAAATGTCGTATATTAAAGATGTTTACCTGACAAATAAAATGTATATCTTGAATTTTCTGGGAATAGCTTCTAAAGACCTGTTTATTCTGGATGAATTTTGCTTAATTTGGCATAACTAGTAAACGTAAGAGATAGACAAAAACTTACAATAAAAAATGTTGGCATTTTTAAAATACACAACTTACGTCATGTACATGTTTTTCGTGGAGCTTACCGTTTTCGAAGTATTCATTGTTATTAGTTTCAGTTGTGAAGCACTTTTACTTTTCTCAGACGGGAGTGTCGGTTTTTCTTTTGTTCTACTCCTGGCCAAGAAAAGAAGCGATTTGTAATGACAATCGCATACCGACAGTTTTTAAAAGCATTTGACTATCGATTTAACCTAGTGTATTTCCCTTATTTTCTTCCTACTTATAAGGAACTAAGTAATAAGAACATTGTGATGAATACCTCGATCAACAAGGTGCAGAAAGAAGAATAATCTTATGTAAGAAGTTTGTAGAACGGCTAGAGAAAGTCATGTGAGAGTAACACATAAGATTTTTACTTTCTCTACACTTACTGTATACATAGTGTATAGAGAAAGTATTGCACTCCACCCAAAAATTCGGTACTGAGATTTCACCGGACATATATGTCTCAGGGTCCGCTGTGTAAAAAAAAAAACATTTGTAGAAAAAGGTCCACGCGCGTGTGTGTCAGTGTCAACACGATAACTCAAAAACGAAAAGTCGGTAAAATACTAAACTTGGTATTTAAGTTCAGTTTCTTTCAGGGATGCGACACGAAGAGTTTGAAAAAAATCCCCCCCACCCACAAATACCTTTTACCTGGAACTTTTATCGAAAATTTTGATTTTCTAAAAAATGGCTCTAACGATTTTGATTTTTATGTCGTATATTAAAGATGTTTACCTGACAAATAAAATGCATATCTTGATATTTCTAGGAATAACCTCTGAAGACAACTTTATTCTGAATAAATTGTACGAATGTTGCATAACTGGTAAACTGTAAGAGATGGACAAAAACTTGCCAAACAAAAATGTAGAGCACGTTAAAACACAATTTATGTTGCATACATTTTATTCTTGGAGTTGATCGTTTTTGGAGATATTCCTTGTTTTTGGTTTCAGCCGTGAAAAACTTATACTTTTGTCATAGAAGAATTTGTCCACTCCTATCCCTACTAAGGAACATCAGTCACGTAGCAACCAGCTTTTGACTATAACTTTAACCTATGGTACTCCCTTATTTCCCTTCTACTTACTAGAAAGCAAGTAATAAAACCATTTCTGCTAATTTTTCTCGATTAACACGAAGTAAATTGAAGCATAAGCTGTTTAACAATAATTTGTTGCAGAGATGTAGAGAAAGTCATGTGAATGGAAAACATCAGATTTTTCAGATACTTGTCGAAGTGCCCTTGTCCATGTACAGTAGTAATTTTTTCAGCGTACGAAAATCTTGACTGAAACGTTTATGCCATTCATAGAAAATAAGGTAATAAGGATTCTGCTTAAGCATTAAGAGGACCAAACTGAATATTTCAAGTTTTGTGCTTTTGTTAAACAAATAACTTTGTTTTCTTACCTCTTACTACTGCCATTATACGTAATGAATTCGCAAAGTTTTATACAAATGTATGAAATATTTTTGAGGAAAAGGTATATTTTTCGCTGCGCTATAAATCTGTTTTTACGCAGCAGATTTCAAAAAGTAATGATTAACATAACAGGAAATCTCTCTTTATAAGAAAAGAGTCCTTAGCGATTCCAACATAGCACCAACATTAATCCACACTTAGCCATCCACAACCTAGAGGCTCAGGACGATACGAAACACTCTCAAGAAGGAAGGAACTCCAGTACTTCCCAAAGACAAGAAAAACTTTTCCAACGTGCAAATTTCATACTCCTATTCTAACACATCAACCGCTTCCCTTTTATCAACAATAATTCAAGTAATAAATTCAATGAATAAGCTTATGTCTTTTCTTCAGCAAAACCTAAAGCTCTATGAATTGTTTCGGTAAGACCAGTAACAAATCAAACACAGAGTTAAGCATAAGAATAAAAATAAAATTCCTTCCTGATAATAGAAAAACAATAATTGGTCTTATAGCCCTGAAATAGAGCACCCCAATCCAAACTACACTTTATATGGAAATATTTTAGAAACTTTTGGTTTTCTCAAATGGCTTAGATTTTTATTAAGATCACTTATATTAAAGATATTTACAGGACAAATAAAATGTATATCTTGTATTTCCTGAGAATAGCCTCTGAAGTCTTTTTCATTCTCAATGGCTTTTTGTATAACTGGTAAACCATAAGAGAAGACAGATTCTTACTACACAAAATGTAGATTCGTCAAAACAAACTATTAATGTCCTTTAAACTTTTGTCTGTTTCCGAAATGTCTATGTTATTGGTTTCCCAAACAAGACGTCATTCAGGTTTCTTTAATTTTTCTTCCGATCATATAAAGAAGCCAATTTCTGTAAAAATCACATAGCGACAGCTTTAGCATAGTATATTCCCTTATTAACACGGATTAAAAAGAAGAATAAACCTTTTGTAAGAAGTTTGTAAAAACAGCTATAGAAATTCATGTGAATGGAACACATCTGTTTCTTAAGAGTTAATTTCTAAAATTAGGGGAACTTTTATATAGTGCAGTCCAGAGTTTGAATCAGTTCATTATCAACCCAAAACTTCAGGATTTACGACGATGATGATAATGATGATAATAATAATAATAATAATAATAATAATAGTAAGCCCAATAGATCTGTAAATGTCGTAGTAGTTGGCAATGTCCCTGCCTCCATCCTACTCGTACTCCTATTCAAGGTCGTAACCTAACCTTTTTAACGTTTTACCTGAATTCAAAGAGTTAACAATAAAACTACAATGAGGTGAATAATTTGTTTGGATAACGGCAAGACTTGTGATGCCCACACTATAAACACGCAGTTCAGATGTGTAGTGATTATTAGATTCCTGCCATAAATAGGCATCTTAGACACTCACATGTTTTCAGTGTTTTGGCTTAATGGCAACACCGCATGGGCAACATCTACCTCTCCAATTCAAGTGGATGAGAGCTGTAAACATAGCTAATACTTAGATTTACAATCTAAGAACGAGAATCCCTTCCCCATTTTGAGTAGATGGTCACTACTACAAACCTCAGCTGAAACGATAATATATATCGTGGTAGGTAAATGAGTGAAAATATTTGTATCAGCGTTGTGATGATCCTGTACTTACAGTTTTCTTTGCTATTCTCTAAAGCTATGTTCAAGAGAAACATTTCACAATCCTTTTAGAATGGCTGATATTCCCTCTCTCAGACGTTTGGTGGTTTATTACTAGAGCTCTGTTTTGGGCCCTGAAGCCTCGCAGTTACGAACAACAACCGGTATAAGGAGAGAGTAATGGGAAGGGGTTTATAACTTAAATATGCACACGCTGAGATATAATCCATTACAAAAGTAGCTTATTACATGTATTGCCATTAAATGCATCGTTCTAATTCATAAAGTAATACAGTAAAACAATTATTTCATAATATGATTAGTAAATAAAAACACCTTGTACTTTTACAAATAAAAAGTAAAGCGTGACACAAAAAAGTCATGATAATAATGTGCAGAACTTTGAAAAGACAATGAACATAAATCAACAAACTCGTGCAGAACTTTCCTGTGAGAATTATTTACATGTTTGCTCATTGTCAAACGCCTACCCTTCGTGTTTTCGATATTTTTAAATGTACATTATTTTTCAATGCTCACTGCTTTATATACTAGGAGGAACTAAACGACGTCAGGCAGTGAGCAACGTTCGAAACGAGCTGTAGAGATCACGCCTACACCTTCCGTCATAGTCCGGAAATTTCGTGACCCCCGACCGAGCTCCATTTATTTCCTTACAGGAGACACAGTTGACCCTCTTTCTGCCCTTTGCTTTGCCCAACTATAGGTGGTGTGATGTGAGAAAGAATATAGGTGCTCTGAAACTTCAATCTACGATATCACACGTTTTTGTGTTCCCACAACATTGTGATTAGAATTAACGATGTTTAGGATCAATTAAAAATGTTGAATGCAATGAAATTATTATAATTTATTTAAATTTGTTTTTATTAAACAATGCATAACTCAAACCAACAAAGGCATTTGACTTTTATTTTCTTTAAATTACAAAATCATCCTCAATGGTCTTACAATGGTGGGAAATTAAAATCAAATATTAACAGTTACAACATCTTCAGATCGGGAATTTGAAGACTCGTGTCACGTGTATCCTTTGATACATTGGAGTTAAAAAGTTCTACTTTTGGGGAGATAAAGATTTAGAAATCCCCGATGATACGGTCCCTCACAACATCGACAGATTTCTCAGTTGTGGCGTAAATCCGCTATTCCTGGACATGTAACCCCTTCATTGTATGAATGAAAGTTTGCGACCGAATCGGTCCCTCGTTTCCTCAGTGTGATTCACGTGAAAACAGGTCGGAGAAGTACGAATTCTACTAAACACGGCAGCTGTGATGTATGTAAACACAGAACAGACAACCCAAAACTGTTCAAAATGCATTAGACCCTGAAATATGTGCCTAATTTAAGGCAGTGCTAATAGTAAACGGACAAAATTAGGCACGTTTGCGTTATAAATATTGTTCTCAATTAAATATCAAAATATTTGCATTTCTTCACCTCCCATCCTGTATAATATGGCTTGGAAGCTGAAGGCCTAAAATTACTAAAATTGATCGATCTTCAAATTTGTGCAAATGTGACCTAAAATACTGAACAATGGCCTATTAAGCGACATTTTTAAAAGAATATGGCATAACATGTGAAAAAATAACTTATTGAAAACGGCAGATATATTTTATTCATCATTGCAGTAAAGAACCATACACATTCATATTGTATCCAACTTGAAAGATGGCCGTTTATCCTGAAGAATATTTCTGTAATTGAAAGACTTCTTCTCACTTTTATTGATATCCTGAATACTTAGCTAGGAAAATCCTTCACATGTATATCAAAGTCGAAATTTTGGCCTTCCAGAATTTGATCAACTTTGTCTGGTAACTCTATTACATCATTTTTGCAATTTTTTTTTTATTTGATATACGTGAGTAATTGCACCTGCACAAATTCTCAAAGGCTGTTCGATCTTCTCAAAAATGGTTTTCTCTCGCCTGTTTTTACCATCTCCACTTCTTACATAGAACATTGCTTCTCCATGTACAGAATACGTATATACAGAACGGAAAGTGACCTAGGAACATCCTTGAAATGACCCTTTGTGATTAATAGAACAAAAATGTGATTACAGTTTTGTTGTTTTTAAGTAGTTTTCATTGAAAAGTGAAAATTACTTAATATTAACTCCATTATCAATGAATCGTAAACACTTTTTAAATGTTTTTAGAGGAGATTAAGGGATAAATATTTTCTATATTTATAAATGCATCTTGAATTAAAACAGTTTGCAGCCTTACTTTATTTTAGGGTTCAATATTTGTATCAGTTGAGCCTAGTAACGCACTTCAACTGTCTGTTTATTGTGCTTATGACCGGTTTTCTCTTAACATTAACTCTAACTTCTCATTTATTTTTTGTTCTTGTCTTGCTTTAATAAAGCACAATGCTTCACAATTCACAAAGAAAGGACGACTCACAGCCTTATAATTTGGGTTTCTCAAGTTTTTATTTACCTTTATACGTAATACGCGTTTCCGGTAATAAGTTGCGTAATATTGTAAACACTTCCTTAGTTCCATATTCCATATGACATTTAGCTTATGTTACAATCATGCGTATATTTATGGTTTTGGACGTGTTTATTTGTTCGTTGTCATTGTAGCAGAAGCTCTAGAAATAAAAGCTAACCAGTTGAATTTTCTGAGTTGCAATGTGAAAAAAAAATCTGATGTGTTCCATTCACATGACTTTCTCTACGTCTCTGCAACAATTATTCTATTTACTTCATCTAATCCAGAAAACATTAGCAGCAATAGCCTTATTACTTGCTACTTTGTAAATAGAAGGTATATAAGGGAGTACCATAGATTAAAGTGATAGTCAAAAGCTGGTTGCTATGTGACTGGAGTTCCTTTGTTTCAATGGACAGAAATTGTCAAATTCCTGTATGAGAAAGGTATGTTTTTCAAAGCTGAAACCAAAAACAAGGAATATCTTAAAAACGATCAACTCCACGAAAAAAAGTTTATATGACATAATTTGTGTGTTTTAACGTATTCTACATTTTGTGCTTTAAGTTTTCGTCCATCTCTTACGGTTTAGCAGTTATGCAAAATTCCATAAAATAAATCCAGAATATAGTAGTCTTCAGGGACTATTCCCAGAAAATTCAAGATATACATTTTATTTGTCAGGTAAATATCTTTAATATACGATATTTTAATCAAAATCGTTAGCCATTTTTAAGAAAATCAAAATTTTCGATGTTTTTTTTCCGTGTAAAGGGCAGTTTGCGATGGGGGGATTTTTTTTTTAAAATCTTCGTGTCGCATCCTTGGACGATACCAAACTTAAATACCAAGTTTGGTATTTAACGGTTTTTTCGTTTTTGGGCTATGCTACCCACAGTCACACAGACATTTTTCTAAAAATACTTTTTTTTTGGAATTAGGGAGGTCTCAAAACATATATTTCCGGTGAAATCTCGGTGTCGAATTTTTGGGTGCAATACAATACCTTCTCTATACACTATGTATATAGTACGTATAGAGAAAGTAATAACATAGTAATACTTATCTCAAAAAGCAACAACTTTAGGACCGGCATTTAGTAGGGAAAGACTCTTTAAACAACATTCTCTAAAAAAATGATCATAGTTCACCTCCCACTAGAATGGGAAGCGAATAAGCGTAAACAATTTTATATAATAGAGAACAATACGTGTATTACCGCGCTACCCAAAAGGTTATCATGTCGACTTCAAAGGCTGCGATAAGATGTGTTTTACTCCACGCCGACTCAATCATTTGTGATTTCTATTGGCTGAAGTGACGCGCTCATTGGTGCACTGCAAAACGTCGGCGACTTCCTAGAATAATCAATGAGCTCTTTGAGAGGTTTGTATTAACAAACATAAACCCCATGTTAACCTTTTCAGTAACGCGGTAATAACACACAAAGAGTATCTCATTTTGTTGGCTTACTGATAGCGTTATCATAAATGAAGCACCAGTTTCAGGGTCTAAAGAGTTTTGAGCTGCCCTAAGCTATGTCTCCACTCTGTTTGCATATATCACACCACCTATAGTTGGGCAGAAAAGCGTCAACGGTGTGACCTGTTACGTAAACAACCTGTTACGTCTGAGATAGCGAATAATAGCCATCCTAAAAACATCGAGTATTTTCCTAATGGACATAGTTTTAGGAAATAGCGGGAGAAAAAAGAACTTGGAATAGTGGATATCTTCCTCAATGTTTATACAAATATTTGCATCTAATTACCTCCCGTACTGTATATAGTTTATTATTGTTATTACCATTATTTTTACCGTCATCGAATTCAATAGTTTCGTGAAGAAGAATAGCGCTAGTTATAGAAGATAATTCCATCCAGTGAAACATTCAGGAAAACGGTAGAAGGCCATGCTCCATCACCCTCGTTTCAAGCCATTTCAGCTGCCACCATATTCACCTGATTTGGCTCATGTTTCCAGAGAACAAAAAGTTGCCGTTACTGCCCGCTTTCTCTCAGTTGATCACGTCAGGATAGATGTGGGTGACGCATTCGATTCGACAGTAGTTATTTCGTTACCATACACACTAAAATTGAGCTCATACAGTGGAACCAAAGAGAGAGATCTTGTGTAAAAACCGCCCCTTTTTACTTTCTCTACACGTACTATGTACATAGTGTATAGAGAAGGTATTCCTGAATCCAGAAAGAGATTTTTGGGAAAAAGTCCATGTGTGTGTCTATGGACAGCATAGTTCAAAAACGAATAGACCGTTAAATACCAAACTTTGTATTTAAGTTTGTTATCTTCCAAGGATGCGGCACGAAGATTTTGAGAAAAAGCTCCCCACTCCAAACTACCCTTTATATAGAGAAAAATGTCGAAAATTTTGATTTTCTCAAAAATGGTTATAATGATTTTAATTAAAATCTCTTATAAGATATTTAACTGACAAATAAAATGTATATATTGAATTTTCTGGCAATAGCCTCTAAAGACCTCTTTAATCTGGATAAACCGTAAGAGATTGACAAAAACTTAATACTCAAAAAAATGTAGATCACAATAAAATACACAATTTATGTCATTGATCGTTTTTCAGATAATCCTTGTTATTGTTTTCAGCTTTAAAAAAGCTTATACTTTTCTCATACAGAAATTTGTCAACTCCTGTCCATACAAAGGAACTTCAGCAATAGCAACCAGCTTTATCTATCACTTTAGCCTATGGTACTCCCTTATTTCGCTTCTACTTACAAGGAAACAAGTAATAAGACCTTCTACTAATTTTCCCTCGATTAGCGTGAAGTAAATACAAGCATAAGCTTTTTAACAACTTGTTGCAGAGATGTAGAGAAAGTTATGTGAATAGAACACATCAGATATTTTAATATAATTTAATATATAAAGATAACCTCTTAATATCTTAGCATAAACCTGTGAAAGGAACTCTTGAATACGTAATCTCTTGTAAAGAAAATAAACGTTTTCATAACGGTATTTGATGACGTTGTGGGTTGTAACTGTGGTATATCTTTAGGTTTTTTTCTTATACTGCTCCTGCTTGGGTTTTACGACCTTTTCGAGCTTTTTATTTCTTTAGTATTGGTGATTATTCTTTTTCTTTTTAAATTTAGCAGCTTTTCAAAGACCTTGCTTTCAGCTTCAGATTCACCCATCCATAGAAAGCACTAGACATTGTTTCCACGGTACAGGAACCTTTCGTCATTGTTAGTTCATTTTAGGGCCCTGTTTGGGTTACATGTAAAGAGAATAGTTAAATGAAACTTAACTCCTTAGCAGCGTTTAATAAAGATAATCATAAGTTTAGTGAAAACTGCATATAGATAACAAGAAGTATTTCCTAAGCTTTTTTGGGGGGAGGGGGGAGCATTTGGTCGTCTAGGAGCAATTGGTCACCATTTGCACACACCTTTATTCCCTCACTCATACTGCTAAACTGAGGAACTATTCTGGCTAAATAAAGTCCATTTTCCAGTGGAAATAGTATCTAGGACCTCTAGATTAGGAAGTTAACAAGCATGCTAACCACCAGATGGAGGCAAACAATTCTAAGTTAAAAATCTGACGTGCAACTGTTCTTACAAAGGCTTATTCTTCTATTTCATGTTAAATAAAAATAAACATTAACAGAAATGGTTTTATTACTTCGTTCTTTGTAAGTAAAAAGGCAGTAAGGGAATTAACTAGGCTAAGGCGATAGTCATTTTTTTAAAAAGCTGTCGCCATGTGTTTGAAATTCGATTATTTTTGCATGACCAGGAGTAAATCAACAGAAACGGGAATAACAAACTCCATTTTGAAAAGCGTTTTAAGTATTTTAAAATCAAAACGAATAACAAGTAATATCTCGGAAATGGAAATATATTACATAAATTGTACATTTCAACGACATCTGCCTTTTTGTGTCGTAATAGACATAACGGTACAAAATTCATCCAGAATAAAGAGATCTTCAGAGGCTGTTCCTAGAAAATTAAAGATGCACGTTTTATTTGTCATATAAATATCTTTAATACGCCGCATTGTAATCAAATTGTGAATCATTTTTGAGAAAATCAGAAATGAATAAAACTGAATTGCCTCTCAGGTGTATTTATTGATGATTAGCATGCAGCGGATGAAGATGAATATATTCAGTGTCACGAAAAGCAACGTTGCCACGTTTTCTCGCAAGTGAGTGTTCACATTCCACGCGTGATATTTACTTCTTTTTAGAGGAAGATTGAGAGAGAATACAGGGAAACTGTTGTAGCGAAGTGTTTCATTCCATGTGCAGTTAACAGCTGTGTCCTTTATGATTTATTTAGGTTCATTAGCTGAAATGTGAAATATTGGTGACTTCCGAGAACAAAAAATGCATGCGGTGTATGTTAACCCAGAAGCTTCTGATACTCGAGTGCAACGCACATTGTTAACCATTACCCAAAGAATTGTTGGAACTATAGATCTTGACTGCGTTTATTGTGAGTGAAGAAAGACAATATTCCATAGACTTTTAAATCTAAATGAAAACATTAAAACGATGGAGGAAGCGTTACGCTTCTGCATTAGCCTGAATTGGTGACTCATTCTTAGCCATTGCATTTATCTACTCCAGTGATCAAAATCTATGCATGTCAAGAATTGTATATTGTTTGCAATGTATTGTTTTTTCGGCAGTAACAGTTCCAAAGCTATCCTTGCCAAATGCATTTCCTATTTATTAAACAGTACAAGCTACGCTTAATACATATAGTAGTTTCAATCACAAGAAACAAGGCTATTGACAGTGTTATAAAAATATTATCAGAGAGTAAGTGTTTATTGATCTTAATTTTTTACTTTCTCTACATGTACCGCGTAATAGAGAAGTTATCGTATTCCTACCAAAAATACGATACCGAGATTTCATCGAAAACAAATATATCGAGACCCCTTGAGTCCAAAAAGAAAAAAAAAAAAAAAAAAAAAAAAAAAAAAAGTGTGTGCATAGAAAGTGTCCGTGTGTGTGTGTGTGGGGGGGGGCAGTATAGTTCAAAAACGAAACATCCGTTAAACACCAAACTTGGCGTAAGTGCAGTATCTTTCAAGGACATTTTTGAGAAAACGAAAAAAGGTTGAATATTTCGTTTTTCTCAAAAATTTCTAACGATTTTGATTAAAATACCATATGTTAAAGATATTTAGATGACAAATAAATCATATCTTGAATTGTATGGAAATAGCCTCTGAAGGCCTATTCAATCTAGACGACTTTTGCACAACTGGTAAATCATAAGCAATAAATACCTTAATACGCCTAATACACATATTTAATAAACTTAATAATAATAATATTAATAACAGTAATAATAAATTTAATACACCTGATGAAGATCTCGTTAAAACACTTAATTTATTTCATACATTTTTTTGTCGTGGAGTTGCCCATTTCAGGTTGCCTTTGTTATTAGTTTGTTTTAAAATACTTAAACTTTTCTTATACAGGAATTTGTTAATTTCTGATTTCGATCACATGGCAACCAGCTTTAGCCTAGTATATTTATTCTCTTATTTCCCTTCTTGTACCTAAATTTAATGAAAATGACAATATAATAGACATAAAAGTAGTTGCTTAGCTGAACTGTCGTGCGTATCTACTATCGCATATGTTAATTTTCAAATGTTTGTGCTTTTTGGATCTCGCTATATCCCTTCTGAACTTCTTTACTGCCCCACTTATAGCCCACCTTTAATTGGAATGGAAATATCTACGGTTTTTATCTCTGGAACACATTGGCAATAGTATTAACTCTTGTACACCTGTCTTTGGATTTCTGATTTTCTGTAGTTTTTATTCATCAAATCACCTTCACACACCCATTCGTACTTCTAGACTCTGTGGGGTAAGAAATCTTGACTAGTAAAATGTTTCTACCCCCAGCCTGGAATCGAGCCTTGAGACAGTATATGTCGTGTCACGGGATTAAAAGGTCTATAAAAGGGAGATATAAATTATATCCAATATAAATTACGAGGGGCGTTCAGAAAGTAACCTCCGATCGGTCACAGTGCGGGTAGTGGGGGGAGTAGCGACGCCATCTGTGCATTCACGCACTCAGCAGGTCAGTCGGCATCAAGCCGTGGTCGAGTGAAAGTCGTACCTGCGCTAGTTTAGTGTTTGCGGCCGTTTGAAATGTGTACTGCAATAGAAAACCCCGCCAAATGTGAAGTGCGTGCTGTTATAAGGTTTTTTACAGCCAAAGGATATTCTGCAGCAGCTATTCATCGTGAGCTTTGTGCCGTGTACGGACCAAGAGTTATGAGTGAAGGAGTGGTCCGTGAATGGGTACGTTTATTTAAAAGTGGACGAGAAAACGTTCATGATGAAGAGAGGAGTGGTAGACCATCATTGGTCACGGACGAACTCGTTCAGACAGTTGATGCAAAAGTTCGTGAAAACCGACGTTTCACAATGTCGGAGCTGTCTACTGATTTTCCACAGATTTCTAAGACTCTCTTGTACGAGATAGTGACAGCAAGATTGGGTTACCGTAAGTTCTGTGCACGATGGGTGCCCAAAATTCTTACCGACCACCACAAAACTCAAAGAATGGCCTCTGCATTAGACTTTCTGTCACGTTATGAGGCCGAAGGTGAACCATTGTTAAACAGAATCGTGACCAGGGACGAAACCTGGATTAAGTACGTGAACCCTGAGGCAAAAGAACAATCAAAGATGTGGGCACATTCAAATTCGCCTACCAAACCAATAAAAGCCCGGCAAGATTTTTCTGCCCGAAAATTGATGGCAACGGTGTTTTGGGATGCAAAAGGGGTGTTGTTGGTTGAATTCATGGAACGTGGGACGACCATTAATCAAGACGTGTACTGTGAAACACTAAAACAATTACGACGGGCTATACAGAACAAACGCCGTGGTATGCTGACTTCCGGTATCGTTTTTTTGCACGATAACGCCCGTCCTCACTCTGCTCGCAGAACAACAGCCCTTCTTGAGTCCTTCAAGTGGGACGTTGTCAACCATCCACCTTACAGCCCAGATCTGGCGCCAAGCGATTATCACCTCTTCATGCATATGAAGAAATGGCTCGGGTCCCAGCGGTTTGATGACGACGAAGAGCTCAAAGATGCGGTCACAGGCTGGCTCCAGGCACAAGTGGGTGATTTTTATGCAGAAGGAATTTCAAAGCTTGTGAACAGATACGATAAGTACCTCAATCGTTATGGAAACTATGTAGAAAAATAGTGCAAAGATGTGGTTGTAAGATGTATATATTAAAATATTTTTATTTAACTTGGTGAATTTCTTGCAATCAACCGGAGGTTACTTTCTGAACGGCCCTCGTATATTAAGAAGGGACAATTATACATTGGAAATGGCCAGGAAAGAAATGTAAAACAAGTCTAACAGCGCAAATACAGAGTTACTATTAGCTAGCACACAACCCAGGTAGGAGAGTACTGTTAAGGGCAGGACATTGAACCGAAGTGTTTGGAAGTTCCACTGCCCAAGGGTGGACATAGCAAATAGAAACTGTTCTCTTGTTGGCCGAGTGACGCGATTCCACTAGCTATGGAAGATTCGTTGGATTAAGAAGTGATAAGTCCACGACAGAAACAGTGTTTACTTAATACATAAGAAGACGGTCAAAAGCTATAAGCGATGATAGGCGCGGTCGTGAAAGGATAGTTGGAATTGGGCAAATTTATGAGGAATGCGTGTATGTTCGATGACAGAAAAGGTCGAAGGAAATGAATAAATAACAATCTTGAACTCAAAGGAAACCACTTGTGTCTTAACACACCTGAGAAAGATTTCATCCTGAGCTAGGGCACCCACACCTCTACACCATTCCATAATTATCCTAAACCTGCACGCGGGATTCAAACCCGGTATTCCCGCCTACCCATTTGGGAACCGCCGCAACCTGGGACTCTTTGCGCAGCAGGCAAGTGTTGCATAAACTGAGATATTCGAGTAAATTTAAAATTGTTGGTTTTAGATATAAAACATTTTTTCCTGGATTTAAGATGTGCCATCATCTACAGGAGTAATCTCAGCAGTAATTATTATGTAAACGCCAAGACTCAAAGGCCGAAGCTGACGTGATTTATTGTTGAAGTAGCGGACAGCAGCAATTGTCTGTACGTCCTTCACACGCATGCGCAATTCATTCATTCCTTCCACCGATTCACAAAACGAAGGCGAGTTTGGTTTACTTCCGTTGCGAGAAGTCATGAAAAATGCATGAGTGTACTGAGAGGGGAATTGTTAACCGAAAGCCACAACCGTGTCTCCTCCCAAAAACGCAAACCTTCATAAGCAGACGTGCATTTTCATTGTAAGGAATCGGTGATGGTGGATAAAGGAAATAAAATTGTAACGTTTCTGCTATTTAACTGATTGACACCAATGATTACTTTGTGTACGAGGCAACAATTAGGTCTTTATCACTAGAGCTCGGTTCTGAACTGCACACAGTTACGAACATACAGAGCAGTCAGCGGTATAAGGAGAGGGTAGTGGGGAAGAGTTTGTAGTGTAAACACGCACACTTTGAGGTATAACCTAAACCAAAAGTAGCTAATTACATGTATCGTTCTAATTCATAAAGTAACACAATAAAACAATTACTTCATGATATTATTTAGTAAATAAAAGCTCATTGTACTTTTACAAATAAAAGTATAAAGCTTGATACAAAAAAAAATTGAAAAGACAATGAACATACGTCAAACAAAGCCACTCGGAACTACTGCAGTGAATTACAAGATATATCTTTACTGTATCGAAAGAAAATATATTTGAATTATCCACAAGTTTATTCAGTGTCGAAAAGCTGCCCTTTAGTACTTTTCATGTTTCAATCTGCGCTCTCTTTCAGTGTTCAGCGGTTTATCTACCAGCAGGAACTGAACGAGGAGAGGCAGTGAGCAATGCTAGATGGTATAACATGTTTTATACGCGCTGCGGGAATCACCCCTGCTCCATCAAGTCGTACCTATACTCAGTGCGCACCGAACCTCACACCGGCAATTTCGTGACCCCGAATCGAGTTCTTGGGAAGGGATGAGTATAAAACTGGACGATTAGAAATTATACATTTTCACAAAATGAGAATGAATATAAAAACTGAGTATATGAAATTTTCATCCAATTCTACTTCAAATTACTATGTGGTAGAATGCTGGGAGATACGGCGCATTTGCGTAAAATAAGTGTAGCTAGATACTGACTAAGAATAATTAAAGGTAATCAAATAAGTTTAGGATCAATATATTATTGCCATCAAACTAATAGCAGATCATTAAAGAGGTGGGCGGCAGAGCTACAACTGGGATTGTAAAAAAATTAGCTTAAACGATATTTGGCAAAGAGGTAATGAAAATAATTATAACGTGCCGAAACAAGTAAAGAGTATTTGGCGTAGGGGTATTTTTTCATCCTTAAAAATACTAAACATAAATACCAAGTTAGGTATTTAACGGACTTTTCGTTTTTTGATCTATTCTGTCAGCAGATATACAAACACACACACACACACACACACGCACACACATACACACAGTGACGTTTTTCTAAAAATGCTTTTTTATTGGGTTCAGTGGCATATCACTTCCAGTGAAATATCAGTACCGAATCTTTGGGTGCATTACAATATATTCTCTATACGCTGTGAGAGTACATAGTATGTGTAGAGAAAGTAAAAAGTAGATCACTTTCAAACGCCCAATTTTTTAAATATCATTTTTTTTTTTTTTTTCCGTAATCTGTTTCCAAGATATTTGTTATTAATGGTTCAAATTGTTCAATTCTTTAAGGTCCTTTCGATGTAATTACCTTTTCTACACGTACTATGTATGTAGTGTATAGAGAAGGCATTGTAATGCACCCGAGATTTCACCGGAAATACATGTTTTAGGACCCCCTGAATCCAAAAAGCCAAAACATTTTTAGAAAAATGTCCGTGTGTGTGGGGGGGCAGCATAGCTAAAAACATAAAGTTTGTTAAATACCTACCAAACTTGGTATAAGTTCAGTATCTCCAAGGATAAGACACGAAGCTTTTAAAGAATATCGCTCCACCCCTAACTACTCTTTACTTAGAAACATTTTTGAAAAGTTTTATTTTTTCAAAAATGGTCAACGTTTCTGATTAAAACGTATATTAAAGAGATTTACATGACAAATTAATATAGATCTTCAATTTTCTGAAAATAGCCTATGAAGACATGTTTATTCTGGATGAATTTTGCGGAATTTTGCATAACTCGTTAAAACACACAATTTATGCTAGGTATATACGTTTGTTTCGTGGAGTTGACCGTTTTTTTTTATATATTTCTTATTATTGCTTTGAGTTTAAAATGCTTATACGTATCTCATACCGGCATTTGTTAACTCCTATCCATACAAACAAAGGAGCTTCAATCACATAGCAACCAGAATTTAAAATACTTGCCTATCGCTTAAGCCTATGGTTATTTCCAGTCTACTTACAAGAAAGCAAGTAGTAAGACCCTTTCTGCTAATTTGTTCTCGATTAACATTAAGCAAATAGAATAATAAGCATTTTAGCAATAGTGTATTGCAGAGACGTAGAGAAAGTCATGTGAATGAAACACATAAGAGTTTTTTACTATCCTGAACGCAAGGAAAGAGAAGGGAAACCCCAGTTGTCAAACATTCTGTCAATCACTGCCCTCTTTGCATTTGTAACGAAGTATCTACTGTAATTATTAGTTATGTAAAGGTTTTACCAATATAAGCTTCCATAAGAAGTGTTTGTATTCCCAGTAATAAGCGATAGTGTAGAGAAAGTAATACGAATGTAACTAGCAGATACATTTTTTCTGTTTTTCTCAGCTTAGAAGGCTTGAGAAACCGTTAATTTTATCCTTGTTGCTGGGCGTTCGCTCCATAATATCAGAAATTCCAGCAGCTCACTGATGCGTTCTCTCCATGCGACAAAAAATGAAAGTGTTTAAGACACCGGTAGCAGTTTATTATAGTAACAGTTGTTCATAACGATATTTCAGCACAGTGACAGGAGCTTCTGCCCACAAAAGATGTAAAGAATGGCAAGGAAAGTGAAGTGACCTGTATATAAAGTGGGTTGAACAATACATAGAGGTGGAGGGGGAGAGAGGACTGGTACGGAGTGTCACCGGCCGATGACGTCATCCCGCACGCCTACCGCGCTACAGGTCTAATTAATTAATATATAATGATGAGACTATTACGTTATTAACCGCGAGTGGCTTGCATAATGTTATACACTTTAAAACAAACTGACGAAAGAGTATGAGAGAGAGAGATACGTGCAAGAAGAGAGATGAGGAGAGAGAAAGAGCGAAGAAAAGAATTGCATGACTGCTTGACTAGAGATGCGGTTAAACGTCTGCAGTAACAATGAGGAGCAGAAGATCGAACTTCTGAAATAGGTCGGTTGCCGTATGCATTCCATTATACGCTACACAAAAACACATATAATAGTCTTATTATGCAACGAGAATATAATGCTAGTAATTATGATACAATTAGAACTTAATTGAGGCGTTGAGGGCAAAAAACAGAATATCACTGAATAGTAGTTTAGAGATATATAAATATTTTTGTACAATTTTGAAAAATAACATTTATGCAGGTTGTGGTTAATCCTACAATCTCATTAGGACGATTAGAGCCGTATAACAACATGTATAAACATATAATAAAGACATACCAGTAAATACACATACAAAATTACTGACATGTCTCGTTTTTTATTTAAACAGCAATCGTTTTACCAAAAATAAAGTGTGTACTCAAAGCTTCGTAAGTTTAATGAAAATGTTGTTTTTAATCAATTAAACATAGTCCAATAATTCACATTCCAAATACTGTAGGTGTATAAAACATCATTTAACAATACATTTCAAAATGAACACTGCCATGGAAAGACAAGTCAATAACCTATTAGTGTTTGGTTAGAAAGCTATGTTCATATTTGAATTGGAAGCCAGAATTCACTCTCGATCACTGTCCCAAAGTTCAATCTCAGACTAATTGTTTTGCTCTTCACCAGTCATTTCATGATTGGCACATTTCCTTAGTACAGTTTCAAAGTATTCCCAAAACTTCATTGGGATAACATCAAGCATGCGAGAGATATCCTGCACTTTTTCAGGTTTCAGTGAAATGACGTCCATTTATGTCCTCGTCACTTTATGAAAATGGGCACTATCCCAGTATTAACCAATGGGTATTCATATTTTGCATTCCATTGCTAATGGATGAAACAAAGATACATTTCGAATGAGCATTGTATTAAAATATTTTGTACTTTGTAACAGTGCATTTGTTGTCTTTCACAGTTAGAGACTTCTTCAAAAATATATATACGTATTGTGAACCACCGATTAGGTGCGTACACTGTATCCTGTTTCCTTTTTGTGTAATTCCAAACTTGTAAAATCCGTATCACATATAGAAATGCTCACAGGTTGAGAAATGTTGGTAAATCTAATACTATGAGCTATAACATATTGTCTGTAACAAGTTCTGTATTTACACCACATACAGTTTCAACGCTGATTTAGAAAGGGAAAACATTACTGGACAAGTTCCATTTTACCTTCAATACATGCCGAATTAAATAGATAAAAATACCAATAAGTTCATCTCAGCGCCTCAATTTCCATTATACACGTACTAAATCAAAATCTTTGGACCCATTTTTGAAACATTTTCCATATAAAGGGAGTGGGAGGTTTCATAAGAATGTTCGTGTCGCATCCTTAGAATATGCTAAATTTAATTTTAAAGGCCAACTTGAATAACCCAAGCTCAAATACCCTTTATTCTTTGATCAGTTGGGATTATTACAAGTTATCTCAATTACAGCTTCAGTATTTCACTCTAATATATTTGAATAAATCATAAATATCATTAAAAAGGTAATTAAATAAGAACGTAAAATTCATCGTATAAAAATGAGGTTATGCATTTTCATTTTCTTCAACTCGTGAATTCTGCATAGATTTTCCTGTTTTACTCCTGGTCATGCAAGATGCATTTCATTTGTTTCACATAACGACCAGCTTTTAAAAGATTTGACTATTTTTTTATTTCCCTTATACTTACAAGGACTTAAGTAATATTTATGTCGATTAGCATTAAGCAGATATGAAAATATTTTGTAAGAATAGTTTATTTGCGTAACAGGTAAGGCCATTCATGTGAATGGAATACATCAGATTTGGGGGAGGGACTGGTATTAAAATATTTATTTCCGATAAAATCTCGGTCGAAGTTGAATTTTTTTCGATAAACATTAATGACATTTGTGCAAAAAGATCTGGTTGAAGCGCACTAATTAAAACACATTTTCTAGTGTTAATAATTTCCAGATATTCTTTGTTGCTATTTGAAATTTTCATATACAATAATTTTTGTGTTAATTCGCTTTTTTCTCGTGTAAAAAATTTTAAAGCTCTCGCATAGTGAGTCTTCTTATCGCAATCTGTATTTTCCTTATTCATACAAACATTTTGAATATAATATGAATGTTTATCTCTGTTAACGAGAGGTGGAATGAAAAATAAGATTCTGTGAGAATACTTTAAACGTCAGTGAATAAGGGGAAACAAATCATATCAAAGTTTAGCAAAAGGTGAATCATAAACATATAAATATTCAGTAAGCTTGGACACTTTCTATCATGAACTGATCCACCCGTTTTTGTTTTGTTTTTCCCTGTTGCTCCGTGAGGCAGCAAACTGATGCAACTGCATGCATGAAAAATTTTCCTCAAAAAGTACCATGAAAATACATTGTACACATTTCTTATTTATAATTGTCTTGATACATAGCAAGAAAAAATATGTTTGGCTATTTCCATTTCTATTTTCTTTTCTTACCAAGGAAATGTTTACTTTTTCTACACTCACTATGTGAATATGTATAGAGATTTCAATGGATTCGATTTCAAGATTTCAACGGAAGTATTTTGGGGTTCCCTGAGTCCAAAAAAAGCATTTTAGAAAAAGATCCGTATGTGTATTTAATGTATGTATAAAATGTAATGTATTTGTGATGTATGCGTGTGTGTCTCCAGAACGAAAAGTCCGTTAAATGCCAAACTTGATAATATTCAAGTTCAGTGTCTCCGTACGACACGAAGATTTTCAAGAAAATCCCCCACCCCCAACTACCCCTGACATGGAAAGATTTCGAAAATGTTTCTTTTCCCAGATAATTATGTTGATTAAAATCTCTTATATTTAATATATTAATATGACAAATAAAGTGTATATATTTAATTTTCTGAGAATATCCTCTGAAGATCTCTTTAGTCTGAATGAATTTTTGTGAATTTTGCAATACTGGTACACCGCAAGAAATAGACAAAGACTTACTACACAAGAACTTTAGATCCCCTTAAAACACACACTTTGTGTCATGTTCTTTTTTTTTGTTGGCCGTTTTCAAGATATTCCTTGTTTTTGGTTTCTAATGACTTTAAAATAAAATCCCAAAAGCGGTTCCCTCTGTGAGGGGGATAGTTAAGTAAAAAGAAACAAAATCCTATCCTCCCAATATAATCAAAATTTATCCCAAAAATTCATTTTAAAATCCTTTAAAACATTGGTTTATTTCCACTATTATCTACAAATACAAAGGTTTTACTTTTTTTAGTTACTTATGCTGTTCACACACAGGCATGTTTTTTCGTAATTGTTTTTTCTAATGTGCTTTTATCTATTGTTAAGGGAGCTCAAAATGTGTATTTCAGTTTGCATCTCGATATTGCATTTTTGGGTGAAATACAATACTTCCCACTAGCCCGCCTCTGTAGCATGGAGTAGCATGTCTACCTTATATTCAAGAGGTCGTCAGTTCGAATCCGCTCAGGGTGAGTTATTCTTTAACTTTAAGCTCCTGGACCGCCATATTATTTGTGTATCATTTCACCCATTTTATTTATTGACCGATATGATCTACCAGGATAAAGGAATACTATTACAATATGTATGTATATGTACTTATTATACGTACTTATGTAGTAGACAAAGCAAAAATTATATATATTAAGAGCTGTCTGAAATTTTGATCACTCTAATTATTATAAACAAAATCTTGGTGCTAAAATGCATTCTTTTGCCTAATTAAAAAGATTGTATCGTAAAACTATATTCTGAAGTTAAATCCTTCTTTTCGATTACAATTTTTGTAGAATATATTTTAGTTTAATTTAAAAGAATGTGCTCTTTTTAGAAAATGAAATGTTTTGTAAGCACAAGGAAATAAACACGTTCCAGCGTTACGCAATTTTTACATTTATTACATAATTTCAAAGTAAAAATCTTTTCATCAGAGATGTAGAGCTCTACTAGATACGTCAAACTAGCTTTACAGGAAAACTGCACATAGCCATGACGTGTGAACTTGTGGCCATGCGAAGTTGTAGACCTTGATATCGAAGTGCTAAGAAAAACAAAACAAACATAACGAGTTCGTTTCGAAGACGTTTAAATACCTAACATTTCGTTTTTCCTATCTTCGTGCAGAAACACTAGAGCATGCATATCTGCGGTTAGGGACATGCATTTGGCAGATGAAACAAAAAAGAAAAAAAAATTAAGTCCACGTGGACTAAAACAGTATTCATGAATGTATCATTATCGTTTGTAGAAAATATAGGTATATTTGAAGACCTAGAGTAAAAACGTGTTCTGTGACGTGTTTTATGAGTATTAGTCACAGTCAATTATATATTACCTTCTCTACTGTTTTCTTACAGTAAGTAGAAAAATGCATTCTACTCAAATAATCAGTATCGAAATTTCACTTGGAGATAACATGCTTTGAGACTCCCCGAATAAAAGAAGGCAATGGCAACCCCACCGTGGTATCATCCATTGTCTAAAGCTGAGATCGGGTTGTGGTCCCTGCCACAACTCCGTCGCAGCCATTGACCGGCCTTCGGATTGAATAATAATAATCATCATCATGTTTAAGATATTTGAATGTCAAATAAAATAGGTGTCTTGAATTCATTACTTTACTTACACGTACTAATTACATAGTGTATATAGAAGGTATTATATTGCACCCAAAAATTAGATACCGTGATTTCACCGTGAATACATGTTTTGGGTCCCTCTGAGTTAAAAACAAAAGAATTTTTGGAAAAAGGTCCGTGTGTATGTATGGACAACATAGCTCAAAAATGAAAAGACCGTTAAATACCAAACTTAGTATTTAAGTTTGGTATCTTCCAAGGGTGCGACACGAAGATTTCCAAGAAACTCCCCCCACCCCAAACTATCCTTTACATGGAAAATTTTTCTCAAAAATGAGTCTTGACGATTTTGATTAAAATATCGTATATTAAAGTTATTTACAACCCATAAAATGTATATCTTCAATTTCTGGGAATAGCATCTGAAGACATCTTTATTCTGAATGAACTTTACAGAATTTTGCATAACTGGTAAACCGTAAGAGAAGACAAAGCTTACTTAATAGAAAATGCAGAGCTCGTTAAAACACACTATTTATATTATGCACATTTTTTTCTTGGATTTGGTCGTTTTTGAGATATTCCTTGTTATTGGTTTCAGCTACAAAATTCTTACTTTTCTCATACAGGAATTTGTCTACTCCTGTGCATACATACAAACAAAGGAACTTTAGTCACATAGTAACCAGCTCTTGACTATCACTTTAGCCCATGGTACTTACATGGAAAGCAAGTAATAAGACGATTTCTGCTAACTTTGTCTCAATTAGCACGAAATAAATAGAAAAATTAGCTTTTTAACAATAGTTTGTTGTAGAGATGTAGAGAAAGTCATGTGAATGAAACACATCAGATTTTTTTGGAATGGCGTGTGAAGTCTTCTTCATTCTGAGTGAAGTTTGCAGAATTAATTTCTAGTGAGAATGAGATATTCGTTTATAAGCTTTCTTTTATCTCTTTAATCCATGCTGTGGTTTGTTGAAAAAGTACGTGATGAAATTTCTGATTAATGATATTGTTGGTTTTTCTCTGGAGCATCTGTGTCAACTATAAGGTCAGTGAAAGATAATAAAATATTCAGAGAAATAGAAAATAGATTAACTGACCTTAAAAGGTGCGACTGCTTAGGCATTTATGATTGGTATCCTTATTTTTTTTTACATATAAACTTCCTTCTAAGGCGAAAAGATGCTGTTATTGAGCAAAAGAAGGAACAAGTTGCACAACTTTCAAATTCACACACGTACGCTATAATTACATGGATAATGGCACCACGTTCACTCATGGCCAAAGTCTTTCAAGGAATTCCCAAAGTTTCTCCTTGTGTATAGCTGTTTCCTTTTCTATGTTATCTTAGTCTGCTTTTCCGCGAACCCAATTGCTGCCCTAGTACACATACAAGAAGAAAAATATTATATATTACATTAAGAATGAGTACATCTGCTTTGAAGGGTCTTTTAAGGAATCATATTTATACTCATCAATGATATTCTTCAATGGGTATCGCATGTTCTTCCACTACTTCACTTACAAATTTATAATTTGAATTTTTATATTGTATATTGTTTATTACGCTATTTCTTATTGCTATATTCAACCATTTATATATGTTTTTGTTAATGTTTGTATTTGTTTAGCTTTGTCCATGAGGTCACCTTAAAATAAAGGAACCTATGAAAATAAAATAATAATATTTTTTACTTAATGCGAATTAGTAGGACTTCGAGGTTTTATGAAATGAGTACAACATTTTGTGATTTTCTTGAAAAATTATAATGAACCTTACTCCTCAAAACTAAATAGATGGGAAAAATAAATTTGTGAAATAAGCTTTGTGAAGTTAAAAGGGAGGTATCTCCTAAAAATGTGACTTTTGGTAATACTTACTGAAATCTCACTCCCTCGCGGCTAAGATCTTGACCAGACTGTTTCCTTCAAATAATAATGCCGATAAGTAGTTTAAAGAGTTGAATGACAGCAAACTTCTAAACAAAGGGTTTTTCCTTTAAAAAGGTTAACGTAAAATGAACACAAATATGAAGTACTCTGGTTTTCTGTAAACGATTATTATTATATTAATTATAATTTTACTAATTATTATTATTATTATTATTATTATTATTATTATTATCATGGAATACAAGTACTGCATGTTCCGGCTTGAAAGATCTTGCCATCCTTTCCTTAAACGTTGCAGACAAATCTTTTCCTGTACATATGTGTATACTTTGTTGCTATCTCGGTAATTCTATGGTCTTATGTTCTGCCAATACTTTATTATGGTTTAATGTGCAAAGTTTAGATTATTTCTAGTGTCTTGAATTTAACTTCGCTAACCTCGTTTCATAAATTTTAAAATGGTATATAGCACTTGTTTTGTTTACTAATTATTCATACTTTCATTATCCACTTTCTCCCATATAAATAATTTATCTTAATTTTGTTTATCCTGTGATATCTTGCGTTTAACTTCTCTAAACAACCTGTTCATATTTAGTGCCAATGAGAAATTATACGTATCTTCGTCGGTATATTCTCCCACCCTTTCTTCTTCTTTCTTCAGAAGTTCAGTCGAAGAATATACAGGCTTGCATAGAAGGAAACAAAGATTTAAATGCAACCTTATGGTTCTCATGACTTAGAAAAATAAGTATATTTTGTATCACAACTATTTTTTCTATTCCTTCCACATAATACATCAACTAGTCTAAAGTATCCCCCCCCCCAAAAAAAAGGAAATCCTCGTCTTTTGTCATCTTAGTTTCAATCAGTCTTGGAAAAAATTTAACTCTTGTGTTTTATTAAGTATTTATACCTATCTATGTGATTAACTGTAAATGAAATGCATAGTGTAATACTTTAAATTACTTTAAGGTTTTGAGGATGCATCCTAAACGTAAATGATGACTTTAAATTTAAAAGCAACTCTTACTCCATTACTGGTGCAAGTAATTTGTATCTGCTACATAGAAAACTAACCGCGGCGCCGTAGCTGAATGGCTAGGGCGCTCACCTCCCATCGCCCGGGTTCGATTCCAGGGGACCACTTGTGGAATTTGTGGCGGGCGAAGCGGTATCTGGGCGATTTTCTTCGGATCTTCCGGTTTCCGTGTCACTCATTCCACCAACTGCTTCATCATCACGTTTCTTTTCATCCATTTCCCATACATTTAATATTTTCTACTTTCTCAGGTTCATACCAGGAATTGGCTGATCCCCCATCCCTGGGTACCCTATTTGATCTATAACCCGTCTGCCTCTCAACTACATCTGACCCAAGGCGTTCACTTGTAAATCCTGGGAGTTTGTAAGCCTTTCATATGAATAGAGAAAGTAGAAGAATATAGTTTTAGTATGCGCAAATATATGAATCAGCTTCAAATGCATTGTTCGTTGCATGTGGGCCTTGGCTAAGAGGATAAATTAATTTCCTATCTTTCCTGATACGCCCTGGTTTGGTATCTGGAATCCCGTCTGTATTTTTTCCTCTTTATCTTTCTGGGGTGACACAGCATGGTGCAATTCTCACCTCCATTGATATTTTATATAATATTGTGGCTTTTCCGCAAGCGTGTTGACCGGGCATAATACTTGAATGCTATCACTTGACATGTAGAGAATTCAAACCAAAAATTTACATGCTAAAAACTATAGCTTTCCTTTGATAAGCTGCATAATTTCAGAGTGCAGAATTTCAATATCATAGTTACTGATAAGCTTGTGCAAAACCAAAGACGTCACAAGAGCCAACTTAGTGATACAAGGCACTTTCTGTCCAGTCTTAACTTAAAAAACTAAAACTTTTACTGAAAGGGCCATCCCCTAAAATCATCGATATCTCATTAAACAAACCCTAAAACTATTTGAACACATGAACTGAGTTGCGACGGATTACTTTAATTTCAACTGAAGAGTTAAAACAAAAACCTAGGTTTTAGTTAGCATCGCAAATGTTTTAAAATGTTCTTGCTATGGGACTTAAATCAGTTTTATTTATTTGTTTAATTTTTTTGTGTGGCCAGTTGTAAACAAGTTTCCGTATGAGAAAAATATTTTAAAACTAAACCAATAACAATGAATACATCTAAAACAGCCATTTCTAGAAGAAAAATGTATGACCTGAACTATGTGTTTCAACGAGATCTAAATCTTTGTGTAGTAAGTTTTCATTATACAAAATTCTGCAACAATCAACCAGAATAAAGAATTCTTCAGAGGCAACTCCCAGAAAATTCAAAATACACATTTTATTTATCATGTAAATATTTTTAATATAAAGTATTTACTCAACATATTTAGAGTCATTTTAGAGAAAGTCAAAATTTTCTAAATATGTTCCTTGTAAAGGGTAGTTGGGGGGTATCGCATACTTGGAAGATTCTGAACTTATATGTCAAGTTTGGTTAATCAATCAAATTTTCGTTTTGAGCTAAACTGTCCATAGACAGACACACACGGACCTTTTTCTGAAAATGCTTTGGTCGGACTAAGGTACCTCAAAAACGTATTTCTGGGGAAATCTAGATATCGAATTTTATGTGGATTACAATACCTTCTCTATCCACTATGTATATTGTACATGCTAGTGAATGTAAAAGGTCAGGTAGGATAGCGATGGCTGATTTTAACCGCAGATTTCCCGTTCATGAGTCAATCTCTTAACGACCTCGGCAACGTGTATTTGAAATGAACTAAGATGCAATACTTAAGCCGTAAAACCTGATAAGATTCAACCTTCAATCGCTAAATTATTCAGCACTTTATTGATAGTTTTCAGGCAGTTTGAGCTTTACTGTGCTTAATTTTAATTGCACCAAGTATTTTATTAATAACACCCAACTTTACCGCACAATCCCCCACCAAAATGTAGAACAAGTCAGCGGCTAAGCTAGTCAACATTCCACGTAGTAGTAGTATTTATTATTAAGTTTACAATAATACAATATTTGCGTCACACAGTCGCATGGGTCGGGTGGCCGTATATGCTGTCTAAAAATACTTGAATTTAAAATATGATCTACATATCTATGTTATATATCTTTACAACATTGGAAATACTCTCTCACACACACACACACACACACACACACACTTGCACTCACATCTACACCACATATTCACACATATAGATTACTCAAACACCAAATAAGTCTATACAATTTACACACATATTTTATCTCTTAGTGCACGTACTTCCATTAAGTATGTGCCCAGGCTTGGCCAGTTTTGGCTGTTTAGAATCAAATCCCAGATCCTTCATCTGTTTGAAGCGCATTAGGAACTCCCTCCCCCTCTTGCATCTCCAGGTTAGCACCCCAGCCAGCGCCTTCTCGAGTTGTTGCCGGGCAAGCAGCTGACTGGTCCGGCCACGAGTGACCTTGAAGTATCACGAACGTACAGGTGCGATTCACTCTGCCTGGTACTACTATTTTGATGTTCGGGGATTCAGGGATAAAGGCGCAGGTTCTGGGAAAGAAATTTGGAACTGAAGCAACGTATATGTTACCGAATCTATTGATATTGGTTAATCTCGTAGTTCTCTTTCAGTTAGAATATTTCTGATTTATGGTGATGTAGTTTCATTTTCACCCACGTTGGCTCCAAGGAAAAAAGAAAAACAGGAGAGGGAGAAGACGAGGGAGAGAGAAAGATCTTATATCTGAGTTAAGACAGTTTTATCAATCGTATTTTGGGCATTAGAGTACAACAAAAGAAATTAAATTTGTTTTAAAATATTTATGTGATTTTTATCACTTATGAAATGTTACATTCATAAAATAAAATAAGATGTGTAATCGCTTTAGTAAATCCTGTGAATATCCCATTCATGAATCGCTGCCTTAACGACCTCGGCAGTCAATATCACTTACTCTTCAATTTCAACAGTCTACATATGGAGACATAACCCCGGGTTCGATCCCAAGCGACCGCATGTGAGATTTGTGGTGGAGAAAGCGGCGCTGGAGCGGGTTTTCTCTGGGTACTCCGGTTTCCCCCGCCAACGCATTCCACCGGTGTTTCATTTTCATTCCATGCATCATCAGTGGCATCACCTGTGGTGCCATATGTAGTAAAAGCGAGCGTTAAACTTATAATAATTCATTTTAAAGCAACGGCCAGAATACAACAGGTAGGCTTCGATGGATTGGCGTAAGAGACAGTCCAAAAACAAAACAAAAAAACAAAAAAAAAACAAAAACAAAAAAAAAACCAAAGAATAGAAAAGAGTGCATAAAATTTGTATTGTTAGAGTTCAAATTACGTGGTAAAAATTCATATTTCATATTGCTTTAATAAAATATTCATATACTTTGAAAATCATATTCCTCCATGTTTTCTAAAATTAGTTTTTAACATGATTAATTTGGTTTGCGTCCATTCAAAGTGTACACATCAGAGAAATTTACATAATTTTAAAATACAAAATGTTAACATTTACACTTCGCAATAGTTGGAAAGGTTAACATTTTGTTATAAATGTTATAGTATTTTTAATTGTGTGATGATTATTTGCAGCACTTGGAAAGTTACTGAAGCCAATCTGAAGCCTCTGTGTGGTATATTTCAGACACGACAGCAGAATATGCTGTACGGTAAGCGGTATATTGCAGAACTCACATTTTGGTGCCAGTTCTTTATTGATGATGGAGTAGTATTTGAAATCATTTACGTTATCAATGAACCGGGCTCTCCTAATATTCTACTCCGGCAGGTTTTAATGAAACACACTTTTAAAACCAAAGCCATTCTTTCCAACAAGTATAGCATTTGCTTGTGACGCCACGAGCGAAATTAAACGTCCTCTATTCTTGAAGCTATTTATATTTTTGCGAACCAGTGCTTTCAGTCGCACATTGTGTTATACGCAAATGTTGTTCTGAATTAATGGAATAGAAGCAAAAGAATAAGCTTTGTTTGAAATATAGATTTTTTTGTAATCAGGGGCCTGAAGTCATATATTTCCGATGAAATCTCGACATCCAATTTTTAAATGGAATACAATACATCCCCAACTTGCCATACCAAACAAAGAAAGTAAAAAAAAAAAAAAAGTAAAAATTCTGATGTATTCCATTCAGATGGCCTTCACATTAGTAGAATTGTCTTATTACTTAATTCCATGTAAGCAGAAGGGAACTAAGGTAATACACAAAGCGGTGGTTAATATTTTAAAAGCTGTCACTATGCGATTGTCAATCGGTTCTCGTTGTTGGCCAAGAGTTAAAAAATAAACAAAAACATAACTTTTGTGTTTTGACGAAACATGTTTTGGTTTACCGGTTATGCAAAACTCATCCACAACAAATTGAAGATTCACATAATATTTTTCATGTAAATATATTTAATATACGGCATTTTAAATAGAAACTTTATAGCCAATTTTGAGAAAAACCAAATGTTTAAACATTTTCCATATATATGGTAGACTGGGCTGGGGGATTTTTCTTAAATCATCGTGTCACATCTTTGAAGGATACTAAACTTATTATGTTATCTACAAACACACACACACACACACCCACACACACGCACCTTTTTCTAAAAAAATCTTATGTGTCCCATTCACATGATTTTTCTCTACATCTCTGCAGCAAATTATTCTTAAAAAGGTCATGCTTCTATTTACTTCATCCTAATCGAGAAAAACTTAGCAGAAATAGTCTTATTGTTGCTTCCTTGTAAGTAGAAGTGAAATATGGGAGTACCATAGGTTAAAGTGATAGTCAAAAGCTGGTTGCTATGTGACTGAAGTTCCTTTAATTGTATGGACAGGAGTTGACAAATTTCTATATAAGAGATATGTATCTTAAAGCTGAAAACAAAAACAAGGAATATCTAAAACACTATCAACTCCACGAAAAGAAATGTATATGACATAAATTGTGTGTTTTAACGTGCTCTACATTTTTATGTGGTAGAGCAGTTATGCAAAATTCCGTAAAATTCATCAAGAATAAAGTTTTCTTCAGAGGCTATTCCCAGAAAATTCAAGATATACATTTTATTTTTAAGGTAAGTATATTTAAAATACGGTATTTTAATTAAATTCGTTAGAGCCAATTTTGAGAAAAATAAACATTTCCAAATAATTTTCATGTAATGGGTAGTTTTGGCTGGGGGGAGGTATTTTCCTTGAATCTTCGTATCGCATCCTGGAAGATATAAAACTTAAATGTCAAATTTAGTATTTAATGGTGTTTTCGTTTTTGAGTTATGCTGTTCAAGATCACACACAAACACTCACACGCGGATCTTTTTCTATTTTGTTTTCTATTCGGAGGACCTGAAAACAAAATTTTCCGGTGAAATCTTGACATTGAACTTTTGGGTGGAATGCAATAACTTCTCTACCTACTATGTACTTACATAATACGTGTAGAGAAAATAAGTTTCTGATAAATGAGATAAAAGGTGTAATTAAGAACAAAACTATATGTTGTATAATAGTAAATCATTGAACTTAACACCTAGACGGCCCGGGTTCGATCCCAAGCGACCGCACGTGAGATTTGTGGTGGACAAAGTGGCGCAGGGGCGGGTTTTCTCCAGATTCTACGGTTTCCCAATCTCATTCCACCGAGGCTCCATCTTCATGTATCATCAGTGGCATTGCCTGCGGTGCCAGAGCAGTAAAAGCAAAAAAAAAAAAAAAAAAAAACCAACTTAAAACACCGCAGTTTAAACCTGTAAAAATAGCAGTGTATATGATAAATAATTTCTATGACAATGAATAATGAATTTAACAAACTTACATTAGTTTAATAGTTGTTTTAATCTCGCCATAAGATATTTCTAATTTCTTAAATCATAATATGGAATTACCTCGAAAAATGTTATAGCACCGCGTATCTTTTCGCATTCATTAGCTAAATGACGCCGAAAGTGTTTAGCAGTCATTTGGCGAATAACATAAATGATTTAGTGGAAACGTATCTAAATCTAATCTTACATTTGCATGAAAACGAAAACTTCCTTGAACTTTACGTGCAGAATTCGTATTTTACTGAGTACTTTAAATACTTGCTTTAGTGATATATAATGATAATTTGCATGATAAGAGTAGGTGATAAAAAGTGATAAACTGCAATGTGGCGTGAACATTCTTAAATTACGTCACACTTAAGTTTAGGAATAAGGCATAAAAATGTGAAATTATTATTATTATTATTATTACTATTATCATTATTATTAGAAATCAAGAATGAAAAAAGATCTATTGTACCACATTCACATAACTGCCTGTATCTATAGTAGCAAACTCTGCTTATAAAAGTTTATTTTTATCTACTTCGTGCTTATCAAGATAAACATTAGCAGAAATAATTTTATTATGAATATTATTTCCTTGTACGAGGAGAATAAGTAAACACAATAAGCTAAAATGCTAGTCAAACCTTTTAAAGGCCGGTCGCTAGTGATAGTATTAAAATTCCATTCTCTTTGCTAGACAAAGATGGCAAAATATGAAGTACGAATTCCCATATGAGTTCTCAAGTTTTCGAAAATGTAACCCCATAGTAAGTAGTATATCGGAAATGATTATTTTCACAACAAAAATGTTTTCGACATAAATTAACGCTTTACATTTTTTCTGTAGTACGTTTTTATATATTCCTTGTGTTTTACCAATCATGCAAATGTTCAGCTATTCACAGGAAATTCAATATATACACTTTGTGATGCAAATATCTATACTAGACTCTGATCAAAATCGTTACAGCCAATTTTGAGAAAATTGAAAATTCCAAAAGGACTTAATGTGAAAGCTAATGTGTGTATTTTCCTGAAATGTTCTTGTCGCATCCTTGGAAGATATTGAGCTTCAAGTTTTGCACTTAACCAACTTTTGTTTTCGAGTTATTCTGTTCACAAATACATACACACACTAGCCGTTTTTAAAAATGCTTTTTTGTGTTTAGGGATCCTCAATTGCGTATTTCCGGTGAAACCTCGGCATCGAATTTTTGGGTGGAATGCAATACTTTCTGTTGTGTACGTTGTACATAGTATTGTGTGTGTATGTATACACTAATATACACAATATGTGTACAATGTTCACGCAATTAAAGCTTATATGTGTAATTAAATCTGTACTTTTATCTTATATCCATAGTTAAACAATCCGATCACGTTAATCTATTTAAATCGGGCATTTTACTAATTGTCATACTCCCAAAATTTTTGTTCTTTTAAGAAATCTTATATTCATTGAAATAAATTAACTTTTCTTTTGTTTTAATTATTAAACTATGTACATTTAAGTAAAAATTGCACTCATATTATAATAATAACAACTTAATATAATATATTTATTTTATTTATATGTTGAGGCAGTGCTAATGTTATAAGAAGACGTAAATAATTAATAAGCAAGATAATGTAAATACATATGTCATTATCATCATCTTCCTACCAAGTATTAGGACCTAGTGGCCTATTACGGTCTCATTTCATCGTTTTATCGGATGGCCTAACAATCTTCTTCCTTGTGGTCCGCAATTTAATTTATTTGACGTGGAATTCTTGAGGCAGGCATTCTGAGTGCATGGGACCTCCAATTTGGAAGATAATTTTGAATTTTTTTCTATTACTGGATCAATTTTCAATTCTTTCATATCTACATTATTTTTATCCAGTTTGTTGTATCCTGCGATGTAATGTAGAAAAAATATTATATTATTAGAGGATGTTAGCATAAACTTAGTTATGAGAACGGCGAGATAGCTGAAGCTCTACATGGGTCATAAAAGAGAAATCTTTCGCAAGGTTTTTTGTGGACAATAGTCAATGAGCTGGGGTGAAATGCATAAAAGAATGTCCTTGAGCTAAAAAAGACAGCGTAAGCTTGAAGGGGTGGTGATATTGTTAAAGCTACTGGAAAATTACAACAGCCTCAGTGAAATAGTTTCTATTGGCTCATGAAAAGAGACGCTACTGGGAGTGGGAAAAGAAGTTAATTCGAGCACAGTTTTTATGCTTAGGCAGAACAAGGGTGTTCGATATATATTCTACAGAGATGTAAGTTCTAGGATGCCTCATCCGTATTTACTGTAAAAGTCAGTTGGTTTATAGGTAGAAGTGCATTAATTTTTATCCACACTACTTCGGTCTTACAGATGGTTTACGTAAGAAAAGTGATACGCGAAATTTAAGTTTACTTGTAAGTGAGCTCGTTTAATGAAGTATCAGCTAGGATCTCGGAGAGCTATAAACGGTATATAAGTTGTGAATATTATTGGTAATAGTTAAATTAAATAGTCAAACTAAAAGACACAAATGTGTTGTCTCTGAAATAGTTCCTTTTACCGTTCACGCCCTGGCAAGAAATACTGTTTCGATCGAAGAACCTAAGTAGCCGGAACAAATATGAATAATATATTAAAACATAATTAATAATAAAAATATCAGAGAATGCGAGGAGCAGGTGTGACTCACAATGTTGAATATAATTGTCGTTGCTTTTTACTTTCTCTACACATACTTTGTACATAGTGTATATAGAAGGTATTGTAATGCACGCAAAAATTCGATTCCAAGATTTTTCCGGAAATAGATGTTTTGGGTCCCCCTGAACAAAAAAAAATAATTTTTTTGAAAATAGATTCATATGTGTGTGTGTGTGTGTGTGGACAGCATAGCTAAAAACGAATAGTCCGTTAAATACCAAACTTGGTATTTAAGTTTGGTATCTTCCAAGGATGCGACACGAAGAATTTCAAGAAAGTACCCCCCACACTTAACTACAGTTACGTGGAAAAATTTTCGAAAATTTTGTATTTCTCAGAAGTAGCTCTACCAATGTTGAATAAACATGGTAGATTAAAGATGTTTACTTGACAAATAACATGTATATCTTGTATTTTTTGGGAATAGCCTCTGAAGATTACATTATTCTGGATGAACTTTGGCGAATTTTGCTTAACTGCTAAGAAATGGACATAAACTTATCCAACAGAAAATGTAGAGCTCCTTAAAACACACAATTTATGTTACATACATTTTTTTCATGGAGTGGATCGTTTTTAAGATATTCCATGTTATCGATTTCAGCCTTTAAAAACTTAAACTTTTCTCTTACGGGAATTTGTCAACTTCTATCCATTCAAAGGAACTTCAGTCACATAGTAACCAGCTTTTGACTATCACTTTAACCTGTGGTACTCCCTTATTTCGCTTCTACTCACAAGGAAGCAAGTAATAAGACTAGTTCTGCTAATTTTTTCTCGACTAGCGTGAAGTAAATATAAGCCTAAGAATTTTAACAATAATTTGTTGCAGAGATATAGAGAAAGCCATGTGAATGAATCAAATCAGATTTTAATTAATATTTCGTCCTTTAATTTGTGTATACATTTTATACTGTTCTAAATTTGTTGAAATTCTAAGCTTGATACTGTCTTTATTTTAACTTTGTGGGATAAAAACTAACCCAACAGTTGTATATTCATTTTTACCCTACTATCTCCTGCAACACAAACACATAACTGTTAAATGAATGAAAAGAAAATAGCGCACAGAATGAGGATAAGTGAGGTCAAAAGTTTGTCATACATATCCTCTTAGATGTTGTTTGTCGAGTATCAAATCGCAAGAAACAAAAGGCTCCTATGTGAGCTATCGTTAAGTGTATTATCCGTTATTCGTGAGCGAACTGAATATGAATAGCGGTGGCATGGTTGGAAAGCAGAGGAGGAAACCAACTTCCGTTTGATGAAATTTCCTGTTGTAGCTCCTCGCAAGTGCCTATAGCAAGGTAGCCTTTAAGCAGTGTTTTATTTTGTCTACACTACTATGTACATAGTGTATAGAGAAGATATTGTAATGAACCCAAAAATTCGATACCAGATTTCACCGAAATTAATGTTTTGGATCCCCCTGAATCCAAAAAAAGTATTTCTGGAAAAAGGTCCGTGTGTGTGTGTGTGTGTGTGTGTGTGTGTGTGTGTGTGTGTGGACAGCATAGCTCAAAAACAAAAAGACCGAAAAATACCAAACTTGGTATTTAAGTTTGGTATCTTCTAAGGATTTTCAAGAAAATCCCCCCACCCCCAACTTTTTTCGAAAATTTTGATTTTCTCAAAAATGGCTCTAATGATTTTGATTGAAATATCGTATATTAAAGATATTTACATGACAAATAGATGTATATCTTGAATTTTCTGGGAATAGCCTCTGAAAAATACTTTATCCTGGATGTTTTTTTTTTTTTGGAATTTTGAATAACTGCTAAACCGTAAGAGATGGACAAAAACTTACTATAACGAAAATGTAGAGCACATTAAAACACACAATTTATGTTAAATACATTTTTTTCGTGGTGTTGATCGTTTTTAAGATGTTTCTTGTTTTTAGTTTCAGGTTTGAAAAGCTTATACTTTTCTCATACAGGAATTTAACTCATGTCTATACTAACAAAGAAACTTCAGTTATATAGCAACCAGCTTTTGATTATCACTTTAACCTATGCTAATCCCTTATTTCGCTTCTACTTGCAAGGTAGCAAGTAATGAGAGACTATTTCTGCTAATTTTTTCTCCATTAGCATGAGGTAAACAGAAGCATAAGCTTTTTAATAATAAGTTGTTGCAAAATGTAGAGAAACTCATGAAAATGTAACCCATCAGATTTTATATACACTATTTTAAAACATAAGGGCATAGAACCAGAAAATATTATCAATTATTTAGGCTGCGTTAAGTCCTCCTTCCTCTGCATGACAGAACTAAAGTCTCTGCCGTCTTGAAGACTTATTGTCCCAGCAATATCTAGGTCTAGTACTGATCGTCTACCTCGTGGAGTATAAAGAAACTCTTATTTCATTATTTTGTTGAGTTATGTTCCTTCAATATGACTGTAACGTTATTTGTAAATGCCAATTTTACTTTCTCTAGCACGTATGTTCATACAGTGTACATGTGGCTAGAAAAGATATTGTATTCCATCTAAAAAGTCAATGTCAAGATTTCACCGGAAAATGATTTAAGGACCCCTGAGTAAAAACATAGAAGCATTTATCAATGGACAAGTTCAATGGATATCAAATATCTATGAACAGCATAACTCAAAAACAAAGATACCAAACATGGTATTTAAGTTTAAACATTTTTAAACAACTCTTTAAATGGAAATTTTTTTTCAAACTTTTGTTCTCAAAGATTGCTCTAACGATTTTCATTAAAATATTTTACACTCAAGATATTTACTTCACAAATAAAATGTATATCTTGAATTTTTGGGAATAGCCTTTGAAAACCTCTTCATTTTAGATGACTTTTGTTTAATTTTGCATACCTGTTGAATCTAAAAGATACACAAAATCTTACTATACAAACAATGTTTGGTTTTAATTGAAACTACACGCTTCTAAAACACCAAGGATTTCGTCTCTTGTTTTGCTGCTGGCCATGCAAACGAACCGAACTTCTATTGTTTCACATAGTGATCAGCCTTTAAAAGAATTGACTATCGTTTTGCTTAGTGTATTCCCTTATTTCCATTCTACTTAAAAGAAAACAAGTAATAAGACCAATTCTGCTAATGTTTATCTCTATTAGCATGAGGTGGATAAAAGAATAATATTTTCTAAAAATAGTGTATATGTGGAACAGCTAAAGAATCACGTAAATAGAACACATCACAATTTTTTGTTTGTAATATATATATATATATATATATATATATATATATATATATATATATATGTGTGTGTGTGTGTGTGCGCGTGCGTGTGTGCCTGTTATATACGAGGGCCGTTCAGAAAGTAGCCTCCGGTTGATTGCAAGAAATTCACCAAGTTAAATAAAAATATTTTAATATATACATCTTACAACTACATCTTTGCACTATTTTTCTACATAGTTTCCATAACGATTGAGGCACTTATCGTATCTGTTCACAAGCTTTGAAATTCCTTCTGCATAAAAATCACCCGCTTGTGCCTGGAGCCAGCCTGTGACCGCATCTTTGAGCTCTTCGTCGTCATCAAACCGCTGGGACCCGAGCCATTTCTTCATATGCATGAAGAGGTGATAATCGCTTTGCGCCAGATCTGGGCTGTAAGGTGGATGGTTGACAACGTCCCACTTGAAGGACTCAAGAAGGGCTGTTGTTCTGCGAGCAGAGTGAGGACGGGCGTTATCGTGCAAAAAAACGATACCGGAAGTCAGCATACCACGGCGTTTGTTCTGTATAGCCCGTCGTAATTGTTTTAGTGTTTCACAGTACACGTCTTGATTAATGGTCGTCCCACGTTCCATGAATTCAACCAACAACACCCCTTTTGCATCCCAAAACACCGTTGCCATCAATTTTCGGGCAGAAAAATCTTGCCGGGCTTTTATTGTTTTGGTAGGCGAATTTGAATGTGCCCACATCTTTGATTGTTCTTTTGCCTCAGGGTTCACATACTTAATCCAGGTTTCGTCCCCGGTCACGATTCTGTTTAACAATGGTTCACCTTCGGCCTCATAACGTGACAGAAAGTCTAATGCAGAGGCCATTCTTTGAGTTTTGTGGTGGTCGGTAAGAATTTTGGGCATCCATCGTGCACAGAACTTACGGTAACCCAATCTTGCTGTCACTATCTCGTACAAGAGAGTCTTAGAAATCTGTGGAAAATCAGTAGACAACTTCGACATTGTGAAACGTCGGTTTTCACGAACTTTTGCATCAACTGTCTGAACGAGTTCGTCCGTGACCAATGATGGTCTACCACTCCTCTCTTCATCATGAACGTTTTCTCGTCCACTTTTAAATAAACGTACCCATTCACGGACCACTGCTTCACTCATAACTCTTGGTCCGTACACGGCACAAAGCTCACGATGAATAGCTGCTGCAGAATACCCTTTGGCTGTGAAAAACCTTATAACAGCACGCACTTCACATTTGGCGTGGTTTTCTATTGCAGTACACATTTCAAACGGCCACAAACACTAAACTAGCGCAGGTACGACTTTCACTCGACCACGGCTTGATGCCGACTGACCTGCTGAGTGCGTGAATGCACAGATGGCGTCGCTACTCCCCCCACTACCCGCACTGTGACCGATCGGAGGTTACTTTCTGAACGGCCCTCGTATGTATTGTGTATATAATCTCTTAAAGATATCCAAATATTTGAATATTTGTCTTAAAATAACATTTCTGGATTCCATTATTCTTCTCTTTGTTCTTTTTAGGGCAAAATATCGCTGACTATTTAAAAGCGGAAGAACAAGAACTTTATAAAATCTTAAAACTCTCTCTCTTCTTTTTTTTTCTGACAGTGTTGTAGATAATAACATATATATGGAGTTTTTGGAATGTTCTTGATCTTATACAGTAAAATAAATGTATAAACTACTTAGTTATAGTTACTTCTCTTTAGTTCTGCTTTCATTATAAATTGGTACCTTTCTCTAAAAGCCCCACCACTTTGGATTTAGCTGTGAATGCATTAAAATAATTTATTTTTCCTTTTTTAATTTACACGCACATTTTTGCAAACCACCTACAAAACTAGAATATAACCTGGTCATCTGAAATAAAATAGTGCCTAAATTAAATTACCTAATGCAATAAAATTGATCCATGACTCTACCATAGGTTTCATAGACATAACTTTCCCTAGCCGTTCTGTTGACAAGCTTTTCTAACAAAGGATAGTTCTTTAATCTAGTTCAAGCCAATCAAGATAAACATTTGCAGAATTGTTCTTATTACTTTATTCCATGTAAGGGAAATATTGTGCTACACTAGACTAAAGCAATAGTTATATTCTTTAAAAGTCCATCGCTAGTGAAGCAATTGAAACTCTAAGGAATATCTCGGAAACAGTTGACACTATAAAAATGGTGTGTTAAGAGATCTACATTTTTGTGTAGCAAGTTTTTGTCTACTTCTTAAGGATTACCAGTTATACAAAGTAATACAAAACTCATCTAGAATTATATGGTCTTCAGGGGGTATTTACAGAAAATTCAGGAAAAACATTTCGTTTTCAATAAAAATGTCTTAAACATGCGGTATTTTAATCAAGGTCGTTAGTCATTTTTTCAGAAAATAAAAATTGTCGAAAAATCTTTCATGTAAAGAGTACTTGTGGGTGGGGGGGGGATTTAGCTGAAAATCGTAAGTTTTGTATCCTTGGAAGATAACTGAACTTGGTATTTAACTCTCACATACACATGTAGTTTTCGTCCATTTTAATCACACATACAAATAATTCTTCGCCACTTGCCCGATTTTTTCTGATTTAATCTTCCATTGCGTACCAATTGTGGCAAAACTGTTTCTTAGAGATGATGATGTAAATCAACCTTTTAATATATACAGTCCTAAATCATTGGTTCGTCTTTTTGTTCCTGAATTGTTTATCAGGCCAGTCACATAGACATGATACCAGCTGGGAGGAGACAAAATTTTGATTTTGAAGGTAAAATCTTACGGAAAGAAAAACACTATTGTGGTCTGGGATAATGGGTCACTTTATGTACATCAACATATATAGAGTTTATTTATCATAAAAAAAGTATAGCTTAACTTCAAATTTCAGTTGCAATAATATATTTTTAAAGCAATGTTGTTTGATTAAAATTATTTTAAACACGATTTTGTTCAATGTCTAAGCTATTTGACCGTGTTCCTCTTTGATAACAATTACAATCAAAGGTAAAAAGAACTTTAATACAATGTTATGTTTAAAGTTACGCAACTTTATTTATAATGCATGATCTGCAAATTTAACTTCGGTTACTTCACTTTAACTCAGAATGAAACATGGTGACTAACCTTTGTAGCTTATTACAGAGGTATGCTTAAAATTTCCGGATTTTCAACAAGGAAAACCTGGAGTATGTTCTGGTTTTTCCCAGAATTGTCTGTTCTTTGAACTGCTTAAATTTTTACAAGGACTTCTCCGCAAAAATTGCATTATCATTTACCAAAATGATTATATTCAACCCCAGTTTTACTTAAATTATACAAAATCTAAATTTATTCCAATAAATAAAAAGTGGGTTTTGTTCTAATTTCATGACTTTCTCTACATCTCTGTAACAAATTATTGTTAAAAAATACGTATTCTATTTGCATCATGCAAAAGATAAACATTACCAGAACTTCTCCTTATAACTTGCTTTCTTGTAAGTAGAAGTGAAATAAAAAAATCACAGGCTAAAGCGTTAGTCACGTCCTATAAAAACCGGTCACTATGTGAAATGCAATACCTTTGTTTGCGGGAATAAACAAATGAGAACCTATATGAAAAATGTCTTTCCGTTTGAGTAAAGTTTTTAAGTGGCTGAAATTGAAACCAATAATCCGGAATATTTCGAAAACAGTTAATTATACAATATATATACACACACATATGACACAAATTGTGTGTTTTAATGAGAACTACATGTTTGTGCAGTAAGCTTTTGTTTACGGTTTGCCAGTTACTTAAAAGTCATCCAGAATGAATAGGCCTTCAGAGTCTATTCCCAGAAAATTCAAGATATACATTTCTTTTGTCATAAAAATATCTTCAGCATAAGGTATCTTAATCAAAATCGTTATAGCCATTTCTGAGTAAATCAGAATGTTCGAAAAATTATCCATGTAAAGGGTAATTTGGGGTGGGTGGGGGATTTTCTTGAAAATCTTCTATTCGCATTCTTGGAAGATTCCTACCAAATTTAAGAACCAAGTTTGATATTTAACGGCCTTTTTGTTTTTCAGCTATACTGTGCACACACATATATTGATCTTTTTCTAAAAATGCTTTTTCTGGATTCAGGGGGACCCAAAACATATCTTTCCGGGGAAATCTCGGTATCGAATTTTTGGGTGCATTACAATACCTTCTCTATACATTATGTACATAGTACATGTAGAGCAAGTAAAAGGTTCTTTAAACGAACAAAAAATATGATGTGTTTCATTCACATAACTTTCTCTACATCTCTGCAATAAATTATTTTTAAAAAGCTGATGCTCCCATTTACTTCATGCTAATCGAGAAAAAAAAATTACTTGCTTCCTTATCGGTAGAAATGAAATAAGGGAGTACCATAGGTTAAAGTGATAGTCAAAAGCTGGTTGCTATGTGACTGAAGTTCCTTTGTTTGTATGGACTGGAGTTGACAAATTCCTGTATTAGAAAAGTAAGCTTTTCAAAGCTGAAAGTAAAAACAAGGAATGTCTTAAAAACGATCAACTCCACGAAAAAAATGTATATAACATAAATTGTGTGTTTTAATGTGCTCTACATTTTCTTGTAGTAAGTTTTTGTTCAGCTCTGACGGTTTAGCAAAAATCCGTAAAATGTATCCAGTATAAAGAGGTCTCCAGAGGCTATTCCCAGAAAATTCAAGATATACATTTTATTTGGCATGTAAATATCTTTAATATATGACATTTTAATCAAAATCGTTAGAGCCATTTTTAAGAAAATCAAAATATTCCAAAAAAGTGTCATATAAAGGTTGGTTGGGTATGAGCAGATTTTCTTGAAAATCTTCGTGTCGCATCCTTGGAAGATACCAAGCCTAAATACCAAGTTTGGTTTTTAACGGTCTTTTGGTTTTTGAGATATGCTGCTCACACACACACACACACACACAGATATTTTTCTAAACATGTTTTTTTTTTTTTTTTTTTTTTTTTTTTTTTTTTTTTTTTTTTGATTCAGGGGGTCTAAAAGCACTTATATGCAACGCTCATAGTAGATAGAGAAGTTATTGGATTCCACTCAAAGCTTCTATGCCAATATTTCACTTTAATATTGTTTTGAGGTCCATTGAATCAAAGAATGATGTTTACACGAAGATACGTGTATGTGTGTCTTTGTTTGTATGTGTGTGTGTGTGTTTGTTGGGCGGCATACAGTATAACTCAAAAATGAAAATTCCGTTATATTTTCAAACTGTGTTTTTAAGTTCAGTGTATTTCAAGAATACGACTCAAACATTTTCATAAAAATCTCTTCATCCAAAACTACCCTTTATATGGAAAAATTTCGAAACTTTTATTTTTCTCATAAATAGCTCTATAGAGTTTGAATAACATACCGTATTTTAAAGCTATTTACATGACAAAGTGTAGATCTTCCATTTTCTGAAATAGTTTCCGAAGATGTCTTCATTCTGGATACATTTGGATAAGTGGTAAACCATAAGTGAGAGGCAAATACATAAAAGAATAAGGTTATATAACAACAGTTTGGTGCAGAATAGATAGAGAAAGTCATGTGAATTTAACATAAGATTTTATTTGTATCCACTTCATATTACTCGAGACAATACTTCGTAAAATAGCTTTATTACACTTGCATTCTAGATACACGAGGACATCGAATCCAGTATCAGATATATAAAAGTCAGTGTTTGTACACTCGTTCCAAGTTGTTACGAGAGTCAATTGGATAGCAGCAGCAGCTTAAAGTGTCAAAATATTAAACATTTGAAACTAACATATAGTAAGGGCCATCTCTGAAACGGCTGATGCTATGAAAATGTTTATTTGAAATAAATTGTGTGCTTAATAGTATCTACATTTATAAAATTCGAGATATACATGTTACATGTTAACTAAATATTTTAAACATTTGATATTTTAATAAAAAAATATCACAAATATCTTAATATTTTGAGAAAATAGATTATGATAACTTTCCAGGCAATGGTAGTTTGGAGTGGGAGATACTAAATATTCCTACCAAATCTTTGGAAGGAACTTGCTTATATGCAAAAGTTTTTATTTATCCAAGGGTTCGTTTATGAGTATTTTTTCTAAAAATAGTTTGTGTTCAAGGGCTTCAAAACATGTACTTCGGATGAAATCTCGGTATATACATTTTTTAGTAGAGTAAAATACTTCTCCACTTACTAAAGACTGTAGTAAAAGTAAAACTGCGCAGATCCTTGGTAATAAACAAAACAAAAGCATTGCAAATCCTCAGTAAGAATGAAGCTGTAGCTCAGAGAAAATAACCTGTCGTAGTTTATCTGCATGGAAAATATGCGTAGTAAGTTTACGACTTGAGCTCGTGCTGTTCATGAACGTCAGAATGCATTTTGTTATCGTATTCGTGACAAATGCATGTCTTTACCGGTATTACTATACTGTGGTTTATTGCTTGGCTTGCCAGATAAATCTCTTCGGCCATTTCATTATCTCTGCTAGCAACTTAGGGCACGGACCTTGTCCTGGACTTTTCTGATTAAGTATCTAAAATGTGTTCTTAAACTCTCTCCGCAGTGGCAGAATAGGCGAGAAATGAGAGTATGGTAATCCCGATTCCATGCTGCAATGATGGTTGGATTAAATTTGTGGAAATCAGAAGAATGAGAGGCCAAAACAAATATTCTTGTGTGTTCCACACATAATTTTCTTTACCTGCTCTGCAAACAAACTATTCTTATAAAATAATATTCTTGTCTAAGCAATAATTTGATACAGATAAACATTAGCAGAAACGGTCTTATTATAAGTTGAAGGGAAATAAGGAAATACACTAGACTATAGAGATAGCCAATTCTTTTAAAAGCTCTGGCTATAAGTTTGCAACTGAAATTCACAGGAGTAAAAGAAAACAGATAGGAAACGGATTACATATTCTCGTTTGAGAGTGTTTTAAAATTGAATCAATAACAAGGAATATGTTGTAAAAAAGTTAAGTGTGTCTGTGTTTCTGTCCGTATGACCGTGAACACCAATTACTCAAAAACGAATAGTCGGTAAATTACCAAACTTGGAATTTAAGTTTAGTATTTTTCGAGGTTGCGCCAAACTATCCTTTACATGGAAAAAAATTCGAGAATTTTGATTTGTCTTGAAAAAGGCTCTAACGATCTTGATTAAAATGCCACGCATTAAAGATATTTACATGACAAATGAAATATATATATATATATATGTTTAGTTTTCCGGGAACAGGCTCTGTATACCGTTTTTAATGAATTTTTCTAAATTTTGCATAACTGGTAAATTGTAAGAAATAAACACATTGGCACCAAACATGTAGATTTCTTTAAAACACGCAATTTATATGATATATATTTTTGTGTGGAGTTGACATTTTTTGAGATTCTCCTCGTTATTTGTTTCAGTTTTAAAATACTTGAAACTTTTCTCATGGAAATCTGTTAACTCTTAATAATGCTTTAATGAAAACACGGATTTCAGTTCATGGCAACCATCTTTTAAAATATTTTATTACCCTTTAGCTTAGTGTAATTCCTTATTTCCTTTCTACTTACAAGAAAGCAAGTAATAAGGTCATTTCTGCTAATGTTTATCTCTATTATCATGAAGTAAATAGAAGAATAAGCATTTTAACAATAAATTGTTATAGATATGTAGAGAAAGCCATATGAATGGAACATATCAGATTTTTAATTCATCGTCTTATGTTAAAATTGTTAGCTTTAGCTCCACCTGTCTAAAATGTTTCTTCTCTTTTGTCAATGTAAAGATGAAAACATGGAGTTCATAGGTCTTATTTAATTTAACGGTATCCAAAAATGGTGAAAACCTTTCATGACAGAAGTATAACCGGAAGACAAAAGAGTCACGATCACTTAAGCTAGTTTGAAATGTGTTCACGTATAGTTGACAAATAAGGCCTTTTAAAGTGTCGCTTCTTGGGAGGAAAGGTAACAAAAGAAATGCATCAAGTGATAAACAGTCACAACTTCTGTGAATGGTTGTCTGAAGCGCTTCCGCAGTGCAGTGTTCAAGGTCACAGAAGCTTAGTTATTCCGTTTTATTTTCTTACTTAATGTTATCTTATGGTTTAAATTTTTTTTAATATTTTTCTTCCTTTTTCACTAAAGTTTCTGTTTTTTTATGACAAATATACATATACACATTCAAAAACACCCATGCCCAAGGCGGCACCCGAACCCATGATCCCCTGCGCCACGAGTCACCAAAGTGAGGCTCTTTAGCGAACGCGGCCATATGGCCCGACAAAAATATTAAAATCCATAGTTCGTGAGTTATCAAGGTTCAAATATTTTGGCAATTTTAAACTTGTTAATTTAATTGTTTTTCGCACAAATCGTGAGTAGGACAGCAGTTGGATGGGCAGAATCAGGCTGAAAAATCCAATGCCATAGCTGGGATTTGAGCCACGCATCTCACGGTCTCTAGCCAGTCGCTCTAACCACTGAGCCATTATGGCAACATACCAGCACGGCATTAAATTCCTCAACTAACTCGCATTTTTTTTTTTCCAGTAAACCTCAAGGTGATCTCAAATTAATTTGAGATGACATACCCCAGTGGTAACCTGGTTTTGTAAGTACTTTTAAGTCCTGGGATTCTTAGTTTAGCCAATTGTTATGGTCAATTAGTATTAATTTAATTGTTTTTTCATATAACCGTATGTGGGAGAGGAGTTGGTTAGGTAGTCAGACTAAAAAATTCAATACCATAGCCAGGATTTGAGCCACGCATATCCCGGTTCTCTAGCCGGTTGCTCTAAACATTGAGCTACAATGGCAACATGCCGACACGACATTAAATTTCTCAACTGATTCCCAGTAAACCATAAAATGATCTCAAATTAATTTGAGTGGACATACCCCAATGTATAATATACCCCAATACAATGTCATAAGTACTTAAGTTATGGTCAATTAGTGCTAATTTGTTTTTTAAAAGCCGTGTGTAGAACAGTAGTTTTATATAAAGTTATTTTTATTGCTTTTTTTATTTGTATGAGTGCGGGGTACATTTACCCTGATATCGATATGATAAAGTGATACATTTGGCATGGAAAAGATTTTTACCTTGGATTCAATGCCATAGCCGGATTTGAGCCACGGATCTGCTGGTCTCTAGCCAGTTGCTCTAACCACTGAGCTTCCAGACAACATGCCGTACAGCATTGCATGCGAGTTAGTTGAACCAAATGCCGTCCCGGCATGTTGCTATGTTAGCTCAGTGGTTAGAGCAACCGCCAGATATCGGCAGATGCGTGGTTCAGATCCCGGCTATGGCGTTGAATTCTTTAGTCTGACTTTGCTATCCAAATTGAAACTTATTGAGTGATAAATTATTCAATAAAGTCTTAGTTTGTAATGTTTTACTGATTTTAAATAAATGCTCCTCGCGATGAACGATTACAGATTTATTAGTCAAATTTTAATTTTTTACAAACTAAAACACAATAAATAATAAAAATTCTTAGGCTTTCACGGCCGGTGTCAATACTGGCTGGATTATAATCCGGGCTTGTGGGCCGTGGTCTACTGGGCTCCTCCTTCTTCCCAGACGTTTCGTCTGCGACTACGGCAGACATCTTCGGTGGCAGCGGCGAGGTCGAAGTGCTCTAGTGGACGTTGAAGACAGTCGCAGACGAAACGTCTGGGAAGAAGAAGGAGGAGCCCAGTAGACCACGGCCCACAAGCCCGGATTATACTCCAGCCAGTATAATAATAAAAATGTCCTTTGCGGGTGTGGCTATAACAAATTCTCATACGATGTCCTACTTTTCTTCATTTTTTGCAGTAGTATATATAATATGTAATAGCATTATTTAGATGCAATATATTTATAAAGATATGTGCTCCATTCACATGACTTTATCTACTCCCTCTGCAAACAAACTTGCTATAAATGTTTATAATGTTTCTATTTCATGCTGATCGAGATAAAACAATAGCAGAATGGTCTTATTGCTTAGTTCCTTATAACTAGAAGGTAAATAAGAGAATACGCTAGGCTATAGTGATAGTCAAATGCTAAAAAAAAAGCTATCGCTATAAGATTGTTACTGAAATCCACTTCTTTGAATAGTCAGGAGTAAAATAAAAACACGGATGACTTCATGTTTAAAAAAAAGTATAAGTATTTTCAAATTGAAAGCAATAACAAGGAAGATCTCAGAAATTGTTATGTCTAGAAAAAATATATATTACATAAATTATGTGTTTTAACAAGATCTACATTTTTGTGCTATTAAGTTTCTGTCTATGTCTTACGGTTTGCCAGTCACACAAGTGTCATCCAGAATGTATACTGAAATTACAATTATGGTAATAATAAATATTGAATGATCATGAATATATATGAGATGTTCAAGTAACACCAGTTCATATTCAACCAAAATGATACTTCTTATTTCCTTACACTATTTTACGATCCATTCCTAACAAATTTCAATAATTTCATTTATTGCAGTTGTCATATGCTTTCTTATTTTATGAGAAAGCATAATTTCTAGACGACTTGATCTATATTTAAGGTCTTCTGAGACTACTCCCATGTATTTAATATGACTATGTATTTCATTTGTTATGAAAATATGTTAAATATACTATAATACTTTAATAAAACACGTTAGAGTGATTTTTTAGAAAATTAGCATTTTCGAAAAATGTTCCATGTAGGGGTATTTGGAGTAGGGAATTTTCCAGAAAATCGCATCGCATCCTTGAAAGATGCTAAAACTTAGGTATTTACTGGACTTTTTGGGTTTGAGTTATGTTGCCCACACGCGCGCACACTGTCGTGTTTCTAGGAATGTTTTTTGAGGATTTTTAGGGGATCCGGCGAAATCTCGATATGAAATTTCTGTTTGGAATATAATACCCTCTCGATCTACTATATATATATTTACATACACGTACTAGAGAAAGTAAAATGGTAACTGATAATCAAATTATTGAATACGTGAGCAACTGGAAGCATCTTAGATTTAAGATATTATTACAGGAAAACTTGAATATGGAAGAGAAACTCGATAACTAGCAATGTTTGTGGACCCATAAGCTATTTTGAGAATAAAAGAATAAAGGAAACACGATCAAATATTTATAAACCAGTGGCATTGCCAAAATTACTTATGGTCAGCGACTTTGGTGGTTACAGAAAGATAGAAAATGAAAGTAGAAGCTTCAGAAATGAAAGACCATGGCAAAGAACATAGAAATAAAAGACAACCAGGATAAAGGAATACTAGACAGTCTATAAAACATTAGAATGGCTGAAAAGAAAGCATTTAATCATAAATCTCGAGGAAAACAAATAAAGGACATCCAAAATTAAGATTGAATGAACAATTATGATGAAGGCAGAATGAACCTGATGTTTAAAACCGTGTGAACGATGAAGTTCCAAGATAGTGTTATATTCATCACCAATACATCACATTGTTGGGGTTGCCAAATGTCATGACATAGTACAGATAAAGGTTTTCTTCCGGTTGCTGCAGCCTCCTTGTCTGGAACAAACTGTGTTGTTGATGATATCACTTCTAGCTTGGCAGAACTGGTTTATGAACCTGCCAAGTCACTGCTGCAGTGCTGCTGATTTAACATTGGTTCTTCCGGTGTTTGACTTAATTGCTTTCTGAGGTCGACTTTTACCTTCATTATGCTAATCCAGCCCACATTGTGCAATGCACCTCATAAACAAGCATTGCTATTAGCTGCATTACTTGGCATTGGAACAACAGTAGGCGGAGTTTGCATCTTAGCTTCGGTACTTTCGTAAACAGGAGTGTGCGTATCCGATCAGAAGACGTACGGAAGTCTCTGGTAAACATGTCTTCCACAGGAGATATTTTTATTCATAATATACCAAGAACGAACTAAAATCGAGTGATGGTAATTTATCGAGTGGTAATTTATCTACAGTTCTGCTGCTCTTGCTATTCATTGTTGTAATTGCAAATTGTAGCTGCGGAAACTTTAAAAGCATTTGACACTTCAAACAAATAACAGAGGATATCTCGAAAATATTTGAGGTCCCGGTAATTCTTTTTCTACATAAATTGTGTGCTTAAACGAGAACTACAGTTTTGGTATACTACGATTTTTATCTTTACAAATATACAGGTGTCATTCAGCCTACCAAGCGGGAGACCAGGGTTCGATTCCCGGTACCGGCATGGGGATGTTTCCCCGGCTGGGAGACCTGGTCTGGGGTGCACTCAGCCTCGTGAAGTCCCTGGAGGGCCAACTGGGGAGTTACTTGATGGAGAAGTAGCGGTTCCAGGTCATGAGGAGCATTAACCGGCCGGGGGGGGGTTCGAAACGCTGACCACGTCTCACCCTCCAATATTGCACCCCATCCAAGATTCCTTGTGAGCTGTCATACCTTGGAGTTAATAATTAACAGGCTATTCTAGAAAATTGTTATACATTTTCGATATAAATATCTGAACAATGACATTTAAATCAAAATCGTCATCGCCATTTCTGAAAAACTAAAACAAACGAGCAACTTTCCATGTAAAAGGTTTGGAGTGGAGATACTGGACATCATCGAGCCGTCTCCTTGAAACACGCCGAGCTTAGACAAGGGTTAGTATTTGATCAACTTTTTGTTTTTGATCTGCTGTTCAGACTCAACAATGGATACATATAAATACGCGGATCTAAATGATTTTTAGGTTCCTGTGGCCTTATAAAGTAGATTTTTTCCGGTGTAGTTTCGGTATTGAAGTTACAATAGGTATTCTTCTCTACTCTAAACACGTAAAGTAAAAGGCTTTTTAAATCTGAATTTAGCAACATATAGATTTATGTAAAAAAGTATGTAAGTTTGCAGTGCCAAAGACTAAAGAATGTTGCAGAGTTCACAGGAAGCTCGAAAATGGACGCTGCAGGGTTTGTGCTATACTTGAGGATTGGAAAAGGACATAGATATAAGCACCTACTGATCCTCTCTGATAGTAAAGCTGTCCTTGAAGTACTGGATTCCACCCGATGTAAAATTAAATGAAAATGTATCCAAACCCTGAAGTCGCTGTCACAACATAATTTTATTGACCTGGGATGGGTGCTAAACCTTTTTGTGGTGTACGTAAGTCACATGCAAAGATCGCATTACTAAAACGGGCTTCGGAAGAATGTAAAAAATCTGACGTATTCCATTCTCATGTCTTCCCTCTACACATCTGTAATAAATTATTGCTAATAAGCTTATTCTTCTATCTACTTCGTGCTAATCCAGATCAGCATTAGCAGAATTGGTCTTATTACTTAGTTCCTTTAAGTAGAGGGAATACACTAGGCTAAACCGACAGTCATATGTTTTAAAATACGGTTGCTATGGGACTGAAGATCATTTCTTTGCGAGGCCAGGAATTGACAAGTTCTCGGATGAGAAAAAATGTTAGTATTTTAAAACAAATTAATAGCATGGAATATCTTGAAAACGGTAAACTCTACAAAAAAAACCAAAAAAAAACGTAGGTATATGACAAATTGTGTATTTTAACAAGATCTAAATTTTGCATAGCTGGTAAGAGATAGACAAAAAATTAATACACAAAATATGTAGTAAACAAATAAATGATGTAATATACGTTCTTTTTGTTTATCTGACTCTTTCTGAGATATTTCTTGCTTTTTTATTTCAGATTTAAAATGTTTATACTTTTCTCATACGGTGATTTGTCAATTCCTGGCCATACAACAAAGGAATTCCAATCGCATAGCAACCAGCTTTTAAAACATTTGATTATTACTTTAGTCTATGGCACTCATTTCTCCACAAGGAAGCAAGTACCTATTGCGATCATTTCTGCTAATGTTTATCTCGATTAGCATGAAGTAGATAGAAGAATAAGCTTTCTAACAATAATTTGTTACAGATGCAGAAAAAGTCATGTGAATGGAACACAATAGACTTTTTTAGTTGGTGGGACTCCAGTTCGTCTACTAAGGTGTGTTTCTACGATATTTTTCCTCTGCTCAAAAAAACTTACTACTGCGACTAGTAAATTCATACGAAGCGAAAGGAGTAAAGTCCTCCAATCGAATGATACTTAGCAGTAGCATCTGAGTAGTCTGAAGAATCCGGGTTCAAATCCAAATAAAAGTTGATACTATAAAGCATGGGAAAGTTTAAGGTATAGAGATTGATGACAATATCATTGCAGGCGATGACACATGGTATAAAGATGGAGCACCAGTGGAATGTGATGGCGGGGGAAACCGGAGAACCCGGAGAAAACCTGCTCAGCGCCATTTAATCCATTATATATCCCACATGTGGTCGCTTGAGATTGAACCCGTGCCACCTAGGTGAGAGGAGAGTGGTCTAACCACTTGGCCACGGCGCGGTCAACCAAGTAATGCTTAATACCACAGTCATTTTCATGGCTTAGCAGGTTGCCGATATCTCAGGGGCTTTTGGGCTTCTTTTTGCTCTTTTAGCACTTTCACTTCTACACGCATATGGCGATAACCAATGACTATTATTTCAGTCATTCAGTCATTAATTTCATGTTTTTTTCTACAAAAATTTTAGGTACATTTCTGTTCTACTAGTGCAACTATTTAACCCCTTCCAGCCCGCTTTGTTTTTGATTGAAATTAGTTTTTGAAAACTGATGACATAGGATGGATATTGTTGCCTTAAAAAGTTGATTTCATCTGATCTCTTATTGGAGCTTAGTTGTCTAAAGTTATAAAGCCCTAAACATCAGTGATTTTAATGTCAGAGGTTAATCTAGGTTGAAATTTTCGCTGCAGAGCTATAAGAATGATAAAAGGAAGGGATGGGGTTACGTAAACAAAACGCGGATTGGCATACCTAAGTTTTGACTGGACCTCAATAGTGATGTTGTGTAATAGTTCTATAGTTGTGTTCGAAAAGTTATAATTAAAGCGATTTTATTTTTGCTTTTGCTTGTTTTAAGCATGCTAATATCAATATATTTAAAGAAAATACCAAAAATGTACACCTTTAATGCTGGGGGATTTTTTAATGTTAGCCTTTTTAAGTCCGATATTGTGTTTTACCCGCATTGAACTACAAATAGCATAATGATGCCATATGACACACCATTGGGATGGAAAGGGTCAAGTTTAAAATTTGCTTTAAATTCAACTCGCTACAGTAGATTAGATAACATAACGGTGAATTATCTAAAAATAAATGCCTCATTATAGAATCCAGAAAAATTATTGGAGGAAAAAGCAGTATCGAAAAACAGCTAAATGGCATTTCGCTTTCTTGGGCGCTTCAGCAAAGAAAGAAATGGACAAGTAAATAGCTTCTAGAAAGAAAACATTGCATAACACGCATAAATTACATGTCCAGATATCATTACATTTGAGTTACAACATGACTGAGTTAGTGATATGTGTTTACAGCATTGTGACTGGCGTGTAATTCGAATTATACACATCCATTTCAACCGGTTGCGAGCAGTCGTCACACCGCAAAGCAGCAAAGAATTGGCAAAAACTAGACAGGCTGCAGCTTTGTTCACGTGGTTAATGATTTATGGCATTGCGATTTTTAAAATCTCTAACATAATACGGATACACAGAGTTGTTTTTGGAGGGAAGTTCTATCCTTTATCTTATCTTAGATCACCTAAAAAGATTAGCTACAAAAACAAATTAATTATGAGAAGCGTATCTTAGAATCATCTCGCTGTTATTACCGTGCCACTGAAAAGGTTAACATAGGCTTTATCTTTGTTAATACAAACCTCTCAAATAACACACTGATTATTCTGGGAAGTCGCCGACGTTTTGCAGTGCACCAATGAGCGCGTCACTTCAGCCAATAGAAATCACAAATGATACAGAAAGACGTCGAGTGGGCGTGGAGTAAAACACGTCTTATCGAACCTTTTGTTAACCTTTTGAGAAGCACGGTAATAACTCTAGCATAATCCCTTTTGTTTACAGGTGTATCAACATTACGCGGGTATGTTTCTTCGTGGTAAGTATCAAATTACTGGGTTATTTGGCTCTGCGTTAAAATGTAGACTAACATTTGGAATTGTCGACCGCGTACTTTGATCTTCGGTTTTCCGTGGTTTTTCCTGGTTGGTAGGTGGGAAGGTTTCTTAACTACCACTTTAAACATTCACCTTAAATTTACATTTAATATTTATCACTACTGAACCAGCAAAAAAGAAAGTTTAATCATATAGGTTGATAAGTGAACAATATGATAGGTATGAGTATCAACTTTTGGCTGTTACGATTTTGTTTATAAATAAAGTATCTTAAATATCAGGTGGTCTGGAAACCTTTGTGGCTCTATTTCGAATGATATCAAATTTTTATTATTATGAAAGTAACTATTATGAATGAAATGTTAAATATGGCAAAATTGGCTGCCCAACACAGAATTATTGAAACAAAACGTATAAAAGCCAATCAGTAGTATCACCACAGAATAGAGAATATGCTGAGAATATGGCAAAGAAATTAAACTTATAATGAAGGGGGTTTGGAGGTAAATGTCATGAAAACGGAATATGTAACTATCCGAGGGAATAGGGAGGATAAGGGGAAGATTAGCTTTAAATATTTGGGCTTCATTATTGGAAAATTTGACATTTGTAAGCAGGATGTGACATACTGTATATGCCAGGCAGGGGTGGTGAGGGGGTTATTTGAATACTAAATGGAGATTTTTTTGTAGTCTAGAAATACATCATAGAAAAAATATCAACTCTATTGTTGACGTTTTCTCATTTATGGAGGAGGAATATGTGCCTTATAGCAGATGCAAAATGACAAATAATAAATGTAGTAGAGATTGAATTAACGTGTAGGGGTTGTCTAGAATACAAGTTTTCCACAAAGTAATAAAATGAGAAGAAACAATTTGGTAGGTCTCGAAAAGAGGACGCTGCAATGGTATGGTCATGTCCGAAGGTAACAGAAGATAAGATTGTTAAAGAAGGTGGAAGGAAGAAAAGGCAGAATCCACGCAGTGCCTGGATAATGTTGGGAAGTGAAGACGATTGGCAGGAAGAGGAATTGTGGAGGACAGCAGTAAGACATAAACTCCGAAAAGGGGAAACTCTTATAAAAATAAATAATCGAAATTAAAGTGTAAATACCAAGTATATAATTATATTAAAATGAAATCTACATATATTACAAGTAAACAAACCTCTAATTGAAAAATTCTGTTGGCTAAAGAACATAAAATTAACTATTATTGATATATAATTTTCATTATTACAGACTACGGACGCTCATAAAAGTAAGAATAACACGCGCTCAAGCTTCTGAAGGACAAAGGTAAACCTAAATAAAGCGAGATTTGCCATGGGCTGCACATTAGGCTAACAATTGTTTTATTAGAACACCCAGTTTTGCAACACTTAGCTTGGCACATAGATATAATTATAAACTATTTGTGTCAGGTTAGTCAGCAAAACGATTACAGAGTTTCGGTTAGTAGAAAATTTAAGGTCAAATGTTTGAATGTCAAGGTTATTAGTGTACTTGCAGGAGGTATACTATTATTTTTAGCGTGTTAGTAGGTTGAGTTATTCTCATTTAAGAGAAATACCAGTGTTTACAAGCTGGTAACAGGATTTGATTTACTCGTTGCAAATGCCGAGCACTCTAAAAATCAGCTGGGCAATAAGAAACCATTACACTTGGCACGCGTAGTTCAGTGATCTGAAATAACAATATTTCTAAAACTGAATGCTTAAAATTTGTTGAGCGGATCAAAGCCTATAAATGATATTGAGATATCCTTGTATTCATAACCAACATAATACCATTTTTAGTTTCTTTACTTTTGTACATTGTACATAGATAGAAAAGTATTACACGCCACCCAAAAATTAGATACCGAGATTTCACCGGAAATATGTTTTAGGGGCCCCCTGTATCCCAAAGCATTTTTAAAAAAGGTCTCTTTGTGTCGGTATGTCCGTGTGTCCGTGACCACGGCAACTCAAAACGAAAAGTTGGTAAAATACCAAACTTGGTATTTAGGTTTAGTATCTTCCAAGAATGTAAAACCCCAAACTACCCTTTATATGGAAAAATTTTCGAAAATTTTATTTTCTGAAAAATGGCTTTAACGATTTTGATAATCACATTTTTTTGGTAGTGTTTAACGCCCGCTTTAACTACTTATGGCACCGCAGGCGGTGACACTGATGATATATGATGAAGATGGAGCATCGATGGATTGCGATGGCGGAGGAAACCGGAGAACCCGGAGAAAACCCGCCCCAGCACAGCTTTGTCCACCACAAATCTCACATGCGGTCGTTTGGGATCGAGCCCGGACCGTATAGGTGAGGTATTTACATGACAAGTAAAATGTATACTTTAATTTTCTGGGAATATCCTCTGAAGTATTCTTTATTCTGGATGAAATTTTCTGGATTTTGAATAAACTGGTAAACTTACTGCACAAAAACAGTTCTAGTTAAAATACACAATTTGTCGTATACATTCTCTTCGTAGAGATGACCATTCTCGAAATATACATTGTCATTGGTGTCAGATTTAAAATACTTGATCTTTTGTCATCTAGGAATTTGTCAACCCCTACTTAATTACAAGAAAGTCAGCAATAAGAGTATTTCTGCTAATGTTTATCTCAATTAGCATGAAGTAGATAGAAGAATAAGCTTTTCCACAATAAATTGTGGCAAGGATGCAGAGAAATTCATGTGAATGGACCACAACAGATTTTTCCTTCTGACTGCATTTTCAACTGCTGTCTACTCACGAATTGGAAAAACAATTTACATTAAATGATCTTAAACTGTAAAGCCCCGGACTTAAGTACTTATTGTCATTCAGGTATGACATCTCAAAATAATTTTAAATATCCTTGTTGTTTACCGGAAAAAGGCAGGTCAGTTGAGAATTTAGTATCTTACCGGCATTATGCCATGGTAACCTTCAGTGGTTAGGGCAACTGGACGGAAATCAGGAGATCCGTAGTTCAAATTCGGTTGTGGCATTTCTTCTAATAAAGCACATGGGTAGTTTTAGCGGTTGAAAAGTATCTACCCCATTCCATTCTCCAAAAATTCGAAAGAGTCGAACAGCCGGCAATCGGTGGTTTAAGTAATAATCGCTCTGGTTCTTTTGTCGTTGACGTTCTGCCGCGAAAGGGTAGCGGGGTGAATACCTCTATGGGCATGGATGTGTTTGTGTTTCTGTTTAAGTCGATATTTTCTCCTGATAGCCAAGTAAGTTACGTCTGATCTGATATGTCTGACTTCACCTCTCCAACTTCTGTCATATATACGGCAGGTATGAAAGAAACAATTATTCCACAATACAAGCCCATTGTTGAGGTTGCCAATTCCAATGGCATAGAACCAAGTAAGTGTCCTTCCGGTTGCTGCAGCCTCCTTGTCTGGATCAAACTGTGTTGTTGATGATATCATTTCTAGCTTGACAAACTGGTTTACTGCAATGGACAAAATGTTTTAAAGTTCGCCTTTGTGTTTTGGTGGGGGTAGCTTGTCTGCTTCAATTTAAGAAGGCCCGATTTCGAGTCTCGCTTAAGGTGAGTTCCTCGGATAATTTGTTTTTCGGAGTTTTCCCTTATTCCGAGAAGACGAATGTGGGATAAATCTAAGCTCCATGAATCCTAAGGAAGACGTCAAAAACGTATATTATTTATTTGGGGAGATGCTCTATCAGGTGCTCTTAGCAATACAGGTACTAATCATTTACCAAATCCACGAAAAACTATGCAGCATATATGAAGAATATATGTGTAGTATAACTAAAAAGAAAATTATAATGAAAGCGTGTGGATGATAATACATTTATAGATTTGATCATCTCCAAAAAATTATTTGCTTTTTACTTGAAATAAGAAAGTTTGATAGTTCAATACTTTCTGAGTGCAAACCAAATGTAACATCTAACTGCAACCCTGTAAAGTGTTATGATAAGAATCTTAATCTTAGGATCCTTGATTTCACTCATGACAAAGTCCAATTGTTAAGATTAATAAAAATAGTATCCTTGTAATTATATGATTTTATCAATTTTGTCGTCCAATATGGCAACTAAAAACTCTAAACGTATTTCATTCCCACAATTTCCTCTAAGTGTTCCTCAAACAAACTATTTTATCAAACGTAATGGTCTTATTACTTGCTTCCTTGTAAGTGGAAGGGAAATAAGGGAATACTCATAGATTAGACTAAAGTGATAGCCATATCTTTTAAAAGCTAGTTGCTATATGATTAAAATTCGTTTCTTTGCATGTCCAGGAATTTACAAATTCCAGTATGAGAAAAACTTAATTGTTTTAAAGCTGAAACCAATAACAAGTAATGTCTTGGAAATGGTCAACTCTACGAAAAATGTATATTGCATAAATTGTGTGTTTTAACATCTACATTTTTGTTTAGTGAGTTCTTGTCCATCTTTTACGGTTTACTAGTTATGCAAAAGTCATCCGAATAAACAGGTCTTCAGAAGCTATTTACAGAAAATTCAAGATATACATTTTATTTGTCATGTTCATGTTAATATCTTTAATATTCGGTATTTTGATCAAAATCAGTAAGCGCCACTATCTGAGAGAAACAAGATTCTCAAGAGTTTCGATGTAAAAGGATAGTTTGGAGTGGGAGATTTTGTTGAAAATCTTTGTGTCGCATCCTTAGCAGATGCCAAACCTATATACCAAATAATGGTCTTTTCGTTTTTAACCTATTCTATCCACTCACTCACCCACACACTCACTCACTCACTCACTCACTGATGTTCTTTTTCTAAATTCATGAATCCTCAAAACAGGTATTTCCGGTGAAATCTCGGTATCCAATTTTTGGGTTGGAACACAATATCTTCTTTATACGCCATGTACATAGTTGTATAGATAAAGTTAAAAAGAAGAAAAAAAAAAAGAATTGTGAGAAAAAGAGGGAGGATTTCAAGGTTTATAATTTTTGAAGGTTTGAAAACGCTAACATACGAATTAATACTTATTTCTCTTTGTTTCAGATGGAGAGGAAGTGTGTACAAATTAATATGGCGAGAACTATTAGTTTATTTAGGTCTTTATTTCGCCATCAGCGTAGTTTACAGATATGCACTCGACAGTCATCAAAGAAGGTAAGTTTTATAAGTCAACCTTAATAATAGTTAAAATGTGGTTATTTGAAAATCCTTTTATTAGATCAGTGTTCAAGGCATTATGAAAAATATTCGTAGCTTGTAAAAGAAGTGTTTCGGTTTCAACAAGAACTTTTGGTTAAAAGTGTGTATACCAGGTGGCCCAACTAACTGTATCCCTTAGTGCGTTGAAAGAGTTGCAGAACCCAATGAGGATATTTTAGATTAAAACCTGCTAATGGAGTAGTGGCGAGAGTGACCTTCGCTTCACACATCTTGTTTTCAGCGGAGACTGTGAGTGGTTGCCGCTTATAGCAACGAGTAAAAAGAATTTGCCCAGTTCTCCACTGACGAGTTTTAACTTAGTTCTACAACTATTTAACGCACCAAGAGGTATCTGAACACGTCAATAATGGAGCCGTTGGGTCTCTTTTGGTATAGACTTGACCCATAAAGAGATGTAGGTAAATGTATTTGCTTCCGTAAGGTGACATTCACAATGAGATGCAAGCGCAGACGTAACGCAGCATAAGCGCAGGCGTGAGGGAAGACCATTCACAATACTGTCGTAATGTAACGCAAGAAGTTGACGTTGGTTTCTAGCTCTGTAAATTACATGCGGTTATCTTCAACGCTCCTAAGGTTTCAAATTGAATAACATAAACAAAAATAATATTTAAGAAAATTCACTCAATATTACACAGATAAATATGTTATAAAAATTACATACGTACAACTGAGGCTCACGGCAGTGACGTTACAATAATAAATTTCTTTTTCCAAAAATATTGAAAATAATGCAAGCATAGAAACTGAAGAAAGCGATAAAGCTGTACATGTAATGGACTGAATTTATCTCCTTGCGCCTTAGGATTTATGAGAGCCAAGAAATCTAGACGCAGATATTAGGTACAGCCATTAAATCAAAAAAGGATTCGCAAGGAGGCTAACACAACCTGTCGTGGGAAATGCGAGATGATGCGACACTCAAATGGAAGAACATCTATATACAGTAGGCAATGCATAGAGGAAGAATTCTTTTCTGTATGCGCAACACAAGGACAAGTTTGGAGTTTGCATTACCTTGCGTAGCGTGTTGCTTGTGTTTATGTGAATATTCGCATTGAATAATATGGATGCAAAGTCTTGTGCTTACGTTGCGTTACTCTTGCATCTCATTTTGAATATAGCTTAACTCCTCCTCGTTCGTTTTTGTTGGCTATGACATTTCATCTATATGTTGCTAATGTTTAACAATGTTGCTTATTGAGAGGCTGCAGGATGTGGCGCGAATCAATTTCATGGCACAGTCCGTCGCATAATGCTATAAACGGTGTGCATTTATGGTGACTTTCCTTTTATCCCATTAATACAAGACAACAGGCAATAGCTATCGGATTTATTATAACTCGCCTACCGTAATGTCAGCACTGCTGTAATGGGGCATTGTACGCGTTGAGTGAACACGTTCGTTTAAACACCACTGTACTCGAACATTCTGATTTTCGATACTGATTTTCACAGCGCATGTCTAATGTATGACGTTACAGTTAGAGCGAGTGTTCGCCACCGGTAACATGTTGTGGGACGGGTAGTACTTGTTCTTTCCCCACATTTGGCCATGCACGCGCATATTTAAGAGCATCTTCACCTTTCCTATCATCTCCGAAGAGACCGGCTGAAGTGGGAAGAGGGGAAGCAATTGAAGACGTGAGCTGCGCAGACCACAGTATGGTAATAGTTTTATTTACCTTGACAAGCTACACCCCTGTTACAACCCAAAGGGTGACGTTTGGGATATACAATATGATTAACACGTTATGTATTAATTTTGAAAGCAAATTTTGTATTAATTTGATTGCTTTTGCAGTAACGTTTGTAGTAGATTTTTATCCTTTTTGGTTTTCCAGAAAGGTGGGATCGTTTGAGATTGCTAATAACTATTTCTAAATTTCCATTACAAAGAAGTTTAAATGATTCAATTTGACTGTTGTATATTTCACTATTATAAATTAGCTTACATACATGTCTGACTATTATCGCTCTCGTTAAATGAATTGGTTAGGTATTAGAAATCACAATATAACGGTTTTTTTTTGTATGTGGCGCCTCGTTCCGTTTAACCAAAATTTTAACTCTAATGTCAACGAGCCGGTAACAATGCAGAAAAAAGAATTTAGAATGGCCAAAATAAACAATTTGCTCCCAAAATTTAGATATCTAGAATGTTAAATGGTGCTGAACTTATGTTCCTCTCGATGCACTTACTATGTCGTCTTTTATGCGATGAACAACTGGAACGTCTCACAATGTCTGTGAACCATCCTTATAAACCCTGCTGGGAGAGCGTATAGTTCAATTCTTCACCACCAGCCGCCAAAGCTGCTTCGAGAAATAAGAGAAGTGCGCTCTATCCGCTTTAGTTAGAACTAGTGTAGTAACTCTTTGAGTGTGCCACCAGGAACGTATGACTGGTAGCCGTTGGTCACTTTGCAGGCGTATTTCTGGCTGCTATATGTTTGAAGCCAGCCGCCTCAGCTACATGGTGCCCTTATTGAGAGGTGTAAGCGGTACACGTTTAAAGATCCAATTGAGTGAACTTGTATTTTAAACACCTTCACGTAAATCTTTGCTGTCATTAATTCCATCACTTCTAAACAGTGGCAGAAGAAATGGCGGCTCAAACTTTGCTGCGAGTAGCAGTTTTAACAATGTAAATACAAAGTTACGTAATCGGAGAAAGGGGTGAGGTCATGACATAAGGTAACACTCTACAGCCTTGACCGAGTAAACATCACATAGTACCTACCGGGTTACTGGTTTTGTGCCATTAGTTGTGTGAGTTTTACCGATGAATCATTCCAACTATCTGTTCCTCAGTCAAAATCACATTTATAGTTCTCAATTACAAGTTAAGGAGTTTTTGCAGCAATCCGATTTAACATTCTGGGAATTTCTCCTTGAGAGTTCATAATTAGTACAGGTAAGGGCGAATACGCACATTCGAAGGAGGGAGGACAATGTGATGTAGCGCACTTAATCCTCCTATGGACCGGTGGCGTACTGAGAATTTTATTTTCTCTACACGTACTATGTACATAGAAGTGTTATATTGCATCCAAAAATTCGATACAACAGTTCACCGGAAACATATGTTTTGGGACCCCCTGGATCCCAAAAAAGCATTTTTAGAAAAATGTCCCTGTCTGTGTATGTGTACGTGTTTGTGGGCAGCATGGCTCAAAAACGAAAAGTCCGTTAGACACCAAACTTGATATTTAAGATCAGTATCTTCCAAGGATGCGACATGAAGATTTTCAAGAAAATCCCCTTACCACCCCTTTACAATGAAGAAAATCAAAAAAGTTGATCTGCTCAAAGGTGGCTCTAAGGATTTTAATTAAAATCTCTTTAAGATATTTACCTGATGGATAATATGTACGTCTGAATTTTCTGAGAATAGCCTCTGAAGACCTTATACTGAATGCATTTTTCTGAATTTTGCATAATTGATAAACCGTAAGAGATAGATAAAAACGTAGTACATAAAACTGTAGATATCCTTAAAACACACAAACTATGTCATACATATTTCCGTGGAGTTGACATATTTTCCTTGTCGTCGGTTTTAGTTTTAAAATACTTGAACTTTTGGGAACTTGTCAACACCTTGCCACGCAAAGAAACTGATTTCAATCCCATTTTAAAATATATGACTTGATTTAAACTATTGTATTCTCTTATTTCCCTTTCGCTTATGAGGAACTAAGTAATAAGACCATTTCTGCTAATGTTTATCTGATTAGCATGAAGTGGAAAGAAGAATAACAATAATTTTTTACAGAGATGTAGAGAACGTCATGCGAATGGAACACATCAGATTATTAGTCTTGAAAAGCTAGAAGTTACTATTTATTAGAGCAATCTGTGTATTAAATGTGAAACAAAATGCTGTATTCATAATTATTTACACAATAGAAGCTCTATATACGAATATAAATATATAGAAAATGTAGGTAAGCTTGCAGGAAACATGAATAAACTATACCAATGATTGGATAGGTAGAGTCAGAACTGAAAAATTCAATACCATTCCTGGGATTTGAAACACGGTCTCTATCCGGTTGCTCTAACCACTGAGCTTTATCGCAAGATGTCGGTAGAACATTACATTCTTCAATTTCTGATAAACTATAAGGTAATCTCAAATTATTTTGAGATGATGCACCTCAATGACCATTTACAATGCCTAAGTACTTTAAGTCCTGGGCTTCTGTTGAGTAATTTTGGTGTTCCCCTACATCACAGCGATATACATAATCTTACTAACGTCACAATAGATATACGTTAACACTAGTGTCGCTAAGGCAATAACGTAATACCTAAGTCTACATATAGCTATTAACACAGAGGAGTTTGCTATAAAAAGCTCTTTGTGTTCTTTTTCCTCCAGCCGCACTATTGACGTCACAACAACAAAGGAAAATGCATGAGCAATAAATTGCTGTAACAAATGCCATGATGAGTAATCCTAGGAAAACAAACACTTGACTATAGTAAATTAGTATAGAGGCAGGTGTCTAATACTCGTCTATATTTAGCTACACGCAGTCATAGATAGCGTTAACATATGCGCGCGGGGGCTAAGGAAGACCATCCACAATGCAAACATAATGCAAGAAATTGGCTCCTTGTGGCGTAAATCTTTCAAGTTTCAAATTGAATAATATAACTAACAACATCCTATAAGAACATTCACTCAATATTATAAAAAAAAAAATATACAAGTAAAATCCACAACCAACACTCACAGCAGTGACATCACAATGATTGGTCAAAATATTGAAAGTAGTGCAAGCATGGATATTGCAGCAAGTGATAAAGCTGCATAATCAATGTAATGTGCTTTATCTCTTTGCGCCTTAAGATTTGTGAGAGTCAAGAAATTTAAACTCGGGATGTAGGTGCATCCATTAAAACAAAGGAAGTTTCAGCAAGGAGACTGCTTTCTCTGGCGTATATGGACAATGTACATAGCAGATAGAGAAGATTCTGTATTCCATGCAAAAATTGATATCGAGATTTCACAGAAAATATGTTTTTAGATCCCCTGAACCCCCCCAAATACATTTTAGAAAAAGATTAGAATGTGTGTGTCTGTGGACAAAAAAAAACCGAAAAGTAAGTTAAACACCAAACTTAGTATTTAAGTTCAAGAGGTGCAAGAGGAAGGTTTTCAAGAAAATTCTTCCACTCTAAATTAGCCTTTACATGGAAAAAATCTAGAAGTTTTTTATTTTCTCAAAAATACTTCTAACGGTTTTGATTAAAATACCTTTCTCTTCATTCTAGATAACCTTTGTGTAACTTTTATATAACTGATAAACTGTAAGCAAGATAAAAACCTACTACACAAAATATGTAGATCTTGTTAAAACACACAATTTGTATTTCATACATTTTTTAGATACTCCGTGTTATAAGCTTCAATTTTAAGATTCTTTAACTTTTCCTAAACCGAAACATCTTGCTTTTCGTCTATCGTTTATTTGTTTCCAAACAAGCAAAGAGGACGGAATTTCAACTGTTTCATATAACGGCTGGTTTTAAAAGACTTAACTATCGCTTTATTCTAGTGTACTTCCTCTCTATTTACAAAGAAGTAAGTAAAATACCAATTCTGATAATTATACTCTTTTGTAAGGTAAGTTTGTTTACTTAACGGCCAGGGAAAGTCATGTGAAAGTATATAGATTTCTTTTTAATTAGACGAAGTCAGTGCAGTTTGTCGAAAATGTTATGATCAATGGGCTTTTACAGAAGAGAAGTAATAAGTCGCAGTGCGGCTATAACATTCCAAAGACGCTGTAAGTATAGTAGACGCTGTAAATTTTCGCACTCCGATCGTTTGCTGTTGAACAGCAGATAAACCATAGAGGAAAGAATGCAAACTCTTCCTCTATGTACGCAACGCAAGCATAAAGTTTGGGATTTGCAAACTCTTGCATTGCGTAGTGTGTTGCGTGAGTCTAGGTGAATGGTTCCATTAAATAACATAGGTGCGTAGGCACGACTTAGGGCAAAGTACTTTCTGCCCCAATTTACAAAGGTATGGGGCATCGCACTCTTAAATATTTTTCTGAAGGGGGTCTAGCATCATCTAGAATTTCAAGTAAGATTTCTCATTAAAAAGACAGAATATAAAGTTTAAGCAGATCAGTTGTAAGAAAGTAAAAATAATTTTATCGCTTTCTCCTAAACTAACTTATGCTTACTTAATATATATATATTAACAAGAATAATAATTAAAACAACTTAATTTCAGGTTACATAAAATCGCAGATAAATAATTTAGATACAAGAGGAGTAAAACAAGACAAAGACCTGTCCTCCCAAAACAACCAAATTTTGACAAAAACATATACGGTCAACCCTACAAAAATGTATACAAAATATATGTTTTAATGTAATTTACGTTTTCCGTGTAGAAAGTTTTTGTGCATCTTTTACCGTTTACTAGTTTTGTAAAATTCATCCAGAATAAAGAGATCTTTAGAGACTATTCCCAAAAAATTCAAGATACACATTTTATTTGTGGTGTAAATATCTTTAAAGTATTTTAATCAAAATCAATTGAGCCATTTTTTGAGAAAATCAAAATTTTCAGAAAATGTTCCATGTAAAAATTAGTTTGAGATGTGGGAATTGTCTTGAACATTTTTATGTCGCATCCTTTGAATATACCAAACTTAAATAACAAGTTTGATATTTGACCGCATTTTCTTTTTTGGGCTATACTGTCCACATACACACAAACATATACGCGCGTACATTTTTATTAAAATGCTTTTTTGGACTCAGGCGACTTCCAATCATATATTTCCGGGGAAATTTTGGTATCGATTTTTTGGCTGAAATATAATACTTACTATACACACTATGTACACAGCATGTGTAAGGAAAGTAAAAATTCTGAAAATACTAAAATTTATAAAATTGCACTATAATATTTGGAGCCGGAATATCTCATTAAAATTGGAATTTTAGTTCTCACTGACTCGATATTGTAAGTTAATCGAAGCATGAGTTCGAAAACTTCAGAGGTGTGCGAGCATATAATTATAACTATTTTGGAGTTATTGCAATTAAATGAATGTTATGATTTTAATAATTCAATTTTATTTACTTCTGGCCTAAAATTTCTTTCTGAAATAATCATATCGAAATGGCTGGACTTTGGAAATATTTTCGCTTAAGACGGTTATTGATGATAGCAATTGGCGATAGCAGAAAGGAAGGCCGCTAGGAGGCAGTGCATTACTTCACTGAAAAAAAAAAAAAGCGCAGTATAGACTACAAAGAACCTCACCAGCGATAAAGACTTATGCAACAAGCAATGACCTTTTTCCTGGGCGTTTATAGTAGATGCAATGCAGAGCGGACAATGGCATGCAAGTTGCATGTGACCTTGCAGAAATATGCTGTCATTTGGTTCTGAGTAACCATGCTGTAAAATATCAACACCTGAGCTTGTTTTCACGTAACCTTCCAGAAATTACCCAACAAACATTAATTGCAGAAAAGTTACAAGGCACAGCCATTTTATTGGCAGTAACTGTTGTTATGGAGAGCTATAAAACTGCTTTATCACGAGCTAAGATTTCGTATTTCTGAACAGCTAAATATTGCACAAACTCATGAAATAACTGCAGTTGCTTTGATGTGTCAAGGTAGATTAATATAAAACCTGTGTTCAATAAACACGGTGAATGAATTTCTGGTGTAGTGTAATTTATACTATGTGTACGTTTTGTGGCAGTTAGCTGTAGTGCAGCGACGCTGTTAAGGGTGATCTTTTCACACAATATTGCGTAAGCGCTCTCAAAAAACACTCCTGTAACCTCCGACAACATTCAATCTTCAGTCAAAGTTGGTAACTTTTCTGGATGTTTTCGTCGGTTCACGATGTCAGGGGCCTAACTGGTTTTTGCGCGTCTTTCATGTTGTCCTGAAAGTCACAGAATAGCATGCATCATTGCTACGCACTTTTTAATTCTCTAGCACCTATGCACATACAATGTACACTCAAGGATAATAAAAATACGCTTGTAGCTGTGATTCTACTGAAAGTGTTTGACGGGGACTCGGGTCTTACGACGATTTTCATTGGTGTCATTCTGGTACAACTTGCCACGCGAGTAAGAAAAGGCAAAATCGATTGGGCAATCCACCCCAACATCCTCCAATCCCACTCGACGCTTCCACAGAACATGTTGACTTGTATGAGCAGTGTATTAATTTTGCACACCACCTTGGCATTAAATCCTAGGTATGTAGTGCAGAGAAAAGATTACCGGTGAGAGGGGTAGAAAGTTTAGTAGTCGCCAGTTTGCAGCTCAGAACTTCACTGGCTGCAAGTTAGGTTTCATACCCATCTCCTTTCCTTCAGTAAAGTGGCCTGACCAATACGCTTTTAAGAACACAGCAAACAGGTGAAAAATACGGGTGGAGTCAGCAAAAAGACCCAGTCTTAAGATTAAGTATTTTGAGGCGTATTTTTAATGTATTTGAGTGTACATAGTAATTACAGAAGTAATTCGATAGCGAGGTTTTACTGGAAATATATTATGCTTGAGGTTTCCTATGTAAAAGAAAAGCAAGAAACTCTTCTAGAAAAAGGTCCGCGCGCGTATGTCTGTTGGTAACTCAAAAAATAAAAGGCCGGTAAATACCAAACTTGAGAAGATTTTGGAAAAAAAATCCCCCCACCCCAAACTACCTTTACGTGACATTTTTTTCGAAAACTTTGATTTTCTCAAAAATTACTCTTACCGACGTTGATTATAATACCGCCCATTAAAGGTATATTTACATGACAATTAAAATGTATTTACACATTCTAGATGATTTTTACAAAACTGGCAAACCCTAAACGAAACAAAAATACTTACATGAGGAAGTAGATGTCGTTAAAATCCACAATTTGTTATTTACATTTTTTCGTGGAGTTTACCATTTCCGACATTTCTTGTTATTAACTTATTTTTTTAATAATTGTGTTTGTATAGCCTCCTTTAGCTTCTATGGTCATATCGGGGCTTTGACTTGTGAAACAGCTCGTATATTCACAATAGGCTATTGCCATTAGGTTAATCATATTATATCATTAAACGCATTCACATTCACTCTAGCTGCATACTTCCAGACGTTGTGGGATATAGGGAAAGACTCACGTTATAGAAAAATTCTGCGCCCGGGCTTAAAATCGATTGCGGGACCTCCGGGCGAGAATTCAGCTCGCTAACCAACCCGACCGGGGAAGCAGCCAAGTTTCAGTTTTAAAAACTTCAACTTTTCTCATACGGGAATTTGTCAACTCCTGGTCATGCAAATAGAACGAATTTCAATCATATAGTAACCAACTTTTAAAGGAGTTGATTATCGCTTTAGCCCAATGCACAACCTTATTTTGTTTTTACTTACAAGGATGCAAGTAATGTAATGTTTATCTTGATTAAAATGAAGTAGAAAAATAGGCTTTTCAACAATAATTGGTTACAGTGATATAGAGAAAGTCATGTGAATGGTAAACATTAGATTGTTGCTTTATCTACACGTTCTATGTACACCTCCTTTATAGAACGTGTTGTATTGCACCCAAAAACTCGATACAGAGATTTCACTGGAAATACATGTTTCGTGTCCCCTGAATCCAAAAAAAAAAAGGATTTTTAGAAAAAGATCTCTGTGTATGCGTATATATGTGTGCATGCTTGGTATTTAAGTTTAGTTTCTTCCAAGGATGCGACACGAAAATTTTCAAAAATATTCCCCCCACCCCATACTACCCTTTACATAGAAAAAATGTCGAAAATATTGATTTTCTCAAAAACAGCTCAAACGATTTTGATTAAAATCTCTTATATTTAAGATATTTACATACAAATAAAATGTATATCTTGAATTTTCTGGGAATATCCCCTAAAGACTTCTTTATTCTGGATAGTTATTATAGAATTTAGCATAACTGGTAAATATTTATTTCAGTTTTAAAATACTTAAAATTTTTTCTCATGCGGCAACTTGTCAACTCTTGGCCACACAAATAAATAGATTTCAATCCCATAGAAACACATTTTAAAACATTTGACTGTCGGCTTAGCCTAGTTTAGTCCCTTGTTTCTACTTACTCGTATAAAGGAATTAAGTAACAAGTTCGTTTCTGCTTTTATTTTAGCATTAAATAGATAGAAGAATAAGCTTAAAAACAATAATTTTACAGATATGCAGAGAAAGGTATGTGAATGGAGCAATCAGAATTTTTACTTTCTCTACACGTACTATGTACATACTATATATAGAAGGTATTGCATTGCACCCAAAATTTCAATACCAAAATTTCACAGCAAATACATGATTTGAGGCCCAAAAATTGAGATCCAAAAAAGTATTTTTAGAAAAATATCCGTCTGTGCGTGTGTGTATATGTGTGTTTCTGTGGGCAGCAAAATGCCAAATATAATATTTAAGTTTGGTATTCTCCAAGGATGCGACACGATTTTCAAGAAAATCCCTACTCCCCAAACTACCCCTTACATGGAACGTTTTTCGAAAATTTCCATTTTCTCAAAAATGGCTCTAACGATTTTGATTAGAATACCGCATGTTTAAGATATTTTTATGACAAATTAAATGTATATCTTAAATTTTCTAGGCAGATCCTCTGAATACCCCTTCTTTCTGGATGACTTTTGTATAGCTGGCAAACAGTAGTTAACCGTTTTCGAGATATACCGGATTATTAGTTTCAATTTTAACCACTCAAAACTTTTCTCAAAGGGGAAGACATCTCTCTTATCGTTTCTCGTTTGCTTACCCCTGGAAAGCAAAGAGATTTGAATCTCAATTGTTTCACACAGCGACCTACTTTTAAAGGACAAGACTATCGCTTTAGCGTGTTCATTTTCTTGTTTCCCTTCTACTTACAAGGAAGCTAGTAATAAGGCTAATACTGCTTATGTTTATCTTGATTAGGACGGTGTAAATAGAAGTAAGGTTTTTAACAATAATTTGTGGTTGTAACACATCAGATTTTTAATGACAAATTACTCTTTTTACTTTCTCTAGCACGTATCTATGTAGTGCATACTAGCTAGAGAAGAAATCGTATTCCACCCAAAAAAAGTCGACATCGAGATTTTATCGGAAATATATTTTCAGTCCCCCAGAAAAAACATTTTTAGAAAAAGGTCCGTGTGTGCGTCTGTGGAAGCATGGCTCAAAAACGAAAATACCGTTAAATGCCAAATTAGATATTTACCTATGTTTAGTGTCTCCCAAGAATGCGACACGAATAAACCCCCCCTCCAACAAACTGCCCTTTACATGGAAAAAGTTTAGAAAATTGTGTGTTTCTCAAAAATGGCTCCAACGATTTTGATTAATATCTCATATATTCAATATATTTACATTTTGAATAAAACGTATATTTTGAATTTTCTGGGAAAAGCATTTGAAAATTTATTTATTCTAGATAAGTTTTGCATAACGGTTAAACCATAAGAGAGACTTACTTCATAAAAAGCGTAGGTATCATTAAAACGCATAAGTTTTTCTTGTAGAGTTGATCGTATTAAGTTGAGTGTACCTGTTACTGGTTTCAGTTTTGAACTATCAAGTTTTCTCAAACAGAAAACCAGCTTTCGTTTCATCTCTCGTGTTTTGCTGCAGGCCATGGAAAGTGAACCTAACTTCAATTGCTTTATATAACAATTTCTAAAATATCTGACTATTCCCTTATTTCCCTTACAAGGAAACAAACAATAAAACAACTTGCCTCATTAACATAATGCAGATAAAAGAATAATCTTTTGTAATATTTGTTTGTATATTGAACAGCTAGAGAAAATTATGTGAATGGAACACATTGGATTTTTATTTATTATTAGGCTCAAAATATAAATAATGCCTTACAGTGACTTTTAAATGGGATGAGGTTTGTTCTTGAGCGCCACCAGGCCGGCAGACAATCGGAGTGCTGCTGTGTTTACTGGGGAGTAACGCGCTAGGTGATTCCGTCTCTCATAAATACTACTTGCGCTAAGATAAAACATTCAGATTTTGCAAAAAAATAATTCACGAGGAAGATAGGGAGTAATGTTCGTAGCAAAACCGCAAAAGCCACAGATTTTTAGCTCAAATAATATAAATGAATAAAAATTATATCACCAGGCTGATTTGCATGCTCAGTGTGCGAGTGAGAGGGAAATATGAAGATGGTGGGAGTAGCGACCTGGCAACGCAGAACACGATAACGCATCTCATTCACTCCAGCGTAGAACTCTTCCCATTCAAAAAGCATTATAGTATACCCGTATACATATATAGTTTTAAAGAAGATGGAGATGGTTTTTCACTAAGACACCACCCAAACGAGGCCTCAACTACATCCGTTGAGACACTGATGATATCGCTCACGTACAACTATCATTACCCAGGTTCGAACCAAGGATCCAGTGAAAGTAGAGGTCAAGGCTTTAAGTGTTGCAGTGTAACTAATTTAAAGCTGCACGAAGTGGCTTGAGGATACGTAACAGGGCAACTTGACTTTGTGCTTTACGTAGTAATGGCTGGAATACAGGTTTGTTACTGTTCACAGACAGCTGTTGTCTTACATAACGTATAATTGGTCCATTATAATTAGCGACAGGAAGTTTATGTAATAGCACTTTCGTTAGCGCCACTGTGCACTAATATACATAAGACAGGTAGCATATATATCATCTACAGTGGACTTGCTTCACATGATGTTCCAAAAAGATGTGGTTCAGTTATGAAGCTTTATAAAAACCACAGTTAAAAATTATGGCTTACTCTATTCATTCTTGTACAAACTATTCTTATAAAACGCTTATTCTTTTACGTACTTCATGTTAATCCAGATAAATATTTGCAGAAATTATCTTACTGCATATTTTGCTGTAGTTTTTCTATTATAGTTATATACGAGCCATTTGAGAGGTTAGCGGATAATGCAAAAACGATCGAACAAGTAAACATCTTATTTTCCAATATGGTCTGCCTTAAGCACCTATGCTCCATATCCGTTATTCCGTCGCGGAAGTTAGAATTTCTCAGGCTAGCAAAATAAGTCTCCACTGACGAGTTACCTCTTTAAGGTTCGCAAATTTCTTTCCACCAGGGAACTTTCTGAATTTAATAAAGGGATGGAAATCTAAACAGAGCCTTTCAGGGGAAAGTGGTGGATGGGGTAGCGAATCATGTTTGTTTTCGTTGATATTCACCATTATGGTAACATTATGTGCGCGTGCAAACAATCTTGATGGAAGATGATTGTTTTGTTACGTCTCAATCTTCACCTGAACCGTAAGCTCCTTAAGATCTGAATAACTGTTCAATATAAGTGTTCTTATAATGGACAGTTATTTCTTTTTTCTTCAGTACACAGTTTGTCTTTATGGTCGCCGTAGCCATTACATGCAAGTCTAATAATTGCATTTTTATGGACCTCATTAAAGTGCACCTATTCATTAAAGTTCAGATTTCCACCAATCAGAAGATCCATATGCAACAGTTAATACTTTCCCGCCTGCGTACATCTCGTAACGCTACCAGGCACCAACTGTTGAAAGCGCAGTCGTATATTGAATCAAAGAACATTAACGCGAGTTTAGAAAACCAAATGTCGGACACGAGTGGCACTGAGATAGCGCTTACACCGCAATGATATGACGAATAACTTTTTGCTGCAAAAATTAAGGAACATGTACTAAAAAGTCTTTGCACATTTATGGATTCGAGAAAATCATAATGCTTAACGTCATTTTCAGACAATGTTAATTGTAAATTTTAATAAACCCAATTTTTTTTTTCAAAGCCTGTTCTTTTTAAGGTTATAGCATATATACTACACATAAATATTTTGTCAAGGTTGATATCAGAATAAAATGTACACTTTCGCGTTTACGCACATACTGCAACCCTGCCAGCTGTTTCAGTGTGTAACGTAAATGCTTATTGACGCAGGTAAGCGCAGAATATTAAAACCAGTGTATAAATATTTTAAAATTAGATAAATGGTTGAACATGAAAAATCGTATGAAACTTGGCTATAGTGGCAATTAAGATGCTCCCATGAAAAAATGAAGCTCCGTCCTTTCGTTTCATAATCATACTCCCAACTTAATTACTGGCATTATACTCGCGTTGCATAATATACTATTATATCCTACCTATTTTACATTATGATTTAAATGCTTAATGTGTTTATATGCTCTTTCGTATTTACCATTTGTGACCATTTCAATTTTTGAAATATTCTTGTCTTGTGTTTTTAATTGTAAATATTTTAAATATAATTCTTTCCTTTGTTTAACTAGAAATTTTATTTCCTCTGTGCATTTATAAAGTGCTTTCAACCAGGAACTTTGTAATTTCGTTTTTCCTATTGACTCCATTGCTGCAATTGCTATTCCTTTTATAATTGTGACATTTTTTTAAAACATAATAATTACGTCAGCAAAGATACAACAGAAATCAATTTCAAAGGAAATCTTTAATTATTATAACTGCACAAAAAAATAAAAAAATCTGGTGTGTTCCATTCACTTGACTTTCTCTACATCTCTTTAAGAAATTATTGTTAAAAACCTCAAGCTTCTATTTACTACATTCTGATCAAGATAAATATTACCAGAAATGCTTTCTTTAAGCAGGAAGGAGCTAAGAGAATACACTAAGCTAAAACGAAAAAAATGTATATGACATAAATTGTGAGTTTTAACAAGATCTACATTTATTGTGTAGTAAGTTTTTGTCTATCTCTTACGGTTTACTAGTTATGCAAAATCATGCAAAATTCATCCAGAATAAAGTTGTCTTCAGAGGCTATTCCCAGAAGATTCAAGATATATATTTTATTTGTGGTGTAAATGCCTGTAATATACGGCATTTTAATCAAAATCATTGGAGCCTCTTTTGAAAAAATCAAAATTTTCGAAATTTTTTCCATGTAAAGGATAGTATCCTTGGAAGATACTAAACTTATAAACCAAGTTTGATATTTTACCGACACTTCGTTTTTGAGTTATCGTGTTCACGGACACACACACAAACGTACTTTTTCTGAAAATTATTTTTTTGGATACAGGGGACCCTAAAACATATATTTCTGGTGAATTCTCGGCATCGAATTTTTGGGTGGAATGTAATTCCTTCTCTATACTCTATGTACATAGTACGTGTAGAGAAAGTAAAATGTATCTTTTTTAAGTTTACGTAATTTATTCTCAGCTTATTCTAAATATCTCTATTACAAGAAAGTCGATGTTTTCTGGTAGCACACCGCTCTACTTCCTTGTTGCTCAGCCCACCCATGAGCATGGAATATCTTGTAACCTGTATTGTCTAGCTTCTGATAAGTGTGGCATACGACCATGACAGTAAGTAGGGCAAGGTGGACAAATAGACCAACTTGTTGAGCTGCAGAGATATCACAAATACGAGAGACTTTGTTTCATTGTATCGGTTTGCTAACATACCAGCTGAGAAGTAGCAAGTTTCGTGTGATAGTGACTAATCACAGAAACCGAATAAAAAATCTGACGTATACCATTCACATAACTTTCTCTACATCTCTGTATCAAATTAGTGTTAGAAAGTTTATTCTTCTATCTACATCATGCTAACCAAGATAAACATTAGCAGAAATTGTCCTTAATATTTATTCCTTTAAGTAGAAAAGAAAAAATCTAATGTGTTTCTTTCACATTTCCTTTACCTGTTCGGCAAACAAACCTGTTTTTCATGAGGTTATTATTTTATCTGCAGTATGCTAATCAAGATAAAAATTAGCTCCTTGAATGCAGTAGGGAAATAAGAAAATGACCAGGCTAAAGAGTAGTCTCATCCTTTAAAAGCCGGTCGCTAAGTGAAACAATTGAAATTCCAATCTCTGCATATCAGGAGTAAACAAACGAGAAACGAGAAGAAAGATCTCTTTCCGTTTGAGTAAGTGTCTCAAAATTGAAACCAATTATCCGGAATATCTGGAAAATGGTTAACTCTACAAACATGTATATGATAACAATTTTTGTGCGGTAAACTTTTACCAATTATACAAGTCATCCAAAATAATGAGGTCCTCAGGGGCTATTCCCCAAAAATTCAAGATTTATTTGCAGCAATGAATCAAAAACTGTATTTGTAGAAGCTTAATCAATACACACAACTGTTAAAATACTCTTATCATTAGAGCATGAATTATTGAATGCAATTATAAACTTTATATTTTAATAACCGTAAAAACGAAAAATTTTATATAAATGACTCTGATATACACTTAAATTGCTATCGACAAAAAATCCGATATTTCATTCACATGACTTTCTCTAGCTGTTCCACAGATAAACTTTTCTTACAAAAGATTATTCTTCTATCTACGGCCTTTTAATTGAGATAAACACGAGCAGAAATTGTTGATGACTTAGGTATAAGTAAAAGGGAAATAAGGGGATACAGTAGCGAAATCTTTTTAAAGCAGGTTGCTATGTGAAACAATTGAAGATAAAGAAAAAAAAAAAAAGAGTTGAAAAGAAAAAATGACTTCTCATTCTAGAAAAGCTTGAATAACTTAAACCTGAAACCAATATCACGGAATATCTCGAGCAGTTAACGCTACAAAAAAAAAATGATAAATTGTGTTTATTAACAAAAACTAAATTTTTATAGTAAGTTTTTGTTTATCCTTACAGTTCATCAATTATGCATAAGCCTTTCCCAAAAAATTCAAAATATAAATTTCGTTTGTCATGAAAATATATTTAGCACGTGGTATTTAATCAAAATCTTTGGCATTTTTGAGAAAATCAACATTTTCGAAAAATGTTCCATGTACAGGTAGTTTGTGTGTTGGGGGGTTTCTTGAAAATCTTCGTTAAACATCCTTGGAATGTACTGAACTTAAATACCTACCAAGTTTGGTTTTTAACGTATTTTTCTTTCTTAAGTTAAGCAGTTCACAGACACAGACACACATACTCACATGGACGTTTATCTAAAACTACCTGTTTTTATGGATTCAAAGTACCCTACGACATGTATTTTGCTGTGAAATCTCGATGTCGAATTTTTGGGTGAAATACAATACCTTCTCTACCTACTATGTATATTATACTACGTGCTAGAGAAAGTAATAAAATCCTTCGTTTAAAATGTGCCTCACAAGAAGTTAGGAGTACACGCATCTGTAAAGACAGTGTTTACATCGCTGACCTTGGACTACACGATTAGTATATCGTCATTAGCAGGTGTACATTAGCCAATCAGGGGAAGGGCCAGGAAATTGTGATACTTGTCAGCAGGCGAAATTATAAATAGAGGCATGATTTTGCGTTAAGAATTATTTTGAAATATTTTCAGATTAATAATTTTAATTGGTGATGCTTGTGTTGAATATTCTACATAAATTTGCATTCATTTCGTGTTAATTTACGGGCAGATTTAATGAGTAAAGACATGGCTGAAATACACTATTACATAGTACGTATAGAGAAAGTAATAAAAATTGACAGGTTATTAAAGTAACAATAATGTTACCAACCCTTATTTCGAAATTCAAAACATTTTATTTCAAATAGTATCATGAACAGAATCATATGTTACATATCAGACATCACCAAACTATAACACACAGATTGTGACATTTTTGTTTTTTCACAGTGGTCCTTTTGTCCGTTAAAAATAAGTTATTCGTAGAGGAAAATCTTTCACTGTCAACATATCATATCGTTAGTCAACGACATTGAAGGGTTTTTGCATACAATGCAAAGAGTGCTATTACAAAAATTATACTTCTTTGCCATTTACTACAGATTAGCTGTTCAAGAATGACACAACGTTCTGCGTAATAAAGAAGCATATCAGAATTAATAAAATTAGCTTTAAATGGATTTAGTTGCTTAAGTGCTGCCTTTATAGTATTTAAACTACCAATACTTCATTGAGTAACTGGCCTCAAAGGCTAAAAAAATTGTATAAGATATTATTATTATTATTAACATTTGGATCTATTTGATTTCTCTTCCAAAGCAACCATCTCAAATACCTCACATTTGGTACCCAGTGAGTTAACTGGGGATAAAATTAGTGAACTACAGATATGTTTTTTAGATTTAGAATCTAATATTGCATTTGCTACCGACCTGAAATTTTCAGATAAATGACTTTTTCTTGCTTGGTGACTTATCCTGTATTGTATGTGCTAAATCCTTTTCGTTGACCTTTTAAACATTCTTTCACAACTTCTATCTATATGGCAGGAAGGCGCAAATATTAAATTACAGTTTTATTTTACTTTCTCTGATTTTACTCTACCCTAGATTTCACCTGAGTCATATGATTTAGTGTCTCCTGTATATATATATTTTATGAAAAAAAAAACAGCTTTAGAAAAAGATCCGTGAGTGTGTGTATTGCGTGTCCGTGTGTTTTTGAGCATCATAACTCAAAAATGAAAAGTCGGTTTAACACTAATCTTGGTACATAAAATTCAGTATCTTCCAAGGATGCGACCCAAAGATTCTCCAGAAAATCCCCAACTCTATATGAATCTTTACATGGAATACTTTTCGAGAAAATGGCTAAAATGTTGGTAAAAATGCCGTACCTACATTAAAGTTACACGGCCAATAAAATATATAGTATTCTAAATTTCTTGAGAATAGGCTCTGAAACCTTCATTTGCATAAACGGTAAGCTTTAAGGGATAGACAAAAGATTACCACACAAAATATATACATCTCGCTAAAACACAATTTATGTTTTGTAGCACTATCCATTTCGTCGATATTCCTAGTTATTGGTTTCAATTTTAGAATAGTCTTATCTTTCCAAACGAGAAGTCCTCGTCCATTTCGTATCTCTTTTCTTTTACTCCTGACAATGGAAAGAGAACTAATATAAATGACAATCACATAGGTACAGCTTTTAAAATGTTTGACTATCGATTTAGCCTAGTGCATTCCCTTATTTTCCTTTTACTTATAAGAAAATAAAAGACCATTTATGGTATTATTTATTATTTAGCTTCTTTAGCATAATGTATAAAAAGGTTAATCTTTTGTAAGAATAGTTAGCAGAATAAATAGAAATCCTGTGAATGAAACACAATTGACTTTATTTTCGTTTAGTCAATATGATTCGTGTCGTATCACCAACTTTTAGAAGTCAAACTAAAATGCAGAAGTATCATTTTCAAAAGTATGTGATTGCAACTAGAATAATATGCTAGCCTCAAAAAAATCCTTAACATGGCCTCCTTCGAGAGAGAAGTAAAGCCTATGGTTCTCTATAATTTTAATTTGCATATATAAGAATCCATTTGCTTAAAAAAAATCTGATGTGTTCCATTCACATGACTTTCTCTACTTCTGTGTAAAAAATTATTGTTAATAAGCTTATTATTCCATTTATTTCATGCTAATCGAAAAAAAAAATGGCAGAAATAGTCTCATTGCCTGCTTCCTTGTAAGTAGAAGTGAAATTTGGGAGTATCATAGGTTAAAGTGAAGTCAAAAGCTGGTTGCTATGTGACTGAAATTCCTTTGTTTGTATGGACACGAGTTGACAAATTTCTGTATGAGAAAGGTACAGGTGTTTTAAACCTGAAACCAAAAACAAGGAATATCTAAGAAACGATCAACTCCTCGAAAAAATGTATATAACATAAATTGCGTGTCTTAATATGCACTACAGTTTTATGAGGCAAGTTTCTGTCCATTTTTTACGGTTTAGCAGTTATGCAAAATTTCGTAAAATGCATCCAGAATAGTCTTCAGAGGCTATTCCCAGAAAATTCAAGATGTGCATATTATTTTTCCGGTAAATATATTTAATATACGATATTTTAATCAAAATCATTAGAGCTATTTTAAGAAAATCAAAATTTTTGAAAAAGTTCCATGTAAAGGGTAGTGGGGGGATTTTCTTGAAAATCTTCGTGTCGCATCCTTGGAAGATATCAAACTTAAATGCCAAGTTTGGTATTTAACGGTCTTTTCGTTTTTGAGCTATGCTGTCCACAGACACACACTCACACACGGACCTTTTTCCAAAAATGCTTTTTTTGAATTCAGGGGGACCCAAAACATGTATTTCCGGTGAAATCTCGGTATCGAATTTTTGGGTGCATAACAATACCTTCTCTATACACTATGTACATAGTACGTGTAGACAAAATAAAAAATTGTTGGGCATATTTGTGCCATTTTATGTATACAACTATGATTTCGTCTTACAGTGCCATCTGAGGACGAACAGCTGAGCTCTCGTCACCATTGCGCATAGCGGCAAACTTACGAACTAGAAATTCAAATGTGATCATGAAAACATGAATTGCTTAATAACAATATAATATAAAAGAATCTCATGTGTTCCATTCACATGGTTTTCTCTATATCTCTACAAAAATTGTTTAAAAGATTATGCTTCTATTTACTACATACTAATCAAGGGAAAATAGGCAGAAATGGCCTTCTTACTGCTTCCGTGTAAGTAGAAGGGAAATAAGGGAGTACTATAGACTAAAGTGATTATCAAAAGCTGGTTACTATGTGATTGAAGTTCCTTGTATGGACAGGAGTTGACAAATTCGCGTATGAGAAAAGTATTTTATAGCTGAAACCATTAACAAGGAATATCTCAAAAACGATCTCCAGGAAAAAATGTATAATATAAATTGTGTGTTTTAACCAGCTCTACGTTTTCTATTAAGTAAGTTTTTGTCTATCTCTTAAAGGTTTACCAGTTATGCAAAATTCTGCAAAATTCAACCAGAATAAACATGTGTTCAGAGGCTATTCTCAGAAAATCAAGATATACGTTTTATTTGTCATGTAAGTATCTTTAAGATATAACATTTTAATCAAAATTGTTAATGTCATTTTTTAGCAAATCAAAATTTTTTGTACATTTTTCCATATAATGGGTAGTTGGGGAGGAGGGATTTTCCTGAAAATCTTCGTGTCGTATTCTTAGAAAACACTGGACCTAAATGCCAATTTTGGTATATAACGGACTTTTCGTTTTAGAGTTATGCTGCCCAAGACACACGCACGGACATTTTTCGAAAAATGCTTTTTTTGGATTCAGGAGGTCTCAAAACATATTTCCGGTAAAATCTTTGTTTCGAATTTTTGGATGCAATACAATACCTTCTCTATAGTACACTATGTATATAGTACGTATAGAGAAAGTAAGAATTGGATTCCAACGTTCTACTGGAAAGTCCTGGTTATTCACTTGGCAACTATGCCACATTGGGTGTTGTGTATAGAGCGGAAGGTCTGAAATGTTGACAATAATGTTGTGGATACAATTGGATAGCTTGAAAAAAAACCATCCCACCCCTCGCTAGTGGCAGAGGTTGATAATAAACACACAGACACGTGGCGAGCCGGATTTCAAGCACAGACCAAAACAAAACAAAACATTCGGAGCCTAGCTGTGTAATGTGAGGTTAGCGTGTGTGTCTCACGTTCAACCGATTGTAAGTTCGAATCTCGTTTAGGATGAGTTACCCTGAAAAGGTTTTATGTGGGGTTTTCCTTATCCTAAGATGACAAATGTCTAGTAACTTTAAGCTCCATAGACCCCGAGATGACTTGAGCCTCATTTCACCGATTATCACTCATCGTCCGATATGATCTCCCAGGTTAAAGAACACTAAGTTCAGTCCTTAAGTCCTACACTGTTGCCAGACTGTAACACCCAATGTGGCATAGTTGCCAAGCGAATAACCATGTCATATTTGGATCTCCCAGCACGAGAAACCTGGCACTCATGCCTCTATGTGCACTATAATTGTGATGATAATAATGATCATGATTATAATAATAGTGGACAATTATTTTAATATTAAGAGAAAATTCAAAATATATCTTGAATTTCTGTGAATTCAGGGCTATTTAAGAGTTCAATTATTGCATGTCACAATTTCAGTATTCAGTACATTCCTTTATGAAATATATAAACATCTGATACATTAAACATATTTGAACTACTCTCTAATGATCTTAGACAACAATAGCATTGGGTCATTTAGCCTTATCATATTTTATGTACCGGTGGTAAAGATGAACGTTAATGTCATATGAAAATCTAACGATATGCTATTAAAGCAGTTAGATTATACGTGAGGTTAGTAGATGTTTTCATGTTTCAACAACCAATAAGCTTAACGGCATCGTTAAACACGCACTCACTCAATATGGAAGACAATTACTAAAGTAATAAATTTCACGTAACTGGTAATACTTGTGTCGGTGTTGATATCTCAATAACGACACAACAAGAATTATCACTTAATAACATGGGTTAAATCTCCCTCTCTCTTTATAGAGCTGAAATTTGCAAAACACTGACCTTCATTTACTTTTTCTTTCTCTAGCCGTCTTTACATAGCAGCTAGAGAAGGTATAGTATTCCATCCAAATATTCGATATCGAGATTTCACGGAAAATATTTGTTTTGAAGTCCCCTGAGTCCGAAAATTTTTTTAGAAAAAAATGTCCGCCGGTGTGTGTGCCTGTGTATAGGTTAGCTCAAAAACGTGGGAGGGGCAAAAAATGTTATATACCTAGCTTGGTATTTATAATTAGGGTCCTCCAAGGGTACCACATGAAGATTTCAAGAAAGACTCTCAACACAAAAACAGGGGAAAAAGTTTTAAAAATTTGGTTTTCATCAAAAATAACTATAACGAATTTTATTAAAATGCCGTATATTACATTTATTTACCTCACAAATAAAATGTATATTTTGCGTTTTTTGGGGAATAGCCTATAAATGAGTTTTGCAGAATTTTGCATAACGATTAAACCATAAGCGATAGACAAAATATTAATACACATTAAATGTAGATCTCGTTAAACACATATTTTATGTAGTATACGTTTTCCTTGTAGAATTCATCGTTTTAAAGATATTCCATGTTATTGGTTTCCATTTTAAACTACCCAATTCTTCTCAAACGTAACATGCAAAGCGAACCAAATATCAATTGTTTCATGAAGCGACCAGCTTTTAAAATGTTTGATTATCGCTAATATTTATATTGTTATGACGTAGATAAAATAATCATCTTTTGTAAGAATAATGTGTACATGAAACATCTAGAGAAAGCTATGTAAATGGAACACAGCAGATTTTTCATATTAACAGCAGCAACTGCCTTACAAGGTACATTTGCGAATTGTCTCTCCGATATTGGAATAAAAAAAATCCGATATATTCCATTCATATGACTTTCTCTAGCTATGCCACAAACAAACTTTTCTTGTTGAATATTATTCTTTATCTAGATCATGCTAAAACTTTACCAGAGTTGGTTTTATTACTTTTTTTTTTAAATTGGCGGGCAATAAGGGAATACATTAGGCTAAATGGAGAGTCAAGTTTTTAAAAGCCGATCGCTAGTGAAACAATTTAAATTGCTAGGAATAAACAAAAGAGAAGTGAAAAGCAAGATCGACTTTCCATTTGAGAAAGTTTTAAGTAGCTTAAAACTGAAACTCAGCATATCTGGAAACGTTTTCTCTTACATTTTACCAGTTATAAACTTATACAAAAGTACTTCTGAATGAAGTCTTCAAAGTGTATTCCCACAAAAATTCAAGATATACATTTTTCGTGTGTCATAAAAATGCCTTAAACATGTGACATTTTGATAAAAATCATTAGCCAGTTTAGAGAAAATAACAAATTTTGGAAAAATGTTCCATATAAGAGGTAGTTGGGGTGGAGGGATTTTCTTGAAAATTGTGTCGCTTCCTTGGTAGACACTGATGTTTGGTATTTGCACGACTTTTTGTTTTTGAGCTATGCTGCCCACAGTTACACATGCATGGATAATGTTCTAAAAGGCTTTCTTTGTATTCATAGTATACAGAGAAGGTATTGTATTGTATTGTACCCAAAAATTCGCTAACGAGATTTCACCGGAAATACATGTTTTGGGTCCCTCTGAATCCAAAAAAAGCATTTTAGAAAAATGTTCGTTTGTGTGGGTGTGTCTATGGACAGCGTAGCTCAAAAACGAAAAGAAAAACGAAAAGTGCAGTATCATCCATGAAGATTTTCAAGAAAATCCATTAGAAAATTTTGATTTTCTCATAAATAGCTATAACGATTTTTATTAAAATGTCGTACATTAAAACTATTTACATTCCAAATAGAATGTGTATCTTGAATTTTTGGGAATAGCCCCTGAAGACTTCTTTATTCTGGATGAATTTTGCAGAATTTTGCATTACTGGTGAGCCGTAAGAGATAGACAAAAACGTACATAATAGAAAATGCATAGCTCGTTAAAACACACAAGCTAGTTTATATACATGTTTTTCGTGGAGTGGGTGGTTTTTTAGATATTTCAAGTTATTTGTTTCAAATTTAAAATACTGAAACAGCACATTTTTCTCCTGGCCATGCTTAGATACGGATTTGAACCACATGACAGCCAGCTTTTAAAAGATTTGACTAACACTTTCGACTAGTGTACTCCCTTATTTTCCTTCTGCTTAAAGGAAACAAATAATTAAGATAATTTCTTCTAATGTTAACCTCTATCATCATATAATATATAGCAGAATATTCTTTTTAACAATAATGTGTTACAATAATGTGTTACAGTAATGTAGAGAAAGTTATGTGAAATGAGGCACATTAGATTTCTTTCGGTGGAATGCAATTACCTTCTCTATGTACTACTTATAGTTAGAGGAATAAAAATCAACATATATCATTGGAAACAGCGTCTTCTTCAAGTTAGAAATAATGTTATTTCTATATTTATTCTTCTCGTATGTAGGATTTTTTGGTTCAAACAACTAAAAATCTAGTGCGTTCCTTTCACATGACTTTCTCTACCTCTCTGTAACAAATTGTTCTTCTATTTACTTCATGCTAATCGAGATAAACATTAGCAGAAGCGGTTTTATTACTTAATTCTTATTAGCAGAAAGGAAATAAGGGGATGCACTAGGCTAAACCGACAGTCAAATGCCTTAGTTGCGACAGTTGCTATGGTATAGAAATCCCATTCTTTGTATGGTCAGGTGTTGACAAGTTCCCGTATGAGAAAAAGTATTAAATATTTTAAAACTGAAATCAATAACAAAGAGTATCTTAAAATATGCTAAAATCCGGGAAAAATGCATATAACTTATATTGTGTGTTTTAACAAGCTCTATATTTTCGCTTAGTATGTTTTTTTTTCCATTTCTTACAGTTTATCAGTTATGCAAAATTCCGCAAAGTGCAAGATTTTATTTGACACGTAAATATAATTAATGTACGACATTTTAATCAAAATTGTTAGAACATTTTTGAAAAAATCAAAATTTTCAGAAATGTTTCCACATAAAAGGTAGTTGGGGGTAGGCAGATTTTCTTGAAAATCTTCTTGTCGCATCGTTGGAAGATACTGAACTTAAACACCAAGCTTGGCATTTAACGGACTTTTCCTTTTTGAGCTATGCTGTCCGCAGACACACACACGGACCTTTTTCTAGAAATGTTTTTTTTTTTAATTTTTTTTTATTCAGAGGCACCAAAAAATTAATTTCCGGTGAAATCTCGGTATCAAATTTTGGGTGCAATACAATACGTTCTCCATTCACTATGTACATAGTACGTGTAGAGAAAGTAAAAATCTGTATGTTTAGATGATAGAAAAAGTTAAAATGGGGCTGGAAGGTTTATAATATTTACCATTTTATCATAATTCCAATTATGTAAATAGCACAGACATTTTCCTTAAATAATTGCAGTTAAAGAGTGGCTTGAGCCAAAAGGGGAGTCTAAAAGTAATTTAGTTATCATATTTACTATTGAATTTCTCTCAAATATATGCGTGCCTTGATGCATGCAAAACCCTGCTTGCTAGTAATACCAGATTCTACGTTGCATCATTGCATTCTTGTCCTCTTGATTTTATGCTAGTTTTCTCACATATATATTTAATCTACTTCAGTCTGGGCTGCCTAAATGTTTATTAAGGCAGTGTATCTTCTAAACTCTATATATATGAGATATTTTGCTGCAATATATCCCGATTATTAGACACAATTACAGTACTATGTTTTGCTGTATTTCAAAAGCAATTTGCTCTTATGTATAATATACTAGTAGACAGAATTGTATTCCACCTAAAAATTCGGTACCGAGGTTTCAGGAAATACGTATTTTGAGATCTCCTGAATAAAAAAAGCAACCTTGCACACTGTGCTGCGTTTCCTTGTACACTCAAAGACAATAATAATACGTCTGGCGCTGATTTTTGATGTGGACGTTTGACGGGGACTCGAGAGATGTTAAGGACCCTGCTGACCCCGATCGGCCGCCCTGTGTCATAATATCCTCTAATTTACCCTATCTATATTTTCACCCGCTTCTCTGTGCAGGAAAATAGATATTGCCAGTACATACGACGATTATGTTGAGCGAGTGCTTCCTGAAGGTATTTGTTTGGTAGATGAACAAGGAACTTTCAGTAGCTGTGATAATACAACCGCTGCTGACCGCCGGCAAAGAAGAAAGTGCACAATGTAAATAATAAACTATATGATAAAGCCTACGGTGCCTGAAGTTTCTAAATAAGAACTAGGTTGGAAGTATTTAATATGAAAGTATCTCAACAATAAGATAATAAGTCTCTCTTTACATCTCGTTAATACAGCAAGGCTTTCACTTCCACTCGATCCTAATATGTTTTTCTTTTTTGTCATCAGAACTTTGCCCTTCTTCGTTTCTACAAAGGCGTCGTTTTAGATATATTTTTACTCTTAACTTCTGGCCAGACCCTCCTAAAATTGTATAAAATGCAGTATTTAATTCCATACTTAGATGGTTTACAAAGATAAGGTTACAATGTGAAAATTGGTATTATATAAATGTATGCAATCGTTGATTTTTTAATCGAGTGTAACTTTTATGAAAAGAGGCGCAGCGGAGGTTTTTGCACGCCAGTATGAAATTATAGTAAAATAAATATCGTAAATGGGTTGTCATTTTCACATGTGTTCAAGTAAACATGGGAAGCAATTCCTGCGCTCTGAGATTAATTATTTTCCTTAGTTACTTGTTTCAATAGACATTGAATAATTATAAAAAAAATCGCTCATTTTTGCAACATGCAATAACAGTTCAGCGGAAACAGATGAGGTAGCTGAACTGGTTATAAGACATTTGCTATCTAAAAGGTCTAAAGATATTTATAAATTATTTAGTAACTTCAAAAAATGGTATTGAAAGAAAAATGTACATGAAAACAAAGGAAATGTTCTACTTTATATTTCTTTGAAATATCAAAGAAACTAAATCTTTTGTTATATATTTGCTATGATAGCAAATTATTATTAATTTTTACTTTCTCTATACGAACTATGTAATAGTGTATAGAGAAGGTATTGTATTTCACCCAAAAATTCGATACCAAGATTTCACCGGAAATACACGTTTTGGGTCCCTCTGAATCCAAAAAAAGCATTTTTACAAAAAGGTCTGTGTGTATGTGTGTATGTGTCTGTGGACAGCATGACCTAAAAACGAAAAGTCCGTTAAAAACCAAATTTGGTATTTAGGTTTGGTATGTTCCAAGGATACGACACGAAGATTTTCAAGAAAATCCCCCACCCCCAATTACCCTTTACATGGAACTTTTTCGAAAATTTTTATTTTCTAAAAAATCGCTCTTAATGATTTTGATTAAAATATCGTATATTTCAGATATTTCTCCCGAATTGAGCGACTTATTGGATACTATTTATGGAGAGCACAGCCCTTTCGTATAGCTAAAACCCAATTGTGGAGAAAACGTAACGAAGGCGGCTTAAGTTTAATTGCAGTGGGACCTAAGAGTAAAGCGCTTCTTGTTAAATCTATTATACTTGCCACTAGGGGATATGGAGAGGATCAAGAAATAGTATTTTGGGAACCCTTCAAGAATTCTCTTGCAACTCCAGTTCGGGCTGCTCCTGCGGGTTTTAAGAGAACACTCCATGTTTTGGATGGCATTGATGTCGATGTCCTACCTCAGCAACCTAGAGGACTGTCAACTGAGCTCTACAAGCTTTTCCTACAGCGGCTGCTTGCACCAATTCATGTGGTGAATAGGATGCCCAATAGACCCTGGTGTCAGGTATGGCGGAACATCCATTTGCGCAACATATCTACGGAGTGGACTACATGCGCATATTTGGTCATCAATGATGTTGTGGCTACAGAGGATAAAAAATTCCGATATATCATGGTGAGGACCCCCACATGCAACATTTGCGGTGTGCGGGATACTCTACGCCATCGTTTTGTTACCTGCACAACAGCACGACAGATCTGGCACTGGGTTGTTTCGCAATTGCACCGTCTTGCTCCTTCGCAAAATCCCAACTATTATGCTCGCACATTACTACAACTAGAGACTCGGAAGTACTACCGACCGCTTCGCACAGGTGTGGCTCGCACTTGGCTTTCAGCATTATATGCTGTCTGAAACGCATCCCAGCGTCGACGGTTTACGTTGTCATCTTAGAGCAGTAAGAGAAGATCTGCAAAAACATAGGCGTCTTTCACTGCAGTCGGCAACAGATTTTACCTTTTCATTCTATAGCGATTACAAAACCTTCTCATTTTGTTACCATATTCCTGCACATGTTTAATTTAAACGCACAGACAACATTGTTCATAACTATATATAAAAAATAGTGAACTGATATACTGTATTTATAATATAACTTATACCTTTTGTAATTAACAAAATGAATAAAAAAAAAATAAAAAAAAATTAGCATGAAGTAGATAGAAGAGCAAGCCTTTTAACAATAATTTGTTGCAGAGATGTAGAGAAGGTCTTGTGAATGAAACACATCAGATATTTTTATTCTGTTGTGGAGCGTTTGAAGTCGCTGTCACCATGGTGAATTTGTATCTGCGTTTGCTCCGATATGTTCTACTCGGAGACAGAATCAAAACACATGATGCTGTTTACTTTCAACTGAAGGATTTTCAGGAATACGCTTTACAGGAAATTTATCAATTTTCACACCTTTAACTTCTGCATGCTTTATGGTGTCAAATTCAACTTGACGTAAACATATTAACCTAACTAAAAATCCTTCTAACAGTCTAATTCAAAACCAAAATATATTGATATACCAATTCCCATTACATATTCAAATACACGTAACTACTTTTACAGTAGTTTTCTCACTTGGAGGAATCCAGTCATTACTTAGTTATTATTAACATGTATGTTTATTAATACTTCAGAAATATAACACTACTTTCACTGGCATGCTAACACTTCGCATTATAAAATTTACGAAGAGAATTACCTGATGTTGAAAATATGTTTTAAATTTCTTTGGAGAAAAACCCAACCTTACACACTGTGCTGCGTTTCCTTGTAAACTCAAAGACAATAACAATACGTCTGGCGCTATGATTTTGATGCAAATGTGAACGTTTGATGGGGACTCGGATCTTTCCACGATTTTCATTGGTGCCATTCTGGTACAACATACCAGAGTAAAAAAAGTAAAACTGATTGGGCCATCCACCCCTTTATCCGTCGCCCCGCTCGACGCTCCGTCAGCACAGTATAAGCAGTAATTTCATTTGCTGCAAGTTATGTTTCATGTTAATCCTCTTCCCTTCGGTAACGTGAGTTGTCAAGTACGTTTTTAAGAGCATGGCAAACAGGTGGAAGACATTAGTGGAGTTGGAAAACCCCTTCTTACTATAAATATTTCCATGCGTATTTTTAGTGCACAAGGGCATAGTATGTAATAACATTTCTGTTAATGCCTATCTTAATAAGCTGTTGTAAGAAGTTTTCTGCAGCATAGATAGAGAAAATTCTGTGAAAGCAGAACATCGTAGTTTCTTGGCTTGTTTTCAAATATTTTACCTAAATATCATTTTGTTCATACTTTGCGCAACATTCATGCAGTCATTACAATGAATTTAATGCAGTTAAGACGCGCCTCGTAGTAAATTTTAAAACAGTTAACAGGTTTGTCTTGATGCACTGACAGGTTTAATTTCAATTTTTAATTGCAGATTAGCTGTATGCTAAAAACCATTATTTTGTATTCTAAATATGCGTCCAGGTTTTATTGTATCTCCCAAAACCATGAATGAAATCACGCAGTTGATAGAAAGCAAACAAGATAAGATTTACAGGGGCGAGAATTTAGGTCCGGTCCCGTCCGACACGATCCGCACCGAGCGGTATTCCAGGGGCATCCCAACATTATTGAATAGGAAATTACCCTTCATATGCCTCTTCAATAAGAATTCAAATATGATCAGTAGGAAAATAAATATTGACCTTGGGAACACACCTAATATGCTGACGTTTGTGGCCTCTAATTGCTTCTAAGGATAACGTGTTTCCCCTGCGAAACTAACAGGAAAAGAGTGGAAAGTACCTTCCTTCAAAAGCCACCTGCGATTGATCTCTAAGGGTACCATGTTTGGTTTAAAGATAATTGGTAAACATCATTACTTAAAGTAATTTAATAGTTGACTAATTCCCGTGTCTAAAGATTTATTTTTTTCTACTCGTCTCTACCCATCCATTTCATATTTTCCAGTCCTCTTGCTCTCATTCCAGTTCTTATTTCCTCCATTTAGGATTTTCAGGTCTTCTAGGTATACTCCATTTCATCGCCTTTCTCGGTAACGTATCTTCATTCTTTCGCTCGTCCCAACTGGGCTATATACATTTTATTAATCTAATATGGAATTCTTAACAATTTGTTTATATCCGTTTACATTTCTATACAATTTTTAACGTTGTTTGCTTTTATGGAAAACAAAGAGATTTTCTATTTTGATTTATTTGTTAATATGCTCTCAATTTCCAAGATCATATCAGCACCGCCGGTGTCGCGGAACTCTATTGCGCAGGAGTTCTTTAACATGCCAGTAAATCTACTGACATTGGACTGTCAGTTTTAAACACACTTAAAAACTATCGGTCTGGGCCGGGTTTGAACCCGCGACCTGAGTTTAGAAGGCCAGCGCCTATCCAACTGGCCTTTATCAAACCAATGACTAACTGCAAGACAGAAATATCTATACTCTAGATTAGTGTCCTTACAGAATGGATACTCTAACAAAAACTCTTTTTTCACCTCAATAAACTCCGTAGCACAACAGCCCAAAGTCGGGCCCTACCCCTACGTCTCCCATATCTGCCCATCACAGGTGTCATGGATGGGGTGCAGTACTGGAGGGTGGGACATAGCGAATTCAGTCCCTCCCGTCCGGTTAATGTGGTCTACGCAACCTGGAGTAGCTACTTTTTCCTCAAGAAGATATCAATTACCCTCCAGGGACCTCTTGAGTGGGAGAAAATCTCCTAGCTGGTACCGAGAATCGAACCCGGGCCACCAGCTTGGAATTGGTTGACTATATATTTTTAATAAAAATTAAGTCAAAGATTTAAGTTCAATTTATTTTCTATATTCTCATATAGATTTATAGAAAAATCAACATTAAGATAATAAATTAACTAAAGCATAATTGGGATACTACCATAGCGGTAAGGAATCAACCACTCCAACAAAAATTCTATTTTTCCACAAAGTAATTACAATCTGCTCACCAATAACTATCTTTCTATTCTGCCGAATAGCTTCTTTTCGACGTTCGCTGCGGCGACGATGCAGTTCGCTACGAAATCCCCGTCGAACTCCCTCAACTGTTGCATGTGATGCATTCCCAGTGAAAACTAAACGCAAGCAGGGCTTTGTTGTCCCTTTTTATATCTGTTGCTCACGTGGCTGGAAATTTCCAGAACCCAACGCACGTGCTATACACCGCGGGTGTTCACAAAGCTTCCTCAGGCTTAACAATGCCCGGCTTCTACGTCAAAGAACAGGTGTCCACTCGCACGGCTGTGACAATCAAGCTGCAATGTCAAAAGAACTTTCTGCAACACATGTGTTGACTAACGCTTTAGCCTAGTGTATTCCCTTATTTCTTTTCTACTTACAAAGAAGTAGTAACACCGTTTATGCTAATGTACATCTCCATTAGCATCAATTAGATAAAAGAAAATCTTTTGTAAGAATAGCTGGTTTGCAGGATATATAGAAAGAGTCACGTGTTTGGAACACATAAGATTTTTTATATAAAATAAGAGAGATTGATTCCAGCTTGATTAGTAGATTAAATTCAAGGTAAGTGTTATAGCTCAGTTCTGCGTCTGGCAGAGCGCCACAGAAGAGAAAAATTAATGTGTTCACTACGTCATTATATTACCGTCTATCAGAAAACACGCTCAACTCTCTGCAGGTGTTTATTACCAGATTATCGAGGAGAAACTTGAGAGTTCTTGTAACAGCTTTTAATGTGAAGATAAAACGAGAAATGTCTCGATAGCATGCTAGAATGTATACGTGTCTAAATCTACCTTCTTTTGGCCTCCCTAAGGAGAAATCTCTTTCTAAAAATTGCAATATTTTGGTGCAGAGTTTCCAAAGTAGTAAGGCTTATAAATTTGCAGAGCAATTAAAACAATAGTGCAACTAATGTATTTTTCCTGAAATTATAAAAGGAAACAGCGGCGTGAAATTATAAAAGTTTACGAGTTCGCTTGTCTATGCTTGTAGCTTATGTAAACGCCACTAGAGGCGCTAAGTGTAAGACCCTTGTTTTTCACTGGACGTACTCGGATATGTACTTTCGATTACAATAGGTATAAATCTATGATTTTCACTTTATTAAATAATCCCGAACGATTAAATTAGACAGTTGCTTAACTTAATCGTCCTAGAGTAGCACCAAGGTTAATCCCGTTACTGGTCATACCTATCTGGATATTTTAAGAACTCTTCTTAAACCATTCTTTCAGCACGATGGAGGTGCTTCCCATTTCCACCACCATATTCTCGAGCACCTGAATGTCATTCGACCTGGATATTGGATCGGCTGCATCGGGAATCAGGTTTTGGGTAACCTGATTCGGCCTCCGAGATAATCCAATTTAACACCTTGGAACTTTTTTGTGGGGTTCGTGAAGGATGCCGTGTACGTTATCCCTTTACCATAGTGCGTGGATGATTTGAAGCAACATATCTCTATGCTGATACCGAGGAGGAAAATTTTGGAAAGCATCTGGCAAGAAATAAACCGTCTAGATATTTATCGTATTACCCGAGGTGTTCATATGAAACCTTTGTTGCGAATTTAATTCTTCTATCATGTTAAATCCTTTTGTTTCTGTATATAAATTCAGTGAAAATTAAGCTTCCTCTATTTTAACACCATCATTTTTAATTATTATATATATTATAATATATTATATAATTATTTTATATATAGAGTTTTAATAAACCTAGCCTAAACAAAGCCTACATCACTTATAGAAAAAAAAAAAACATGGGCTTGTATCAAAGCACTTCATATATAACAGTTTAACTTAGGTTATCTTGCATGTTAAATTTAAATTCAAAATGGTATCACAAATAACAATGGTTTAATTTAATTGGATACCTTATGCTTTTAAACATCGTTAAATATTAAGGTTGTAAGTTAAAATTAATAGATTAATTAAAACTTAATAATTGCTTCCCTTTGAAATCAAGGATCTCCATCTTTCAACCATAAACAATTTGTCATTAGATAATGATTATTCTAGGACAATCTTTTAATTGTTTTTGTAATGCATTATAAACTTCAACTACATATTTGAAGATGTCTCCAATTGCTTTAATTTGACGACTTTTTATTACTTTTTCTACTACTTACCTGTCGTTAGTAGAGGAAGTATTACAGTCCACAAAAATTAATTAGAGATGTCACTGAAAATATAAATTTGAGGTCCCATTAATATAAGAAAAATCACTCGTGTACATAGTGTATGTGAACAATATAACTCGAAAAAGAAAAGTTAGTAAATGCCAAACTTGGTAGTTAAGTTCAGTATCTTTCAAGGATACGGCACAAAAATTTTCAGTACAATTTCTCCAGTCCAAAGTACCCTTTATATGGGATTTTTATTTATTATTTTTCAAAAATAAATCTAATGAATTACATTAAGATACCTTGTGTTTAAGATATATATAACAAATAAAAGGATAGCTTGAATTTTCCGGGAATAGCCTTTTAATTATAAACGAATTTTGTGTAATTGGTAAACCGTAACAAATATACATAAGTCTCATTAAAACAACCCACTTGTCTTTTTTTTGTGGTTCAATCATTCGTTTCAATTTTCAAATACTTACACCTTTTTACTTTCTCTAGCACATCTGCACATACAATATGCATGGTAGCTATGTAGAGAAGGTATTGTATTCCACCCAAAAACGCGATGTTAATATTTCACCGGAAATATATGTTTTCAGATCCCATGATTCCAAAACAGTCGTTTTAGAAAAAGGTCCGTGTGTGATGTGTGTCTGGGGGCAGTTTATTCAAAAACGAAAAAAAAAAACAACTTCAAATACAAAACTTGGTATTTTCGTTTGGTATCTTCCGAGGGTGTGCCAGGAGATTTTCAAGAAATTCCCCCTACCGCAAACTACCCTTAACATACAAAAACCTTCGAACATTTTGATGTTCTCAAAACTGGCTTTAATGATTATGATTAAATGTCGTATGTTAAATATATACATCACAAGTAAACTTGTATATAACATTTTCTAGGAATAGCTTCTGAAGATTTGTTCATTCTGGATGAATTTTGTTGAATGTTGCACAACTGGTAAACCGTAAGAAACAGACAAAAACTTACGCATAAAATGTAGATATCGCTAAAATACACACTTTATGTTATGCATATTTTTTTATTCTCCCTCTTTTTTTTTTTTTTTTAAAGGAAGCAATTAATCTCGATTACCATGACGTAAGTAAAAGAATAATCATTTTTAGCAATTGTTTGTTTGCATAACAGAGAAAGTCATCTGTATGGAACATATTAGATCTTTTCAAGTGGAAAGGTACAACTGATTTATCCTCCTAGCCATGCAACCAGAATGGAATTTCAAATCCATCTCATAGTGACATGCCTTATAGATTGTTACTATCGCTTTACCCCTATCCTGCCTAAACCTACAAGAAATATATATCTAAATATGCAATGAAGGTTTAATTTGATTAATAAAAAAAAAAGGTAGAAGAAAAAACTTTTGTAAGAATATCTTTAAGGAGCAAAGCAAGTTCTGTGAGAGCAGCAAATCAGGTTTTTTTTATTTCAAAATTGTCCTAAACTGTGAGCAAGGCGATTCTAGTTCCCAGTGATAGCGTTAATAGATACATTTCGCGTAGCTGGTTTAGGAAACCAAAACATTATTTTTCGCTAACCTGGGTAAGGCTGAAATATTGCTGTGCAGGTCATTGGCGCTGCCGAAGGACCACGAAGATGACTACTACAGCAATGTCACGAATAGTTCGAAAGATGGCTTTTCGCAGTTCCTGGAGGTAGACACCACTATTTTGAGGTTAGTGTTGTGTGTTCCATCCAGCTTGCATGCTTCTGCAAACACCCTTATCCCTTTCTGTGTGATAATAGACTCAAGGGTTTGGTACATATTAACAAGGCTGCTTTCTTTGCAGAAATGTTTAGTAAAGTTTACTGTTTGTCAAAAATAACCAAACGATAACAACGTTTCTGAGTCAAATAAATATTAAACATAAATTTAAATTTAAAAAATTATTTTCGTGTTATTACTTTCATACTTATTTAACTTCTGGCTAATTTCGTAAAAACATTAACTTGGCGAATGAAGAAATAAAAAATATGTAAGTAGTTAAAAAAAAGTAACTAAGCCACATAACATCCATTTTAAATCCTTAAATAGCGAAACCATTGCATATGTCCGGAAATTACTCCATTTTGCTTATACTAGCAATCTTGGAGGAAACTACTGATTCCAGCACATTTTATTTTGAAAAACAATCTCAACACATTACTCCATTTTGTTAATACTACGCATGCTTGGAAGAAATTGTCAATCAAACTAATAAATAATAATCTTAGAGTTGCTAAATGCCCAACTACTGATACAATACCGACTATTCGAATCCAAACGAACACCAATCTTAGGCTAGCCTTGAGTAAATCTCGAAACCACAGAAAATTGAATTTCACTGCGGCTCGTTACGGCCTAACTGCCTTCGCTCACATCTGTCACTTCTATTTTGAGATACGTTTTACTCTATAGATATCCATAGATTACGATAGCCTAAGCAAGTACTACTGTCAGAACCGTAAACTAATCAGTAAACGTACTACAGATATAAGTCGATGTTCTTGGTTGCTCTAAAGTGAAAACTCAAAAAAGTATTATCGATGGAATTTTAAGTTAAAATTGCGCAACAGTAAAGTAATACTGTATTTGCTCGATTTAGTACAAACAATAGAACATTTATTGCAGTTTTTTGATCAGAATTTAAGTATAGTACTTGAAGTATGGAAACCTTCTTCATCTTCCGATTAGAAGAAATCTATCTTCCTGGTTGTTAAATAATTTTAAATAACAGTGTACAAAGCCATACATTTGAAACCAGTAGCGTCTTCTACAGGTACCGCAGTTCTACACATTGTATCGATAGTTAACAACTAATTCGAAATTGAGACCGAGTGGGATGATAAAAGCAGTAGCCTTTGAAGCTCGCATTCGGGAAGTCCCGGGTTAGGCTACGGTTGGATAAACTAGCTTGACCGTCGGTTTTTTCTTGGCTTCTCCATGTCAGAGATGAACATCTCTCGTTTCCAGTTTTCAGAGTAGCGTGGACGGTGATGTGTGGCTCATGGGGAGAAGAGGGCATCAAAAGAGCGTTCAGCGATGATTGATCTGTAAAGGCTAAGGACCCCGTTACGCTGTACCTACTGCCAGCAGACTACATTGCACTTTGTACTCTCACCTCATATTTTTCTCCCAGATAGCGCGGTGCTAAAACGCTCTTTCGCTTCTTACTGCTAGCCCAAAGACGAATCTGAATCATCAAGGCAAGACAACGGAAATGACTAGAAAAATATCGACTAATTTAAAACCAACTTGAATAAGTATCTATTCATTAATATTTTTTATGTTTTGTCTAATATCATTTGTATCTTAAAACGTCTTGGATAACAATAACAATACTGTGCAATAACAATACTAACAAATTGATTGTACTAATGAAGCATTTCTGAAACATTCATGTTCAATAGTGAGCGTTCTCGTGTTATAATATCGAGCGGTATTACCAGTTATTCAAGCATTTTGAACTTCTAAAGACAGTTTCAAAGGTTAGCAGATCCCAGCATAAATGCCTGCCTTTTCACTCTCCCTAGCACGCATACATAATGTACAGAGTAGATAGAGAAAATATTGTATTCCACCCATAATTTCGATACCAAAATTTCGCCAGAAATACATGTTTGAGGTCACCTGGTTGCAATCAAAACATTTTCAGAAAATAACCGCGCGCGTATGTGTACAGGGGAGTGCAGCATAACTCAAAAACGAAAATACCGTCAAGTACCAAAGATGGTATTAAATTTTTATATCTTCCAAAGGTATATTTTCAAGAAAATCCTCCCCAGCCCAAAATATTCTTTACATGAAAAACTGTTAAAAAATGGCTAATGATTTTGATTAAAATACCCTGTATTAAAGATATTTACACGATTTTTCTTGAATGTTCTGTGAATAGTTCCTTAAGACCTCTCCATCGAATGTATTTTGCACAACTGGTAAACTCCAAGAGATAGATAAAAACTTACCACTAAGATGTAGATTTTGTTAAAACACATGTTATATTATACACATTTTTGCAGAGTTAACCGTTTCCGAGATATTCCTTGTTACTGGTTTCAGTTTTAAACTACCTAACATTTTGCTTCATCTCAATTTTGCTTTACCTACTGCTGGCATTGCAAAGCGAACCGAGCTTCAATTATTCACATAGCTCATCCTTGGAACATGCTAAACTTAAATACCAAATTTAGTATTTAAGGGTCTCTTCGTTTTTGAGATATGCTGTCCATGCACACACATGGACCTTTTTTAAAAACATTTTTTTACACTCAGAAGACCGCAGAACGTAGATATGTTTCCGGTAAGATCTGGTATCGAATTTTTGGGTGGAATAGAATGCCATCTTTATACACTATTTACATCGTACGTGTGGAGATAGTAATGAAATGCCGCCATTAATAAACAGAAAATACGATTAACACGCAGCTAAAATAGGTAGTTTACATAGTTATAGTTAGGCAATAATGGCATCGTTTACAAGAATTGCAAGTTATTTGAAAGTATAAATCAATCTCGGATCAGATTAGCAATCTCATGCCCACAAATCGGATTGGCTGAAATCGGATATTGAATATTAATTTATAAAGTCCACGATTTACACTACTAACAAAATAGTAACGCGCTTAAGGAGTCATTTCATCTCAAAATGTATTTGAGATCTTCCTGTGGTTTACTGACGTGTTCCATTCACATAACTTCCTCTAGCTGCTCCAAATACAACCTAATCTTACAAAAGATTATTTTACCTTCATCATGCAAATCGAGCTAAAAATTTGCAGAATTGGTCTTATTACTTGCTTCATTGTAAGTAGGAGGAGAATAAAGAAATACACAAAAAATTTAAGAGCTTGTCGTTTTATGAAACAATTGTGGTTCGGCTCACTTTAAGGTTAGGTAATTTAAAACTAAAACCAATTACAAGGAAACGCTCTACAAAAAAAACGCATATGAGATAAATTATGTGTTTTAACGAGATCTATATTTTTGTGTGCTGAGTTTCTGTCTATCTCTTAGCAATTAATATTCCAACATTATACGACTTAATATTCTGATGATAAATAACTGAACAGTAAGAAACCATGCCTATACCATCTCAATATAATAAAATTGTAATTTTATTTAACCGTTATGCAAAATTCTGCAAAACTCATCCAGAATAAATAGCTCTTCAGGGGCTATTCCCAGAAAATTCAAAATATGCATTTTATCTGTGATGTAAATATATTTAATATGTGGTATTTTAAACAAAATCGTTAAAGGTATTTTTGAAAAAATCAACATTTTCAAAAATGTTTCAATGTAAAAGGCAGTTTGTACTGGGGGATATACTAAACTTAAATACCAAGTTTGTATTTAACGCTCTTTTTGATTTTGAACTATGCTGTCCACAGGCACATACACGAACATTTTTATACATATATTTTTTCGGAACAGGGGACCTCAAAACATATAATTCAAGTGAAATTTAGACATCGAAGTTTTGGGTGAAATACAATACCTTCTCTATCCACTATGTACATAGTACATTCGGGGTAGAGAAGGTAAAAAAAAAAAAAAAAAAAAAAAAGGGCGAGTCAATTGGAGAAGTTCGTAGCTGAATGTTGTATCCGTAGCGAAGAGGACGGAAGCCATAAGAACTGTGGTTGGATTCTCAGCTATAATATTAAACATATGTTCTCAGCGGTTGTTATATGTAGTTTAGATATTTTTACTAAGTGGTACGTGTGGTTTGTTGCAGGATATTCGAAAAAGTGCAGAGCTATTTCGCGACGCATGGAGAGAGCATACCCATGAGCTTTGTTCTGGGTTTCTACGTCTCGCTAATTGTAAAACGGTGGTGGGAGCAATACAGACTTCTCCCCTGGCCGGACTCCTTAGCGCTTTTTGTTAGCGCCGCCGTTCCTGGCGTGGTGAGTATATCAATATTTTAAACTCTGTTATACTGCTTTATTATATGTACGACTTGTCTCTTTCTCAAAGTATACTTTGCCTTTCTGTTCCTTGCTTTAATATCATTTCATATATACTCTTGGATCTTGCTTCTTTATTTTATACCTTCTGTTTGTTTATAGGAGTAGAGCTATAGGGTATAGGGTCGCTAAATTGCGAGACTGAGGAAGCGCGGGTAGCCCCGGTCAGTGGGTAATGCCGGTCACGTAGTTGTATCGATGATGATTGCAGCAGTGGTCTTCGTGTTGCCTTCTGTAAATGCGTCCTTAAGACACATCTAGCCATAGTCACCACTTTCTTAGTAGTGAGAAAGTTTAACGAATTTTTAATTTAATTTTTGCTTGAAGAATAACGCAGAGTAAATGTACCGTATTAAATTAACTATGTTTATAATGATTCTCTTAATAATGTAGCATATGTGAGAATTAGTTTTAAACAATATGCTTGGTACTGACATATTATTAAAGCAAAATGTGTGTGTTGGGGTAATGCCGGTCAACTGACCGTCGCATGTAAAGCGTGATAAAGGGAATCCAGTATTGTTCTTATTGGATAAACATGGCAGCCATGTTACTAGGGAAGATTTCGAAATCTTCAAAAACGACGGAATTATTGTTGTTTCTATTCCTCAACATATGTCCAACAGGTCTCTGAACATTACTATCTATGATATATATGGTGTGAGGGCTCATTGAGAATGTAGTGGCTGGGACAGTCCTAAAAATTATTTTTGTGCTATATGTGTAAAGAGAGGAAGATTGTGGATACGTAGGCTTCCACGACCTGCCTCTTGATGTGTCTTCTTAGCTTCCGGAGAAGGCCGCGTAATCTTGTATGGGATTGCCGACGTTTCGTTCATCTTGCCGTGAGCTTCTTCTGGGCTCTTGGCTCTTAACGATTTTGATTAAAATATCGTATATTACAAATACTGAAAAATAATATGTATATCTTGAATTTTTTGGGAATGGCCTCGGAAGGCTACTTTATTCTGAATGACTTTTACGAAATTTTGCATTAACTGCTAAACCGTAAGAATGGACAAAAACTTGCACACAAAAAATGTAGAGCGCATTAGAACACACAATTTATGTCATATAAATGTTTTTCGAGGAGCTGATCATTTTTGAGATGCTCCTTGTTTTTGGTTTCAGCTTTGAAAAACTCTCATACAGAAATTTGTCAGCTCGTGCTCATACAAACAAAGGAACTTCAGTCAACTAGTAAGCAGCCTTTGACTTCACTTTAACCTATGATACTCCCATATTTCGCTTCTATTTACAAGGAAGCAAGTAATAAGACTATTTCTGCTAATTTTTTCTCGATTAGCTTGAAGTAAATAGAAGAATAAGCTTATTAACAATAATTTGTTACACAGAAGTAGAGAAAGCCTTGTGAATGGAACACATCACATTTTTTTTTCAAATTTAAACACAATATTTATACATGTAAACAGAAAACAACAACCAAAGACATTCAATTGGAATGAATTCGCCATCTTCAACATTCCGTGCGTACCATTTGTGCCTTTTTTGACGCCTGACTCATCTTTGGCAGCTGTGCACGAACAATCCGTACAACGTGCACACTGGACCACAGCTGCATCCAGAACTTGCGAGCTCGTATCACAACAGGGATTAGGCATTTGCTTGCTTTAATATTTTGTAATCCAAACTTATCAGTGTCGTTACGATCTACGACCCTTGCGCTACCTTGGTGATCAGGATTAACTTGCATCGATGATGTATGCCACGATGGTAAATTAAAAAAACACAAAAGATTATAAACCTCACAAATAGTGACGAAACTTAAAGGATAACAAAAAGAAATAAACAAATAAAAGAATGGGTAAACAAATAGGATAAAAGTATTAAGTTAAGTGATAAGAGCAAAAGGAATAAAAGTACAATTAATAATTCCATGACACGACAGCTCACAAGGAACCTTGGCCTACCGCCCGGCCGCTGCGTCCTTCATCGCGGTCCATAACAGACGTCTGTGATGGGGTGCAGTATTGGAGGGTGAGACGTGATAAGCGCCTCGAACCCCTCCGGCCGGTGAATGTGGTCTTCATGTCCTGAAGCCGCTACTTCTCCATCAAGTAGCTATTCAATTGCCCCTCCCAAGGACCTCATGAGGCTGAGTGCACCCGGACCAGATGGAAAATTCCCACGCCGGTGCCGGGAATCGAATCCTAGGTTTCCGGCTTGGTAAGCATCTGCGCTTCCACCGCGCTAAGGAGACCACCATTAAGAGTTCAACTATTCATATAAAATGTAATATACTGTAACAAGTGTATAAATAGGGTAGACTGTTGTCTGAAAAGCCAGTTGTAAGAGGCTCGGAGCTTAAGTTGTAGGAAAACCAGGAAAAGGGCTAATGGAAGTCCATTAAGAACAATGCCTTTAGAGCACTTAAGGTAACAAAGATGAACAACGCTGGGTAAGGCCTAATTGGGCTGGTGCAGCCATGTGCAAAGAAAATCTATTGAAGCAAAATAATGCATAAACGACTGAGCGTCCTCAAGCAAGAATATAGAAAAATGTAGTCAATGAGAAACGAACAAAATTTAAAAAAAAAAAAAATCTGATGTGTTCCATTCATATACCTTTCTTTATATCTCTGCAACAAATTACTGTTAAAAAGCTTATGCTTCTATTTACTTCACGCTAATTGAGAAAAAATAGCAGAAATCGTATATTACTTGCTTCCTGGTAAGTAGAAGCTAAATAAGGGAGTAACCTTAGGTTAAAGTTATAGTCAGATGTTGGTTGCTTTGTGACTGAAATTTCTTTATATGGACAGGAGTTGACAAATTCTTGTATGAGAAAAGTATGTTTTTCAAAGCTGAAACCTAAAAATAAGTAATACCTCAAAAACGATCAACTCTACGAAAAAAAATAAAGCACAAATTGTGTGTTTTAACGTGTTCTACATTTTTTGTATGGTAAGTTTTTGTTCATCGGTTTAGCAGCTATGCAACATTCCGTAAAATTCATCTACAATAAAATAATCTTCAGAGGTTGTTTCCAGAAAATTCAAGATATACGTTTTATTTGGCATGTAAATATCTTAAATATGAGATTTTAATCAAAATCGTTAGAGCCGTTTTTGAGAAAATGAAAAAATTCGAAAAAAGTCCCTTGCAAAGGATAGGTGGGAGTAGGGGGATTTTCATGAAAAGCTTCGTGTCGCATCCTTGGAAGATACCAAACTTAAATACCAAGTTTGGTATTTAACGGTCTTTTCATTTTTGAGCTATGTGTCCACAGAGGACCTTTTTCCAAAAATGCTTTTTTTTTTTTGGATTCAGGGGGACCCAAAACATGTGTTTCCGGTGAAATTTCGGTATCGAAATTTTGGGTGGAATACAATACCTTCTTTATACACTATGTACATAGTACGTATATAGAAATAATTAACATCCAATCAAACCATTGAACATACTGGGTTTACGAAATCCAGCCAAAAACTAGAAAAGGGACGTCAAGTAGAGCACTAGGCTAATCTCGGAGTTAAATTTATACCACGAGCTACTTCCCACTGTGAATAGGCATTTCATCTAGGCTTCACACCCCATTGCACGTAGCCGAAATTATTACATGCAAGATGTAATATTTAACTATTTTGCCGGGGTGGAATAAACGATTAACGGAGCCATAGGGAACTGATTTGTTAAGACGGCCCCATTAGAGTAGGAGGAACTTTGCTTAAAATCTTCAAATTGCATCCTTGGAGGATACTAAACTTATATACCACGTTTGGTATCTTATTGACTTTTTGTTTTTGAGTTATCTGTTGATGGAAACACACACACACGCACACACGCACGGTTGTTTTTCTAACAAAGCTTTTTGGAGGGATACAGGGGACCCTAAAACGTATATTTTCGGTGAAATGTCGGTATCGAATTTTTAGTGGAATAAAATACCTTCTCTAAATACTATGTGCATAGTACGTGTAGAGAAAGTATTAATAGATAAAAGGTCTTATGTTTTCCTTTCACATGACTTTCTCTAGCTGTTACACAAACTTTTCTTGCAAACATGTTCTTTTATCAACATGCTAATCAAGTTAGACATTACCAGAATCGGTCGTATTACCTGCTTCTTTGTAAGCAGAAGGGAAATGAGGGAATACACTAGGCTAAAGAGATAGGCAAATCTTTTAAACCCTATATCTATGTGAAACAATTGTAATGCAATTATCTTTGCTTGATGTGAATGAGCAAATAATAGAAGAAAACAAAGATGTCTTGTTGAAAACAGAAACAAATGAATCGGAATATTTCCAAAACTGTTAACTTTACATAATATGATGTAAATGACAAAAATCGTGCATTTTAATGAGATCTACATTATTGTATAATAAGCTTTGTCTACTTCTACGCTTTACCAGTCATTCACAAAAGTCATCCAGAATGAAGAGTACTTCAGAAACTATGCCCAAAAAATTCAAAATATATATTTCGTTTTTAATGAAAATATCTTAAGCATTGGCATTTTAATAAAACCTCTAGAACCATTTTTGAGAAAATAAAGATAGTTCGAAAATGTTTCCAAGTAAGTCGTAGGATGGGGGATTTTCTTCAAAATCTTCGTGTCGCATCTTTGAAAGATACTGAACTTAAATATCAAGTTTAATATGTAACTGACTTTTCGTTTTGAACTATGTTAACCACAGACACACACGAGATGCTTCTAGAAAGGCTTTCTTCTTATTCAGGGATCTCAAAACATGTATTTCCGGTGAAATCTCAGTATCGAATTTTTGGGTGGAATACAACACCTTCTTTATCCACTCACTATGCACATTGTACATACGTGCTGGAGAAAGTAATAATATTAGAAACTAGAATATTCGTTATTAATTACAGACCTATAAGCAAACACAATAGTTATTGTGGAAGAATTGGCAAAGGTGTTCACCACGTGTATCCTTAAGAGAGTATTTCAGTGTACTGGATCTGAACGGGGAGTAAGTGACTTATGTTTTCCAGCTTTCTAAGCAAATTAAGAGATATGAATATTTCGTTATCCTAATGCACGAAAGTGCTTAAGTTAGAGGATTGTCAATTACAGGGGAAACCCAGCAGTAAGCTTTTACTCAAAGATCTTGCACGGGAAATGACCTACTGACATACTTGATTCAGAAGAGCACAACTATAAATTTGAGCCATCTTTGAATTGTTTATCCGCAACTTTTTTACCTTCCAGCTCGTATGTTCTACACACTCAAAAAATCAAATGTATTGCATTCACATTACTCCCTCTACAATCTTTATTAACATTATTCCTTTATCTACATCGTGGTAATCTAGATAAACATTATCAGAATTGGTCTTATCACTTGCTTTTTTGTAAGAAGGGGGAAATTATTGAATACTCTGAGCTACAGCGATATTCAAATCTTTTAAAAACTAGTCGCTATGTGAAACAATTGAAGTTGCCAGCAGTAAATAAAGAGAGATGAAACAAAATTCGACTTTCAGCTTGAGACAAATTCAAGTAGTTTAAAATTGAAACCAATAACGGTATATATAAAAATGATCAATTCTACAACTATATATGACATAAACTATGTATTTATGTGAAATCTGGATTTGTTGTGGAGTGAGATTTTGTCTTTCTTATGGATTATCAGGTGTGGAAAATTCAGCAAAATTCATCCAGAATGAACATGTCTTTAGAAGCTGTTCCCTAAAAGTTCTAGATATAACTTTATTTATAAAGTACTTTTATTAAAATCGTGAGTTATTTTTGAGAAAAAACAAAAATTTTAATGGTAGTTTGGAGCGGGAGGTTTTTCTTAATAATATTCGTATCGTATCCTAGGAAGATACTGAACTAAAATACCAAATTTTAGACCGACTTTTCGTTTTTGAGCTATACTACACACAAACGAACATGTTTCTAAATATATATATATATATATATATATATTTCTTTTTTGATTCAGGATATCTTAAAATATATATTTCTGGCGAAATCTCGATGTTGAAATTTTGGGTGGAGTACAATACTTTCTCTATACACTATGTACATAGTACCTGTAGAGAAAGTAGAAATAAGGCAAATATAAGTATGTTAATACCACTGATGAAAAACTCCAAATTTCAGTGATTCAAATGTTGCAGAGACGAAACATGTTTCATGAGAAAAATGCTGAAGAGCTCGTATGTTAATGGCTTGATCGTGTCCAAATTCCCCAATGGTTAGGTTGCAATAAATGTGAAGCTTTCTAAGTAAGTTCCTTGAAAGTCTTTGTTAGATTAAGAGGCTTGGTAAACGGTTGAAAGACGGTTAATTCTAGAAACTATTGCTTCACAACACGCAGAATACAGCAATGACGAATATGCATTAACCAAGTAACGTTCTTTACGTAACCTCTCGCTCATAGTCTATAAAATAAACGTATTTCCCCATTTTAATTGTTTCAGTTTAACCTCTGTGTTCATATCGGAGGCTCTGACTTTAGACAACAACCGTAGCTAACGAGATAGACAGGCTACGGCACGAATCAGCCTTACGTATAGTCTCAAAAGTGTCCAACATTGAATAGCTTCAAGATTTAAATTACCTTGTCTACTTTATTCTTCTGTGCACAATATAGATGTATTAGGCGACTGTAATTTCGCTTACTAGACTAAAACAATCGCATGATTTCAGTTTGCGCCTTATCCTGTCTTACCTCTTTAACCCCGGAAACTACTAACTCGTTGATATAAAACTTTATCTTTTATTTTTTTCCTAGAAAGGTGAGACACAATTATATTTTCTATATATTTTCACTTATAAAAACAGCTGCAACTGCCCGCGTTAGTTTAAAATTTTTAATACATTCTTGTGCAAGCATGCCACGCGTCAGAGTTGGTTTGCCCTCTCTTGCTTATCAGCGTAGAACCCGTTGCGTTCTATAACTCTTTTGTCGCCGAAGGGATGTATGCAATACATCAAATCAAATACGGGGTAGTTGAGCCAAGTGTTACACTTTACTTAAATCAATTAAAGCTAAGAATGTGTACATGCAATTAAATGTTCAATTTTTCCAAGCCAGTTATGGAACACAATTTCAAATGAAAAATGTATTCTCAATTGATGAACGAGTGTTTTTAAATTCAGAAATACTCAAGCGCTGGTAAAAAACAGCAAGCCAATACGTTATAACATGTGGTCCAAAGAGCATTTTGTATCCTGAAAAATGTTGAAAACAAAGGAGTAAAGAAAAATGTATTTTGTATTTCAATGCAGTGCTTCATAAATGGTCCAGGATTCATTAAATTGCTATTTATGTCATTAAAATTGCTATAAAATAGTGTAGCATAAAATGAAAACCTGCAAGTTACAATAGAAATATACAAAAAAAAAAAAAAAGGAAAAAAAAAAGTAAATGGCCCAAATTGTGTGTTTTAACGAGATTTATGGTCTGTCTATCTCTTATATTTTATAGTTATACAAAAGTCAATCAGAATGAAGAGGTCTTAAGAGGTTATTTATAGGAAATTCAAAATATACATTTCGATTATCATTAAAATATCTTAAACGTACGGTATTTTAATCAACATTCTTAGATCCATATTTAATAAAATAACAATTTGAAAAAAATTAAATGTAAAGAGAAACTGAGTGTAACGGATTCGTGTCACATCCTGGAAGATACTTAACCAAGTTTTGTATTTAACAGCCTTTGCGTTTTTGAGTTATGTTGTCCAGACAAGCACGCGCACACACACACACACACACACACACACACACACACACACACACACGCGCATACTCATTAGCTTTTCCGTAATTTTTGTTTTTTTGACGCAGGGAGTTCTCAAAATATCTATTTCCGGTGAAATATGAGAAAACATTTTTGGATGGAACACACTACATAATACGTGAGGAAAATAGATCATAAAAAAACTAGACAAACACCCAAAATGTTTACCACATTGCGTTGCCTTTTTTGTGTAGTTTAATAAAGGAAAACAATATTCCCTCTAATGGGTAACTGCCGACACCGCCTTCTCTATCCAATAAGAGTAGTACCCATGCAGTTTGAGTTGACATCGCCAACACGGCCTTCTCTATCCAGTAAGAGTAGTACTCGTGCAGTTTCAGTTGACATCTCCAACACGGCCTTCTCTATCCAGTAAGAGTAGTACTCGTGCAGTTTCAGTTGATATCGCCAACACGGCCTTCTCTATCCAGTAAGAGTAGTACTCGTGCAGTTTCAGTTGACATCTCCAACACCGCCTTCTCTATCCAGTAAGAGTAGTACTCGTGCAGTTTCAGTTGATATCGCCAACACGGCCTTCTCTATCCAGTAAGAGTAGTACTCATGCAGTTAGTTGACATCGCCAACACGGCCTTCCTTCTCTATCCAGTAAGAGTAGTACTCGTGCAGTTTCAGTTGATATCGCCAACACGGCCTTCTCTATCCAGTAAGAGTAGTACTCATGCAGTTAGTTGACATCGCCAACACGGCCTTCCTTCTCTATCCAGTAAGAGTAGTACTCATGCAGTTAGTTGACATCGCCAACACGGCTTTCCTTCTCTATCCAGTAAGAGTAGTACTCATGCAGTTAGTTGACATCGCCAACACGGCTTTCCTTCTCTATCCAGTAAGAGTAGTACTCATGCAGTTAGTTGACATCGCCAACACGGCTTTCCTTCTCTATCCAGTAAGAGTAGTACTCATGCAGTTAGTTGACATCGCCAACACGGCCTTCCTTCTCTATCCAGTAAGAGTAGTACTCGTGCAGTTTCAGTTGACATCTCCAACACGGCCTTCCTTCTCTATCCAGTAAGAGTAGTACTCATGCAGTTGAGTTGACATCGGCGACACCACCTTCTCTATCCAATAAGAGTAGTGCTCATGCAGTTAGAGATGACATCGCAGAAACCGCCTTCTCTATCCAGTAGCTCATGCAGTTTGAGTTGACATCGCAAACAGGGCATTCTCTATCCAGTAAGAGTAGTACTCGTGCAGTTGAGTTGACATCGGCGACACGGCCTTCCTTCTCTATCCAGTAAGAGTAGTACTCATGCAGTTTGAGTTGACATCGCCAACACGGCCTTCTCTATCCAGTAAGAGTAGTACTCATGCAGTTTGAGTTGACATCGCCAACACGGCCTTCCTTCTCTATCCAGTATGCAGTTTGAGTTGACATCGCCAACAAGGCCTTCTCTATCCAATAAGAGCAGTACCCATGCAGTATGAGTTGACATCGCAGACATCACCTTCTCTATTCAATAAGAGTATTGCCCATGCATTTTGAGTTGACATCGGTGACACCGCCTACTCGATCCAGCAAGAGTAGTGTTCATGGTCTTAATATGACTTCTTGGGCACAAAGAGAGAGGCAGTATACGGAATCCAGCCAGGGTCAGTCACTCGCCCATTGCTGCATAAATTTATGGCAAAAGCCAGTCTGAATGCACGCCTTTCATAAGTGCACATTTCCATTACAACATCCTTGTGTTCGTGCCTCGAGCTGTGTGCTGCTCCACGCAGTCTGGCAGTCAAGGATCTGAACTGAGCAGGAAACTGCTTCATCAGAGATACAGACTGGTTCATCCTTCTAGAACACTGAACAAATATAGATTTAAGCTTGGATGTTATCATTTGCCTTCCTTCAGTAGCAGCGACATTTCACTATGATAGTCACTCAATCAAGTAGCACTGGAATTTTAATTTCACATTTCTGAATATCGAGAATTCGTACAGTCATTAGAAAATTAAATACCAAAGGTTCAATATCGAATTCAGTTGCACTCAACACGCATTAACTAAACAATGTTTTAAAATTGTATAATATTTTAACTCTGCTATGTCTGAAATATCTTCAATATCTGCGGGATCACTCAGAGGTATTATCCTCATCGCTGCTTTCCATCCATTAGTCTTCATTTATAATTCTTACAGTTCTTTCTTTCATGTTTATCAATTTCTGTTACTCTTCTGTTTTTTACTTTCTCTACCCGTATGCACATATAATGTCATAGCAGCTATAGATAGTATTGTATTTCACCCAAAAATTCGATGTCGAGATTTCGCCGAAGATATATATTTGTAGGGTTTTATTTTTGGATGGTGTTTAACGCCTGCTTTTATTACAAATGACATCACAGGCACTTCTTACAAAAGATAAGCATTAGCAGAATGTACTTATTACTTAGTTCCTTATAAGTAGAAGGAAACTTGATAATGCGCTATGCTAAAGTGATAGTCAAATGTTTTAAACACGTCATTAGGCGACTGTCATTGAAAATCGCTTCTTTGCTTGACCAGGAGTAAAACAGACGAAAAACGGACACTTTCTCTCTGAGAAAGAATAAATACTTTACAATTGAAAACAATAACGAGGAATATCTTGAAAATGGTTATCTCTCCAACAAAAACCTAAAGGACATAAATTGTGTGTTTTGAGGAGATCTGCATTTTTTGTGCAGTAAGTTTTTGTCTATCTTTTACGGTTTAGCAGTTAAGTAAAATTCATTCATAATAAAGAGGTCTTCAGAGGTTATTCCTAGAAAGTTCAGGATATACATTTTATTTGGAATGAACATATCTTTAATATACGGGATCTTAATCAAAATCGTTAGAGCAATTTTTGAGAAAGTCAGAATTTTTAAAATATTTCCGTGTAAAGGGTAGTTTAAGGTGGGGAAATTTTCTTGAAAATCTTCGTGTCGCATCCTTGGAAAATACCAAAACTAAATACTAAGTTTGGTATTTAACGGCCTTTTTGTTTTTGACCTGTGTCGGTCTTTTCAGCAGACTCACACACGGACCTTTTTCTAAAAATGTTTTTTTTCGGAATCAGGGGACTCCAAAACATATTTCCGGTGAAATATGACATCCACGTTTTGGGTGGAATACAGTACCTTCTCTATCCACATACATTGTACATACGGGGCTAGAGAAAGTAAAAGTCTAAAGTTGTACTTCAAAAAAATCTGATGTATTCCATTCACATGACTTTCTCTACATATCTGTAACAAATTTTTGTTAAAAAGCTTATGCTTCTATATACTCCATGGTAATCGAGACAAAATTAGCAGAAATATTCTTATTACTTGCTTCCTTGTAAGCAGAAGCGAAGAAAGGGAGTAACCATAGGTTAAAGTGATAGTCAAAAGCTGTTTGCCATGTGACTGAAGTCTTTGTTTTTATGGACAGGAGTTGACACATATCTGTATGACAAAATTATAAGTTTTTCAAAGCTGCAATCAAAAACAAGGGATATCTAAAAAAAAAAAAAAAAAAAAAACGATCAACTGCACGATAAAAATGTATATAACATAAAGTGTGTGTTTTGTGGGGGTAAGCCTTACTCGATCTCTTACGGTTCACCAGTTATGGAAAATTACGTAAAATTCATCCTTAATAAAGTAGTCTTCAGAGGCTCTTCCCAGAAAATTCAAGATATACATCTTATTTGTCAGGCAGTTATCTTTAATATACGATACTTTAATCAAAATTGTTAGAGCCATTTTTGAGAAAATAAAAAATTTCGAAAAAAGTTCCATGTAAAGAGTAGTTTGGGGTGGGGGGATTTTTCTCAAAATCTTCGTGTCGCATCCCTGGAAGATACTAAACTTAAACACCAAGTTTGGTATTTTAACCGACTTTTCATTTTTGAGTTATCGTGTTCACAGACACACGGACACACACACAGACACACACACACACACGGACATTTTTCTGAAAATGCTTTTTTTGGATACAGGGGACCCTAAAACATATATTTCCGGTGAAATTTCAATATCGAATTTTTGGGTGGAGTGCAATACCCTCTTTATACACTAAGTACATAGTACGTGTAGAGAAAATAAAAATCGCGCTTCACATGTTTGAAAGAAGAGCCAAGAGGGTTTGTTGCTATATTCTTTATGTAACATTGCTGGCTATTTTAAGTTATCCGTATCCAGAAAGGTCTGAGTGCCAACGTAGTATTGGTGCTACAGCTAAAACATGTTGGAAATCACAACCGGATGCACATAGAAAGTAAAAATTCGTTAACGGGGAGAACTGAGACGGAACGCATGAGTAAGGCAAGAGAAAGAAAGAAAGGAAAATAAGCAGGTTGACAATTAGTCTTATGTTATGGAGAAAGTTGGGCAATTTTTGCTTTCTATAGCCCGTATGTGCAATGTATATAGTAGATAGAGAAGGTATTGCATTGCACCCAAAAATTCAATGTCGAGATTTCACCATAAATATGTTTTGAGGTCCCCCGAGTCAGAAAAAAACTTTTTTAGAAAGATATTATGTGTGTGACCTTCCGTGTGTCTGTGAACACGATAACTCTAAAACGAAAATTCGGTAAAATACCACACTTGGAATTAAGTTCAGTATCTTTCAGGGATGTGACACGAACATTTTGAGAAAAATCCCCCCATCCCAAACTATCCCATGGAAAAAATTTCGAAAACTTTGATTTTCTCAAAAAATGGCTAACGATTCTGATTAAAATACCGCTTATTAAAGATATTTATATACAAATAAAATGTATATTTTGAAAATTTCTGGGAATTGCTTCTAAAGCACATTTTACTCTGAATGAATTTTGCTGAATTTTGAGTAGCTGGTAAACCGTAAGAGATAGACAAAAGCTTACTGCAAAAAAAAAAGGTAGATGTCGTTAAAACACACAATTTGTCATACATTTTTGTTGTAGAGTTGACCGTTTCCGAGATATTCCTTGTTATTTGTTTCACATTTAAAATACTTTTTAAAAGATTTGACTGTCGTTTTAGCATAGGGTATTCACTTATTTTCCTTCTGTTTACAAGGAGGCAGGTAATTAAGACAATTTCTGCTAATGTTTGTCTCGATTATCGTAAAGTAAATAGAAGAATATGCTTTTTAACAATAATTTGTTACAGCTATTTAAAGAAAGTCCTGTGAATGGAACACACAGATCTTTGTGTTTATTTTTCACTTGCAGCACACGTTATGCAGTCATGTCTGTAAGAGCACAATAAAGTACAGGAAGCACATGGTCTAAAAGGATACCGCTAAGACTCCTAACTTGGCGGTAAAGTATGCGCAAAGCTTCCCGACTTCAGATGCCAAACATTTATGTCGCTGAATTTAGTATTCAGGAAGTATAATATTACAATCTGATGTATTATGCAACAAGAAAGCCGCTTACTGCAGCGAACCCATACATAACTGGTGTTCGAATATTCAGAACAGATGCTAATTTTCGCTCCATATCCTCACGAAAAATGTTCTTTCTCTACAGTACTATTTACATAGCGTATAGAGAAGGTACTAAATTTCACCCAAAAATTTTATACCGAGAGTTCACCGGAAATACGTTTTAGGATATCCTAAATCAAAAAAAAAAATTAAAGAAAGATCTGTGAGTATATGTGTCCGTGTGACTGTGACCACGATGCCTCAGAAACGAGCAGTTGGTAAAATACAAAACTTGGTATTTAAGTTTAGTAACTTTCAGGGATACGTCACGAGGATTTTGGGAAAAATCCCCCCAAACTACCTTTTAAATGCAAAACATTTCGAAAATTTTTATTTTCTCAAATATGACTTTAGCAATTTTGATTAAAATATTGTATATTAAAGATATGTACATGGCATAGTGTATATCTTCATTTTTTTGGAAATGGCCTTTGAAGAGATGTTTATTCTGGATCAAATTTTGGAATTTTGCATAACTGGTAACCGGTAAGAGAGAGACAAAAACTTGCTTTACAAAAAATGTAGAGCTCGTTAAAACACACCGAAAATAGATGTTTTAGGGCTCCCTGTAATAAGTGTGTGAACACGATAACTCATATTTTGAGGAAAAACACCCCACCCTAAACTACTCTTAACATGGAAAAAATCTCGAAAACTTTGATTTTCTGAAAATTGGCTCTAACGATTTTGATTACAATGCTGAGTATTAGAGACAATTATATGGAAAATAATAGTATATATTACATTTTCTGGTAATAGCCCCCGAAAACCTCTTTATTCTGAATGAATTTTGCTGGATTTTGCATAACTAGTAAATTGTAAGCGATAGGAAAAAAATTTACTACACAAAAAATGTAGATGTCGTAAAAGCACACAATTTATGTCATGTACTTTTTATTTTCTCTACGCGTAATATATACATAGTGTATAGAAAAGGTATTGTAATGTACCCAAAAAGTCGGTACCGAAATTTCACCAGAAATACATGTTTTGAGACTCCCTAAATCCCCCAAAAAAACATTTTTAGAAAAATGACTGTGTGTGTCTGTGTGTGTCCAAAAACGAAAGGTCCGTTAAAAACCAAACTTGGTATTTAGGTTTCGTATCTTCTAAGGATGCGACACGAAGATTTTCAAGAAAATTCTCCCTCCCCCAGCTACCCTCAAAAATGGCTATCGATTTTGACTAAAATATTATATATTAAAGATACTTGCCTGACAAATACTATGTATATCTTAAATTTTCTGGGAATAGGCTCTGAAGACTACTTTATTCTGGATGAATTTTACGGAATTTTGTATAACTGCTAAACTGTAAGAGATAAACAAAACCTACTACACAAAAAAATGTAGAGCACATTAAAACACACAATTTATGTTATATACGTTTTTTTTCGTGCAGTTGATCGTTTTTAAGATATTCCTCGTTTTTGGTTTCAGCTTTGAAAAACTTATACTTTTCTCATACAGGAATTTGTCAACTCGTGTCCATACAAACAAAGGAATTTCAGTCACATAGCAACCAGCTTTTGACTATCACTTCAACCTATGGTACTCCCTAATTTCGCTTCTACTTACAAGAAAGCAAATAATAAGTCTGTTTCTGCTAATTTTTTTCTGGATTAGCATTAAGTAAAAAGAAGCATTAACAATTATTTGTTGCAGAGATGTAGGCTAAGTCATGTGAATGGAACACATTAAATTTTTTTCAGTTTTAAAATACTTTAAGCTTTTCACATACGGTAATTTAGCAACTCTTGGCAATGCATAGAAACTAATTTCACCCACATGGCAACCAGCTTTTGAAACATTTGACTATCGTTTTAGCCTGGTGTATTCCTTTATTTCTGTTGTGCTTATAAGAAAGCTTTTCTGCTGATGTTTATCTTGATTTGCATGAAGTAGAAGAAGCAGAAGAATTTTATCAATAGTTTGTTTAGGAGATGTAGAGAAAGTATTGTTGATGGAACACATCAGATTTTTATGTTAACTTACTTTGCTTGATATGTCCCGTTTAAGTTAAGACCGAGAAGTAATGCCTCATAAGTGGATACAGTTCGGTAGGCCAGTATTAATTTATCATCAACGATTTTGACCTTCAGGATATTAGGTCACCGTGGCAAGTTACACGTAAATGTTTACGCATAGCGACACCAGGTAGTGGTATTTGCAATGAATACAAAGGAACTACCGTTAATGACTCAAGTGCTGGTTGAAGTCCGAGTGAAAAATAAATGATTCAGCAGAATGCCCCATTGACTGCTCTGCGTAGGAGAGAGTGGGCTATAACAGATTCGTGTGTAAATTAGTAACAAGACGTTAATAGGTTACTCGTGCAGTATAGTCACTGTTTGTCAACATTCGTGTATTTATAACAGTTGATGATACACACGAAGTAAGGCCTTAAAGTAAAAGTATCTTAATTCCTCTTTTAGATGACACTAGACGCATGGTGTCTCTTTATTTGTTAATTTATCTAATTGTTTTTTCACACAAGCCGTGTGTAAAACAGGAGCTGGATAAATAAAGCCTTAATAAAAAATGCAATGCCGTAGACGTGATTTATAGCCACGGATAACGTCCCATTTCCCGTGTGAAGATAACTCTTCGTTACTAATAAAAATTGAAAAATTCCACGAAATAAATCCAAAAATACAAATCCAATGGCGTTGGCAGTGAGAGCCACCTTCGTTCTTCTCTTGCATATCAGCGTAAACAATGAAGGAATCGCGCTCATTGACAGACTTGTACTAGAGTCCTTGATGATATATAAAAACAGTGTAAAGACATGTAGAAAGTTAATATGCTTTCCACTTCAACTACAGAGCCGTTATTTTTTTTTAGAGAAGTAAGTCATCTTTTAGCTTCACAAGTAATTAAAAACTCTATTTCAGCTTTCAATGTCCGCCAATAACTAGTTTTGTAATTGTGTAATACACTGTTCTTATTTAACGTAAGAGATATGCCCACTATAGAGTTAAATCGAAACATTAAGGAGCTGTAACAGACACCATTATTATTATTGTTATTATTATTTATATTTAATTATTACTACTGTTAATATTATTATTATGGTCATCATCATTTATCATTATAATTATTACCTTTATCATTATCTTTATTATTGTTATTATTTTTTAATTAATCGGGTGTGAAAATAGAGTAGGTTTTGAGATTAACCTATACAGACATGCACACAAACAAATGTGTGGTGGACAAAGCGGCGCAGGTGCGGGTTTTCTAAGGATCCTCCGGTTTCCCCCGCCAATACATTCCACTGGTGCTCCATCTTCATTTCATATGTCATCGCCTGCGTTTCCAAAGTAGTAAAGTCGGACGTTAAACACTATCAAAAAGAAATAAAATTTTCTGTCTTTATAATATTAAATATCTTATATCTTCTTATATTATCCGAAGGTTCTTTGCCTGTATGGTTGTGCAGCAACCCCATTGGTTCCAGACACGTGTAAGTATTTACGACTTGTATAGATGGAATGTGGTTTATGCCCAAAGAAACATTTGACCGTCTACTCTGGATCGGGTGAGTGACCCTCAATACTTTTCTAATCTGTCCAGGAGCCAAAAACACTGCAGACTGATCAGATGAAAGTCCTTCTCCCACACTTGTCAACAGTCATCTGTTTATTGAAAGTGAAGATCAGGAGAGAAAGTAAGAATCTCACAGATTATCAAGAATGCATCGTAATGATAAACCTCCTTTCTCTTAGGTGAACTGTGTGGTAATGCTTCCGGCTGTTGTAGATCATGTTCCTTCCCTGGATATTGTCACTTCCTTTACCATTTTCATTGTTATCTCACTAATTCCAGGAAATGAATAACAGCTGTAACAAAACTGAAATGTTAATGCATAGTCTAAAAATCTGATGTGTGCCTTCCACATGACTTTCTCTACCTATTCTGTAACAAAATGTTCTTACAGAAGCTTATTTTATCTACTTCATTCTAATAAAATAAGAATTAACAGAATTGTATTGATTTCACTACTAATTTCCTTGTAAGTAGAATGGAAATAACGAAACACACTTATGGCCACGAGTAAACCAAACGAAAAAGAATGAAAAATTGACGTTTGAGGAAAGTTTTAAGTATGTTTAAATTGAAATGAATAAAACGGAATATCTCGAAAAGTGTTAACTCTACAAAAAATAATTATATAACATAAATTGTGTGCTTTGATGAGAACTATATTTTTAGTGTAGTACGTTTTTCTATCTCTTGCGGTTTATCAGCTATGTACAAATCATTCATGAAGGGGATTTCAGAGGCTGTTCCCAGAAAATTATATATATGTGTGTGTTTATGTTTGTGTGTGTCATTTTAGTATACGGCATTTTAATCAGACTCTTAAGAGCAATTTTTGAGGAAATCAAACAAAGGTTTCCACGTTTTTTTCCATGGAAACGGTTGTTTGGGTGGGGAGGCCTTTCTCAAAATCTTTGTGTAGCATCCTTAAAAAATGTTAAACTTAAATACCTAATGTGTTATTTTACCGACTTTTTGATGTTGAGTTATCGTGTTCACCACCCACGCACGCCTCAGATACAAAGGAACTTTTTCTAAAAAGTATTTTATTCAGGGGACCTCTAAACATGTATTTCCGGAGATATCTCAACATCACATTTTTGGGTGGAATATAATACATTCTCTACCTACTATATGCATAGTACGAGTAGAGAAAGTAATTGCCACCCTCTCATACTGTATCCATCAAATCATTTTATAAATTTTTTACTTCTTTTATTCAAGGAGTCTCAAAACGGTGACATTTCAGAATTGAATTTTTGGGTGGAATTAATTGCTTATTCTGCTTATTATAAATACGTAGGAGATAAATTAAAAATCTAAAAGTGCTACTATACCCCAAGAGTGAAGAAGACGCGGTAGGATATTTCATTTACTATACTAAGTATCCCAACTACCCCGTATTTGAGGTGTGCAGATTTCTCTTCTTGTTCAAAAGAGTTACAGAACTCAACGGAGCTATTTCAAGTTAAAACCGGTCAGTGCAGAACTGGTTTGAACGACCTTTGTTTTACCTTCTTATTTAACAACGGAGACGGTGGACGGGATGCATCACTGAGAGGGTTAAAACGGTCACACACACACCAGTAGGGCCTCTTAGTATATACCATGTCGGTATGGCAGCTTGTTGCTTCTAGAGGTATGTCCCTCGAGATTTTTAAAACTCGCATTTAAGAGTAAGCATCTGCAAAATTTGGAAAATACACTTATTAAACGTATATCAATTATTATATGCAACAGTAGTGATATGTATCAAAATTCCAGCTTGCATGGACATTTAAATAATAATTTTTACTTTATAAATTTATTGTTCTAATACAATTAAGCCAAGTGATGCATTTATAAAAATATTCACATAAAAAAGCTCAAATTTATAGTATATGAGCTTACTAATAGATCTGTCATATTAATTTTTATATTATCCTTAATTAGTGAACACAAATTATTACATTTTGAAAAATAAAAGTTTTGGTATCAAAATTGAAATTATATTTCTGAAAAGTATAGTGACGATATTCTTTAACATTTTTGAGACATCATTTGAAAAAATGAATGCAAAACTGCATCGTGTGGAACGTTTTAATATACTAAAGTGCAAGTTTGGGAGAAAATAATGTTCAAAGTTGGGAGTATCTGCTAATTAGCTTGCGTATATCCACCTATAGCTTTAGTTCACCAATGATCACCAAGTGGGAAAAACGATACTTTTTTTAAAGTTTAAATTTCGTATAATTTTATTGTGAAGCAAAGCATTTTTTTTTTTTTTTTTTTTTTTTCCCACAGTTCATGTTTCAATCGAGTTTCTTTAACAGCGCATTTCCTGCCTGCCACCAAGGAAATACAATTTATGATCTTGTTTTATGAGAGAGCAAGACCCATGTAAAGACTATGGAACATTTTATATGATCGTGTCAGGTCCCGAGCACTTTGCACATCCAACGCTTCATGTTTCTAACGACTATTTTCGCATAAATTATGAACTGTCATCTTGTCAAATTCGTATGCAAAAGAGTGCGAATAAAATACGACTCTCTCCTGCGTTCTCTATGGTTAATTTTATGCAGTAGTTCTGGTCATCATAGAAGTCGTTAAATGATGCTTATATGAATGCGTTCAGTATTAAATCTTAAGGGAACAATAAAACTTTGTGAATTAATTGTTATTCCTACATCAGTCGTTGTAGCACATAAGTTGGAGAGGTTGAGACAGGCTGACAAATACAATGCCATAGCTGGGATTTGAGCCACGGATCTCCTTTTCCCATCCGTTTGCTCTAGCCACTGAGCTGCCATGGCAATATGCAGGCAAGGCACTGAATTCTCCACCTGACTCGTGTTTTTTCCTAGGATACAAGGATGTTTCAAATTATTTTGAGATGAATTAGATTGTTGGTTAAGGATGGACTGGACTGGTGGTGAGGAAGGAATTGGGTAAAATAAAACAAAGGCCTTTCCTCTCCCTCCCATAAAAAAAGGAAGTTTTCTCCAAAATTTAAACTTTAAAAAAAAAATAAAACATTGGTTCCTTAACAAATCTTTTACTATATTTATATATTCACAGATTCCATATTTTTTCTTTTTCTACAAAAATGTAATTTGTGAATTTATAAATATATCTACTAAAGGAATTGTGAATGGAACCATACCTCAATGTTGACTTATAATCTCCATAAGTACTTAAGTCCTACACATACCACAGCGGCTATTGGAAAAAAAATCTGATGTGTACCATTCACATGACTTTCTCTATATCCCTGCAACAAATTATTCTTAAAAAGCTTATACTTTTATTTACTTAATGCTAATCAGAAAAAAATAGCAGAAATAGTCTTATTACTCGCTTCCTTGTAAGTAGAAGCGAAATAAGGGACAACCATAGGTTAAAATGATAGTCAAAGGCTGGTTGCTATGTCAATGAAGTTCCTTTGTTTATATGGATAGGAGTTGACAAGTTCCTGTATGAGAAAAGTATAAGTTTTTCATAGCAGAAACCAAAAATAAGGAATGTCTCAAAAAACGACGAACTCACGAAAAAATGTATATAACATAAAGTGTGTGTTTTAATGTGCTCTACATTTTTTGTGTAGTAAGTTTTTGCCCATCTCTTATGGTTTAGCAGTTATTCAAAGTTCAGTAAAATTCATCCAGAATAAACTACTCTTCAGAGGCTATTCCCAGAAAATTCAAGATATACATTTTATTTGTCAAGTAAATATCTGTAATGTACGAAATTTTAATCAAAATCGTTAGAGCCATTTTTGAGAAAATCAAAATGTTCGAAAAAAGTTCCATGTAAAGGGTAGTTTGGGTTGGGGGTATTTTTCTCGCATCCCTAGAAGATACTAAACTTAAATACCAAGTTTGATATTTTACCGACTTTTCGTTTTTGAGTTATCGTGTTCCAAGACACACGGACCTTTTTGTGAAAATGCTTTTTTTGGATATTGGGGATCCTAATGCATATATTTCCGGTGAAATCTCGGTATCGAATTTTTGGATGGAGTGCAATACCTTCTCTATACACTATGTACACAATGCGTATAGAGAAAGTAACAAGTAAATCACATTCATTGACCTAATAGTTGGCTAATTATAAAGCCTAAGAATAACTTGTAATTATGGGGAAATACGGGCCAACACTAGACAAAAAACGATAGTAAAATCGTTTAAAACCTATTGCTATGTGACACAATTCAATTCGATTTTCTTTTTCATTGTAACTTGGCTTCCCAGTTGAGAAAAGTTTAAATAGTTTATAAAATTGAAACTAATGACAAGGAATATCTCAAAAACGGTTAAGTCTACAAAAAATGTGCCCGACTTAAATTGTGCGTTTTAATGAGATCTACATTTTTTTGCATAGTGTCCATCTGTTACAGCTTACCAGTTATGCAAATGTGATCTAGAATGATGAGGTCTTCAGAGGCTATTCCCATTCAAAATTTACATTTTATTTGTGATGTTTATATATGGTACCTACCTTAATCCAAATCGTTAAGAGCCATTTTTGAGAAAATTAAAAATATTTAAATTTTTCCATATAAGGATAGTTTACAAAGTTGGGCGTTTTACCGACTTTTCGTTTTGAGTTATTGTGTTCATACACACAATATTTATATTTTTTTTTAATATAGGGGGCTATAAAATGAATTTCCGGTGAAATCAGGCAATAGCTTCTCTACCTATGTATTTGTAGAAAAAATTAAAATATGTTTTTTTTATTTATTTATTCAGACGGAGAAACATGTATTTTAGATGAAATCCAATGTTGAATTTTTGGCTGCAATACAATACTCCCTTTTCCACATCTGTAGTGTTGTAGTAGCGTATTTGCCTCACAATTAAGAGATCCCGAGTTTAAATCTCGGTTAGAGGAGTTATCCGATGAGCTTTTCTTATGTTCTCCCATATCCTGAGAAGGTGAATGCCGGGTATCTCCAGTCGTATGGACCCCGGGCTCATATGAGCATTATTTAAGCCATTTCAGTTATCGTCCAATATAACCTATAATTTACAGGTTGTTAAACTACGAAAACCAAATTTCTTCTTTTGAAAATAAACAGTAGATGAAGTAAAAATACAAATACCTAATTTTACACCATTGGCGTGTGAAGTTGTGCAAATTACATTTCAGGACAGTTAAAGATGTGCCTGATGTAATTTTCCAGACAGCAGTTAGGCATGGTCTATTTCATTTGAAGAAAGTGTCACATGATCCAATACAGCTGACGGACCATTAGAGTGCTGGTAAGTGTCCAAGCACTTCTCTGGACATAGTTACACGTATGGCCTACTCAACTACTGTTGCCAGCAGTAGCGCCAATAAAAAAGTCGAAACATCGTGTATATAAACAAGATTTTAGTTAGCTTAAAGGTGTTCCTAACATTATCCCTTGCTAGTACCACAAATTAGGTTGTCGAAATTAGCTGTGATTAAATTATTATTGTTATTATTGTTGCTGTTATTGCCATATCGGACGATGAATTAAATTTGTCAAATGATCAATTGATCTCCGGGTCCATGGAGCTTAAAGTTACTCGACACTAGTCTTCGCAGGATAAAGGAAAACCCCAAAAGGAACCTTATTCGGGTAACTCTGCCTAAGCGAGATTCGAACTCGCGACCTGTTGAAAGTGAGGCAGACAGGCTACTACCACAGTATGTAGGCGGGCTTATGTATATACGAGTATTAGCTGGATAATTTATTCGGGCGGTTTTGTTGAGGATCCATTCCATTCTTTGGGGGGGAGGGTCCTCCGGGTTGCGGGTTATCCTCTGTAGTATGGGGGGTACCTTGCTAGACTTTGGCTCCCAAAGTCGTGAGTTCAAATCCGGCGGAGGGTGATGGATTTTTCGGCCGTAGAGACCTCTGAAAAAAACTAAGCGGTCTTTCACGCCCAATATATAGAATAAGAGAACCGCAGTAGTTAAAGAGCGTCCATAAATAAAACTCGGTTTCAATTTCATTTTCCCGGGCCACCAGGTATATACTGGGTAGATCCCTTTCATCCCCCGAATTTCTATTCCTTCATGTCTTTTCCACTGTCATGTCATCCATACTTCATCCCGTTGATTTCTTTCAGCGCCGGAAGTGTCGACGATGGTGTTCGGTGTGTCGTGGCAGGGAGAAAGGATGACTATCCTCGTCACCCGACTGGTTGGCTGCGGGGACGTTAGTCTCTATGTGGGGCGAGGGCAAGAGCTCCGGTCTGCCTGTCCAAACTCTCGGGATGCTTCAATTTGGAAACTGTAGGAACCCTATTGTTAATGTTCCGTCGCTTATGATTCCGGCCACACAGTTTATCCTCTCAACACATCCCTCCCGAGGTGCCCCCTCGTAAGTTGTAGGCACAGTTTCGCACACTTCAAAATTTGATACTGGTAAAAGGATTGTGAGTAATTAACACACGAAGAGAAATATAAATAAAAAGGAGTGAATGTTACACAAGATGGAAAACAGGAGATAATAAAAAAATAAAATAAACTACGTCATAAATAGTGGTATTTAATAAGATAAATAGATATCAAAAGCAACTAATACCAAATTTTAGAACAAGAAGTTTGTAATCTGAATTGCCAAATAAAAAGGAAAATAATAGCGAATGTAATGGACAATTGGAGATCCTGTGTCAGCAGGTTCTGGAAATGCCATTTTAAGAGAAAAAAAGGAATCCTCAAAATCCAGTTTTAGATGTATTCAGTAAAAACAACTAACATAGTAAACTAAAAGAAAGAGAGTACACAACGGATATCACGAGAAGAAACAAGAAAGACGAACCTGCTAAATAGATATATTTAATAGGCACCGTTGTAAATACCGGAACATTGTAAAAACCGGAATATAGTGTTGACTACGCGCCAAATTGTTACATGGAGCACGCAGACGGGACATTGAAATCCGCAGTGGAGTAGATTTGAAGAAAATAGAATCTGGAATGTAGGAAATTAAAATAGAAATGAAATCCGGAATAGAGAAGATTAATGGAAGAAATGGAATTCAGAATGAAGTAATAAAAAGATATTTTGTTACCATGGTGTCAGGAGTGGGATTATGTGACTTCGCACCCAATGCACGCGTGTACACCATGTTTGTTTTCTTACGAAAAAGAAAGAGATAATATAATGTCGATATAACCGTTGCAGTTTCTTGCCTTAATCTCAGACAGTTCACCTATTTAACTGCAATGAAGACTATTTTTTTTAAAAAAATAGGATCGCTCCTATCTCCTTGAGGAGGTGCCCCCGGGAGGAAGGACCGTGGACTCTCACCCCCACCTAGAGGTTCCAATGCCCACAAAGTTCGTATACGAAATTAATATTACAAAACTTATAAATAATAACGATAATCAATCCAATTATAAGGTTTGTGTGGACAGGTTCTAAAAAAAAGTATAAACTTTATTTATGGAGCTTAAATCCATTAATTCTTTATAATTTTATATATATATCCCATAATCACAGATATGAACAGCTTACTTTCGATCGTTCATAGCTAATTGCTGCTGTGTTTCGTTTGGATGTCGACCTCCATGGTTTAATGGTTACCAGCTAACCTCATATACCCAAGGTCGTGGGTTCAAATCCGGCGGAGAACGATGAATTTTTTCGGGCGTAAAAATCCTTAGCATGGCTTCCTTCGGAAGGGAAGTAAAGCCGTTGGTGCCGTGTCGTAGATTTACGGCTCGTAAAAGATCCTCAAATCTGATAGAGAGGCCTCTGAGAAATTAAGCGGTCTTTCACGCCAGAACCACAGCAGTTAAAGAGTCCATAAATAAAACTTCATTTCATTTTTCATTTTATTTTGATTCATTGGATACATTGTTTACCTGCGTGAGTGAACATGTGTGCGGTCGACGGACGCTTTACATCAAACCAAGGCATTGTCGCATTGCATCTGGTTGAAGAGCTCACAGCTGTAAATAATGTATACGTGCCAGCAAAGCCTTCTACTTCTGTAAAATGCTTGCCTCGTAATCGAAAGCTATAAAAAGAGGGACACCTGCCCCAGAAAGTTCAGTTTTCGATAGGAGCTCGGGGCATACAGGCGTATTAGAGAAAATCCGCAGCAGACGAGCGGGTTTCGAAACGAATTGATAAAAATGTTACTGCATCATATTAATAAAGGCACTTAGTGTAAGTAGTAAACAAAGTTTTGTTACATTGGTGTCAGGAGTGGGATGTCAGGCTTCCATTTTTATTGCTGGCCAGTCGTTGGGTTAGACGAAGGATATTATCTGGAATGTTGAATCACAACATATTAGTATATGGTTTCAAAAGAACAATTTAGGTTTCAGAGGTATCTATGGTAAAGATCCACACCTCAGAGTTCCTTCCGGATTACAATGTTTTTAATCGGGTGTCTTTTGTATTTGATAAAGGAAGAAAATATATTTAAGCTTGAGTTTAAATTAGTTTTAGAAAATCGTTACTGGCATGCCGGCTGCCTCGTAGCCGAATGGGTAGATCGCTTGCCTCCCACCGCACGTGGGAATTACGGTGTTCAAAGCGGCTTCTGGGCGGGTTTTCTCCTGGATCATTCCACCACATGATCCATAGTTACCTTTCCTTTCATCCATTTCAATATTCTTTCATATAATCCTGTTTCTCACTCTCATATTATGCATCAGACTGATCACCCATCCTAGCTGCTAACAGCAGAAGTAGAGGAAGTTATTTTTACGTAAATTTGTTCAGAATGGAAAACCTGTTGTGCTCTGCGTTGGTATTGGCATTAGAGCGCTTGGTAAAATGTGACCAGTTTTCGACCAAGGTTCATTGAATTCGGACCGGCTCATTTCTTAGCTTCGGGAATCCCTAGAAACCGGCTGTTACTGCCTCTGGAGTTTTAAGCTATGATGTGTCATCCTGTTTCTGTGTGTTGTCATCCGGATGACAAAACCATTCTAACCGCTGTCTCCCAAAACGACCAGGTTGGAATACGTCATTAATTTCATCAATAGTTTACACTAGAACTGCTTTTTACTCGTTTGTTTTGTGTTCTATGAACGCAAGGTATAGGACTTATCAACCCGTTCCGCCCTCTATTACACATAGCACTCTTTTTTCTTACTTTCTCTACACGTACTATGTACACAGTGTATAGAGAAGGTATTGTATTGCACCCAAAAATTCGATATCGAGATTTCACCGGAAATATATTGTGAGAACCACTGAATAAAAAAAAAACATTTTTTTGAAAATGTCACTGTGTGTGCGTGTGTGTGTGTGTGTGTGTGTGTGTGTGTGTGTGTGTGTGTGGACAGAAGAGCTAAAAAACGAAACGTTCGTTAAATACCTCCAAGGATGCAACACCTCCAACTATCCTTTTCGAAAATGTTTTTCTTAAAAATGACTAACGATTTTGATTAAAATATTGTGTATTAAATATATTTACCTCACAAATAAAATGTATATCTTGAATTTTCTGGGAATAGCCTTTGAAGACATCTTTATTCTGAATAATTTTACGAAATTTTACATAACTTGTAAACCGTAAGAGACAGACAAAAACCCACTTAATATAGAATATAGAGCTTGTTAAAGCACACAATTTAAGTTATACTTACTCATTTTTTTTCTTGGAGTTGGTAGTTTTTGAGATATTCCTTGTTATTGGTTTCAGCTTTAAAATACTTAATTTTCTCTTAAGGGGAAGTAGTCAACTCTTGTCCATTCAAGCAAATATCTTCAATCACATACCAACCAGGTTTTGACTATCACTTTAGCATATGGTACTCCCTTACTTCCCTTCTACTTACATGGAAGCCAGTAATAAGACGATTTCTGCTAATTTTTTCTCGATTACCATGAACTAAACAGAAGAATAATCTTTTTGAAATAATTTGTACAGAGAAGTAGAGAAAGTCATTAAACATGTAAGATTTTTGTCTTTCTTCTTTCTGACATCCTTTAGGTTTTTAATTTAATACATTTTAATATATTTGTTTTTTATCGTTAATATATGCTGCTCCAGCCATTGTTATTTTTATTTTGCATTTAGAGGACATTTTCGATATCTGTGTTGCTTTATTTGCCTAGAAGGGTATATCCACAATACCCTTGGAACTTAACATCCTTTTCATAGTCCAGTTTTCAGTTCTACATGTTGTCATTAGCACTGTTATTACATTATAAAATTTAATTTCAGGTCTTGTTTTTTAATGTAATTCTCATGTTCCTTTTATTTGTCTTAATTTATTGAATTATATTTTAGGTCTTCATTTTTGCTAAATGATACAAAATATGGTTATGCTTTACCAATAATTATCTTACAGCGGCTTTATATCTGAAAAATATATTTGGACTTTTCTGTTGAAATTTAAATCATATGTCTTCATAAATATTTTAAAGGAAATTCTCCCAACCCAAATTACATTTTACAGAAAACGCATTCGTCATCTTTTTTCAAAAATTGCTATTCAACGATTTCAATTAATATGCACGTTTAAGATATACTATGCATGTCAAATAAAAGACACATGTTAAATTTTCTGGGTAGATATAGCCTGTGAAGTCCTGCTTATTCATAAATTGGAATTAGTAAACCCTAAAATCTGATGAGTCGCATTTACGTGACTTTCTCTATATTGCTGTAACAAATTATTGTTAGGAATCATATTTTTATATCTAGATTATGATACTCAAGATAAATATTAGCAGAAATTGTCTTAATTATTTGCTTCCTTGTAAGTACAAGGAAAATAAGAAAATACAGTAGGCTAAAACGATAGTCAATTTTTTTTAAAAGTCGGTGATTGAAATCCGTTTCTATGCAGGACCAGGAGAGTATATAACCTTCCGTGTAAAAAAAGTGGAAGGAATAGCTCAGAAATGGACAATTCAACGGAGAAAACGTATATGGCATAAATTGTGTGTTTAAACTACATATACATTTTTTGTGTAGTAAATTTTTGTCTTATCTCTTACGGTTTGCTAGTCACGCAAAATTCACCAAAATTCATTCAGAGTAACGTTGTCTTTAGAGGCTATTCCCAGAAAATTCAAGATATACATTTTATTTGTCATATATGTGCATCTCTTTAATATATGGTATTTTAATCAAAACCGTTAGAGCCATTTTTGTGAAAACTAAATTTTCGGATTTTTTTCCATGTAAAGCGTAGTTTGCGGTAGAGTGATTTTTCACAAAATCTTCGTGTCGCATTCCTGGAAGATACTATACTTCAATACCAAGTTTGGTATTTTACCCAGTTTTCGTCTTTTGAGTTATGGTGTTCACGGACACACTGACACACGGACACAAACACAAACTCATACTCGCACATATACGAACTTTTTTCTGAAAATACTTTTTTTGGATACAGGGGTCCTAACACGTGTATTTCTTCGGTATCGACTTTTTTGATGGAATGCAATATCTTCTACATAAACTATGTACAGTACGTGTAGACAAAGTAAAAATGGCTCATTAATACGAGGCATAAGGATTGTTTTTCGGATTTAACTGTTCCCAGTTATTTCTTGTTACTAGTGCCAACTTCGAAGTCTCCATTCAGTTTTTATAATGACACGCTCCTTAAAATACAGATCACTTCACCTAATTTCTTTTCCAAAACAGAACAATCCTCAAACAGAACCTCTTCTTCTTACCACTGGGAAATAACCATTAGGAAACAAATGGCGACCCTCTATTAGAGGCGAGAGACAACGTAGTAAAAACTCTGTTTCCTGTAGACTCTGTAGGCAATTCAGTTTCGTGTTTAGTGTTAGTACGTGTCCAAACCAGCGACTTACTGCACAACATATTGAGACCGGTAAGTGGTAGACTTGGCAACTGCGAGGATTGGTTTCCAGCCGCAAACCTGTAATCCCAAACTTTAAAGTCACACCCGTCTTTGGCAGAGGAGAGGGTAAAGTTATCATGTTTTAAAAAATCTGATGTGTTACACTCACACGACTTTCTCTAGCCACTCTATAACTACTTACAAAAGTTATTTCTTCCTTTAACACCATGCTTATCGATATAAACATTAGCAGAATGTTATTGCTTACTTCCTTATAAGTAGAAGAGAACTAAGGGAATGCACTACTCTAAAGTGATAGTCAAATGTTTTAAAAGCTATCGTTATGCGATTGTCATTACAAATCGCTTCTTTGCTTGGCCAGGAATAGAACAAAAGAAGAAAAGTTGATACTTTACAGTTGAACTCAATAATAAGGAATGTCTTTGAAATGGTTACTCGACAACAAAAATGAAAAGGACACACATTGTATGTTTTGACGAGATCTACAGTTTTTGTGCGGTAAATTTTTATGTATCTGTTTGGTTTAGCAGTTAAGCAAAATTCGGCAAAATTCATCTAGACTAAAGAGATCTTCAGAGACTATTCCCAGAAAATATTTTATTTACGATGTAAATATCTTTAATATATTGTATTTTAATCAAAATTGTTGGAGCCATTTTTGAGAAAATCAAAATGTTCGAACATTTTTTCCATGAAAAGGGTAGTTTGTGGTGGAATTTTCTTGAAAATGTTCGTTTCGCATCCATCCCGATGTGTTAGGGCAGCTCTTCTAATCTCGTTTAGGGTAAGCTTCCCAGATATACTCCTTTACCATGGTTTTCCCTTAATCCTACACAGAAAAATGTCTTGTAAATTTAAAATGTAATAATTCTGGGCCAACTTGAGCACAGTTTAATCCATTTCATTTTTCGTTCTCTATGGTATACTTGGTTTAAGCGCGTTAAATAAAGTCTAAGTAAAATAATAAGCTTTTGTAATAATATTTTGTAGAAGTGAGTGTAGAGAAAGTAATAAGAATTAAGCACATTTATATTGTTATAATGCTAAAACATCTCTCTGCCTTTTAGTGGGCTGTTTTTCCTAACACTAATTTTTGGGCATTACATCATACTATATAATAAGCGCATCAACCAGGATGCTTCTATGATGTCATAAAAGAAAAGGCAACCAGTTATGATTGTTCTTGGAAAAGAAACAAAGAAATACGAGGGGTAGCCAAACATTTAATTCTGCGAACTAACTTGTAAGATAAAGAAACGTTCTTCCTAGAACTATGTTCAAAGCTTGTGTGCGGATCACCTAATTGCTCAAGAGATGTTTGCAGAAGTGTCACTCAGGATGTTGTCGTTTCATATTTTAAATAGTCATTGATGAAAGAAAAGAAGAAAAAGCTGGTATGTTCCATACAAATGACTTCTCTACCTGTTCTTCAAACAAACTTTTCTTAAAAAAGATTCTTCTTCTATCTGCTTTATGCTAATGAAGACAAACGTTAGCAGAATGCTCTTATTAGTTCCTTAAAAGCAAAAGAGAGATAGGGAATACACCAAGCTACAGCCGATCGCTATGCGATTGTCATTAAAAATTGCTTCTTTCTATGTGCAGGAGTAAAACAATACACTGAGGACTTTATGTGAAAAAAAGTATAACTATTTTAAAATTTAAACCAATAACGACGAATAACTCGGATATGATTAACACTATAGAAAAAATGCATATGAAATAAATTGTGTGTTTTAACAAGATCAAAAGGCTGAAAGTTGTGTCTGTCCCTTATGTTTCACCAGTTATATAAAAGTCATCCAAACATTATTTGAAGTTCTATATATGGTTTTGGATTTGTATTTGGTTGTAGTAATCAGTGTTATCCTTAGGACAAATTTGTAAAAATAATAACATGCTATCTCATATCACGTAAAATAGAACACCAAAAGGTTTGAAGGTAAATGTTGTAAACGTTACAACCGTAAAAGTAAAACCTCAATCAAACTCAACTCACATTTATTATAACAGTAATAGCGATATGGCTGAGTGGTTAGAGCGCTCGCCTCCTATTTAGCGGCCCAGATTCGATCCCAAGTGTGTGATTTGTGGTGGACAAAGCGGGGTCTGGTGGGTTTTCTCCGGGTCATCCACTCGTTCCACCAATTACTGCATCATCACCTTTCTTAGCACCCATTTCACTTGCATTTCCAGAAGGGTTAAGGGATGAAGTGGTGGATTGCCCAACCGTTTTTCCTTTCATTCCTTGCGTGGAATATTGCACCAGAATGGTACAATCGTCGTACGATCCAAGTTCCCGTCTCAGTAAAAATACAGTGCACGGCGTATTTTTATATTTTCGTATTATCGGCACAGAGTCCCCTTCAATTGCATTCTATTCTAGATTATGTTAGGTTAGTTTAGTTTAACTGCGGCTAGTTCGAGTAAGCTGGCCATAAACCATATACCTAAGTTGGATACGTTTAATTTATCAATTAAATTAACATTAATTGACTATAATCGTTGGCTAAACTATGAAGCACGTGACCTAAAGTATTTACAACATTGTAAGTCGCCAATTTGAGATCAACTTGTTTGTGGTTTACCGGGAAACATGGGACTCAAGTTTAGAAATGTAATGCTGTGCCCTCATGTTGCCATGGCAACCGACTGGAGACCGGGAGATTTGTGGCTCCAATCCCGGCTATGATTGAGTTTATCAGTCTGACTCTACCTATCCAAGCCCTGTCCTACACACGGCTTGTGTGAAAAAGCAATTAAATTAACACTTTATGTGTAAGCTCCGTTGTTAATGAAGAATTGCGACAGTATGAGTTCTTCCGCATGTTTTCAGTATATACCATCATCTATCCAGTGTCTTCACGAGATGTCGGGTTTCAGCAAACGCATGTGACGTATACATTCCTAGATCTGCATTCTGGCGCAGTCCAGAAATAGACCATAATGGTAATAAGCGGCGGGACTTGTGTACCCGCCCTGTGATGCTCTACATAAATTACCATGGCTAATGCATGTCGTGAAGACACGACCGCATAATAAACGCATGCGTTTTACTTTCAATTCAAACACCTGTTAGCACGATGTTGCGGTTGAGGCAAAAACAAAATGTGGTCGCTTAAAGCATAAAAGTCAATGAGACAGAGAAACAGTATCAAATATTTTGAAATGAACAAAACGAAATTGCAAAGAATCGTGAAAAAATGTAATGTGTTACACCCACATGACTTTCCCTACCTACTCTACAAACGAACATCTTATAAAAGATTATTCTTCTTTCTACACCATGCTAATCGATATAAACATTAGCAGAATGTTCTTATTACTTAGTTCCTTATAAGCTGAAGGGAACTAAAGGAATGCGCTATGCTAAAGTGCATAGTCAAATGCTTTAAAAACTGTCGTTATGCGATTTTCAATGTAAATTGTTAATTTGCTTGCCCAGAGGTAAGAACAAAAGAAAACGGACACTTCTTGTGTGAGAAGAGTATAAGTGCTTTACAATTGAATCCAATAACAAGGAATATCTCGGAAATTGTTACCTCCACAACATAATCCTAAAGCACATACATAATTTGTGTGTTTTGAAGAGATCTACATTTTTTACAGTGCGTTTTTGTATATCTCTAATAGTTTGGCAGTTACCAAATTAAGCAAAATTCATCCAGGATATAGTGCTCTTCAGAGGCTATTCCCATAAAATTGAAGATACACATTTTATTTGGGATGTTAATATCTTTAGTATACAGGATTATAATAAAAATTATTAGTCTGTGAAAACTTTCGAAAAATGTTCCATGTTGTGAGAGAATTTTCTTGAAAATCTTCTGGTCGCATCCTTGGAAGATACTAAACCCAAATACCAAGTTTGGTATTTATTTAATGGTCTTTTAGTTTTTGAGCTATGCAGTCCACAGACACACACACACACACACACACACACACACACACACACACACGGACGAAATCTTGACATTAAATTCTTGGGTAAAATAAATTATCTTTTCTATCCACTGTACTGCATTGTACATGCGGCTAGAGAAAGTAATATAAAGGTTCCAAAATACTGGCAATCGGGTAAATGTTATCGTTTTCCTCTGTACTAGTCGGTTTTTAGCAGTAAGAATATGTGTTTTATTCATAAGACTTTCTCTGCCTATTCTGCAAACACTATTCTTACAAAAGATTATTCATTTATCTACATCTAGATGTAGTTGTCTTCGGTTCTCTTTAGTATGTTCGGAAGTAAAACAATAGATATGAAACAAAAGTTGACTTCTCGTAAGAGAAAAGTTAAAGTAGGAAGTAAAAAGTGTGTGTCCAATTTTGTGTTTTAATGAACATTATAATTTTTGTGTGGCAGGTTTTATCTATTTCTTACGGCTTATAACTTATACAAGATTCCAGAATGAAGAGGTTTTCAGAGATTATTTCCATAAAACCAAGATATACATATCTTTTGTCATAAAAACATCTTAAGCATATTTAATTTGAATCAAAATAGTTATTGCTATTTTTGAGAAAATCAATTTTTTGGAACAATGTTCTATGTAAAGGATAGTTGCGGTTTTTTTTTGTTTTTTTTTTTTTTTTACTGAAAATCTCCGTGTTTCGAAATATATTAAACTTAAATACAACGTTTGGTATTAAATCGACTTTTCGTTCTTGAGTGCTGTCCTCAGGTTTGGACAGACAGACAGATAAACAGAAAGAATGAGAGAGGCACAGACTTAGGCATCATATTTTTCTAAAAATGCTCTTTTGTATTCAGAGGTTTACATAAAATGTATTTTCGATGAAAATACATGTTTCATTATCGATTTTTTTGGGTGGAATACAGTACCCTTTCTACCTACTATGTAAATAGTACATATCTGATCGAAAAAGTAAACATTGATTTGGGTTTCAAGGAAATTGTGGAATAGGCAAAAGTTGACCTTTTTGTGAACTCTATTGCTTTTATAGTTATATCTCTTATAAAGTTTTTATTAGCTTGCTGCTCTAAAAGTAGAGGTTTTCTGTGATAGTTGTAAATCTACGCCTTTCTGGATCATTACATTGCAAAAGGTTGTGCTCAGCAGTTTCTGCTGATTGTTTACAGAGGCGTGAAAGAGGATTGCCGTTTTATGGTCTGGAAATATTTCCTTAAGCACCCATGTCACATAATTATAACAATTGCCTTTTTAACTTGTTTACGGTCCCTTAAAATTTGGGTTTTGGTCAGATATCTACAGAGGTATAGATATCCTAGTGTTCCATTCGCATATCTTTATCTGTTCTACTAGTAAAGTATTCTTATAAAAAATATTACTTTATTTACATCATGCTAAGCAATAACGGTCTTGTTACTTAGTTGCTTATAATTAGAAGGCATAAAGAATACACTAAGCTAAACGACAATCGAATCTTTAAAATCTCGCTATATGGTTGTAATCGAAATTCTGTTCTCTTTCTAAAACCCGGAGTAAAGCCAAAAATATGAACGGACAAGAACTTAAAGTTTGAGAAATGTATTTTAAAATTGAAACCAGTAGCTGGGAATATCTTGAAAATGGTTAGTTATGTATAAAAGAGCTTCATGTGTCATAAATTGTGTGTCTACTTCTTAGTTTACCATTTATACAAAATTCAAAGAGGACTTCAGAGGTTATCTCCAGGAACTTCGTGATAAGCATTTCATGTTGCCTAGTAAGTATATTTAATATACTCTATTTTAACCAAAATCGTTAGCCATTTTTGAGAAAATAAGAAATTTAATTTCTTTTTGTTTTGTTTTCACGTAAAGGGTAGTTTGAATTGGGCGATTTTCTTCAAAATCTAGTGTCACATCCTTGGAAGATGCTGAACTTAATATCAAGTTTGTATTCGTGTTCACACACGGACCTTTCCTAAATTTCTTTTATATATTACCAATGAAATCTTGGTATCGAATATTTTGTTTTTTTACCTTCTCTATCTAATGTACTGAGTACGAAATATAGAAAATAAATCGCAGTGCAGTGACCCATCATTGCTGACGTTGACCTTTAATTATTGAGAGAGAAACAAGTACATCCCTATAATAAAGATTCAGCATGTAGACTCTTTTTAGCACATTAACAACCGCACAGCAAGACCGCGATACATAAGATAATAAGCTTGGTTAGAGCATTTTTATTATTCACTTTTTAATGCACGGCTTACCATAGAAGTCATCTGTGTAATACTGAGGTAGATTAAAAAAGTTGACTTGGATGTTTTCATACTCAAGGGAATTTCTTTCATTATGTTCTCCTTGTATATTTATTACTGTAAGTTTATAATTTACGACTTAGATTACTGGCAAAATGATGGGGCTGTTCACTGTATAACTTAAAATAGAGAATTATGAAAAATAACCGTTTCAATATTATCAGTGGTTTGGATGATGATAGTTATAATTGAAGAAATATTAAATGTCGAAAATCTGCGAAGGTATTAGATGCCATTAACTTTTGCTCCTTCTTACTTTCTCTACAAGTACTATGTACATGGTATATGCAGAAAGTATTGTATTACACCCAAAAATCCGATACCGAGATTTCACCGGAAATACAGGTTTAACGACCCCTAAATCCAGAAAAAGCACTTTTAGAAACAGATCGTGTGTGTCTATGGACAGCATAGCTTAAAAATGAAGTGTCCATTAAATACCAAACTTGGTATTTAAGTTTGCTATCTTCCAAGGATGCGGCACAAAGATTTTCAAGAAAATCCCCCTCCCCAAACTACCCTTTACATAGAAAAAATTTCGAAACTTTCGATTTTGGCTGTAACGATTTTGATGAAAATTTCTTGTGTTTAAAATATTTACATGACATTAAAATGTATATATTTAATTTTTTGGGAATAGCTTCTGAAGACATGTTTATCCTGGATGAATTTTGCGGAATTTTGCTTAACTGGTAAACCGTAAGAGATAAGCAAAAACTTACTGAACAAAATTTGTAGATGTCTTTAAAACATTCAATTTATATTGTATATATATTTTTTTCGTGGAATTGACCAATTTTGAGATATTTCTTGTTATTAGTTTCAGCTTTAAAATAGTTATACTTTTCTCATACAAGAATTTGTCAATTCCTGTCCATACAGACAAAGGTATCACATAGCGATAAGCTGTTAAAAATTTTGACTATCGATTTAGCCTATAATATTCCCTTATTTCCCTTCTACTTACAAGGAATCAAGTAATAAGAACTTTGTGCTATTTTTTTCTCGGTTAGCATTAACAAAATAGAAGAATCAGCTTTTTAACATTCATTTATTGTAGAGATGTAGATAAATTCATTAGAATGGAACACATCAGATCTTTTTTTTCTTTCTCTTTTTTTTTTATCAAAGTCATCTGCGTGAAACAGTGTATCATTTGCATAAGACATTTAGTTAATTTTCAGTGCAAGTGCCAGCTCTTGTATCAGATGTGCATTTCAGGGTGCAATAGGGTATGCTAGTCTAGTCGCTGAGCCTAGAATTCTATCTGCCTAGAACTTCTTCAGATGCCTATGGCTCGTGTATTGGAGAAGTTGTCCGCCAACAAGGCTTTCAGTCTTGGAAATTTGCGTTGAGAGTAGTAGTGAATAAGACAGCTGCACCTTAAATTATATCCTACCAAAACTATCCAAATCTCTTGCAGTATGGTTTTGTTTTAGTCGATATCGGAAGATCCGTGAAATGCTCGTTTAACATTCTTGTACGGAATGAATGGACATGGTTAGGGTCATACAAGAAAAAATGACGTTTTTATTGTTTATTATAATTTATACGCTTTTCAGTGTTAAATTGCGTCGCAATTATTTGTTCTATGATTCAGAATTACTGTAATTACTGCATTATTACTCCATGCGCCGTGCTTGCTAGGCAACTTCTCCAACTTGAGTTTATTACGTTACGTCCTTTCCCTTAGAGCAAACATTAGCTTCAAAAACTGACTGAAAGCTTGGAATGACCACTTAGTATTTCGATTACATCCCTGTTTTGGCTTTGTAATTGCTATAAACTCACAAGAATTATGAAGGAAGTAGCACATGAAGTGCACATGATTATGGAGTGGTTTTATATATGAAGCATAATGGAAATCATTTTGCTCGTTCAGAAATACCACGAGCCATCACACAAACACATGCATATTATTATACCACATTATATTATGTTATATTACCTATATTAAAGAATGTTAATATTCTTCAAATTTCTTGATAAAGTCAGCATAGGGGACTAAATTAAGCTTATGGTAGGAAATATAACAAGAATTTCGCACTGAAGCGCACATAACGGCTCAGCGGGGACCCCCCCCCCCCCACGGAGAGGTTGCTGACGACTCGTCACACTCCTTACGTCAGAACAGACAGTCTGCAATTCGGTCTTTGCCGCCAGTCCTTTGTCCCGCAAGACGTCAATGCTAGGTAGCGAGTTTATCGCGCATTCCTCTTGAAGAGGACTAGCGAACCTAAGCAGGTCACTTTAGTTACAATATTATTGCCACACTAAGTGTATCTTTGAACAAGAAATACTACATGTTGTGCCCACAAACCTCCTAATCACGACGCCTCTGTAAATATCTGAAAAATAAGAATACATTACAAATAATAGTAGGAGTAAAGTCCTCTCACTCCTCTGGGTAGCATAGGGCTTTATGAACGCACGCCAGCGTATTCTGTTCTTTGACAATACCTTAATTCCTTTCAGCTCTTTCCTGAAACTTCTATCTCTTTCTTAACTCTACTGTGCATTGTAATTCTTGATCTACCTGATCTTCTAGTTGATCCTTGGAGGTTCCAATTGAGAGCCGGTTTAGCTATACTACCATCTTCTCCTCATTACGTGTCCGATCCATTTCCTATAATTCGCCTCTTTCCCAATTTCCTCTTGGTTAGTTATTTTCCACGCGTCCTTATGGTCCTTAGTCATCATACTCCCATGATTATTCTCAGACATCTTTTATTAAACACTTTTAATTTCTTAGCAATTTGAGATAGTTATTTTTCGAGTTTCATAGTGTGCAAAACAGATTTTGCTTTTCTAATTCTAGCATTGGCATCTTCATCTGATCCTCGTTTTTATAGATGACACTAACCAAATAGAAGAATTCACTAAGCTCTTAAATCCTACATTTCCTAGTTTGATTTTAGTGTCTGTTTTACTGGGTATTCTCATATGTAATCCTGCTACGGATGCAAATCTATATAGATCTTGTGCTTTACCATTAATGTCAGAGAATCTATGGATCATCATACGTACTCTACACTCTCCTGTGTTAGGTTTAGTCCCCACTGGACACTTCTCTTGCGACGAATAATAGTAGAATACTTATATTCCCGCGTCATGGTAGGGTAGAAGAAGACAGTAAACATTGCTTTACAATATTCCTTGCGTGTATCAAGTAACAAAGCAGTTTCTAGGAGCTATCGTACGTCAACAATTACACTGATGGAAACATGAAGTACGACTCACGAGCTTCTTGGCTGAAAGGAGTTGGGAGGGGGGAGATGATCAGTTCAAGGTCATCCACAGAAGATAAATAACGACATGCATGTCAAAAGATTTCCGCACGTTCCAGCTGAATTCCATGCTGAAGAAAATTGCACCCTCGGATCTGTAAAATTGCAGCATCAAATAACTTGAGAAATTGGATAAAGCTTCGAGCCTACTTTTGGACAAGCTTTTTGTTTATTTTACCACAGGCTGCAACATGAAGTACATCAACCTTAGAATCGTTTGGGTTTGTAATTTGGTTGTTGTTGAGGTAATTGCAAAATTGTGAGGGTTTCCGTTAAGCACATTCGCCTTTATGCGAATGCACGCTCAGATTACTAAGCTATCGATGGTAACATACATGAGAAAATATCTAGTCCATTCAGTAGCGAGAAAAAATACAGTGGCCAAAGATGTTTGCTGTATAGTTTGGTAATCTTGGGCCCGAAGTAACTTTATGTAATTATATTTTATATTCCTATCCTTGTAGGCACTTCCAAAGTTTACATACCGAAATAATTTCCCGGTGACTTTAATACCAAAATACAGCAGAAACTCTGGAAAGAGCAACTTGCATGTTCTACCAGATATGTAAAAACCTGATGCGTACCATGCATATGACTTTCTCTACCTATTCTACAAAGCTTATTCTTCTATCTATTTCATTCGAATTAAAATAAACTTTACCAGAAGGACCTTATTACTTATTCCCTTATAAGTACAACGTAACTAAAGGAATACACTATGCTAAAGTGATAGTCAAATGTTTTAAAACTGTCGCTATCCGATTGCCATTGAAATTTGAATCTTTACACGGCCAGGACTAAAACGAAAACAAACGGATGACTTGCTGTTTCAGAAAAGTACATTTTAAATTAAAACAATGACAAGGAATATCTCGGAAATGGTTAACCCTACAAAATTTATATGACTAAAATTGTATTTATAATGTCTTTGTGTAATAAGTTTTTGTCCATTTGTTACCGTTTATCAGTTATGCAAAAGTCATTCGGAATAAAGAGGACTTCAGAGGCTGTTTCCAGAAAACTCAAGATATATATTTTATTTGACATGCAAAATTGTAGCCCATTTTCTAAGAAAATAAAAAAAAAATTCAAATATTTTTCTATGTATAGAGTAGGTTGGAGTGGGGGATTTTCCTCAAATCTTCGTGTCACATTCTTGGAAAATACTAAACCTAAATATCAAGTTTGGTGTATTTCCGATTTTTCATTTTTAAGTTATCGTGTTCACAGACTCGCGGATACACACTCAAACACGGACATTTTCCTGAAAATGTTATTTTTGATCCAGAGGACGCTAAAACGTGTATTTCCGGTGAAATATCGGTATCAAATTTTTGGGTGGAACCCATACGTTCTCTACTCATGTATGCACTACATAGAGAAAGTAATAAGCTTATGTAAGAATTGATTGTTGTTTATATTGCCAGTGCAATTGAGTTTCTGTCTAAATTTGGTATTCGAGAATGTCAGTCAATTATCTTAACTGAGATGCTTGTAATAGCACCAAAAACTAGTTACTTGACGTTAAGCTTAGCTGTATTTGTAACAAAAGGTGTTAGGCGCTTACTCCAGCATTAAAATCTCCACTCTAGAAAGCAATCCTGTTGATTTCTCCTTTTACCACACTGTAAAGTGAGTTATTGCCAAATAAACTTCTGAACTTATGTTTTCTCAGCGCTGATTAACTTTTTCTTACTAATAGCAGCTGTTGTAAAACTAAGACAGCCCCAAAGAAATATTGGAGGTCGTAAAACAAGTGTACATATATTTAAGAGACTGGAATATTTAAGAGGGCTAGGTAATTATTGGAAAGGCAGAATCGGAATAATAAAAAATCTGATGTGTTCCACTCACAAAACTTTCTTTAGCTGTTCCATACACAAACTATTCGTACAAAAGACTATTGCTTTATGTTCATCATACTAATCATGCTAAACATTAACAAAATTGGTGTTATTTCTTGCTTCCTTGTACGTAGAAGGGAAATAAGGGAATACACTAGGCTAAGGCGATAGTCAAATCTTTAAAAATCTGGTTGCCATGTGGTTGAAATCCGCTTCTTTGCATTGCCAGGCGTTTACAAATTCGTGAGGGAAAGGTTTGTTTTTTAAACTGAAACAAATAACACGCATATCTCAAAAATGGTTAACTCCACGAAAAAAAAAATTGACATAAATTGTGTGTTTTAAGAAGATGAACATTTTTGTGCAGTAAATTTTTAACTGTTTCTTACGGTTCACCAGATGTGCAAAATGCAGCAAAATTCATCGAGAATAAGAAAGTCTTCAGAGGTTATTCTCTGAAAATTGAAGGACAGTATAGGACAGTTTCTGTGAGAACACAATTAAAATTATCACAATACATTTTCCATAATAATTGGCTATACTATGAATCCTGGGTCTTGAAGTACTTGCAACATTGTAGGTCTCCATTGGCGTTGTCATTTCAAAATAATTTGAGATCACCTTGTGGTTTACCGGGAAATATGCGAGTCAGTTGAGAAATTCAAGTTATGCCGGCATTTTGCCATGGTAGCTCAGTGGTAGAGCAACCGGCTAGAGACCGGAAGATCCGTGGTCCAAATTCCGGCTATTGCATTGATTTTTTCAGTGTGACTCCCTATCCTACACACAGTTTCTGTGAGAAAACAATTTAAATTAACAGATTAAAATGATAGATTATTTTCATTAGGTTAATCATTTTATATCATTAACCACACGGACATTCACTCTCACAGCCGGGAATCGAACCCGGGACCGTTTGGGGAGAAGTCAGCTCAATGACCACTCGACCACAAAGCAGTCTACTACGCTATTGTTGCTGCAAACTTCATGGATGGGAGAGGGCGCGTTCTTTTACTCTGAGGGAGAGTTGCCACTGTTAAAAATCAACTTTTATTTGAACGCGATCATGTTTTGCGATACCATATTCTTTTCAGATATGGTGGAATTGAGTATCTTCGCAGTTATCTTATCTTTGGCACCTATTACAGCTGATTCTGAGAAACCATTCTTGAAACATTAGATTACTATTTAAATACGTTAAGATTTTACCATTAATGTCTTAAGCATATATATTTAACTCAGCATAAATTTGGATGCTAGCCTTAATACTTAATTCTTACTCGGCAAACACTTGAAGAACCTAGAAGGACGCTAAGAACGAAGATGTCAGTAGAAACTAATTAACCCCCTTAAAAAAAAATATCTGACGTTCAGCATTCAGTAACTTTCTCTACATCTCTGTGACTAATTATGTAAATAAGCTTATTCTTCTATATGATTAATGCTAAAATATTAGCAATAATGGTGTTGTTACTTAGTTCCTTATAAGTTGAAGGGAAATAAGGACTAAACCGACAATCAAAAGTTTTAAAATATGGTTGCTAGGATATTGAAATCCGTTTCTTTACCTGACCAGGAGTTGACAAGTTTCTTTATGAGAATAGTGTCAGCACTTTAAAACTGAAAGCAATAACAAGGAATATTTCAAAAACGGTCAAGTCCACGAAATAATTGTATGTGATATAAAATACGTGTTTTAACGAGATCTACATTTTTTGTGCAGTAAGTTTTTGTCTCTCTCTTACGGTTTACTAGTTATGCAAAAATTCAGCTAAATTCATCCAGAATAAACAGGTCTTCCAAAGCTATTCCCAGAAAATTCAAGATATACATTTTATTTGTGATTGAAATGGTTTTAATGTGTGGCATTTGAATCAAAATCGTTAGAGCCAATTTTGAGAACATCAACATATTCGAAATTTTTTCCATGTAAAGGGTAGTTTAGGAAGGGGAAAATTTCTTGACCTTTTTCTACAAATATTTTTGGATTCAAGGGGTCCTAAACACGTATTTTCGGTGAAATCTCTATATCGAATTTTTGGGTAGAATACAATTCTTCCTCTGTACACCATATACGTGTAGAGAAAGTAAAAAATACTGTCTTTTTCTGAACACGAACCTTCGTGCCATGTGAAGATTCGAAACCACGATACCTTGCCTGTTCGTGCTGAAGGATAAAAGTGAAGCAAGATTCACGCACGTCTGGTAAAGGGGCGTGTCGTACATTGCCCCTCTGTGAGCGACCTTGTGGTAGATCCTTGCCATGTTCATCCATTCTGATCATTTATGCTCTTAATTCCAATCATGGAGAACTCTCTTGATTTACAACAGACAGTATCTTGTTAAACGAACTAAGACAACTTCGCGTTTGGCAAACGCTAACCTCACCTCTTTGATCCCTCAGCAAAGAACACAGAATATTACAGGCATTTATTCAAATTTATTTGTTCCGTAATTCCTTCTTCTCGTTCTATAAAAAGTGAACTTTGTGAGTCACTATGATGTGATAAACTTTTTTTTTTTTAATTTCGCGGCCTTAACCAAACGATTTTCAATTTTTTTTTTTTTTTTTTTTATTTTGAAGGTTCCATGTTCCTGATTCGTATGTTTACATTTCCAGTTATTTTAAATAACCTAGTTTATTGTTGACAGTTTAATAGGGTCATATGTGTTTTCGAAGGCGCAGCCAATTTGCATTAGTTTGCTTGAAAAATGAAGTAAAGTGTTTGAGATTTTGGCTGTGGCTTTTAGTAAAACTGCCATGAGTAAGGGGTTTCTAGTGGTATCGACGGCTATCCCCTGGACCTCCTAACGCATAAATTACTGACAACAATGTGGAAGATTCAAAGAAACGGTTCTACCATATGGTTATACAGTCAATAAGGAATACTGCCTAGAAATTATGCGCCGTTTGCATGAAGTAAGCCGAAGAAAACTACCGCTCGTGGATAGTGCCTCTGCTCACACCTCAACGCTTGTTCGTGATTTTTTGGCAAAAACCAGAAACGTTATGTTGTATCAGCCACCTTATTCGCCGGACATGGCCTCCTGCGACTTTTTTCTATTCCGGAGGCTGAAGAGAAAATGAAAGAACATCGTTTAGCCACTATTGGTGAGCTAAAAACATAATCGCTGAAGTAGCTGAATCTCACAAGGAAAAGTGAGTTCCAGAGTTGCTACCAATATTGGAAAAAGTGCTGGCACAAGTGTGTTATGTCTGAGGGAGTTTGTTTTGAAGGGTACAAAGTTTATGTAGATGCATAAATAAATATTGTTTAAGAAAAACAAACTCCCATTATTTTTTGATCACATCTACATCTATTATTTGCTAAAAGAATTATTCTAAAAGCTATTATTAAAAATCCTCTCTAAAGAAAGACTCCAATTGCTCCACAACTGTCGTTCGCCGTAGTCTAGAGGTAACGCTAGCCTCTGGTTCCCAAGGTCGCGGTCCAAACACGGCGGAGTGCGATGGATTTTTTTCGGGTGTAAAAATCCTTTGCATGGTTTCTTCGAAAGAGAAGTAATTCTGTTGGTATCATAGATGTTTTCCCCCGTATGTAGGACTGACACCCCTTAGGACTTAAAAGAGTGCCTAGGAGTTAGAAGCCTATCGGAGAGCTAGCGGCACGAATCACAGAATGAATAACCTGGAAGAGTGGTCGGAACGTAGCCAGGCATGAGCGTGTGGAAGTGGGCGATATGAAATGAAAACGAAATGTATGATAGCAAAGGTGATGATGGAATAAGTGGCGGGGGAACTCGGAGAAAACCCCCGAGACGCCGTTTTGTCCTCCACAATCCCACATGTGGGTGCTTGGAATCGAACCCGGGCCGCCTACATGGGAGCATCATTTGACTATTTCCATTTATCGCCCAATATGACCACCCAGGTTAAAGGACGATAAACTACAAAAAAAAAGAAAAAAAAAAAAAAAAAAAAATACTAGCCGAAATGGTCTTATTACTTGTTTTCTTGTAAATAGATGGGAAACAGGAGAATGCACTAGGGTAAAGCAAGTCAAATGTTTTAAAACGGTTGTCATGTGGATGAAATCCGTTTCTTTGTATTGTCAGAGTTGACAAATTCAATCAGTAAGTGAAAAATTTAAGTATTTTAATACTAAAAAATCTGAGGTGTTCCATTCACATAGTTTTCTTTATATCTCTGCAACAAATTACTCTAATTACTCCATCTAATCGAGAAAAAATTAGCAGAAATAGTCTTATTACTTGCTTCCTTGTAACTAGAAGCAAAATAACGGAGTATCATAGGTTAAAGTGCTAGTCAAAAGCTGGTTACTATATGACTGGAGTTCCTTTTTTGTATGGATAGGAGTTCACAAAGTCTTTTATGAGAAAAATGTTTTTTATAGCTGAAACCAAAAATAAGGAATATCTCAAAAACAATATCATTCACGAAAAAAATGTATATAACATAAATTGTGTGTTTTAAAGTGCTCTACATTTTTTGTCTGGTAAGTTTTTGTCCATCTCTTACGGTTTAGCAGTTATGCAAAGTTCCGTAAAATTGACCCAGAATAAAGTAGTCTTCAGAGGCTATTCCCAGAAAATTCAAAATATACATTTTATTTGTCAGGTAAATATCTTTAATCTACAATATTTTAATCAATATCGTTAGAGCCATTTTTGAGAAAATCAACATTTTCGAAAAGTTCCATGTAGAGGGTAGTTTGAGGTGGGGGGATTTTTCTCAAAATCTTCGTGTCGCATCCTTGGAAGGTACTAAACATAAATACCAAGTTTGGTATTTTACCGACACGGACATACGGACACACACACACGAACCTTTTTCTGAAAATACTTTTTTGGATACAGGGGACCCTAAAATATATATTGCCGGTGAAATCTCGGTATCGATTTTTTTGGTGGAGTGCAATACATTCTCTATACACTATGTACATAATGCGTATAGAGAAAGTAAAAATACAAGGAAGATTTCAAAAATGGTCATTTCGAAGAGAAAAATGTACAATCTGTGATAAATTGTGTGCTTTAAAGAGATTTACATTTTTTGTATAGCAAGCTTTTTCTATCTGTTAAGTTTAGCAGTTATGCAATATTCAGTTAAATTTATCAAGACTAAAGGCTATTCCCAGAAAATTAAAGACATACCTACATTTTATTTTTCATATAAATGTTTTATTTAGTAATCAATCGGCTTACCCTCCCCGTATTTGGAGGACTGACATCTCCCTAGGACTTACAAGCCAATACCTAGGGCTCAGAAGCTTGTCGGGACCTACCGCACGAAACCACAGAATGGAGAACATGTTGCGAGGGGTCGTCCCGTAGCCAGGCATGAACAAGAGGAAGTGGATGATATGAAATATAAGCGAAATTGATGATTAGAATGGTGATACTGGTGGAATGAGAGGCGGGGAAACTTGAAAACCCGGAGAAAACCCTTCCGGACTCCGCTTCGTCCACCACGAATCCTACATGTGGGAGCTTGGGATCGAAGCACCCTCATGTAAATGTACATGTTTTTATTAAAAGCGTTAGCCATTTTTGCCTATCGTTTGAGTCAACCAATTTTTTTCCACTTAAAGGTAGTTTGAGTTGAATATATTTTCATCAACATCACGTTTCACATCCGTGGAAGATTCTAAACACAAATATCAAAATTGGTATTTTATCGGCTTTTCGTTTTCGAGTTATCGTGTTCACAGACACACGCACAGACCTTTTTCTAAAACTGTTTTATATAAAGTGGACCATAAAACGTGTACTTACGGTGAAATTTCGGTATCGAATTTTTGGGTGGGTTGCAACACCTTCTCTATAGACCATGTACACAGAGCACAAATAGTAATAGACATCGAATTTCTGACAGTCTGTAGGGGCATTTGTAGGGTGTGTCTTCTGATATCCGCTGGCCGCTCCGTCTCTCTAATTGGCGAAGGAGGAAGGGTTGTAGCTTACTGTTGTAGTACACGATTAGTAATTGGGGGTTTAATAACATTAAATACTTGAGGATTTTATATAACTTTTGTTTTAATAATTGCTCATGGTTTATGTTCTTCAGGATTATTTTGTTTAGCTAATATTAGTTATGAACGTTTAGTTAGACGTAGATTATTAATTAATAAAGGTTTATTAAATTACCTAATCTCGCTTCCAATTGATTAAGGTGGTGCGAATTAGTTGACAAACCCAGCATAGGTATGCTCTATTGGTTCGATATAGATCACTCACCTGCAAGGTGACAGTATCAGCCGGTAAAATTAAAACATGACTTAATAAAGTACCCTACAAACGGTAAGGAATGCGGTATACGGAACAAGACAGTGCTGATTTCTTTTTGTGCCTTTTGTACATAGTATGTGAAGAGAAAGAAAAACAATTAATTTTCTAGAATTTTTGGTAAAATGTCACATGTGCATCAGCTTAAATGTAGGTATTTATAAAGCAAATTTTATGCATCCTACTTTAAGGATTAATTTCAGAAATGATGCTATTGAACAATAACAACACGCGCTGACAAAAATCAGTCTGTCCGTGTGGCACAAGTGTTTTCGAGAATTTAATATTAGCTAAGCACTCAAATATTAGAATGGCGCAACTGATATCAGTCGCTGCGATTCGTCATGACAGTTCTAAGAATTCGATAGGATATAACCGGTTTGCAGCATCCTTCGCTGTCTTCAAATAGTGATTTATCAAAACTTACAGAAACTTAGAAAGCTTGTTTACGGATAAAAATAACCTTGCAGCATGACGCAGAAATATTATCCACTAACATTTCACTTATAGATGACTTAATCATCTCTAGGAGCCACTTGAAAATGACTCTGTAATGTATTTTCATTTTATTACCTGTTGAGTGTCTCATTTATTTGATCCAAGGTTTTTGTTTATTATTAATGTCTCTTTGTACAGAAAGGCTTACTATGTGGCAGGTATGCAGTGCCTACCTTAAATGTTTTTCTTTCTCCCGCACACATGTACAATGTATATAGTAGGTGGTAAAGGTAAAGGTAGTATGTATATCTGCAGGCTTCCACGGACGTAGTCCATAAGAAAGCAATATAAGAAATGACGCGCCCTCACCGGAAACCATAACCTCAAAGATATTGTATTGCACCAAAGATTCGATACCGAGATCTCCCGAAAATACTGTCTTGAGAAACCCTGAATAAAAATATCTCATGTTATCCATCGACATGCCTCTCTCTACCTATTCTTCAAACAAACTATACTTGAGAAAGATTATCTAGCAAAAATTACCTTTTTACTCTTGCTGTTTTGTTAGTAAAATGGAAATAAGGGAACACAGCTAAAGGGTAGTCAATTTTTTAAAAGCTGCCGCTATGTGATTGTCATTGAAATTCGCTTCTTTGCATCCACATGAGTAAAACAAAATAAACACGGATGAAAATTGAAACCAATAACAAGGAATATCTTGGAAATGGTTAACTCTAGTAGAATTAAATACAGTATAAATTGTGGTTTTAACACGATTACACTTTTGTGCAGTATGTTTTAGTCTTATCTCTTGCAGTCCAGTTATACAAAGTCATCTAGAATGCAGAGTTCTTCTGAGGTTATTTCCAGGAAACTGAAGATGTACGTTTTATTTTTCATGTAACTACTTTAAATATATCTATAGCCATTTTTAGAAAATAAAGAAAAAATCTAGCACATTCCCTCTGGGGAGTACTTTGGAGAGGGCCACTTTCTATAAAATGTTTGTGTCGAAAATTTGGAATTTATTGAATTTAAACATTATGGGGCTTAAAGCACACATTTTAGAATATCGACTATTTTGGTGGATTTTAATACTACCTCTACATGCTACACACATGGTAGATAAAGTAAACTTGGATATAATTTAGGTAGTTTTGGCGTGTGAAGTATGAATGTGGCTCCGCATTAGGAAACTATGATGTAATAATGAAAACCATAACAAAAACGTGAGAGACAGTCATTAAGAACAGCTCTAGAAAATAGCTAGAAAACCCGACCTGCAATTAAAGGGAAATTGTATGAGAACATTATATCCCTAATGAGCAAGTGACAACAACTCAGAATGATTCTCGCAATTACCTGCCGCTTTCTTAGCGCCGTGCAAGAGAATGCTTATTCTTGTGAGAGCTCTTTTGTTGTTAAAAGACCGCCCGAATAGTGTGCCTCATATCCCACAGGTCGCAAGTTCGAATCTCGCTTATGGTGTGTTACCCGGATAGGTTTTTTCGGGGTTTTCCCTTACCTGAGAAGACGAATGTCGAATAGGTTTAAGCTCCAAAGATTCCGAGATCATTTGATCATCATTTCACTAATTTCATTCATCGTTTGATATGAGCAACCAGGTTAAAGGACGTTAAGCCTCCAAAAACAAACAAACAAAAGAAGACATTAAAAAAGAATTAAAAATCTGATATGTTAAGACTCATGTGACTTCCACTATCTAATCTGTAACAAACTTCTTAAATAATATTTATTCTTTCATGGAAGTTTAGTTAAATACTAGTGCAAGTGGTTTAATTCCTTAGTTAATTTAAGAAGATGGGAAATAAGGGACTACCCTAGCTAGAGCATTAGCCAAACCTTTTAATAGCTGGTTGCTATGTGATTGAAATTCGAAACTCTTTGCTTGATCAGAATAACTCGTAAACTTAAAGAAACAGGAATGATAAAGAGATAATAATAAAACAAAACAAGTCGCATATGGGAAATAGGGTTTTGTAAAACATTGGGAAGATGTCCTCCGTACCCTTGTTCAACACACACAATTCTTTCTGTGACTATGCACAGCATTTTGCAAATTTCTTGGAAACTTAGCGATTTCTTGAGAGATACTATCTTCCAGTTGATGTCGGCTTGTTGGACGTGCCCGGAAAACTCGTTATTTAATGCAACCCCACAACCAAAATTGGTCAGATTCAGATTTGGAGATCGCGGTGGCTACTTTGTTGGAATTTTACGAGTGGAACATGGGCCCGCTCTTAAATTATCAAACAGTTCTAAATTTTCTCAGACCTTGAGAAAAAATGCTTTTGCTTTCATAATAGCATTGAATCAACTGCGCTCTTATTTTAGTGGTACTTCCATGACTGGTAACTTAACTCCATGGCACGACAGCTCACGGGGAACCTTGGCCTACCGCCCGGCCGCTGCGTCCCCCATCTCGGTCCACTACAGACGTCATGGATGGGGACTGGTAACTTAAATATCCTTTAATAGCATAATGAATAAAATTGATAATGTCTTTTTTTCTTCTTTTTTTTTTCTTTTTCTTTCAGCTTAACGCCCTTTAACCTGGTTGGTCATATCGGACGATGAATGAAATTGGTGAAATGATGCTCAAATGATCTCGGGGTCCATGGAGCTTAAAGTTACTCGACATTCGTCTTCTCAGGATAAGGGAAAACCCACGAAAAAAAACCTCATCCGGGTAACTCGCCCTAAGCGAGATTCGAACTCACAACCTTTTGAATGTGAGGCAGACACTCTACCACCACACTACCCAGGCGGGCCGATAATGTCTTATTCAACAAAACAAAGGGATATCTATCTCGGAAATGGGTAAATCCATCAAAACATGTATGACATAAATTGTGTGTTTTAATGACCTCTGCATTTTTGTGTAGCAAGTTTTTGGTCTCTGTATGTTTAATATTTATGCAAATTTAATACATAATAAAGAGCTATTTAGAGGCTATTCCCAGATAATTCAAGGTATACACTCTATTTGTCATGTAAATATCTTTAATATACGGTATTTTAATCAAAATTATTAGAGCCTTTTTTTAAGAAAATAAAAACTTTAAAATATTTTTCCATGTAAAGTATAGTTTAGCTGGGGATTTTTTTTTTTTTTTTTTTTTTTTTTTTTTTTTTTTTTTTTTTTGAAAATCATATTGTATCCCAGAAAGATGCTGAACTTAATTTTCAAGTTTGGTATTTAACCGACTTTTCGTTTTTAGTTATGCTGTTCACAAACACACAGGCATATATACACGTACCTTTTTCTTAAAATGTTTTTTTATACAGGAAAATAAAATGTGTGTAATACTAATGAAACCCCAATATCGAATTTTTGGGTGGAATGCAATACCTTCTCTACCTGTATATGGTAAAGAAACTAAAAAGTGTTTGATTTTTTTCAATTATACTAATTCTATTTAGTGTAATAAATTATTGTATACCTTACAATAAAAGTAAAAGCACAAAAAACAATGTTAAAGGTCGACATATAAAAATGGCTCTATTGTTTTAGTACTACCTGTGCAAACCACCTACAATTTATGAATTGTTTCATGAAACCTCAGTTGAAAGGACTATTCTAATATTGCACGTTTCTCATCGTAATTATTACTAAAACTATGTACAATGTACAGAATAGGTATGAGGTATTGTATTCTACCCAAAATTACGATACCTAGATTTCAACGGAAATACATATTTTGAGAAACCACTGAATCCAAATTAGCACTTTTAGAAAATCGTGTGAGTTTGTTTGTTTGTTTGAGTCTGTTTATGCGTGAGTGGATGTGGGTAGCATAGCTCTAAAACGAAAGGTCAGTTAAATACCAAACTTACTATTGAAGTTTAGTATCTTCAAAGCATGCGGCTGTAACAACATTTTTAGGAAGCCCTCTCTCCAAATTAACCTTTACATATAACACATTTTTTTCGAATTTTTATAAATGCCTCTAAAGGTTTTGATAAAAATGCTGTATATTAAAGAATTTTATATTGAAAATAAAATGTGTGTTCTAAATTTTTGAGAGTTGTCCCTTTAATCCTCTTCAGTTCTGCATAACTGACCTTTACATAACTAGTAAACCGTTAGAGATAGAAAAAAAAGTTACACAAAAAAATATGGATCTTGTTACTACACACGCTTTTTATTTTATTTTTCTTTCTTCTTTTTTTATAAAGAGCTAATTTTTCAGAGATGTTTCCTATTATTGGTGTTAGTTTCAAAATTGTGTAATTTTCTTAGAAAGAGCCTAATTTTAATTACAATCAGTAGTGATAATTTTAGAAGATTTGACCTAGTGTATTCTTATTTCCTTTCTATTCAAAAGGAATTAAGTAATGAAACCATTTATGGAAATATTTATCTTGCTTATCTTTATATAGATAACGGAAAAATTGTTTTGTAAGAACAGTTTGTTTAAAGAACAGACAAAGAAAATGTGAATGGAACACATCAGTGATTTTTGGAGGGGTGGTGAGAATGGCATTTTCTGTGCAAATGGAGAAATTATAAAAAGAATCTGAATTAAATTTTTTAATGAAAAAATAATATAATTTCTTTCACAGATATACATTGTGCAAAGAGGTTTGTCATCTATTTTAAAAATAGCTTCTAGTAAATCTTGATCAAAAGATGGTGTACATTCTTAAGACACCATATTATATTAAACTGAACTCGGAAGTCAGTCGTTCTAAACCCTGTACCCATTTCAGGTTAATATCTTAAGAGATAAATGGTTCATGAATTTAATAGATTTGACATTCTCGGGATAGGACTTTTAAAATAAACGCGTAAGAAATATTTGGTGCGGAAATGTAGTCATAGGAGCAACAGCCACAGGAAGAATGGTAAAGAAATTATATCGGTTTCTTTTTAAAATGTGTGGAAGTTGCCGGAACTTCAAGTTTCTTATTCATATGTCGTCATCACATTCCGATGCATCAGTTCACAACTTTCTTGTTTCTCCATATTTGTGAAATGGAGCACGCGGAAATCTTGGAGAAGAGGATAGATCCGAGATTAACAATCTCAAGGGAACTGGATGTGCTGTAATAAGCACTACGTAACGGAGGCAGAAGCAGTCGCAGTCTATTTGAAAGCTACAGGCTTCAGAAAACATATACGTTTCATTAAGGTTTAATGATGGTAATAAATAAATCGCTAGGAAGAGTAGGTTTTTCAAGGTGAAGGCTATTCTTTTTTGGTGCGGCACGTGATCTCATCTGCGTACTTCCTCTGCTGTGTATGCTTAGCACATCTGCAATGACGAGACTTGCATCTTCTTCAGATGAACCTGTTCCTATAAACCTGAACGTGTTACCAGGAAATTACTTGCGTTAACATGAAAACACAAGTCAAGACTTTTTGTTGTGGACAATGTAGTAAATATACTAATAATCAGATCCCGTATTCTGTTGCTATCTTTTAACTGTTTCATTACAGACATTACAATATGTACTTAAATCCTTATGGACCTTATTAGGTTATTTGACATTTTTACAATTTTAGATAAACTCCTTTGTTTGGATTGTAAGTCATTATTTTTTCATATTCTTGCATTTACGTCTACATTTTGTTATTTCCTTAAACTTACGTTGATGATATAGGTAATGTTATATTATTGACATTTTAGATAAGCATAACTTTTCAAAATTGGAAAGTTAAGAATAAACTGAGACATTTCACAATTCATTTCTTGGGTGGGGGGTGGCGGAATTGTGTTTAATGGTTAATCTGCAAATGGTCGTTATTGGGTGGAGGGTAGGTTTTATCAAGGTAGCAGGTATAATTACACTTATGAATTCACGTCCCAACATAGGGATGAGACAGATCAGTTACGCCCTTTCTTACGTTAATAGTCCATTTAACAGGTTGCATTGTTTTTGTTCTCATCCTTGCAGCGTTTTATAAGCTAAAAGCTCTTATTTATTCGTTATGAATTTTGTACAATCTTAGAATTCAAGGAGATAATGCTACACTTTGTAAAATACGCTTGTATTCTTAAATTTTCTTCAAACAGGGACGTAGAACAAATATATTTTTAGTTCACTTTCTAAATTATCTCATTTTCAAATCTGATTTTTCTACTTCTAAGATGTTATACCCGTGCCAAATAAATTCATTACTTTCTTGCACTTATTTTAAAAAATGACATCTCAATTACATTTTAAAAACAATTTTAGAGTAATTTTCTCATTTTGCAAACACTTTCAGGTTATCAGAATCCGGGACCGGGTAATAATTATATCACATTCATTCTTTCATATATTATAGTATATTTATAAAACCGAAACAGCGTCATAAAGTGAAGTCCTTTCCATTCTGGAAGCTAGAAATTAAAACCGTTAACCCAGATTCACACCTACTGAGAAATAGAATGCGGGGATTTCAACGCGGGGGTAAGATACGTCAATCAGCAGGATGTGCAGGTATAACGGATTTTCTCTGTAAACATCATATCTAGATAAGGAATGCAGGTTGTAATTAATCTTAACGGGATGATTATTGATATGTTACATTGCATTAAAAAAAGGAAAAAAAAAAAAGAGAGAGCAACTTTGGAATACATACAGACGAAGTTTCAAAATCCTTAGTGCCTTCAGTGTTGCCATAATTACGTCACATTTATGGACTTGCAAATCAAAATCATGTGCACAATTCAAAAGCAAAGCACTAAGTTTATGATGTAATGTCATTCTTAAAATGAGAAAACATGCAAGTAGGGATGCTTACAACATTTTTATTTTGGGTATGCCATGAATAATTTCCATGTACCCCAAAGATTATATATTAAAATCCAAAGCATGAGTCTCATCGTTATCTGTTTTTGTAAAAGGCAGATTATTTTACTGAATGTTTTAAACCAATATACACACGAATTTACGGCAAACTATTGTTTGTTAGATTTACACTCTATGACTGTTATAAGGTATCCTAAATTATTTATCATGATCAAGCTAAAAACGAATAAAACATAATTCCCGCACTCCAAGTGTAACTGCTTTAAGATTTAAGATATGTATGCAGAGTGTAATATATTCATTGGTGAGAATTCTCTTTGAGCAATGCATATGATTCCGGTTTGTAACTGAACTAATTTTACACATAAGTTGTGCATGTAAGAAAGGATATTGCAAACTTTAGCATACGATGGAATCGCCTTTTAAGGATATGGAGACCAAACGGCGAAAATTGCCAAAAATGTTACTTTTTTTTAACCTTTGGAAGATATCTACTAAAATGTCTCTTTCATTTGATATATTTTACCACAGTGGACATATAACTTATAAAAATACTTCTAAAAGCAGTATTGCAGATTAATTTTCCAAATTGAATTCGGCACCACTTCACAGAAAAAAAACATTTCGCTTCGGATTAAGAGGCAAACTTTAAACTCTATTAAGGGAAGTTTAGCTCTACGTATTGGTACTGCTGTTAATTATGACAGTGTATAATGTGCTGAAACAATTTGAGTGCTTTACTTGCAAATATATGCGAAATTTTCTCAGTTTCTTTGAAAGACTTTCTGGTATAATTTTTGAAGGAACTTTAAAGTTTAGAATGATAAAAACTATCGCAAATAAGAGTCATTGCTGTTACAAATAGACCCATGATATTTGTACAGAAAGTAAATAGAAAATAAGAATATACGTGTTGTGGCTTTCTCTCTCATAAACCCAAGTTTGACAAGAAAAAATTATTTACAAATTGCAATGATTCACTAATAATAATTTTACTCCTAACACATAAGAGAACTTACGAAAATGGTAGGTCTTATCTCTTCATTTTTTCCTCGTAAAGTCACCCATCATAGCAAACAACTAAAAATAATGCGGCCAATTTTGTCTTCGAGATATAAAATCTTAGAAAGTTATATTTAGTGGAGTCTTGCGCTCTCTTTAATGGGGTTTTGCATGCAGGTTAGTAGTATTGGTGCAAACAAAGTTTACTTTTAGCGCCTGGCATTTTACCAGACAGTTGGTTGCACGGCAAACAGACCTAAATCAACCGTTTAACCTTAAAACTTTACATTAATTGAATAGGAACCCTATGAGAGAGAGAGAGAGAGAGAGAGACAGAGAGAGAGCATAGTATAGACAGAGGTATTTTGTTTTCGAAATATTTTCACTATAACAAATCCCAGCTAAGTCTGCGACATCAATGCGACAGTGGTCTTCCTTGCAAGTCATTTTGTGAATCTATTTTGGTGTAATTAACATTTTGCTTTTTCTACACATGTAGTGCACCCAAAAATTTAATACTTGATTTCACCGGAAATGCATGTTTTGGGTCCCCTTGAATAAAAAAAAAGCATTTTTGGAAAAAGGTCCTGTATGTATGTGGACAGCATGGCTCAAAAATGAAAAGACCATTAAATACCAAACTTGGAATTTAAGTTTGGTATCTTTCAAGGATGTGACACGAAGATTTTCAATCAAATCCTCCCACCCCAACTACTCTTTACATGGAACTTTTTTCGAAAATTTTGATTGACTTAAAAATGGTTCTAAAGATTTTTATTAAACTATCGTATATTAAATATATTTACCTGACAAACAAAATGTACATCTTGAATTTTCTGGGAATAGTCTCTGAAGAATATTTTATTGTGAATGAACTTTACGGAATTTCGCATAACTGCTAAACCGTAAGAGATGAAGAAAACGTTACCAAATAAGAAATGTAGAGCACGATAAAACGCACAATTTATGCTAAATACTTTTTTTCGTGGAGTTGATCGTTTTTTAGATATTCCTTGTTTTTAGTTTCAGCTTTGAAAAACTTACATTTTTACTTTCTCTACACGTACTATGTACATCGTGTATAGAGAAGGTATTGTATTCCACCCAAAAATGCGATATCGAGATTTCACCGGAAATACACGTTTTGGGTCCCCCTGAATCCAAAAAAAGCATTTTTGGAAAAGGTCCGTGTGTGTGTGTGCATATGTGTGTCTGTATGTCTGTGGACAGCATAACTCAAAAACGAAAATACCATTAAATACCAAACTTGGTATTTAAGTTTGGAATCTTCCAAGGATGCGACACGAAGATTTGCAAGAAAATCCCCCACCTACCTTTTACATGGAACCTTTTTCGAAAATTTTGATTTTCTCAAAAATGGCTCTAACGATTTTGTTTAAAATGTATATTAAAGATATTTACCTGACAATTTCTTGAAATTTCTGGGAATAGCCTCCTAAGACTACTTTATTCTGGAGGAATTTTGCATAACTGCTAAACCGTAAGAAATGGACAAAAACTTACCGCACAAAACATGTAGAGCACATTAAAACACACAATTTATGCTATGATTTTTTTTCGAGGAGTTGATCCTTTATGAGATAGTCCTTGCTTTTTGTTTCAGCTTTGAAAAAAATTATACTTTTCTCATACATGAATTTGTCAATTCGTGTCCATACAAACAAAGGAACTTGACACCCAGTAACCAGCTTTTGACTTCCCTTTAAACTAAAATACTCCCACCTTTCGCTTCTACTTACAAGGAAGCAAGTAATAAGACTATTTCTGCTAACTTTTTCTCGATTAGCTTGAAATAAATAGAAGAATAAGCTTATTAACAATAATTTGTTACACAGAAGTAGAGAAAGTCATGTGAATGGAACACATCATATTTTTCTCATACAGGAATGTGTTAACTCCTGTCCATACAAACAAAGGAACTTCAGTCACATAGCAACCAGCTTTTGACTATTACTTTAATCTATGGCACTAACTTATTTCATTTCTACTTATAAGGAAGCAAGTAATAAGACTATTTCTGCCATTTTTTTCTCGATTAGCATGAAGTAGAAAGAATCATAAGCTTTTTAACAATAACTTGTTGCAGAAATGTAGAGAAAGTCATGTGAATGGAACATATAAGATTTTTAAATAACATTTAATCATAAATTTGTGTAATTGGGAAATGGATCCTATCTCCCTTACTAAACAAACTTAATTGAATAAGTGAACTTGGAAGATCTGCACCTCATTCTCTAAAACTTGACATATCTTAAATCCGTTCTGTTAATGGGTCACGAATATGGGAGATATAACAATGGCGAGATAGGGCTTTTAAATTTTTAAATGTATGTTGACATTCTTAAGCTTCATATTTTCTTTACATTAATACATTTTTTGGTTGCAGGACGAACGAGGAAGACTGATGAGGAGAAACATTGTACGATACGCCATGTTATCTTACGTCATCACATTGCAAAACGTTAGCTTCAGAGTCAAAAAGAGGTTTCCTACGTGGCAGCATATTGTGGATGCTGGTTAGTGAGTTAATGTTCTTCAATTTACATTTCTAAATATTATATGTTGCTTTATTATTACTAATGAACAGAAGGCATGTCACTTTGTTATCCTGTTTGTTTTTCTTTCAAACACTAAAACACTGAACAACGATTACGATCCTCTAGATATATGTACATCAAATATTAACCAAAGTGTAAGGTGACCTATATATATCCAGAAGGGACACTGCGTTTCAGTTTTAGGTGAAGACTACAAAATGTTCGAATTTTAATCACCTGAGAATCATTTAGATCAAATATTTTTCATTGCTCTCTAATTTTAACAGCCCAGTGATGTATTTAAATCGCCCATTTTAAACACACTGGACACATTTTGTGTGTGTGTATTATATGTTTCATATTTACGCATGAAACTTCTTATTTACATTAGTTTTTCTCTAATTTGTATACAAATTTGTATACATGATCTAAAATGTGTCATTTAATACTGTGCGCGCACCTTTTCTTGGGCGCTTGACTTTCTAATCTTCAGTTGGTAGATTTCGCGCAATTTTGGAGGCACAGCAACAATATTGAGACATGATTATTGACCTTGATATCCAGTGACTTCAATGTTAAGATTTCATTCAGTCTCTAGATCCGTGAGTTCAAGCACATGCGCTGTGTTTCATTTAATAGTTCAGCTAGTTTCAGTTATATTAGAGTTGTATTAGATAACTTATTAGATATCCATGTATCTTGGTTAATTGCATGACCACATAATGACCACTCAGTTTACGACCCTTCCAAATTAATCTCCAGGTTTAATCACTGAAACCCTTGCATAGTCTGTTGTATTATGATTTTGATATGCAACATTCTACTGCTACTTTTCAATATCGCTAGGGCGGCACTTTGAGCTACAGATGAAGGTCGGTGCAGTACTTCTATCCTTATCAATGCATTGTTCAACTGTTTTCTTTGTTCCTTTCAAGTTATGTAATGCATGCAAATATTAGCATGTGTTGTGTATTTGGGAGTTTATTTTTGTATTTTACGCAAATTCACGCCATCTGACTGGAAGAGAATTTGAAGCTTATTCCTACCGCAAATAAAAACAAATTTTATTTTCTCTAATTGTATATACATACTGTACATTGTAGCTAGAGACGGTATTGTATTCTACCCAAAAATTTGATGTCAATATTTCAATGATGGTGTAGTTTTCAGATCCCTGATTCCGAAAAAAAATGTTTAGAAAAACATCCGTGTTTCTGTGTGTCTGCCTGTAGACAGCATAGCTCGAAAACGAAAAGACCGTTAAATACCAAACTTGATTTTATGCTTAGTATTTTCCAAGGATGCGACACAAAGATTTTCAAGAAAATCCCCGCATCACAAACTACCTTTTACATAGAAAAAGTTTTTGAAATTTTGTTGTTCTTAATAAACTCTTTAACAATTTTAATTTAAATACAACACATGAAAGACATTTACATCAAAAATAAAATAATTATTTTGAATATTCTCTGAAGGTCGTTTATTCTGAATGAGTTATAGAATTTTGCATAACGGTTAAACCGTAAGAGGTAGACAAAAGCTTACTGCATAAACAGTCAAGTTCTTGTTAAAACTCATAATTTATGTTGTATAAGTTTTTCTTGTAGAGTTGACCGTTTTGAGATATCCCTTTTCATTGGTTTCATTTTTTTTTTTTTTTTTTTTTTTTTTTTTGTAGCTTAACGTCCTTTAACCTAGTTGGTCATATTGGACGATGGCTGAAATTGGTGAAATGATGCGCAAATGATCTCGGAGTCCATGGAACTTACAGTTTTCTCAGGATAAGGTAAAACCCCGAAAAAAACCTTATCCGGGTAATTCACCCTAAGCGAGATTCGAATGTGAAGCAGATGCGCTACCACCACACTACCCATGCGGGCACCTAACTTTTCTCAATCGGGACCATGCAGAGCGAACCGAACCTCTATTGTTTCACATAACGACCAGCTTTTAAAATATTTGACTATCGGTTTAGCATGTTACCATGATAACTCAATGGCAGAGCAACCGGCTAGAGGCTCTGTCTAACTCCTGTCGTACACACGGTTTCTGTGAGAAACAATTAAATGTGATAATCTGTTATTTAATAAATGGAAGGGCTATACTACGAGGGACGATCGCTAAGTCCTTAGAAAAGTGTAGAAAAACAAATTATTTTTGGTAATTTTTGTCTATTTTTCAACATAATCCCCTTTTAGCTCAAAATACTTTCACAGCATTTCTTCAACTTTCTTAAACCTTCCAAGAGTTTGGATTTCAAAAGATCCTCAAAATATGCTTCTGTTACTAAGATAACCTCTTCGTTAGACGTGTATCGTTTTCCGCCGAGCCACTTTTTCAAGTTTGGAAATAAAAAAAGTCACCGGAAGTCAAATCTGGTGAATACGGTGTATAATGTAGTAATTCGAAACTTAATTCTAGAATATTTGCCATCAAAACTTCGCAAGAATGCACCCTTGCATTGTCTTAAAGGAAGAGAATTTCTCTTTGCTAGATGAGGGCGTTTTTCTTGATTACTTCGTTCAATCGGTGCAATAATGTGCATAATATTCACCATTTATCGCTGTTCTTTTCTGCAAGTAATCAATGTAGATGCTTCCGCGTGCAACTCAAAAAACCGAAGCCATCACTTTACCTGTAGATGTCATCACCTTTGCCTTCTTTGGAGCCGGTTTGCCGTTAAAAACCCACTGTTTCGACTGTACTTTTGTCTCTGGAGTGGAGTAGTGTAACCATGTTTCATCCACAGTTATTTATCGACACAGAAACTCGTCAGGGTTGCAACAGAAAAGTGCCAAACGAGCTTCGAATCGATCACAAGATTGCGTTTATTTTCCATTGAGAGCAAACGCAGCACCCATCTTTCCGAGACCTTTTTCAGACCAAATTTTTTGTGAAACATTGAGAACGCTGTATTTTGTGGTATGTCTGTCGCCTCTACTATTTCGCAAACTTAGATCCGTCGGTCACTCAAAACCATATCCTGGATTTTGTTAATAATTTCGGAGGAATTTCATTTCTACTGGTCGTCCGGAACGTTGTGGATTTACAGCCCCGTTTAAATTCATTTGTAAATTGCTGCAAACGCAGGGGTAGACGTGCCATGATCTTCATCCAACTCCGCTTTTATATCTTTCCTTTTAAATAGAACTGTTTAATCACCGCACGAAACTCTTCCCCCCCCCCCCATCTTTCTAAAGAAGCACAGGATAGATGCTTCAATCACATATGGCAACGAAACCAGTGATGGATATAGCTGAAACTTTAACTCCCATTTAGCAAAAGAAATGGTTACTAAACACAAACTTTTTTTGAGGCTACGAGTGTAATTTCTTTGATTTTGTAACTTACTGAGCGTCCCAAGTATATGTTAACCAGATACCTGTTTTTGGAACATGCATACATTGTTGATTTAGAACTAAACTAAAAGTATTTGGTGATAGAGATACTGGTTATACTGAAGCTAACTTCTGAATTTCGAAAAAGTAAAATTAGAATATAAGATTCGTAAACGCAATTAAACTTTATTTGTTCCCTGGCGGTTTAACATAAGTTATAAAAAAATTGTAACCAACCACTGCTTAGATTGGAGTAATTGACGGGTGATTTACTGTGAATTTATGCATATCGTATGGTTATGAGTCAAATCTTCAAAATTTCTCTGGCAGCATACCTACCTCTCAGGCCAGAAATATCGAGTTCTATTCACGTTGTGTGAATTTGTTTTCCATTATTTTTAAAGACGAAGGTTGCTAAATTTCCATTTAGTTCAGTTCAGTCTTGTTTGAGCATTACATTACCCACCAAAAAGCATTTTCCTTAGATACGATTGGCGCGGATAAAAATGTTATTAATACACCGAAGTTTACATTAATTTCAAAATGAATACCGCAATAAACAAAGATTAACCGTTAAAGCTAATAAAAGACACAACGATGTTTGTTTCCACGTGGAAAACCGCATGCTTGTGCACCGTGTTACGCTTGTCATTTGTTTCACGTTGAAGACACGTTTCACAATGTGGCCGATGCTGCATCTAAATGTGAATAGCGTCCCCGTTTTCTCTCTCTTAAGTGTCGCAATTCATACCCTTATTCCTCACGTCTTCTACCCACCACTTCCCGGTATTTTAACCTTGTACATAATAGGAGAATGTTACCTTCCGCAATTGCGATCTTCATTGAGTCGGCGTATTTCTAAAGATTTTCACAAAAATGGGTGGAAGCTGCAAATACAAGTGTTTATAGCGAATGTGCAAATTCAAATAACTGGAGCTGTTAATTAAGTAAGCTCTCTTCAGTAATACTATGAATTCTTATATTTAAAAAATTCTTATGTGTTCCATTTACATAACTTGCTCTAGCTATTCCACGTACAAACTACATTCTGTTAATCGAGATAAACGTTAGAAGAAATTGTTTTATTACGTGCTTTCTTGTAAGTGAAAGGGAAATAAAGTTAAACCGATACTCAAATATTTTAAATGTTGATCACTGTGTGAAACAACTGAAGCTCGGGTTCACTTTTCATGAGCAACAATAGAACAAGAGAGAGGAAGTGAAAGGTGACTTCCCGTTTGAGAAAAGTTTAAATAGTTCAAAACAGAAACCAATAATATGGAAAGATTTTGATTAGAATGTCGTATATTAAAGATATTTACCTGACAAATAAAATGTATATCTTAAATTTTCTGGGAATAACCTCTGAAGACTACTTTATTCTGGGTGAATTTTACGGAATTTTTCATATCTGTTAAACCATAAGACATGGACAAAAACTTACCACACAAAAAATGTAGAGCATGATAAAACACGCAATTTATGTTATATACATTTTATTCGTGGAGTTGATCGTTTTGATATATTCCGTGTTTTTGGTTTCAGCTTTAAAAAACTTGTGCTTTTCTGATTTGTCAATTTCTATCCATACAAACAAAGGAATTTTAGTCACATAGCAACCAGCTTTTAACTATCAATTTAACCTATGGTACTCTCTTATTTCGCTTCTAATTACAAGGAAGCAAGAAATAAGACTATTTCTGCTATTTATACTTTCTCTATATGTACTATGTACATAGTGTATAGAGAAGGTATCGTAATGTACCCAAAAATTCGATACCAAGATTTCACCAGAAATACATATTTTGAGACCCCCTAAATCCAAAAAAAGCATTTTTAGAAAAATGTCCGTGTGTGTGTCTGTCTGTGTGTGCCTGTGGACAGCATATCCCAAAAATGAAAAGACTATTAAAAACCAAACTTGGGATTTAAGTTTGATATCTTCCAAGGATGCGACAGGAAGATTTTCAAGAAAATCCCCCACCCCAAACTACCCTTTACATGGAAAAAAACTTTGTTTTGAAAGACAAAATTTTGTTTGTTAAAAATAGCTCTAACGATTTTGATTAAAATCTCGTATATTTAAAATACGTAATTGAAAAATAAAATGTATATCTTGATTTTTCTGGGAATAGCCGCTGAAGACTACTTCATTTTGGATGAATTTGACGGATTTTTGCATAACTGCTAAACCGTAAGAGATGGACGAAAACTTACCACATAGAAAATGTAGAGCACATTAAAACACATAGTTTATGTTATATACATTTTTTTTTTGTGGAGATGGTTGTTTTTAAGATATTCCTTGCTTTTAGTTTCAGCTTTAAAAAATATACATTTCTCATACAGGAATTTGCGAAGTTCTGTCCATACAAACAAAGGAACTTCAATCTCGTAGTAACCAGCCTTTGACTGTCAGTTTGGCCTATGGTTCTCCCTTATTTAACTTTTTCTTACAACGAAGCAAGTAATAAGACTATTTCTGATAATTTTTTACTCGATTATCATTAAGTAAATATAAGAATAAGCTTTTTGTCAGTAATTCGTTGCAGAGATGTAGAGAAAGTCATGTGAATGGATAACACCAGATGTTTTATATTTTTACTTTCTCAAAATTAGCTAACCAATCTTCCTTAAAATACTATTTGTTTATAGTAATTTTTACTAATAAGTATATAGAAAATGAAATAGCCTCTTCATCCTTTTAAAAATGAAGCAATTTTATTGTTCACGACACTGTCAATTGCAAGCAACATATCTGCGCCGCCGTTATACCGGAATTTCTCCCAAGTCTACTAACAGGGTACCGTATTTTTTAACTGCTATCGATCTGAGCCGGATTTGAACTCGTGCCTGTCTGTGCCACCCAGACCGACTTCTCTTAATTTTGGATGGCTTTTGCATAACAGTAAACCGTAAGGGAGCGATACAATTTTAGGCATATACATGAAGATTTCGTCAAAACACACAGATTATGTAAAGGGAATGTTTAATTAACGTTATTTGGTATTTGTTGTTGTTGAATTCAACTTACATACTTAGTTTTCTCAAATAGGAAGCTGCTATTAGTTTTTCTTTTTTTCTGGTCAAGCAAAGAGTTTGAAAGTCATTATATAGCGTCCAGCTTTTTAAGGATTTGACTATCACTTAAGTCTAAGTCAATCACGTTGTATTTATAAAGAAATATGTAATCAAAGTACTTCTGGAAAAGTTTATCTCTATTACTGTGAAGTAGATAGATGAATAAGCTGCTTCAATAAGTCAGTTGAAGAATGAAAAGAGATTTGTGTGAATTTAACAATCATGTATTTTTTTTTTTAATTTCAAAATAATTTGAGTATGATGATAGGGCTATGGTCTTAATGCAACATGCAAAAAATTGGTGTAGTGTCGTAATACTTCTTAAAGTTTATTTTTGGCTTGGAGCAAGTTTCGTCATCGTGGTTTTTGCTGTGGAAGAAATTAAATTTACTGCTGTAGATTTTACACATCATCTTGTCCTTGCCTAGTCATCTCTAAATGCGCCTCAGCCGTTCGGAAGATTAAAACCCAGGGTCATGATCAATGCTAAATAACAGACCTGCACGGGATTGTTCAAGCTTTAAGCTGGTTTTTTACTCTCTATATCACCCACCTTTATTAAGTAAGGAGCTACTGCTTATAAATGGAAAATGTAACAATCAGATTTTACCGGAAATCGTGTTGAGACTTTCTGAAGAAGGTCCCTGTGTGCATCTCTGTGAGCAACATAATTCAAAAAACGAAGACAGCGTCTTTTTTCTTTGGTCAAAAAATCTACACCTTAAACTACTCCTACTGCTTACATGGAATGTTTTTTTTTTCAAAAATGTCTCTAACGATTTTTAATAAAATAAATAGTTTTTAAAAACATGTGAAATAATTTTCATCTCGAAGGAATATGTGTTATTTTGTTTAATTTTAAACTATGAAGGATAGATGAAAATGCACACAAAAAACTTAAATCCCTTTAAAGCAAACAATTTATTTCAAATAACATAAGTATTTGTGGCATAGACCATTTCAGGTATATTCGTTGTTATTAATTAGAGTTTTTCGATAAGTCCGTCTTTTTAATAGCTACTGCCAACGTTCATTTGTTTCGATTAAAGAATATGGAATTTTAATATCAGTATATAATAATAACAGTAATAATGCATTGTATTTAGGTTACATTTTTAATTATTTACAAAATAATGTCATGTTACTTAAAATATATTATTAATACTAATGTACACTTAGGTTCATATACCCCTTAGGTGCTACATTTACTTAGTGTAGTCCCCCATCCCCTCTTGATTGTGCTGCCTATTCCACCCAAGTATCTGTATTTTCTTTGCTATTTTCTCTCTCTTTATTAAAATATTTTCTTTATTCCTTATTTTTCATTTTTGATCCATTTCTTTAATTCTTATCTTTCTCTTTATATTCAACATTTTTATCACTAGCTTCTTGGCAAACGATACAATTTATTCCCAAGTTTGTTTCCTCACATTTTTTACTTCACATATGTTACCTCCTTATATTCAGTTACTAGTTATTTATCATTCAATTGGATAAACAGGGAGTTCATCCGTGAGTAGAACAATTTAAAATGCGTTCCGAAGGGGAGCGTTTTAAGTTCCACGAGTGGATGATAGAGGTTTGTCCATTTGTATTATTCATTATTTTATCCTACAAGTACGATAAATTAATATATGACAGATATTCAGTTCATGATTTTACAACAGATAGTAATAAATTAAATAAGAAATAAGGCAGTGAATTGCGGCGTTCTTACAGTTGTAGAATATGGTAGGCTATTTATGAATACTGATTTTGTTTTTATTGCTGCTAGTTTCAAATTGAATAAGTTTACGATTGATGTTGAGAAGGTTCATATATCGGTTGCAAATGATATATTAAAAGAAGCAAAAGAAGCAGTTGAGACTTTATTACCGTCGATTTGAAGGAAATTATACGAAACAAAGTTTCAGAAATTTATGGATTGGCAGATACGAAGTATTTATTTACTTACTTTATCCCATTTGTTACCGGAGCAACGAGTGAATTTTGTTTACTTTATCCCACCCGTTGCGCAAACAACTAATACTTTTATTTAAAGTATACGTTTTCTTATGTTGTTTCTGTCTATTACAAGTATCTGTAGGATAAACAGTATTTAAGTCAAATTATGGAGATGCTTCGAAGCAATGACTGAGACCTCAATAAAATTAAAACAAAAATGGAAAAGCAAAGAGAAATAAATTTCAACAGAAGCACTTACCAAACGCAAATGTGACGACACTAGAGGAATGCAGAAGAAATATCCAAAGTATAAAGAAAAAGTGTAAAGTATGGCAACGAAGAAGTACGTAGAAAAGTTTAGTACAAATAGCGAACTATTGTTTAAATATCTTCACTGTCACTATTCCAGTTATACAATAGAGAGATTTGTAATTAAACTATTTCCTATATACAACATGTACATCAATTAACTTTAAGCAGATATATTAAGCTTCGATGAGGTCTCAATTAACAATAATTCAGTCAAAGGCTTTTTAGAATAGTTTGTAGAAGAATGACTGGAGAAAGTGATGTAAATGGCACACATCATATTTTTGCGTTCTCTGGCTCTACTTACAAAATACATAGTAGATAGAGAAGGTATTTGATTTCACCCAAAAATTCGACACAGAGATTTTTCCGGAAATACATGTTTTGAGACTTCCTGAATTAAGAAAAATCACTTTTAGAAACATATGTAGTCAATGGGCGGCATAAAATGAAAAATCTGGTAAATACCAAACTTGGTTTCTAAGTTGTTATTTTCCAAGGATGCGACACGAAGATTTCAAGAAAATCCCCCATCTCTACTACCCTTTACATGTAAAATTTTTCGAAAATGTTGATCATCTTAAAAGTGGCTCTAATGATTTTATTAAAATGGCATTTGTTTAAAATATGTTAATGATAAACAAAATGTATATCTTGAACTTTCTGGGAATAACCTCAGAAGACCTCTTCATTCTGGATGAGTTTAGTATAACTTCTGTATAACTTGTAAACCATAAGAGGTAGACAAAGACTTACTACACAAAAAATGTAAATATTCCGATGTTTGCAAGATATTCCGAGTGATTGGTTTTAATTTTTAGCTACTTAAACTTTTCTCAAACTGGAAGGCACCTCTCTTGTTTTTCTTCTTTGTTTATCCCTAGAAGCAAATAGAACCGATTTTGAATTGTTTCATATAGCAACTAGCATTGACTATCATTTTAGCCTAGTGTATTCCCTTCTACTTACAAGGAATCAAGTACTTAGACCAATTCTGATAGTGTTTATCTCGATTAGCATGATGTAATTAAAAGGATAATCTTTTATAAGAAAATGTATTAGTGGAACAGCTCGAGAAAGTTTGTTAATGGAGCACATCAGATTTATAACATATATATAGATCTCTGAATGCTTTAACAAAAGTTCAAGATGGTAAAAGAAGTGTGAGAAATATTACTGCGACGCTGTACATAATGAAGGAATTATAAGTAAAGATATTTGTTCTTACATATGCGGTAAGATAATTCAATCTTGGACTTTCTATGCCCCAGGATACCCTGTCCTTTAAGGGAACCCCAGGTTTCTCATCAGGCTTGATTGCCAGAGGCCTGCACCAATACGCAGTCCTTTCATAGCAATGCCAATTAGCAACTATGAGGACAAAATACTAACACATTCACTTGGCATGATTTCCATCTAAGAATTATTGCTCTGTATTTCCGCACTAAGCAAACACCTACACTTTCAGCAAGAGCGCAGCTGTAATCGAAAATCTACCAGGTGTTTGCTTTTTTATCTGTGATTTCCCGCACGTTGATACAGCAAGAATATCATATTTGACTGGTGAGCCTATACTGATACCGAGAAGGAGCGTGATCGTTTGTGTAGGAGGCCATAATAAAGCTTCTTAACTAGAAACACCAATCTCTAGAAGAGAAAGTAGACCACAGCGCTTAGATTGTGGTTGCGTTTTTGATTCCCGGCCCAGTAATAAATATCATTCAAAGTTTGCTCTATTCTCTGTTGACAAGCTGAATATAACATTACGCACTCAACTCTGAAGTTGAGTATTATTATCGTTTTGCTGTTAAGCTAGAGGCGTCGTTTAAATATCATTTAGATGCGATGCGTACTCCGAACACCTGCCTCATTAGGATGACGTCATATCAAGTATGTACTTCTATCACTAGAGGGGCAGTAATCAACTCTCCTCATCAGGAAAGCATCACATTGTGAAATTTGACCCAAAATTTGAAAAATTAAAAAAAAACTTCTTTTTTACTTTCTCTTTTTAGTACATAGTACCATGGTAGAGAAGGTATTGCACTCCACTAAAATCTATACCGAGATATCACCGGAAATACACGCTTTAGGGTCCCCTCTATTAAATAAAACATTTTTAGAAAAAGGTCAGTGTGGTATATGTGTGCGCGCACATATGTATCCGTATGTCTGAGAACACGATAACTCGAAAGTGAAAAATTGGTAAAATGCCAAACTTGGTATTTAAGTTTTGCATCTTCCAAGGATGCAACTAGAAGATTTTGAAGAAAACGGCCCCAAACTCCAAACTACCCTTTGCATAGAAAAACATTGAAACATTTTGATTTTCTCAAAAATGGCTCCAACGAATTAAAATTCTGTATATTAAAGATCTGCATTTCATTTGTCATGTAAATATATTGAATTTTCCAAGAATAGCCTCATTCTGGATGAATTTTTGATAACTGACAAACTGTATGAGATAGACAACTTATTACACAAAAAAAGTGTAAAGCATACAGCATATGTCATACATTTCTTCGTGCAGTTGACCATTTCCGAGATATTCCTTGTTATTAGTTTGTTTTAATTTGTCAACTCCTGGCCATGCAAGAAACGAATTTCAATTTCATGGCAACCAGCTTTTAAAGATTTGACTATCGCCATATCCTAGCGTAACCCTTGTTTCTCTGCTACTTAGAGAGAGGCAATTAACCATTTCTGTTAATGTTTTATCTCGATTAGCGTGGAGTGGATAGAATAGGTTTTTAAAAATAATTTATTAGAGATATGTAGGGAAACTCATGTGAATGGACCCCAACAGATTTTTTCTTAATTAAATAATATGACTTTAAGAAAATGTATAGTTTTTTTCCACATGTTGCAGTTTAATTAGCAATTAACTGAAGCTTTAAATGTATAGACGCAACCTTGTTTTCTCGCATACCCTTTCCAACACTTTTGCATACTGAAAATGCGCCACACGAGGTTTTACTAAATTGTATCTAAATGGCTATACTACCTCTCAAAAGTAAATTACAGAAAATGATATAGAGCACAAAAAGTAAATACAATTTCTACACTAATTTGGACTAATATGAATAATATATGACGGGTATGTTTGTAAACTCATTTACAGAAAAAAAATCCATGTAAATAATTTTAAAAACGCATCATATGTTTCATTTTTATGAGAACAGTGATTTAGTCAGTAAAAATAAATTTTCAATAACCATCCAAAATACATGTTGATACATGACAAAATTATCATTACCATTGTGTGTAATAAGTAGTATAAATTTCAATGAGATATCTTGCATACTGTTGTTTTTCCAAATTTCACTGGTACATCTGACACTAGAGGGATAGTACTTAAACTTCACCGATGATATTTCTTGAGTAGAAAAAACCACGGATAAAAATCTGATTGTTCAATTCACTTGATCTTCTGAAGCTAACAAAATTTTCTTACAAAGAATTATTCTGTTATTTACATCATACTAACCAAGATAAACAATACCACAATTTTTTTTTTTTTTTTAAGCAGCTTAACGTCCTTTAGCCGTTGGTCATATCAGACAATGAGTGAAGTTGTTGAAATGATACTCAAGTGATCTCAGGGTCCATGGAGCTTAAAGTTACTCAACATTAAGTCTTCTCAGGAAATGGGAAAACCCTAGAAAAAACTCTTATCCGGCAACTCGCCCTAAGCGAGATTCGAACTCACGACCTGTTGAATGTGAGGCAGTCATCCCACTATCACAGTACCAGGTGGGCTGAATGTCAGAATTGGTCATATTATTTACTGTTTTTTAAGTGGAAAGGAAATAAGGGAGTAAACCGATAGTGAAATATTTTATAAAATTGAAATTCGGTTATATTTGCTTGCTAAGATTAAACAAAAGACAGAAGAAAAGAAAGATGATTTCCCATTTGAGAAAAGTTAAAGTAGATTAAAACTGAAAGCTGTAATTCTGAACATTTTAAAAACGGCTTAGCTACAAGAAAAATCTGTATGGCAAAAATTGTATGTTTTGTGTCTTTTGAGTAATAAGTTTTGGTGTGTCTCTTAACGGTTTAGCAATTATACAGAAATTCAGAATGAGAAGATCTTCTGATTCCATTCCCAGAGAATTCAAGATATACATTTCGTTTGTCATGAAAAATATCTTTAAAATGTGGCATTTTAATAAAAATCGTTAAAGCCATTTTTGAGAAAATCAAATCTTTCGACTACTGTTCCATGTAAAGGGTAGCTGAAAATCTTAGTGTCGCATTCTTGGAAGAAGTTTATCTAACCGACTTTTTGTTTTAGAGTTATACTGCGGACAGGTACACACATGCACACAGAAGACACACACATGGATATGTTTCTAAAAATGCTTTTATAGTTTCAGGGGGTCTGAAGACATGTATTTCCGGTGAAATCTCGGTATCAAATTTTTGGATGGAATATACACCTATCTACTATGTACATAGATGCTAGAGAAAGTAAAAATCAGCACACAGTTTGTCGATGTAGCGATATTGAGAAACATCGGAAGCTAAATGTTGAACTACTAAATTATGGCCATAGCATGGCGGCTCGTTCACTGGTTGCTACAACGCTGGAGGTCTCTTAAGGAAGTGAGTGACTCGTTAGGCGGTTATCCAAGCGCCAAAATGAAATCATTGCGTAACGCAAATTCACTATTCCACCGCAACGCACCAATCATCATTGTCTTGACCCATAACACTAAATCACATGAGATGAAACAATTGAAGAAAAGTATTTGATAGGAAAACTGTGGTAGAAAATGAACCACATTTCCGCACCGACCTGGGCAAAGGACGAAAACACAGGCGGTCCCCATAGCCGCGCTCGCCGAAGTTTCTCGCTTTGGTACTTCGTAGCGCAGGGGATCGTGGGTTCGATTTCCGCCTTGGGCATGGGTATTATATGTTAGTGCAAGTGTACATGTGTGTATCGCCAGAAAACAGCAAAAACTGTAACCAAAGCAGAAAAAATAGCAAAAAAATAAATAAATAAAAGGCCAGAGTGACCGATCCAACGGAAAACGAACCTGTGTCCTCCCGAATGGTCTCTTAGGTCTCCGTTGAACCATCTCACTAGGTAATCCCATTTATTGCGTAAGTTGCGCTTGCGTTGTACCGGAATTAAACACTATGCCAGAAGGTATACATTAGCTCTGGGAATCATGTATTTGATTTGAAAGGGCGGTGAGTTACATAACATTCATTCTAATCCAATTTAATAGTATGTTGCCATTCGCATAAGTTGATTTAGCCTTAGGTATTTGCAAATATACCAGAAGTCGACATTTAAAAATCTGATGTGTTCCATTCACATACCTTTCTCTAATTGCTCCATATACAAAGCATTCTTACAAGGCATATTCTTTATTTACATCATACTAATGTGATAAACATTAGCAGAAATGGTCTTATTACTTGCTTCATTGTAAGTAGGAGGGAAATAAGGGAATACATAAGGCTAAGCGATAGTCCAATCCTCTAACAATTGAGCTTCGGTTGGCTTTGCATGGTCTCGTTTAAGAGAAGTTAAACAAATAACAAGGGATATCTCGAAAACAAACTCTACAAGCAAAATTTATATATGCCATAAATTATATATTTTAATGAGACCTTCATTTTTTGTGGGGTAAGTTTTTGTCTATCTCTTATGGTTTTTAACCGTTAAGCTAAATTCTACAAAACTCATCCAGAATAAAGCGGTCTTCAGGGGCTACCTAGAAAATTCGATATTTTCATTTTATTTCTAATATAAATATCTTTAATATACGAGTCATTCTTGAATAAATAAAGATGTTCAACAATTTTTCCTTATAAAGAGTAGTTCGTGGTAGGGGAATTTTTCTTAAAAACTTTCGTTACACATCCTTGGAAGATACGTAACATAAATACGAAGTTTGGTATTTAACTGTCCATATACTGTTCCACACAACACACACATACACACACGGGATTTTTCTCCCAAAAATGTTGATTTTGGACTCGGAGGACCTCAAAAATATTTTTTCGGAAAAATCTCGACATGAAATTTTTGGGTGGAATACAATACCTTCTCTAGTTACTGTGTACACTATATGTACATACGTGCTAGACAGAAAGTAAAAAGTCAGGCACCAGTAGGTACACATTTGCACAAGACATTAATGTGTATACCACTACGTCAGTTATACCGCTTTTGAAGTAAACACTACACAAACTGTAAAAAGACTCGCATGAATGGCGACAGCACTTAAAAAACATGTGATGTCTCACATGCTGCAGCAAACTGTTATAAAAGCTTATTCTTCAATCTGCTTCATGCACACCAAGATAACTATTATCAGAAATTATTTTATTACAATATTATTTCCTCCTACAAGGGAAGCTCGGAAACACAATAACCTATAGGTAAAGAGTTAAAAAACCGATCGTTGTTTGTATTGACATTCTGTTTCTCTATGTTTAACCAGGATGAAAATAACAAATGAATAACAACTTTCCATTTGCTAAAGGAATATGGATTGAAAAATTGAAACCTATAAAAAGCAAATCTTTCTAAAAATGGTTAGCTCTACAAAAATATATATAACAAACGTGTGTTTTAATAAAATGTACATTTTCTGTACAGCAATTTTTATTTTCCTCTTACAATTTGCTAGTTAAGCAAAAATCATCCAGAATGAGGAGGTCTTCATAAGCTATTCTCAGAAAATTTAGGATATAAATCACATTTAACATGAAAATATCTAAAAAGTGTATTAATATAAAATCCTTAGAGGCAAAATTGTCCATGTAAAGGGTAGCCAGGAGAGGGGTGATTTTGTTGAAAAACCTTCGTGTGCCATCCTTGGAAGATGCCAAAAATAAATGTAAAACCGACCTTTCGTTTTTTACTTACGCTGTTCATTGACACACACACACAAACACACACACACACACACACACATTATTCTAAAAATGTAATTTTTTAATTCAGAGGACGTCAAAACGTAAATTTCCAGTGAAATCACGACTTCAAAATTTTGAGTGGAATATAATATCTTCTAGTACATTGCAGTACGTGTAGAGAAAGTAAAAAGTCTACTGTATACTCCTGTTCACATTGTGCTTACAAGTTCTCTTAGGCGACCATGCCGTGGCCACTCACCTCTCACCAGGCGAGGGGTCGATCCCAAGCGACCGCATGTGAGATTTGCGGTGGACAAAGTGGCACAGGGGCGGGTTTTCTCCGGGTTCTCCTGTTTCCCCACCATCGCATTCCATCGTGCTCCATCTTCATTCCATGCATCATCAGTGTCATCGCCTGTGGTGCCACGGTAGTAAAAGCGGGCGTTAAAAGTTGTCTTAGGCCACAGTCAAGAACTGATCGCTATGCGTGGCTTTGAAATGTAGCTTTCTTTGCCCGGCCAAAAGCAGAAGAACGAATAATAATTTCCGATTTGAGACAAGCACAAGCAAACCAATGATATAAAATATCTCGGAAATGATTAACTATACGAAAAAAGGATTTAACAAATTATGAGCTTTAACGAGACTACTTTTTGCTTTCTCTAACACTTAAGTATATACTATGTACACTGTAGCCAGAGACAGTAGGTATAGTATTCCACCCTAAAATTCGATGTCGAGATTTCACCGGAGATGTATTAGGAGGCCTCCTAAGCCCGAAAAAAAAATATTTTTAGACAAAGTTTTCACGAAAAGGTAGTTTGGGATGGGGAGACTTGAAAATCGCATACTTAGAAGATGAGAAACATGAATATCAATTTTGGCATTTAACATCTTTTCGTTTTGAGTAATGCTGTTCACACATACACACAAGTATAAACCACACACAAATGCGACAAATATTTTTCTAAAAGTGTTATTTTTTACTTTCTCTAGTTCGTATGTACAATGTACATAGTGGATAGAGAAAGTGTTGTACTGTATCCAAATTTTCGATACCGAGATTACACCGGAAATGCATGTTTTAGGATCCCCTGAATGCAAAAAAGGAATTTCTAATGTGTGCAGCATAGCTTAAAAACGAAAAGTCTGGTAAATACTATACTTGATATTTAAATTCAGTATTTTACAAGGATGCCACACGAAGATTTGCAAGAAAATTTCTTCACCTCAGCTACCCTTTACATGGAAAAAAAATTCGAAAATGTTCAATTTATTTAAGAAGGCTTTAATGCTTTTAGTTAAAGGTTCTTATATTTAAAATATTTACATGCCAACTAAAATATATTTCTTGAATTTTCATTGAATAGCCACTAAAGACCTTTTTATTTTGGATGAAAACTTACTACGCAAAAAATGTAGGTCTCTTTAAAACACACAATTTATGTCATAATTTTTTTTCGTTGAGTTAACCTTTTCTAGATATACCTTGTAATTGGTTTCAGCTTTAAAATATTTGAACTTTTCTCACATGGGTTCATGTCAATTCCTGGCCACGCAAAGAAACAGATTTCGAATCCCATAGCAACCACATTTCAAAATCTGTGACTCAGTTTAGCCTAGTGTATTCCCTAATTTCCTTTCAGCTTATAAGGAACTAAACTAATATTTATCAAGAATAGCATGAAGTAGAAGAATAAGCTTAGTAACAATAATTTGCTGTAGCAGTGATGTAGAGAAAATCATGTGAATGAAACACATCAGATTTTTACTTTCTCAATACGTAATGTACATAATGTTTTGAGACCCTCTGAATAAAAAAAAAGAATTTTAAAAAAATATCCGTGTGTAGGCAGCATAGTTAAAAAACGAAAAGTCAGTTAAATACCAAAGTTGGCATTTAAATTCAGTATCTTCCAAGGATGCGACACGAAGATTTTCAGGAAAATCCCCCCAACTCGACTACCCTTTGCATGGAAAATTTTTCTAAAGTTTTGATTTTCTCAAAAATGGCTCTTATGAGTTTGATTAAGTGTTTATCTCGATTAAAATGAAGTAGAAAAAAGAATAAGCTGTAACAGTGATGCAGAGAACATCATATGAATGGAACACGTCAGATTTTTTGTTTCAAAACACATATTTACATTGGAATATCGATATCGAATTTTGGGTGAAATACAAAACGCAAAGCAACTATTAACAATAATTCATTCCTACTGCAATTGAAACAAATGAAAACTCAGCTTTCTTGAGCAGAATCCTACTTTACTGTTTAATACACGACCCAGGTAGCGGTCCATTGACGTCACAGTAAACTAGAACAAGTAGACTTGCGCAACCGAACAAACGGGTTCCTGCATTACAATACAGCAGATGTATTTGCGATGCTTGCCTCTTCATGTTTGTTATCGTTGGGCATTCGTGTAGGACCCACTCATCAAGTACTTATGTGACAGACATGCATAGTGTAAGATTAAGTCTTTAATTACTCTTTGGTAACACGTGAAGGTTTGAAAAAGCCGCATCGTAGTAATGAAAGTGTCATTAGGACCTCATGAGAAACAATTATTACATTCAATGACTGTCTCAGAAGAAGGCAACCACTGTCGATAGAAATTTCCCCAATAAGTTTGGTTATGTTAGACGCATATCTTTTAGCTATTCACCCTTAAGTTGATCCGCGCCAAAACAAAACACAGGCGACCACTGCAGCGTTACGATGTAGCCTTCCGCCATTTGCACTATAATTACTGCCATACGAGTTATAAAGAATTAACGGGCTTTTTTTTTAATTTCGCGGCTTTATACAACTGATTTTCAAAGCTTTTCTTTACTTTTTCTAGCCGTATATGTACAATGTATATAGTGGATAGAAAAGGTATTGTATTCCACCCAAAAATTTGATACCGAGATTTCACCGGAAATATATATTTTAGGACCCCCTGAATCCAAAAGCAAAACAACAACAAAACATTTTCAGAAAAAGATTTGTGTGTGAGTGTGATTGTGGACAGCAAAAGGAAAAGGCAGTTAAATACCAAACTATAAAAACAATTTAAATCTCGTTAAAATAAACAATTTATGTCATATACATTTTTTTTCGTAGACTTTACCGTTTTCAAGATATTCCTTGTTATTAGTTTCAATTTAAAATGCTTATACTTTTCTCAGACAGGAAGTATTCGTTATTTTTTTTTTTTTTTCTACTCCTGGCCAAGCAAAGAAGCGATTTGCAATGTTAATCGCATAACGACAGCTTTTAAAACATCTGACTATCACTTTAGCATAGCAAGTTCGTTTAGTTCCCTTCTACTTATAAGGAACTAAGTAATAAGAACATTCTGTTAACGTTTATTTCGATTAGCATTGTGTAGAAAGAAGAATAATCTGTTGTAAGAAGTTTGTTTCTAAAGCAGCTCGAGAAAGTCATGTGAGTGAACACATTAGATTTTCTATCTTGTAGGTACACATGTTCCTGATGTATGTGTGCATTTTCAGCTGTTTTAAATACTTATTTTATTGTTGAAAGTTTAAATGGGTTATACGTGTTTTCGAAGGCTCAGCAAATTCGCATTAAAGGCTGCTTGAAAAATGGAGTAAAGCATTCGAAATGTTGGTTATGGCGTTTGGCAAATATATTATGAGCAAGACAAAGCGTTCCGAGTGGATTCGACATTTCAAACAAGGTCGAGAAGACTCTGAAGATGACTATCCCCTGGACGTCCTAACACATCAATTACTGACATCAGTATTAAAAATGCAAAGAAATGGTTCTGCTATATGGTTATACTATCAATAAGAAATACTACCTAGAAGGTATGCGCCGTTTGCATGAATCCGAAGAAAACTACCAGAATTTTCGCAAAACCACTCGTGGATGGTGCTCCTGCTCACACTTCAATGCTTGTTCGGAATCTTTGGCAAATACTAGATGCGGTATGTCGCCTCAGCCACCTTTTCGCCGGAGATGTCTTCCTGTGACTTCTTTCTATTCCCGAGGCTGAAGAGAAAATGAATGGATCTCGTTTAGCCACTGTTGGTGAGCTATAAACAGAATCGCTGAAGTAGCTGAACACCATATGGAAAAGTGAGTTCCAGAGTTGCTTCCAAGTTTGGTAAAAGTGCTGGCACCAATAGATTGCCTCCATGGTCAAGTGGTCAGCGAGCTGGCTTCTCAATCGGATTCGATTCCCGGCTGGGGCGGGGAATTTTTCTTTAACCAGAATTATTTCCTATGCCCCACAGAGCCTGGAAGTGAGTCTGTGTGTGAGAGTAAATGTTTGCGTGTTGAAGGAAAATAAAACGATTTAAATCCAATGTAAAGATCCTACAGACAACGAGTTGTTTCTAATGTAAAGCACCCGATATTACCTTAGTTGTTAAAGGAGGTCATATAAATGAAACAAAAAAAAAAGAGAGGTGGAATTATATTTGTGGGAGTTTATTTGGAAGGGAACAAAGTCGATGTAAATGCCTAAATAAATACAATAAATACTTGATAGCAATGACGATTACATTGGAAAATAGAGTAAGGTACTGTAACTTTGTAAATAAAGCTTTGTGTTTATAACTTTTCGTTACTATTTAGTTATGCCAAATCGTCTGTACGTTCTAGGTAGCCCTCGTACTTAAACGTTTCTCAAACGAGAATTTCTCAATTCCTGGACACGCAAAGATTTCAATCCCATGGCAACCATATTTTAACACACTTGACTGTCGATTTTTCCTAGTGTATTCTCTTGTTTTCCTTCTACTTGTAAGGAGCTAAGTAATAAGAGCGTTTTTGCTAATGTTTATCTCGATTAGCATAAAGTAGAAAAATAAGCTTATTAGCAATAATTTGTTACAGAATGTAGAGAAAGTTATATATTGGAGCAACCGATTTTTAAGTACATAATTGCCATTATTAAAATGTGCATTGATAAAAAACACAACTGAATGACGCAGTGGCGGATGAAAGGAGTAAATTTCTATCGTAGTTTAATCTGCAGATTTCAGAATGGCAAACAGACACGCCATTATTCATCCACTAGTGCCTCAGGATTTACTCCGACGAAGCATGCGGCGTAATGACCTCAGTTTCACCATTACTCATTCAATAAGTCAAACCAAAATTGGAGCGGATACTTATCAATACTTTTGATCCATAAATTATAAGCAGAACGGTCTGACTCCATAGCTTGTAGCAAATCAGCTGACATAGCCTAGCAAAACTAATGTAACCTGTTTTGGCAATCTGCTAGGTAAGTCTCCACTGATACAGCGCGGTCGTCGACACTTTGATACGTTTCTCAATCATTTTATAATGTGAGCTAAATTATTCATGATACGTTTTGTAGCCCAGAGGAGTGAAGACGTAACTGCTGAGAAGATTTGCCATCTAGGCTGGCCAATAACTCTTGTGGTCAGTGTTCAGTCTGACTTTCTGGCCGCGCCTAAGACCTATATTGAAGCGGATGAATACACAACTGCGGTGAGCAGAGAAACGTTATTGCCTTTCACACCAGTTGTCCACGTTCGAACCCTATCCCGTAGTTCAATTACGATCTCCCGCCTCCTCAAATTTGCTACAAAGCTTGTGGTTCTTATTTATTTCCTTTTTACTTTTTCTAGAACAAATGTACAACGTACACAGTAGATGGAGAAGCTATTGCATTCCACCCAAAGTTTCGATACCTAGATTTCACCGGGAATACACTGTTTCCTTTATCCAAAAATCTGATGTGTTGAATTCCCGTATGAGAAAAGTTTAAGTATATTAAAGCTGAAAACAAGGAATATCTCAAGAGCGGTCGACTCCATGAAAAAAATGCATATGACATAAATTGTGTGCTTTAATAAATCTACATTTTTGTGAAGTTAGTTTTTTTCTATCTTTTATGGTTTACCAGTTATGCAAATTTCAGAAAAATGTATCCAGAATAAGGTGGTCTTCAGTGGCTGTTCCCCAAAAATTCAAGATATACATTTTATCATGTACATATCTTAAATATAAGATATTTTAATCAAAATTGTTAAACATTTTGGAGAAAACTAACATTTTAGAAATTTTTTCCACGTAAAGGTTAGCTGCAGGGTGAGATTTTCTTGAAAATCTTATCATATTCTCGGAAGGTACTGTTTGGAATATCAAGTTTGGTATAGAACGGACTTTTCGTTTTTGAGCTATGCTGCCCACAGACACACATAAGGATATTTTCTAAAAAAAAAAAATTTTTTTTAATGCATTGAGTGTCAAAGCATATATCCTCGGTAAAATTCTGTGTCGAATTTTTCGACGCAAAACAATACATTTCTACTTCTCACCCGGAGGTCCCGGGTTCGATTCCCGGCCGGGGCGGATAATTTTTCTTTAGCCAGAATTATTCTCCATTCCCCACAGAATCCGGATGTATGTATGTGAGAGTGAATGCGTGTGTGTGTGTGTGTGTGTGTGTGTTTGAGGAACATAAAATGATTTAAACCTACTGTCAACGAATTTTTTCAAGGACAAACTGACATATGACCTTAGATGTTAAAGGGGGCTTTATAAATGAAACAAAAAAAAAATCACTTTCTATGCACTATGCACATAGAGAAAGTAAACAGAAAAGGCGGTATACCAAACTTTTTATTTAAATTTAGTATCTTCCAAGTATGGATTCGAAGATGATGTAGAAAATCCCACCAACGAAACTACCCTTGACATGGAAAACATTTCCATTCTCTCAAAAATGACCAAATATTTTGGCTAAAATAACGTATATTAAAGATATTTACATGACGATAAAAATGTATATGTTGTATGCTCTGGCACTAGCTTCTGAAAACCTCTTCATTCCTGATCACTTTTTGTACAACTGATAAACCGTAGCAGATAGAAATAACTTTCTACACAAAAAATTTATATCTAGTTAAAACACACAATTTGTGTAAATACCTATATTTTTGTGGAAACCAATTTCGAGAAATTTATTGTTAGAGAAGATTTTGCATGCGGGACAGCGGCAAATGGGCGGGTTTTCTCCGGGTTCTCGGTTTTCCCCGACATCGCATTCCACCGGTGCTCCATCTTCATTCCATGTATCATCGGTGTCATTACCATGCGATAAAAAAGAAGAGATGAGATGAAAGATCGAGGTTTGTGCCCGATAAGGCTGGTGACATTGCGGTGACCCAAAAGTTAGCATATGGAGGCACTCCTGTAGGCACCCCCAGCACTTCTGATGGACTGCAGTTCGTCGAGAGCATCTAAACAAGGTCAAAACCACTCTTCAACCAGGGAGAAGTAAATTTCTCCGTGGAACTTTCCATTAGGGCAATACTGGTGTCTTAAAAGCTCCCCACCTGGCACGTGAATGTACCGGGACGGAAGTGAATACACCACTTAACGCGCGTCAATTCTGAAGGAAAGACTACCAATAACCTCGGTAGGGCCGACAGAGTAACAGCATACCGTCTACTTGCCAGCCAGGATAGTACTGGAGGACGTACCCAATCTTCCATGGATATCGGGACCATTGTCATGTCGAGTTGAACCCAAATTGAACAATTCCCTTACGGGAGGGGCTCGAATGTTCGGTCAGACTACTTCTGGTCACGTCAGAAGTAGCACGGGTGCTCGGGGTCCCAGCGCCCGCACCAAAGCATCTGAAGAGGTCGAAACCTCTCTCCCCTGTGGGGATCTCCTGACGAACTGCCCTATTTCCGTACCAGAGGAGGAGGAATTAGTTAACAGCGCAATTCCACCGCACATCTCACACTACCAAACTATCATGTCCACCCTCGTACTTCGAAGGGTGATATAAAATGAAATCATGGAAAATAAGTCCCGGGAAAAATTCTTGGTATTATAAAAACAATCGCAGCAATCGCCTGGCGGCAAGAGAAAACCATGAAAAAACCCAAGTCAGTTAGAGAGGCCACCACCAATGGGGCTCGAACCCGCGGTATCTCGAATACGGGCCACAGACTTTCAACCGCTTGAGCCATTCCACTCGATAAGGAAAAGTCTTAACTCAAGAAGTGACTGTCATAGTCGCAACAAAGATCTTGGAGACTGCCTCCATGGTCTGGTGGTCAGCAAGCTGACTTCTCACCCGGAGGTCTCAGGTTTGATTCCCGGCTGTGGCGGGGCATTTTTTTTTTAACTAGAATTATCCCCTAACCCCAACAGAATCTGAAAGTATGTATGCCAGAATGAATGTGTGTGTGTGTGAGGAAAATAAAACATTTAAACCTAACAAAAAAACTTGCATGCAAAGACCCCGATATGAGCTTATATGTTAAAGGAGGCTATATAAAATGAAACAATAAAGAAAAATCTTGGAGTGCATTGTTTTAAGAATGGTAGTAGGATGAAGGTAAACACATCTACTGCATACATTCGACTCCTGCTACAGTTATTTCGCGAATGGAGCACTCTCTAAGCTTGTTATGCAGACATGCACGTAAAACCGAATCTGTTGTGTGGCAGGCCGACGCTGTCTGCATCCTTAACGATTTGCTAATTTCTAATCCAGTTTCGTCATTTAGAATCGGTTTCACTGTTCGAAACGTTCGCACAATTTGGCACTGTCTCATTGATAGCAATCTTGTTACAGTTTGCACATAACACTGTTCAGAGATGACGTGTTTGCAATCCAGAAGCACTGGGTACATCTCAATACTAAATAGTATTTTGAGATAGAATCAGGACTTGACTTCTACATCTAAAGCATAAATTATGTTTAAAATCTGATGTGCTCTATTCTTGCAATCCAGAAGCACTGAGTACACCTCAACTCTAAATAGTATTTTGAGATAGAATCAGGACTTGACTTCTACCTGTGAAGCTTAAATATGTTTAAAAATCTGATGTGATCCATTCATGTGACATTTCTGTAAGAAAATATTGATAATAAGCCTATTCTTCTCTCTATTTCATTCTAAAAACATTAGCAGAAATGGTCTTATTACTTAGTTCTTTATAAGTAGAAGGGAATTAAAGCAATACGTTAGGATAAACCGACAGCCAACTGTTTTAAAATGTGGTTGCTATAGGATCGAAATCCTTTTCTTTGCGCGGCCACCGTTGACAGGTTTCCGAGAAAAAGTATTTTAAAACTGAAATCAATAACAAGGAATATCTAGCTAGTAAACTGCCAATTCCACGAAAAATGAGTAGGACGTAAATAATGTATTTTATTAAGATCTACATTTTTGTGCAGTCGTTTTTTTTTTCTGTCTGTTACGGTTTACCAGTTACGTAAAATTCCATAAAAATCATCCAAAATATAGAGATATTCTGAGGCTGTTCCCAGAATATTCCAGGTATAAATTTTATTTGCCATGTAAATATCTTGAATTCAAGAAATTTTAATCAAAATCGTTAGAACCGTTTTTCAGAAAATAAAAATGTTCGAAACTTTTTCAGGTAAAGGGTAGTTTAGGGTGGGGAGATTTTCTTGAAAATCTTCGTGTCGCATCCTTGGATGATACTGAACTTAAATACCAAGTTTGGCATTTAACAGCTATGCAGTCCACAGAAACACAAACATACGAACGCACACACGGATCTTTTCCCAAAAATGCTGTTTTTGGATTCACGGGGATTCAAAACATGCATTTCCAGTGGAATCTTGGTATCGAATTTGCGGGTGTATTACATTACCTTCTGTAGTAAACAAATCTGATGTGTACCATTCACATGACTTTCTCTATATCCCTGCAACAAATTATTCTTAAAAAGCTTATACTTCTATTAACTTCATGCTAATGAGTAAAACATTAGCCGAAATATCCATATTACTTGCTTCCTTGTAAGTAGAGGTGAAACAAGGGAGTACCATAGGTTAAAGTGATAATCAAAAGTTGGTTGCTATGTCACTGAAGTTTCTTTGCATGGACAGCGTTGACAAATTCCTGTATGAGAAATGTATAAGTTTTTCATAGCACAAACCAAAAATAAGTAATGTCACAAAAACTACGAACTCCACGAAAAAAATGTATATAACATAAATTGTGTGTTTTGACGTGCTCTACATTTTTGTGTAAGTTTTTGTCCATCTCTTACGGTTTAGCAGTTATTCAAAATTTAGTAAAATTCATCCAGAATAAACAACTCTTCAGAGGCTATTCCCAGAAAATTCAAGATATACATTTTATTTGTCAGGTAAATATCTTTAATATACGAAATTTTAATCAAAATCGTTAGTCATTTTTGAGAAAATCAAAATTTTCGAAAAAAGTTCCATGTAAGGGGTAGTTGGGGGTGGTGGGATTTTCTCAAAATCTTCGTGTCGCATCCGTGGAAGATACTAAATTTAAATACCAAGTTTGGTATTTTACCGACTTTTCGTTTTTGAGTTATCGTGTTCACAGACACACGGACACATGGACACACACACACACACACACACACACACATACACACACACACGAACCTTTTTCCGAAAATGCTTTTTTTTTTAGATAAAGGGGACCCTAAAACATATATTTCCGATGAAATCTCGGTATCAAATTTTTTGTTGGAGTGCAAGACATTCTCTATATACTATGTACATAGTGCCTATAGAGAAAGTAAAAAGGAAGAAGCTTTCTCTTTTACATCGTCTATAATCTATATCGAGGCATTTTAGGCTCCAGAACTATTAAGCCTGTGATGAAAACTACAGCCCAATGCTGTTCTAGTTCTTAGTTATTGTTATTAGCTGAAAGTCAGTCATGCTATTGGTGAATACAAAACAGTTGCGAAGAGTTCATGGTGCCAGATAACTAACAATAGCGCCATTAAAGCTAGATACAATGCGGGTTTCTTTTCTTCTTCGCTACCCTTTAGCTGGATCACTCTCCAACCAAAATTGAAGAATCTGATTACAATTAAAAAATATCCCTTATTCTTTCAAGAGCACCTAATAGTGGAATTTCCAAATCTTGCAGTTTTTACTTTTCTACCACATACATGTAGGAAATAAAGGTATATCAGTCCATCCAAGAGTGATGAACGGAGATTTTACTGGAAATAAAAATTTGAGATACTCTAAGCCAAAGAAATTATTTTAGAAAAGATGTCATGTGTGTATGTGTGCGTGTACGTTCTCAGTCTTTCAATATACGACACGACGATTTTCAAGAAAACCATCTGCCCTAAACTATCCTTTAAATGTAAATATTTTCGAAAAGTTTTGTTTTCTCAAAAAGCATTTAATGGTTTTAATTAAAGTACCCATGTTTAAGACATTTTTGGGGAAATTAAAATTATATTTTGAGTTTCTAGGAGTGGGCTCTGAAGTCATCTTCTTTCTGGCTGATTTTTGCATATTTGGCTAGATAGATGTTGCTAGAAAAATATGTAAATCTAGTTAAAGCACACAGCTATTTAATTTTGGGGAGTTTACAGTTTCCGAGATATTGCTTCTTATTTGTTTCATTTTTAAAATACTATTCTAAAACGGTTATACGCATTCATTTTTCTTTCTTCTGGTCAAGCAATGTGAAGGGAATTTCAAAGTCGTCACACTGCAAGTAGCTCTTAAAATACTTGGCTAATTTTAACCCCACCCTTACATTCCCCTATATACATCGATTAAAAGGAAGTCCATAGAAGAATACTTTTTAAGGAACAGTTTGTTAAAATTGGTCAGTATTCCTGTACCTATCTCCTAAGTGGAGCAAATGGCATCCTTACGATGTTTCCTTGATCAGATATAAATTTCTAGTTTGCGCCATGGTGACGAGGGTTCAGTTATTTAGTGCCCACAAACGGCACTACAGGTCAAAATCACCACTTGCGGAAAAATTTACCCAGGAACCTTCTTCTTTTAAGGTATGAGGTTTTTTACGTGCAAATAAACGTTACACGGAATCACCGACTTTATTTCCTTTCCAATGGAAGCCATGTTAAGGATTTATGCGTTCGAAAAAATCCATCACCCTCCGCCAGGTTTTAAACTGCAATCTTGGATTTTAGAGGCCACTACATCAAGGAGGGTGATGGACAGGTAGAAAAGTAATGTATATGGCATGCTATGCTCTTTTATATAAAGATCCTCAAAATGATGCACTTGCTTTTCTGCCACGATTATCAACAGTTTAAAAGTTCATGTAGATATCTCTAGTCGCTTTTAGAAGGGGGGTCAACTTTTATTATATTAATTAAATAGATTTCTACAAGATGCACAAATTTCAAGTTGAAAAAAGACAAATAAAAAATAAATACTAGTACAAATTGGAGTAAATAAAGGTATCACTTCTGGATATTTCAGCTCACATTTTAAATGTTTATGTAAAAATGTTATAACAGTTTAATATGGAATCGCTTATGTCATAACTTGAGCAATTTTAAAGGGCAGCAAAAACAATATGACCGTTTTTAATTTCATTCTGAGCTTCTGCAGTAAATATTAACGAGATCGGGTACAAACTGCGTGTCGTGCAACATTTTTAGTGTGAAGTCGTGAAAATAAATTGAGTAAAAAGTCATTGTTAGCAAATCCAACCCATTAGGCCATAAACTACTAGATACTGGTAACTGGTTTAGGTATTCAATGGTTACCCCTAATACAAAAGGCCACCACTATTTATTTGTAATATTGTAGTTGATATTAATTTGAAAAAAAAATGTTTCTCCTTTGTCCTTATTTTCTGTCACAAAATGTGATGTAAAGTATATAGAAAATGGGTCGGGAACTAGCATGCATTAAGTGCAGAAAGCCTTTCCCCTCCATTATACTTTCTACTATCCTTGCTTATTCAAACTGTTTAGCTCCCACTCTATATTTGTACTTTACGGGTGAGTGTACGCTGACTTGTTTTGCATTCGCAAGATAATGGAGTGAGGTTGTCACCAACTTTTCTACACTACCGTTTCTGGCTCCGGGCCCTGGTATAGAAAGTGATCGCAGTGATTTGAAGGAACCAAAATTAATATTAACATTATTACGTGTGAAGAGCAAACCACTTAACTTTTTACTACACTTTTGGGGACTTCTCATTTTGCAGTAGCTATCCCGTATTCCCAATTGCTATCACGATCAATCTAGGTACAATGGATTTCACATGGGATGAGGTTTGTTCTTAGTGCCACAGGCTGGCAGCCAATTGGAGTGCTGCTGTGTTGACATATTGCATTCTCGCTTAACTGGGAAGTACTTGCGCTAAAACAAAATATTCAAATGTTGCAAAAAATAATTCACGAGGAACATAGGGAGTAATGTTCGTAGCAGAGCCGTAAAAACCACAGATGTTTAGCTCAAATAGTTTTCATAATATACATAAATAAACATTATATTGCCAGGCAGATTTTCATGTACAGCGTGCGAGTGAGAGGGAAATATGAAAAGAGTGGAGGTAGCGACCTGGCAACGCAGAGCACTATAACGTATCTCATTCGCTGCTGAGTAGAACTCTTCCCATTTGAAAAAAACATAACCGATAATTCGTTAATCTATGGATCTCTCCCTCAAAGTTGCTCCTGCCGCACTTTCTTATACCGCCAGGTGACCAATGTAAGAATGTTTTTGTTCGCCTCTCTTCGACCGCGCCGTGGCCGAATAATTAGATCACTTGCCTCTCACCAAGGGTCGATCCCAGGCGACCGGTTTCCCCCATCATCGCATTCCACCGGTGCTCCATCTTCATTCCATCTATCGACAGTGGCATCACCTACGCAGCCACATGAAATACAAGCGGGCATTAAACACTTTAACAAATTTCTCTCTTCATTTCTCCTTCTTTCTAACATGGAAATCGTGGCACTTCGTCTAATTTTGTCCATATACCTGCCAAGATCTTATTAAACTTTTTACCCTAAAGATATGCTCCTTGGCACCATATGTAATTGCTTTCGCAACTCATTTCAAAATCTTCCTTTTCATAGTAACAGAAATTGTCTTATTATTTGCTTCCGTGTAAGTAGAAAGGAAATAAGTGAAAACACTATGCCAAAGGGATAGTCAAATCTTTTATGTGAAACAATTGAAATTCGGTTCTCTTTACATGACCAGAGAGAGATGAAACGATTTCGTTTGTGACAAACTATCTTATAAAAGTTTATACTTCTAGTTCATCCTAATCAAGATAAACATTACTAGAAATTGTCTTATTACCTTGCTTCCTTATAAGTAGAAAGAACATAGGGGACACAGTGGACTAAAAGGCTAGTCAAATCATTTAAAAGCTGGTTGCTTGTGAAACAATTGAAATTAGGTTCTCTTTTCATGTCCAGGAGCGAAACAAAAATGACTTCCTATTTGAGAAACACTTAAGTAGTTTAAAACTGAAACCCATAACAAGGAATATTTCGAAACGGTTAACAGGTAACTCAAAAAATAAAAGAAATGCATATGAAATAAATGGTGTATTTTAACGAAAACTATTTGTTTGTATAGCAAAATACGGTTAAGCAATATAGAAAACTCATTCACAATGAACACGTCTTTAGAGGCTATTCCCAGAAAATTCAAGATATATATTTTATTTGTCATATACGTAAATATCTTTAATAGAGGATATTTTAATGAAAATCATTAGAGCCAATTTTGAGAAAATCAAAATATTCGAGAATTTTTCCAAGGGTAGCTGTGGGTGGGGGGCATTTTCTTGAAACTCTTTGTGTCTCATCCTTGGAAGATATTTAACTTAAATACCAAGTATTATATTTTACAGGCTTTTCGTTTTTGAGGACATACACACTGTTTTTTTTTTAATTCGGGTGTTTTCAAAATATATATTTCCGGTGAAATCTCGGTATCGAATTTTTGGGTGCAATAAAATCCCTACACTATATACATAGTACGTGTAGAGAAAGTAAAATGCTAGACTTTTCACTTTTGAGTTGAATGCGCACAATTAGTGAATCTTGTAAAATAAACACAAATTAATGTACAATTTTACGTGTATGTAGACTTCACTCCATTATTCACAGTACACGCCGCTGTAAGATAAACCTTAGCTACCCTAATGACAACACAAAAAAAGAAAAGAATTTAATGATGAACTGATAATAAAAATTACCGCAAGCCGTTAAATGTTTTGCCGCAAGGTCATGAACCCTTTTCTTCCGTGTCTTGCGTAACGCATGAAGGAAGCTCTGTGGTGAGTCAGCTGGAATGTGGCCGGAAAGGGGCCACTGAGACGCCAGCAAAAAATCTTCTGCGGCGCGGACTTCCAACGGCATGTTATACCGGATTAATAACACAATTTCCAGGATGACCCACACACGCTCCTGTAATAACGTGAAACCAAAAGAAATCGTTTATGTAGCATAGATTTATTTGTAGGAATAACATTTAAGAGTTTATTCTTTGGAAGTGTAGTGCTGTCTTTCAATTTTGAAGATACTTAAATATACACAAATAATTATTTTACTTCAATATTTATTACATACCAAGTGATGTTACAGAACTAAGAAAATTATTTCTTTAATTTCTTGACTAAAAATTCACTTAATCAAAAGTATTTGAACGTAAATTAGTGTTTTAACGAGAATTTCATGTATGAAACATTCATTATCAAACTCCTCTGGTTTACCAGTTAGGCAAAACCCGTTAGGAAGGAAGAATGCATCAGAATATTACCATAAAATTCAAGATATACATATCATTTGTCATGAAAATACCTTAAATCTACGGTATTTTAATAAAAATCGTTTGAACTGTTTTGAGAAAATCAAAAATATTGAAAGGCATTTGCCATGTAAACGATATTTTATGCTGGGGATTTTGTTGAACTGTTGTATTTAACCATCTTTTTTTTTTTCATTGTTCACTTTCACACTTGAATTTTTATGTTACACATTATTTATACTTTTTTATTTTGTTCATTTGTTTGATATGCGTTGTCTTTGTGGCACCTCCCCAATGGAGTATACCGAAAGCTACGCCTTTCAAAACAGGAAGTCTTTATTTGGGTTTAAAGGCCCATGTGGCCCAATTGTCCCATATTTGAAGCTTACAAATATCTCTTGAGTTGCAGAACTCAACGGGGTTTTTAAAGTTAAAACTGGCCAGTGGAGAACTGGCGAGAGGAAGTTGCAGAAATTGTAGAAGTAAAATGGAGAACTATTAAGAACGACCTTCATTTTACTCCTCTCAATGAGAATTTTGCCTAATTCAAGTTAATAATAGCAATAATATTAATAATAGTTAAAATAACACATTATAAATTTAAAACACAGAATTAAAAGATTTTAAATGAGCGTGACCTGCTCACTGTCTCCGCTGATAAGCATGAAGGATAAAACAGGGGACGCTCAGCCATTTCGCACTTACCGGTTTCAGTTCGAAACAAATCCATTGACTTCTGCAACACGTTTAACGCACGAAGGGTTGTCTGCACAGGTTAAACACGGGGCAGTTGGACCAAGTTTCCGGCGAAACTTCAAGTGGAATATAATACCTACGTATTAGAAAAGGTAAAAAGAGCTACTAAGTACGTTGTCATCAATAAACTAATTTTAAAATGGAAGTTTGGAATTAAGGTAAGTACATTTTGTTAGGTAAAATTCTTGCGCACGGATTTTGTAGGTTTTAATACAGATACAAAGGATTTTGTCTAACAGTAAATAAACCGACCCTGGTTCACGTGATTAGGACTGGCCTCTCGTTGTCCAGAATATTTGCCAAGGACGCAGACCGCCTCTTGCGTCACCATTTGTTTTGACAAATCCGCACATTTCCCTTACACTATCATTAAGTACGTGACTTTACTTTCCACGGCGCCTTAATCGCAAATTAATGATCACTTCGCTCCCTGGAGAGATTGGCAAGTGACTGGTGTGCAAATATTAAACACCTGCAGGAAAGAGCGGCTTAAAGGACACAGCGTGCTGAGATTTCTGCCCTCCAGTAATTATGTGCTCAACTTTCTCTATTGCTTCACATTGGCAGGTCAACGTTCCGAAAGTTGATACAATTGCAGACTTTTATATTTGTGATTGCAATTTGCAAATAGTTAATTACTTTCTCTAGCACGTATGTCAATGTACTTGAATGACTGAGTGTATTTATTGAAATATCAGTATGAATACATTGGTATTCATCAATGGCACGGGTCCACGGACCGACCATAAGTACTTTTGCAATACGCAAAATAGTAAGCATTATTAAAAAACAAAAGATTAAAGGAGTAAACACGAAAATAATATATTCAAATACAGTAATTTAAATTTACAACACAAAATAAACCGTATTCCAATGTATTAATGTACCCTATTATAAAAGTATGACATAAAATATATGTAAAACATTGTCAGTTTTGTTTTACACCTTAAGCAGATTTTTACCTAACCCGTCCGCCTCTTCCGTGTCTGCCAGTAGCGTCCTACATGCTTCTATCTCTCCGTTCGCGGTGATAAAGGATCGCGACAAATACTTTTCCCTCCATTCCTCCGTATCCTTAAATCTTACAATGTACATAGTAGATAGGGAAGGTATTATATTCCACCTAAAATTCATTACAGACATTCGATGCTTACTTTAAGGTCCTCTGAATATATAATGACCATAATAGTTGGCTATACTATGAATCCTGGGACTTAAGTACTTGCAGCATTGTAGGTCGCCATTTGAGTTGTCATTTCAAATTTCGTAATTTGAGATCACCTTGTGGTGTATCGGAAACATGCGAGTCAGTTGAGAAATTCAGTACTATCCGTAGTTCAAATCCCGGCTATGACTCTACCTATCCAGCTCCTGTTCTACACACGGCTTGTGTGAAAAACAATGTGTGTGTGTGTATATACACTCTCACACACAACAAAATCTGATGTGTTCCATTCATATACATTTCTCTAGCGGTTACATTAACAGAATTGGTCTTATTACTTGCTTCCTTATAATAGAAGGGAAATAAATAGTTTGAGGTCACCGGGAAAAACGCACGTCAGTTGGGGAATGTACTGCTCCATCGGCATGTTGCTCAATGGATATAGCAATTGACGGAGATCAAGAGATGCCGGCTATGGCATTGAATTTTCCAGACTGACTCTACCTTTCTAATTAATGTTTAATTTTTCATTACTTACCTATAGTAGGATAAGGAGGGAACTCGGCACCGATATTGTACTTATGCTCCACAAGGGAGGGCCCCAAGGAGTCATAGATGAGGTGAGAAGAGACCGAGGGCCGGAACTAAGAGGTACCCAGGGTCTCTACAGTTTCCAGAGTGAAACTTCCCGGGTATCGAACTGGGGAGCTCCGTTTCATCTAGGCAGTCCAAGGCCCACCCTCTCTAGGGGGATCTATATACCCCGACAATCAGCTGAAGACCGTGGAACGACGAAGTTCCACACAGAGCATCCTTTTTCCCTACCAAGCTGCATCCATTGTCAGCACTTCCAACCATGAAGCAGACTAAACGGGCTGAAGAAGGAATGAAATATTTAATGGAACGATATGGAGGGTTAGAGAATTCGGTGGATGAGAGAATCCATTCCAGCATTCGCGTGACAACCCTGGAAAAAACCCGAAATGAGCGGTTACCGGGAGCAATTACTAAAACAAAAGCTATATAGGTAATAACCTCAAATAAACTGGCACCTCCCTAATGCGAATCACACGCACTACCATAGGAAATAGGGAAAGTATTACATTCTACCAAAAAAATTCGAGTCATTTTCAAAATATTTGTTCTATAGCCCTCTGAATCCAAAACAAACAAAAGAGAAGAAGATTCGAGTGTTTCTGGCTGTGAATAACATAACTAAAATATAACATAACTCAATGGATATTAAACTTAGTATTTAAGTTTTGCAACTTTCAAGATGCGTCTCGACGATTTTCAAAACAATGTTCCAATCAAAAGTACCATTGTTGGCTCTAGTGAGTTTGATTCCAATTTCATATATTAAGACATTTACATTAGATAAAATGTAACTCTTGAACTTTCTGAGAATAGTTGCGGAGTCCGCTTTATTCGGGAGGACATGTGCATAATCTTGTATAACGTTCTGTAATATATCGAAGTGTATTATACAGAATATTTAGATATCTTTAAAACAAAAACTGTGCCTATATTATATACCAATTTTTGTATATCCGAGATATCGTTAATAATAGTTATAATCGTTTTATTTTATCACGTTTTAAAATTCTGTCGATTTTCACGATTGTAAGGAAAGAGAATAGAATTTAAGGACAGTATAAAACACCAGTTCCTAAACATTTGACAGTCGCTATTCCATTTGTATCTGTAACATAACTTGTAATGTATATCTGTAAATATTTATCTCGGTTGCAATGAAGTAGATGCCAAAACAGGCTTTGGAAAAAATAATTTTGCATACCTACCTACTAATAAATCATAGAGAGGTGAGAAAGTCGTTTGAATATATGAGTATAAGAGTTTTGGATAGGTATTTATTCAAACCAGCCGAAAATCTAGTTGGCGTATAATGTACAATCCACTGTAAAGCACCCCAAAATTGGTATCGAGATTTCATTCACATGTTTAAATAGAGGATAAATCTATATATTTAAAAATATGTGGTCATATGTTTGAAAAACGTAATGAATAAAATATTTATCTTTAGTTTTCTGTGAATAAATCTTCTTAAAACTAAATAACAACTCATACAGGATAGAGCACCTGGATGAGGAAGGCCTTTCTAGTGTGCACATGTTAAAATAAAATTAATTTTTTAGACATTTGATGCTAAAAGTTCGTCTTTTACCAGATGTCAATAGTGTTAAAAGTAGAAAATTCTGCCACTCAGTGTTATAAAATTTTAACTATGTAACCAGCTTTGGTCCACGGCCTCATTAAAGCTCGTGTCGATCCATTAAAATAGCGAATGATTTGAATAGCATGAACATGAAATCTGCTGAAACGGACAAAATTACAACTGCTACACTAACTCAGTTGTATGGATTTTTTTCGTTCTGTACGAGAAGCTATCATGTTGTCAGCATTGATGCTAATCAAGGCGACAATTGACTATTGCAGACCATTAAGCATAAACCCCGTGAAGTAGGTAAAACAATCTATTTATAACTATATGTTTATACATTTCGCCTAAAATAGTAACACATATGTTAAAATTGTTTTATATTGTTTGTAGCTTCTTACTCGCAATAAAAACACCATTTTTGCCGCTTGTATATTAAATAACTATTAAACATTTGCCACAAAGCCTTAAAATTGTTTCCACTGAAAATCTGGAACTATTTATTTCAACATACTATATATTGTATAAACATGGAATAATTATGGTCTTACTTAACTTCAAAGTGTTCTTTTAGAGGAATAATATTGTGAAAACAAATGAAAATTCTCAAAGAATGCTGTCAAATTTCGAGCAATATAAGATACCCGTGCCTTGCATTGTTCTCTTTCTTGTTTTTACGAGTATAGGAATGATATAGCATGGAAAATCTTAAACCTGAAAAAACTTAATCTAACAAGAAAATAAACACTCCTCAGTAAAACCCTCATTAAAATATTAATAAATGAATATTACGCTTAATTATTTTCATTTTTCTCGTTCTTATTAATTTGATTTAATGTAATAAATTATGTCATATGCATTACCAAATATGGGTATATCTTAATCCTATTTAACAAAAGGTCAATATTAACTATATAAATTTATCAATATTTTAAGACAAATAATTATTCCATAAAACTTAAATAGATTAAAAAAATAATTTAATATATATCTAAATAAAATTCTTCCTAATTTTAATTTTAATAATCTTACCAAAATTGATATAATCTAGTAAAATGTTTCAATTCAAATAAAGACTTTCACCATTATCTTTTATATATATATATATATATATATATATATATATATATATATATATTACTTCTGTTTTCATTTACGGCATCAATTTTATACTTTATCCCTTTGAATGTTGGTTTGATCCAATCAGATCTTCAAGTTTACCTTATTTATAATCTTTTGGGTAGTTTATGAAAACGCAAGATTGTATAATTGAATGCCTGGAGAAAATTAACTGGTTTCCCATGCAAACTTTGGAGTACACAAAATAAACCAGTTTTCGGGATCATTTTTAACTCGGATAGGGCATCCCTGGGGCTAGTCATTTTCTTTCTAACCCTTCATTACGTTGAAGCAAATGGCTCCACGCTGCTACATCTAAGGTCCCTGACCTAATCCGGCTCTCCTAAGATTTTAAGCCAATGCTGCATAAGCTACTTTAGCTCTCTACTTTCATAGTACAGCAGCACGGAAAGATACGTACGTTGCCAGTGGAGTCTGTAGCAATAAAATTATAATAGTGCAAATTAAAGGAACCAGCTTCCGCTGTAATTTCTGGTTTCCAGGAATTGTTTTTCCGTGTTTCATAAGGCCGGATGCGAGAAGGTGATCAACCAAAAACAGTTAGGATCTTAAGCTATGCAATATGATAGTTTGCGTGTGTTATATACAGTGTGTTCAAAGATAACGTAGTTTTTAGCAGATGGTATCACTGAACATACGTGCACCATTTTACTCTCTCTAGCGCTTATGTACATTATACCTATAATGTTTTTCAAATGGGATTAGTTATCGTGCTCTGCGTTGCCAGGTCGCTACCCCCACTCTTTTCATATGTCCCTCTCACTCGCACACTGAGCATGCAAATCTGCCTGGCGACATAATGTTTATTCATGTGTATTATGAAAAGTATTTATCGAAAAGTCTGTGGTTTTTACGGTTCCAATACGAACATTACTCCCTATCTTCCTAGTGAATTATTTTTTGCAACATTTGAATATGTTTTCTTAGCGCAAGTAGTATTTATGAGAGACGGAATCACTCCCCAGTTAAACGTGAATGCAATATGTCAACACAGCAGCACTCCGATTGGCTGCCGGTCTGATGGCGCTCAAGGACTAACCTCATCTCATTTGAAAGACACTGTAGTAGATATAGATGGTATTATATTCCACCTAGAAATTTGATACCGAGATTTCACCGAAAATATGTGTTTTGAGATCACTGAATCCCAAAAACGATCCGTAGTCAGCCTGCGCTCCCCTTACGTAGGACTGACACTCCCCCTATGACTTACAAACGGATACCTAGGGGTCAGAAGCCTCTCGGGGACAAAACGGCACGGAACCACAGAATGGAGAACCTGTAACGAGTGGTCGGCCCATAGCCAGGCATGAGAGAGAGGAAGTGGATGACATGAAATGCAAGCTAAATTGATGTAGGAAAGATGATGTAGCAATTGATGGAATGAGTGGCGGGGGAAACCGAAAGAACAGGAGAAAACCCGTCTATGGGACATAAGTCCACCACAAATCCAAAATGCGGGCATATGACATCGAACCCAAGCAGCCTAGGTGGAAGGGGAGTGGTGTGGTGTAACTACTCGGCCACGGCACCAGCCCCAAAAAAAAGTATTTTAGAAAAATATCAATATGTGTGCATCAGTGAAATACCAAAATTAGTACTTAAGTTTAGTATCTTCTAAAGATACGACACGTAGACTTTGCAGAAAATCCCCCCTAACCCCAATTATCCTTTGCGTGGAGAATTTTTCAAAATTGTTGATTTTCTAAAAAATGGTTCTGACGATTTTGATTAAAGTACCATGAGTTTAAGATATTTTTATGATAAACGAAATAATTTTCTGGGAATAGCTCTGAAAACCTCTTCATTCTGGATGAATTTTGTTTAACTGGTGAAACGTAAGAGCTAGAGAAAATGTGCTATACAAAAAGGTAGATCTCTTTAAAACACACAATTTATGTAGTATAAATTGTTAATAGGTTAAATCGTTTCCAAGATATTCTATGTTATTAATTTCAATTCAAAACTACTTAAATGTTTCTTAATCTGGAATTCCTCTTTCTTTTCATCTGATTTGTTTTACTCCTGGTCATGCAAGGAGAACCGAAATTCGATAGCCTTTAGTGGCCAGCTTTTAAAAGATTTGACCATCTATTTTGCCAACAAGGAAGCAAGTAGTAAACCAATTCGGCTAATTTTTATCTGGATTAGATATAAAGACAAGGGGAGAGGCAGCGTCCCATATTCTCTTGCAGATGATAAAGGCTGTTTTTCTACAACAAGCGCAGTGGTGACTTTTTTCACCTGCACTGGTATTCATTATTTTGTTTACATGAAACATATTTTGCATACAATAATTATTATAGCCACCGCTGTGGTTAGTACAATTACTTTATCATACATTTTATAACCTTCCTTCATCTTATGCACGTAATATTCTTACGCTACATTATTAACATATTAAATGCTTCTCTTTCTCAATAAGCAAATCAGTAAAGTTCCATTGCTATTTAGCCCTCTTTTTTGTTTCTTACTTTCTTTTTCCGACTTTTTTTTTCTCTACAGATACACATACACGTGTACATATTTAAATTCTTGCCCAAGGCGGGAATTGAAATCGTGATCCCTTGCACCACGAAGCACCAGAGCGAGCGCGGCCGTGCTTTTGGTTTTAAACTCAACATTCTATAACTTGCACGTAATATCTATTCTCGTTTCACTCAGTTCGTTAAGTTAACTTTCTCTCGCCAATTCTAATAGTAATAATTTGAAATGTTCTTCAGATATAATATTAAAAACTGACTAGTTAAACTCAGAAAAGACAAACAACGAAAATATTGTTTATTTCGCAATTGTCTTTATGCAGGCTAGAATTTTGAAACTTTCGGTATTAGTGAAAAAATGTATTTCAAGTGTTGATGCCAAGGATCATTACTTTAACTTAAATAACTTTCGAAGTTGAAAGCAGTTGAACGTAAACATACATTTTCACCTGCATTCAATGTAAGCGGCATTCGTTTAACTGTCCACAAAGTTTCTACATTTTCTTTCATATGTAATACTCAACAAAATCCTGAGTTAAAGAAATAGCTTCATCCTAATGCTTTCGTTCTTCGTGAATCAGGAAAAGAATGGTGAGTTTGTTTGTCCTTTCGAAAAAATAATGAGGGCAGGTGATATTGATACCACTTCCGGTTTCCATGACGGCCTCTGTTTAGCAATCAGGTTCTTTTCAACGGCAGTCACGGAATGAGAATGCTAACCCTATTTCCTTTGCCTCTCCGAATTGGCAGTTTTTATACCGAGAGCGACCATCCACTGATTGCTTTTACTGGGTGGCGTGAACTTTCATTTCAAAAATTCAACTAAGTAAAGGAGAACTTACTTATTTGTGAGAAAAATGAAACCATACAAATATGCATTTATGGTTACTGCACATACATCAACACTTCCGAAGATAATGTTGGCTGAGAGGACCCCATGTGCATTTATGCATTCATGAAGACTACGCGGAAATGCCTCCGGATGTGGTTTAATCTACTATGGAAGGGCATTAAGTTCGTAGCAGATGGCATATTTCTAATCCTCAACGGTGTGCAAACATGAGAATACCTTTTCTCTCAATTATTCCCACAGAAAATGGCCCGGAGGTTTTAAATGGGGAGATCGTGAAGGCCAAATCAAAGCTGGAAATCAGTCGATTGAGAAACACTCGTTGGAGGAAAACCCTACTTTAAAGTGCAGTATTTGGTGTGGTACCGTCCTACAGAAATCAAATATTGTACAATTTTCTTCACTGACTAACCAACCTCAAAACGGTTTTTGGGTCTGGAACAGTTTGATGCTGTTCTTCATTGTTTTGTCGCAGTGCTCCCTGAGTTTCAGTTTATGGAACTGTAGCACTGAGGTCATATTAATCCATGTGAATTGATTGCGGACATTATAGCTGAGTAGTTATATCTCTTACATGCACATGCGGAATTTGAGTTCAACAGAAATACCCTCAAAATTGTTATATCTTTGCTCCAGGAGGTATGGGGGTGTAATCTATATAAGAAAGTCTGGCCGTAAAATTCTTATAGATATAGTGATAGAATCATATGTATTCCCGGTGTTCAAGGTGAACAGAAAGTTCCTTGACCCTATTGGTAGTAAGTATTTTCTGGTTTACTATTTATACAAAAGAAATCGAGAAAGAAGAGGGCTTCAAAGGTTATGAATTTACTTTCCACTGAAAATATATTAAATATTTGGCATTTAATCAAAAGCATTTGATTTACTTTTGAGAAAATACAATTTTTCGAAGAAGTTTCATAAATTGTAATTTGGGGTGGGAGAATTTTCTTGAAAATCTTCGTGGCACATCTTTGAACAATGCTGAATTAAATACCAAGTTTGACCTTATGGATCTTCTCTTTACTCTACTTAGTATACAGTACATAGCTAAAGAAGGTAATCCATTCCACTAAAAAATTGGATACCAGTTATCACTGGAAATACACGTTTAAGGGTCCCTTGTATAAAAAAAGCATTCTTAGAAAAACGTCCCCACATGTGTGTGTATCATTGAGCACAATAACGTATCAAAACGAAAATTCTATAAAATACCAAACTGCGTATTTATCTTCCAAGGACGCCAAACCAAATTTTGAGGAAAATTCCCCGCGACAAATAACCCTTTGCATGGAAAAAAATTTAGAACATTTTGATTTTCTCAAAAATGACTAACAATTTTGATTAAAATACCGTATATAAGCATATTTATATGACAAAATGGTATGTTAAATTTTCTGGAAATAGCCTCTTCATTCTGGCTGACTTCTATGTAACTAGTAAACCGTAACAGACAGACAAAAGCGTTTTACACAAAAATGCGTATCTCACTTGAACAGACAATTTATATCATACACATGTTTTTAGTGAAGTTGACCGTATCTGAGATATTTCTTGCTATTGGTTTCAATTTTAAAAATACATAAAACTTTACTCAAACGAAAATTTGACATTCATGTTTTTTTTTTTTTTGTTTTATTCATGGTCATACAAAGAAACGAATTTGAATCACATAGCATAAAATATTGACTATCGCTCTAATCTACTGTATTCCCGCATTTCCCTTCTACCTACAAGGAGTATAGACTATTTCTGCTAATGTTTATTTCAATTCGCATTAATACATAGAAGAATATCCTTGGTAAGTATTGTTTCAGAATGGGTAGATAAAGTCATGTGAATGCAATGTTAGATATGCTGCTTACACACACGTACCTTTTTCTAAAATGCCTTTCTAATAATGGGAGCTCAAAACATGTATTTTCGACGATATCTCGGTATCGAATTTTGGATGGCATGCAATACCTTCTGTGTCTACTATGCATATTGTACATACGTAGTAGAGAAAGTAAAAAAAAGTAATTAATCCACATTAAATTTTTTCTTTTGTTCCATTCACACGACTTTCTTTACCTATTCCGTAGCAAGCTATTCTTAGAAGATTATTCTTGTATCCACACCATACTAATCATGATAAAACATTATCAAAAATTATTTATTACTTATTTCCTTGTAAGCATAAGGCATATAAGTGAATACACTAGACTAAATGACAGTAAAATCTTCAAAAGCTGTCGATATGCGATTGTGATTTGATTGTGATTCCATGGCCAGGAACAAAACAAAACAGAGATGAAACGGTTGACGACTTTCTGTATGAGAAGAGTTTTAAGTGTTTCAAAATTGAAAACAATAAGAGAGAATATCTTTAAATGGTTAGACGTATAAAAAACTGTTGATGACATAATCTGTATGTTTTAACGAGATCTACATGTTTTTTCTGTAGTACATTTTTTTCTATCCCTTACAGTTCACCAGTTATGCCAAAATCATTCAAAATGAAGACTTCAGGTGATATTCCCAAGAAATCCAGGATATACGTTTTTTGTGATGTAAACATCTTTAACATACGGCATTTTAAACAAAATCATTAGTCATTTTTTATAAAATCGGTCCATGTAAAGAATAGTTGCTGGTTGGGGAACTTTCCTGAAAATCTTCGTGTCACATCTTAGGAAGATACTAAACTTAAATATCAAAATTTAAACGACCTTTGGCTATTAAGTTATGCTGTCTACACACACATACACACACAAAAAAAGCCTTCCTGTAAGGTTCCTTTTGGGAGTGGGGTAGGATGCAGAGCACCTCAAAACATATATTTCCAGTGAAATCTCAGTATCGAATTTTTGGGTGGAATATAATACCTTCCATACGTACTAGAAGAAGGTAAGTGTTAGCAGTATATTGAATTCACCTTAAAGCTGAGAGTTACTATAGACGAAACATGCAACATATACTTTCTCTTTTGTACGGCATATAAGTAGCAAATTGATTAAAGGCCTTTATAATTAAGACCTTGACCTTCATATTGTACACTTACTTTCTATACAGTATAAAGTATTTTTCACGAAAGATACTGTACATTCAAACATTTTATATATGCCCTATCCCATTTAAACATACGTCAAAATAATTGAAAAGAAAAATACGCATTTAACACTATTTGAAATGAATAATACAACAATGAGATTTAAATTTCGAATCTACCTATTTTTGCGGTATGTATTTCGTTATTTTGTTTAAATCTGTGGATATTCATTTAGCCTAAACGAAAATAGAAAAAAAATTATATAGCTTTCTCTACTGATTTTGTAACAACATGTTCTTACAAAGGCATATTCTTCCGCTTACTTCATGCTAATTAAGATAAACATTAGCAAAAATCGTGTTGTTACCTTTAAGTATAAGGAAAATAATAGAATACTGTAGGCTAAAGCGAAGTCTTTTAAAATCTGGTCTTTATGTGATTGATATTCGGTTCTGTTTGCATTGTCAGGATTAATTAAACAGGGATGGCAAATTCCTGTTTTAGAAAATGTTTAAACATTTTAAAATAATGAAAATGGTCAAGGAATAGCTCGAAAATGGTACAATGCACAAAAAATGAATATAACTTAAAGTATATTTTAACGAGTTCTTGATATTTAAGTTTAGTATCTCCCAAGGATGTGACATGAATATTTTAAAAAATCGCCCACCCCAAACTAGCCTTTCCATGGAAAAATTCCTGAAAATAGTTTTCCTAAAATGTATTCCTTATTGAAATTATTTTTCAGGACATATAAAATGCAAGCATATTTTGAATTTTTTAAGAATAACCACTGAAAACCTCTTCATACTGGATGACTTTTTTTACAATTGGTAAACCGCAAGAGAAAAAGGAAAACTTACTACATAAAATGTAGAGCTCATGTCCTACACATTTTTTGTGGAATTGACCATTTTCAGGATATTCCTGGTTCCAGTTTTAAAATACTTAAAACTTTTAGAATTTTGGAATTTTTCATTCCTTTTTCTTTTGTATATTCCTGGTTATGCAAAGATAACTGAAAATCAATTACACAGCAACCAGTTTTTTAAAAGGTTTGACTGCGCTTTATCTTCCCTTGTTTCCCTTCTACTTATAAGGAACAGAGTAATAACACCAGTTCTGTTAATGATTATGCTGATTAGCATCAAGTAGATAGAAAATACTTTTTTAAGAATAGTGTGCTACGGAATTTTCAGAAAAGGTAATGTGAATAGAATGCATAATACTTTTGTTTCAAATTTTGGATTATGTTAAAATATAAATATTAAAAATTGAACGTGTTCCATTCACATGACTTTCTCTACACCTATGTAACAAATTATTCTTAAAATGCCTATTCTTCTATCTCCTTCAAGCTAATAGAGGTAAATATTAATAGAAATGGTCTTATTGCTTGGCTTCTTGTAAGTAGAAGGGAATACGTTAGGCTAAAATAGCATCAAATCATTTAAAAACGGGTTGCTTGTAGGTGGAATCTGTTTGTTTGCATTGCCTGGAGAGAATGAGGTTTAAGCATTTTAAAACTGAAACCAATAACAAGGAATATTTAAAAAATTGTTAAAAAAAATGGTGTGTAGTTAGTTTTTGTCTATCTTTTACGGTTTACCAGTTGTGTAAAATTCGGCAAAATTCATCCAGAATAAAGAGTTCTTTAGAGGATATTTCCCCAAAATTCAAGATACACATATTATTTTTAATATATAGCATTTTAATTACTTTTGAGAAAATCAACCATGTAAATGGTAGTTTGAAGTGTCACATGCATGGTAGATACTAAACTTAAATGTTAAATTTGAAAGTTTGTCGAATTTTCATTTTTGAGCTATCGTGCAGACACATACATACACACGGATGTTTTTCTAAAAATTCTTTTTGGATACAGGGCACTCTAAAACGTGTATTTACACGTAATCTCAGTATCAAATTTAAGTGGATTACAGTCCTTCTGTAAGAATATATCATATATTATGTAGAGAAAGTAAAATGTTTAAATGACAATAGTCATTTTTGTCTCACTCGTTTATTAGAATTGTTGTGATTTCTCTATCATAAAGTTAGAAACTATTTTTGTATCCTCATATAGACCATTAATTAAAGTTTTGTAGTGGAATGTAAATTTGTAGTTTCGGTACACCATGTTGTACACGATGTACTTGGTTGGGACAGAGCGATCGATGGCACTCCTTGGTGGAGCGGCCAGCCCCTTGCAAGGCCGCCATCTGTCTCACATACACCACACACATGCATGCAAGGACATCACTGCACTAGTAAGGACGAGTCTTGGTAGAGCACTGGGATGTGGCTTAAAACATCAACAAAGACAAGTTTCAGACTATTAGAAGATCGGGTTCTAATGTACAGCAGAGAAAGAAAAATCTGATGTGTTACACTGACATGACTTTCTCTAGATGCTCTACAGACTTCTTACAAAAGATTAGTCTACTTTATACATAACGTTGATCAAGATAAACACCAGCAGAATGTTCTTATTACTTAGTTCCTTATAAGTAGAAGGGAACTAAGGGAATGTACTAAGCTGAAGTGATAGTCAAATGTTTTAAAAGATGTCATTATGCGATTGTCATTGCAAATCGCTTCTTTGCTTGTTCGGAGTAGAACAAAAGAAAAACGGACACTTCCTGTCTGAGAAAAGTATAAGTACTTCACAATTGAAGCCAATAACGAGAAATACCTCCACAACAAAAACGTAAATTACATAAAGTGTGTGTTTTGACGAGATCTATATTTTTGGTGTGCTACGTTTTTGTCTATCTCTTACGTTTACAAGTTATGCAAAATTCCGCAAAATTCATCCAAAATAAACAACTATTCAGAGGCTATTTCCAAAACATTGAAGATATAAATTTTATTTATCATGTAAATAACTTAAATATGAGAGATTTTAATCAAAATCGTTAGAGCCGTTTTTGAGAGAATCAAAATTTTCGAAAAATGTTCCATGGAAAAGGAAGTTTGGTGTAGGGGGATTTTCTTGAAAACCTTCGTGTCACATCTTTGGAAGATATCGAACTTCAATACCAAGTATGGTACTTAACGGTCTTTTCGTTTTTTGAGCTATGCTCTCCACAGACACAGACAGGCAGACAGACACACACGGACCTTTTTCTAAAAATGCTTTTTTCGGACTCAGGGGACTCCAAAACATATATTTCGAGTGAAATCTCTACATCGAATTTTTGGGTGGAATACAATACCTTCTCTATCCACTATGCAATTTGTGCATGCGGGCTAGAGAAAGTAAAAATTCGATTGTTCCATTCACAAGATCAATTGATTACCAAACAATTTATTATTTGTACATAGCGTATAGAGAAGACATTGTATAGCACCCAAATATTCGATAGCAAGATTTCACCGGAAATACTTGTTTTGATATCCCCTGAATCCAGAAAAATCATTTTTATAAAAATGTCCGTGTGTGAGTCTGTTGGCAGCAGAGCTTATAAACGAAAAGACTGTTAAATACTAAACTTGGTATTTAAGTTTGGTATCTTCCAAGGATGCGACTCGAAGATTTTGAAGAAAATTCCCCCCACCTCCAACTACCCTTTACATGGAACATTTATCGAAAATGTTGATTTTCTCAAAAATGTCTCTAAATATGTTGATTAAAATAGCGTATGTTTAAGATATTTTTATGACAGACAAGATGTATAATTTGGGTTTTCTGGGAATAGTCTCTGAAGGTACCTTCATTCTGGATGACTTTTGTATAACTGGCAAACCGTAAGAAATAGACAAAAACTTACTAAACAAAAAATGTGGATCTCATTAAAATTTACAATTTATGTCAATATACATTCTCTTTACTTTCTCTAGCCCCATATATACAATGTACATAGGGACAGAGAAGGTATTGTAATGCACCCAAAAATTCGATACCGAGATTTCACCGGAAATATGTGTTTTGGAGTCTCCTGAGTCCGAAAAAAAACATTTTTAAAAAAAGATCTATGTGTGTGTCTGTATGTATGTAATGTATGTTATGTATGTTATGTATGTCAATGTATGTCAATGTATGTAATGTATATTATGTATGTATGTATGTTTGTGTGTGTCTGTGGAAAGCATAGCCCCAAAACGAAAAGACCGTTAAATACCAAACTTGGTATTTAGGTTTAGCATTTTCCAAGGATGCGACACGAAGATTTTCAAAAAAATCTCCCCACCACAAACTACTCTTTACATGGAAAAAATGTCGAAAATTTTGATTTTCTTAAAAACGTCTCAACCGAATTTGATTAAAACCCCGTATATTAAAACTATTTATGTCCGAAATAAAACGTATATCTCGAATTTTTTGGGAATAGCCTCTGAAGACCTCTTTATTCTTGATTAACTTTGCCGAATTTTGCTTAGCTGCTAAACTGAAGAGATAGAAAAAAGACTCGCTGCACACAAAATGTACATCACGACAAACACACAATTTATGTCCTTTACGTTTTTGTTGTGGAGGTAACCGTTTTCGAAATATTCCTTGTTATTGGTTTCAATTGTTAAGTACTTAAACTTTTCTCGGACAGGAATTGTCCGTTTTTCTTTTGTTCTACTCTGGCCAAACAGAGACGTGATTTGCAATGAAAATCGCGTAACGATAGCTTGAAAACATTTGGTAATCACTTCAGCATAGCGCATTCCCTTATTCCCTTCTACTAAGTAATAAGAACATTCTGCTAATATTTGTCTCGATTAGCATTGTGCAGAAAGAAGAATAATTTGTTGTAGGAGGCTTGTAGAGCAACTAGAGAGAGTCATGTGAATGTAACACATCAGATTTTTTGTACAGTTAACGGATTTCAAGATATTCCGTATTATTAGTATCCATTTTAGTCACTTAAACTTTTCTCAAATGGGAATACATCATCCTTCTTCTCGTTTCTCGTTTGTTTACTGCTGGAAAGCAAAGAGATTGTAATTTCAATTGTTTCACATAGGTATCGGCTTTTAAAGGACGAGACTATCGCTTAACCTGTGCATTTTATTTCCCTGTCTACTTACAAGGAGCTAATAACAAGACTAATTCTGCTTATGTTTTTCTTGATGTAGGTAACAGATTAATCTTTTGAATAAAAGGTTTGTTGCGGAACAGCTAAAAGACATCATACGAATGTAACACATAGAAGTTTTTTCTTTCTTCTCGCAAACTTTCCAGAGTTATGCTGACTTATGATGTTATCACAGCCTTTCTCTAGAATTCAGTTATGAAAACGAGTTGTATCCAGCAACATTTCATTCCTTCACGGCCTCTATGAATTCTATCTGGCAAGGAATGTGATGGAAATTTTATTTGGATGCTTTGGCAAAATATTTTCACCTCTACTTCCCTCATATTTCATCTGAGCCTGGATGATAAGAAGTAAATCCTCTGCGCTGACATTAAAAGATTGGCAGCAAGTTTGCAAGAAGAAGTATGATTCAAAAGCTGACAATAATCGCCAAACTTCAGAACTGGAGCAGTTTCGGATGAATCAAATTGTACTTTTGACCTATATAAATAATGATCGATATTGTGCCACCTTCATCCAAATATTTATGAGTATAGATTCTCATTTTTGACTCTTCCAAATTATCCAGATGGATTTGGTGCCTTTTGCTCCACATTTGTAATGACCAGATTTCTAGCATTGGAGTCAAGAAGCTGAAAACACTTTCTTCTGCAATTGGCATCTGTCGCTGGAGATAGCAATTCAGGAATGTTCATCATGCGATATCACATCTGCTTTAGTACGTGAGAATGAACAAAAGAAAGTGCAACTATCATGCGAAATACCATGTTGCATATTGGCGTGATAAATACTCTTTGTGTCCTGTTTAGGCTTTCTAACAGTTCAGAACGGTGTTAAGCAGTACAGATGTCAGTTTTGTTTAGAAAAGCTTAAGGAAAGTGGCATAACATAAATTATATATAAAAAAGATAATGGAATCAAAGAGTACGCCAGAAAATATGTAGTAGCAGATATTAGAAAACGGGTAACATTAGAATAGAAGCAGGAAGTTTGAGAAATGAAGAAACTAAACTTTGCTTTCTACATACTAATGTCGATTAAAACCAGCTGCAAAACAATAATGCTACGAAAAAATGTGATGTGCTCCATTCATATGACTTTCTCTAGCTGTACCATGTTCAATCTGTCCTTAAAGAAGTTTATTCTTGTATCTACAACATGAAGATAATCATTGTCAGAATTACATCTTTGTAAGTAGGAAAGTAACGAGGTATAAATTTCACTAGGCTAAAGCGATAGACAGATCTTTTAAACAATCGTTTGTGAAACAATTGAAATTCAGTTCTCTTTGCTTGCTAGGAGTAAACAGAACAGAAGTGAAAAGAAAGATGTCTCCCATTTGAGAAAAGTTCAAGTACCTTAAAACTGAAATCAATAACTCGAAATATCGAAAATGGTTAACTTTCCAAAAAAATGTATGTGACATAAATTGTGTGTTTCGGTGAGATCTACATTTCTTGTGAAATACGTTTTTGTGTATCTCTTACGGTTTACCAGTTATACAAAAGTAATCCAAAATGAATAGATTTTTAGAAAATGTAAGATATACATTTCATAAATAACTCCATGGCACGACAGCTCACACGAAACCTTGGCCTACCACCCGGCCATGACATCTGTTAATGACATTCTCGGTCATTAACAGATGTCATGGATGGCGGGCAGTATTGCAGGGTGAGACATGGTCTGCGCCTCGAACGCCCCCGGCCAACTAATGCGGTCCTTATGACTTGAGATACACATATCGTTTGTCCTAATATAATCTTATACATATGACATTTTAATAAAAATCGTTAATGCCATTTTTGAGAAAGTCAAAGCTTTAAAGAATATTCTATTAAAGGGTAGCTGGGGTGGGGGATTTCTTGAACATTATTGTGTCGCACTTTTGGAAGATACTGAGCTTTTATACCAAATTTTGAATTTAACTGACTTTTCGTTATTGAGCTGTGCTGCCAATAGACACACAGACATACACATACACTCCTTTTCTTTGGAGAGGTATTCATCTGATACCCCAAATCGATATCAAAATAACACGGTTTTTTTTTTTTTCCTGATTAAAAGTTTAAGCAAGAGTAGTTGGATAAATACTATAGTTTAATAATATTGCAGAATCAGCAACAAATGTTCTGGGACCTCAGCGATCAAATTGGATATTGCTGTCATGATAGAGAAACTATGTGAGAAGTGATGTTTTTATTTAGTGTGGATTACAACCAATCTAATGTGTTCCATTCACATGACTTTCTCTACATCTCTGCAACACATTATTGTTAAAAAGCTTATTATTCTATTTACTTCATGCTAATTGAGAAAAAATTAGCAGAAATGGTTTTATTACTTCCTTCCTGGTAAGTAGAAGGGACATAAAGGAGTATCATAGTTTAAAGTGAGTGTTAAAAGCTGGTTGCTATGTGATTGGGGTTCCTTTGTTTATATGGACAGGAGTTGACAAATTCCAGTATGAGAAAAGTATAAACATTTTAAAACTGAAACCAATAACAAGCAATATCTCAAAAACGATCAACTCCACGGAAAAAATGCATATAACAAATTCTGAGTTTTAGGGAGCTCTACATTTTCTGTTAAGTTAACTTTTGTCTATCTCTTACGGTTTACCAGTTATACAAAATGTCATAAAATTCATTCAGAATAAAGTAGTTTTCAGAGGCTATTCCCAGAAAATTCGAGATATAGAAATTCGAGAGTTTTATTTTTCAGATAAATATTTTTAATATACGATATTTTAATTAAAATTGTTAGCTGTTTTAGAGAAAAAAGCAAATTTTTCGAAACAAATTCAATGTAAAGGGAAGCATGGGAGGAATTTTCTTGAAAATCTTCGTGTCCTATCCTTGAAAGATACCAAACTTAAATACTAAGTTTGACATTTAATGGTCTTTTCGTTTTTGACTATACTGTCCAGACACACACACACACACACACACACGCACAGGGACCTTTTTCTAGAAATGTTTCTTTTTGGATTCAGGGAGACCCAAAACATGTATTTCCGGTGAAATCTCGGTATCTAAATTTGGATGCATTACAATACCTTCTGTATACACTATGCATACAGAATGCACATAGTACGTGTAGAGAAAGTAAGAAATATTTAGAATAACTATAGGTATTGGTTTTGTTTTTAACATTCAACTAGCAAGTAAACACCTGCAGAAAGATTCTCATGTTGAATCTGCCAAAGTATTGCATGGAAATACAACAGATGTAGGCTCTAAAATTTCTCATTTAGAAAATTTCGCTAAATTTAAGGGGAAATAGGACTGTGAAATGGTAAAAAATAACATTTTTTGTTTTAGACACTAATAAAATCCCTATTATTTCTAGTTTCAGAAAATGTAAAGCGGATTTTAATAAATTTAAATATAATTCAAATGCTAGTCTGCATTGTTTTAAAGCCATTATGCAATGCCCAGTTTTTAAAACATTTGTGTCTTTAAATGCAGTTTTCCCTAAACAGCAGTTTTTAAACACTTATGTGCCTTTTCCTCAGAAAGTATGAAAGCTGGAAAGCTGAAGTTTTCAGCACATACATACGACGCATTCGTGATGTTATAGTATATATTGATCATATTATGAAAGCAACAACATTGCAAATTTTCCACAGTTTTACTTTTTTAAATTTGCAAATACATTTCTTTCTTAATTTCTACTGAAATTGTACTACAGCTAAATAATTGAGATTCAGAAGATAGCTGATTATACTAAAAACAAGCATGCAAAAGTGCAATTATGTATTACAAGCTGTATCAGAGTAAAAGGTACATGAATTCACATGTTTTAAGACCTAATTTTTATTACTTTTCTGCTTAATGAAATACTTTTTATAGACTGAACCACATATGCTATTAATGCAAACAACCACTTGAAATAATGTTCATGATTTATAGAATAATTCACACAAATTTCTGGAAAAACAATTGAATACTTTAAGAGCAGTGGTAATTGAACTCACTTAAGGTATAATTTTCATATGTTCAGACTACTTTACCCCCTTAAACAATTCCGACGGCGGGACACGAACCTTTATAACTTTCTCGGCTTCTTAATGATCAGTTTGATGTACGCGCTCGCGCTGACCTCAAACGGGGTCAAAGTAGCGAAGTCTGGCGCCAGACCTGGAAAGTTGTCCCCTCTTTTGTTTACATGATCCAGCAACGTATTAGGAAACTAGGCAATTTGTTGCTTCCTATTGCATGTGCTCAAGGTTGGGGGTTCAGAAACCGGTCGAGTATTTTGTTCCTTCGGGCTGATGTACGAGCTATTAGAAGAAGAATGCATTTGCTTTATTTCTGTCACTTCCTAGTTAGCTTTTTGCTATGTACTGCTAATGTTTTTCATTACTTTCTTCCCTGAGAACTATAATATTTCTTTAAATACAAACCGTTATTGTTTTTATACCCAGGATAATTCTTAGAAGCGTAGTAAAGTTGGTTGTTGAACTATGCAAGACACAAAAATAAATTCTAAATCGTGACATGCCTTATAAATACGTAGATATCTTGGATGCTTCTGGTGATATATACGTAGATATCTTGGTGCCCTTCTTCCTGGGTGTTCTTGGAATTTCAAGCCTTTTCTTACATGTTTTCTATTTCGCACATCTGGTATGTATCCGCATTCTCTGAGAAAGCTTTTAAGGTAATTCATCTGTGAAATTCGAGGGCATAACTTATAATCTTAAATTTTATTGGTTAAATAAAGCATTTAGACTTAAAGGGGGAGGACATCTGATATGTTTCATTTACATTAGTTTTCTACATCTCGTTATTTTTTTATTAAAACGCTTATCATTCGGTATTCATCATGCTAATATAGATAAACATTAGCAGAAATGGCATTACTCCTTGTTTCCTTGTAAGTAGAACGGAAATAAGGAAATACGCTATACTAAAGCGATAGTCAAATCTTTTAAAAGCTGGTTGCAATGTGATTGAAATTCGTTTCTTTGTATGACCAATAATAATGATAAGCTTGGAAATGATCAATTCCACAAATAAAATATATATATGAAATAAATTGTGTGCTTTAACGAGATCTACACATTTTTTATAGTTAGTTATTGTCCATCTCTTACACTTTACCAGTTATACAAAAGTCTCCCAGAATGAAGACATCTTCAGAAGCTATTACCAGTAAATTCAAGATCTACGTTTTGTTTATTATGTAAATATATTTAATATGCGGAATTTTAACCAAAATTGTTAGTCATTTTTGAGAACATCAACATTTTCTAACTTTTTTATATTTAAGGGTATTTTGGGGTGGGGGATACATTCTATAGGCATATATGAGCGGGCGAACTTTTGCTAAAAATGCTTCTTTTTATTTAGGTGTTTCAAAACATGTATTTACAGTGAAATCTTGGGATTTAATTTTTAGTTGAAATGGAATGTTTCTTCTACCTATGTATCTATTAAGTATGTAGTAGAGAAAGTATTAATGTAACAATGTAGAACCATGTCAACTGATCGGTGGACTTTTTTTTCCGCAGATCTGGACACTGCGGTTTAAGAATAAGGTCGAGGTCAAAAGTTTTTCTTTTTTGGCGGCGAGCATTAAAATTAAGAGAGCATGATTTCCTTGAGAGAAGTGTTTAGAACCTAGTTTTCTCCCTCGCGTGTTTTTATGAACAAACACTTTGAACTATGCTGTGGAAAACGCAAATCACATTGATTGGGCCTAATAGCTGAGAGTCCCGGGACTCAAAAGTACTTGAAAGTTGCCATTGTAGTATATTATCGTAAAATAATTTGAGATCACTTTGTGGTTTACCGGAAAAAAATCTGATGTGTTCAATACATATGACTTTCTCTACATCTCTGTAACAAATTATTGTTAATAAGGTAATTTTTCTATCTATTTCATGCTAAAACATAGCAGAAACGGTCTCAGTATTTAGTTCCTTGTAAGTAGAAGAGAAATAATACACCAGGACAAACCGACTGTCAAATGTTTTAAAATTTGGTTGCTATGGGATTTAAATCCATTTCTTTGCGTGGACAGCAGCAGACAATTTCCTGTATAAGAAAAGTTTTAAGTATTTTAAAACTGAAATCAATATCAAGGAATATCTCGAAAACGGCAACTCCACGAAAAAATGTATATGACATGCGATTTATGGAGATCTACGGCTTTGTGTAGTACGTTTTTGTCTATCTCTTATGGTTTACCAGTTATGCAAAATTTAATAAAAAGCATCCAGAATAAAGAGGTCTTCAGAGGCTATTCCCAGAAAATTCAAGATACATATACATTTTATTAGTCATGCAAATATCTTAAATGGAACAGATTTAATCAAAATCGTAAGCCATTTTTGAGAAAATAACAATTTTCAAAATTGTTTCCATGTAAAGGGTAGTTGGGGGGACTATCTTGCAACTCTTCGTGTAGCATCCTTAGAAGATACCAAACTTAAATAAAAAGTTTTGTATTTAACGGATTTTCGTTTTTGAGCTGTGCTATCCACAGTCACACATACATGAACCTTTTTTTTGGATTCAGGGGGGACCCAAATTTTGTATTTCCGGTGAAATCTCGGTATCGAAATTTTGGGTGCAATACAATACCTTCTCTATACACTAGGTACATAGTAAGTGTAAACAAAGTAATAAGAGTCAAATGTCGTGTTGCCATATTTCTACGTTAGCTCAGCTGGTAAGCTCAAGCGGACAGAGACCATGAGCTCCGCGGTTCAAATCCGGGTATAGCATTGAACGTTTTAGTCTCCATTTACCGTTCCTGAATCTGTAAACGTTTATACCTTGTACTGTCGTTATCCTAGGTAAAAACTAATTTACAAAAGTCGAGAGGGAATCTATAAAATAAAAAAAAAAAAAAAAAAAAAAAAAAAAAAAGTTGGGCTATGGAGAAAGGTTGCAGGAAACTGCAAAGAAACACTGGCAGATTTTCACAATTTATTAGAATAGGTTCTTTTTACAAGTAGCCATTAAATATATATCTTATTTTACCGTTAGTGCTTTTGCTGAGTTAAGTTTTATATTCGTTACATTTTTAAGTTGCAGTTGTAAGTTACAGTCCTTGAAATATAATTTGAACATAAATCTTGTAATGAAGGTAACGCTTGATTGTCTCGACTATCCAAATGGGTTTAAACAATATAAATCATAATAATAACGATAATAATAATAACAACAATTTAGACTTGCCGAAATATATTTAAATCTCGAATTTTGCCCAAACCGAAAAGAAGCCCACTTTTGCCTAACCTTTGTGGCTATGCAGTGAAGTTCGCTGTCCTCTAAGACGATTTGTCCTTCGGCGAGTTTCCAGACAGACTGAATGCTTGTCCCATGATGACCCACCAAGAGTGCCGGTCCCCATAGCCGCGCTCGCCAAGGCTTCGCGCTTTGGTGCTTCGTAGCGCTGGGGATCGCGGGTTCGAGTCCCGCCTTGGGCATGGGTGTTATATGTTTGTGTTTATGTGTGTGTTGTAACAGTAAGAAAACAGCAATCCAGTAATAATACAGAAAAACAAGGTAAAAAAAAAGTAAATACAAGTAGGGTATACAGTGCCGGAGTCCTGATCAGACCCCGGTACCGTATTAAAAAAAAAAAAAAAAAAAAGCGGAGGAAGGGTAGGTCGCAGTCGAATCTCATTTATGTTAGAGTGAATCTAATATGTCACTCTAAAGATGGCGTGGGACCTTGTTTATATCTTAAATGCGTGACGTCAATGTGTATAACCACATCTGGTTCCAAACTTGTGGAAGTGGGTAAACACACAATTTAACCTTCTCTACTAACTACATACGTGATACAGAACGTAAAAATCTAAAGAAATCAAAGAAAACTGCGGTGGCTGGCCCCGTAGCTCAGTCGGTAGAGCACCGCCTGCTGTACAAGGGTCCAGGTTCTATTCCCGGTTGAAGATTAGCGATTTTTCTCTAGCCTAAATTATTACCTATCCTCCCCAGAGTCGGGAAGTACGAAGTGACTCTGTGTGTGTGTGTGTGTGTGTGTGTGTGTGTGTGTGTGATTGATTAAATTTAGTGATAAAAGAAACTGAACATCAGTACACGAGTTAACACTACTACACATAGTCAATATATTCCAAAGAAAATGCTCCCGGTAGAACTATGTAGCTAAGGGCGATGTATAAATGGAGCAATAAAAACACTGAGGATTTGTACTTTTTCAACCAAGTTAGCACGAAATACACGTTTAGAGAATCCCTGAATAAAAATAAGCCTTTTTAGTAAAAGGTCCATGTGTCTGCCACGAACAGCGTAACTCAAAACGGAAAGGCTGTTAAATATCGAGTTTGCTAATTAAGTTTAGCATCTTTCATGGATGCGACAGAAAGATTCTCAAAGAAATCCCCCACTTCAAACTACTCTTTACATGTAAGATTTTTTTTAAATTTTTTATTGTATTAAAAATGGCTGAAAGTTCTGATTAAAATACTGTATAGGTAATAAAGATATTTAAAGATATTTACATGTATAGCTTTAATTTTCTTTGAAGGCCTCTTGTTATGAATAATTTTTACATAACTGGTAAACAGTAAGAGACAGATAAAAGCTTACTGCACAAAAATGAATGATCTTGTTAAGATACATAAATTATGATTTTTAACGAGATAACACATTTTTGTTGTACACCTTTTTCGTGGAGTTAACCTTTTCCGAAATATTCCTTGTTTTTGCTTCAGTTTTAAAATAATTAAAACTTTTCACATACGGGAATTTTTGAACTCCTGGTAATGCAAAGAAACGGACTTCATCTTCATGGCAACCAGCTTTTAGAAGATTTGACTATCGCTTTAGATTAGTGTACTCCCTTTATTTCCCTTCTACTTACAAGGAAGCAAGTAATAAGAAAATTTCTGTTTATGTTTATCTCGATTAGCTTGAAGTAAATAAAAGAATAAGCTTTTTCACAATAATTTGTTACTGAAATGCAGAGAAAGTCATGTGAATGACACTCAGATTTCTTATATCCAACATAATATTGAGGAACATATTAGGCAGATAAAGACGAAATTGGACGAAATCTTTTTACACATCCACTTCGCCCTTATATGCCTGTTCGCGTATATATGGCAACCAACACCATTTTCTACTCGAAGGTACGAAAAAGAGCGTCAAAGTAGCGGTCAGTAGACATTATCAACCTAGGAAATGAAAATATAGCTACAGCAATGTTCTAAATGATGCCAAAAATCGAATCTCGCTTAGGGCAAGTTACCCGGACAAGGTGTTTTTGGGGAGGGGGAGGTCCCTTATCCTGAGAAGATGAATGTCGAGTAATTTTAAGTTCCACGTACGCCGAGATCTTTTGAGCATCGTCCGATATGACCAACCAGGTTAAAGGAAGGCAAGAAAAAAAAAAATAAATTATTAACCACTTCATTGTAATGTGTTTTTGTTTTTGTTGTTGTTTTTTTTTTTATTCTGTTGTTTTTTTTTTAATGTTGGCTGAGGCGTCTTCGCCATGTTCATGTTGTGAATATTTGCTATGCGCGGAGAGACAAGGATAGAAGAATAAAAGTTCCCATGATGCCTCGGGTCGAACATACGTTACGTTAAAAAAAGTTACGCAGATGTGACGAAAGTGAAACAGTAATTAATTTAAACGCTTCATAACTTGAAAAAGTAAAACATATAAGTGAATAAGTCCTATAAAAGTTCAAGTAGGGCGTCTTCTTCACACTAAGGTACATTTTCTTCTTCTTCTTCTTCTTACATGATGGAAATATCGATTTTTAGCTACTCCCCCAAGGTCGGGAGTTCATCTCAGTGCACTAATATCATCATACCCTCGAAATTTGCGTGCATTTATTTCAGAAACAATACCACATTTGGTCACAGAGTTGAGACCACGTGAACATATTCCTGGTAATACCTACAATAAACTTATTGATTATTATTTCTTACCCAAATTATCATCCTGAGTGACTATGCTTAAAACGCATTTAAATTGTCCTACTTGAAATATTTACAGTATTTAGTAGAGTAAATTACAGGGATTTCAGGCAAGCTTAAAAATAGTAGCGCATAACTAACGGCTTTTTTTTTTTTGCTGTAGCAAAAAAGGCAAAGACGCCGTTTAATCCATTTCGATCCGAAGTGAATTCCGAGAACAAAGAGAGTATGAAAGTTAATTGTTAATTGCCTTGCAATGCCGCCGGCTCCAGCAGAGAAGGAACGCCATTGCCTCGAAACCTGAAATTCTAAAAATGGAAGTCTACACAGAAAACGGAGTCAACGAACGTTTATTGCAAACTTCCTTATACTTACTCTTATAGTGACTAATTAAGGGCAGTGCTAGATCGGGATGACGTGCTGCAAGTTACCCGGGAGAAAACTTGTGACCTTCACAGGAATGTAAGTGTGCGTTCTTCTACTAAAATTAACTGTAACTGACAAGAACACGGTGATTTGTCACTGTTACAGTTAAGTTTCTCTTGCTTGCTAGTTAGCCTAATAACAAAAAATCTGATGTGCTCCATGCACACGACTTTCGCTAATCTGTGCAATAAATTGTTATAAAGCTTATTCTTCTATTTACTTTATGCTAATTGAAAAAAAAATGGCAGAAAGGGCCTTATTACCTGCTTCCTTATCACTAGAAGAGAAATAAGGGAGTACCATAGGTTAAATCGACAGTCAACTCTTTTAAAAGCTGGTTACTTTGTGATTGAATGTATTATGTATGTATAGACAGGAGCTGGCAAATTCCAGTATGAGAAAAGTTTAAGTATTTTATAACTGAAACTAATAACATAGAATATCTAAAAAACGATAAGCTCCGAAAAAAAAATGCATATGACATAAATTGTGTATTTTAACGAGATCTGCATTTTCTATTACGTAAGTTTTCGTCTATCCCTTACGGTTTACCACTTAAGCAAAATTCCATAAATGTCATCCAGAATAAAGATGTCTTCAGAGGCTATTCCTAGAAAATTCAAGATATACATTTTATTTGGGATGTAAAGTCTTTAACATAAGGGATTTTATCAAAACTTTAGAGCCATTTTTTAGAAAATCAAAATTTCTCCATGTAAAGGTTAGTTGGGGGTGGGGGTTTTCTTTAAAATCTTTGTGTCACATCCTTGGAAGATATTGAAGTTGAATACCAAGTCACGCACACTGACAGACTGACACACACGGACATTTTTCTAAAAACACTTTTTTTGAATTCAGGATGTCTCAAAACATAAATTCTGTATGGAATTTTTGGTTTCAATAAAATGCCTTTTCTATTAATATGTACATAGTATATACGTATAGAGAAAGTAAAAATTAATTGTAGCTGACAAGAACGCGATGATTTGCCATTGTTACAGCTATTGTGCGAGCGACATTTTGTCTTGCCTGGTAGTAAGCCTAATGATAAAATATCTAATGTGCTCCATTTACCTAACTTTCTCTATCTGCTCTGCAAACAAGCCTAATACAAAAGATTATTCTTTTATCTACGTAATGCCAATCAAGATAAACATTGCCAGAATTAGTATTATTATTTGTTTCTTTGTAAGTTTAAGGGAAATAAGAGAATCACTAAGCTAAAGCGATAATCAGATTTTTTAAAATTTGGTCGCTAAGTGAAACAATTAAACTTCAGTAAACAGGTGAGAGACGAAAATAAATATTTCTCATGTTTGAGAAAGGTTTAAGAATCTTAAAACTGAAGCCAATAACTCGAAATATCTCGAAAACTTAATTAAAAAAAAATGTATATTACATAAAGTGTGTTTTAAGGAGATCTACATTTTAAGTGTAGTAAGTTTTATCTATCCCTTACGGTTTACCAGTTATACAAATTTTATAGAAAACTCGTCCAGAATGAAGAGATTTTCAGAGGCTATTCCCAGAAAATTCAAGATATAGATTACGTTTGTCATGAAAATGTCTTAAAATTATGACATTTTAACAAAAATCGTTAGCCATTTTTGATAAAATCAAAATTTTCTAAAAATAGTCCATGTAAAAGGGAGTAGGGGGTATAGAGATTTTTTTGAAAATCTTCGATTGCATCCTTGGAATATTCTGAACTTAAATACTAAGTTTGGTATTTAATGGACTTTCTTTTTTTGAGCTATGCTACACAACCACCCACCCACCCACACACAGACATGTTTCTAAAAAAATTGTTTTTGGATTCAGGGGGTCTCAAAACATGCATTTCCGGCATTTCGAATATTTGGGTGGAATACAACACCTTCTCTATCCATTATATACAATGTATATGCGGGCTAGGGAAAGTAAAAATTCGGCTGTGTTCCATTCACAATACCTTCTCTATCTGCTCTGCAAATCAACTTATTACAAAAGGTTATTCTGCTAGTCGAGATAAGCATTTCAAAATGATGTTATTACTTGATTCCTAATAAGTAGAAGGAAGCTAAGAGGACACCAAAGCTAAAGCAGTAGTCCAATGCTTTAAAAGCTGTGGCTAAGCGATTGTTATTAAAATTTGCTTCTTTGCATGGCCAGGAGTAAAACGGAAGAAACGCGGACGATTTCCTGTACGAGGAAAGTATAAGTATTTCAAGATTGAAACCATAACAAGCAATATCTCGAAAAAGGTTAGTGTAATAAGCATTTATCTCCAAAGAACTGTACAGACGGAAACATTTCTTGTACAAGAGATGGCGCCATTTAGAAAACAACTCCGTGTGTGCATTATATTCCATGCCATCTACTGCCACGCCGACATTGTTTCCAAATTGCATGCCAGTGAATGAAGCTATATTCTAATATCTGGTAGCCATTACAGCGAGCATTATCCAGTACTTTTGGATTTTATATGAATTCTGACTGCTTAAGTTTGTCTATTATATCATAGTTGCCATGTGTAGCTTTGTAATGTTTCATGTTTTAATATTCACAACCATATTTCAGGAGCAAACTAGCAATGCTAAGGGGACATGGAAAATTTGGAATATATTTTAACCAATTTGTGGGAAAAGTGAACAATCAATACAATATATCCTGAAGAAATGTGGACAGTTAAAAGTGAAAGAGAGGATCTTAGGAAAAGTGTAGTAAGATGAAGTAGACAATGGCAGATACAAAACACTGAACTTATGAAAAGTTTCAAAATTGGGTCTCTTAAAGGGTATTTCAGTTTCTAAAATTAATTAAACATACATAAATGATTTAATATATTTATTAATAAATGATAATAATTTGACATCGCAATTCTGGCTGTTACACGTGCATTACCTGATATTGGAGTTAGGAGAGGTATAAAACGAGGAACGAAGCCCTGCCCAGAGTTCAGTTTCGACTTAGGATGCTGCAGTAAACGCCGAAGTGAAGCTATGAATCAGAATTGTTTAGAATACAGTTATTTGTGAGCAAATTCTAACCGTAATCAGTTTTTAAAAGAAATAAGTTATTTGTTGAAGAAATACAATAGAGTTTTTGTTACAATACTTCGGCATTTGGAATATGATCTTCTGCAGTTTTGCACGATTAATGCATTGAAGTAGTTAAAGAATCCGTGTTGATATGAAGCTCACAGATTCGAATGACCTTGCCTAAGTTACAGCATCAAGTGCCTTGAACTTGTCAGCTGCCAAACTTTCTCCTGAAATTCCTCGCATCTGGTTCAGTGAACCGAAGATCCTGGGAAAGTGGAGATTAAAATTCTTTGACTCTCAAACCGACATTTCCTGTTCTTGTACAGTACTTCCTTGAATTTTGGTGATCGTGTAATTATGTACTTGCAGACATTTAAGCTACGCGAGGTATCCTTTAAAATTTGATTCTTAAAGTGATAATATGAATTCTATGTTTTCCCTAGTTGGCGGACTTTAACCATCAATTACCTAGAGCTATAAATGGGTAGGAAGATATTTATCAATAGACACGCCCAAATTTGTTTTCTTGCAAACTTATTTCCAACATTTTTCCATACTCAAAATTTTCCACACAAAGAATTGCTAACTAATTTGTTTCAAAATAGTTACACTACATCTTAAAGGTACATTAAAGAGAATTGTCGCATTTATTTTCGAAATGATACAGTTTAGAGAAGTTAATTATTAAATTTTGAAAATCCAAGAGTTTCGGAGAGTGCGAAAAGTAGTGATTATTCTACAATGATTAGGGTCAATATTAGAAAATCTGAGATAATAGATCTATTTTTAAACTTACTGTAATATTAAAATTTTAATATAATTTTTAAAATTGCATCACGTGGTTTATTTTACTAGGACAATAAACCTACAGTAAAAACGTTTGATTTAAGTAGCCATGCCAGCTAGAATTTTTATACAAGGCAAAAATATCACAATTATTGTTTAAAATAACTAATAAAATTTCAGTAAGATATCTTGCAAAAATTATATTTTCCAAATTTCACAGATGAATTACCTTAATAGCCCGTTCTTTGTGTTGTTTTTTCAATTGGTTCGCAAATGTCTTGGAATATTATGTTGCATCAACGTCTGTAGCCATTTTTACTTTCTCTACACGTATTATGTACAGTGTATAGAAAAGGTATTGTATTACACCAAAAAATTCGATACCTAGATTTCACTAGAAATACATGTTTTGGGATCCCTGAATCAAAAAAAAATATTTTTAGAAAAAGTTCGGAGTGTCTGTCTGTCTGTGTCTATGGGCAGTATAGCCCATAAACGAAAAGTCCGTTGCATACCAAATTTAATATTTAAGTTCAGTATCTCTAAGGATGTGAAACGAAGATTTTTAAGAAAATCCCTCCATCCCCAACTACACTCTACATGGAAAAAGTTTCGAAAATTTTGACTTTCTCAAAAATGGCTCTAACGATTTTGATTAAAATCGTTTTTAAAATATTTACATGACAAATAAAATATGTATCTTTAATTTTCTGTGAAGAGGCTCTAAATATCTCTTTCTGAATGATTTTTTCTGAATTTTGCACAACTATTAAACCGTGAAAGGTAGACAAAAACTACATAAAATATGTAGAGCTTCTTAAAACATACAATTTATGTCATATAGGTACACTTAAATATGTATTATCTATCATTTCCTAGATATTCCTTGTTATTCGTCTCAGTTTTAAAATACTTTTTTTCTCATACAGGAACTTTCCAACTCCTGGCTACGTAAAGAAACGGATTTGAATCCTATAGCAACCACATTTTAAAACATCTGACTGTCAGTTTAGCCGAGTGTATTTCATTCTACTTAAAGGCAACTAAGTAATAAGACCGTTTCTGCCAATTTTAACTCGATTAGAATGAAGTGGATAGAAGAATAAGCTTATTATCAATTTGTTAGCGATGTAGAGATAGTCATGTGAATGGACATCGGATTTTTAAAGATGTACCGTAATTAGATACCTATATGTATATATGTATCTGATACAAAGTAGATAAATCATTAAAGCTAAATTATAACTGGCTTAGAGCTGGATAGGTAGAGTCAGACTGAAAAATTCAATGCCATAGCCGGGATTTGAACCACGGATTTCCCGATTTCTGGCCGGTTGCTCTGCCACTGAGCTACCATGGCAACATGCCGGTGTAGCATTGAATTTTTCAACTGTTTCTCATGGCTTAGATCTGTTCAGGGTAAACGAATTCGGAACACACTTCCCATCCATTCTCACTCTCACAGTCTGCCCGTCTCCGTCTAAGAGGACCACTCTAAGAGAACGAAAATAGATTCCAGTTTTACTCTAATTGGATCATTTTTGAGCTATTAGTTATATTTTACAACATGTCTAAGTTCCGCAACGGTGAATTCCCACTTGAATTCCTATGCATTTTGCTAAAGTAAACCAGAAGTGCAGAACAAAATGTTAATAACAGTGTGGATCTGTAGAAATCATTCTTTTAGTTCGAATATTTGGGTTGAATATAATACTCCCCTACTTCAAGTACGTAGTAGAGAAAGTATATTCCTTAATATGGCAGTAGTTTCCTCCGAGAGAAGAGCACAACCACAGTACAAAGCCTCTTATGAAACAAAGGGAGGCTGATATGCAGACTGAACCGGATCTGTGTTTTAGATACGCTCTCACATTGTTGCCAATATTCACAAGGACGCAACAGCACTTTCTCTGCTCTTGTTGCAAAATGACACCCACGCGCTCGTGACACGACTGTGCAGTTGCAGCGGCAGATCAAAGCAAGGATACCAACCTTTAATGGTAATTTCCCTCTGTGTCTTTTCCTGTATCGTATGGTATAACGCTTCCCCTCTAAATCTCGGTTATTACATTCAGGTGTTTTCATAGAGAATTTAGAGTATTTTACTGCTACTCAACAAATATAAAAGAAAAATCCGAAGTACTCCATTCACATTACTTTCTCTACCTGTTATGCAAAAAAAAAACTATTCCTACAAAAGATTATTGTTCTAGCTGTTTCATTCTAATCGAAATAAACATAAGCACAAATGATCTTATTACTTGTTTTCTTGTAAGAAGAAGGGAAATAAGAAGATATATTAGGCTAAAGTAATAGTCAAATATTTTAAAACCTGGTCCTATGTGAGGCAGCTGAAACTCTTGACGTCCAGTTTGAGAAAAGTTTAAGGAGTTTCAAATGTAAACCAATAACGGTGAATATCTCTGAAACGGTTAAAAAAAACTGTAACTTACATAAATTGTATATTTTAATGAGATCTCAGTTTTGTTTTCTAAGTATTTGACTATCTCTTATAAGTTACCTGTTCTGTAAAAGTCATTCAGAACGAAAAGTCTTCCTGGGCAATTCCCAAGAAATTCAGGATATTCAATTCTTTTTTTGATTTTTTAACAAATGACTAACAAATTTGATTGAAACGCCGTATATTAAAGATATTTACATGACTATGGCTATTTTTTATTAATAGCCCATGAAGTCTTGTTTATTCTGAATGACTTTTGCAGAGTCAATAAACCGTAAGAGATAGTCAAAAACTTAACAAGAAAGGTAGATCTGGATAAAACACAATTTATGGTATATAGATTATTTTTGTATGGTTAACCGTTTCCCATTTCCTTGTTATTGGTTTCAATTTTAATATACTTAAATTGTTCTCAAGTAGAAGGTTATCTTTCGTTTCATCTTTTTTTTTTTTTTTTTTTTGTTTACCCCTGGCCGTGCAAAGCGAACCGAACTCAGTTGTTTCCATAGCGATTGGCTTTTTGAAAAATCTGACTATCGCTTTAGCTTAGTGTATTGCCTTATTTTTCTTCTTATTAGAGGGAACTATTACAGCCATCTGTGCTAATGTTTATCTTGATTACCATGATGTAAATAAAAGAATAATCCTTTGTAACAAAAGTTTATAGAGAAAGTAATGTGAATGAATCACTTCAGATTTTTTTTTTTTTTATATATATATTTTCATCCGCATGTACTTGGATTATAAATAAAAAGCACCTATACTTCCCAATAGAGTATAATCAAGATTACAAGGTTATTCCGGTAGATTTCTCCCTGAACGCTCACCCACTATAAGCCACTGCGTAAACTGTGTAGAGTAGGCTGTTTCAACTTTGATGCGTGCCATAATGTACTCGGTTACTCGCAACTCACGGGAGTCTACTTGTAATGCAACAATATGGCGCAACATTGAAGGTAAGCTATCGTCACGGCTGAATCATGTGTTAGAAATGAAGTGGCAGGAGGCAAACATTGTGATATAACCTTTGCTGGATGATGCATTGGCTACCACGTTCCCTCTCCAGCTCTGCTCTGAGTTTCGTGACTGAGTACGTACGTGTAATCTCAATCATACGAGTCTAGCTGATACAGCCCGCCTGCAATGAGTATGAAGCTCCCCCTCCCTCAGTGCTGGATAACTGACCAAGAGAAGAACTGCATATTAAGCATCATAACAAAATACGATCCCCACTTGCAAATCCACTCTTTGAAAGATACACGAATAAGTCCTCTGCTTATCATAATATGAATGCGAGAAACAGACTAAAGATTCAGCTGAAATAACTCATCACACTTTAAGATTTAAATTAGGAATTGAACAACCCCAAGAAGTTGATGACGAGAAGAGGAAAACTCTTAAGAACCCCCTTTGCCTATTTTATAGGATAAAATCTGAAATCCATAAACCTTACTCGTCCGCTGTAGTTTCCGCAGGACATTCTAGAAAACTAGAGGTTTAAGATGGTATAGTAAATAATATCATTAAATACTCTGTGGCTGTATTCTAGAATTTCATGTGTGCTCTCAGAATTGACTTATTTATTTTGTTAGCTATGCTGTTTGCTGTTATTTTAATTATATTTGACTGAATTTGTTACGATATCCTATTGGCAATCTTAAATACGAGACAGTTATTAAACAATTTATAATACAAACATTTCCAATTTCTGTAATTTTACTCCCGGTGATTTTTTTTTAAATACATCGAGAATGCTCATGTCCCTTTCACTCTGCTAGACACGCTTATAGTTAGGTAGTCAATATATACAGTTTCATGAGTCCAAACAATAATTTGTATTATCTCGGCTGGCATGTGATCTTTGCCCTATCTTGCCAATGTTAAAGTTTGACCATTATCTCGTCAAATATTTAAGATAATGAGCTAAAACTTTCAAGGTATATTCCGCAATACATTTACTGTTGATTGATGAAAAATAGAATACTTTTGTTGATTAGAAGAAAATGTATGATTTTTTAAATAAAGATCTTGAAATTTTATTGAAAAATGATTACTTTTAAATTTAAAATAAATAACTAAACCATATACATAAACACTTTTTCGTTAAAAGGAAGTATATTTAGTTGCAAATGTGTGCTAAAATTTTCAGCCTATAGTGCTAATTAGTTTATGAGATAATGGGGTATGTGTAAAATCTGATTTGTTCCATTCACATGACTTTCTCTACATCTCTGCAAAAATGTATTTTTAAAAAGCTTATGCTTCTATTTGCATCATACTAATTCAGAAAAATTAGCAGAAATAGTATTTTACTTGCCTCCTTGTAAGTAGAAGCGAAATAAAGGAATACCATAGGTTAAAGTGATAGTCAAAAGCTGGTTGCTGAAGTTCCTTTGTTTGTATGGACAGGGGTTGACAAATTCTTGTATGAGAAAATTATAAGTTTTTTAAAGCTAAAACCAATAACAAGGAATATCTAAAAAATGATCAACTCCACTACATTTTTTGTGGAGTAAGTTTTTGACTATCTCTTACGGTTTACCAGTTATACAAAATGCAATAGAAATAATCCAGAACAAAGAGGTCTTTAAAGGCTATTCCCTGAAAATTCAAGATGTACAATTTATTTGGCACTTAAATATCTTAAACATAAGAGATAACCGTTAGAGCCATTTTTGAGAAAATCAAAATGTGTGAAGTGTAGTTGGGAAATTTTCTTGAAAATATTCTTGTAGCATTCTTGGAAGATCCCAAACTTAAATACCAAGTTTAGTATCGTTTTTGAGCTATGCTGTCCACAGACTCGCACACACACCTGCATTCAGAACCTTTTTCCAAAAACTTTTTTTTTTGATTCAGGAGGACCAAATCATGTGTTTCCGGTGAAATCTCGGTATCGAATTTTTGGGTGCAATTCTATACTTCTCTATACACTATGTACATAGTACGCATAGATAAAATAAAAATGTATCCTATCATTCCAAACACAACTTCGCAGTATTTCGAAATTCTCACATGAAGAAATTATGAGTGGGGTGGCAATACTTCGAATGGCTAAATAAAACATTTCTTCACAATAAGAAAAATATTTCTTCTCTAACATGAGTTATTACAAAGGTATTAATGCTTTACTAAGTGAGTGCGGCAAAGTGTTCCAAAAAGCTATTACGGAGGATTATTTTCGTTAATATTTCAAAACCCTTTACAACTAGCATATCTCTATGAAAGTTATACCAAAATGAGCGGGAGATTTCAATTATTTACATGCAATTAGAACATGAAAATGGAAAATATTATGAAAATCCCATTTTGACTCCCCTTAAGGCGTTTCTGATGTTTCTGTCACCTTTATGCCATATATAGCACTCTGTTGTACACGTTGCGTAATCTTATACATATGGCTCTAATTATTAACGTAAAATAAATTAAATTAAGTTATTGATCGTATACTCTTTGGCCGGAAGAAAGCTAAGAGCTAAATATAAAACAGGACGCGCTCTCTGTGCAACAGGTAGCAAGTCTGGCGCCAGAAATAGCTTGAATTCCGAAGGGTCAATCTCCGCAAAGCTGGCTGGTAACACAGCTTTCATCGTTTACCGGCCAAACAAGAGACTTCTCCATGCGATTAACTTGTGAGAAAAGCATACACAGAGTACAATCGTGGAGGAAGAGGGAGCTGCCAGTTGGCGCCGATGTATTTCTCATTGTGATCTTAAAGAGGTCATGCATTCGCTTACAGGATGGGAGATGAATAAGTGCAAACATTTGTATCAGTGTTTCAGGACGATGTGATGATGCAATATTTGCAGTTCTTCTCGCTATTTTCTAAAGTTATATTCCTGTGAAAATTGCACGATATTTTTATGGTGGATATTATACGTTCGGTTGTTTACGTTATTTACTTTCACTCGGTTGACCCTGCTCTGCCCCTTTGCACTGCCCGTTTACATGTAAACACAGCAGAGATATAGCTCAGGATGTTCAAAACACGTTAGATCCTGAAATGTGTGCTTCATTTATGACAATGTTATTAGCAGAACTAGGAAGTTCGTACAATTTCCTTATGCAGAGTAAGAAAGGCCAGGTTGGGGTTATGCGGCCCTACATGAGCAGGCAAAGTTCAGCGTAGAGTGCAACCCATTACAGAAAAACAGAAATTACTGAATAATACAGACACACGTCGGTAAGTAGGAAGGAAGGCGTGCGATTAACATCTTTGTTCTGCTCAAATGTGAGCAAAATCAATTTGTTTTACAACCTTAGTAAGTTTTCTACCGATGGCAGTTCTAATAAACAAACTGCCAAACATCTAGTAACAGAACAACTTCATAAAAGTATATTATTGATTGCAAATTTGTTCAAAAAGTTATCCGCAGCTATCTCAGTGTAACAGTCCATAGGTATATAGCTGACTGAAAGTGTGCGGCATGTAGAAGAACTATCAATGCGGATTTACCAATCCACGAGCATTATACCTGAAATAAAGATGAAAATGAGAAGTGTAATTAAAAAGAATGCAGGGTTCATTGTGACGTATCGCATACAAGCTGCACTTTTAGATCCCAACAAATGCTATTTACTTGGTGATACTTATACAGAACTGATAAAATATTTCAAATATATCCCGATCACAGAATGCCAAGTGGAACGAACCTTTTTGCATTAAAAATCTTGTTTTTCGGAACGTAGAATGAGGTTTTCATTTGAAAGGCTTTAGAAGTACATATAGTTTTCAGCAATACGGCTGCAGATGAGTAAAAATTTAGTTTAATTTCTGATTTCGTTTTCACTTAGTATGGTTCTGCAGATATTTAAGAAATCAAGTTTATTACTTGGATATTATTTTACACCTGATTAGTAAATATTACAATCTGTATTATAATTGCTTGAGTGTTTTCATAATGTTCATATGTAAAGAAGAAAGTCAGTCAGTCAGAGTAAGGTAGCGTTATAAGTGCAAAAATTTGTGTTTTGTATGCAATCCATGATCTAAATAGTCGTGTTTTTACGAATGCCTCACAAGTCATTTTTGCTCTCTGGAAACAGTACTGTTTATTTTACAACAGGTTTTTTTACGTCTCCCCTGTTTTTCTTATCAATGACTTTTTTGATGCAGCGAGATGGTAGGTCGCAACCTGTATACGGAACGGCGAACGGTACGAACTTCCTAGCTCTGTTTATTAGTAATGAGATACACCTATGTGTTATACGCGTTGTTCTCTTATAAATATCCAATTATTTGTACTTATTCACCTTGTACCCTGTATTCTGAATGTTTATATCATTCCTCTTGAGGACAGTGTGGAAACTTCTGGGCCCGGATAAAGCTACGAGTTTCTAATTGAAAAATTATTTTTAAGTCCCAATAAAAGACTACTTTGTTACTGCAATGCTTTAGTTGGCTTCTATCATATCTGAAATCGAGCGAGATAGCTCTACGCCAATGCGTGAAGCCGGCTTCGGAAGGTCCCTTATTCGATTTCCGTTGGGCCGCACCTCTAACCGTTGTTTTTTCGCGGTTTCCTCGATCCATTAGTGAATGTTGGAGTACTTTTTACTCTAGGATCTTGTTAAACTTAAAGACAATTAGATTTTTACTTTTTGTAGCACGTAGGTATAATGCACTAGAAGATATTGTAAAAGAGAAGATATTGTAAATCACTAAAGAATTCGATACCGAGATTTCAACGGAAACATGTTTTGAGGGACCTGACTCACCCCCCCCTTACTGGACAGCATACCTCAAAAACGAAAAGTCGGTTGAATACCAAACTTGGTATTTAAGTTTAGTATCTTCCAAGGATGCGACACGAAGATTTTACAGAAAACACACCATCCCCTACCAACTTTACACGATACATTTTCCAAAAAAATCGATTTTCTAAAAAATGATTAACGATTTCATATGTTTAAGATATTTTCATGACAAACGAATCATATATGTGTATGAAGTGTATATCTTGCTATTGCCTCTGATGACCTCTTCATTCGGGATGAGCTTTGCGTAACTGGTAAATTATAAGAGATAGATAAATACGTACTACACAAAGTAGTACAAATACTGTATTATTTAAAATTAATTATTATTAAGAACATATTTAAAGTTTATTATGGCACACCATTAACTGTCTCATATAGGACCTCTTCAGATTGGATCTCTGGGCAGCTAAAATGGAAATGTTACTACTAACATTGTGTTACCTTTTTCTTTCCTTAGCAGGTATGGGCATATAATGTAGATATTATAATTACATTTAGAAATTTGGTGTCGAAATTTCACTGGAAATATGTTTTGAGCTCCCCGAGTCCGCAAAAAAGCATTGTGTGTGTCTGTGGACAGCATTGCTCAAAATTGAAAAGAAGGTTAAATACCAAACTTGGTGTTTAAGTTAAATATCTTCTAAGGATTTACATGAAGATTTTCAAGAAAATCCCTCGTCATCAACTAACTACCCTTTATATGAGAAAATTTCAAACATTTTGAATTTCTCAAAACTGGATCTAACAATTTTGATTAAAATAACGTATATTAAAGATGAAAAATACATGAAAAATAAAATGTTTATCTTGAATTTTCTGTAAATTTCCTCTGACTATTTCTTTATTGTGAATGAGTTTTGCTGAATTTTGCATAACTAGTAAACTGTAAGAGATAGACAACAACTTACTACGTAAAAATTATAGATATCGTTAAAACACACAATTTGTCATATAAGTTAACAGTTTTCGATATATTTTGAGTTACTTATTCCATTCTTAAACTTTATTCCATTCTTAAACTATCTAACTTTTCTCAAACGGGACCATACAAGCGAACCGAATCTGAATTATTTCACATAGCAAACAGCTTTTAAAAGATTTGACTATCGCTTTAGCCTAGTACATTCCCTTCTCTTCTATTTACAAAGAAGCAAGTAATAAGGCCATTTCTGCTAATGTTTATCTCAATTAGCATGATGTAGATAAAAGAATAATCTTTTGTAAGAATAGTTTGTATTTGAAACAGTTAGAGAAAGTTATGTGATTTTTCTTTTAGTTGTTTAATGCTGCAGAAAAGAGTGGCGTTGCTATTAATGAACTAGTGTGTCAACAGTTAAGGACGTGATGGAAAGGAAATGTAGCAGGAATTTCTATTTTCCAGGTATCATGATGGAAAGCGAAAAGAAGATATTCGAAATGATGGATGAGAAAACGACTATGTCCAAATATTGGATGCCTCTTATATGGGCGACAAATATAATAAACAGGGCGCGGAAAGAAGGCCTTATTCTCAACGACCATGTGGTGCAGACCATGCTGGTAGAGCTGTCGGACATCCGAAGACGTCTGGGCTCTCTCATCGGTTATGACACGGTCTGCGTTCCTCTGGTCTATACTCAGGTCAGCAACTTACTCAATTCCTTCTGGTTTCTATTTTAGATGAGTTATTAACCTACATTTTATGACGTATTGGTATGCCAGCTAATGTGAAAGTTTCTCAGGTGTTTTCCAAAATGAGGATTTACAGATTATCACTTGCTTTGACGCCGTGGTTAACTTCTCTCCACTGGTGTGGCCCCATTACCATTTCAGGAAATTCTACAAGTAATATCGCTTTGCACTACATTTTGTGTTAGTTTATGTACGCCTTAAGTCCTTAGAAAAAACAAGAAAGTACGCTCATAGCATCGAAAAAAAAAAAAACGTTTTATTTAGAATCTACCACCTCTTACTAGATGACAGTTAAAGTTTCAGCTGTATTCATCACATGGTTTGGTTGTCATAGGCGATTGAATTAACGATCTTGTGCTTCTTTAGAAAGATAAAAACAATGATAGTTTCATGCCATTGTTTCCGACTAAGAAATATAATATTCTAGTGTTAACTCATTGTTTTTTTTTTTTCTTTCTGCTTCCCATGTGAGTGATAACACAGTACTAATCTAAAACGACTAGACTTATCTTATTGCAACGAAACAATAATCCGTTTAATGGGCTAATGTTTATCTCTCTGTAAGTCGTGTACAAGTTAGTTGTTTTTCTTCGAAACTCTGCAAAACATTATATACAGTACACTTTTAAAACTAACATTTAAAATATAAGTAATGTTTTACAACAATAAAATATATAAGTAGATACCATTTATATATCTCAAATTAACGAGGAAACTTCAAATTTAAGATTAACATAAAACGTTTTTTTTTCCTGTTTGTTTATTTTTACTTTCTCTATACGTACTATGTACATAGTGTATAGAGAAGGTATTGCACTCCACCAAAAAATTCAATACCAAGATTTCACCGGAAATATATGTTTTAAGATCCCCTGTATACAAAAAAAGAATTTTCAGAAAAAGGTCCGTGTGTCTGTGAACACGATAACTCAAAAACGAATAGTTGGTAAAATACCAAACTTGGTATTTAAGTTTAGTATCTTCCAGCGATGCGAAACGAAGATTTTGAGAAAAATCCCCTACCCCAAACTAATCTTTACATAGAACTTCTTACGAAAATTTTGATTTTCTAAAAAATGACTAACGATTTTGATTAAAATATCGTATATTAAAGATATTTACCTCAAAATAAAATGTATATTTTGAATTTTCTGGGAATAGCCTCTGAAGACCACTTTATTCTAAGTGAATTTTACGGAATTTTGCATAACTGCTAAACCGTAAGAGAGAGACAAAAACTTGCCACAAAAAATGTAGGGCACATTAAAACACGCAATTTGTGTTGTATACATTTTTTTTCGTGTAGTTGATCGTTTTTGAGATATGCCTTGTTTTTGTTTTCAGGTTCGAAAAACTTAACTTTTCTCATAAGGAATCTGTCAACTCCTGTCCGTACAAACAAAGGAACTTCATTCACATATCAACCAACTTTTGACTATCACTTTAACCTATGCCATTATCTTATTTCGCTTCTACTTACAGGGAAGCAAGTAATAAGACTATTTCTGCTAATTTTTTGTCGATTAGCATGAAGTAAATAGAAGCATGAGCTTTTTAAAACTAATTTGTTGCAGGGATGTAGAGAAAGTCATGTGAATGGAACACTTCAGATTTTTTATTTTCCTTACTCAGTCTCGCCTTGAATCCTTAGCATCGTTTGCATCAATTCTGTACAAAACAGCACCTGGATATTTTACTCGTACAGTGCTTTTCCTTCACAGTGTGGCCACTGCAAGGCTGTGCGCGCGCCAACGGCCGTAGCTTGAGCTACCGCCTTAACGGCTACAATATCTCCGCAACCGGATCACATTCTTATATTTACTTATAGAATTACGTTAATAGTAAACATATACCAAGTCATAAGAAATGTTGCAAGTGTGATCTTTGGCAATCCACACAAGTCGGCATCTTCTCAGGAAGTTTTCATTCACATATATTATAAGGCTGCACATTACCAACCCTGCAACCACAATCTCCCTCCCACACAGCAATATAACCTTCACTCCTGCACCATATGAGCTGCAGAGGTCAAGGTTGGTAGTTTGTGAAACAGGTAGAACAAGCCTGTATTTTAAATATAATAATGAGTAGTAAAACTTCAGATAAGCATATTCTGAAGATCAGAAGGCAAGAGCAATTAAAACGCCATTTATCCCGACCTTGCGAGGGTATCTGGGGAGCGGCTGGCTGACCCTTCTGACGAGAGTTATAGACTCCCTCTGAAAACAATAACCTGCAATCAAAATACAATAGCAAATAAAGCGGATGACGTCACAAGGACACATTGGGATATACGTACATTCAGGATGTAATATAGAGATGAGTGACGCAAACGTAATAAGGCAACTGATCGCTCTTCATTTTTACTTTCTCTACATTTACTGTGTACATATAGAGAAGGTATTGTATTGTACCCAAGAATTCGATACTGAGATTTCACCGGAAATAAATGTTTTCGGACCCCCTGAATAAAATAAAAAAAGCAATTTCAGAAAAATCTCGTTACGAAAACAGTGCGTTAATTACCAAACTAGATATTTAAGTTTAGTATTTCCCAAAGATGCGACACTAAGATTTTCACCACCCCCAACTATCTTTACATAGAAAAATATTCGAGAATTTTGATTTTCTCAACAATGGCTTTAACGATTTTTTTAAAATATCGTATATTAAAGTATTTATGTCATAAAGTATATGTATATCTTGAACTTTCTGATTAATAACCTCTGAAGTCCTCTTCATTCTGGATGAATTTTGCTGAATTTTGCATAATTAGTGAACCGTAAAGAGATAGAAAACAAATTTACGACACAAAACATGTAGATATCGTTAAAAATGTGTTTTATTTTATTTTTTTAGTGTGTGTTTAGAACTGGCCGTCTCTGAGATATTACTTGTTATTGATCTCAGCCTTAAAATACTTATATTTTTCTCAAACGGGTCCATACAAAGCGAACCGAATCTCAATTATTTCACATAGCGACGAACTTTTAAAGAATATTCATTCATCTACATCATGCTAATCGAGTCAAGCATTAGCAGTAATTACCTTATTATTTCCCTCCTTAACAGACCGCAAGAAAATGAGATCACTAGGCTAAAACGATAGTGAAATCTTTTAAAAGCTGGTCGTTTTGTGAACAATTTAATCAGAAAAACAGAGAGATGAAACAAAAAGTGGTTTCCCGTTTAAGAAAGGTTACAAGGTTTACAATTGAAATCAATAATATGGAATATCTCGGAAATGGTCAATCTTATGAAAAAAAATGTATATTTTATATCTTTAAGAGGTCTACATTTGTAAGTATTTGTCTATCTCTTACGGTTTACCAGTTATACAAACTTCATTCAGAATTTTATTCTCAAGAAGTTCAAGATATGCATTTCATTTGCGAAGTAAATTCTTTAATACACGGTATTTGAATAAAATCGTTAACGCTTTTGAGAAAATCAAAATTTTAGAAACTTTTTCCATGAAAAGTATAGTTTGGGATGGGAAATTTTCTTGAAAATCTTTATATTGCATCCTTGAGAGATAACAAACTTAATTGCCGAGTTTGGTATTTAGCGGAATTTTCATGTTTGCGTTATGCTGTCCGCAGTCACACAGACAGAACTGAATTTTTCTAAAAATGCTTGTTTTGGATTCCGAATGTCTCAAATATATTTGCGCTGAAATTTGGCATCTAATTTTTGGGTGGAATGCAGAGAAAGTAAAAATCTGACGTGTTCCATTCATATGACTTTCTCTACGTCTCTGAAACAAATTATTGTTGAAAAGCTTATTCTTCTATTTACGTCATGCTAATCGAGAAAAAATTGGCAGAGTTGATCTTATTACTTGTTTCCTTGTAAGTAGAAAGAAACAAGGGAATATGCTAGACTAAAGCGATAATAAAATATTTCAAAAGATGGTTGATATGTAATTGAAGTTCCTTTGTCTGTATGGCCAGGAGTTGATAAATTCCTATATGAGAAAACTTAAGTACTTTAAAACTTAAATAGAAAACACGGAATATTTTAAAAACGGTCAACTCGAAAAAAACTACATATAACATAAGTTGTGTGTTTTAACGAGCTCTATATTTTTCGTGTAGTAAGTTTTTGTCTATCTCTTGCGGTTTATCAGTTACGCAAAATCCCACAAAATTCATTCAGAATAAAGATGTCTCCAGAGGCTATTACGAGAAAATTAAATTTTATTTGTCATGTAAAACATATGTAATATACGATATTTTAATCTAAAACTTTAGAGCCATTTTTTGAGAAAATCAAAATTTTCGAAAAAAGTTCCATGTAAAGGGTAGTGGGGTTGGGGGGACTTTCTTGAAAATCTTTGTGTCGCATCCTTGGAAGATACTGCAATTAAATACCAAGTTTTATATTTAACGGACTGGCGCACACATACACGGACCTTTTTCAGGAAATACTTTATTTTGGATTCACGGGGTCCCAAAACATGCATTTTTGTTAAAATCTCGGTATAAAATTTTTGGGTACTATAAAATACGTTCTCTATAGACTATGTGCATAGTACGTGTAGAGAAAGTAAAAATAGCAACTCTTTGTAAGGTATAAGAAAATTGTAAAAATTTATGGTTAGTAAAGACATGTCATATGACAGAATATAATTTACAAAGTGAATATTTCAATCTTAGAAATGGTCTTTCATTATAACTCTGCGTCTGTCTGTCATTGATGAGTTACTTTAGCTTCTTATATGTGAAGTCGCTCGTCATTCCAAGAACCGGATGACTAGTTGAATATGGAACAACGAGGTTGTAGGAAGCGATGCACTTTTGTTTGCAACGCAGACTTTGTATTCTTCTTTGACTGAGATTAATGCAGGATCTTTCTGAGAGGCGGTATTTGTACTGCAAATACGGGTTAGAAGTCAAGTGGCTATACTGCTTGCATATGCTGCTGGTCACGCCATCTATCTCTTCAGGGCTTTCACATGTTTGTATGTTTTACAACTCAACAACGAGTATAGCAACTGCTCGGAGGTGCAGTTATCTCAGGAGAGTACTTCCTTTCGGCTGTAGTTTGATTATGTTGGGATGACAGGCCTTTGTTTCTCTTTATTTAACTACCCTCCTAACAAACTGATACATCATCCTGTATTTCATATCTTTTTTTCTTTTTCTAAAGCTTCTTAAGCACGTGTAACACAAGTCAATTGACAAATGAGAAGAAAAAAAACTTCCTTTCTAAATTACACTTGTGTATAATGAATAATTGGACAATGTTGGCAGTATTTACTTGTTTATCCTTATTTTTGTTATATACGGTTGGTTTATGTCAAACATAGATAAAATAAATTATTTCTTAATGTTAAATTAGAATTCTGTTACAGTATGTATGTTCACTATCGTAGATGTTCAAAATACTGACAGTTTGCTTCAAGAAGGTGCCTCACTCTATCATGGCTTTCTTCTGTCACTTTTAAAAGTATTTCAGGTGAAATATTCTGAATAGTATAGATGAACCTGTGTTTTAACTCATCTAAAGTTGTGGGTTTGTCTGAAAAACCTTCTGCTTTACATAAGTCCATAGAAAAAGTCGAGGGGTATGAGGACTGGAGGCCACGCCTCAGGTCCACTTCGTCAAATCCACTGTAAACCTTACATCTCATTTATTTTCTGGCCAATAGTCACAGCATAATGCGCTGTGGACCCATATTTTTAAAGCCACTTTCTTTACAGTTGATTCAACTGGCATACCATTCAGTCATTCAGCATTTGACCAGTGTATACTGGTTTATATCAGAATTGTGGTTCAACAATCATATCACCAATTATTCCACATCAGACCATAACTTTTGGAGCACAGAGTCACTTGGTTCTCTTATGCATTTTGGGTTTTCTGTAAACCAATATAATGCATTTTGTGTTTGAGCATACCCATTTATAAAGAACAGACATTCCTCACTGAACAGGACATGCTGAAGGAAGAATCGATCATCAGCAAACGTTGCGTGACCCAGTTGCAATGTGTTATCTTCAGGCATTGTGTGCACATGCTGTAATTTGTAAGGGTAAAAAAGTGCTGATTTTACAGTCAATACTGATACCACTTTCTCGAGTCACATAGCGCACTGATTTTTTGGAGCTGGTTGTCACCTTCGCAAACACATTTATTGTATTCTGTTCGTTGATAGCAGATCTGGGTCGACCACTTCACTTCTTGTCGAGTACACTGAAAGTTGTCTTGAATTTATGTAATGATTTGGTAATTTCCTGGTAGTATGGGTTTGGAATGTGTGGATGACAAAGATGAAACTCATCTACAGCTTTTCTTACTGTTATATGGTTTTCCCCACAGAGAAGTATTAGTTGCACTCGCTGTTCAGGACTCAAGATTATCTTTCTTCAGCATTCATTAAATGTTAATTTCTCTACTGGAAACGGTCTGTTTTTAATTCACTGCCAACTCAATAGTTTCAAACAAGCTAACAAAATACAAATGATTGTTGTGTATTGTTATTCACCATAGCTTACTCCAACTTCTAATCCACAGAAAGTAACTTTGAAAACATGAAATAGATTTGGAGAATGCTTAGTGTATTAAAAGGAAATAAATAAATAAAAGTGATAAATAAGTAAATGTCAAAATTGGACAATAATACATTATCAAACTCGCAAAAGTGTGTATATACTTCTATATGTTTAGATAGGCAGCTTTTTACCATTGTCAATTGACAATGCCACACAGTGTTTGCTGTTAGAATCAGCTGACTTAGTCATTGCCACGCCGGCATTTGAACATAGTTGTCTGGTTGCTCTTACTATTGAAGCTCTGTGACAGCATGCCGTAATAGCATTCAATCCCTCACTGAATCGGGTTTTTTACCGAGTCTAATAGTAAAACATCTACCTTTGGTATGGCGATAATATAACAGCGTTGCCAATATAAACTTGCCCAATAGTTGGGATAACTATATGAATATTACCCGGATATTGAGTACTCACGATATGTAAGTTAAGCTGCTGAAATTAGAAGACATACCGGTTGGTTGACTGGTGTCTCTTCTGCACACGCCCGTGATTGGTAATTTTACAATTTTAATGATTGCCCCAATATTCTACGAGCATAAGTGCTATGAAAGAGATGAAGACATGTGGAGTGTGTGGAATGATTATGAAAATTCTGATATCGAACTAAATAGTCCCTGAAGGGCATATCCTAAAAGATTGTTTAAATATACCGGGATAATCATAAGAATGGTAATTTCTAATTAAAACAGATTAGTCATCTGCTACAAATAAATAACATGGGGGATATTTGGGCTGGGAGAAAATACTTCCTAAAAGAAATTTGGCAAAGTGTACAAGGTTAGAGAATAGGGATAAACTTTATAAGGATAACTGGGAGACAAGATCTCTATTAAAGAGTGTAATTGTTCAGGTTGATTCTAAAGTAAAATGGTTAAGGATAAAGCATAATAGACAAGGAAGGGGGAAACCTCGCGCCTGCGACTATGCAATTCTACTATGGCTAACACCCTCCAGGAGGACACATTGCAGATTATAGTTCAGTCTTAGAATTGAACTCTGCTATTGATTGATCGACCAACATGTCTGCGCATGGGCAAACAGACAGAACGAATGCATTTGGCATTGTAAAGAAGAACCATTTTACTCCTTGTTTCAATCCAGTTCATTTATATCTAACATAACCTCACGTAACCTAACCTCAACGAGATCTCGCAACCTGTCGTTCTGGCCATTGTCTCCGTAACCAATAGGAATGTCTCAATCCAAAACTGAACTAGAATCTGCAATCTCACCCCCAGTAGGACGAGGATGTGTGGAGTAATCCATTAGCAAGACTTCATTGCATACTTCTCTATGACCAAATATATACATCAAAGCTATGCTGGAGATGAACATCTGCGTAACTAAAATACCTCAAGCTTTGCGACGAAGATCAACAACGTTACATTTTCAGTCAATGCCAAATATGTTTCCGGAAGTTCATGTGAAAGTATAGAATTGTTTCATTCATTAACATTAATTCCACGTTGAGTGTTTCTATATCAGTGGAATATAATAGAACGATCGCCAGAGTTGAGTCCTTGAGGCACTCCTTTACTAACAGCCTCTTGACGAAGTGCAATTGTTTCAACGAGAACAGTGAAGGTCTACAAGAGACAAAGACGAGTTTCACTTGTCTTTGAGTTACTATGATGGTCTGGGGTGTCAATATAAACAAACACGGACCATATTCCACAGGAGGAGTGACCAGAATTTCTAAGATAATGAAACTCCCAGTACCTTAGCGACTATTTTGCTTCTAGAATGTCCTATGCTCAGCGTTTATTCATTGGTATTTCGTTTCCCATATTAATGTCATTTTATTGCAAGTTTTATCAATGACAATCGGCAAAAGCAAATTATTTTATCAGATTTAGCGACATGTGAAATATTTGATTGCTAAAACAGACACTGTACACAGTGAAGCTAACTTTATTTTGTTTAAAATATTTGTTGAGTCGACATGTTTTAAACTACGCTTCACTTGTGCATATTAAACACCTTTCAAGATATATTTAGCTCATTTTCAGCTAACATCGATTGTTGGCTAGGCCATTCGATATGGAAAGTGATCCCTCTGCCAATTGGCGTATCGATCGTTTGAGTCATCTTCTTCTGTTTTATTTTCTCTAGCACGTGTGTACAATGTACAATTCGGAAGAGAAGGTATTGTATTTTACCCAGAAAATTCACCGAAAATATATGTTTTGAAAATGCCTGGTCAAAAAAAAACAAAGTTTTTACAAAAAGGTTAGGGTTTATCTGTGTGTCTGTAGACGGCATAAGACAGAACCAAAAAGTCCTCTAAATACCAAACTAAGTTTAGTATTTTCAAAGTCTTATAGAGAGGTCTCTGAGAAAAATTAAGTGGACGTTCACGCCCAATAGTGAATGGGACACTGAGAACTATAGCAGTTAGAGGGCATCCAGGAATAAAACACAATTCAATTACTTTATATAGGAAATGGGAGGGAATCTGAAACCTCCCATGATACCGTATGCATGTGTGAAGGATTTGCTATGTCCTTTGGCTCCTTTTTGTGGAATGAGGGCTGATAGCAAAAGATGTGGTCAGTTTTATGCTGGCCATCAACTTTGAGTAAAGGCTTTGGATAGGAGTCATCCAACCATAGTGATACCATAACCCAAATGATACCATAATTTATAATTGCTGGATTTTTCCTCTTCCATGTAAAATATAGTGTGCAATTGTTTATTGTTTTATGTCTGTCCTGTATTTTGTTTATTCTTGTCTTTAAAGTTGTTAATAGTAATGTCTTATGCAAGATCTGATGTGTTCCATTCACATGGCTTTCTCTACATCTCTGCAACAAATTATTGTTAAAAAGCTAATGCTTCTCTTTATTTCATGCTAATCAACAAAAAATTAGCAGAAATAGTCTTATTACTTGCTTCCTTGTAAGTAGAAGAGAATTAAGGGATTACCATAAGTTAAAGTGAAGTCAAAAGCTGGTTGCTATGTGACTGAATTCCTTTATTTGTATGAACAGGAGTTGACAAATTCCTGTATGAGAAAAGTTAAGTGTTTCAAGGCTGAAACAAAAAACAAGGAATATGTCAAAAAAGATCAACTCCATGAAAAAAATGTATACACCATAAATTGTGTGTTTTATTGTGCTACAACTTTTTTGTGTTGGAAGTTTTTGTCTATCTCTTACGGTTTAGCAGTTATGCAAAATTCCGTAAAATTCACCCAGAATAAAGTAGTCTTCAGAGGCTATTCCCAGAAAATTCTGAATATACTTTTTATTTGTGAGGTAAATATATAATATACGGTATTTTAATCAAACTCGTTAGTCATTTTTGAAAAAACAAAATTTTCGAAAAAAGTTCCATGTAAAGGGTAGTTTGTGGTGGGGGGATTTTTCTCAAAATCTTCGTGTCGCATCCCTGGTAGATACTAAACTTAAATACCAAGTTTGGTATTTTACCGACTTTTTGTTTTTTGTATTATCGTGTTCATAGTCACACGGGCACAGTGACACACACACGGACCTTTTTTTGAAAATACTTTTTTTGGGTACAGGTATCCTAAGACATATATTTCCGGTGAAATCTTGGTATCCAATTTTTGGTGGAGTGCAATAACTTCTCTATACACTATATACATAGTACATGTAGAGAAAGTAATAAAGTGGAAGAAATTGGTGACAAATGAAGAGCCTCAGAACATGGCTGTGAGAAGCCATCTACACTGGATAGAGCACATTCTAGGAAAGAAGCTGTCTGAGACATGGCGTCATAGAAGGAACAATTAGACTTGGAAGAAGAAAAAATCAGCTAGTAGTCGATTTCAGGAAAACGCAGAAGATAAAGAAAAACATCGTTTACAAATTGGAGGAGCTACCAAAAGCCAGACTATTTGATATTGCTGCTGCTATAGATGATTGTATGCTTTTAATTTGTGTTTTTTTTTTCTCACTGTTAATATTGATAAGAATAACTTTAATAATTATTATTATTCCTTTTGTTTATAATTCTTCAAGCATTAAGCTTGTAAAAACGTCACATTGAATTGAGAAGAAACTGAAAACATTGCATGATTAAACGGCTATGCAAATTTCAGAAGATTATAAAAAAAACTGTCCTTGAAATAAACTATGTTTAGTTCTGTAACCACTCCCCATGAAGGGCATTAAGGCCGATGAGAAAAGTTAGGAAATATATTTGACGATAGTGAAATCTGTTCCTAGCCTTACGTGATGTCCTTAAATGTGACACTCGGTATGATGTAATCTAAAGGAACGAGCCAAGTGCTGACCTTGAAAGGAAAAAAATGCTATACATGGTTATTTAAAACTATTTCACAATAATTGAGCGTATTTTTGAAGCTAAATATTGATCTAGGGACTCATGGGTAGTGAAATTCACTAACTTATAAACGACATCATTACAGATAATAAATATTTCAAACGTCTATGTAGGTTTACGTTAACTTGTAATGAAACTTGCCGAATAGGTCGATTCTAATTTCTTTCTAAATCGGTATAATAGATTTTGGTGTTATTTTTCGGGTGTAGCAGTTTAATCCTTGTGTTTCCCAGAAAATGCAAGATATGTATTTTATTTGCTATGTAAATATATTTAATGTTATTTTAATCAAAATTATTAGAACTATTTTTGAGAAAATAGAATAATTCCGAAAATATTCCCTGTGTAGGAAAGTTTAGAGTGGGAATTTTTTAAAAAATCTTCGCGACGTACTTTTGAAACATAACTCATAAACAAGTTTGGTATTTATCCGATTTTTCGTGTTTGAGTTATGTTTTTCACATACGACCCTGTCATTCTTTCTCTTATCACATGCATACATTCAAACTCTCTCTTTCTTTCGGGTCCTTTAAAGATGTTGTTTTTGGATTAGGTAGGTCTTTAGAACATGCACTTTGATATCAAATTTTCTGTTGGAATGCAATGTCTTCTTTACTTACTGTTCGCGGCAAAGAAAGTAAAAATATCGAAATAAAAATGGGTTCACATTACTGGCTGCAGCAACCTATAGCATTATAGAAATGCCAAAGAGAAGAGAGAAAGCAAAAGGAGGAGTTTCTAATATACAGCTGAGTCTGTTCGGGGAAAAAAAAAACAACAAAAAAGAACATTATTTATGTTATTCGTTTCGTTATCGGCTTACCCTCCCCGTATTGGTAGGACTGACATTCCCCTAGAACTTACAAGCCAATGCCTAGGGGTCAGTAGCCTGTCGGGAAGCCTAGGCACGAAACAACAGAATGGGGAACTGTAACGAGAGGTCGGCCCATAGCTAGGCATGAACAGAAGGAAATGGAAGTGGCTTAAACAGACTATTGCTTGCGATAGAATGTTTAGTATAAGAGCACGTAAGCGTGAGTGTTCCAAATTCTTATGAGCAAATAATAGTCTAATAAGCGCCGTGTAATATACGTTTTATCCAACCCTAATATTAGCTGAACTTTTCTTATATTTATTAATATTATTAGAGTCGTCATTATGAGGAATTGAATTTTAGTCGTGACGTAGATAGTGTTTTTTTGCTATGTAATCTCGACGAAATAAACGGTTCAATTCTGGTTGTTTAAACTACACCTAAAATGGATGAAAATGGATGTTCCCCAAGAAGTTTTAGATTATGCTAAAAAAAAAATGTTACCCGGCATGTCGAAGGATTTATATAACAAGGAATCTTTATTATTTAAAGAATGGGGAGCTGTCAAAGGAGTTATAATTTACAATGAAATAAAGGCTAATTTTTGTTGTTTCTCAGGATATATAAAATGTATACTTGAACTCTATAGGATACGATAAAAGGATGTTATTAGAGGGCTCGCAAATTTCTATCCATTCTTTGTGCAGTACTAATTGACCAAGTAACATGGAAGTATTGCTATTTGTCTTAAATTCAAATAGTGTTCTCCCCAAGGTCAGGTCCTTCGCTGCAAGAAGTTTCCTCTGTACTTCCTCTTTTCCATTTTCCTCTTCGTTTCGTCATATGAAAACTTATTCTTTTTTGTCGCAAGGTGCAGAGGAGGATTTTCGTACAGCAGATTATTGTGTTTTATGCAACATGGTGAGGAAGGGATGAGATGAAAGTTCTGAAGGATTTTTGCCCGATACAAATAGCAGCAGTGTGAATTTTGCGGAATCATTGGAGACACCCCCCAGCACTGTTCCTAACGAGCAGGTCCCAATTTCCCTGGGTCCGTATCAGAGGAGAAGGAAACAATTAAGTAACACATACCGCTGCGCACCACGCCCTACCACGCCATTTAAGCTCCGTACCCCGAAAGGTGTCATAAAATAAAATAACGAGGAAAGAAGGACTCGTACCTTTTGTGATATTAGAGAAACCATATGAAAAATCCCCTGGCGGCAAGGGAAGCCCACGAAAGTAACCAGTCAACGGGATTCAAACCCGCAACCTCTCGAATATTGACCGCAAACTAAACCGCCTGAGCAATCCCGCTCGGTAAAGTTTAGTGACAAGTGTTATATCCCCATTCCAATGCATTCTTAGGAAAGCTTTTCTAGCAGTACGAGAATGTAAATAGAGAAGGTACCTATTATATTCCGCACAAAAATTTGATACCGGAAATACATGTTTTAGGGTCCTCTGAATAAAATAAACTTAGAAAAGGGTCTGCGCGCGCGCTCGTGTTTCGGTGGACAGCATAACTTAAAAACGAAGTCTGTTAAATACCAAACTTGGTACAAGAGGTTCCAAATTGAATCCAGAGAATTTACTAACTAGGTCCTCTAAACTTCAGTAAATTTCGCTCTAGGTGACAAGGTTCGCATCCATGAGAGCCTATGATAGACTTAAGACAAGCAAATCCCAATTATGGTCCACCAACTTGAATAACTGAAGAATAGAGGGTATTCATAATTTTAAATATCCAGATAGATATCCCTCCAATTCGGCATTATATCTTGCAGGGACTGCTGAAGTAATCCTTTAACTTCAGGGTTATTTTCAATCATTATCAACGCCTCACTTCTGTGGAAAAAGTATTTTAGATCTTCAGATTTATTCGTCCTTCAGCGCCAGTAGGTTTAAATGCATGACTCATTATTAGTTTAGCAAGGCTTTTGTTTCAATGAGGAGGTGCCGAATTGAACCTTGGACTGCATGCTTATCGACTTCATCGACAGTTTGATGTACTAGTTAGAGCAGAACTGTTTTTCGTCAGGACATTTTGTGATGGAAATGACTACCGATCACTGAATTTGTATGCGTTTTTAAATTCATTCTGTGCAGGTCAGTTTTCTTTTATTGCTTTTATTGAAATGGGGAGCTCGTGCCATTAACGCCTTTTACGGTCTCATAGCCGTTCAGTGCTTTTAGTTACCTTCAGCATAAATGTAGAGTTTACGAGACGCAAGTGAATGTTCTAAATATAAACATTGGAAAGTTACGATGCAAGTCCTATTTCACTAAGTTGACCTCGAAACTGTTGACATCCACCCCTTCTACTCATCGTTCTCTAGTCCTCTATAAAAGCAATGAATGATAAACTCGCTGCCTAGTATGACGTCATATACGGACAAACTATGGCGGCAATGGCCGAATAAATCTGAAGACACTATATAGGAGTAGCATTTAGGATGAGATAAAAAAGTGAAAAAGGGTTAAATATTCCAGGATCAGTTCTGGAAGCTATAAACCTAGTTTGAGATTATCAACAAATACAGCAATGTTTTTCCCAGTTTCAAATGTGTTTCTCGTAATTCAAAAATGAAAAGACATCCAAATATTTCCTAATTCAAGTATATTATATCCCTACCAAGCTGTTTATTTTTTGTACAGTGCTTTTACTACTATGGCACGAAAGCGATGACACTGATGATACTTGGAACGAAATGGAGCATCGGTGGAATGCAAAGGTGGGGGAAACCGAAGAACCAGGAGAAAACCCGCCCCTGCGCCGCTTTGTCCACTACAAATCCCGGTCGCTTGGGATTAGTGGTCTAGCCACTTGGCCACGGTGCGGCCTCAACCAAGGTTGAAGTAGGCATCTCAAGAAAATAAATTGTTCAGCTGTGTTGACACACTGAAGAAGTAAAACAAACAACTAATTGGTTTTCGAAGGACAAGAAGTCTGTGATTTCGCAGCGTAACAACTCTATAATGCGCGAGGCTTTCACTCCATAAGCCATAGAGAGAACAAGGTGTCTGTTCAGAGCACTTGATATACTCCGTTCCACTGCACACATGTGCAAGTTTACATACTTAATTTTTGGAGTCACATATGACAGCAATTGTTCATTTATGAATATGCGTCATGAAGTCGTCGGATGAGAGATTTGGCATTGGCTTGCTTGTGTCAGGGTCATTCTTCAAGTGTAGACTGAAGAGGGCGGGGCGATCGGTTCAGCAAAGTTTCCGACACCAGGCATAATATTCAGTAAAGTTGACATAGCGAAGTCTCTCCATGACGTCACAAAAACGTGACATCCTGGCATTCTGGCCCAGTCACTGGCACTCTCCCACGCTAGTGGCGTTGATATCTCCTACACAACTACTTGAACATAGCCGAACATGTCTCGTCAAGCAGTACTGTCTACAAACAATTGAGGTCCAGAAAGCGATAGTGATTTCCGGGCGCAAATAAGAAACTGAGATTTGTTTTTCGCATACCTTCAAGTAGTTGAAACTAACATGTTAATTTTACATATTGTTACACTCGTCAAATTCAGACTAGATATCAGTCATAAACCACCCAAGTTATTCATTTTTAATTATTAACAATTAAGATATATCGAATGATTAATCAACTCCTAACCATCGGGCAACACTCATATTTTTAAACAAGCAATTATTCTGTGCTGATTTTCAACAACATCTTTACGTGACCAGAAAAATCTAATAGTTTTTAACCACTTAATGTTTTCCTTTATTTCCGCGAATAAACTTTTCATCATCCCCTCCATCGAATCCCACTCCTGACACCAGCGTATAAAAACTATATTTCTCCTACAATAACTCTTATTTTTTTCACAAACTGATTACACACAAATGTCTTTCGTAACAATTCAACGTTCGTTGCGGTGACGATACAACTCGTTACGAAGTTCAAACTCTCAACTATTCCAACAATCCATTGCCAGTGACAATTATACGCCGGGCAGGGCTTCGTTGTCCATTTTATATATCTGCTACTCCCGTGACTGGAAATTTCCAGAAGCCATTGCACGTGCAGTACCGTAGGTGTTTACAAAACTCACTCAAGCGTATCAATGTGCGGCTTCGACGTAGCCGAGTGGTTAGATCACTCGCATCTCACCTAGACGGTCGGGGTTCAATCCCCAGCGACCGCATGTAAGATTTGTGGTGGACAAAGCGGTGCAGGGGCGGGTTTTCTCCAGGTTTTCCCCGGAATCTCATTCCAACGGTGCTCCAACTTCATATATCATCAGTGTCATCGCCTGCGGCGCCATAGGAAATAAAAGCGGGCGTTAAACACTACCCAAAAAATGTAATTTTGAGGGGAAATATAACAGGTTCTCTACTTGCTGTAAATACATAGTAGAGACAACAAACATTTGGGTATTAGGAGATCAAGAAAGCTTACGAGCAAACATTACAATACAAAATAATATTTTAGACGAAGTCGAGAAACTTTGTACAGTTTGTAACAAATCGTAGTATAGATTAGCGGTCGGCAAATGCTGACTTGTGACGTTGGTGTTTGCGAACATCAACGGGCACTGTATGAGGAGTAGTCGTGAGTACTGGACCTCAAGCAGCGGTAAGTACTTGTGCCATGGTGGCTCGTTGTATACGTCTTCATTGTGTCAACGTGTTTGCTTATTGGCTGGAAGCTTTATTTATCGTATATTCTGCTCGTGAAGAACAGTACCCACATAAAACATATATGTTGTTAATACTGCATTCACATCACTTCATTTACTGCTCAAGTGAGAAATGTTACCAAATTGTGGTAGGAATATTTTCTTATATCTACTTCATATTAAAGTAAAAGAAAATTAACCATCAAAGCATTCAGATTCCAATCAAAGGTTAATGTTTTGTGTATTAAAATGTGTATATGTATATATTTATTTAATTAATCACTTATCTTTATTGTTTAAACACGTTACAGCTGTGAGAAATTAGAAACAAACAAATAACTTGAAACATGTGTCCGAGGTTCTGCCCAGCGGCAGTCCCTAATACATAGTTAAGATCTAATTAATGCTGTGCAAGTCTTTTTCGTTTTCATCTTGTGTTTTCTGGATCTGACAGGTAGTTTAGAGGAATTTGTTGAATTATTGGGTTGCTGTGATGGTCGAGCGAGCTGTGAAGTCCGTAAGCTCTGCTGAGGACAACTCTGGAACTTTGAGATTTGCATGACATAACATGGTGCATTGGTGATTAAACGGAGACATCACTTCATAATAGTCTTCGGATTTCAGAAGGTGAAGCTGAACCCCAGATTGTACGTTCATATAAGTCTGATCAATGAAAAGTATATATTAGCCTTTTATACTATATAGACAGTAAAAATTTTGAGGACATAGTGTGTTTTAGTTCTTTATTATGAATGTAAGGTAACTTTTCCATATTAAACGCTTTCGTTATAATTTATTTATAGTAATACCTATTATAATTGGAGGATTTGGTAACGGTGATCCAGCGTGTGTCCAAGGTATCCTACTGAATCTGATTCTGAAATAGGCTCTTCTCTTAGTAAACCTGGTTGATGCTGAATATTATGTATTTTGTTTTTGTTAATACACGTAAATACGTAACTGGATTGATACAATTTCCGGGGGGGGGGGGTTTGGCGTTACACCTCCAAGAATTCTATAGTGAAGCTACTATGTTATGTTTTTTGAGCACTTTCAGTAAGGTTCTATTGTGATATTATATATTATTCTAATATTGATATACTTTTCGAATTTCGAATAGCAGAAAAGAACACTCCATTTGATATAACTAAAGCAATTTTAAGTTTCCCTAGTGACAAACCATAGTCTCGCTACTGGTCATTAATTCAACGCAATCATGTACTAGTACAAAGCCCGCCAACATTTAGTTAAAAGTTGGAATCCGACTGTCACTGTCGGTGCTCTTGGAGGCAGGTCTGCTGAGAAAAGAAAGATTACTGCTCGGCGGAATGACGTCACAGAGCATATATAGCTGATCACTGCTATAGATACAGCGACATAAACATTCCAAAGAGTATCTTCAATACAGTTTTCTCTGAAAAACTTATTAATCGTACCATACTGAAATATCACAGTGATTTATGTTTCTAAAACAGGAGTAAAGGAAAGAGTCCAAGTTCAGAGATTACATCCCTCGAATCAATTATATTAGTTGGCATAAAACGGCTTATCAGTGAAGAGAGAGAGAGAGAGAGAGAGAGAGAGAGAGAGACAGCAGGAAGATAAATGGCCACTTCGCCTAATTTAAAATTATTACATCATAACTATGCAGTTTATAAAAATGTAAAATCTATTCTCTTGGAATGAGTTTTATTAAATAGTTCTAAGAAGCTAAAAATTGGAAAAAAAACTATTTGTGTGACAAAAGATGGTTCCATAAAAATACGATCAGCTTAAAATACCAGGAAGCATGAATAGTTTAGCTTAAACATGCTTAATTTTCTTCAGAATTTATATGAAGCAGTATGTAAAGACAGCTGCCAGAATTTCAAGAGAAAGAAAAGTTCTTGGCAATTCTTTCCCGTACTTGACCAAAAGAAAAGGAGGGGAAGACATAATCGTACTACATCTTAAGCTGATCGGCTTATCGTTAATTCAGCTTAGGTTATGGCCACTCGGAACACACTAAAATTGGCGGAACAGGCTCGATAAACAAATATCTAAGGGAAGTTATCCGGATTTTAGAATGTAGGCTTGAATCTGGAAGAATGCCTACTGAGTGAAAGAAGTGGAATCTGATGTCTGGAGAAATCTAACGTTAACTGAGATGGAAATGGCCAGGAGATGTGAGGTTATCCCTCAAGGAGGATGTAGTAGGAGCAAAACAGTGTACAAGTGTGAGAAAACAGGCGCGAGCATGACGCTTGGTAAAATCCAACAAGCATCCTCAAGGAATGTGAGAGCAATAAAAAGAATCTGATGCAGTATTCCATTCACATGACTTTCACTACATCTCGGTAACAATTTGTTGTTAAAAAAATATATTTTTCTCTCTATTTTATACTAATCGATTAACAGAGCGTAATTATTCAACTTTTTATGTTTGACCTAGTTAAGATAAATTATTGGTAAACTTAATGCAATTTCAACATCAAATTGCTTGCTTCCGTGTAAGTAGAATGGCATTAAGAAAATACGCTAGACTAAAACGGTGATAAAATCTTTTAAAAGCCGGTTGCCATGTGGTTGAACTCCCGTTTCTATGCATGACTAAAAATTAACAGATTCCCGTATGAGAAGTATTTTAAAACGAAAACCAAAAACAAGAATATCTTAAAAATGGTCAACTTCACGTAAAAATGTAAATTATATAAATTGTGAGTTTTAACAAGATTTATATTTTTTGCAATCCGTTTTTGATTAACTCTTATGATTTATTAGTTATTAAAAATTCATCCAGAATAAAGAGGTCTTCATGGGCTATGCCCAGAAAATTCAAAATATACATTTTATTCGTCATATAAATATCTTTAATACACGGTATTTTAATCAAAATGATTAGCCATTTTTGATAAAATCAAAATTGTTGAATTTTTTCCATGAAAAGGGCAGTTTAGGGTGGTAGGATTTTCCTCAATAACCTTATGTCACATTCTTGGAAGATATTCAACTTAAATACCAAATTCAATATTCTACGGATTTTCGCCTTTGAGTTATCGTGTTCATGGACACATTGGCACACACACACACATAAACACAGACACACGATTTAATTTTGTTGTAATAAATGCTTAGCAAGTGTAATAAAAATTACTTTGCAAGCATTCTGCAAAAACATTCAGGGTACGATTGAAATATTTGTTTTTCAGAAAAATAGTTTTGCTTTAAATGATTAGTAGGAAGGAACTTCCAGAAAATCCGCGTAATGTAATATTATAATGATTTGATTTCTAAAATATACTTCCAGCATTTATCCGAACTTTGGCCAGAAAATACATCTTTTTAAATTTAGTAGAGATCATAAAATATATTCTTTTGACATCCAATTTTTCTCTCTCTACACGTACTCTACACATAGTGTATAGAGAAGGAATTGCATTCCACCCAAAAATTCAATACCGAGATTTCATCGGAAATAGACGTTTTAGGATCCCCTGTATCCAAAAAGGCATTTTGAGAAAAAGGTCCGCGCGCGCTCGTGTGTGTGTGTGTGTGTCCGTATGTCTGTGAACACGATAACTCAAAAACGAAAAGTCGGTAAAATACCAAACTTGGTATTTAAGTTTATATCTTCCAGGGATGCGACACGAAGATTTTGATAAAAAATCCCCCCCCTAACTATTCTTCACATGGAAAACATTTCGAAAATTTTGATTTTCTCAAAAATGGCTCTAATGATTTTGATTAAAATACTCTATGTTCAAAATATTTACATGGCAAATAACACGTCTATCTTGAGTTTTCTGGGAACAGCCTCTTAAGACCTCTTTAGTCTGGATAAATTTTGCTGTATTTTGCATAACTGGTAAACCGTAAGAAATAGACAAAAAAGTGCGTAATAGAAAATATACATCTCGTTAAAACACACAATTTATGTCATATATTTTTTATCGTAGAGTTGATAAATTGTAAGTTATTGCTTGTTATTGGTTTCAGCTTTAAAATACTTACACTTTTCTCATTCGGGAATTTGTCAACTCCTGTACATACAAACAAAGGAACTTCAAGTATTTATGAACTAGCTTTTGACTATCGCATTAGCCTATGGTACTCTTCTTATTTCTTTCTTACTTAAATGGAAACAAATACTATGATAATTTCTGCTGTTTTTTCTCGAATAGCATGGAGTTCATAGAAGAATAAGTATTTTAACAATATTTTGTAGCAGAGACGTAGAGAAAGTCATGTGAATAGAACACATCAGATTTTTGCGGTTGTACACAGTATTTTCTGTACTCTAATGACGGATTCTGAGCTAAATATTTGAAAGGTATAGTATTTTTTTCTCCGTAATGATAGCTTAGCAATAGTTGATTTCCACGCTTAATCATTGCAACGAAAATCGATGACATTTGCATGATACTGTCATTTTAACAATTCATGACTGAGACCTCATGATGATATTCTAACGTAATATTTTTGGGTCTGGCACCTGTTTACGTTGGATTCTTTTCCCTACAATTCTGAAGAATAAGAATTTCACATTTTTCAGTCATGGTCTATCCTTTCGACTTGCGGGAACAAGTTATTCTGTTGTTTGTTAATGTATTGTCCGTTTCAGTTACCTTTCGATATCTTCACTCTATCACTTATCAAGATGCCACAAAAAGCTCTCTTCTTATTTTTGCTACTTCCAAACTTCATTTTTATTTTTCTGGCAAAGTTGGAAACTCTGAACCAAACAAAGCCTTAAGATCTTCATAAGTAGTACAAGGTCTGTCCAGAAAATAAAGAACGGTTTGGCATAACTAAATAATAATGATAGATATAAACACAAAACCTCATTTACAAAGTTACAGTACCTTACTCTTCTCAAGACATTTATTGTAACGTAATACCAGTCTTACATTGTCCATAATATACTCTTCTACCTTCAAAGACTTGATTAGCACATGTTGGGCCAATCGAAATGTACAGGCAAATAAATAAAGTTTATGGTAATAATACAATGAATGAGCTCCAGTGAGAAAATGAATCAAGAAATAGCCAGTGTGCACAACAAATCCCGGATGGGAGGTCACCACTGGTTATGGATCAAATGGTGAAAGAATTCAGGAAATTCGGCATTTCACTTTGGACAACTTTAATCATCTTTGGGTGGAGGCGATGAATATCTCAAAGTCAAGTGAAGTTCTGGTTCAGATCTTTGGCGGGAGAAGAGTTTAACAGCATTGAAAAATTGGTACCACATTACAATAGATACCTTGGGAGGAATGATTGAAAAATATACCTAGTAAGATACTGTAACTTTGTTAATACAATGTTTGTGTTGATGTCTTTTGTCATTACTTAATTATGCCAAATCGTATGCTGGGTGGTCCTTGTAAATGATGTTTTAATGCACCAAACAGAGTTCATGTACATTGTATACGTATATTTTGTTATTCTGAAGCAGTATTCTCAGCCATTTCGGATAAATATAATCTTCAGCCAATTGTCGTTAGTATTAGGACAATCATATTGGACTACAACAAATAAATATGCCTAGAATGCATTCGAGGCCACACAAAAAATGACGGTAACGAGAGAGCAGATCTGTTTGCAAAAGCGGCCGTACATTCACATGTAGACAACGCTGATACCCAATAACTATTACAAGAATAATTTAAAAGAACAGATGATAAATGAATAGAATATATTGTGGACGAATATCAACAATTGTCAGCTCATAAATAAGTGTTTTTTTCCAACAATTGAAGATATACTTTAATTTAAACACTATGAACTTTCTTTCCAATTAATTCAGTTTATAACGATATGAAAAATCAGAATCACACTTTGAACGTGTTAAAATAATTCAGATGAAGCATTATGCTTTTGTCTAAATGCTTGAAAAACTGACAGTTTTTATTGTCCAATATATGGTATAAAGAAGATTTGATTCAGAACATCTTAGCTTCTGCCATATGTCTTTCACATCACCTATAACCCAGTTATTCAAAAGAAAACATTGTGATAGATTTAATCAATTCATCAGTCATATTTTTAAAACATGGTGATGTAATTATTATTTATATATTTGCTTATTTAACACTTTAAATATGAATTCTGAATGTTTTTATAATGTAAACTAAAGTCCTAGAATGATTTTGTAAATTAGGGCTAATCTAAATTAGAGGGTGTTTTCCGTTTTCACCATAGCCAGCCATGTCATCACCCTCTTAAACGCTGACCTCGAGTAAAGCTCGTATCCAATTCAGAGAGAGGGTATCATCATATTTACCCTTCAGTAAGTGATTTTTGTTGATCTATGGGTTATTATTACATCTATTTAGAACCCCACTTCCGGTACTCAGATTAAAAGATCCTCCGGTTGAACATATTTTGGTCTACTTCAGACTGGAGTGACTGGTGTCTATAGTCACTTGTTTCTCGTGTGTTTAACATATGTTAGCTGCCAGACGCGAGCGAGCATAACGGTATAGGACTGCATCTTAAGAGGATGCTGATTGATTGTCTATTGTGTCTCTGTGCACTCTACCAGTCGCTGAGCATGGGAAGATCAACAACATGAATGGCAGCATGAGAAGAGGACAAGGACAGGCGTGAGAGTGTAGGAGCGTTTGGAATTTTGCCAAGGAGTTCAATGGTATCTTCCGAACAAATTGATATAGAGCGATAGCACGTGCGTTGTACCACCATTGAGCTTTGACAGAAACACCGCTGCGGTGAAGAGCAATTGCAAATTGGAAATTAGTTTCCGCATCGAATAACCACATATCGATTCCGACCTCGACCGAGTTTAACAAGAGCAGATGTATCTTATCAATGAGAAAGAATGTTGATTGGGTAGGATCACGTATGTGTGCCAAAAACTTGGCACGTTTCCTTCTTCCTTGAACCACATGGTCACCTTCAGAGGCCCTGCAAGGGAGGCCCTAACTGCCTGTCAGCCAGGGTCAGTGCGACTGTCGCAGCCCTATAGTGTAATCCTTTCTCAAAATGAAATTATAGCATTTGTGTTAAACATATGAAATATGGGTCTTCAGTGGATAACGTAATTATTAGTTCAACGAGCCCCTTTTCTCCTTGGACTGCAAGTATTGCCGACTTCGTAAACAGTTTGATGTACTGTGCAGAACTGTTTTTCACTATTTTGTGTGTGTTTTTTAATTTATTCTGTGTAGGGCAGTTTTCATTTACTGCTGTAAAGAGTATGAATAATCATTTATTCTAATAGGGAAGTTGTACCATTAAAGCCGTCTACGTTACCATAACCACCCAATTATTTGAGTTACCTATCAGCATAAATAACAGCGATTGCGAGTCGCAAGAGAATGTTCCAAATGTAAATACCGGAAAGGTGGCCTCAAAACTGTTAACATCCACCCCTTCTACTCATCGTTCACTAGTCCTCCGCAAGAGGCAATGTAAACTTGCTACTTGGTATTGACGTCATTAGCGGGAAAACGACTGGTGGCAAAGGCCGAATAAACCTGAAGGCCCTACATAAGTGCAAAGACTTTTTACTACCTACGTCAGATATTCAAATAAGAGTTTAAGAGCTATAAGACATGGATTAAAGAAGATTGTTTTTCTAGAAAGTTGTTTTGATCCAGAAGAGTGACAGAGTCACTGCGCGGTTGTAATTTATGTGGGACTACAACACGAACGCTGTACTCAGCGCCTCAGTGGTGAGCTCCTGTAACCCCAAGTTCCATTCTATTTCAATCGTCCATTCTATTCCAAATAATTGAAGAGGATTGGAAATGTCCTATCTTGCCGATGTTAAAGTTTGACCCATTATCTCAGCAACTGTTTAATATAATGAGCTAAATTTTCCAAAGTATATTCAGCAATACCTATACTGTTGACTGATGAAAAATAGAATACCTCTGTTCATTAGAAGGAAAGGTATGACTTTTTAAATAGATTTCTTAAAATTTTATGGAAAAAATGATAAATTTTAAAAAAATAACTAGTCGATGTACATAAAAACTTCATTATAATAAAGCCTTTTTAGGTGCAAATATATGGCAGAAATTTCAGCCCTTAATACTAATTAGTTTCTGAGATAATGGGGCATTTATATACAGAATTTTACTTCTTCAGAAATAGCTTTCAAATATAAAATTAAAAAAAGTAACCTAACTTTCCAAACACAACTTCGCAGTATTTCGAAACACTCGACAATAGGAAATATGAGCGGTATGCCAATGCTGTGAATAGCTAAAATAAAACTTTACGATCAAAATAGAGAAAATGTCTCTTTCTAACACCAATATTTAAAAAGTTATTGAAGTTTTACCGAGTAATTTACCAAAATATTGTAAAACACTACTACGCAGGGTTACCTTCAACGAAGTTTTTAAAATATTTACAACTAGCGTACGTATATGAAAGGAATGCCAAAATGAGCGGGAGATTCGAAATATTCATATGGAATTAAAACATGAAAATGGAAAAAACTTAAGAAAATCCCATTTTGATTCCCCTTAAGCAATATAAGTTCAACTTTTGAAGAGTTTACTTTCAAATTATAATGTAAATCTTAAAAGTTTTGAATCTGATTTTTGGAAGTAAGCGTCTTTTCCAAGTATCAAAAAGTTATGTTCATTCCTGAAGTAGGTGTAGCTGGGTTTACAGGGGAACCAAATTAACATTTGTTCAAACTCCCTTATGATTCAAATTTTACCATAGGATGCGAGATATCTGCTTGTAAATATTAGCCATATTTTCCCCACCTTAAAGTCTTATTTAAAGGTGCAGTTTTGAGCTATTCTAGAACAATTTATATGTATATTTAAATATTCACTCAAAACAGATATTATTTTATTTCCTTATTACGAGGGTTAGAAGCATTCTACGGTAAGATAATTTGGGACCAGAGAAAACGTATATTTACCTTCCATAATGTTTAACAATAGTAAACAGACAAAAGTATTGCTTGCCACCCAAAAATTCGATAATGATATTTCACAGGAAATACTCGTTTTGAGTGTCTGTGAACAGCGTAAACTAAAGGAAAGTCACTTAAATACCAAACTTGGCATAAAAATTCAGCATTTTCCGAGGATGCGGCACAAGATTTTTCAAGAAAATCCCCCACGCCAAACTACCTTTGCATAGAAAATTGTTCAAAATTTTGGATTTTCTTAAAATTTGGATTTTATTAACGTAGTAAATGTTTGAATGACAAATGAAATAATTGTTAGAATTTTCTGAGAATATCCTCTGAAATCTTACACATTGTGAATGAAGTTTGTATAATTGGGAAACTGTAAGCAAAACACAAAAATATAAATTTCTTTAAAGCATATAATTTATCCGTAGCTGGTGTTATTTCCAATATATTCCCCGTTATAGAATTGCACTATAATATACTTACACTTTTAACTGGAGAGGCGTTATTGGTGTTCTTTTCGTGGTCATGCAATTTCAAAACCAACATAGAGCAACACGCTCTTAAAAATTCCGACTCTCGCTTTACCTATTGTATCCTACAATGAAATCTGAAATGTGGATTAAAAGTTTATCTGAATTAACAAGAACCACCTAGGTAAAATAATAAGTATATGCAAGAATTGTTAGTAGAAAAATGGCTAGAGAAATTTGAATGACACAAATCAGTGTATATATACACACAATGTATTGTACAACTGTGTACATTTTGCATAACTACTAGAGAGTTTACGCAAGATGCTTGAACAGAAAGCAATTTGTTACAGGTCGCTCATGTTTCTTAAAATTCATTTACTGCCTCTCCCCACTGCTCTTATTATTTGTCTTTTTGACCTTTCAGTTTTCATTAGTGATTAAGATGCCTCTAATTGCAGAAAATAATATAGTGTGTAACCTAGATACCTAAAAGAAGTGTGTCAACAGTTTATGTGCGGTCCAAAATATCTTAAGTTGTTACTTTCGGATTTATAATCACATAATTATAAATAAACGCCTACAACAGCTGCAGTTATAATAGAAAAGTCCAAAGCAGGTATCGTCTTTATAATGTTCTTGTCTATTTCATTGTGCAAAACAACATTCTGCTCCACCCGACACAAGAACCCATCTAATTTCACTTTTGACCCATGTAATGTCCCCTCCCTAAAGCTTAGTATTGTCTGCTTAGGAGATTTATGGTCTTCAGTTCCATTATTACATTTAGTGATATCCATTTTCTATGACAGATAGGCATTTTTACTTTCTCTACATAGTTCATGGTATGTATACTTGGTATTTAAGTCCAGTATCTTCCAAGAATGCGACAAGAAGATTTTGAGCAAAAATCCCTCACCTCAAACTGCACTTTACATGAAAAATTTTAAAAAGTTCTCATATTTCAATGACAATCGCATTGAGACATTTAAAACATTTCTTTATAACATTAGAGCATTCTCTTAGTTCCCTCCCATTTATAAGGAACTTAGTAATAATATCTACTAATGTATATCTCGATTAGAATGAAGTATAAAATCGAGTAAGAAGTTTTTTTTTTGTTTTTTTTTCTTTGTTTTGTTTCAGAATAGGTAGGGAACACATCAAACTTTTTGAGAGTCTGTAAGTTATTCACGCTTTCATTTTTCGAGGACATTTGGATCATAGTTCACTGCTGTTCAAAAGCAGTGCTTTCAAAGCATGATATATTTTGATTGAAGATATTTACATGACAAATAAAATGTATAATTTGAATTTTCTGGGAATAGCCTCTACAGACCACTTTATTCTGGATGAATTTTGCCGAATTTTGTGTAACTGGTAAACCGTAACAGATAGACAGAAATTTACTACATAAAAATATAGATCTCGTTAAATCACACAATTTATATTCTAAACGTTTTTTCGTGGAATTTACCATTTCTGAGGTATTTCTTTTTATTTATTTCTGATTTAAAATACCTAAACATTTCTCACACGGAAAGCTGTAAACTCCTGGCCATGCATAGAAACGAATTTCAACCACATGGCAAGCGGCTTTTAAAAGATTTGACTATCGTTTTAGCCTAAAGTATTCCAATATTTTCCTTCTACTCAGAAGAAAAGAGATATTTAAAACAATTTCTGCTAATGTTTATCCCGATTACCATATAATAGGGGAATATGCCTTTTAACAATAATTTGTTACAGCGATTTAGAGAAAGTCAAGTGAATGGAACACATCATATTTTTATTACTGGTTCAGGATTAAATATATTCTTATCCTGTTACTTCTGGTCTTCCCTATAAATTTGCGTAAATACTTCATTTCTGTAAGATCAACAACATAAGTGAGAAATATTTACACTTGGCATTATTTACAAGCCAAACCTAGGTCACGCACGAATGAATATGTCAAGCCGCCAATAAATTATAAGATGTAAAATAAGTATCAACCTTGCTAAGAACGTGCCAACACATCATCATGTAAGCATAAAGCGATAGGACTTCAATAACGATATCCTTGTCTTATGTTTTGGCGAATGTTTTATTGCCTCATCAAGTGCTATTGTTTCTTATGAAATGACTATGAAACACACCGGAAGTAAACAACAGCCTCCATCACAAGGTGACACCAATGATGGTGTTTTCTCGTTTTTGAAACATGAGATTCATACAAAATGAATTATCTTCATCGAAGTTTTTCTTGTAAAATTAAGTGCGATTTATGTTTCGTTACTCTTGGTCGAGAACAGATATTTAAATACAGGAAAAGTGAGCAATTTTAGTTTAGATTTTCAGAAGTGGAATTAAAACTCTGGTGTGTTCTATTTATGTCTTCTACATCTCTGTAATAAATTATTGTAAAAACATTATTCTTATGCCAACTTCATGTTAATCGAGATAAAATTACCATAAATGGTCTTATTACTTACCTTCTTGTAAGTAGAAGGGAAATAAAAATAATCTGATGTATTACACTCACATGACTTTCTCTAGCTATTCTACAAACAAGCTTTTACAAAAGATAATTTTTCTTTCAACACCACACTAATCGAGATAAACATTAGCAGAATTATATTACTTAGTTCCTATAAGTAGAATGGAGCTAAGGTATTGCACTAGGCTAAAGTGATAGTCAAATGTTTTAAAATCTATCGTTATGCGATTGTCATTGCAAATCGCTTCTTTGCTTAGCTAGGAGTAGAACAAAAGAAAAACGGACAGTCCCGTCTGAGAAAAGTGTAAGTACTTCACAACTGAAATTAATTACAACGAATACCTCGAAAACGGCAAGCTCCACGAAGAAAATGTATATGACATAACTTGTGTATTTTAACAAGACCTAATTTTTTGTATAGTAAATTTTTGTCTATCTCTTACGGTTTATTAGTTATGCAAAATTAAGCAAAATTCATCCAGAACAAACAGGTTTTTACAAGCTATTCCCAGAAAATTTAAGATATACTTTTTATTTGTGATAGAAATAGCTTTAATATGTATTTTTATCAAAATCGTCAGAGCCATTTTTAAAACAAAACAAAATTTTTGAAAATGTTTCCATGTAAAGGGTATTTAGGGGAGGGGGAATTTTCTTGAAAAGCTTCGTGTCGCATCCTTTGGTATTTAACCATCTTCTCTTTTTCGAGCTATGCTGTCCACAGACACACACGCGGACCTGTTTCTGAAAATGCCTTTTTTGGACTCGGAGGGTCCTAAAACATGCATTTCTGGTGAAATATCAATCGAATTTTTGGGTAGAATATCTATCCCTATGTAGATTGTATATACTGGGCTAAAGAAAGTAAAAGTACATTAGGTAAAAGAATATTTTAATGTCAGGTTGCTATGTGATTGAAATTCATTTGTTTGTATGGCAAGGAGTTGACAAATACCCGTATGAGAAAAATTTAAACAAAAAGCTGAAACCATTAACATGGATTATCTCGGAAACGGTCAGCTCTAAAATAGAAAAAACGTAATGACATAAATGTGTATTTTAACGAGAACTACATTTTTTGTGCAGCAAGTTTTTTCCTATCTCTTACGGTTTACCAGGTATGCAAAATTAAGTTGAATTCATCCACAATAAACAGACTATTCTCAGAGAATTCAAGATATGCATTTTATCTTGAAGATATCTTTAATGTATATTTTAACCAAAATCGTTAGTCATTTTTGAGAAAATAAAAATTGTCGAAAATTTTACCATGTAAAATGTAGTTTGTTGTGGGAGAATTTTCTTGCAAATTTTTGTGTCGCATCCTTGGGAGGTACTAAACATAAATATCTAGTTTGGTACTCAACGGACTTTTCGTTTTTTAGTTATTGTCTTCTACAGATACACACACTTAAAACTCTTTTTTTTTTTTTTTGGATTCAAGGGATGTCAAAACATGTATTTCTGGTGAAATTTCGGTACCGAATTTTTTGGGTTGAACAGAATACCTTTTCTATAGACTATGTGCATAGAACATATATAGAAGGTAAAAAGAACGAATACATGCTTTTTTACATTCACATGACTTTCTCATCGCCTGCGGGCGTTAAACAGTACCGAAAATAAATTTCTCTATCTATTCTGTAATAAACTATTCTTACAAAAGCTTATTCTTCTAAATCCTATTAATCATCATAAACATTAATAGAAATATACTTATTAATTAATTCCTTATAAGTAAGCGATTGTCTCCTTAGCGGGATGGTAGCGTTGCTGCTTGCCAAGGTTCGATTCCCAGTACCGGCATGGGGATCTTTCCCCCGTTGAGTGACCTGGACTGGGGTGCACTCAGCTTCGTGAGGTCCCCCAGACCAATTGAGGAGCTCCTTGATGGAGAAGTAGCGGCATTAACTGGCCGGGGGGGATCGAAGCGTTGACCACGTCTCACCCCCCAATACTGCACTCCATCCATGACGTCTGTAATGGACCGAGATGGAGTACGCAGCGGCCTGGCGGTAGGCCAAGGCTCTTAGTGAGCTGTGCCAAGGAGTTACATTATAAGAAATAGGAATAAGGGAATAAAACAAATTAGGTTCTATTTGTATCTGACTTCCTGTTTGAGAAAGTAAGGTTAAAATTTACAAAGAACATCTCAGAAGCAGTTAACTCTACAAAAAAATGTATATGACAAATGGTGTGATTTAAACAAAATATTTTTATGTGTATCGTTTACCATGATTACCTCTAAACCCCATGATTTGAGTGATTCGATCCCAAGCGACCGCGTGTGAGATTTGTGGTGGACAAAGCGTCGCAGAGGCGGATTTCCTCCGGTTCCCCCTGGCATCACATTCCACCGGTGCTCCATCTTCATTCATGTAGCAGTAGTGTCATCACCTGCGGTGCTACAAGTAGTTAAAGCGGGCGTTAAACACTATAAAAAAATAGTAAATAAACCCCAAGATTGCAGCTTCAAAATAGACGGAGGAAAATGAGTTCTTTCGAACGCTAAAATCCTTGGTATGGGCTTTTTCAGAAGGGAAGTAAAACTGGAGATCGCATATAATGTGCATTTGCACGTAAAGGAACCTCACACTTTGAAAGAAGAAGGTTTCTGGGTAAAATATCACAAGTCGGGATTTCGTCCTACAATGCAATCTGTGGGCGACGAGATAATCTCTCGTCACCATGGCGCATAGCGGCGAACTCTCGAACTATAGATTAAAATCAAATCAAAGAAGCATCGTAACGATGCCCTATGCTCCACTTAGGAGATATAGGAAATACTACTACTATACTACTACATTTTTTGTACCGCCCAAGATGAAGAGGTCTCTATAGGCTATTCTCAGAAAGTTCATTTTATTTTTCATGTAAATATCTTATCGGTACAGCCAGTACCGATTGATTTGAAAAACTAAATTGTTTTCTAAATTTTTTCATGTAAAGGGTTGTTTGGAGTGGACGGATTTTTTAACATCTTCGTGTCGCATCCATGAAAGGTACTAAACCTAAATACCTAGTTTGGTATTTTACGGACTTTCCGGATTTGACTATGCCGTACGTACGCGCGCTTGTATACACACACACGAAGCTTTTACTAAAAATACTTTTTGTTGGACTCAGAACCTCAATGATTAATTTCCGGTGAAATCACGGCATCAAAATTGTGGGTGGAATACAATACCTTCTCTATACACTATGTACATATTACATAGAAAGTACTGATATTGCATTGTCCTCCGTGGTTTAGTGGTTACTATGCTAACTTCATATATCCAAGGTCGCGGGTTCAAACCAGGCGGAGAATGAGGCGTAAAAATCCTTAGTATGGCTTCCTTCGGATTGGAAATATAGCCGTTGGTCCCTTGTCGTAGATTTGCGGCACGTAAAAGATTCTCAAGCCTGATAAGAGGCCTCTGAGCAAAATTAAGCGGTATTTCAAGTCCAGTATAAGATGGGATGCTGAGAACTACCGTGGTTAAAGAGCGTTCATAAATAGCATTTCATTTCTCCATATCATTTCAATAATACTGCACGGAAATAATCGGATAAGAAGCACCTGCTACTTCGCTTCCCATTAAGCATCGCTGTAGTGCTTGCTGCCTACACTGAGACTGTTTTTTTTTAATATTGCTTCATTTGTATAGCCCCCTTTAACATCAGTGGTCAGATCGGGGGCTTTCACTTGTGAAACTATAGGTTCAGAACATTAGGTTAAACTTTATATTACTAAACACACGCACATTCACTCTCACATTCATACTTCCAGACTCTATGGGGGATAGGGAATAATTCCGGTTAAAGAAAAATTCCCCGCCCCAGCCGGGAATCGAACCCGGGAGCGGATGAGAAGTCAGCTCGCTGACCACTCGACCACGGAGGCAGTCTAGAACTGTTGTTCCCCTCTATTCTTACCTATTAACGGTAGCCTGCGTATTCCTGCTGTTTTTGCGTCTGAAGTTGGTAGTTATAAACGAACTCAGAACGCCATAAGAATGAACTAAAAGAGGGATATGTAAATGTTCAAATAAATTCCTCCACCCCAAAATATTCTTTACATGGAAGACTTTTTGATCATTTTTAAGTTTCTGAAAAATAGTTCTTAATTTTGATTAAAATATCTAATGTGTTATTTATTTGAAGAAAAACGAACTTGAATATCTTGGATTTGCTACTGATGTACTGTGAAATCCTACACTTTAAAATTAATTAGTATATAATTTTAAATAACTCCTACATCATAAGTTTTTAAACTGAAGGTTACTACACCAAAACATCTGATACATTCTATTAACATAACTTTCTCTAACACAAACTATTCATACATAAGATTATCCTTTTATCTACATCATACATATCCAGATAAACTGTAGCAGAATCAGTTGTATTACTTGCTTTCTTGTAAGCAGAAGGGAAATAAGGGAATACGTTGTGTTAAAGCAATAGTCAAATCTTTTGAAAGCTAGTCGCTATGTGAAATAATTGAGGTTCGGTTCGCTTTACATGGTCCCGTTTGAAAGAGGTTAAGTAGTTTAAAACTGAAACCAATAACAAGGAATGTCTCAAAAACGGTCAATCTGCAAGGAAAACGTATATGACATAAATTATCTGTTTTAGCGAGATCTACATTCTTGTTAATTAAATTTGTGTCTACCTCTTACAGTTTAACCGTTATGCAAAATTTTGTAAAAAACCATCAAGAATAAAGAGGTCTTCAGTGGCCCTTCCCAGAAAACTCAAATTATTAGTGATGTAAATATCTTTAAATGTGGTACTTTAATCAATATTTGTGAGAAAAACAAAAATTTTAAAAACATTGCAATGCAAAGGGTAGTTTGTGCTGGTGGAAATTCTTTTTAATCTTCATGTCGCATCCTTAGCAGATACAGAACATAAATACCACCTTTGGTTTTTAACGGTCTATAAGTTTTTGAGGTATACTATCCACAGATCCACACACGCGCACGCGCAGGCAAAGCCTTTGTCTAAAAACGTTTTTCGGATTCAGGGGACCTCAAAGCATATATTTCCGATGAAATTTTGACATCGAAGTTTTGGGCGGAATACAATATTTTCTTCAGCTACCTACTATGTGCATTTTATATACCTACGCGCTAGAGAAAGTAAAAATGTATATCTCAATTATGTCAAATTGTTTGTGGCATTATCAATTTTTGGATTATTCATTGATTTCGGTTTGAACGTTTCACTACTATGGAAAGTTTAAAAACAGACGGAAAAATTATCCTATAGTCGGGAGTCGAGCTTAGTATATTCAGCTAAGATGCCACTGGTCTGACCAATTGAGCTACTACAGCACAACACAGCAATAATTATTCAACTGTCACATTTTTTTTTTTTTTTCGGAAAGCACAAGCCGTTCTCTAATTCATTTTGAGATAACAATGCCTTAAAATAATAATAATAATAATAATAATAATAATAACAATAACAATACATCAGAAAGTATACATGTATTTATGTCTTAAACCAGAATTTGTTATTCAAGTAATCTGATCTAATATGGATGTACGTTTGCAGGTAGTCACACTTTCTGTGTACACATACTTCCTCGCGGCTCTTGTAGGACAACAGTTCATCAGCACAGATCCTGAAACACCGCATCCTGACATGTTCATTCCATTCTTCACAGTATTACAGGTGAGAGTCCTTCTGTTGAATCCAGTTATATAAGATAAAGCATTTTCTTATTGCAAATTTTACAGTACCATTTTTTTAAATTGTATGTATATTTTTACTTTCCTTAGCCCGTATGTACAAGGGTCATCCAGAAACTGACAGACAATTTGGCATAACTAAATAACAACAACATTTATTAACGCAACTTACAAAGTTACAGTACCTTACTCTATTTTTCAACCCTGAGATTCCAGTTATATTTTAACTGGAAGAAACTCGGGCGAATAATTGAGTAAAATGCCAAATGTTCAGTTTCATGTTTTAGTTAAACAAAAGTTTTATTAAACTTAGCCTTAAAATATTTTGAATTCCTCTTCTTTAAGTTACTTCAACGAAGTAATATGAAAAAATTGAATGCGTTTTAATATGATGTTTTATGTTGCAGTTTTGTTTTTACGTTGGATGGCTCAAGGTTGCCGAGGTGCTCATCAACCCATTCGGTGAGGACGATGATGATATTGAGCTCAATTGGCTCATAGACAGACATCTCAAGGTAAGCTTTGTTTCGTTCTAACAGCTGAAGTGCACGCCAAAGGAAAATAAATGGAACATGTTGCGGTATCAATGCATCATTACTAACAGTTGATGCACATGATGGTTCCAATGTCAAGGTCACCAATACTACTGTAGGTGGACCTGACGGTTATGCGCCTGTTTATTGACCTTAAAAATCAGTAACCAACAATAACTTATCTCGTATAATGCATTCCAAATAGGACTATATTCGGTATGTGCAGTAATAAATGTATCCATAGTTAAAATATGTAATATAGTTCATATACCTACATAAGTGCAGTAAAACAGACAAAACATGCAGTTAGACCAGACTACCAGCACTAAGTGCAGGCAGTAGATAAATACGAAGTAATAAAAAACCTAAAAACAAAAAATATGTTTTTCGGCTGTATTTTTTCTTTATTTTTAAAGTAAAACTTTCGCTAACTAAACAGATTTTAAGACTATAAACCATTTTCATCTAGGTTGTTCTTATTGACCTCTATGTTATCTTATCTTAAATGTTTAGTATTATTAGTTTTCTAGCTTTGCACATAACTTTGAAACCTGCTGTAAAGTGACAGTCGTTTCTTTTTCTGAGAAAAGTAAATGTTAGGCATTCATTGACTTATCTCATGAACAAGGAACAATAGAACCGCTATTTGAGCATGTTTTCGAAAGAACTAATATTGTTTCTATGTTTAGTGTTCCTTTTTTTATTTGTTCCGCGTGTTTTATGGTATTTAAATGCTACATACATTTTTATGGCAATGTCCATATTTTAATTTTCCTCTTTAGGAAATCTGACAACCACTTTATCTTCAGGATGGCGCCGTGGGTGAGTGGTTAGACCGCTCTCCTCTCATCTAAGGTGGCCCGGATTCGAAGCGGCGTCCGGGTCCTACAGTTTCCCCCGTCACTCATTCCACTATCATCAACTTTCATTAATCTCGCTTACATTTCATATCATTCACTTCCTCATGCTCATGCCTGGCAACGGGCCGACCCTTTGTGACAGGTTCTACATTCTGTGGTTTCGTGCCGTTGGCTCTCCGACAGGCTTCTGATTCCTAGAAATTGGCTTGTAAGTCTTAGGGGGTTGTCAGTCCTACAAATAAGGGGAGGGTAAGTTGATTACAAAACGAAACTTTATTCTCAACAGGTTTGATTAATAGAAAAGAATTTTTCCGAATATTATACTTTGTCGTAAACATCATGAATACATAGCGATGATCGTCTTGTCATTTTGTTTTGCTCTTTTGAAGAAGAATCCTGGCTACGGCATTATATTTTTAGTCTGATTCTACGGCTGGTGTAGAAGAAACAATTATTAGAAAATTATTGACCTAATAGTTTTAAAATATTAAACCCGGAACTTAAGCACTTACAACATTGGGTATGTCATCTCAAAATAATTAGAGATCGCCTTGGGGGGTTTTCGGAAAAATTCTCGAATCAGTTAGGGAATTTAATGTGTCGACATGTTGTCAGATCAGTGGTTATAACAACTGGACGGAGATCAGAAGATCCGTGGTTCAAATCCCGGCTATGTCATTGCATTCTTCAAACTTACTCTAACTTTCTAACACATGTCTTGCATAAGGCTAGTTGGAAGATATGACTGATTAATAGTTACCAGAATGATTTTATTACAAAATTATTTCCTTGTGTAGGGGGAGAGAAGTGGTGGTGGTGGTGGTAGTCTTTTGTAGTGTTTAACGCCCGCTTTTGTTACCATGGCACCGCAGGTGGTGATGAAAATACACAGATACACACGCTCGCGCGCTACGACAACAGAGCCACATAACAATAAAAGAAAGAACACTCTGATATCTCACACGCACACACACACACACACACGACGCTCAACTACACGAATGGGTTAACACCAAATAAGTCTATACATATTTACTCAAATATGTTATCTGTTAGTGCACGAACTTCCATTAAGTATGTGCCCAGCTTAGCCAGTTTTGGCTATTTAGAATCAAATGCCAGAATACTGCCCTTCATCTGTTTTAAGCTAAAAATACTTCCGGCAATAATTGTTTCCTAACATCCTGCATCTACACGCAATCTGCCAAAATAAAATGATTTCCTTGTGCAGGGGGAGTAAGGAAATAAGCTAATGCAATGGTCAAATCTTTTAAAAGCTATGTGATGGTATTGAAATGCAGTTCTCTTTGCGTGACCGGAATGGAAAAATCTGATAACGAGTTCTCATTTGAAAATAGTATAGACAATACCTCGGAAATTATCAGCGCAGCAACAAAAATGCATTTAATATAAAATTTGTGTTTCGACAAAATCTACATTGTTTGTGCAGTTAAGTTTTTGTCTTCTCTTATGCTTTACTAGTTATGCAAAAGTCGTTCAGCATGAAAAGCACTTCAGAAGCTACTCCCAGAAAATTAAGAATATGCATTTTATGTGCCATGTAAATTTCTTAAATCTACAGTATTTAAATCAGTCATTGCAGCCATTTTTCAGAAAATTAAAATGTTCGAAAAATCCTCCAAGTGAACGCCAGTTTGAGGCGGAAGGAGCTTTTCGACAATTTAGCTCAACTATTAAAGCACTAATGCAATGAATTTCACCAAATCGCGGTCATCTGACTGGAGCGATATTGCTGAAACATCCTATCGCAGCTGATGTTCATTTCTTTGAAATCTTGTTGCACCTGATGTTCGTTTGTTTAATTCAGGAGGAAATGAAGAAAGAAAGAAAGAAAGAAAGAAAGAAAGAAAGAAAGAAAAAAAAACATTCGGAAAATAAACATAGTCGAATGCATCATCAACCATTTGAGAACTAATGTATCATAATCACAACTTGAAAATTTTTCACTTCCTATATATTATAAACTATTAATAGTCTATTTCGCTGAATTGCCTTATCAAATACAACACTCGTGGTATTACGTATGACAATATTCTTTTCGCATCCTTGGAAGAGCTGAACTTAAATATCAAATTGGTATTTGACCAAATTTTCGTTCTTTAGTTATGTTGTTTAGACACACACGGGCCCTCACACATACAGAGAGACAATTTCTAAAAATGTTTGTTCTTTGAGGGGAGTTAAAACGTTTATTTTCAGCAAAACCTAGCAATAGAGTTTTTGGATGAAATGCATTACCTTCTCTATAGTCTATTCACATCCTTTTCGGCCAACAGGTGGGAAAGAGAGGTAAAAACAGAATTCTGCATTAAGCGGCACCCTTCCCCCTCCTGCAAGCCCTAGCCAAAAAGACTACGAATATACCGTGCTTGTTCGAGGTAGAGAAAATGATCTGTTTCTCCCTAACAACAAAGGTAGAAGCATCTTTCTGTACCTACCGACGAGAACAAGGAAAGTTGGTGATGGGCATAATATACTAAAACAAAAGAGCTCTTTTCTTGAGGAAAGCCTTGATCTTTGAAGTGCACGAAGGAAACGTATTGTTTTGTTGCATTATTCATGCCAAGGACGCGTTCCGTTAGTACAGCTGATGCACTTCACTTTTACATCATCTTAACAAGATTTTCCCTCATTCTGTTTAAAAAGAGCAGGTATTTCATCTTTTAAAATAGCCTCCAAATTGCCTGCTTAGTTATGTCGACATTACCGTCACGGTCCTCTTGATATTCCATTAAAGGAGGTCATTCTCCTATTGAGTAAACACATAACTTTGTTTATTTTTTAACAACAGGAGGAAGGCTAAAAGCTACCGGAACAAACTGATTTAATAACATTGATAATGCGGTAATTAAAACGTAAAACTTTTTCACAATTGCATCATTTGAAGTGGTCTCACATTTGAGACCTCTTGCTTTTTACTTTATAAATGTAATCTCCCTACCCCGAACTAAACTTTTCATGTAATATTTTTGGAAATATATTTTCTATTAAAGATTCTACCGATTGAAATTAAAATACGAAATGTTTTAAGATATTTTCATGGCAAATTAAATGTATATCTTAAATTTTCTGTGGATAGCCTCTGAAATTCTCTTCATTCTGGATGGCTTTTGTATAGCGATAAACCGTAAAATATAGACAAATTTGCCGAAAAAATCTGTGTGTGTGTATATATATATATATTATATATTTGGTCAAAATACACACTTTAGTCAAATACATTTTTAAATACTTATCCATTTCGAGATATTCCTTGTTATTATTCCCAATGTTCATACTTATACTTTCTCAAATGGTAGTATAAGTATATCTTTAATTTTCTGGGAATACTCTTAAACTTATTCAGAACCAGCCCCTGAAATCTTCTCTATTGTGAATGACTTTTGCATAATAGTTAAACTGTAGGAAATAGATAAAAACTACTACACAAAATTATAGATATCTTTAATAAACACAATTTGTCATTACAGCTTTTTTCAAAGAGATTTTATTTTATTTTTTCAATTTTAAAGCACTTAGCTTTTCTCAAACGAGAGTCCTTCTCCATCTCTCTTTTGTTTTACTACTGGCCATGCAAATAGAACGGAAATTAAATTACAATCGGATATTAACCAGCTTTTAAAAGATTTGACTCTAACTATAGCTAATGCATTTCCTTATTGCTCTTATATTTATAAGGAACTAAGCAAAAAGAATATTTTGTAATTTATCCTGATTAGCATGATGTAGATAATAATCCTTTGTAAGAGTAATTTGTTTGCAAAATAGATAGAAAATATTATGCGAATAGAACACATCAGGTTTTTACTTTCTCTACGCGTATTATATACACAATAAATAGAGAAGGTATTGTAATACACCCTAAAATTTGATACCGATATTTCGCCGGAAATACAAGTTTTGGAACCCCCTGAGTACAACAAAAATTTTTTAGAAAAATGTTTTGTGTGTGCGTCTGTGTCTGTCTGTCTGTCTGTAGGCAGCATAGCTCAAAAACGAAAGTCGTTTAATTAGCAAACTTGATATTTAAGTTTAGTATCTTCCAAGGATGCGACACGAAGATTGTAAAAAAAAAAAAAAAAAAAAATCCCCCCTTCCAACTATCTTTTACATTGAAAAAAGTTCGAATATTCTGATTTTCCCATAAAAGGCTCTAAAGATTTTGATTAAAATCCCTCATATTTAATGCAATTACGTGGCAAATATATTTCTTAAATATCTCTGAAGACATCTTTATTCTGGATGAATTTTTGTGAACTTTGCATAACTGCTAAACAGCAAGAAATAGACAAAAGATTGCTATATATAAAATATAGAACTCCTTAAAACACAACATTTATGTCATATGCATTATTTTCGTGGAGTTGACCCTTTTGAAGATATTCCTTGTTATAAATTTCAGTTTTAAACTTTCCTCATAGGGAAATTTGTAAATTCCTGCTCAAGCAAAGAAACTGATTTGAATCACATTTTAAAACATCTGGCTCTCGGTTTAGCCTAGTGTGTTCCCTTATTTACCTTCTGAGGAACTGAATCATAGAACCATTTCTGCCAATGTTTAACTCGATTAGCATTAAGTAGATGGAAGAAAAAGCTTTTTAGCAATAATTTGTTACAGAGATGTGGAGAGTAAACGGAACACATTAGAGTTTTTAGGATGGTAAGAAAACAATCGATGGGATTCTGCAGTTTCTGTATGGATTCGACCAAAGCGTTCACCGACACCCTTCTGTGGATATGGCAGACAGTCAGTAACCTTGAGTAGGTCCAAAAAGAGGACCTCTCAGCAGAAGTATTGCGGAGGAATATCGAAAGCACTGGAGCCGTGTTCGATTCCGCGACCCACACCGCCTGCATGGGCACAAACCTGTTTTCCACGTAATGAGCCTCGATAAGTGCTGGTTACGAAAGCAAATAGACAAGGCAGAACAAATACACTAATTTTCAACCGGGATAAATTTCACCTTGAGTTGGATACCGATGATCGCAGCTTGTCATGCAAATTGTAAACGTAGGCGTCACAGCTCACGTGTTGTCTGTCATATGCCTAGCGTGGGAATTAACAGCTAATTTCCTTAAAAATGCAGCCGTTGTGGCGTTTTCTCAAACTTGACTCAAACCTAATAAATAGTCTTTATTACATAATGTCTAGTTACAAAAGTAGGACTTCCTCTATCCTAATAACGGAAGGAGTGGGATTACGTTTAACCGTATATGACAGATAATCTATCCTAGTTAATATAAACTTAGTTTTAATGGTTCACGGAAAACCAAATATGACAGATATTCTATCCTGGTTAATATAAATCAGCTTTAATGGTTCACGGCTAACCGAATATGGCGGATATTCTATCCCAGTTAATATAAACTTAGTTTTAATGGTTCACGGAAAACCGAATATGGCGGATATTCTATCCTAGTTAATATAAACTTAGTTTTAATGGTTCACGGAAAACCAAATATGACAGATATTCTATCCTGGTTAATATAAATCAGCTTTAATGGTTTACGGTTAACCGAATATGGCGAATATTCTATCCTAGTTAATATAAATCAGCTTTAATAGTTCACGGTTAACCGAATATGGAGGATATTCTATCCTGGTTAATATGAATCAGCTTTAATGGTTTACGGTTTACCGAATATGGAGGATATTCTATCCTAGTTAATATACGAGTAATGTTCAAGTTAACCGAATATGACGGATATTCTATCCTAGTTAATATACGAGTAATGTTCAAGTTAACCGAATATGACGGATATTCTATCCTAGTTAATATACGAGTAATGTTCAAGTTAACCGAATATGGAGGATATTCTATCCTAGTTAATATACGAGTAATGTTCAAGTTAACCGAATATGGAGGATATTCTATCCTAGTTAATATAAACCTAGCTTTGATAAGTAATTGTAGAAGAAATTCTAATCATGTGAGTCCCACATTCACAATATCTTGCTTATTTAGAAACAAATCTGATATGTTCCATTCACATGACTTTCTCTAACTTCTCTGTAACAAACCATTCCTACAAAAGCTTATTCTACTACTTCTTCCTAATCAGGAAAAACATTAACAGAAATGAAAAGGTAGAGTCCGACTGAAAAATGTGATATAATAGTCGAGATTTGAACCACAGATCTCCTGGTCTCTAGTCGTTTGTTCTAACTTCTGAGGTAGCATGGCAACATGCCAGCAGAGCATTAAATTCCCGAACTGACTCGCATGTTTCTCGGTAAACCACAAGATGATATCAAATTATTTTGGGATGAAAACCCCAATGGCGACTTACAATCTCGGTACTTTAAGCCCCGGGTTAAGGTTAAATCAACTAATAGATAAATTAATGTTATTAACATTAACAGAAATAGCATTATTACTTAGTTCCCTAGGAGTAGATGTGAAATTAGAAAATACACTAGAAAAAGCCGATATTCAAATCTTTAAGCTGCCGTCGCTATGTGATTGAAATTCGGTTCTTTTTGCATGGCCAGGAGTAAAACGAAAGAGCAAGAATGTAAAATTCCACTTTGAGAAAAGATTAAGTAGGTATATATTTTAAAATTGAGTCCATTAATAAAGAATATCTCGAGATTGTTAACTTCACAAGAAATGTATATTATATACACTGTATTTTAACGAGATCTGTAGTATATTTTCATCTGATTTTGCGTTTTATCCGTTATGCAAAAGAGGCTCTCAGGGACTACTTCCATAAAATTCAAGATGTATATGTTATTTGTCAGGTAAATATTTTTAGCACGTCGTAATCAAAATTATTAGAACCATTTTTGAGAAAACAAACTTTTTCGAAAATGTTTCCATATAAAGGGTAGTTTGGGGTGGGGGATTTTCTTGAAAATCTTCATGTCATATCATTAACTGAAGCAGAACTTAGCTATCAAGTTTGGTATTTCACCAACTTTTTGTTTTTGCATTATATAATTTACACATACACATACACCGAACACCACAGGGACCTTGTGTTAAAAAAAAAGATTAATTTAAATGTTTAACAGTGAAAATGGTTTGTTCAGCCGAAAATTCAAGGCAGCTTTTAGTCAACGGAAACAGCATGTCTGTTTTGATTAAACAAAATCCCTGATTTTAATTTATCTAGCACATATAAATAATGTATATTGTAAATAGAGAAGGTATTGTATTCCACTCAAAAATATAATACAGGTTTTGAGACCCCACCTTAATCAAAATAAAAAAGGTATTTTCAGAAAAATGTCCGTGTGTGTTTGTCCCTGTGTGTGCCACTGTAGGCAGTATAGCTCAAAAACAAACTCCGCAAACATTAAACGTGGTCTTTGAATACAGTATCTACCAAAGATGCGACACAAATATTTTCAAGAAAATCTCCCACCTCCGAATATACTTTACATGGAACGTTTTTTGAAAATGTCGACCTTCTCAAAAATAGCTCAAACTTGGTATTTAAGTTTAGTATTTTACAAGCATGCGACACGAAAATTTTAAGGAAAATCTCTCCAACTACTATGGGAATAATTTTCATAAATTTTCATTTTCTCATAAATAGATAGATATGGTATTTTCATGGCAAAGGAAATGTATGACTTGAATCTTCTGGGAATAGCCTCTGAAGACCTCTTCATTCTGGGCGACTTTTGCATAGTTGGTGAACCGTAAGAGACAGGCAAAACCTACCATACAAAAAAATATGTGATGTGGTCCATTCACGTTACTTTCTCTGGCTGTTCCACAAACAGACGTTCCTTACAAAATATTATTCTTTTATCTATGTCATGATAATCGAGTTAAATATTAGCAGATTTGGTCTGATTACTGGCTTCCTTGTAAGTAGAAAGAAAATAGGGGACTATACTAGGATAGTCAAACCTGTTAAAATACATTGCATGTGAAACAATTGAAATTGGATTCTCTTTTGCATTCCTTAGATAAAATAAAAAAAAATGAAATTTGGCTTCCCGCTGGAATTAAGTTTAAAATTAAAACAAATGACTAAATAATATCACGGAAATGGTTAAACCCAAAGAAATATATATCAATAATTGTTTCAAATCTAAATCTTTTGTATATTAACTTTTGTCTATCTTACGGTTTATCAGTTAGGCAAAAATCAACAAAATAAGGCTATTCTCAAAAAATTAAAAATAAACATTTCGTTTGTCATAAAAATATCTTAAACTTAGAGCATTTTAATCTAAATCGTTTGAGCCATTTTTGATAAAATCAAACTTTTCAAAATTATGTTGCATGTAAAAGGTAGTTGTGGATAGAAGAATTTTCCCTGAAAATTTGCATGTTGCATTCTTGAAATATTCAGAACATAAATACCAATTTTGGTATTTAACAGATTTTTCTTCTTTTTTTTTTTTAGTTATACTTTCAAAGTGTGTGTGTGTGTGTGTGTGTGTGTGTGTGTGTGTGTGTGAGAGAGAGAGAGAGAGAGAGAGAGAGAGAGACACACACACACACACATGGACTTTGTTCTAATTTTCTTTCATTCAGGGGACTCTAAAATGTTTATTTACGGTGAACTTATCGAATTTTTGGTTGGAAATAACTTCTCTAGTTACTATGGACATTATATGTACATACGTGCTAGCGAAAGTAAGCATATATATCCTTAGAATACTCATTTTGTCACATACATTTTTTTTTACTTTCTTTACACGTACTAGGTTGATAGTGTATAGTGAAGGTTTTGATTCCACCGAAAAATTCAATACCAGAAATGCTTACTTTAAGGTTCCCGGTATAAAAAAAAGCATTTGTGTGTGTGTCTGTGAACATGATGATTCAAAAATGAAAATTTGGTAAAATACCAAACTTGGTATTTAAGTTTAGTATCTTACAAGGATACGACATGAACATTTAAAGAAAAATCCCTCCAACTACTATGGGAATCGTTTTCGATTTCTTTCATTTTTCATAAATGGCTAATTGATTAAGATAGCGTGTATTAAAAATGTTTGCTTGACAATTTTGAATTTTACGAGAACAGTCTCTTAGAACGTCTTTATTCTGGATGAATTTTGCTGCATTTTGCATAACTGTACACCGTACCAGATAAAAAAAGCTTAAACAAAATAAGTAGATATTGTTCAAACACACATTTAGATCGAATACATTTTTTGTGTAATTGACCATTTCCGAGATATTCCTTGTTTTAAAATATTTGGCAGATTGCTATATGAGAAAATTGTTAACTCCTGGATTGTTAACATCAGCTCTTAACGATTCGACTGTCGCTTTCAGATTTAAAATAGGATTTCAATCAAGTGGCAACCAGGTTTTAAAAGATTTTACTGTCTTTTGACTTAGTATTATCATTATTTCCCTTCTACTTAAACGAAAATTATTTCTACTAATGTTTATCTCGATTAGCATGAAGTAGATAGAAGAATAAGTTTTTTAAGAATAATTTACTTCAGAGATGTAGAGAAAGTCATGTGAATGGAACACATCAATTTTTTTTTTCTTTCTTTTGTGAAAAGATAATACCTTGCTCAGTAATTTTCTGTTTTATTTTGAAAGTTTTCATCCTTGTTTTCTAAATTTATCCACTTAGAGACATTGAAAATCTAATTCTCATTTAAATAGAATGGGTGAAGGATGTAGTGGCGTCAGATGTTTATCTTAATGATGCTGCTTGCATGATTGTCTTTGACATCGTGTTCCAAATTTTGTCCTGCAGTCTTTGACTGCAATGCTTTAGCAATTACCATCAAGATCTGAGTTTGCGCCAAAAGTGTAGGTACATGCACTGCAAAATGTTGTTGAAACCTTAATCTCAAAGTCTGATGTGTTACATTCCCATGGCTTTCCTTCACGCTCTTAGAAATCTATTCATATTTATGCCTACTCTTCTATTTGGTTCATATAAGCCTTTAATGTTTACACTTTTCCAGAAATAGTTTTACTACACAAGGGGAATACAATAGCGATTGTAATATTTTTACAAAAGCATCATTATGTGATGGCTTTGACATTCTATTTTCTTTGCAGAACAATAGGGGAAAAAACTGGTGTGTTGTATTCACATGACTTTCTATTGTTACGAAAGTTTATTCTTTCATCTACAGATAAACATTAGCAAAAAGGTCTTATAACTTGTTTCTTTGTTAGCAGAAGGGAAATAAAGTAATGCACTGGAACAAAGTGATGGTTAAAATCTTTTAATAGCTATCGCCATGTGAAATAAATTATTGAACTTCGGTTCTCTTTTGCATTCCCGGGAGTAAAACAAAGGTGATGAAACGGAAGTTTATTTCCCGCTTAAGAAAAGTTTAAGTGGCTCAAAATTGAAACCAGTAACAAGACTCGGGAACGATTAATTCTACAAAAAATCTATATGACACAAATTGTGTGGCTTTTTAAACGAGATCAATATTTTTTGTGTTGTAAGTTTTTGTGTGTTATACGGTTTATGGGCTATACAAAAGTAATTCAGAATTAAGAATCTCTTCAGAAAATCCAAGATATACATTTCTTTTGTCATGAAAATGTATTAAAATATGAAATGTAAATCAAAATCATAAGTGCAACTTTTTGAAGAAATCAGTTTTTTAGAAAAAATATTCTATTTAATGGGCAGTTAAGGATGAGAGGTGCTTCTTGAAAAATCTTCTTGTCGCATCCTTGAAAGATACTGTACTTAAATGCCAAGTTTGGTATTTAATTTGTATTCTTTTTTAGTTATACTGCACACACATGCGCACACACAGATCGTGTTCTAAAATGCTTTTTCATATTGTTCAGGGGGCCCCAAAACATGTATTTCTAGTTTAATCCTGGTATCGACTTTTTGAATGGTATACAATATTTTCTATTGAAAGAAAAATGAATAGTAACTTATAACATGTTAGAAAAAGCTTTTGTTTAACCCTTCATCCTGCCTGGTCATATCGGACTGTGAATGAAATCGGTGAAATTATGCTCGAATGATCTCGGGTCAATGGAGCTTAAAAGTTACTCAACGTCCCCAAAAAAGAAACATCCGGATAACTCACCCTAAGCGAGATTCGAACTCGTGAACTCTTGAATGTGAGGCAGACACGCTACTCCCACACCATCGATGCGGGCAACATAAACTTTGTGCTTTAACGATATCTACAATTTTTGTGCAGTAAAATGTTCCTTATCTCTTATCTCTCAAAAGCTAAACAAGGCATGCAAAAGTAAGACTTCTCTCAGAAAGTTCAAAATATATTTTAATTTTATTTTTAGACACATTCAGCAATATGTTTAGTTTATTAAAAATCAATTTGTCTTTAACATAAGCAAAGATGCAATATTTTAATATACTTCCATTTTTCGTTGAAAAATAGTGGTTTTTAAATTTTTAGGCTTTATACACAAAAACGTTTTGATTGAGATAAAGCATATTTAGCTGCATATGTGTTGTAAACTTTCAGTACCTTGTACCAATTTATTTCAGACATACTGAGATATCTGTGTAGAAAATTATAGTTCTTGAGAATCAAAATCTTAAAGATATATATCCTCTAATTAAACATATACAGATTGCTTGTAAAAATAAAATTAATCCCATAGATAAAGGATGATTTGGAAATAAAAATATGATTCTTAGAGTTAATATAATTCTTAATTATATATGATATATATATATATATATATAATATCATGTGTACCGTAAGAAGATTCAAAAATATAATTTTGAAATTTGTTTCTTTAAGAAATTTAAATATGTTTATTTTCAGATTTATTGACCTTTGCCCCAATCATTGCGCATGGCGTCAATACGTGGATGCCAAGTTTTGAGACCACCTTAGTGAAATGGGACTTGCATCGTGCCTTTCCAATATTTACTTTTTTGGGACTCCGGCACTGTGTTCCTTTTTCCTCTTTTTTTCCCCCCAGTTTCCCTACATTTGCTTTGTTGGGCTATTTGATTTATCTTTTGGATTCCAAATACAAATTAACAAACATACAAACAACTATGCCCAAGGCGGATCACGAACTCACGATCCCCTGCGTCTAGAAGCACCAAAGTGAGGCACTTTAGCGAGCGTGGTCATGGAGACCAACCGGCATTACATTTGGTACATTCGCTTACGTCCCCTAAACTCACAATCACAGCATGTATGCAGATAGGTAACGTTTTCTTCCAGTTCTGAAGCAGCATTTAACCATGGAAATTGTGTGTCAGTGATCACTTCTATCTCGCGTGCAAGGAACGCACCAAATATCCTGGTAAAAACATTTCTGCACTGTCCAGTAATCAAAACTATTTACGAAATACATCCAATACATCACGGTTCAATTTTGCACCTCCTCTTTGAGACAAGGAACTCGCTGAACCAATAATGACGACTGGCGCTAAAGACCGAATAAATCCGAAGACTCTGTATATACCATTGAATCAGCCTTTCGTTCTCGAATTATGCTGACAGACACAATATTTACAGTATCGTTTCTATACGTCCTCTACTTACAATAGCTAAGTAGTAGAAAAAGCGAAAATCAGTCCATTATGGCTTGTGGAATAACCATAGGACAGACAAAACTATTTTAAAAAGCAGAGTGCCTGGAGAAATATTCGTTGCCTTGACAATTCTATGCTTCCTTGGACACCTACAATCACTGTAATTTACCAGTAGCAGTTTTGCAATTTCTAATTACACATGAAACAGTAATGAGGAGTTAGAGAAAACAACTGTGACCGAGGAGTGTAGTATTTTATCTTATATCCTTGTTTACAAGGCTTACTGCGCAAGAGTTTTGAGTATTGTGAGAAGTAATCCAAAGGTTATGGTGTTAGCTTAGAATTGACAGCTTCTTTTGTTTGGTATGGTGATAAGTAGTTTCAAATATGTATTACTGGAGGTAGATAGTTTTCAATGAGCACTTCCCTTCTTTCATTTTACACTCTGATGGCACCAGTACTGTGAAAGACTATCAACTTTTTTACCTTCTTTCGGAGTGTTGAATTTTATCCAAATTCTAAACCACACGCCGAGATTTCACCGGAAATTTACGTTTTGATACCCCTTAAATAAAAAAAAAAAAAATTTATATATTTACGAGGGCCATTTTTTGTTCAACCTCCTATAGGCTATAAATAAAATACGCGTTCATAAAAAACAATTGTTTTATTACTAAAGGTTTTGAACACTTATGGTTACTTTTCAATATAACCACCGAAAAGATTGAGACATTTATCGTACCTGTGCACAAGCTTTGCAATACCCGCTTCAAAAAGTGTTGCCGCCGATGATTTCAAATGAGCACTGTTGTTTTGAAGATCTTCGCTGGTTTTAAATTCTATCCTCCTCGCCATCACGTCTTCATATCAGGGAAAAGGTGAAAGTCACTGGGTGCCAGATCAGGACTGTACGGCGGATGATCGAAAATGTCCCATTGAAATTGTTCAAGGAGCCGATGGGTTGTGCCAGCAGAGTGTGAACGAACGTTGTCATGGATCAACAGAATTCCTGAAGTCAGCATTCCTCTCCGTTTGTTTTGAATGGATCTTCGCAAACGTCGTAAAATGCGAAGATCTTCAAAACAACGTCAATGCTCATTTGAAATCATTGGCGGCAATATTTCTTGAAGCGGGTATTGCAAAGCTTGTGCACAGGTACTATAAGGTCTCAATCTTTTCGGTGATTAGGTTGAAGTGTGCATAACTTTTAGTAACAAAATAATTGTTTTCTATAAACTTGTCTTTTATTTTTAGCCTATCTGAAGTTGAAAGAAAAAAAAAAAAAAGGCCTTCGTATAAACTGCGTATGGGCCAACGTGCGTCTTCAATACTTCATCATTAAGTTCAGTATCTTCTAAGAATATGACTTGAAGATTTTCAAGAAAATCCCCAACCAAAACTATTCGTTTCCCATTCAAGTTTAAAGAGCAGCAAGGAACTCGTGTCTCATAGGGATCTGGCTGCAATACGCAAGATCGCTGAGAATTGAGAACAAGCTATTGTCATAGCTGATTTAACTGGCAAGAAGAGTAAGCTTTGTGCTACTGTTGTTAAACGTTAAGCAGTAAACGAAAATATACTGCATAAAAGTTTTAAGTTCTCTTTGAAACACATATTTTTTGTTTATTTTTTTTAAATATCCTGTGCCATAAATAATTTCCTAGATATCTGTTATTAATGGTTCTTTGTTTAAAAAAGTCCATTAGATATTCAGTTGTTTTTCTTGATTGTATGGAAAGAACATGGTATTGTAAGGCCGGTATAAAGTGTCCAGTTCTTAAACATTTGACTGTCGCTATTCCCTTTATATGGATCACGAAATATGAAATGTAATATTTCTGTAAAGCTTCATATCAATTAAAGATAGAAAAAAGAAAAATAAGCTTTCGTAAGAATAGTTTGTTATCCACTAATAACGGTACAGAGTAGAGAAAGAATAAATGAAGTATGAGTTAATAAATAAAAAGAATGAAAAAAAACTTAAATGGTTTTTGTCAAAGGAAATGATTTCCTTAAATAATTTAAATATATTTATCTTTATATTTTACTATAGTATACTTGATTATCATCAAGCTCTTGCCTCAACATTAACCCTTGTGAATGTAACGCATCCTATGTAGAATGCTTAATTTTTTGCATTTTTTGTCTTGTTTTTCTTTGCTTTTTTATAAAAAATTGGAGCAATTTAAACGTCTATTTTAAGAGCTACATTTAACATAGAAACATTCGTTTAACCGGGCCACGAACCACGATTTTTGGCTTACTTTGCCGCTGCTCTAATCCAATGGGCTACCATGGCAACATGTCGCCACGACATTAAATTCCGCAACTAATTCGCGCGTTTCCTTGTAAATCTCAAGGCTCAAATTTTCTCAAATTAATTTTGAGATAACATATCCTAATGAAAACTTACATTGAAGCAAGAATTCTAACTGTTGGACTTACCTATCAGATAAACTAATTTTCTACATCATCTGTTAATATTCTACAATCTGTTTTGAAAGCGTATAGATTATTCCGGATATGAAAGGAATCAGATACTGGAATATCTCATTGAACATTTGTTATTGGAAAAACAATCTCAGTAACTGTTAATGCGTTTATTTCATTGTAAGGTCACATTCTTGCAGAAGCTTTCAGGTTACTAATGTCTTGCCCATTTGCATGTGTCCTCGTCCGAATCAAGCAAATGTCCACGAATGTCTCTTTTCACGAGCAAATTACTCCGGGAAAGCTATTGGCTTTGGGAAGGACATTTTGTGATGATCAATTCTCGAACTTCGGTCCTATGAAAAAAGGACGGCAAGATTTGATTCTAGCCTTCACTTGATTGGAAATAATCTCAAAGGGCATATAGAGAAAGTATTGTATTTCATCCAAAAATTCTATTCCGAAATGTCTCCTGAAATACATGTCTTCAGACCCACTGATCCCCCCCCAAAACCATTTTTAAAACCATACATGTGTGCGTCTGGGCAACATAGCTCAAAAACGAAAAATCGGTTAAATACCAAATTTGGTATTTAAGCTTAGTATCTTCCAAGGATGCGACACGAAGATTTTCAAAAAAATCCCCCCATCCCAACTACCCTTTATATAGAGTATTTTCGAAAATGTTGTTTTTCTCAAAAATAGCTCTAACGATTTTGATTAAAATACCTTGTTTAAGATATTTTTATGACAAACACAATGTATATCTTTAATTTTCTGGGAATAGACTCTGAAAACCTCTTTAGTGTATTCCCTAATTTCTCTTCTTATAAGGAAGTAATTAATACGACCAGAAATGCAAATGTTTATCTTGATTAGCACGAAGTAGAAAGAAGCATATTCTTTTGTAAGAATAATCTGTTGCGGAATACCTAGAGAAAGTCATGTGGATGGAACATAGCAGAATTTTTAATACTGTAAATATAAAATGGGCAAAAACTAGCTAAACCTTGCTATTTTCGAAATTTTCTTTAGGGAAAGCAAGGGTAACCCCGGTCAGTGGGTAATACCGGTCACGTAAGTTATCTCGATGACCATCGCACCAGTGGTCTACGTGTTTGTGTTGCCCTCTGTAAATGCATCCTTAAGACACATCTAGCCATGTCACCACTCCCTCAGAGTGTTGTGAGCAGTAGTGAAAAAAAATATGTTTACCGCATTTTTTATGTATATTTTGCTTAAAGAATAACGCAGAGTAAATGTACCTATTAAACTAATTATGTTTATAGGGTTTTCCGAAAAGCTCATGATTCTCTTAATAATGTAGTATATGTGAGAATTAGTTTTAAACAATATGCTTGGTACTGACGCATTATTAAAGCAAAATGTATGTAAGGTAATACCAGTCAACTGACCGTCATATGTAAAGCGTGATAAAGAGAATCCAGTTATTGGATAAACATGGTGGCCATATGACTATGGAAGATTTCGAAATCTTCAAAAGGGACGGAATTATTGTTGTTTCTTTTCCTCCACATATGTCCAACAGGCCTCTGGGCATTGCTTTCTATGGGCCATATAGTGTGTGGGCTCATTGAGAATGTAATAGCTGGGACAGTCCGAAACATTATTTTTGCGCTATATTGTAAAGAGAGGAAAATTGTTATATCGAAGTTTTAAAATAGCATGTGTTCTTTATATGCATTTTAGTGATATTTTTTACCTAAATAACATATTTGAATATAGTGACCGGCATTACCCGCACGTGTGGGCAATCCCGGTCAGTGATACCACTTAAATGTTACATAATTTAGGTAAGAAGAAATTGCTTAAATGAAATTCTTCTTAGCATACATTTGGGTAAAGAACCAAACTAACGATTGACAAAAATAACACCCATTGTACATATTACGAGGTACCTACTACTAAATGGAGCCAAGAGGGATACAGGGAAATTATATACGACGTTCTTACTTCAATATCTAAAATTGAATGAGAATTTGGTGTCTGGCAGTTTGGAAAGGAGAAAACTACCTTTAAGGGAGTGTCTTGAAATCCTCGTTGCAGTCATACCTAAAACTTTCACTAGATGCAAAAATTACAAGCTTTCCTGGTCTGCAAGAGGTCCTGACCTCTCCAGAGATGCACACCGCCTCGCTGTCTTCTTACCTCTCTTCCGTCGCCATAATTTAATGAAGCCTCCTTATTTTCTCTCTTTGTGTCTGGTTGAATGTTTACGCTTGGCTGCATATTCTTCGTTGCAACAGCGTTTTAGCAGTTTCGTTAAGGTCTATTTTATACAAATATCTCATCATCTTCTTCATTTACGATACAGATTCCTGTCATGTCTCCGGGCACACTTCAGCCTGAAGCTTTTGTGCTATCTGTATCGTTTAGAGCCAACCCATTACACCCACAGCCCTTAAAAATAGTGCAGCCTTGCAATGGGTATGGATGATACTCCATCTGGTTCTATAAACACTTCCCCAAAAGCTTTGCATCTCCTGCGAGCCAATGCATGTAACAGTAATTGTTCTCAGCTAAAGTCTGCAACATTTTAGCAGGCTCTTGGCCTTTTCCTTACATGGTCCTTTGATAAATAGTTTATAAAAGGTCTACAAATTTAGCTACAAATATTTTTGCACATGTTTTCCATATAATGATATAATAAAAGTTACTGGTTACAATTACCTAACCTAACTTTCTTCATAAAACAACTGTCATAAAGATTTAAGATTAAAATTAAGATTCATACAATGAGTATGAATCGTTATAACAAAAGAATGCATTTTCTCAAGAATTAGTTAAGTATTCAACACTTCTAATTTTCTAAAAAAATCCTTCTTCTTCAGATAGATTTTTATTAGTAATTGAATAAATACAATTTATAATGTGCTTAATCAGACAAAACAACACAAATATTACAAGAAATCGATAGTAATTTTATTAAAATTAAAACATTAATTTGAGTTATGAAAACAGTGCTTTAAAATTTTCCTGAAACTGTTTTTTCAGCCTTGTTGGTAATTTGTTGTAAAGTTTCAAACTAATGCAGGGATGAGTATTCAACGCCTTATTCAGACTTTGATGCTCAAAATAAGTTACCGCATTCTCTTATATAATGACATTGTACGTCAATGTGTAAAATATATCATTTAAAACGTTAATGAGCATACATATGCAGTAAACATCGATAGTAGCGTCATAATATAAATCTCTTTAAAGCATAACTGTAATACATTTTTAAGATTTGAGTATTTTGTTTAAAAATTATACTATTTAAATTTTTATTTTATTTCTTCACTAAGGAAAAACGTATATTACAGAATTCGCAGCTTAATTTATTATTTCAGTGTTATGGGATAAAAGTCTTCATATTATGAAGTAAACTCTGTGCTTCAAATGGTTTCTGAGAAAAAGAAACGTAAAGATATTAAATTGTTGTCCTTTATGTATTAAATATTTTTAAAACTGTAGCTTTTATAAGTTAATACCTTTTTCAGGAAAAGTAGAAAACACAATATCATTGTGAAAATTCAAAATGAGATAAAAGTACATATCTAAACAGTACAATAACTTTGCTTTGCTATGTCAGTTTTATTTAGAGATCGTTATTGTTGGTTGTTACATTTCCATACAAATATTTACTCTTTCCATACCCCTAAGTGCTTCAGCATGCTCTATATCTCATTTCCTTGAAAGAGCTTCCATTTAATTCTATAACAGTTATTATTTTTATAATAATAATATTTATTTCACTAAATAGTGAAATAAATCCTGTGTAAATTTTCATGTCAATAAAGTTATTGACACTTCTGTAAAATTGTAACAATATATGCATCATGTTCCCTAGTTTATACGCTGGAAATTACGACCGATACATTGTCATTCCCTTGTAGTTCTGTGCGAAGACAACGACCATCACTTCCTGTGTTGACAGGTAACCCCATTCACGTAATTCTGAACAGCTCACCAAATTGGATGTTGTAATACTTTGCAATCAAAGTAAGCACGATCGTTGGTCAGTGGGAGGCAGACGTTCATAAGCGCTGCACGTTTTAATTATTTCGACGAATAGAAACTGTTTTTGGCACATGTTCGTTCCCAGAGCTTCATACTACAATGCCACAAATAATGCACTGATTTATCACTGGCAGGTCAGTCAAGCTGAACGGAATACATTATATAAATGAATGTGAATTTTCAGAGCTAAACTGCACAAATCGCTGGTAGTCATTTCTTCATTTCCTTGTCTGTAAACAAGCTTTTGCTCTTAGGGTGACCAAAAGCTAATTTAACAGATAGTTTTGTAACTAAAGAAAGACAAGAATGGAAAAGAAGTAAAGTTAATACAGTAATAAACGGATAGGTAGAGTCAGACTGAAAAATTCGATGCCACAGCCGGGATTTGAGCCACGGATCTTCTGGTCTCTAGCTGGTTGCTCTACCATTGAGCTACCAATGCAACATGCGGGCATAGCATTGAATTTCTGAACTGACTCGCATGTTTCCCGGTAAACAACAAGGTGATCTCAAATTATTTTTGAGATGACAACCCCAATGGGGACTTACAATGATGTAAGTACTTTAAGTCCCAGGATTCATAGTATAGCCAACTATTATGGACAATTGTAAAAACCGCGTGTAGGACAAGGGTTGGATATATTTTTGGATTAGCAGCACTCTGTGGACAGTAGATTGTTATTTTAGTTTCGAAATGGCCAAACCGGATTTGGAGGTCAATTCGTTTACATTTCATTTCCAGGACGATAGGTTTGATGGGAACATATTCTTGTTTCCCTTGGAGAACATCGCATGGTTGTTTTAAGGCTTCCCTTGGCATAGTCCATATTAATTTTTCTTCCCATATCCTCCACGATCAAATAGCTACACCTTAAAATGCCTGACTTTGCCTCATCACTCCGCTGGGTATCCTCAGGTGTCAAGTACCAGGCGTCGACAACGACAAGCGATGGCAGGCTAAGGCCAGCTCGAAGGTGATATTCGTGCCGTTGCCAGGGCTTATCTACGTCGTGATGGCAGATGGGAATATCGGGCTTCAGGGTGTCGGGGGGAAATAAGGTTATGGAGTGATAAGAAGTAGCAAGGTTTGCTCCTCAACGGTTGTCTTTCATGGTACAACGCTCCTTGTGTACGGATGATGTAACGTTATTTAAAATGTCTTCTATTTTAGGATGTTAATTTAAATGTTGATGTCCAAGCAGCTCTTGCAAGCATTGTAAAGGAACCTTAACTGTTCTTGCCGGATATGCCCGTAAGCCAAGCAGGGAAGCCGGTGACTCTGAAATGGCACATTCAGGGATTACCATAGCAAAACTGCCTCATATTTGACGTCTGCAGATATGCCTTCGTGCGTTAAGAGTTGCAGAACTCAACGGGGTTATCTCAAGTTAAAACCGGTAAGTGGAGAACTGCCTTCGTTTTATCCCTCTTGTTTATCAGCACAGACAGCACTATTAAATTCTTGATTATAATAAAGTGTTACAACAGGTGGAAAAATGTAAATACTTGGGTTTTAATGCGATGTTTAAAACAGACAATGAAGAAATAAGTAATAAAGTGAGTAAGTTCCAATATGTTTGTGCAATAACAGCTCGTACCTTGGAAAGGAAAAACCCAAAGGATACAAATCTAAAATTCTTCAAGACAATGGATGTTCCGGTTTTACTATTTGGTTCGCGGACATGGACATTTAAAAAGGAAGATTGGAGCCAAATACAAGCGACAGTACCAGACAAGATCGTATTAGAAATGAGGACATAAGTAGAGAATTAGACATACTTTCGTTAAAAGAAAAGACACAAATAAATAGAGAAAAATGGAAAAGTCATTTACAAAGAATGGATAACTCTCGCATTCCATTTCAGTCATAAAATATAAATCTTTAGGCAATAGAATAATAGGAAGACCAGTAAAAAGATGGGGGAAAAATATGAGGCCGGAATAGGAGAATTCTCCTAAACCATGAAGAGATGATGATTATGATGATGATGACGATGACGACGACAGTGAGCGGGTCGCAAATATGTCGCAGTTAGGTTACCTGGTATAATCCCCAAAAGGCCGAATGAGGTGTCACCAACTCGCATTATTTAGTGCCAGAGCAAATAGCCTTGCCCCGTGAAAGCAGTGGATAAACACTGCAGCACCCACCGTCTCTTTTCCTTGTATAATATTCATGTGTCAGTTCACAATGTCGGGGATAGAAAGCTACGCAAGCCGAAGCCTTCCAATAAAAGAATCTTCTTATTTAAAGAAAGTGAAGGAATAAGAGTTAAGCTTTCGGCAAAGTTCTTCACTCAAAAATTCAATTTGCAGTGTCTTGCACAACCCATCAAGTGAGTATGACAGTTACATGAAGAAAATATTTTTGTAGTCAAATCTACAACAATAAATGTGAAAGATTATCGTTACAATTCATTCTTATACTGTTGGTGATACAATGCGCTTACAATGGTATTAACCGAGATAAGAAACTTGTTTTATTACGGTAATCTTTAATCGTTTTAATTATTTTTAGTAATTATTTGTTTTACGGCTACAAATAATCAACAAACCTATGAAAATATGTATGTGTTTGTATCCAAAGTTTAAATACTAGTGCAAGAGTCATAAAATAACTATTTTTCTACCAATTATAAAGGTGAATTACGTTTTTCAAACGCAAAATGTTGCATTCCCACAGCAGTGTCCTCCCAGTATCTGTTCCTCCTTTCCGCGTAGTTGGTCGCGCAGTGCACAGTACGGCGTTCCGCAAGGACATTGTGGAAATTGCTCTCATTGCTTGTTCAAAGGGGCAACAAATTAGTGATTCCTGCTTTATACCTATATATGTGTCCCCGATGGCTCTCTGAAAATGTCCGGCGAAGCGATGAGCGAAACAACAGGTTATTTTAATCAATTGCTAGGACATGCCAAGTGCAGAACAATATTAGATCACCACCTGTTGTATAAACCTAAGCATGTATGCTACCATAATCATATTTCCCTTTCTTTCATGCTTTAGATATTTCTTCTTTTTCTCTCGCTATTTATCCTCCTCATATGGAGGACCTGGCTATTGTAATGTATACATTAGATAGTCGTCCGCCGTGATTTAGGAGTAACATGCTAGCCTCTGGTAGCGGATTCAAACCTGGCGGCGGGCGATGTTTTTTCTCGGGCGTAAAGATCCTTAACATGGCTTCCTTCGGAAAGGAAGTAAAGCCAGAGGTTCTGTCGTAGATTTACGTCACGTAAAAGAATCTCAAGTCTAATACAAGGCCCCTGACAAAATTAAGTGGTCTTTCATCGTTAAATATAGAATGGGGCTCTAAGAACCGCAGTCAACAGCGTCCATAAATAAAAATTAACTTAATTTCATTTATACATTACATTAATAGGTCTTCTATACTTCTATTTCCTCTTGAACTATGTTCATAAAGTACTGTGTAATCTTTCAGATGTCATTCTTTGGACATAGATCATCCATTCACTTTGTTTTCTTTTGTTTTATCATTCAGTTTATATAACCCTAATTATTGTCTTATTTAAATATTTATGGTATGTTTTACTATATATCCCAACTGTCCTTTGGAATTTCATTTACTTACTTGGAGTATATGTATATTGTTTTTTGTCGCATGCCAAATTTGACTGCCATATAGTATTTTTGGCACAATTAAGCAGCTTTATAGAATTTCATTACTATGTGTATTATATTTGATGTTGAATTCTTTAAAATACCATTCAAATAATTAAGTATTTCTATTACATTAGCTTCATCATTGTTACTTGTTTATGATGCCCCCAAAACACTATATTCGTGAGCTTATTCTATTATTTTCTTATGCCACTTTTCAATCTTGATATTTATTTGCCTGCAAATATCACAGTATAACTTTTATCTTCATTTTATTGCTATTTTATCCCGTTCTTGTAATGTTTTCTGTAAATTAATAGTTTCCTCCAGTTGTCACAACCTGTGTTGAGAAAGACATCTACACCCTAGGTGATGTTTTGTAGTGAAACAGTTCAACATTTCCTCCATTCATGAATGCAAATAAACCTGCATGTGTTTGCCTCCATATTAGTCTTACAACTGTAAACCTGTATTACATGATTTGATGGGCGAACTTGAGATAAGCTGTTCGATAAGTTACCAGGAAATTACCAAGGCTTTTGAAACGGTGGCCGTTGTTGGAGACAACACCGTTATGTTCACTTAGTGAAACGGTAGAGCCTTGTTGAGTGGACAGTTTGTAAAACAGACATTTCACATGCACTTGAGAACAGAGTTTCGATGATGAACGAACTTGGTTCTTCAGAAGTGTGGGTTTAATTGGGAGGAAGCATATGTTGAATGTTTAAAAAATCTGATGTGTTCCATTCACATAAATTTTCCTATCTGTTCTACAAGCAAGTTATTATTTAAAAACCTGATGTATACAATTCACATGACTTTTTCTACATCTCTGAAACAAATTATTTATAAAAATCTTATTCTTCTATTTCATGCTAATCGAGATAAACATTAACAGAAATTGTCTTATTACTTGCCTTCTTGTAATTAGAAAGAAAATAAGGGAGTACACTAGGCTAAATCATTAGTCAAACTGTTTTAAAAAATTGTTGCATGTGGGTGGAGTCTGTTTGTTTGCATTGCCTGGAGAGAATAAGAAAAGTTAAGAGTTAACATACGTTCTTTTTATTAATGTTTTGATAGTTTTAAGGAACTAAAATGTGTGTAAATGTAATTTTGCGGTAGAGTATGACGAGTTAGGAGCTTGGGCTAAATGCTGCCATACTCAAATATGTATTAGCTTAACACAAATAAATATGCATTCTGTATACCAAAATCCAACCCAGTTGCAGTTCGCAAGTACCTCCAGACAAAATGACACACAGAATGCTACCTATGGAACCTCCTCAAATGCACCACGATACTTGATGGTCATCGGTTCTATACATGGGCTACACTATGACAGAACCGGAAACGGTCCAACCCAGTTGGAGTCAATCAGTACCATCCTTTTTCCAACCGAAGTGTTGGTACTTACAAACTGCTACCTATTGAACCTCCTCAAGTGCACCACGATGCTCAGCAACCATCGTTCTGTACTTGAAATACACTATGCATTTTGTGTATTATGCTTCAACCCACTGTGCCATGACCCAATACTCGTCTGCAGCACACATTGGTTCCACTCCCGTGTATGTAATTGTGTGCAACTGCATCTTTCTAGTCAATAGCTAAAAAGTTGAAACCTAACACTGCTAATTTTTGTCTTAAAATGTGTACTGCTATATTTTATATTCACTGTTAGCATCCATCATGTTATTTTTCCATTTTTTAAAATATTATTTGCATTTGCGTTTACATGCTACGTACTGGATGTTTCAGGCAGCGTACATGATTGTCGACGAGATGCACGAAGAACATCCGGAATTGCTGAAGGATCAATATTGGGAAGAGGTGGTTCCCAAGGACCTACCGTACACACTTGCTTCTGAACATTACAGAAGGGCAGAACCCAAAGGTTCTGCTGAGAACTACAAAGTGAAAGAATCGGATGCCCTCTACGCCAACTTGCTCCCAAATAAAAAAGCTGCTCCAGATGATGTATATGCAGATTATGTGAGTATATGTATGTGACTTCCTAGTCATGGGCATAAAACTGCCGTTGTTAACCACTAAGCTATAGAAGTGGTAAATTGGATTTGTGGTATCAAGAATATTTATATAATAAAAGATAAAGAAAATTAACCCTCTTCACAAAACAGCTCTGACAATAAATATTAGCTGGGAGTTTATAAAGTAAAGATCACTCTATGTGTAAGAAATAAACGTATACCTTGTAGAATATTTGGTATGAAGATTCAGAGTTCCATAAATGTTTGCAAACAAAGCAAAACTAAATCCCCAGTGGTTATCTTTTCCGTGCATGGTTACATTTCTGTGTTTTAACTAAAACTGTTGTATCGAGTAGTTTGCGTTTAAAATAGAGTTAACTGCTGAAAAGTTTTCCTTGCGCAGTTAATAGTCATTCAAATATAATTTATTTCTATATTTTGCTTTCCTAACATTTAATTCATTTTATACAGTGTTCCAGAATAGTATAATAATAGTATAATGTACCAGATATCTTCAAGTATGTAATCAAATTGTCTTTATCTTCCTCTTCTGGCAAATAGTTCTTGTGGTTTAGCTGAATGATGATAGCCCATTCCTCTCTCTTTTTCCTCAGTCTTCTACATAATCCCCATGCTATGAAAGTCTCTCCTCAAAATCCAGAAATATTAAGCTTAGTCTTCCCCTATCTCTTTTACTTTCAATAATCTTTTTCACAGGCCTGCCACTACACATATCACAAGTTTAACCCATTAAATTTGTCTCTTAAAGTTATTATATTAGGTTTTTATATATCAGATTTACTTACCTATTTGTGCGCATTCTCCGTCCCTATTTATCTTTTACCGTCCCATAATTTAAGCTCAATATTTTCTTTTTCCATATTTCCAGCTGAATTTGTTTAGTTATTGTGTTGTACATCTGCAATTTATATGTAATCAAATACGTATGTAATTGAAACTTTAATCTAGCAGCTCCCTATATTCTGTAATATCTTGAAAAAAGTTGGACTCTTTATATTCTTATATAAGTTGAACAAGTCATTCTCAAAAGAGACTTTTCATCAAAACACTCAACCATAAATTGCACTGTGCAGGAAAGTGTGGACACCCCTATGGTGGAACGACGTAAGAACTGGTTCCAGAGACAGTTGAACCGGATGGGATCGGTCCGCTCCTCCTCCACAACGTATTCTTCAGGGCTTTTCGGACGAGGGCGACACAACTCCGTGTACAGCAGCCCGGAGGCTGGTCCTCCGGCACCGCCAGCTGCCAATCCTCACCATGGACACAAGATGTCACTGTACGAGAGAATTGTGGGACGGAACAAGTCTATGCGTAACAGAGGTGCCTCCAGGCATGGTGAGTACCCCAGATGATTGTCTTTATATTGTGAGGGATTTCATTCATAAATATGTAAATTAGGCAACGAAGCTGAAGATAATATCATTAATATGGATCAACACAGTCCCCTTACTTTTAGTTACTGGCACCACAGGGTTGCCAAATGGTCAATGTTGACAGTAGGAAAAGCCTTGTCTTTTGGCATTCTCATTTTATTTGCTCTACTATGTACCCATATTTCACCATAAATATAGTCTTGAGACTTAGTTAAAGTATTTTAAGAAAAGGATGAGAGAGAGAGAGAGGGAACCAATAATGATTTCCCATCGACCGGCATGGTTACGTATGTGGTCCATATTCGGGAGATCCCGGGTTCCAATCCCTATTCGCCAACCATTCAGGGTTCGGTTTTTTCATGGTTTTCCTAAGTCGTCAAGATAAATACTTTCAGTCTAAAACAATAGTAAATTGAAAATAATGGTAATAGCAACTGCGTTACTAATATCCACCGATACAGCTACAGCAGCTAGCAAACCTAACACCATCTGCTTGTCGTTGAGCAAAGCAGTATGATACACTGGGGTTGTGGTCTTCGAAGAACTGACCGAGCTCTGTCATCTGACTACGGATGGTGGAAACAAATTAGATGCCATGATGTGTGGCTGTATGCGCCATCTGACCACGGATGGTGAAAACGGTCAGATCGTGGTAACCAATCGAGTTCTGCTTGGCACGAAGCGAAAGTGGTATAGTACAGGGATAGTCCGGAAAGAACTCCATCCACCGCAAACCTTTAACGAGTACATTACGGTACAGTTCCATCACAGTTTTACCTAGAATTAAAGTGACATAAAGTAAAAGATTAAAGAAAAACCAATGCCTGTTTGAGAAATTTATACGTTTTTAAAATGTAAAAGGAAGCACTGTTAAAGAAGGAGTATATTAATATTTGACATATAAAAGTTTTGGTTACAGAGGTTTAATGCTACTTTTACTTTCTCTACATATCACATAGTAAATAGGAACTATTTTTAAGGTCCCCTGTATCAAAAACAAAATCGAAAATATCAAACTTGGTATTTAAAATTTGTGTTCCAAAGATGCGACACGAAGATTTTGAGAAAATCTCGCTGCCCCAAACTACACCCTATATGGAAAAAATTTTCAAAATTTAGATTTTCTCAAAATGGCTCTAATGGTTTTGGTTAAAAATACCGTATATTAAAGATTTTACTTGATAAATTTGAATTTTATGAACAGCCTCTGAATACCTCTTTATTCTGGAAGTATTGTGCATAACTGTAAATCATATAAGATACACAAAAAACTGTAGATCTCGTTAAAACACACCATTTATGTCATATTCATTTTTGTGGAGTTTTTATTGGATTTTTCACGCGTGAATTTGTGAACTTATGGCCATGCAAAGAAACGGAATTGACATGTCAACCAGTTTTTAAAAGATTTGACTATCGCTTTAGCCTAGTGTACTCCCTGGTTTCCCTTCTACTTACAAGGAAGACAGTATTACCTAAAACCATTTATGCTAATGTTTATCTCGACTAACATGAAGTAGGTAGAAGAATAAGGTTTTCAACAATAATTTGTTATAGAGATGTAGAGAAAGTCACGTGAGTAGATCACATCACATTTTTTTGTATTTAGGCACAGGCTCACTGATCCTAATATTCATATAGCTACAGGGTTGTATTATGTTTAAATGAAACCAATACTTCTAAATTTAGAAGCATTAAAACCGTTTTCTGGAAAAAATGACAAAAAGACTCTTTTACTGTCTTTAAGCTAGTATAAAATACTAAAACTTTTAACTTCTACAGTTCAATTCCTATTATTTTACAAGTTCAAAGAGCAGAAAATGTCATGAGGCCAGCTTGTGGTTTTGTTCCTCTTCCTATATGGATGTAAATGAATGCGCAGCATCTGTAACTTCGCAACGTATCAGTTACTTCGCATGACGGACACAGAATGATACGAGAAGTATTTGGATTATCAGGCGCCTCTTAAAGTATTTCTACAACATTAGTAATTGGAACTTTGACGAAAAACAAATATTAATAGCACAAGCAACGAGAACAATACGAGAGCTGTCCAATAAGTGTTTCAAGTTGGTGTTACCATCGTGTAATGTTTGCTACGCGTTGTCAAAACAAAGTTGCTACTGATCCACAAGTTAGTTTGGTTTTAGAAGACATTTCAGTTAGTTTTAAATGAAAAAGCTGCGGTGCCGTTCAATGATTCACTTTTAGATGGGAAAAGCTGACGAGGAGATAAAAGCGAAATCATTAATCGAGGTAAATATTAGCAGAAATGGTCTTACTACTTGGTTCCTTGTGAGTAGAAGGGAAATAAGTGAACACATCTAAATCCATGGTCAAATCCGTTAAAAGCTATTGCTATGTGAACAATTGAAGTTTGGTTCGCTTGCATTGCCAGCAGTAAACAAAACACAGATGAAACGAAAGGTGACTCGTATATGAAAAGTTACCTGGTTTGAAATTAAAACTAATAATAAAGAATATATCAGAAACGGTAGTTTCTACAACAAAAATGTATGTGACATAAATTGTAAGTTTTAACGAGATCTACATTTTTTGTCGAGTAAGTTTTGTCTACTTCTTATGGTTTACAAGCTATGCAAAATTCAGCAAAATACATCCAGAAGCTATTCCCAAAAAATTCGAGATATACATTTATTTGTTATGTAAATATCTTTAACATACAGTATTTTAATCACAACGTTAATCGTTTTTAAGAAAAACAATATTTTCAAAACTGTTCCATGTAAAGAGTAGTTTAGGGTATCCTTGTGTTACTTCCTTGAAAGATACTAAACTGAAAAATCAAGTTTAGCATTTAATTGTCTTTTAGTTTTTGAGCTATGGTATCCACAGACAGATAGACTGAGACACACACACGCGCGCGCGCACGCATATTTGGACCTTTTTCTATATTCTATTATATTTAGGGAGCCTCAAAATATATATTTCCGGCGAAATCTCTACATCGAATTTTTGGTTGGATTGCAATACTTTCTCTATGCATTATACACATAGCACGTGTAGAGAAAGTAAAAATGGCAGAAACATTGGGAGAAGTTGTATCCTTAAAAGGGGACTATTTTAAGAAATAAATAATGTTTGAATAAAAAATACCTTTTCATTCGTAACACGAGCATTTTCTGAATTCCCCTGGTAAATTGGCTGTTAAAGAAAATGATGTATAATATCTTCCTGGGAATGAGAGGTTAATGATGAGCCGACACAAGATCGAAATTTTTGTTAATGGGTAAATCAATGGTGCTTTCTTGGCATTTCTTAGTATTCTTCTCTTCTTCTCTACATAGTTTATATGCTAAGCTTACAGCCTGTGCAATAAAAATACCAAGAATCTTCGTAACGTTTCTTTGGCCTTTCTGGTGACTACATTCATCCATCCATCCATAAGCTATCCCTCGATATGTGAACCATCCTCTTTGAAGCCATATGAGATACGTGCAGGTTCCATTCATACATTTTCCTATTCATCCATTCATTTGTACTTGAGTGCTCAAATGTTTCATTTCTTATTACATTCTCTAGTCCGTATGTACAATGTACATTCTTCAAAGCGGCGTGACCTAATTGGCCATCATGAGAGTGGGAATGGCTAAGATAGAACACCATGCCTAGGTGGGACTCGAACCCGCAGTCTCCTGCGCCACCATTAAAATTTTGCAAATTTATACAAGAAGTGGGCTGCTGTCTCCACGTAAGAAATGATATTTTTGCTTAGTGCAGTAATCTTCAACGAATTTAGAGCTAAACCCTTTAGTGTTTTATTGGCCCAGCCCGTGATGTCTAGTATGTCTTTCACAGTTTACATGATGATGATGATGATGATGATGATGATGATAATGATAATGATAATCCCGCGCCGCTACAGCTCTTACGAACCTGGGACTACCAACCCCACCACAGCAGAGGGAGGTGACGTGGCCAGGTTACGCAACCCCTCACCCACCGGAATGTTGGCTATCTGGTCGGGATCATTTTTTATGCAGCTCCCCACTTTCCTGACGATACTGAGTGACACCAGTCCTACACCCGGGTCTTAAATTCCACACCCCCATGAGTGGGATTGAACCCGGGAGCATTCCTTGGTCAGGAACCGAGCACCATTCTCCAGCCCACTGCGCTATGGTACTGGAGGTTTCTATGAGATAAAAATTTAAATATACTTTTTAACGAATAACCCTGTTTATTACATGCAGAATAGGAAGGGGCAACGGATACGGCCTTCAATTTGTTTACGAAGCTATTGTAGGCGGAGTTTATCATGACACTGTGAAGGCAATAAATAAATATTAGCGAGTGTGTATGTAGCTTTCTGTTGTTGCTACAAAATGTATGGTTTCTTCGTAATGAAAAACGCAAACTGAAGTTTTATATATATATATATATAAGCCCCACCCCCTTAAACATCTATGGTCATATCGGGGCTTTGCATTAGAAACAACTTGTTGTTCTTTACGTTGGGTTAAATCATTTTATTTTTCTCAAACACACACATTCACTCTCACATGCATTCTTCCAGACTCTGCGAGGGATATGGAATAATTCTGTAATAAAGTAAAATTACCCGTCCCAGCCGGGATAAAGATAATCAAACAATATGACAACCCAGAATCTTTTTGTTGCAGGTATTCACTAGGAAGTAATCTAAAGCAGTGGTAGGTTTAATCGAGAGATCCTGGAAGTGCTGACATAGATTTAGTATATACCTCTAAGCCGATCTCGACCTTTGAAATCGTGCAGAGATGCTTCTCATGAATCAGTAAATTTGCAAGTAACATTTCCTCAACTATCGTGCGTGGAGGTGAATGGCACAAATTTCCTAGCTATGTTGTTTTTTTCTCCAGAAGGCACGCAATCCGGACAAAAAAGGAAGTAAAATAAAACAACAGAAACCCTGTTCGAAAGCTTCAAGAGCCTGGAATGGCCTTGGAATAGACAACAATCATGTAGAAGGTCATTAAACCAATACACGTGCTGCTGGTACCATTTTCTGGTTTGTAGTAGCCATTTTGCGTCTTGGAAACGCTGAAACGCACTTTTACGTTACATTGCGGACCTGACGTGCTGGTACTTGGCCGAACATTGTATCAACATATCCTCTATCGTCTTACCTATATTTATTAGGACTCTACTGGTAATATATACCTACCGATGATAAGCATTGGCGTTGGCACAAACATTTATCTGTTTACCATTTTAAAAATCATTTTGACATGACACACCAATACCTATAGAAATATCCCATACGAATAGTCCTGCGGAGGTTCTGGCGGATGATGGCAAAGCGGTAGATAAGGTTTCTAAATGTTTAACAAACGTGACTTTTAAAATAATGTTTTAGTTTGTTTTATATATCCTGACGGAAGATATATTTTTCTTCAATTTCTACTTTCTCTAGCCCCATATGTACAATGTACATAGGGATAGAGAAGTATTGTATTCCACCCAAAAATTCTATACCAAGATTTCACCGGAAATACATGATTTAGGACCCCCTGTATCCAAAAAAAAGCATTTTCAGAAAAAGGTCCATGTGCTGTGAACACGATAACTCAAAAACGAAAAGTAGCTAAAATACCAAACTTGGTATTTAAGTTTAGTATCTTCCAGGGATGCGACACGAAGATTTTGAGAAAAATCCCCCACCCCAAACTACTCTTTACACAGAACTTTTTTCGAAAATTGTGATTTTCTTAAAAATAGCTCTAACGATTTTGATTACAATATCATATATTAAAGATATTTACCTAACAAATAAAATGTATATCTTGCATTTTCTGGGAATAGCTTCTGAAGATCTGCTTATTCTGGATGAATTTTGCTTAATTTGACATAACTAGTAAACCGTAAGAGACAAAAACTTACTATACAAAAAATTTAGGTATTGTTAAAATACACAAGTTTTGTCATATACATTTTTCTCGTGGAGCTTACCGTTTTCAAGGTATTCATTGTTATTACTTTCAGTTTTGAAGTACTTAAGTCTTTTCTCAGACGGGAGTGTCCGTTTTTCTTTTGTTTTACTCCTGGCCAAGAAAAGATGCTATTTGTAATGACAATCGCATAACGACAGATTTTAGAACATTTGACTTTTGGTTTAGCCTAGTGTATTCCCTTATTTTCTTCCTACTTATAGTGAACTAAATAATAAGAACATTGTGCTAATGAGTACCACGATTAGCAAAGTGCAGAAAGAAGAAGAATCTTATGTATGAAGTTTGTAGAACAGTTAGAGAAAGTCATGTGAGTGTAACACATGTTATCTTTGAAATGACATTTGGTCTTAGCTATTTTTATCCCTTTTTCGCTCCATTGTTCGCATTAGTTTTATAGATACACAATTTTTATCCCTTTTTCGCTCCATTGTTCGCATTAGTTTTATAGATACACAATTTTTCACAGTGGATAGACAAGTTAAAATTCGATGCCAATATTTCACCAGAAATATATTTTGAGGCCTCCTGAATCCAAAAGAAACAATTTTAGAAATACGTCCGTGAGTGCGTGGGTGTCTGTGGGCAGCATAGCTCAAAAACTAAAAGTCGGCTAATTACCAAACTTAGTATTTAAGTTCGATATCTTCCAAGGATGCGACATGAACTTCTTTACATGCAACATTTTTGGGTTTTAAATTTTTATTTTCTCAAAACTAGCTCTAACGATTTTCTTTAAAATGCTACGTGTTTAAGATATTTTTTATGACAAACGAAAAGTATATCTAATATACTGGGAATAGCTTCTAAAGGCCTCTTCATTCTGAATGACTTTTGTATAATTTTTGTATGACTGGTGCTCCGTAAGACATAGACAAAAACTTACTGCACAAAAAATGTAGATCTCGTTAAAACGCACACCTTATGTCATGTACATTTGTTGTAGAGATATTCCCAATTATTGGTTTCAGTTTAGCTGTTTTATTTTCTCAAATGGAAAGTGGATCTTTCTTTTCACCTCTTTTGTTTACTCCTAGAAAGCAAATAGAACCGAATTTCAATTGATTCATCCATAAAAAATGTATGACAAATTGTGTGTTCTAATGAGATTTACATTTTTGTGGAGTAAGTTTTTGTCTATTTCTTACGGTTTACCAGTTATACAATAGTTATACAAAAGTTATACAAAGGTCATCCAGAATGAAGATGTCTTCAGAGGCTATTCCTAGAAAATTCAATATATATATTTCGTTTGACATGAAAATATCTTAAACATATGACATTTTAATAGAAATCGTTATTTTTCAGAAAAACAAATAATTCTACAGTAATGTGGTTGGGAGTGGGGGGATTTTCTTGAAAAGCTCGTGTAGCATTCTTGGAAGATACTGAGCTTTGGTATTTAATCGGTTTTTCGTTTATGAATTCCAATGAATAAAAATGTTCCTACACACACAAACTAACGCACACACGGGCATATTTCTAAAAGTTCTTTTATTGCATTCAGGGGTCTCAAAACATGTATTTGAAGTGAAATCTCGGCATCTAATTTTTGGGTGGAATATATTACCTTCTCTCTCTACTATGAACATTACACATACGTGCTAGAGAAAGTAATAAGCTTTCTCAAGAATTGCTTATATATCCGCTAACAGGCGATACAGGATAGAGCAAGTCGTGTGAATATAACGTACGGTTTTTCTACTATACTATAGACGATAGAATTGATGTCTGTTGTTTACAGCTTCTCAAATGGAAATGTGTTATTTACGGACACTCTTTAACTACTGTGGTTCTCAGCGTCCCATTCTAAATTGGGCGTGAAAGACCGCTTAATTTTGCTCAGAGGCCTCTCTATCAGGCTTGAGGTTCTACGACACGAGGTCAACGACTTTACTTCCCTTCCGAAGGAACCCATGCTAAGGATTCCGAAAAAATCCATCATCCTCCGAGACCTTGGGTATATGAAGTCAGCATACTAACCATTACACCACGGAGGGCGACTTTACAGCTTCTCGTACAATCTGTTCATTGTGGTAAACCCTGGGCTACAGATAGACAAAATACTAGTATCTAATCGGCAGATCATCACGAAGGCATTAACCATTCGCTAGATAATTTATGGAAATCGCTAGCTGATTTCTCAGCAAGAATTTATCCCAATAATTACTCTTTATTACAAAGACTTGATCTCCTTCACTGTTTGGAGAGAATCCAAATAGCAAGGAGGATGCCATTATACTCGGGATATGTTGCGTGCATCAACCTTCAAACTGACAAACAATTGACAGCGTTGAAAGGAGTCCCTGAATCTCCCAGGAAAAAAGTGCCGCCAACCTACTTCAATTCTGAAACACAGCGTTTGATTGATGATTGAATGATAGTCGCATACAGAGAAGACACTAGATATCTGGCAGTAATTTTTATATTTTTACTTTCTCTATACGCACTATGTACATAGTGTATAGGGAAGGTATTGCACTCCACCCAAAAAATCGATACCCAGATATCACCGGAAATATATGTTTTAGGGTCCCCAATATCCAAAAAAAGCATTATCACAAAAAGGTCCGTGTGTGTGTGTGTGTGTGTGTGTGTGTGTGTGTGTGAACACGATAACTCGAAAACGAAAAGTCGGTAAAATACCAAACTTGGTATTTAAGTTTAATATCTTCCAGGGATGCGACACTAAGATTTTGAGAAAAATCCCCCCCACCCCCAACTACCCTTTACATCGAACTTTTTTCGAAAATTTTGATTTTCTCAAAAATGGCTCTAACGATTTTGATTAAAATTTTGTATACTAAAGATATTTACCTTACAAATAAAATGTTTATCTTCAATTTTCTGGGAATAGCCTCTGAAGAGTAGTTTATTCTGGATGAATTTTACTGATTTTTAAATAACTGCTAAACCGTAAAAGATGGACAAAAACTTACACTTCAAAAAATGTAGAGCACGTTAAAACACACAATTTATGCTATATACATTTTTTTCGTGAGTTCGTCGTTTTTGAGATATTCCTTATTTTTGGTTTATGCTATGAAAAACATACTTTTCTCATACAGGAACTTGTCAACTCCTATCCATATAAACAAAGGAACTTCATTGACATAGCAACCAGCTTTTGACTATAATTTTAACCTATGGTAGTCCCTTGTTTCGCTTCTACTTGCAAGGAAGCAAGTAATAAGACCATTTCTGCTCATTTTTTCTGATTAGCATAAAGTAAATAGAAGTATAAGCTTTCTAAGAATAATTTGTTGCAGGGATATAGAGAAAGTCATGTGAATGGTACACATCAGATTTTTACTTTCTCTATAGGCACTATGTACATAGTGTATAGGGAAGGTATTGCACTCCACCCAAAAAATAGATTTCGTGATTTCACCGGAAATATATGTTTCAGGGACCCCAATATCCAAAAAAAGCATTTTCACAAAAAGGTCCGTGTGTGTGTTCGTGTATCCGTGTGTCTGTGAACACGATAACTCAAAAACGAAAAGTCGGTAAAATACCAAACTTGGTATTTAAGTTATGTATCTTCCAGGGATACGACACGAAGATTTTGAGAAAAATCCCCCCACCCCCAACTACCCTTTACATCGAACTTTTGTGAAAAATTTTGATTTTCTCAAAAATGGCTCTAACGCTTTTGATTAAAATTTCGTATATTAAAGATATTTACCTGACAAATAAGATGTATATCTTGAATATATATATATATTCGTGAGTTCGTCGTTTTTGAGACATTCCTTACTTTTGGTTTCTGCTATGAAAAACTTATACCTTTCTCACATAGGAACTTGTTAACTCCTATCCATATAAACAAAGGAACTTCGTTGACATAGAAACCAGCTTTTGACTATTATTTTAACCTATGGTAGTCCCTTATTTCGCTTCTACGTACAAGGAAGCAAGTAATAAGACTATTTCTGCTCATTTTTTCTGATTAGCATAAAGTAAATAGAATTATAAGCTTTTTAAGAATAATTTGTTGCAGGGATATAGAGAAAGTCATGTGAATGGTACACAATCAGATTTTTACTTGCTCTATACGCACTATGTACATAGTGTTTAGAGAAGGTATTATTGCTCTCCTCCCAAAAATTCGATACCGATATTTCACCGGAAATATATGTTTTAGGATCCCCTGTATCCAAAAAAGGCATTTTCATAAAAGGTCTGTCTGTGTGTGTGTGTGTGTGTGTGTGTGCGCGCGCGCGCGCGTGTGCGTGTGTCTGTGAACACGATAACTCAAAAACGAAAAGTCGGTAAAATACCAAACTTGGTATTTAAGTTTAGTATCTTCCAGGGATGCGACACGAAGCTTTTGAGAAAAATCCCCACACCCCAAACTATCCTTTACATGGAACTTTTCGAAAAGTTTGATTTTCTAAAAAATGTCTCTAACGATTTTGATTAAAATGTGGTATATTAAAGATATTTACCTGCTAAATAAACTGTATATCTTGAATTTTCTGAGAATAGCCTCTGAAGACTACTTTATTCTGGATGAATTTTATGGAATTTTGCATAACTGCTAAACCGTAAGAGATAGACCAAACTTACCCCACCAAAGATATAGAGCACGCTAAAACACACAATTTATGTTATACACATTTTTCTCGTAGAGTTGATCGTTTTTTAGTTATTCCTTATTTTTGATTTCACCTTTAAAAAGCTTACACTTTCCTCACACAAGAATTTGTCAACTCCTGTCAATACAAAGGAGCCTCAGTTACATAGCAACCAGCTTTTGACTATCACTTTAACCTATGGTACACCTTTATTTCGCTTCTACTTACAAGGAAGCAAGTAATAAAGCTTTTCCTTGCTTGGCGTACTTTAACTTCCAATTAACTGAAGTTATAAATGATCAGGCGCGTGCTTATTAAAATCATTCCCAAGTTTAAACCTTGTTTTCTCGCAAACTGTAAAAGAAACTAACTCTCGCAGACTAAAAGCGAAATCTTTCGCAAGGTTTTTGTGGATGATAACATGGGAATATAGAAGAATGTCCCCGAGTTAAAAAAGACTGCGCAAGACTTAGAAGAGGTGGTGAGATAATAAAAATGTGAAAGATAACGGGGAACTAACAGCCTAAGTGAGATACTACGATAGTTTCTATTGACTCATGAAAAGAGACGCTATTGGAACTGGGAAAGAAAGCCAAATAGAGCACAGTTTTAATGCTTAGGCAGAACAAGGGTGTTCGAATATGTTCTATAGAGGTGCAGTTCTCGAGAAGTTTGTCCTCAGTTATTGTACAGTGCAGTTGGTTTAAGTAACAGTGCATATATTTTGTTCTCTCCCCAGTATTTTGGTATTACAAAATCTTTACGTAAGCAATGTGATACGGAAATCTAAGTTAAACCTTTAAGTGACGCTTAATACAGTTTCAGTGATGATCGCATAGAAATATAACGTGTACATAAATTATGGAATCTCTTGGTAACAGTTTAAATAAATTTCCTTCATTAAAATTTACAAATATGTTATCTCTGATAGTTATTTTTACCGATACTTGCTGGGCCGAGGAACTCAACTAACCGGAGCAAATATAAATAATCAACTAAAAACATAATTTACAGTATAAATAATTCAGAAATAACGAGGAGCAGGCGAACGTCGCAAAATATTTTACATTTATCAACACTCGAAATACTCCAGGTCGTCCTCCGTGGTGTAATGGTTACCATGCTAACTTCACATGCCCAAGGTCGCGGTTTCAAATCCGGCGGAAGACGATAGATTTTTTCAGGTGTAAAGATCCTTAGCATGGCTTCCTTCGGAAGGGAAGTAAAGCCATGGGTCTCGTGTCGTAGATTTATGGCATACTCGAGACGATGCAATGCTTTACTAACGTATTTCAAAATTATTATACTGTCTCTCTAAAGTGCATTAAAGAAGAGTATCATATAGATTTTCGAAATATGCTCTCAATTTGAATAATAAACTATTACATTTTGAGGATTACGAAAACTAAACTTTTGTACAGTAATTAGAGCTAATATAAACTTAAATATAACAGATTTGTTTGTAAATTCATGTACTGTAATATTTAAAATCATGTGTATAGTTTTAATAATGCATCACGTAACTCATTTTATTAGAAAAATTAAATAGACAATAACATTTCTTACTTAAATAATAATATCGTTTATAATGTTGATAATTTGCAAAATTATTACTGTTATTATGTATAACATGTGGTAATAAGTTTCAATAAGATATCTGTGGATTTTACAAATTTCTTACTTTGATTGGGAATATCATTCACTCCTGTACTAGACAGACTGGGCAGGAAAGTAACGGTACGCGTGAACAGTGAAAACAAAAGCCGGTTGTTGCATCACAGAACTGAGTGTTACCGCATACCGTCTTCTCTTTGGAAAAGCAATCACTCTAAAGCTCTTTACGGCAATAACTGTCATATTACAGCTACGTTTACGGGATGTAAAAACGTTTCCAAGAGTGCACGTGCGCTACCGTATTTTGTATTAGTTTTTATTTTCTCTAGCACATATGTACAATGTCGTAGTGCATAGAGATGGTATTGTATTTCATTCAAAATTTAGATGCCGATATTTCACCAGAAATACATGTTTTGAGATCTCTTGCTTCCAAAATAAACGTTTTTAGAAACATATCCCTGTGTGCATGCGTGCGTGCGCGCGTGTGCGCCTGTGAGCAGCATAAATCAAAATCCAAAAGTCGTTTAATTTCCAAATTTGGTATATTCCAAGGATGCGACACAAAGATTTTAAATAAATCCCATCCCCACCCCTAACTACCCCTTACATGGAGCATTTTTCGAAATTTTTGATCTTTTCAGAAATCGCTATAACGATGTTTTTATTAAAAGACTAAGACATTTTCACGAAAAACAAAAGTATATCTTGATTTTTCTGGGAATAACTTCTGAAGACTTCTGCATTCTGGAGGAATTTTCTCGAACTGGTAAACCGTAAGAGATAGACAAAACCTTAATGCACAATTTTTTTTCTGTGTAGAGTTAACCGTTCTGAGGTATTCTTAGTTCAATTTTAAACTACATAAACTACATAAACGAGAAGTCATTTTCTTTCATTATATTTTGTTTCACTGGTGGCCTTGCAAAGAGAACCAAATTTCAATTCTTTCAAATAGTGACTAGGTTTTATAGGATTTGACAATCGCTTTAGCCTAGTTTATTCCTTTATTTCCCTTCTACTTTTAAGAAATTAATAAGACTAATACTGCTAATATTTATCTTCATCAGCATTATGCAAATCAGATAGGGAAACTCGTGTGAATGGAACAAGTCATATTTTTTAAAGATAAAACACTGCAACTTAAATTTAACACCAGTTGGAAAATGTATTTCTTTTCTCTCTTATGTATTTCTTTTCTGCCTTTTCCCCCATTTTTTTACTTTCTCTACACGTACTCATACATAGTGAATAGAGAAGGTATTGTATGGCACCCAAAAATTCGATACCGAGATTTCGCCGGAAATGTATGTTTGAGACCCCCTGAATCCAAAAGAAGCATATCAGTCTGTCTGTCTATCTGTGAGCAGCATAACTCAAAAATGAAAAGCCCGTTAAATAATACAAACTTAGTATTTAAGTTCAGTATCCTCCAAAGATGCGACATGAAGATTTTCAAGAAAATTCCCCTACCCCCAACTAACCATTACATGGAATATTTTTGAAAATTTTGATTTTATCAAAAATGGATTTTGATTAAAATATCGTATATTAAAATATTTAAATGACAAAGAAAATGTATGTCTTCAATTTCGTGGGAATAGCCTCTGAAGACCGTTTTATTCTGAATAAATTTTGCTGGATGTTGCATAACTGGTAAACCCTAAGGGTTAGAGAAAAACTTACTATCTACACAAAATATGTTTAAACACAAATTTGTCATATACATTTTGTTGTTGTAAAGTTAAGGATTTTCGAGATATGCCGGATTATTGGTTTCAATTTTAACCACTTAAACTTTTCTCTCGTTTATGTTTGTTTATTCCAGACAAGCAAAAAATTGGAATTTCAATTGTTTCGCATAGCGACTAGCTTTTAAAGGACGAGACTATCGCTTTAGCCTATGCATGTCTTATTTCCCTTTTACTTACAAGGAAGCTAGTAATAAGACTAATTCTGCCTGTTTATCTTGATTAGCATGATGTAGGTAAATAACAGATTAATGTTTAAAATAAAAGGTTTGTTCGCCGAAAAGCTAGAGAACATCATGTAAATGGAACACATTAGATTTTTTTTCCCTTCTACTTAGAAGGGCAATTTCTGCTAATGTTTCTCTCGATTATCATGACGTATATAGAAGAATAAGCTTTTTAACTAATTTGTTAATTTGTTACAGAGTTGTAGAGAAACTCATGTGAATGGAACACGTCAGATTTTTATCTAATATTATGAGTTTTCGAATCGTGTTGCAAATATTAACACGATTTTCATAATTTTCACGAATTAAATACCGATTTAATCTGCTAGTATCACAATATACTCTTAAAATAATGAGGTATTATCTTATACACACTAATGTGCTAATAATAGTACCCGGAGTTCACGCTATGGGAAGGAGAAAGCGAGGTACCCTTGGCCTCTTTCGTTTAGATAACTTAGTGACACATTGCCCTTCACCTTCTGGAGCCCTACCCAAGCAACTAATGCGCTGCGAAAGCTGATCAATCAAATTATCATTAATCTGACAGCTACTTCCCTTTTGGCATTGTTGCATTATGTTGTAATTGCTAAGCGCAGAGGTGCATCCTGACAGGCATGTTAAATTGATGTTTTTTTGTTTCGCATGAGCGACTGGGATTCCTAATCGTAATCAGGCAGAGATCCAACGGGCCGCGTGTTCAACGTTGAATAATGTAGTGTGTAAATCGTATCATAGCGCAGTTCGGCCCATAGTACTGGAGAACCTCCAATGGAAAACTGGCTATATCTTCGAATAGGCCGAGTATTGTAGCACTGTGATCGGCCGGAGTAAGAAAACGTACTTATTGGATAATTATTTGAGTTGTCCTTGTTTTATATAAACTATTTTAATTCATAATTTATTATTTTATATCATTAATATTTTACTTTCTCTACACATACTATGTACATTGCATATAGTCAAAGTATTATATTGCACCCAAAAATTCGATACCGAGATTTCACCGGAAATGCATGTTTTGGGTTCCCCTGAATCCAAAATATATTTTTTAGAAAAAGGTCCGTGCATGCGTGTGTGAGTCTGTGTATGTCTGTGGGGAGCATAGCTCAAAAACAAAGTTTAAGTACCAAACTTGATATTTAAGTTCATTATCTTCTAAGGATGCGACAGGAAGGTTTTTAAGAAAATCCCCCCACCCCAACTACCCTTTACATTGAAAAAAAAATAAAACTTTGATTTTCTCAAAAATGGCTCTAGTTTGATTAAAATCTCTTATATTTAAGATATTTACATAACAAATAAAATGTATATCTAGAATGTTCTGGGAATAGCCTCTAAAGACCTCTTTATTCTGGATACATTTTTTCTGAATTTTGCATAACTGGTAAACTGTAAGAAATAGACAAAAACTTACTGCACAAAAAATGTAGATTTCTTTAAAACACACAATTCATGTCACATACATTTTTTTCTTGGAATTTACGGTTTTCAAGATATTCCTTGTTATTGGTTTCAGATTTAAAATACTTAAAACTTTACTCATACGGGAACTTGTTAACTCCTGGCTATGCAAAGCAACAGATTTCAATCCAATTGCAACCACATTTTCAAGTAATTAGTCCAGTGCATTCCCTTACTTGCCTTCTACTTATAAGGAACTAAGCAATAATTCTACTGAAGTTTATCTCAATTAGCAATAAGTAGATAAAAGAATGTGCTCATTAACATTAATTTGTGAATGGAACACATCCGATTTTTTTATGCTGAAATGTTTGAAACTCTGTGTAAAGATTAGTTCTGATGAAAATTAAGACCTTATTATAAGTATTAACTAATTTTCAGGAAAGCAAATATAATCACATATTTTAATTCTTAGCCTAGGCAAATTTCTATGTAATTTAAGTTTGTAACAGATTGGATATTTTTATAACAGATCATTATGTATGTTTTTTCTTTGTATCATTTTTCTGAACTTTTTATAATAGAAGTCTTGCTCCTGCTATTGAACTGGAGTTACAAGAGGATTAGCGAGGGTGGATCTCCTAAAATATAAGGTTCTTTTAAAGAGTCATTTTCTTCAGGCGGTACTCTTTAATGTTAGTCCCAACATAAATGCTATATTAAAATTTGTGTTACATTTAAATTTCAATATTTGGATGTTACTCAGTCAATGTAAAGTCTTTGTTCAACATTTAAAAGTTGTTTCTGATCTCTTCATTTGTTTAATAAGGAAATATATTATTCACAGGAACAACCAAGATGAATGGTTCAGCAGTGCCAGTAGCCTTAAAGAATCGTCCTAGGATACCTACACCTGATGTCACAAAGGAAGTAGTAGACAGAGAAAACAAGTTAGCCATCATGAACAGTGCTGGAGGGAATGTTCTAGTGGCCCATCCCAGTGCTTTGGCTCATCATTCTCCTCATCACCATCGTCACCACCAGCATGCAGCTCCCACAAGCTACCCTTCAATGGGAGATATGCCTGTGGTCCAGGTGATGCTGTCGCCAATACAAGAACTCGAGGGCAACCAAGGACCAGGTCATCAGTATCCACAGGTTAGTACTGGAATTCTAAATAATACCCAAACATATAGTAAGGCAAAGCTGGTGAAAAATCCTCTTTAACTTCTTGCAACAAAGAATCAGCGAGCCCTCGTGGGTAGCATGTCTGCCTCGCATTCAAAAGGTCGTGAGTTCGAATCTCGCTTAGGGTGGGTTACCCGGATACGTTTTTTTTTGGGGGGGTTTTCCTTTGTCCTGAGAAGACGAATGTTGAGTAACTTTAAGCTCCATGGACCCCAAGATCATTTGAGCATCATTTCACCAATTTCATTCATTTTCCGATATATTATTAGACTCAGGATTATGCTGACTTAGCATGCATTCACTCACATTGCTCTTCCAATAGTACTATACTGGTGATATCAGTCTGTAATCCATAGGCAATAAATATTCAGATTTTTTCTAAGAAACTTTGCAACTTTTCTTCAATAGTTAGACTTATGGTTGTGATGATAGCCTAAAAAGAAACCTGCACATAAAAGAGGATTTTGCATTAACTATTATTCAGTAAAATATCTAAAAATTGTATGGCCTGCCTCACATTCAAAGATCACAAGTTTGAATCTTGCTTAGGGTGAGTTACCCGAGTTTTTGGGGGTTTTCCCTTAATCTGAGAAGACTAATGTTGAGGAACTTTAAGCTCCACGGACCAAGAGATGTTTGAGCATCATTTCATCAATTTCATTCATCATCCAGTATGACCAATCAGGTTAAAAGATGCTAAAGCTACCCCAAAAAGAAAAAGAAAATCTTTATGCAAGAGGGAAAAGATGATTTCAAGTATGCGCAGCAACTCTACAAATTTAAGAGTATTAGCATTATGAGACTTTATTCACAAGGCAACAAAACCTAGTCATTAATCATTTAAAGTTATTTAAACTTTGTTGCCTTAATATGTTACTGACAGTAAAAGTTGCCTTAGATATTAAATCTCTAATATTTAAACTATGTATGTTATAACGTGAATTATTATAACACTTCATCACTGGAAGGATTGTGGAAAATTATCTTCAAATAGGTAAATTCATTTTTCTCAAGTTTGGAGCTAAGGTTGATTTTTAGGTTATTAAATCCAAGAGATAAATATTAACTATAATGGAAACAATGAAACATATGAATATTTTATGAAACATTACTTAACCATGAAACAAAATCTTAACATAGAACACTGTGCGCATATCATGCAAGACTTATATTTCTTTCAAAAAACGATATATTTTCTTAAAGCTTAGAGTTCACATCATTTTTATTATGAAATAAAATCTTTTTCTTTAATTTTTCACAATTTTTGGTCAAATTTCACAGATAATTACCTTAAATAGAATTAGCTTTGATTATCATAAATTCAAAGTCATCATATCGAGCTCTCAGTACTATTTGCTAACTTATAATAATCTCCAAACAATACTGAAGATGGTAGTGGAAACTCATTTGAGCTACAACCACGCTTTCTCATGCTTAAGGAAACTTGTCAGCTGTTAAATATTTTCATATGTTAGGAATATCAAATGCTCTGCTGCATCTGTGGGTGGCTTGAGCAATGTTCACTATTGGTCAGTTTAGTATTTAATAATTATTTAACGAAATGCTAAAGTACAGGCTTGTAAATTAGTTTTAAAGTAACATAAAAGAAAATAAATGACTATGCATAATATTGTCTAATGAATACAGTTTTGTGCTTGCAAGGAGTAAATAAGACATTCAATTTTAAAATGACTTCACCTGTAGTTCAAGTATGGATATTATGGAAGCATACATTTCAGCTTCTAATTTTGAACTACAGTCTAACAATTATTATGCAATTGACTGCTTATGACGACAGCCATTTAGAAAACATTCTTTCAAAAAATAAAATTGTTACTAGACATTGAACATAATTGAAGTTAAGTTATTTCAATAGAAATATTAATCCAAGTAGCTTTGAAATTGTAGAATTGAGGTGCTAAATAAATAAACTTTTCTATTGAATATGCTTATTGCTTTTTTATAAAAAAAAAAGGAGCATGGATGACAGGGTTATGATGATGAACAGTATATATAGAAGCAGTAAAGGGCATAAAGATTCGGCTAATCACATTATAGATAAAGAAGTGCATTTAATATAAGGGAGTAAGATAAAATTTCTCTCTGTAGACAATTTCTCATTGAAATATACCTAAATATGCATAACTGTATAACATTTTTATTTATTAATTAGTTATTTAATTTGGCATAAAATTTTGGTGCTAATTGTCCTGTCTGTTTTGAATGTTTTTCATATGTTTAAAATCGGTTACATCTCCTTATTCATGGGCCAAGAGTTGCCACTGTGTTTTCTGAAATTATTTGTTCATAGTTCAGTAAACATACTTTTTGTTCAGCTTAATATTATTTTGTAATATTATCTTTAAGCAATTAGTGTTCAGCAGTATAACTTAATAAAATAATTATCACCTCATCATCATCTTAGATTTGCAGTTTCTCTTGATCCAATCATTTCTCTCCCTCTCCTCATAGATCTTCCAACAATTTTCATCTTCCAAACACCTGATACTCAAACATAGTGTAAGAAAGCACCTTTAATTCATTCTTTGTATGTTGTTTACCTCAGTTTTTATATTCATTTATTCTTTATAAGTAGATATGAGAAGAATGATTAGTTCATTTATTATTTAATGTTTTAGTTTGACCATTATTGTACATCAGTTGTCTCCTTAGCGCGGTGGTAGCACAGCTCCTTACCAAGCGGGAGATCTGGGTTCAATCCGGCATGGCAATTTTTCCCCCGCTGGGAGACCTGGCCCGGGGTACACTCAGCCTTGTAAGGTCCCTGGGGGGGGGCCAATTGAGGAGCTACTTAATGGAGAAGTAGCGGCTCCATGTCATGAGAACAGCATTAACCGGCCAGGGGGCTCGAGGCGCTTACCACGTCTCACCCTCCATGACGTCTGTAGTGGACTGAGATGGGGGATGTAGCGGCCAGGCGGTAGGCCAAAGTTCCCCGTGAGCTGTCGTACCATGGAGTTATTATTATTGTACATCCCTTCATTGCTCTTAGGTATCTTATTTTGGCTGAATTAATTCTATTCTAATCCTTTTTTATTACTACCCATGTTTCCATCTGTATATTAATGTTGGTACAGCCATTTCTTAGTAAAATTTTAAATCTTTCTTTCCTTGTTTTTCTTTTAATTCTCTTGCTAATATCCCATAAATGTACTGATTTTTTTTACTTATTATTTAACAGTTATGTTGCAATCTAAGTAATTAAGCTTATTTATTATATGTATTTAATATTTAAAACATTGTTTGATTAACTGGATCGTTACCACAGAATGCCGTTGTCTTTTTTTTTATTAATTGAAATCCTAAGCATTGCATTGCACCCAAACATTGAATACCAAGATTTCACCAGAAATACATGTTTTGAGGACCCCTAATAAAATCTTAGAAAAGTGTGCACATCTGCATGCTTGTGCGCGAGTGTGTCTCATAACCCAAAATGAAGAGTTGTTAAATACCAAACTTGGTATTTAGGTTATTATCTTTCAAGGATGCAATACAAAGATTTTCAGGAAAATTTTCCCACCCAAAAATACCCTTTATATGGAACATTTTTCTCAAAAAATATTCCACAATTTTTATTACAATGCAGATATTTATAGATATTTACATAGAAATAAAATATATATATTTGTGAATTTCTTTGAATAGCTTCTGAAGCCCTGTTCATTCTGAATGACTTTTGCATAACTTTTATATTGTAAGAGATAGACAAAAGCTTGTTGCACAAAAAATGTAGATCTTGTTCAAACATGCAATTTATATCCTTTAAAGGTTTTCATAAAACTGAGTATTTCCAAAATGTAACCTGCTAATAATTTCAATTTTAAAATACTTAAATGTTTCTTGCCCCCCTGGGTAGTGTGTTGGTAGTGTGTCTGCCTATTATTCAAAAGATCGTGAGTTCAAATCTCGCTTAGGGTGAGTTACCCGGATAAGGTTTCTTTCGGGGTTTTCCCTTGTCCTGAAAAGATTAATGTTGAGTATCTTCAAGCTCCATGGACCCCGAGATCATTTGAGTATCATTTCACCAATTTCATTCATCATCCGATATGACCAACTGGGTTAAAAGACGCTAAGCCACAGAAAAAAAAAAGAAAAAAAATGTTTCTCATACAGAAAGACACATCTATTTCATTTCTCTTTTGTTTTACTCCTGACCATAAAAAGAGAACTGAATTTCAATGTCAATTGTAGGTGACAGCTTTTAAAAAATATATCTACCACTTTAGCCTAGTGTATTTCCATATTTCTGTTTCTATTTGCAAGGAAGCAAGTAATAAGACCATTTCTGCTAATGTTTATCTTAATAAGCATGATGTAGATAAAAGAACAACCTTCTGTAAGAATAGTTTGATAGCAGAAAAGATAGAGAAAGCCATGTGAATGGAATACATCAGGTGTTTTTTAATCATCTTCACATGTATGTATGAGTATTGCATCATCTGAAAAGGGCAGCCAGCAGTCTTATATTATATCATATCGTATATCATATCATATCATATCATGTATCAATTCATATCATATTATATTATTACATGAAAGAAAATTTTTTAAATGATACATAAATTGTACCATTGTTGGTGCTATATTTAAACCTTAAATCAAATAATTAAAAATGTTTTTTCATAGGTATCAACTTCAGGAAATGGAGGGACTGCAGCTCTTGCACAGGCGGTCCTCTCTCCAGCACTAACAACAGCAGGAATCAACTCAGTGACTCTAGCAGGAACACCCACAGCAGTATTGACCACTACACCGATGGCCATGAGCACTATGACGCTAACACCAGTCACCATAAGCCAGCCATTGCTTCCATCATTAGGGACATCATCTTTGCATCTACTGCAACATGCACCAACAGCAGCTGCCATCAGCTCTGGTTCTCCAGCAACTCTCACAGAAGTAAACTCGGGTTCCGAAGAAGAGAATGGTAACATGGACAGTCTTACTGCACCTAGCTGTACGCCGGCAGAGGAACGTAGTAGGAAGACAAGTGCAGCATCAAACACAGCCAAGCGTGGCGAAGTTTATGTCTGATAAAGGTTCCTCTCTGGAAGTTTGCTGGAAGAGTTTGTATCTTATGATCAAATGACATCACTTCCTACTTCAACTGCGGAAAGCAGAGTAAAACATGCTTGAGATGGTTTAATGATCTGCATAGCATACAAAGAATGATGTGGTTCCTACACATTCGTAAAAGAAAATGGAGGTTATACTGCATGTTGTGGTTTGTGTGTATAAACAATGCACAAAGTATTTTGCTATGTATTTTGTAGTTAATGCATTTGCTCCGAGCTGATCACTAAAGAATGATAATAAGTGGTAACTTATTGTTGCTTCTCCTGGGTTAATCTCATAATATCTATTAACTTGCCTATTATATTTTTGAAACATTAAAGAGAGGCTTATAAATATATTGAAATATATTGATTTTACTCATTCCAAGATCTATGCTGGTGGGTATCCCAGGTGACAGCTATATTTTTATTGAATATACTCCCAAATATCCACATAAGACTCCTGATGATTATGGAGCAATATAATGCTGGAGTAAACCAAAGTTCATTTCAGAACTAGCAATAAAATCATTCCTCTTGACATGATAAACCTTAGCTCACACAAAATGAGCAAAAGAAACATAAGAGGGATGTTCTTTTAGTACTGGTTTAAACCAAAATAGCTTTATCTTACCAAGATGGTAATTGATGTTGCATGAGACAGTGGGGAGAGAGCCTTTGGTGCCAAGAACTTGATAGCCTGCTAGAAAAAGGATCTTGAAGTGATAAATATTTCAGAAAGGCTGTGATGAGATCGGGAGGCATGGTTCCTAAACAAACTCTGTATTGCATTAGATTACTAGAAAAAACTTTGTTTCTGAGGAAATGGAACCTGGTTGATTTCATGAACATAGGACAAAAAATGCATAATGAAAGGACATAGACTTTGTTGTTGATTGTAATATTGTTGTTGAAGTCTGCTACACATTTTAGTGTGATTATATGTACTTTTAATAACAAATAACAGAACCTGTTTTATCTTTCTGAAACAGATATAACCTTAGTTATTGGCTGCAAATTTGCAATGCCATTTTTGAACTTATGATGTGATCTTTTATACATGTTTTTCTGAGTTACAGCTTGTGTATTTAGACAAAACATCACTTAGGTTGGTGCATAATGTTCTGACTGAGACTAGTAGAAGCATATTGTGATTTAAAGAGGTGCTCAGTTAATTGTGTTTGTTATGCAACAATGTAACTTGTGGCAGGCGAGGAGAGCTATTTTGATATGCTTTACTTCTTTTCTCTCCCCCATATGACTTATTATTGCATATCAAAATCCAGTCTATTTACACAAGCTCAGTACCTTTTGTGATGGTAGACACAAAGATGAGCATGCCAGTTCTAAACTGACATACATTTGTTTTTGCAAGAACTGCAGGAAAGAAATTGAATTAATCCAAACATATCACACTCAGTAGCTGGCTTTGTTGTTAACACTGTGCCTTACCTTGCTGATATTATCAGCACTTTGTAATATACTTTTAAGTGCTTTCAAATATAGTTTTTGTGCTCTACTATCACACATTTTATTCTAATCTGTGTACCTCTGAGGTCCATTGTATTTAAAATGAAATGCCTACTTTCTGATGGTTTTCTACCTATTAAAATGTACTGTATTATACTGTACTGTATTATAAAACAAAAACTTTTAAACAATCTTAGGTACTTTTTATATTTTATCCACCTTTAACTGAACGAGAAAATGCTACTAGAAGTGATAATCTGGTGCCTTATACCTAAGTGAAAGAAAAACTTTGATTAGCTCAAGATGTTTGGAGGAATTTGTTTGATATTATGATAAATATTTTAGTATGTTAACCTAAATGATTGTGTGAGACCATGAAACAGTACATATAGCCGTGTGATTGTATTTATACATACATATATATAGCTATGGCAGTTACAAAATATAAACTGTAGCATATATTTATTACTACAAATTTTGTAATTTATGTTTATTTTTGTCCTTTTCCCTCCCATTTCCCTCCTATATTAATCTTTGGGTATCATGAAGTTATAGTGTCAGTATTAAGGCTAGATTTGTTGCATGATTTTAAAACCACAGGTATATTTTAGGTATAATACAAATTGGGATAGTATATAGTATAATATATGGTATTTTTAGTGAACTTGGTTGATTTGGTAACATGGACACGTATAAAAAATATAAACTTATTTTGTTTTGGAAGATGATATTAATTTCATCATCTCAATATAACAATATAGTTAAATCATGCATGCACTCCAAGGAAAAACAAATAGAACTACTATTTCTTAAAAAAACAAACAAAACATTAACAGTTTCAATAACAAAAGCTACTTTGTGTACAAATATATATATTGAATTGGCTTATATTTTAATGAAAAATAACTGCACCTAATATTGCAAAGAAAAGTAAAAAATGTTAACTACTCATTCATAATAGATTCTACAGAAACAAGAAAGTAAAATAGAATATGTTCTGCCAGAATTGTGACTCTCATTAACAGTGTTCAGGAAAGTCCTTGAACAAAAGATAATCGCCAATTGAAAGGTATGTAACTGATAATATCTGTTTACTGTTAGGTGAAAGTAAAATATTTCTCTGCGTTTTGTACTGAGACTTGCCTCCCGCACACTTATTGACTGTAGTTTACGTGAACACACCACGTGTGCTAAGGAACAACAGCAATAATATCGTTATCGTTTCCTCGTTCAGATAAAAGGAATTTAGCTTGCAGTTTTTGTTGTTAAACAACAAGCCAATGACATTATGTTCACATCTGAAGGAAGCTTCAATTTGCATTCATCAACAAAACATATTGTAATAAATAAACATTGTTCTTATAATAAAAAAGGTTACACAATATATAGAACCCTATGTCACTTAGAACATTGTCAACTATCACACATTTCTTATTGCATTGATGAACTCAAATCCAATTTCCTTCAAAAGCAAGTAAGCTGGTCTCTTAACATTAGGTACAGAATACTTGTTAATTGTCTGGTTCATTTTTTGAGATAAAAGGCTTATGCACTTTGTCGCACAATTGCTTTCAAAAATTCATTATGATTTCCTAACACTGTCCGCTCACGATTTCTCTTTTTTGCTGGTCTTGCCTTTCTTAATTTAAGTTGTTTTTTTTTTCGACCCTATACATTGTTGATGCTGAATTTTTGATGTCATAGGCTTTCCTCACACATGTTTAACACTTTCACCCCATCGTGCATGTTATAAGACTAACTAAGATAGGGGAAGACAAGCTGATCACATCGAGATAATTATTTATCATTCTTATGATAAAAAAATAGTTCAATGTTGCAGTAAGAGCTTTTAAAATATTAACTCTCCATACAAAATATGAACCTCTGGCAATCTTGCCCATGGGCAAATCCACACAATATCAACAACCAAAAAGTTGATTCTGATACAAGGATGATTATGCAGGTACACCAAAATCAGTAGAGGTCAAAAAGTACTATTATTATCCAATTAAGAGGTTGATAATTTTGGAAATTGTTAAATAAAATTACCTATTGTCTATTCACTATTAGCTGAGGGAAGATATATATAGAGGCCAGAGGTGGAAATGAACTTCATTGACTTGTAGGTTATAGCGCTTTATTATTCTTCTACAACATAGTTCCACACTTAATTAAATATCCTGCTTTCCTTGAATTCTTCAAAACACTCAAGTACTTGTTAATAATATTGTATAGTGAACTTTTTCAAACATTTATGTACCAATCAGCAGTAATGGTACATCTATCTTCTAACATTATGGTAAATGAAATGAAATGGGAATGAAATAGCATTTTATTTATGGATGCTCTTTAATTGCTGTGGTTCTCAGCATCTCATTCTATACTGGGTGTGAAAGAGGCCTCTTTTATCAGGCTTGAGGTTCTTTTGCAGGCCATAAATCTATGACAGGGGGCCCACAGTTTGTCTTCCAAAAGAAGCCATGCTAAGGATTTTTGCTCCCAAAAAAACCCATTGTCCTCTGCTGGGTTTGAACTTGCAACCTTGTGTACATGAAGTTAGCATGGTAACCATTACATCACAGAAGGTGACAACAATATGGTAGCAGCAAAATGGACCATTCTAGGAATAAAACTAGCAATCATCATCTTAGTAACATTGCAAATTTGTCTGACTTTTACACATAGATTTTGTTCCAAAGACCCATTGAGTTTATTGACTTTCTTTTCAGAAGTATAACAATAAATCCAAGATTCAACAGAAGTAATGATATTCCAAGCTAAATTTGAAGTGCTGCCATGATTTCCTTCCAGAGTGTTTCTGCACCAATCAATCCACTGTTGCCTTTGATCATAAGTCAGTTTATGAGGAATTCATCAACAACAAAGTTTTCTCTTGTCTAACTGTTGATGTAACTCATAGCAACAATGTTGCCCAAATAAATTAATAAGATGTCCATTAATGTTTTTCAAGCATTGATCAAATAGGGCAATATTTTCATTAGTAACAGCAGCTTTTGGGTGTCCATAAATTCATCACTAAGAAAAAACATTCACTTTTGAATTTATCATACCAAATATAAATAGTGCTTTAGATAGGTTTTTTTGATCTTCACATTGTTTAGGTATTAATGATGTGTGAAAATGCTAAAAATCAAAGCCAGAAATGTTCTTTAGTCAAATTCAAATTTGGGTGAACACAAAATCTTTATATGGTGATAACTGAGGTGGTGATGCGCAAACACGAACATGTCCAAAATTTAAAAAAAAATGAGTTACGATATGGAATGGTAATTAGATTATAAGCGGAATGTATATACATCATGCTATTGAAGCAAACCCGAATATATTCCGTTGTACAAGCCTGTGAAAATGGGTGGTTCAAAGCAAACTCGAACATGTCCACGTATAAATTTCCTGCAAAGAAGAACTAGTCCATACAACCAATAGGAGGCTGTGGTTTAAGTCACATGATTTGCCTTCCATTCAAGGCCAGGTATTCCCGCACAGAGCAGCTGGTATGATTATTGTCGTGCTTCTGTGTTCTCCTGTAGTATTGTATTCTAATTATCTAGTAACTGCAATTATTAGGTCAGCGTTTTAGTTAGCACGTGAAATGGATGAAGAACGTGTACTTGTGAAGACTGCAAACCAGGGTAGCAGAAAGAGGAAGAGGAATGAATCGCAACGTGAAAAGGATAAAGGGAAACGGTATGTTGTACCAAGAGGCTTTAATTTTTTTCATGCATGTTCACACCAAAATAAACAGTTCTCTTGACCGGAAATACACCCACAAGATGCACTGCACCTGAGGCAATTAATTTATAAAGTTCATGATAAAGCAGCTCAAGAAATGATGGTTGCACGAATGATGTCGCTGAAAAATATTCAAAGAAAGCGACCTCGAAACAATGAAGGCGAAAGTAAACCTCGCAAATTCAATGTTAACTACACTCTTTTTGCACAAAATGGAAACATAGTATACCCAGTGTGCAAGAAACTTTTCATGCATATTACCCTAATGAAATCTACTCGGCTGAATAGTAAAGCAAACAAGATAAAAGAAGGAAAAGCAATAAAGGAATATAGAGGCGGAGATCGCGTCAGCCATAAATCAGCAGACAAGAAGAAAAGTGTTAGACAATTTATAGGCAATCTGCATTGTACTGAAGGTCATTACAACCGACAAAAATCACAGCGGCTATACCTGCACAGCGAATTAAGTATAAAGAAACTAAGTGCGCTGTACAACAGATCTGTGGCTAATGACAACAAAGTAAAATATTCGTGAATGAATATAACATTGGATTTAGAAGTCCTGCTTCAGATATCTGCAGTTTCTGTGCAAGAATTGACGAACAAATGAATGTGGCTTCAAAAAAGGAAAAGATACAGCTTATCACACAGAAAAGGGTCCACAAAAAAAGGGCAAATGCCTTCTATGAACTTTTACGAGAACAGAATGAACAGGCAGTGGCTTTCTGTTTTGATTTGCAACAGGTCCAGCCACTGCCAAAGAGTCCTGTACAAGAAGCATTTTACTCCAGGCAGATAAGTTTTTACAGTTTGTGCATTGTCAGTGTGAAATCAGTAAACCCTGTATTTGACATGTAGACGGAAGATTTGGCAGGCCGTGGTGCAGCGGAAGTCGCTTCAGCCTTATTGCATTTTTTAAAATCTGTCGATTTTAAAGATAAAACTGTGCTAAAACTTTTCTGTGATGGGTGTGGAGCTCAAAACAAGAACAATATCGTGCTTCACACATTCATGTATTTTATTGGAATACATGATGGTCCGATTGAACAAATACACCCCATTTTTCCAGTTTGAGGACACAGTTTCTTACCTGCTGACCGCGTTTTCAGTAGAGTGGAGAAACTTCTATGAAAAACGCCAACAGTTGTAACAAAAGAAGAATATATTGAGGTCTATCAGTCAGTGGGTGAAGTAAGAAACCTTGGTGAAGATTGGAGAGTGATGGACATGAAATCACTATCTAAAGGCCTACGAAATTTTGATCACATCAGTGAAATGAAACGAATTTTCATTAAAAAGTATCAAGCTTTGGAAAACATGCAACTGCATTTTGCAAGTCCCAGCAAGAGCTACCAGAGCGGAAATCTCTTCTGAAACCAGATGGACCATGAAGAAACTCTTCTGCCAACCAATACCTGAAATACCCCTCAACCATCCAATCCCAGATGCTAAGAAGAAAGATGTTGATGGTTTATTGAAAACTATTTTTGGAGCAGACTGGAGAAATTACCAAGATTTAAAATGGTATGCATCCATCATTGACTCTATTCCCACATTGTGCAACACAGAGGCAGATGAAATTTCTTGTGACTGCTTAGAAGATGATTGTGGTTTGTTTGTTTAAGTGTGTGAGCTTAAGAACCTTTCTAATAATAAGCAATGTCATTGTTGATATCATTTCATTTAGGTCATGATGCTTTAATTTATGTAATTAAATGATTCTAAAAAAAAGCAAAATATCACAACTTTGTTAAAATTTCCAAACAAAGCCAAAGGTACCAAAGTGAGTTTATAGTTTTTTTAATGATATGATATACTAAAATGTTATAGATACGTAATCTGATATACTATAAGACGCATTACTCAATAACATGCAAGCCATTAAGAAACAACAAGATATTTGACTTTCGAAATTCATTCAAAGGCGAACATGTCAAAATGGATCATGCAAACGAGAACATGTCCATATTTAAATGTACTTTTTAAAGGAAAATTTTCAGTTTAGATTTATTTCACACACATTAATTGTTTTTTGTATACAAAATAAAGGTGTTTGCCTATAAATATGTTGTTTCCAATAATATGTATAGTTGAGATACATTTTATGTCGATTGTGAAAAACTGTATTTAATGGACATGTTCGCCTTTGCATGTCACCTCCTCAACTAAAAAACTATTAGAGCAAATCAAATAAACTACATGGCAATCAACTCGTGAAACATTAGACAGTTGCTGTCAGATATAGTAAATTTCATTTCTTTATAGAAACATGGCACTCTTAAAACTTTTCAATGTTGCCCTTTTATTAGTTTTAAATTCAGCTAAGTTAGCCATGATTTACATAAGTAGTTTAATTAAAATTTTATGAAAGTTATAAGAAATTTATCTGTCCACTGTTATTCAGTAGCAGCACTAATTTCAGTATACATTCCAGTTGTTCACAAAAGTTTGAGAGTCAGATTAGCCTAGAAATGTGAATAGCATCAGTTCCATAATAGTTACGACTATGAACAAGTTGATAAAACTGCAAAAGTGCAGCCAATCCCAACAACAATAAGAAAGATGGTGATACTGATGTATAAATTGTCTTAAAAAACAAAGGGTAGTTTTGTAGATGTTCATTGCATACATCATTAATTTAGCATTCTAAGGGAAGAACAAAGTAATGTGTAAATTAAATTGCAGTTGAGAATATGGATAGTCTGAAATATGCAGTTCTGTACACATGTACCTTACTCCTACCAAAATGGCAGCATGAACACATTATTAAAGTGCTAAGAAGTATTAACATTACTGCGATCTAACGGCTTTGGCTTCTACTTTGGCTACCATTTGATGTTAATAATGTAAAATTGTACTGGTAGAGCGCAGGAGAAAAAGCTTCTCATCAGGCAAGCTTTGAAAAGTGCATGACACATGTTAATTTGATCCATAAGGCAATTACAAGGATCAGCTGATAAGTCCCGGCACCTCAAGGCCAGTTAGATGGTAGCATCGTATAATTTAACTCTAGACTAGCTTGTATCCATAGTTACGTCAATAGCTTGTTTAGTTTTTGAATGACAGCATTTTAAACAAGACAACTTTAGAGTTTTCACGAAAATGAAGGATTTGGAAAAACGAGCAGTGATTAAATACTTCCATTTGAAAGGCTTAACGCCTAAAGAAATCGAGGAGGAAATGATAGTACATTGAAAGACTCTGCCCCTTCATATTCAATGATTAAAAGGTGGGCTGCAGAGTTTAAAATGGGATGTATGAGCACTAGTAATGAGCCTCGCTCTGGATGCCTGTAGAAGTGACAACTCCAGAGATCATTGAAAAAAATGCATTGTTTAGTACTGGAAGACTGCAGATTAAAGTTGTTTGAATTGCAGAGTCTGTAAACATATCAAAAGAACATGCAGATAATATTTTAAGTAATGATTTGGGTTTTCACAAGGTCTGTACAAGATGGGTGCCATGTTTGTTGGCACCTGATCAAAAGTTGCAAAGAAAAACTGGGTCATTGATGAGGTAAACAGCAATTTTGAGGACCTTGAAATATCGCACTTCAGAGATAGTTTAATTAAATTAGAACACCGATATGACAAATATATTAGCCTTTCTGGAGATTATGTTGAGCAATAAAGCAAAAAAAAAAGTAAATGCTGTTTTCATTGAGAGGCCCGGGACTTATCAGCCGATCCTAGTATATCATAGCAGTCATGTATGTTCAAAAGCTCCTTAAAGTGTGCAAAAGTCAAGATGTGCTAAAGACATCGATGTCACATTTCTTCCAGCTTAGAGTAGTGTAGTAGATTTAAATAACATACATTTTAAATTACTATAAATATGTTTAATAGTGCTTTAAGAAAAAAATACAATAAATCTGTAAGGTGTCATAATTTAAGGTGTTAATGTGTTCTTATGCAGTAATTACCACTGAATTACCTGGTGGTTTTGCACAGTGGTGATTATTGCAGCAATGAAAGTTGATTGACTATGCATATTATACTAGGATTAATAAAGTATTATACAAGGTACTTAGGTAATATACTGCACATTTGCACTGATTAAGACAGAGAGACATGACTCTGAATAGAGATCAAACTGGAATTCTTCATAAAAACTTAAGGCTTAACCTCACTTAGGGAAAAAGAGTTTTCTGTGTGACCCACTCCATAAAGTTGAGCAAGTTTAAATGACAGCAGACCTACAACCAAACTACATCATAGGCATAGGAAACCGAGTAGATACCCATGTTGTACCCTGTTAGATTGGAAAAGAGAGTATGAGGATCACAAAAGTTTTGAAGTATTTGGTGAACAGATAAGACGACAGTAGAAGCATAAAAAAAGGCACCCAAAATTTGGGTAATCTTATATAACAATATAAATCATTGAACGTTTTATGCTGATTGCAGTTATAATACACACTGTTTGAACACACAAGACAACCTACCATGTTTCTTGTTACGAGTACATATGAGTTCGTTATTTGGTATATATTTCTACAGCCAAAACTGTAACAATTCTGAAGGAGGTTTTTGCTTTATAATGTAATCAACTGTACCAATTATTTAGTTTTAGAGAGCAGATATGTCTGCAAAATTGAATAGCCAATACAACACTTTTATAAATATTCAAGGGCATTACCCAAATCAGTGCCAATATTATTATCGGATGGTCACTGCTCTAAACTAAATGTTGGTTAGTTGGTACCTAATGTTGAGCAGTTAGCAGTGAAGCCATTCGCTCTCTTGCATTCCAGTATTTTGATGACATATTATCATGGCAACTCAAGGTTGGGCAGCACAGTAAATGGTTTCCATCCATATCTTCTTTAAGTGTACAAAAAGACACAGAAGAGGTCTCACTATACCATCCTGAATAAATGTTTATTGAGACAGTCATGGCCTGTTAGGAGTCTAAAAGTTGCTACAGAGGATTTTCGTGGTAATGTAGTGATTCTGGTCGTGTTATTACATACATTTTCCCATGGTTTTCCTTTTGTTTGTAATACATTATCTTCTTTAATTTTGTTATTATATGTTGATATAATGATCCTTTGATTAGAGTGGTAATTTATTGAATCAGATGAATTTGATGTAATTTTACTACCTTTCTTGGCTATAAAGTCAGCTGTTTCATTACCCTGTACTCCGCAACGTGCTGGTATCCATTGAAGTATTAATCTTTTATTTCAATTCATTAGTTGTTTTATGATTTTGCGGCATTCTGCAATATTTAAGTTATTAGGGTTACATCAGATGTTATGGATATAATAGCTGCTTTAGAGTCAGATAATAGTACAACTTTTTAAAATGTATTTATATGATACAGTAGGTTTTGTAAGCTCTGAAGTATTGCCGAAATCTCTCCATCAAAATTTGTAGTATTTAAACTTAATCTTTTGCAGAAAGAGAAGAGAGGGCATATTGCATCTGCACCAGTACCACTGTTATTTGGTAAGCTAGAATCATCAGTATAAAACATGTAGTCATTCATTGGTAGGGTATCTTAAGTTTATTATTTCTAGTGTCATTTGTTTCAGAACACACAAAGAGATTTCAGATTTTGTAAATTTTTCAGCTAAGTGTAGATAGTGCTCAATATCAAATAGTTATAATGGGTTAATATTTGTTTGTATGTTTTCTTTTAAGTAAGAAAGTTTTAATCTATGTTTGACTTCTTTGACTTTATTAAGGAAACTTTGTTGAATTTTTAGGTTTACTTGCGGTTTTCTTTTTTCCCAGTCATTGTAAGGTAGTCTGATTAATTTTTCCTATTGTAATGATTGCTGCTTGCTCAATGTTAAATTCCAGTCTTGGATTATTTGTTAAAATTTGTAGAGCAAGTACTGGGGTAGTTTTAACAGCTCCAGTTACTAGAACTGAATTAGAATTTGATTTTGTAGAATATTAAGTTTTTCTATATTTGCAGTTATTAGTATCTCTTCACAATATTTAAATGTTGCATTAATATACATCTTGTAAAAAGCGTTTTAAGTTTGTGTAGTGCTTCCCCATTTCTTGCCTGCCAGTCTTTTTAATAGTGGTAATTTTTTCCTTGTTTTTTTTATCATATTATCAATGAATTTTTTCCATGTTAATTTTGTATCAAAAATAATACCTAAATATTTGGCTTTATGTGTTTCTGTGAGAGTTTCTCCATTTAGTTGAAGGGAAATATTTACTGGTTTCTTCCTTAGTGTAAATAGTTGATAATTTGTTTTCTGTATATTAATTTTCATTAAATTATTAGATATTCAATTCTGTTATGCTGTCAAGGATTGCTGTGCTATATTTATCAACTATTGATTTCGATTTTTCGGTTTAGAATTCCATAAGACAACATCATCTGAAAACATTAAGACTTTTGATTCTCTTTTTTGTAATTGATATGGAAGATCATTGATATAAATATTACAGAGTGTTGTACTAAGGACACTGCCTTGAGGTACGTCATGATGTGTCTGTTGTAGTTTGATAATTTATCATTAATAAAGCGCTGAATAAAGAATAAAGAATTTACTGATCCAATGTAATATTTTGCCTTGGATTCCTAGAATTTTAAGCTTATCAAGTAGTTTGTATCTCCAAATACAATCATATGCTCCTTGAAGTCAATAAATATTGCTAGAGTGTCTTCTTTTTTACTTAATGCATTTTTAATGTCTTGACTAAGATTTAAAATCTGTTCATTTGTTGAATAGTGTTTTCTAAATCCTGCTTGTTTAGTTGAAATTAAGTTATTTTTTTCTAAGCTAAATGATCATTGATAGTTTAGGGACTGTCTTATAGGTCAGACAAATGATAAAACTATATTTTTGATGAAGATTTACACCTCATCATATGTGAAGGTCGTCTTATTTGCGAAATATATGGTAGGCATATGTGAAGGTCGTCTTATTAGCGAAATATATGGTAGGTATTTTTTAAACTTTGCATTATGTTCCAAGAAAATGAGAATACCTGCAGTTGGATAAGCAAAGTTTAAGAGCAGCTAACAATGGGAGATGTTTGGTTAGGTAGAAATTTTTAGAGAAATTTGTTCTGGGGAGAAGGAAGATGTAGATTTGAAGATAAGATTGACAAATTAATGCGTGCTTCAATAAAAAAGTCCATTTACTATGCATGCATGTCTTCTTTGATGCTCGGCTCCCTAATCTTCATTCAGTAGGGTTTCCCACAACCTCAGAAGCAGAGCAGAGCAACACATTCAGATATCAAGTATGTTATACATGTGACTTCAATACTAATGTTTCATTCTATCTGCATATCCCAGGTTTCACACATATGCATTTTGTTTAATAATGCAGCTAGTTTGCAGTAAATTAGACAGCCTATATACCTTAAAGGCTGAGGGCCTCAAAAAAAAGAAGCTTTCTTTAGTTGACAACACTGCTAAAAGAGAGGCAGGCAACCTCTCTATTCTCCCCCCTCCTATCCTCACTTCTCTTTGAACTAGTGCCCAAGAAAAGGTGTGTGAATAGTACATTTTACGAGAAAAGAAAAGGAAATTTTGAAAGAGAGTATTATGTAGAGAAACATGCAGTGCCATTGTTCTCATTAGCTTACAGGGGAAGGTCATGATATATTGCCATGCAAATTATATTCATACATAGTACAGTTAATGAGCAACACAATATACATACACCATAACAATTTTAGCTACTATGGAATATTAAAACATTATTTCATCAAAGTTATAATGAGAATACTTTAATTATGAATGGTTTATTACACAAATGGATTTTTTGAGACAAATAGTCAATAATATAATGATATGAAATACACTATACACTGTTGGAGGCAAAAAATATGCAAGGTAGCAATAACAGCTTGATCAATGCATAGGACACTTCTCTCAATCTGCACATTTGATGAGAGCAGGTTGTCACAGTTTTCATGGAATCACTTTTCCATCAATCCTTCTGTGAAGCAGTACTCCAAAAGCGTATGAAATACACCAGGAAATTTAGTGTAGCTGCACTAAAAAATACAAAAATGAGGAATTTTGCTGCTGAGAACTGGAAATACACAAACAACTGAAGGTAAAAAGTGGTCTCTGGCAGTGCCATGGCCAAAAGGTTAGACCGCTCGTCTCCTACCTAGGTGGCCCCGATTTGATCCCAAGCGCTTGCATATGGTATTTGTGGTAGACAAAGCGACATCTGGGTGGGTTTTCTCCGGGTCCTCTGGTTTACCCCAACACTTATTCCATCAATTGCTTCATCATCACCTTTCCAATCATCCATTTTGCTTGCATTTCATATCATCCACTTCCTCATGCTCATGCCTGGCTACAGGCAACCACTCCATTCTGTGGTTTCATTTCATTGGCTTCCTGAACATGCTTCTGACCCTTAGACATCCACTTGCAAGTCCTAGGGAATGTCAGTGTTAAATATGGGGAGGATAAGCCAACTACAAAACAGAAGTAATCTCTATGCCATAAGTGATCTCTAATGTTACTGTCAGAAGATACCCTAAATGTATCTGGTGATAAGTTTCACAAAATATTTGTATGGACGGAAAAAATAAACCTTAGCAGGTTGCACAATATGTGTGTGGTTTGCAGGAATCAGCTTCTTGATGAATTCAATGCCTTCAGGAACTGTAGAGTTGTATATTTCATCATCTCTATTAGCAACCAAAACGTCCAGGAGGCAACCAAAAGATGGGTTTCAGTTTTTCTTGTATATCTGACCATATTTCTTGTCCTAGAAAGACTTTAAATCCCTCTCTGTCATATTAGAACATTTTCTAACAAACGCCTTGTGTTCAGTGAATTTATATTCACATTTGCAGGACATTCAAAGGGGATAGCAGCATACTATCCATCTCAATCCCAGTCAGCATTATCATATATGAGTGTATGGTTGCCGCTATATCCAACCACACCAAAGACATATTTGTTTACCTTCACTGCAAGAGTCCGTTCATCGTGACTCTGTATCAAATTTTGATTGGTCAGCACTAATTATTTGATCTGGTAACAGTCATTTTTGCTCGATCAGAGACCTGATTTCTCTCATGAATTGGTGAACTTTTTTTTGAATAGCAATGCCCCCTACAACTAACAGCTTGCTAACTTTGTAGGTTTTTTTTTTGTTTTTTTTGGGACACACAATTTTATTTTTACACTTAAATTTGATCCATGAGTTGGAAGCTTTGAACTGCAGTTCAAAGTGTCAATGTTTGGTCATATATTATTGTATTTTCCTGTCTCTTTGTTATAAAACATTACATAATTCCCAATTTATCACATCCTGCAGATTTTTGGGTTTAATGAGTGGTGTTATTTTAGCATGTTTTCAAAGTTTTGTAACTCAAGCTTGCTCTTTATTTTTCTTTTCTGTTCCAACACTGTTGTAATTTACAGGCACTGTGTCATATCAATACATAACATAGATGAGGAAAATCCTGTTCTCTCCCTTGGTTATTTTGTACATATCTTGTATGCATCAGCCAGATATGCTTCTGGGAACTTTGTTTGTTTTCTTGGAGGTGATGGCGCCTCTTCATCTATTATACTATTACAGCATCCTCTTCTGTCAACTGTTTCTTTATTTGTTCATAAATTACATGCATTCTCCTATGGATACATCTTCTGAACATACCAAAGAACTCCACCAATAAGTTAACAAATACTGTCTCATTGTCAAGGGTGAACAAATTACCTACTAACTCTGTAAACACACTTCTACACCATAGAGATAATGTGATCTACTCTAATAGAAAACACAAATCCATCTGACATATTGTGACCATTTTGCTGAGAGCAGAGTGATACATGGGCTTTAGTAAAGAGGAGAAACCTAAATGGCCCCACCTATTCCTCCCTCTCCTGTAAATACTGTTACTGCATAGAAGTTAAATCTTTACAGAGTTTTTCTTTTCAGTCAGTAACAAAACAAAATAATTTTGTTTTATTCCTGCAACAACTACCGTGACCTTCCCTTGTCAGTTGATTAGGAGCCAGTCTTCTGATACCATTCATAGGCTCAAACTTGCCTTGAACAAAGGTTTTTAAGTGTGCTTAAAACTGACAGCCCCACAACAGTAGATAAGATACACTAGCATATGAAAGAACACCTACAGAACGAAATTGGTATACCAGCAGCACTGATGAAATTCTGGCAGTTGACTGCATTGTTAACAAACAAAATATTTTTAATTTTATAGGGTCCTTTACTTTCACACTGCAGCCACCACATGGCTGCTTATGCCCCAGCTGCTGCAGGTTGGACTCCTACTGAAACTGTTATATCATCCTTGCAATATCTCACATTCCAGTGTATGAGGTTTGTTGCACATACCTTATTTTTCAAGTTCTTCCTTGGATAAAACTCACATTGTTGAATTAGGGGAATGTGTGGGTTGTTACTAATTGCCCTATCTGCAACATTTCCTGAATTAAATTTAATGACTATTCAACTGTATTCATGTTAGTGAAATCTTGTTGGAAAAATCCAGTCTGGCATTCAAAATTGATCAGTTTTGTGAGGAAGTCAATCCTTGTACCTCTGCATTTAGTTTGTTCAAAAAAATAGTTTTTAATATTCTGAATGCATTTTCTGCACAAGGGAATTTTGTGCATAATATCAGGTTTCTCTGTACACTAATAAACGTTATTTAGAATGAAACATAGGTAAATAATTGGAACCATGCTTCACAGAGAAGAGTATTATGTGCGAGTCAATTACTCTACCATTTTGCAAAAACCAACTACAGAAATTTACCCAACTCCGAAGATTACATGGAAAGTAAGGTCCATACAGTAAATCTTCATACACTATGAGAATTAAAAGAAAACATCAGAGGAGAATTCTTTGCATTTTGTTAGGTGGATATCGCAGTAGAAGAGAACATCTGATTCATACTTGAAATCTCTGTTGAATAATGTTGTGCATATCTTGTGACAAAAGAGTATGTGTTGTTTCTTTTTATGATCATTGAATTTAGGTTAAACTTTGTATTTTAATGGGAAGGAAATTAGGTTTACTAAGAAGTTATTAATAGTAGTAGCACTAACAGAATTTCTACATAATGTACCTACTGGCAGACATAAATTTGTTTTCAAATTAAACCATTATCAAATATTTTTTATTTCTTTACTGCTTATAATAAGAAGGGAAGTATTGTGGCAGTGGATACTTTAGCTTAACATCCACCATCACTGAGTCCTGGTCAAAATAGGCAACATTTTAAACTTTCTTCTAAGGTGCAGCATCCTTCGGGGTTGTTGCAGCAAGAGCAATGTAGGGCATCTGGTGACATGGAAATCCATGTTTAAAAGTAAAGAAGTTATTCCATGTACATCATACTAGAGAAATTATTTACAACAAAGAGAAGAAAATTAAAGAGCCTCTAAATAGTGGGAGTAGATAACTGATGACTTACCTGACTCAACGAGACGCAGCTTGACCACACCATTCTGTAACACACAGTATACTAAAAATATCTGAGTCTCCTTTGGGATTCAAAATGAATGAAGTCTGGCAACAGTAGTGGCCAAAAGACAATCAAAGGTTTTTATGTGATTTACAAAACTGATTTCAGCATTACATTAGCATTATGCTGAGAAACCTGGAGATAAGCTACCAGAAAGAATCAGCTTTACCATGGGGACTGCTAAATCGCAGGAAATGGAATATTTGTGAAACTGGCAGTGAAAGCACCAAACATGGCTGCCAACTGAAAATCAAACTTCCTATTTCTCACACTAATCTGATTATATGGTGTAAGAAAAGTATAACACCACTAAAAATTGAGGAGCATTTTTTCAAAACTCTACAAATGCAAACATTTAAATTTTCAGGAAGTGAGTTTTTTATTTTACAGCAATGTCTTATTCATTTCAAGAACCCATTTTTTTTGCTAAACTATGGGATAATATAATATGAATAGTATTAAATAAAGAAAGCTTAACTCAATATGATTTTCATAACAATATTTTATTAATATAATTGTAAGTTTTTTCAGAACTCTACTTATTTTCAGAACTGGTTTTACAAAACTCTACGTATGATCTGTTGTTCATGGAAGCCTATGCCATTCTTAGTAAACAGTTATATTAACCAATATTTTAACAATATAGAAACGTATTATTGTTACATATTTACTTAATACAGTTTATTAAATTATAAATCAAGGACAAAAATGTTTTTCTCCAATTACTATTTATTAAAAAAACCCATTACCATGCTTTGCTTTAAGTATTAAACATTTAGTTTAAGATGCAATAAAAACATTAGATTTCATCATAACAAATAATGTCCTGAGGATCAGTAGTATTAGTTGAAAGATTCTTTTACACAAGTCTTTCTTTACATCATTGTAATATTCAGTTAGCTGTTATTGGCACAATAAAGTAGTTAGAAGTTTCATCACATAGTTTGTTTTGTCAAAACTTACATATATCTGCTAAAGTGTATGTTCATAGTATCCATGACTTTTTTAAATTTATTCTTTCTTTTGGTTTAATCACATCTACTGCTGCACCACATCATGTGTATACATTTTTTTTCTCACCTCAGGAAGTACCATTTGCTGTTGATTGCAACTCCTACTAATGTGCTCAATAACTTGAGCCTCTCTCATCTTGAAAGAAGTGTGATCCTGTGCAGTATTTGCTGTGCAGAAGTCTTGTAATCATAGATCTGGCATTCCTTTACCCGTCGTTTTATTTTTCCATGTGATCCTAGAATATCGTAATATTCATCAGGAGAGAGAATTGTTCCATTCTTTCTGCTTCTGTCAAAAACCCTGTCCGCTGGTATGTAACTGTGGCCATCATTTTTTCTTAGTTGATATTTTATCAATGTGGGCTTTAGTTTTTTACTGTCATCCATATCAATAACTCTGTGTCAAGGACTTTGAATATGCACATACTTGAGAAGAAGCTTATCTTCATTGGCCTTGGAGTTACTGTAGCAAAGAATGGAAATCTGTTAAAGTTATTTGTATTTTAGTATTACATACTAAGGGCATACTTCTTTATAAGCATTAACAATATTATATTTAAGAGTGTGAATATAAAATTTGCTAGCTTATCATATAATCAAGGCAGATATCGGAGATATGACATTTTGCTCCTGATTGGGGGTACTCGTGATGACTGCAGGAAATGTCTGATTTAAATACGCCATAATGGCATTTCTCTTCCTTTTCTTGTCGCTATTGTCATTGCTGCTCCTGTGCATCCTTTCACAAGGAACTATATTGATAGAATGAGTGTAATCTGGATTCTCATTTGACATTATATAGTTGTACTTTTACTCATATAGCACGACAATTCACAAGTAACCGTTGAATTATATTTTGCGCACTTCTGAATGTGTCAAATTGCATTATACCAGATGTCATTGGGACATTAAACTCATTGTTTAAAAATAACGGTGCCAAGAAACATTATCAAAACATCAAGTTTTCTTCCTTTTATGAAGCTGTAAATTAAATAGTGTACACACAAAATGCATCACTCTACAAATGCATGCACTTGTCTGGTTTTGCAGAATTTCAAGTATTTTACAGATCTTTGGCAACTGCATTTGCAGAGTTTTGATAAAATGAACAATGGGAATGGAAAGCTTGCTAACAAATTGTGCAGTAAACATGTGTAACACATTTTAGTCCAAAAGTGCAGATGTCAACTTGTGAATGCTCCTCAATTATAATTATTAAAGTTTATTGTCCCAGTATTGTATTTCCTCCAAAATATTGAATGTCAACATTGCACCAATGTATGTTTTGAGGTAATTGAATGCAAAAAAGTGTGAATAGCATAACTCAAAAACAAAAAACTTGTTTCTTTTTTCTTAAAGAACATGCCATATTGACTGATTGTGTTGTACGGTATTTTACTTTATTTCATCCTCGGAAATATAAAGATATATCTTGAATGTTCTGGGAATAGCCTGTGAAGCCCTCTTTATTCTATGAGTATTTTTGTAATTAGTAAACTGCATAAGAGATATAAAAAAAATTGTATAACTTACACCATACAATATATATAGTTAAAAATCTGATGTGTTCCATTCATATGACTTTCTCTGCATCTCTGCAACAAATTATTGTTAAAAAGCTAATGCTTCTATTTACTCATGCTAATGGAGAAAACATTTACAGAAATAGTCTTATTACTTGCTTTCTTGTAAGTAGAAGGAAAATAAGGGAGTACTATAGGTTAAAGTGATAATCAAAAGCTGGTTGCTATGTGACTGAAGTTCCTTTGTTTGTATGGACATGAGTTGATAAACTCCTATATGGGAAAAGATGTTTTTTTAAAGCTGAAACCAAAAACAAGGAATATCTCAAAAACCATCAACTCCACAAAAATAATGCATATAACATAAATTGTATGTTTTAAAGTGCTTTAAATTTTTTGTGTGGTAAGTTCTTCTCCATCTCTTACGGTTTAGCAGTTATTCAAAATTCCGTAAAAATTCATCCATAATAAAGTAGTCTGCAGAGGCTATTCCCAGAAAATTCAAGATATACATTTTATTTGTTAGGTAAATATCTTTAATATACAATATTTAATCAAAATCGTTAAAGCCATTTTAGAGAAAATCAAAATTCTAGAAAAAAGTTCCATGTAAATGGTAGTTTGCGGTGGGTGTATTTTTCTCAAAATCTTTGTGTCACATCCCTGGAAGATACTAAACTTAAATACCAAGTTTGGTAGTTTACCAACTTTTTGTTTTTGAGTTATCGTGTTCACAGACACACGCGCGCGCTCACACACACACACACACACACATGAACCTTTTTCTGAAAATACTTTTTTTGGATGGAGGGGATCCTAAAACATATATTTCCAGTGAAATCTAAGTATCAAATTTTTGGGTGCAGTGCAATACCTTCTCTATACACTATATATATAGTATGTGTAGAGAAAGTAAAAATGAGTCTGAATAGTGACACTCACGTCTCTTAAAGAGAGAGAGAGAGAAGTAAGGTTTTAGGGTGCCCAACCTAGATTATAAGTGCCCTAGAAGATATAAGAAAACAAAACCCATCATAAAATAAAACTTAGGCCTAAGAGTTCATGCTATAAAAACACGCACACAGACGCTAAAACAAGAATTAAAATGTAGGAGATAACACTCCGAAAATAAAATATAAAAAACCTAAGGTGGTTAAAAGAAATAGATAAAACTAGTGTCAAAAGCGGTAGAACGCCATTAAAACTAGACACGTCCAATCATAGGGCACTGTCATATAAAAGATAAAACCCGTTCTACAGAAGTCAGATGGTTTGCTAAAATGTCACGCATGCCACTGGGCAAATTCAACAACAGTCACGTGGCTGCCAAAAATTGGCACTCGATTAAAATATGTCTCACTGTCAAGGTTGCGCCGCACTGACAAACTGGAGTTTGCTCTCCTCGCAATAAATAACAGTGGCTAAAATAAAAGTGTCCGATACACAGGCGACATAAAATAACCTCTTCTCAGCGGGAGGTGCGACAAGAGGTTTTCCAGAATTCCGGGAGTGCTTTAATTTCCTGCAGTTTGTTTCCAGTAGTGCTGGACCATTCAGTCACCCAACAAGAAAGAATGGTCCCACCTCACTTAAAATGAAGTTTTTCAAGACATAGGTTTCAAGGGTCATTTGCCCTCTTCTTCAGTTTAGGTCCAATATATCCCAAAACTTTGTTGAAGTATCAACCATTTCCAAGATATTCTTTGTAATTAGTTTGAATATTCAAATTCATTGCAGTTTTCTCAATTGTAAATTGTTATTCCTTTTGTTTCTTCTTCTTTTCCTTGTTTCTTTCATTTTCATGTTCATGGACAGGAAACAGGATTTCAAAGCCATTTCATAGCAATTGACTGTTGAAAAGATTTGAATATTGTTTAGCTTGCAGTATTCTTCTTATACCTGTACAGAAATCTTAATATATAAAAATCAATCTATATATGTAGGTTGTATGTTTTTATAGACTTCTACAATGTTGCACCAATTTCGACCAAACCTGGCACAGATAACTTTTGATGCATTGCAAAAATTACCATCTAGTTTAGTATTTGAAGTTCCATCCCATTTCGTCGCCCTCCGTGGTGTAATGGTTACCATGCTAACTTCATATACCCAAGGTTGCGGGTTCAAACCCGGCGGAGGACGATGAATTTTTTCAGGCGTAAAAATCCTTAGCATGGCTTCCTTCGGAAGGGAAGTAAAGCTGTGGGTCCCGTGTCATAGATTTACGGCACGTAAAAGAACCTCAAGCCTGATAAGAGAGGCCTCTGAGCAAAATTAAGCGATCTTTCACACTCAATATAGAATGGGATGCTGAGAACAAAAGCAGTTAAAGAGAGTCCATAAATAACAGGCCATTTCCATTTTTTCTATCCCATTTCACAAGATTAATTATTTCATGTAATACCTACAAAAGCTTGCAAGACCATCTATGTCTTTCATAGTGATTGTCGAACATTGCTAATATAAGAAAACTATTACCTACTTAGGCTTTCACAACCTAACTAAATAACAAAGTAACAGCAAGTTTTACATATTATTCATTAATCTAATATCTGAAACTGATCATGGAGTAATAAAATAGGTAAATAATTACAGCAGCTATAATGCTTATGATATAATTGCATAATTGAAATATTAAGAAAATTTTGAACTGCACTATATCAAACCATACTAGTAATAAAATTTCAATCTAAATAAAATACTTCTTCTCTATCATCACCTTATTTATCTTCATGTGATTATTTATTGTATATTAATATAAAACAACACAAAAGTATTCAGTATAATCACATTGGTTACAAAAGCTCTATGGGGCTCAAATATTATTAACATAGAGTAATAGATAAGTCGATATTAACATTAACATATTCTGTGAGCATTCCAATATTTATTAAAATGTTTAGTTTCTCAAATATTGTAATCAGAGGGTTTCTTTCTCTATGGGAAGTTTGTGATGGTTTATAAGCAGAAAAGCAAAATAGATGACATAAAAATAAAATGAAATGGTGCTTTATTTATGGACGCTCTTTAACTGCTGTGGTTCTCAGCGCCCCATTTTATACTGGGCATGAAAGACCGCTTAATTTTGCTCAGAGACCTCTCTATCAGGCTTGAGGTTATTTTACGTGCCATAAATCTATAACAAGGGACCAACGATGAAGTGGGCATGGATAACAATAGCACCAAATCAGATTAAGTATCACTTCTTCCTCTTCTTCTTTTCTTTTATTTGTTCATGTTTTGGGGTTTTCTTTTGTTATTTATTCCCTTGTCTTTTGTTTTGTTTCTTTGTTTAGTATTTATATGTATATTGGTACTGAAAATAAACAAATATATATTGATGTTACTTAAGCCGGTATTACTTCTTCCCAACTGAGGTTTTCACAGCCCTAATGTGACAATGCGTAAGTCACAGATGCATTCACAAGAAACCATCATTACAAAATGTGATATTTGTTTGCAGTTGTTCAGCTGTGCTCTTGCATATTTTTTCTCAGTTACTTTTCTTTCTATGTAGTTTCCTGAGTTTTTAATTAGTCATTTATTTGAGTGTGTTGTTTAACTATTTCTAAATTTCCAAAGAAACACGGACAAGTAACCTAAGGCTTAATAAAAAAGGATAAACTATTAAAACACAGGCAAGGCTGGCTATTTCAGCTAGTGTATAAATAAATGGTTTATCTGTATTGACAAGTTTATAGAAGAATAAGCATTTGTAAGACAGTTTGTAGAAGAGTGAGTAGAGAAAGTCATAATCATTGCAAAACAATGGATTTTAATTGTTAGCCTGTCTACTAAGTCTTTGTTTGAACCATTCTGTTTGTGATTCCATTTGTTCTTATATTACTTTTCTGTGATAAATGCATTTAAGATTCTGTACGTCTAATTCTAGAATTAGGCATGTGGCACATTTCTGGGTATGGGATTTTTCTTTAAGTAATTATCAAATGTAGGCAGTTTTGTAGTAAATTTGAAATTCTAATTTGTTTTTATAGTTCATAATTACTTTCTCTACCATGTACAATATACACATTAAGTAGATAAGGTATTGTAATCCACCCAAAAATTTAATATGGTATTTCACCAAAATATAATTCTTTTAAAGACTCCTGAATCCCCCCCAAGAAAAGCAATTTTAGGTCCATGTGCATGTCATCTATGTGACTGTGAACAGGATATCTAAAAAATGAAAAGTCTTTTAAGTTATGCTTCATTTAAGGATTCAAAACAAAGATTTTCAAGAAAATCTCCCTACCCCAAATTACCCTAGACATGGACATTTTATAAAAGTTTTAACATGGCTTTAACAATGTTTATTAAAATAGTTTAAGATATTTTCATGGCAGATGAAATATGTATATTGAGTTTTCTGGGAATAGCCTCTGAAGTCCTCTACATTCTGGATGACTTTTGCTAAACTGGTAAACTGTAAAAGATAACTTATTACTCAAAAACGTACCTCAGGTCAAAACTCACATTTATGATAAATACATCCTCCTTTTTTGTGGAGCTAACCATTTTTCAAATATTCCTTGTTTAAATTTTCCAAATGGGAAGTTATTCATATTTTTTCAACTGGTCAAGCGAACAGAATTTCAATACCATCACACAGTGCCCAGCTTTTAAAAGATTTGACTATAGGTTTAGCTTATTGTATTTCCTTATACGAATATAACAAATGAGAACATCAGTTTCTGCTAAATTCACATGAGCACTCAATGTAATACAACACACTACACTTTGGTACACAAAATAATTGGATTCATATCACTGTCTTAGTATTTGTTGCTCACTAGAGTGACTTTTAATTAATTCCACTTCATACACTGGCACTTATGGCTCCTTATGATTAGTCTGTAACTGGGCTCAGAAAGTTCCAGTTATACAAATTACAGGAAATTACTAAAAGCTCCAATAAATGCAGAGATAATAATTATGAATTGAATGATATAATTGTTGATTAATATGTAGAAAATTAATATTAATGCAGCAATTTTTTGAACTGATAAAATAATAAAACAATTTATTCATGAAAGATAAGAATGCCTAAGATGTTTTGCAGGGAAACAGACAAAGGCCTTTGTTTTCCTAGCTCTTGTGTCTATTTGCTATATTGTGTGAGCAGGTCAGGGATCGGTTCCCTCACCGGTTTGCTTGGTCCCACGCACCACCATTATGATATGTAATAAAACTATTTCTGCTAATGTTTACTTTGAATAAGTGTCAAAAAGTTGTTGTAGCATAAGTAGGACAGTTATGTGAATATAGCACATCATTTTGTTTCAGGTCCATTTAAAGTTACAGGTAAATTAAAAGTGTCACTAAAGTGAAATACTTCTTTTATAGGTACATATTGCATATATATACTTTGCTGCATGCTTACCACACAAACAGTTTAACATCTCCTTATCAAATCTTTGTGATAGCTTTGGGAGTTGTTAACCTTTATAGACTTACTGAACTATCAGTGTATTTGTGTATTCAAAGTCACTTCGCTGTAGAGGGTCCAAATTGCAAATATTATCAGTAATGGAAATCTCAAGCACTGAAGCATTTTAAACAGACAGACATGACACTGTCAGAAACATTCCCAAAATCTAGCCTGATCAGTGCTCCAGTTTCAGAATGATGCCTTTCATAATGCAGAATTATATCGCATAGTTCCAGAAGGTTGCCAATTAAACTTTTTTCCAAGATATCGCATGTTTGACCCAATGTTACATTGTTAGCATCTGTTCTAATCAGGATGCAAGGGTTTTCATAACAATTTTGTGGTTATAGGTACTCAATGGTATTATTGGTTTTTAGTTCCACTCATAGGAGACTACTTCTTAGGAATTAACACTAGGATGCCATCTTTAAACACAAAGCAACATGCCAATCCAAGGGGAATGAGTTTGACAATTTGATACTCCAAAATGTCATGCTGCTCAAATATGTTATGATCCTGCTCCTTGTCAGGAAATAATAATGTTCAATATCTCCAAAGCAGAATATCTCTTCTCCAATGAACATCTGCAATGATTATGCTGTCCTCAACATATTATAAAAGCTCTGGCCATGGCATAGTCACTCAATCTGGGTGACTCAGTTGGCCTTCTAATCCCAAGGTCATGGGTTCAAATTCAGTCCAGATCAATGATTTTTAAGCATGCTTAAAAGCAACAGCTCCTTGTCAGTAGATTTACTGATATGTAAAATAACTCCTGTGAAACAAAATTTGGCACACTGGTGACACTGATATGTTCCTGGCAATTGATAACACATTCTGGAGATCTTTATTGATAAGCATGTTATTATAAGGTATATGAATTTGCCTTTAGGATCTGAGTCACAGTAGTGACTAAGATTCCACTGGTGCCAGTAAAGCTTGGATGTATCACCCTATACTACATGTTATTTTCTTTTCTTCAATAAAACAGAGAAACTTTCTCCTGTGTAATGACTGAATTATGATATTGCAAAGGAGTCATAACTTCCTACCAAAATTTGATACTGTATTCCAAAAACTTTTGGTTCACAACATGAAAGTGATTGAACACATCCTTCCCACTCTGCTGTCTAGCCCACAAATGCTTCTTGGTAAAAGTCCAAAGTGTGTCATCAATCAATAACCCTCACAATCTTTGTTCTTGAAGAAGACCAGGTTTAAATATATGTTGCCATTTTCCACCATCATCATTGGGGAATGACAAACTTTATCCTAAAGACAGTTCCATAACTCAGTGAAGTCAGCTACAATAATTGCATTATTCTATAAGGTGTCCTTTAATTTCCAATAGCCTCTACTCTAGAGTGGGATGCACTCTCAGAAATTAAAAATTGGTTTATTTATGGACACTTTTTAATTGCTATGGCTCTTAGCATCCCATTTTATATTGGGCATGAAAGACCACTTAATTTTCCTCTGAGGCCTCTTTATCAGTATTGAGGTTCTTTTACACAACCAAATCTACAAAATAGAACCATTAGCTTTACTTGCCTTCCAAAAGAAGCCATGATAAGGATTTTTATGCTTGAAAAAAATCCTCTGCAACCTCGAGGACCAGAGGACCACAGAGAATGACGACTCTCAGGAACTAGTTGCAATTTGACAGCATGATGGTTGGTAAAAATCACAGGTAGAACATATGCAGTATGGATCAGGGATTTAAACTGACCACTAAGATACAAACTGTTATCTATGATATGCAAATTTGCTCGATAGTAAACACATTAAAAAAAAACAAAAAAACATTGTTATATGCTCCCCAATATCTCCAAGATCTAAGCCGTGAACCAGCTAATCCAGTGCCAAAGACTTCTAACCAGGATGCTGATCCTTAGTATACATTAACAGTTGGAGTCTCTTCCAACAAAGTATCGCACAGTGTCATCTCAGATAATAAGGCAGAATATTAGTGATGAACTGTTCTTGTTCAATGGTTGTCACTATCGGAAGGCATATGAACGTAAAATAACAGCATGTGTTTCTAGTAATTATAACTCAACCGTTAGGGTGCATCTCTGTCTCCGCAAACAGTAACCTAGGTTTTTGTAAAATAACAGGTCCAATAATGCCATGCATATTTTCTCCATCACCAACACAATTGCATTGTGGACCCAAACATTCAAAGTCAGAAATACTGACCACTTGCAGGAAAACCATATCTAAGGCATTAGTCCACATAAAATCACATAAGATGCCTGTTTGTAACTGTGGCGTAGTGATTTGGTGTTAACAGTGGCAATATTGCATAATAAAACAACCATACAGAAGACTATCATCAGTTAGCATAGCCACAGTCCAAAATATAGCTAATCTTTGTCACAGACATGAACAAATTTTTCTGAAATCTTCTTCCTGCCCGAGAGGATATCTGCCTAAGGTAACAAAGGTCTCTTACAATTTCCAAAGGGATGTCAAAGTCTGCCTTTTCTATCGCCTCAGACACTCATCACGTTAGTACAAGGTAAGTAGAGTTAATAAGATAGTTAGATAATAGTTGCCAGTTTTCGGGGAAAATGTATCGTGATAACCAGTCTTTATATCACTAGTCCCAATAGAGGGTGCATTGACAAATCTTTCTTAATTCCAGTCTACGGCATGACGGGTTGTTTATAACCTGTGTTTCATTGTTCTACTCGAGCATCTAGCACTTTCCCATAGATACTGAGAAAATTCTGTGTCAAAAACGAGTGAGTATTCTGAAATTTACAATGTCGCTCTCCGTGGTGTAATGGTTACCATGCTGACTTCGTCAAACCCGACGGAGGAGGATGGATTTTTTTTTCGGGTGTAAAAATCCTTAGCATGGCTTCCTTTGGAAGGGAAGTAAAGCCGTTGGTCCCGTGTCATAGGTTTACGGCATGTAAAAGAACATCAAGCCTGATAGAGAGGTCTCTAAGCAACATTAAGCGATCTTTCACGCCCAATTTAGAATGGGACGCTGAGGACCACAGCTGTTAAAGAGCGTCCATAAACAACACGCCATTTCCATTTGACATTTACAGTGCGGCAATCAGCGCAGGCCTTGTATTCACAATTAGGGTTACACCACAATTCTCATAATTGAATTATTCTACATCACCTTGGAGTTTCTGTATTTTTCACAATGTTTTATCAATATGAATTAAATGCAATCTTTTTTCCAGAATAAAGTGCAGGTATCTATGATCAGGTGCTATTTTCATCTAGTTATGAATCCAGTCATGCATCTCCATCGCGCTGGGACACGTTCATCATGTCTTCTAGAACTAATAAACTCAAAGCTATAGGTAATTCAGTTGATTTTACTCTTTTCAGAATAACCTCAAATTCACAATGATGTAACCAAAAATAAATATAAATCTAATGCCATTTTCGACAAGGCCTCCTCTGAACATTTTATACGATTTAAGATTCAGTGCGATCTGAGGCTGCGTTTCTATGCAGTAATGAATACAGAAAGTATACTCAAATTGATTTAAATTCCCCATGGAAACGTGGTAATAGACGAATGGTTTGTAGAAGTTATTGTAAAGCTCTAACGAATCTTTTACTTCTGTGTTCTGTAATAGCATCAACACCATAAAATGGTAAGTACAACAAGACTGTATATTTAAGTTGGCATAGAAATTGGGTTGTAATGAATTGTGATACATGCCTTTGCCTTTGGGATCAACAAAATAGAATAATTTTGGAAAGCATAACGTATTCTCTCTTTGAGAATAACAAATGTACACACTTGTTTTTGGTTTTTGAAGTATAACGGTATCTTTTTAACTTTCATCCAAGGCAACGCAGAAGAGGCTTTTACTGGCGTAGGAAGCTAGATTGTAAGAAATGCAGACAAATGCCAGTTCTGTTGAACTTAATGTTGAAAACTCCTATTGCAATTCGGGTTAAAGATTAGCTATGGAGCCAAGTGGACCAAATTTTTACTCGTCAATATAATATAAGTATCGAAATACTTAGCGAGACTGAACCTGAAAGTTTAAAAAATGGGAAATAAGTGTCATAGGGATCTAGCAACGACTTTCAGGGCAGGGAATCGAATTTAGAGTGAACCTGAGAGCTGAAGGGATGAAAATGTTGAATATGCACTGCTTAAACGTTTATGTTTTGGGAATTTAAATTGACTTGGTCATTCGTGCTTATTTATGTTATAAAGTTTGCCTTTTTTTTTTATCATGTTGTAGTCCATGAAATTGGAGTTTCTCTATTGGCTGCATTGTGTGTAATTCCCAGTATCATGTCTATCCAGAAAAAAAAAATTGGGACTGGGGTTTTCGATAACTAGTCTAAACTTAAGAGTACCTTATAGAGTTCTATGTTCATACCTTTCGAGTTTACCGCATTGATTTGATATAAATTTAAATAAAGCATTTGAGTGCAGACAGGAAGCTTGAGAAAAGTAAATTGTACATTTTACATGCTAATTTAGAGGTAAGAAATAATGACACTTAGAGAGAAAAGTTTTAAGCAAGAGCTCCCATTACAGATAGAAGGGAAATGCGAGTATGCAATTCGTATTCACAAGAGTATCGTATTGCATTTTCATAAAAGTTAAATTACATGTGTCAAATGCACCTGGCGTGCATCATACTTTAAAAATATCAGAAAATTTGCTGTAACAGCTGACAAATTTGCTGCAAGCAATGGGTGTTACATATTTCGGTAATTATTTACTTCAGCACCTGGTGAGGTAAATAATGACGTTTTGGGATGTCTTTTTTTTTTGGGAGGGAGGCAAAGCATGGTCATGGAAAAAAAATAATGTCAGCCAACTTGCTCCTTGTACCTAATTTATACCTCCCTTGCTTCCTTCTCTTTATCAGGTATCTACTCTCTTGTACTACACTCCAATCCAGTCGTCAGTCACTTACCTTTGATCCTCGAACGCCATTCTGGTGTTAACTCGAGGGACTTGATGCTTGCGATCGCCCTCTATCTCGGTCATTTCGCCGCTTACGATGCTAGCTTTCAATTATGTTTTTAAATTCATTTTTACTTTCTCTACTCTTACTATGTACATAGTGTATAGATAAGATATTATATTGCACCCAACAATTCGATACTGAGATTTCACGGGAAATACATGTTTTGGGCCACCCTAAGTCAAAAAAAATGTTGGAAAAAGGTCCGTGCGCATGTGTGTGTATGTCTGTAGACAGCATAGCTCAAAAACAAAAAAGTTTATTTATATATATATAATCTGCTCATTGAAGCCCAAACCAAACTACCACATTCATTTGTGTTTGTTTATGTAGCAGTGAATTAAAATGCTAAACATTCCACAAGCCCGTTGACAAACAAACAGTCAAATATCAACAAGACACTGAACACTTTTATATAGACTATACATGTCCAACTGTTAGATGTAAGCAAAACTATCATATTGTTAATATTAAGCTAAACAGTAAACAATTCTTGGTTTGATTACCTGGGTTGGCATTCAGGGTCATAACTCCAGCAGTTTGCACCAACAATGACAACTGCAGCTTGCGGTATTCAATTCAGGTTTTTTGCAATAGATAGTGTTCTATTGTTGGTCAGATTTATGATAAGAAAGGTTAAAGATGCAGAAATTAATGACAGGGGTGTATTCGAGTTTGAATCTCAGGCTTCGACTTCAATTAACATTAATATTCAGTTATAAGCAGCAACTTTGGTGGTAACATATGTTTTTGAAAATAGTAAGGGTAAGAGCATTATGCTAATATGCAACTAGTATAAGCATGGTATATGATTGTCATTTTTAATACTGATTTTTGATCCATCCATGTTATATGCAGCGTGAATGTATTTCTGTCCACGTTGGCCAAGCAGGAGTCCAGATTGGCAATGCCTGTTGGGAACTCTACTGCTTGGAACATGGCATCCATCCTGATGGTCAGATGCCATCAGACAAGACTATTGGGATTGAAGATGACAGCTTTAACACTTTCTTCAGTGAAACTGAGTCTGGTAAACATGTGCCTCGAGCAGTGTTTGTAGACTTGGAACCCACAGTAGTAGGTGAGTTGAGTATTTGAAATTTCCATAGTGAATCAAAGAGGCTGAATATAAAATTGTTCCCAGTTATTCCTCCTAAAATGAAGACTAGAAAACAAAGAATATATATTATTAAACTTAAGAATATTCACAGTGCAGTGGACTATAAAATGAATTGTACTGATACTCAATTTACTTCTAACCAGGTATAAATTAGTGAAGAGATTAAGGAGGGTGTGACTTATTTTAAACTTTATAGAAAATATAATTTCCCTTCATATCTTTGTTTCTTACTAAAAGTGCAAAACAATATTAGAGAATTATTTGTTATTAGAACTGACTGAAATATTCAATGCCACAGCCAAGATTTGAACACAGTAATCCAGCTCTCCATGTGGTTGCTCTAACTGTTGAGCTACTGTGACAGTATGTTGGTATGACATTCAATCCTCCAACTGATCCATGTTTTTTACTCAGTCAACCAACTGAAAAAAGAAAACCTTAATTGCAACTTATATTCATATGTGCTTAGTATCCAGGAAATATTAATATAGTTATTGCCAATTATCAAGCTCTGCTCCTGATGTATTTACATTATGTTTGGTTAAGATTTTTCAAGACAAATGAAATATATATCTTGAATTTTTTAGGAATAGCTTCTAAAAACATCCTCACTCTGGATGACTTTTGCATAACCAATAAACCATAAGAGAACTTACTATACAGAAAATGCAGATCTTGTTAAAACATATAGTTTGTCATACACATTTTTTTTTGTGGAGATAATCCTGAGATATTGCTTGTTACGGCTTTCAATTTTAAAATACTTATAAATTTTCTCAAATGGAAAGTCTTCATTTGTTTCATATTTCTTTTGTTTTACTCCTGTGCAAGCAAAGAGAACTGAATTTCAATAGTATACAGTTTTTAAAAGATTTCACTGTGCCTTATCCTAATCTATTCCCTTATTTCCCTGTGTAAGTAATAAGATCATTTCTGGAAAATAAAATGTAAATGGCATGTTATTTATGGACGCTCTTTAACTGCTGTGGTTCTCAGCGTCCCATTCTATATATTGGGCATGAAAGATCGCTTAATTTTGCTCAGAGGCCTCTCAATCAGGCTTGCGGTTCTTTTACGTGCCATAAATCTATGACACGGGACCAATGGCTTTACTTCCCTTCCGAAGGAAGCCATGCTAAGGATTTTTACACCCGAAAAAATCCATCGTCCTCCGCCGGGTTTGAACCCGCGACCTTGGGTATATAAAGTCAGCATGGTAACCATTACACCACGGAGGGCGACAGATCATTGCTGGTAATGTTTATCTCAATTCACATGAAGTACATAGAAAAATAAACTTTTGTAAGAATAGTTTACAGCAGACTATTTAGAGAAGGTCATGTGAAAGGAACACATGAGATTTCTTTTTCCCTGAACCTATGAAACCATCTATTAACAATGTTAGTGGATTTCATGTATTATGCCAGATTTAAGTGTGCAAATGTAAATTGAACACATTTATACACAATTGCATATGCAGTTCAAAGCTAATACCTATTTTACAGTGAGTCATCTCTTATAGTCTAAGGGTAACATGCTCTGGTTCCCAAGGTCATAGGTTCAAACCCGGCAGAAGGCAATGGATTTTTTCGGGTGTAAAAATCCTTAGCATGGCTTCCTTCAGAAGGGAAGTTGGTCTTGTGTCATAGATTTATGGCACATAAAAGAATCTTAAGCCTGAGAAGTCTGTAAGCAAAATTAAGCACTTTTTCACGCCACCTATAGAGTGGGACATTATGAACTGCAGCAGTTAAAAGAGCATCCATAAATAAAACTCAGTTTCCATTTTATTTTATAGTGAGGTGTTATATTATTTGCTTACCAGTGATATAAGTTGTTAGCCATGTTTATTGTGATTTTTTAATAATAGGATTACATTTTATTGATCATCCTTAATAACTATTATTAACTGTGCATTATTTATTAGGTTAGAAAATGGAATAGATTCAGTAATAAAGCATCACAATGAAACAAGAGAAGGTAGTTTAATGAAGTTATTCATTTGTTAATAACCAGAAAAAATAATGGTATATTATTTACTTACCAGTGTTATAATTTATTAGCAATGTTTATTATGAGTTTTTAATAATCATTATGATTGTTTTTATTGATTATCCTTAATAACTATTAGTTGTTCATTATTTGTTAGGTTAGAAAATGGAATATATTCAGTAAGAAAGTATTAAAATGAAACAAGAGAAGGCAGTTTAATGTAGAAGTTATTCATTTGTTAATAACCAGAGGAAAATAATAACAACAAGATTATTGATAGACTGCTCAACAATGAATAAAAAAAGTTTTTCATTCACTCTGTTAGCTGCCCAGACAAGAGTTTGGTGTTGGGTAAGGGGAGCTTATTGTACTCAGGAAACCTCTCAGCACAAAAGTGATAGAATATAAAAGTGTAGATTTCAATGCATTGGAGTTAAATAAAAGAAATGTTTAAAGTGTTGTTCTTTGAACAAATAAAAAGAAAATGAAAAACAAACCTGTGAAGCATGACCTGAGAAAAGTAGAAATGAGTTCTTTTTGCTCCGGCAACCTACTGCAAAGTAATAACATTAAAATATTTGTTGAGGGGCTAACACAACAGCTTCTATGAAACTTTTAGTTTCACCAAGATGATTAATTTCAAAAGAACTGATTTTTGTCGTACAAAATACCTGCAAGTCCAATACAGCAACATACAAGCAGTGGCATATTGTAGGAAAATGAAATGGAGTTTTATTTATGGACACTCTTTAACTGCTGTGGTTCTCAGTATCCCATTCAACACTGGGCATGAAAATGAGCCTATTTTGCTCAGAGCCTACTGTTTCAGGCTTGAGGTTCTTTTATGCTTACGACACAGGACCAACAGCTTTACTTCCCTTCAGAAGGAAGCCATGCTAAGGATTTTTATGCCTGAAAAAATCCATCGTCCTCCAATGAGTTTGAACCCGCGACATGGGATATATAAAGTTAGCATAGCAAATATTGTAGCATCTAGCCATCCCCAATGAATTTTTTATACTACTGTATCTTAATTATTTCTCTTAAATGTTCTAGATAGATAATTGTTTTGTGATAGTAATATTAAATTTGTAAACCAGTAAGAGTTATATACTGTACTTGTAGCCACACATACCTGCTGTATATTTGACATTTGCCTTTTTTGCAACTTGAGCATACAACAATGATGTGTTCAAATACATATCCAAAGTAAAACATGAATGACTGTCTAATGGGTCTCACATAAGTTGAATAAGTTTTTTATTCATAATTATGAAAATGATTAATAAAACAAATAGTGCTTTTGTTACTCTTCAGTATGTGGGAATTTTTCAATGATTAATACAGAGCATAGAGAATCCCAATAACTTGACCCTTGATATGTCATTCTGTAAAACTTGACGATGACTTATTTTTTACTGTTTACTTTCTCTACATAGCTCAAGGTAGAGAAGGTATTGCTCTCTAATCAAAAGTTTGATATTAAGATTCCATAGAAATACACATTTTATGGTCCCTTGTATCCAAAACAAGCATTTTTAGAAAAAGGTCAGAATGTGTGTGAGTGTGTCCTTGTGTTTGTGAACATAACTGAAAAACCAAAAGTTGGTAAAACACCAAATTTAGTATCTTCCAAGGATACTACAGGAAGATCTTGAGGAAAATAACTTCACCCCATACCACCCTTTACTTGGAAAAAGTTTTGAAAATTTTGATTTTCTCAAAAATGACTGCAACGACTTTGATTAAAATGACATACGTTGATATATTTACATGACAAATAAAATGCATCTTTTGAATTTTCTGGGAATAGCTCTGAAGACCTCTTTATTCTGAATGAATTTTTTATGACTGCTAAACTGTAAGAGATAGACAAAAACTTAAGATCTCATTAAAACACACAATTTGTCATATACATTTTTATTTGTAGAGTTGGCCATTTATGATATGTTTCTTGTTATTAGTTTCAGTTTTAAAATACTTAAAACATTTCTCATGCCAAAATTTGTAAACTCTTTGCCATGCAAAGAAACAAATTTCAGCTACATGGTAACCAGCTTTTAAAAGATTTGACCATCAATTTAGCCTAGTGTACTCCCTTATTTCTCTCCTACTTTAGAGGAAGTAAGTAATAAGACAATTTCTGCTAATGTTTATCTTGATTAGCATGAAGTGAATAGAAGAATCAATTGTTAAAAAGCTGTGGAGCAAGTCACATGCATGAAACACATATATTTTTATTTTTTATCGTTAATCTAGACTATAATAATTTATATAATCTACTATGTAATATAAGCAGTATATGACATTTTAATTAGTGTACATATTAGTGTTCATAAATATCCATTCTTTTTCCTGATCCTTTCAGGTATTTAGTATGTTATGGTGTTTCTAGGTTTTGTGATTTATTTATGACAGGTTTTTATTATTTTTGTGGAAATACAGCCTACTTCATTCTCCCTCACTAACAAAAGGGCTGACCAAACATTGAACTTTGATATCTGAGTCAGAACATAAGCAGCTGGCAGATCATTGTAATGAAATCAAAAGCTTGCCACTAATAATGTGTAACACAAAACACTTGTTTGAAAAATTTGAAGGTTTATTGCTTTATGGCATACTTACTTAGTAATCTCAATTTTCAGTTATTTCTGATTAGAGTACAGTACTGATTTCAGGCACACTGTTAGTGTTGTGTTGAGTTGAGTATCTGCCAATGGAAATGTTAGAAGAGAAGATAAGATAAGTTAGCATGACAATGGAAATTAAATTGAATTTGTTAAAGAGACTAGAGAAAGGGGAAAACAATAACAAATTTGCCATGGATTGAATGAGCTACTATAATAGGTTGGGAAAAGAAGAGGTCCAAAATTAAGTCTTGGTGTGTGAAAACAACATTATCAGAAAGAACAAAAGAACATGTACTGATACATGTTTATGCACTTATATAATTTGAGTTGTGAGTAACAGACCCCTTATTCCATAAAACTAGACATTTGAGAAACCTGACATCCTCTCAGTCCACATTAATTCAAGTTATTAGGATTCTACTATTAATCTCATGTATCAATATTTATTTTCATATTTGTTTTCATTATCTTTAAAACAATGATTAAGGTTTAAACAGTGTTGTAAGTTGAAACCACACATAACTTATTCTACCGTGCTCTCTAACTGTACACCTTAAAATATATCACTCACTCACTCACTCACTCACTCACTCATTCACCCACTCACTCCATATCATTATAGCCTATGAAAGGCTCTATCACAACCACTATTGAAGCCCATTCTTTCCTAACTTGCATTCTCCTCTTCCATCCTCTTTATGTCCAGCTCCTTCATATCCTCTATATTCTTTATCCATTTCTTTCTCATTTCTCACACATCTTCTTCCACCTGGTTTTACCTTCCATATTCTTTGCAATAGGGAACCTTCCTCATTTCTTTTTACATGTCCTGCCCATCTAAGTCTTGCACTTTTAATAAAGCTCATAGAGTTCTTTATTAGTTCTAATTTACCATTCCTCATTTTCATACTTGAGTCCATTGATTCTTCACATCTTTTTTTCCTATACTGTGACTCTAAACTTGCCAGACTTTTAAGATACGCCAAGTTTCTGCTGCATAAGTCACTACAGATTTAGTCACTTTTATAATTTTTCTTTTTTCCCTTTCTGGTAATATCTTTAGACTGCAAAATGGGAAGTAGGTCCCATTAAAATCCATTTCCAATTTGTAATCTTTCTTTAACTTCTTCTCCTATTGTGATATTTTCTGTTATTGTTGAACCCTATTCAAATCATTATCTTGTATAGATATTTTAGTATTGTTAGCCTATTTATTTTACCTCTCAATGTAATCATATATTTTGTTTTATTTGTGTTCACTCTCAGTCCAAGTTTAGCTCCTTCCTGTTGTAATTGAGAAAAGCTTAGTTGTAGTACTTGTACTGATCTGCAAATGAGATCATCATCATCTGCATAAGCCAATATGTGTCATCCTATTATAAGTCTTACCACCTGGGTTAAGTTCCATTTTCCTAACTGCTCTTTCTAATACAATATTAAATAATATTGTAAATAGCACATCTCTCTGCCTCACTCCTTTTATAATATTGGATTTATTTGATAATTGACAGAATCTTGCATAGCATTATATAAAAATCTTGTGGAAATAAAACAACCAACTAGTGTTAAATTTTTTTACAGAAAAATGTTGTATTTCCTTCTTTCCTTCCTACCTCTCTTTCTTCCTTCCTACATGGGATCAGCAAAATAAAGAGCCTCATCCATTTGCTATCCTAAATTACAGAGCTGCTCTGTTCTATGGTGACAGTTTTTTCAAGAAAGTGCCACATTCAGTATAATACTGAAGTGTAAATATATGGTCTCTATTGAATTCTCTTTTAGGTTGGATCGCATATAAAACTGTTCACTTATTTCATTGTCTTGATACTCAACGAACCATGCTTGTGTTTTACAGATGAGGTTCGAACAGGCAGATACAGACAGCTGTTCCATCCAGAGCAGTTGATCACAGGAAAGGAAGATGCTGCTAACAACTATGCCAGAGGTCACTACTCAATTGGCAAGGAACTTATCGACATAGTTGTGGACAGAATCCATAAATTGGCTGATCAATGCACAGGCCTACAAGGTTTCCTTATCTTTAACTCCTTTGGTGGTGGCACTGGATCTGGTTTCACTTCCCTGCTCATGGAACGTCTAACGGTAGATTATGGCAAGAAGAGTAAACTAGAGTTTGCTATTTATCCTGCACCCCAGGTTGCTACAGCTGTTGTTGAACCTTACAATTCCATCCTGACCACACATACAACCCTGGAACACTCAGACATTGCATTTATGGTTGACAATGAAGCTATCTATGATATTTGCAGGCGAAACTTGGACACTGAGCGTCCCTCATACATAAACCTGAACAGACTGATTGGACAGATTGTCTCCTCTATCACTGCCTCACTGAGGTTTGATGGTGCCCTCAATGTTGACATGAATGAGTTCCAAACTAACTTGGTGCCCTATCCTCGCATCCATTTCCCTCTGGTTACTTATGCTCCAATGATTTCTGCAGAAAAGGCCTACCATGAACAACTTTCTGTTGCTGAGATTACCACTGCCTGTTTTGAGCCTGACAATCAGATGGTGAAATGTGATCCTCGCCACGGCAAGTACATGGCATGCTGCATGTTGTACAGAGGAGATGTGGTACCAAAGGATGTTAATGCAGCCATTGCCATCATCAAGAACAAACGCAATATCCAGTTTGTGGACTGGTGTCCCACTGGCTTCAAGGTTGGTATCAACTACCAGCCCCCAACTGTTGTTCCTGGTGGAGATTTGGCTATGGTACATCGAGCAGTGTGCATGTTGTCCAACACAACTGCCATTGCAGAGGCTTGGGCTCGTCTGGACCACAAGTTTGACTTGATGTATGCCAAACGAGCTTTCGTCCACTGGTATGTGGGTGAAGGTATGGAAGAAGGTGAATTCTCTGAGGCTCGTGAGGATCTGGCTGCTCTGGAGAAGGACTATGAGGAAGTGGGCATGGATTATGTTGATGAAGAATGTGAAGCAGAAAGTGAGAGTTGTTGTCGATTTTGCTCTTAAAAGAAATGTTTTGTAATGTTTATTAGCTATTGTAATTTGTAATTCTGTTTGCGCTTATTTTGTAATGTTTATTGTCTTTTATAATTTGTAATTGTGTTTGTGCTCATATGTGTTTCCTATGTGTTTCATTTGATCTAAGTCTTGATAGGCACCTATTGCTCTCTTTTGTAGGACGAATACCTTTTCAATGTTGATTCCATATATGATGTGAGATGGAATAAGTGAGATGATTTTTGCAGGATATTTTGGGATTAATTTACTTAAATATCTTAAGATAAAAAGGCTCCTGTATTCTTTACAGTTAGATTTCTAATATGTTGAATTCATGTAAAAGTGCTGTCAATTTTTAGTCCTAGTAAGATCACATGTTCAAAAGCATTAAAGTTGATATTATTTTTACAGAGTAACTCAAAAAGTTGTATCCCTACTCCCATCAACAATGAAATGAGACAGAATTACAATTTTTGTTGTGTTGTATTCTTTAAGAATGTATTGGGTCATTCCACACAAACTGAACACATTTAGAATATTATTTTTTGTAAATTTTCTGAATTTTACTTTGTGTTCCTAACATAAAATAAACTGACATTTATGTTATATTTTGCAGCAGAACAAATTATTTTAGGCTTTAACATTTTTCTTATGCTCACAATGCTGTATAAAAGCAATTAAATCTTGGAGCACAAAATGACCAAACAATAAGACGTTTTGTAGAATGAAACATTGTGATTTTCCTTATTCAAATTACTATTTATTTGGAGTAAAACAACAATCTGGTTTTACTTGATCTACAACATACTATCTAGTGCATAGTAGGTACAGAAGGCATTTATTCCACCGAAAACTTCCTTGTTGTGATTTCACCAGAATCACAAGTTTTCAGGTCCCCTGAATAAATAAAAAGAACTTTTAGAAAAATGTGTCCTTGTGTCTGTGAACAGCTAATTCAAAAAAAAAAAGTCTGATAAATTTGATGTTTAAGTTCAACATCTTCCATGGATGTGACACAAAGATTTTCAAGAAAAATCATTCCACCCCAAACTATCCTTTACATGGAAAAATTTTTAAAAATTTGAAATTTCTCAAAAATAGCTCTAACAATATGGTTAAAATGTCATGTATTAAAGATATTAACATGACAAACAAAATATGTGTTGTGAATTTTCTGGGAATAGCCTCTGAAGTCCTCCTTATTATGAATGACTTGCACAATTTTCAAAGTAAGAGATTGACAAACAGTTACTACACAAAAAATTTAGATCTAGTTAAAACACACAATTTATGTTGTATACATTTTTTATTTTCTTTACTTAGTACATAGTATACAGGAATTGACTCCATCCCAAAATTTGGTACAGATTTCACAGAAATATGCATTTTAGGGTTCCCTGTATCCAAAAAAATGCACATTTAATTTTTTGAAAAAGGTCTGTGTGTGTGTGTGTATGCATGAATGCGTGGGTGGTCGGGTTGGTGAGTGTGTGTGTGTGTGTGTGTGTGTGTGTGTGTGTGTGTGTGTGAACATAACTCAAAAATGAAAATTTGTTTATACATCAAACTTGATATTTAAATTTAGCATCTTCCAAGGATGCAATACAAAGATTTTCAAGAAAATTTTAATTTTCTCAAAAATAGCTAACAATTTTGATTAATATATGATAAATTAAAGATACTTACTTGGGAAATAAAATGTATGTTTTGAATTTTATGAAAATTGCCTCAAGTGCTACCCTCCTTGGTATAATGGTTACCATGCTAACTTCATATATCCAAGGTGGCAGGTTCAAACCCTGTGGAGGGCGATGGATTTTTTCGGGTATAAAAATCCTTAGCATGGCTTCCTTCGTAAGAGAAGTAAAACTGTTGGTCCCGTGTTGTAGATTTAAAAGAGCCTCAAGCCTGATAGAGAGGCCTCTGAGCAAAATTAAGCAGTCTTTCATGGCCAAATTTTTTTTTTTTACGTCCAATTTAGAATGGGATGCAGAGAACCACAGTAGTTAAAGAGCGTTCATAAATAACACTACATTTCCATTTCCATTTGTCTCTCAAGTCCTCTTTATTCTGAATAGCTCATGCACAACTGGTAAACCATATGAGATAGACAAATGGTTACGATACAAAAAATGTAGAGCTCATTAAAACATACAATTTGTCATTTACAGTATTTTTTGTAGAGTTAATGGTGTCTTGAGATATTCCCTGTTGTTGGTTTCAGTTTCCTCACACAGGAAGATCTCATCTATTTTATATCTCTTTTTCTTTTATTCCTGTTCATGGAAAGAGAACCAAATTTCAATGTTCAATCAAATATCAAAACACCTTTGAAGATTTGACTATCACTTTATCCTAGTGTACTCCCTTATTTCCCTTCTGTTTACAAGGAAGCAAGTAATAAGACCATTTCTGCTAAGGTTTATCTGGATTAGATGATATAGATAAAAGAACTGGTAAGAATAGTTTGTCTGCTGAACAGGGAGAGAAAGTTTTGTGAATAATTTATCAGATTTTTCTAGTATGAATATTTTAATCTTCAATAAACATTTAACTCTACAATATTAAGAAAATACAGAAGAATCTGTAATATATTTTACAGTATACCTATTAAAATCAGGATGGTATCTTCTTTAGAAGTAAGCTTTTAAATATTTCATTGGAAATATGTTCTGAACATAGCATTTCAGAACGTTAGCTGCTGACAAAAAACTTTACACCACAGCAGCACAAACCAATGCATTACAAACATGATGGGCTACACTTCTGATGTTGCATATAATTAGAAACTGGAATCTGATGAAGCCTTTCTCCACTGTTTTGTGTTAAATGTTGCTTTGTGTTCACCTTTTGTTATATTATGATTATGCCTTGCAGACAATCACCGCATGTGTGAGGGACTTGCTTTAAAAGTCATAGCTGATTGTTGCTGTGTATTGTTACACCTGTGTGAGTGAACACATGTGTTGCTGACGAGTTCTTTAACATTGAGGCTGCAATTGTTGCACTTGTATGAGTTTGTCACTCCTGAGCTGGTTTGTATGTACAAGTGCTTCTGGAAGTTCCTTGTCACATCATTGAGAGGTATAAAAAGCAGAAAATAAGTCCGAGTTTCAACTGGGAATGCATAGCATGCAGCAGTTTAGTCAGTTTCAACGAATATGCAGTAGTAATTGTCACAGCCAGCACTGAAATAAAACTAGAATTGTTAATAAAGGCAGAATTGTTGCAAAAGTATCAAGAAACTCACTTACTTAAAAACATATTTTTATTTGTAACTGATCAGTGGAAGTTAAGAGTTGTTTCAGAAAGAAAGATCACTTTTTGTTATACTACTTAGCTCATGATTTGTGAAAGGATATAATGAGTGAACTGAAGAAATATTATGTTTCCAAACATAACACAACATTAATGATTAAGATTTATTACCCACAATATCCTCATAAATTTTAAATATCTGATGTGTCCCATTCCCATGACTTTCACTACATCTTGGTAACAAATTATTGTTAAAAAGCCTATTCTTCTACGTACTTCATGTTAACTGAGATAAATATTAGCAGAAATGATCCTATTACTTGCTTCCTCATAAGTGGAAGGGAAATAAGGGAATACACTAGACTAAACTGATAGTCAAATCTTCTGATAATTGGTTGCAATGTAGTTGAAATCCATTTCTCTATGTTGACAGGAGTTGACAAATTCCACATCTGAAAAGTTTTAAGTATTTTAAAACTGAAGTCAATATCAAGGAATATCTCAAAAATTGTCACTCCATGAAAAATAAGTATATGACATGTGTATATGTGTTTTAACAAGATCCATAGTTTTTGTGCAGTAAGCCTTTGTCTATCTCTTACAGTTTATCATGTAATGTAAAATTTAGCTAATTTCATCCAGAATAAACATGTCTTCAGAAGCTATTCTCAGCAAATTCAAAGTAAATTTTATTTAGAATGTAAATATATTTATTATGATCATTAAATTAATCAAAATGGTTAGAACCATTTTTGAGGAAATAAACATTTTCAAAAAGATACTAAACTTAAATACTAAGTTTGGTGTTTTACCAACTTTTCTTTTTTGAGTTATCATTTCATAGATAGACGGACACCCACACAGAACTTTTTCTAAAAGTAGTTTTTTTACTCAGGGGACCACAGACATATATTTTCAGTATAGCATTTTGGGTGGAATACAATACCTCCTCTATACACTATGTACATGGTATATCTAGAGAAAGTAAAGTGGAAAACTTGCTATGTCACCAGATCTGAAAATATGTGATGTGTGTCGAAAAACAATTCCTAAATACCACCCTTTATATTCACAGCAATTTTCTGCTTCAAAGTACCAGTGCCACGTGATAAGTAAGGTATGTTAATATGTGAAATTTGTGGAAATAAATATATTTATTTATTATTGGAGCTGGAATATTACTGAGGGGTCGTCTCCTTAGTGCGGTGGTAGCGTTGCTACTTACCAAGCGGGAGACCGGGGTTCGATCCCCAGTACCAGCGTGGGGATTTTTCCCCCGCTGGGAGACCTGGCCCGGGGTGCACTCAGCCTCGTAAGGTCCCTGGGGGGCCAATTGAGAAGCTACTTGATGGAGAAGTAGCGGCTCCAGGTCATGAGGACCGCATTAACCGGCCGGGGGGACTCGAGGCGCTGACCACGTCTCACCCTCCAATACTGCACCCCATCCATGACGTCTGTAGTGGACCGAGATGGGGGACGCAGCGGCCGGGCGGTAGGCCAAGGTTCCCCGTGAGCTGTCGTGCCATGGAGTTATAATATTACTGAGGATTGTAAGAGCAATTATCAATGGTTTAGTTCTATATCCTCTCAACTTCAAATGGGATGACCCTTTTAACAGTCGGAATATCTGTTTTCCATATGATGTACGAAGTAACATTTCTGATCTTTCTGTCTCTTCTGGGCTACAGTGCTTCTATGACTGCTGTCTTCCATATGTGATGTGGATGTACATTTTCTTGTAGCAGGGTCGCCCTCCTTGGTGTAATGGTTACCATGCTAACTTCATATACCCAAGCTCGCGGGTTCAAACCTGGCGGAGGATGATGGATTTTTTCGGGTGTAAAAATCCTTAGCATGGCTTCCTTCGGAAGGGAAGTAAAGTCGTTGGTACCGTGTCATAGCTTTACGGCACGTGAAAGAACCTCAAGCCTGATAGAGGGGCCTCTGAACAAAATTAACCGTTCTTTCATGCCCAGTATAGAATGGGACGCTGAGAACAACAGTAGTTAAAGAGTGTCCATAAATAAAACTATATTTTTTTCTTGTAGCAGGGCTAAGTCCCCAACTTGGAATGCTGCAGCTTTGCGTTTGGTCGATGAGTTTGATTAAAGTTTCTCAATTTCAGCAAGTATTCTTTGCTCTGTTTCCAAAAATCCTCCATAGCTTGTCCATGAAGTCAATACTACCATTTTAGATTTTTCATAATCAATAGATCTGCTACCATGGCAATTGTTGCTGATCTATTTCTATGAAGGAAATGAGCTGATGTCAGAAAGCCAATTGCATCATCTTGGATTAGAAGGCAAGAGTTAATGACAGCTTTGATTTTAATCAATATTTTGTTCATTTCTCCAACTTGTCTGTATCCTGAAACATTTTGGATACAGTATTTGGTGGTGTCAACCATTTGCTTCAACCATCCTTCCATATGAGTGGTGGTGAGACCTGGTTCTCTCACATAAATGAACACAGTTAAGGTCAACATTAGTGTTTGTACATTACATATTGTGTATATATACATACACACACACACCATCCATGCCTAACTCTAGGATGTAGATCAAGTCAAGAATTACATTTATTCATACTTATTAATATATATATATATATATATATATATATATATATATAATAATATATAAATAAATCCACAATGAATTTTCAGACGTGTCGGTTTTGCATAATTTACAATTACATATCTGTTTACAAGAGCCTACTCACACATACAAGTATTTAAAATGTTACATAGTTACCAGTATTTTTGATAGAATGAAATCCTCCTCTGTATAGAAGGTGTAAGTAATAAGATATCTTTTTAATTCTGATCTAAACTTGTTTTTGTACATTTGTAATTCTTATTTGAAGAGGGAAGTGAATAAAAGAAAATTATTCCTTTGTAGTAAACCCCTTCTTGGAATGACTGCAAATTATTTCTTGGTCTATGTAAGTCCTGTGTATGTCTGGTCTCTTTGTTATAAATATGTGCAGATTTTGCAAATTTTCTGGGTTATTTGTTATAAATTACATAAGCTAGAATATATTCACAGGCTAATGGTACATAGTTACATTTAACAGATACATGTGGACAAAGCATAACTACAGTGCTGTGACCAATTATTGAAAATGCTCCAGTGACAAACTACTGCTGCTCCTGATTCTGCTGCTCTCCAGCCATGCTATTGTGGAATTTGCTATGTACAGCTTTGTAAGTTATTTTAAATTAACTATACAGGATTCCATCTTTGTTTTATACACAAGTTTAAGACAAACATCAAGGAATTGAATTGAATTTTTATAGAAAACAAGCAGATTAATAGAGATATATAGTTTTTAAAGTTTTGGTTTTTAAAAATTGATATAAATTATCAATGACATTGATTATAAAGAATATTAAATTAAAGAGTATATATATATTAAGCTTTATATTGAACTTTATGACATAATCTTATCAGTTATTGCCTATGATAATATATTCTAATTTAAATATAGAGAAATGTGCCGTTTTTTACAAGTAGATTGCAGCATATTTTTTAATATGTTGCGATTTTACGAACATATGTTATGTCCCATTTACATGATTTTATTTGTTTTGTAAACTATTCTTACAAAGTACTCTAATGGATGTTTCAACTGTGACAGTCGCAGTTGAAACGTCCAGTAAAGTACTTCGTCCTCGCCGCTGCCACCGAAGATGTCTGCCATAGTCGCAGACGAAACATCTGGGAAGATGGAGGAGCCAAGTAGACCACGGCCCACAAGCCCGGAGTATACTATAGCTAGTAAATTCAAGGTTTGTCAAGTGATTTATCTTTAATATATAGTACCTATATTAATCATTATTGTTAAAGCCATTTTTGAGAGAAACAAAACTCTCGAAGCTTGTTGCATGTAAAGGACAATTTGGGGATGAGGGGATTTGCATGGAAATCTTTGTGCTGCATTCTTGGAAGATGTTGACCTTAAATATTAAATTTGGTATTTTATCGACTCTTTGCACAGAGAATGCAAAAATTCTGTATCGGCTTACTTTAGTAACAATAAATAAGTGCAATTATTTCGATACACCAGTAGTAGTGTTTTTCTTCAATTTTGATTCCCTTCAGATCTCTCGGCTATGAAAATTTACCTACTAAAAACAAATTTCACGAAAATCAATTTATATACATATACACTAAACTAGAGATTATGCTCGCTTAAATCCATGCTTTGGTGAAACTAATAGAAACTACTACAGGCAAGTTGTACGCAAATCAGTTCCTTTACACACACGCGCGCGCGCACTAACCTAGAGCTAACAGCACAATAAAAGCATTTTCAGAAAAAGGTCCATGTTGGCGATACCTACCGATTTTCTCAAACAAAACACACAAAACAATATGGCGGAGTGTAACATAAGTGTGCGCTTAACTGATTGATTTCTTCATATTTTTCCTACCCAATAACTTGTTTATCTTATTATTTAATTTGTGAATATCACGTGAGGTGTAATTACAATTACTTACTGCTATTTTCTGGAGCCTAATATGAACTATCTGGAAGAACGGCTCAAAATAATCGAGGGATTTTGTTTTCTTTACTTTCTTCATTTCTTTAATTTCCTCTGGAGTATTCATTAAGTACATTTTTGCTGAATTATTTCCTATTTCACAACTCTCTTTTGCTGTATCTTTGTAGACTGATTGATGTATTATTATTTTCTGATATATGCCCATGTCAGGCGAACACTTGTTTCTCACATTGGCAATATAGCGCTTAATTCGGAGTTTGGCAGCTAACCTGTCATACCCAACTTAAGAAAATAGCACTAGTATCTGGGGCCATTGCAAACTCGCAAAATATCAGTTGTTATTCGGCATGGGAGTTTACAGCCGCCACATTAGTGCCTTCCTGAGTCGTGCAGGACTGGTATACCCAGAACTTTAAATCGTGGGAGGGATTATAAAACATCTCTATACATTTGAGCATTCACAGAGATGTGTAACATGTAATTTGCTAACTCCATAGCAGGAAATGCCATCCTGCACCATCTGGATACTTGACTTGAGCCACTAAACATCATTTCTTCAGTTTTCCTTGTTGACGCAAACAGGTTACTGACTCATGCAAGTTAAACAAAGATTCTGATAAAGCTGTGTGTCATATGTTTTTGTTGTCACTACTCTTTGCTATGTAATGGTTTTGAAATTCCATGCGATTTGCATCATCACAAGAGTAAACGAATAGCATTCTATCATTTGAAATTAACATCTGATGTGTTACGTTCACAGCACTTTCTGTAACTTTTCTGTAACAAAATATTCTTCTATATATTTCATCCAGATAAACATTAGCAGAAGTAATTTCTTTATTAAATTTCCTTTAAGGTACAAGAAGAATAGTAAATACGCATCGATCGTGCACTGTCGCTATGTAATGACATGGAAATTCGTTTATATTTGATTGGCAGAGATAAAATAAAAGAAACATGGTTGCCGAATTTCCAATTGAGAAAGGTGTAAGCATAGAAAACTTAAAAAGAATAACAAAAATATTTTGGAAATTTTGGGGTAGTGTTTAGTGTTTAGCTTTTACCACTTGTGGCACCGCAGGCGATGACACTGATGATACATGGAATGAAGATGGAGCGCCAGTACAATGCGATGGCGGGGGAAACTGGGGAACCCGGAGAAAACCTTCCCCTGTGCCGCTTTGTATACCACAAATCTCACATGCGATCGCTTGGGACCGCCCCCCCCCCCGGCCGTTATCTTGGAAATGGTTAACTGCACCGAAAATGTATCTGACATAAATTGTAGGCATGCTTTAACGAGATCTGCATTTTTGTATAGTAAGTTTTTGTCTATAGTTTGCGGTTTACTATAAATGCAAAAGTTGTACAAAATGAAGAGGACTTAAGAGGTTATTCCCAAAAAATTCAACGCACACATTTCAGTTTTCACATACATATAGGGTATTTTAATCAAACTAGTCGAGAGCCATTTTTGAGAATATAAACATTTTCGAAAAATGTTCCATGTAAAGGGTAGTTTGGGATAGGGTGAATTTCTTGAAACAATTTCCTGTCGCATCCATGGAGCATGCTGAACTTATCATATTTGATGCTTAACCAACGTTTCGTTTTTGAGTTATGCTATTTCATACACACAGACACACAAATACACACATGGACTTTTTCTAAATTTTCGTTTTTATTCAGAAATGCACAAAACATGTACTTCAGGTGAAATTTCTGTATCGAAATTTAGGGTGAAATGTTTTGCCTTTTCTATTTATTAAATACATTGTACGTGAAAGTGAAAGTAAAATTATCTACATTTATTTGAATATGAAAACATTAAGAAAGAATACCTTGTAAACAGTTAGCGCCATTTATAAATTGTGATATCTATAGTTTTTTATGTAACAGGGTATATAGATCTTCAACCTTTACCAGTAACACAGAGTGTACGCGTCACGCTTCAACCGTAAAAGCGGGCCGGAGGAGGCCGATAGGTCACGAAGTAAACACCGGCATTCTATTCTCTGTCCAGCCTTACCTCACTGGTAATGTAAACAACAGCAAAGGTTGCAATGGCTATCATGGGTTGCGGAACTTTTACTGCTGTTCTGCATCACAGAATAGTTCCTCTTAAATTGCCGAGTGAGACAGAAATATCGTATTACACTATGTAACGCTATCTAAATAATATGGTAGAAATGATTAAGGCACAGCATTTACTAATCATTTAATTATTATTTCTTTATATAGCAATGCATTTGCGTTGTGCAATTCTACAACTGGTTCTAGTCAGCAAGTAATGACGGAAACATGTAATACCAGTATAGTGAAACATAAGCAGGTAAATAATTATTCTTAATATATAAACTAAGTTTTGTGAAAAGTACCTTCCTTTTTCATTAAACAATATTCCTAGCTTAATGTGTTTCCGAAGGCAGTATAAAGTTGGCAAAACGTTTAAATTACCCGAAGTGCGACATCTTGTGGAAGCAGCTTTTCAACAAGTGACAAACGAAAATACAGTGTATCTGTGCCACGCAATGTTGTAGTAAGATTTAGAGGGAATGGTAGACATTGTCGTTAGCCCACTAATTATCAAGCTCTGTGATGATTCAGACAGTTTGATTGCAACTGCTACAAATGATTCGTATCCTGAAGGAGTAGGACCAATTCCATCTTCAGATCAGCTCTTCTGGTAAGTCACTGCATTATTACACTACATATATAAAATAAATGTGGAGTGTATGGTTGTGCATATATGCATGTCAAAATTCGCAGCAAAAAACAAAACAATCAAAATAAAAACAGTTGTAATTATGCAATACTTCAAAACTACATGTCTACATTTTATAATTTTACGGGAGAATTTAGCATTTCGTACTGAATATATAACGACTCGCCTACCTGTTTTATTGTATTTTATTTATTAAACATTTAAGAGTTAGTCATTTTCTGTGAATAGTGAAAGTAGATAAGTATTTCTTTTCTGCCAAACTAAGTACGCGGTTTTAAAAATGTATAAATGTGTACACGTGCGTTTGCGGAAGAATACGTTCTGATTTGTTCACATTGCCGGTGAAGTGAGGGTTGACAGATAATAGATGCGTAATTTCCGAGTTTTGTACTCATAAACATTCATTAGTCTATGGCATACACACTTTCATTTTTATTTCATTAACGCTTACCGTTGCTGTTCAAAGTGAGATAAGTGAATACACTAAGATAAAGAGATAGGCAAATCTTTTAAGAACTGGTTGCTATGTGATGATTTTGAAATTCTGTTCTCTTTGCCTGATCCGGAGAAATAAAAACGAATAACGGCTTTCCGTTTGAGAAATGCACTAAGTATTTTAAAACTGAAATCAATAACAAAGAGACTGACCCCTAGCTTAGTCGATAGAGCTCTTGCCTGCTGTACGAGGGGTCCTGGATTCAATTCTCTGGTGGGTGGGAATCTTTCTCTGTCCAAGAATATTCCTTATCCTTTCCAGAGTCTCGAAGTATGAATACGAATTGAATATGCCTGTGAACTAATACAAATAAAGAACCACCAAAGACAACAGTACACCGTTCCAAAGGTGAATGCCACCGATATGACCGTGCTGCTAAAGGCGGGGTATATAATTGGTAAAAAAAAAAAAGAACAAGGAATATCTTGGAAATTCTTAACTCTACAAATACTATACTTCACACAAATATTGTGTTTTAACCAGATTTACATTTGTTTTGCATAGTAACATTTTGGACTATCTCTTACGATTTACCAGTTAAGTAAAAGTCATGCAAAATGAAGAGGGCTTTAGAGGTTAATCCCAGAAAATTTAAGATTAAAGTACATTTCATTCGGCTTGAAAATATAAATATATGATACTTTAATCAAATTCGTAGGGCTATATTAAAAACATAAAAATCTTCCAAAAATGTTAAAGGAAATTAAAGTTTGCGTGGGTGAATTTTTTTAAAAATCTTCTTGTCGTATCCTTGGAATATTAAATGTGAAGCTCAGTATTCATCTGACTTTTTTAGTTATATTCACATATGACAGACCTTTTTATTTTTACTTTTCCTATCACGCACGTATAACGTACATAGCAGAAAAGATATTTTATATTACACCCAATACCGAGATTTTATCAGAAATACATGTTTTGAGGTCCTTTGAATCCAAAAAAAGCATTATTAGAAAAAGGTCCGTGTGTGTCTATGCGTGTGTTGGTAGACAGCATAACTCAAAAACGAAAAATCGGGTAAATACCAAACTTAGTATTTTAGTTCAGTATCTTCCAAGGATGTAATACTAAGATTTTAATGTAAATCCCCCCTCTCTCTACTACCCTTTACATGGAATTATTCAGGAAAATGTTTATTTTCTCAAAAATGGCTCTAAAATTTTGATTACAATAACATATTTAACATATTATGTTTAAGATATTTTTATTACAAATGAAATGTATATCTTATGTTTTCTGGGAATAACATTTGAAGACCACTTCATTCCGTGTGACTTTTGTATAACTGGCAAACCGTAAAATATAGGCAAAAGCTTACTACGCAAAATATGTAGAAACACAACTTATCTGGTATACGTTTTGTTGTTGAACTAAACATTTTCAAGATGTTCCTTATTATTGGTTACCCGCCGTTTCATATTTCCTTTGTTTTATGCTGATCTTGGAAAGAAAACCGAATTTCAATAACACACGCATAGCGACAGCTTGTAAAAGAATTGACTGTCACTTTAGCCTAGTGTATTCCCTTATTTCCGCTCTACTTGTCAAGTATTAAAACCATTTCTGGTAATGCTTATCATAATTAAAATTATGCAGATAAAAGAATAATCTTTAGTAGAACATGTAGAGGAAGTATTGTGAAATGGAACGCATCCATTTTTTTGCTAAGGGTGTCATGCTAGCCTCAGGATTGCGGATTCATTCTCGGAGAAGATTTTTTTTTATCTTTGTAAAAATCCTACGCATGGCTTCCTCTGGAAGAGAAGATAATTGGTAATTCTGTATCGTAGAATTGCAGCACGTAAAATAATCAAGCGCGTTAAGGTATTTTACGCCAATATAGTATGGGACGCTAAGAACCATAGTAGTTAAAGAGCGTGCATAAATTTAACTCAATTTTATGCTTTTTCTTCATCTTGCTTACTCAGGGGACTTACAAAATTCCCAATGAAATCCCGGCTTAAAATTCTATGATAAAAAGTAATTCTTACTCTCGTAAAGGAATGAATATTCTTCTTCATGCTAATCAAGATAAATATTAGAAAAATTGTCATATTACTTGATTCCTTATAAGTGGAGGGGAATAAAGAAACACATTAGGCAAAAGTGACAGTCAAATCTTTTAACAGTGGTTGTTATATGATTGAAATTAGGGCTCTTTCCACAACCAGGAATAGAACAAAGATGTGGAACAAAAGATGACTTTCTATTTGAGAAAAAATTTACGTAGTTTAAATTGAAACAAATAACATAGAATATCTCGGTAACTCTAAAAAAACTCTGGTGTGTTCCATTCACATGACTTAATCTACCTGTTCTGCAAACAAACTATTACAAAATATTCTTTTATCTATATCATGCTAATCGAAATAAACATTTGCAGAACTTCTCTTATTACTTGCTTCCTTGTAATCAGAAGAGAAATAAGGGGATTCACTAGGCCAAAGTGATAGTCAAGTCTTTTAAAAGCTCATCACAATTGAAGTTCGTTTCTATTTGCAAGGCTAGCAGTAAAACAATAGGGAGATGAAGGGAAAGGTGACCTTCGGTTTAAGAAAAATTAAGTAGTTTAAAACTGAAATCAATAGCAAAAAATATCTCGGAAATGGTCAACTCTAGAAAAAGAAATGTATATAACATTGTGTGTTTTAATGATACCTATACTTTTAGTGTAGTAGCTTTTAGTCTATCTCTTACGGTTTACCAGTTAAGCAAAATTCAACTAGAATGAAGAGGCCTTCAGAGCTTATCCCCAGAAAATTCATTATTTTTTATTTTTTATTTATATATATTTAATACACGACTTGTAATCAAAATCGTTAGAGCAAATTTTAGAAAAACAAAATTTTCAATTTTTTTCCATGTAAATAGTAGTTTCGAGTGGCGGAACTTTCTTCAAAATCTTCGTGTCGCATCCTTAGAAGATACAAAACTTAGATACAAAGTTTGGTATTCAATGATCTTTTAGTTTTTGAGCTATGCTGTCCACACACATACAAGCACACACACACACACAGGACCTTTTTCTGAACAGGTTTATTTTGGAGTCAGTGGACCTCAAATCATATATTCTTAGTGAAATTTGGTATCTTTGTTTTTGGTGGAATACAATAACTTCTCTATACACTATTTACATAGGACGTTTAGAGCAAATAAAAACGCATATGATATAAATTGTGTGACTTAACGATCTATAATTTTGTGTGGTAAGTTTTTATCTGTCTCCTAAGGTCGGCAAAAGTCGCCGAGAATAAACATGTCTTCGGAGATTATTTCCCGAAGTTCAGGATATTTCGTTCGCCATAAAAATATCTTAAATATATGTTTTTCGTTTCGTAATCATCTTACCCTCCCCATATTTGTAGGACTGACAAGCCTATGCCTCGGGGTCAGAAGCCTTTCTTAAATATATCTAAGGTATTTTAATTAAAATGTTTAGAGCCACTTTGAGAAAGTCTATATTTTCGAGAAAAAAAACTTCCACGTAGAGAGCAGTTTGGAATGGGATGGTTTTCCTGAAAATCTTCGTGTCGCATCCTTGGAAGATACTGAACTTAAATACCAAGTTTGGTATTTAACCTGCTTTCGTTTTTTGAACTATACTATCCAAAGACACACATACGGATGTTTTTCTAAAGATGTTTTATTTTTGGATAGGTAGAGTCAGAGGGAAAAATTCAATGCCATAGCCGGGATTTGAACCACGGATCTCCCGGTCTCTAGCCGGTTACTCTATCACTGAGCTACCATAGCAACATGCCGGTGTAGCATTGAATTTCTTAACTGACTCGCATGTTTCCCGGTAAACCACACAAGGTGATCCCAAATTATTTTGAGATGACAACCCCAAAGGCGACTTACAATGTTGTTTGTACTTTAAGTCCCAGGATTCATAGGATAGCCAACTGTTATGGACAATTGTGATAACTTTGATTGTTTTCTCACAGAAACCTGTGTAGGACAGTCTGACTCTACCTATGCAACAATGTTTCTGTGAGAAAACAATTAAAATGATCATGTTTTATTTTTATTCAGAGGACCCCTAAAACTTGCATTTTCGGCGAAATCTCTATATTGATTTTTTTGTTCCATCTACTGTGTACCTTGTACAATTTCAGAAAAAACTGTAGAACTGCTGAGTCAAGCAGAGCAGTAAAAAATGAATAAAAAAGAATGGAAGTTACAGGAACACAGTCTAGAGTACACTACAAGCAACTGCATGTAAAAAACAGCAGAAAAGAATTTCACTATAATTTTATAAACACTAGAATTTGCGTCGTGAAATGCTTGTTTTCTGTATTTTCGCCAAATGACAAATGACGAAAGCCATTACGCGCAACAACATAGTTTTTCCATTTGGAGTCGTAAATGCGATCCACACATCATAGCCGTAATCCTAGGCAAATTCCGCTATTACTGCAGAAGCAGCTGCCATTCTACATGTTAACCGTATAACGACCTTAATGCAATAAAACAGCTCAGAATCTTCCTTAATAGTTTTTCCGCTTACAAATACCTTTCAGCAGGTTTTGTTATTCGACTTCGTGCAGTAATGGGTGTGAACGTCGAAGAACTGGGTTTGCGAAATCACTTTACTCCTTGCGTGTGAACCGCTAAACCGATTTTGCTTAGCTAAAATTACATATTACTGGTATTATAACTTGTTTTAGGGTTTACCTGTCAGATATTTAGCTCTATGTTTTTAGACAACGGGAACTTGTTTTTGAAAGGTTCATGTATATCATGTATCAAATTTATATGAAGATGTCTTCATAGGCTGTTCTCAGAAAATTAAAGATGTACATTTTATTGGTGAGGTAAATATCTTTAATATATGGTACTTTAATCAAAATCGTTAGAGACGCTTTTGAGCAACACAACATTTTAAAATATTTTTCTTGTACAGGGGAGTTTGAGGAAGTACAGGGGAGGAAATACCTTCCAGGGATGTGACACGATTTTCAGGAAAATCTCCTCACATTTTACATAGAAGATTTTTAGACAATTTAGATTTTCTCAAAAATGGTTCTAATGGCTTTGATTACAATAGCGTATATTAAACATACTTGATGGGCAAATAAAACTTATATCCTGAATCTTTTGAAGTCCTCTTCATTCTGAAAACTGCTTCATAATTGGTAAACCGTAAAAGATGGACAGAACCTTATTATACAAAAATATAGATCTCTTCAAAACACACAATTTATGTAATATGCAGATCCTTTTATGTAAAGCTAACCATTTTCGAGATATTCCATATTTTTCGTTTAAATTTTAGAGTAATAAAATCTTCTCCAGAGGCACATAGATCATGTTTTGTTTTATCTCTATTTTGTTTTACACCTGGCCGTGCAAAGCGAAGAAATTTCAGTTGTTTCATATAGCGACCAGTTTTTAAAAGGTTTGACTATCACTTTAGCCTAGGTATTACTTATAGACCTTTTACTTAGAAGGATATAGTACGGCCACTTCTGATAATATTTATAACGATTACTACGATGTGGATAAAGCATGTGTTTAAGGCGGTTTTCGCTAATCACTAAAATCTAAGTTATTCGTATGCAGCGTGTTCTGCAGCTGTCTACAATGAACAAGGATCTTAAGGGAATGCACAGAAAAGAACTTCCTTGCGCATCGCCGTATAAGCGGATTTCACTGCATAACAGTCTCATCTTTCATAGCTTCTCTGCAATAAACCATATTTTGTTTCAGCTGCTTATTAGCAAGCTACCGTACACCGGTATCTGAATATTAATAGTTATTTACAGTCATGAGCTTTAATTAGAACTTTCCTGCGTGGATAATTTTCTCATAAAGTATACACGGTTTCCTCTACTGGGTCATAAAATCATGTCTTTTCGCGTTTTCCCTTTAACTTACTTTTGTTTACAACCTTACTATTAATAGAAAACGCATACCTCACTCTTAATTATATTTCTCATGAGAGTTATATTCAATTACTCAAATAAATGGCTTCATGGTGACGTGGGATTTTTTTCCCAGTTTTACCTGGTTGGAATGTGAACGCTGTGATGATTATATTGCATGAGCCCAGTATGGGTAAAAGTTATCCCTGCCACTGTGCATCGTTAAGGGGCATTAGGTTCTGGGTAGAGTTAGTACTTACTCGCGGTTGCAGAGAGGGAAGTAGGAGACTTCGTGGGCAAGGTGCTTAAGGAATAGCGTTTGGGAAGAGATCGGGTATGTATAAATAAGTAATCCAAAGATACGAGGAGGCACAGTGATTTTACTGCCACTCATATAAATTGTATAGAACACATGGTCGAAGACATGTCAAGGGAAATCCAATAGATTACCTTAATTCCACAGAACTCGCTTGTACATTCTGCTCTGATTGAAAGTTAAACACTTTAAATATATAGCTTGTCCCTTGGCTCTACTTGATCAAGAGTAGTTGTTGCCACATTTATAATTCTCATGAACTACTTCATGGGGTCTTTATATCTAAAATCTTGCTTATGCCAGGTCAAGCTATGTCCTAATTTACACATCTTGCCTGCAATATCGGTTGCTCAAACTGATACAACATTGCTTCCTGCTTCATGAAATACCTAATTAGCCAACATGACCTTCGGGTATCCTACGGTATAATGCCCTGGATTTTTCCTTTCTAGAACATATACACAGTAGGTAGAAAGGATTTGCACTTTCACCAGAAATGTTAATACATAGATTTCATAAAACGCAGTTTAAGAAACAGGTACATATATGTATGTGCGCGTGTGTGTGTGTGTGTGTGTGTGTGTAGAGCTGCGAAAAGGCAAACTCAAAAATGAAAAGTCGGATAGATACTCATTCTTTTAGAAAGTACAGCATCTTCCAAAGATAAGACACAAAAAACTTTAAGAAACATTTTTACTCCAAACTAGAATGGAGCTTTTTTTCGAAATGTTCTGTCTTCTAAACAAGTTTCTAACGATTTTTATTAAAACACAATATATAGGAGGTACCTGCATGATAAATAAAACATATATCTTGAATCTTCAGGGAATAGCCTGTAAAGCCCTTTTCATTTAGAAGTTTTGTATAACCTTGTATAACAAAGATTAAGCCTTGGATGAAAACGTACTACATAAAAAGGTGTATCCTTTTAAAAAACACGTTTCAAATAATTTTTGAGACGAGCCCTTTACAAGGTATCCGATATTAATGGCTGGATTGCTCTAACCTCATCAGTTTTCAGTTGTTTCTCGCGATTGTATGCAAAGAGTATAGTATTTAGGGTCAAGATATAGCGTGCAGTTCTTAAGCATTTGTCTGTCGCTTTTCTCTGTATGTCTATAACGAAATGTGTAATGTAGAAATTTCTGCAAATGATTATCTTTATTAAACGAAGTTGCTAGAAAAATAGCTGTCGCAAGAGTAATTTGTGTACAATTTATTCATGATAGAGGATAGAGAAAGTTCTGTGATAATATTTTTTTTGTAATGTCATTAATGTATCATTTTCCAAGGCCGAAGGATCAGGCGAGTGGATGACATTAATGTAATGTTTACTCTGAGTAATTATCTGCTATGGCCTTCGTTGTGTGTCGGGCTCTCAGAGCTATCTATGAGGAATTAGGTCTGTGAGGAATCCTACCAGTGTGAGACTTCCCACCAAAAATCTGCTGTGGCCTTCAGTGCACTCCTTCCTCCTGGAGATTTAAAAACGCATAATAAGTGGTTTTGAGCATAAGTGTTGAAATCTTATTCTGCAACCTGGTTGCATGAACATCTGATCTAAGATTGTATTGCTTCCAAAATATCGATTTTGGTTTTCATAGAAATACATGTTTTAAAGTCCTAAAATATTTTTATAAAATATGACGTGTTACATTCTTATAGCCTTCTCTACTTAGTATACAGCAAATTATTCTTAAAAAAAAACGTATTCTTCTATCTCGTCTTACTAATCGAGATTAACATTAGCAAAAATGATTTTGTTACTTCCTTGTAAGTAAAAGCGAAATAAAACGACAGGCTAAAACAACAGGCAAATCATAAAAAAAATTTCGCTATGCGGTGCTTTTTCCATGACCAGAAGTAAAACAAAAGAGTTATGAAACGAATGATGCCATCTATTTTGAGAAAAGTTTAGGTTTTTAAAATTGGAACCAATAACAAGGTATACCTTACAAATGGTTGATTTCAAACAAAAAGTATATGACATAAATTGTGTTTTAATGGCATAAACAAAACGTACTACACAAAATATGTAGATCTCGTTAAATCACACAATTTATGTCATAAGTATACAGTTTTTTTTTTCGTGGATTTGACCATTTCCGAGATATTCATTGTCATTGTTTTCAGTTATAACGTTCATTTTTCTAATACGGGAATTCTACTTCTGACAATGCAAAGAAACGGATTTCAAACAAATAGCAACGAGTTTTTTTATAAGATTTGTCTATTGCTTTATGCTAGGGTATTCCATTATTTCCCTCCTACTTACAAGGAAGTTGGTAATCAGACCATTTCTGTTAATGCTCATCTCGATCAGTATGAAGGAGACAGACGAATAAGCTTTTTAGTAATAATCTGTTAAAAAAATGCAGAGAAAGTCATGTGAATGGCACACATAAGATTTTTTGAGTACTAATGCTTTGTTTTTCTCTTATGGTTTACCATTTATGCAAAAGTCATTCAGAATGAAAAGGTTTCAGAGGCTATTCCCAGGAAATTCAAGATGTGTATTCTATTTTACACATAAGTATATTTGAAATATAGTATTTTAATCAAAATCGTTAAAGCAATTTTTGAGAAAATAACAAATATTAAAATGTTTTCCATGTAAAGGGTAGTTTGCGGCGAGGGGATTTTCTTGAAGATAATTTCACATCTTGAAAGATGCTGTACTTAAATGCCAAGTTTGGCAGTATTTTTCGTTTTTAGTTATTGCATTCACACACACATGAACCTGTTCTTTAAAATGCCACGCTTTGGATTCAGAGGGCCCTCAAAACAGATATTTCTATGGAGATCTCGGGATGGATGTAATGCAGTTCCTTCTCTACCTAGTATGTGTATATAAATTAAAAATCTGATAAGTTCCATTCACATGACTTTCTCTGCAATTCTGCAATAAATTATTGCTAAAAAGCTTATGCTTCTATTTACTTACTGCTAATGGAGAAAAAATTAGCAGAAATAGTCTTATTACTTGCTTCCATGTAGGTAGAAGCGAAATAAGGGAGTACCATAGGTTAAAGCGAAGGTTGCTATGTGAATGAAGTTCCTTTGTTTGTATGGACACGAGTTCACAAAGTCCTGTATGAGAAAAGTATGTTTTTTATAGCTGAAACGAAAAGCAAGGAATATCTCAAAAACAATCAACTCCAAGAAAAAAATGTATATAACATAAATTGTGTGTTTTCAAGTGCTCTACATTTGTTGTGTGGTAAGTTTTTACCCATCTCTTACGGTTTAGCAGTTATGCAAAATTCCGTAAAATTTATCCAGAATAGTTCTTCAGAGGCTATTCCCAGAAAAGTCAAATATACATTTTATTTGTCAGTTAAATATCTTTAATATACGATATTTTAATCAAAATCGTTACAGCTATTTTTTAGAAAATCAAAATTTTCGAAAAAAGTTCCATGTAAAGGGTTGTTTGGGGTGGGAGATTTTTCTCAAAATATCCGTGTCGCATACCTGGAAGTTACTAAACTCAAATACCAAGTTTGGTATTTTAGCGACTTTTCGTTTTTGAGTTATCGTGTTCACAGACACAGGGACACACGGACACACGAACACACACACAGAACTTTTTCTGAAAATACCTTTTTTGGATACAGGGGACCCTAAAACATATATTTCCGGTAAAATCTCGGTATCGAATTTTTTGGTGGAGTGCAATACCTTCTTTATACACTATGTACATAGTACGTATAGAGAAAGTAAAAATGTGAGAAAAGAGGCCAGGTTCAAAAGATATTGATTACAGAGAATAATTACTAGTATGTGTAAAGCAAATGAATGGAGATCAACATGGAGCACTAACCTAGCACAATCCCTTGTATGGTCTTCTAGTACATGAACACAGCTCCAGAACAAGCACTCTTTGAATTGAACATCAAGTACAGGTCATTTTATTGTCTGTTCTGAAGCAGACAGCAGAAGCATGCTTCCGGATGCAAAGGTTACAGTTCGGCTCTCCCTAACTCAACAAAAGTAGACATACTGCTGCAAACTAAGGAAAATAACTTCTTTCGTGAGATGAACCGTTCAGATTAAACAGCTGAACTTTTACCAACAAGGAGCGTCCTAAACCTAATATGGACATTTTAAGGAGTCAGGACTCTGTGGGTGTCACATCGTGAAGATTTCGGGGGCAGAAAGGGCAACTTTGCTGACGTTGATACCTGAAGAGTTAGGGGATATCATTAAGATGTTACGCATGTGTAGAACGAATGTTTCCAGCATTTACACTGTGTAGTAATATGATACATCTCCCTGGTCCTGAACAAATGCAAACTCTCTAACTTATTACTTTCTCTACCACGAACTTACCAGGTGATCCAACTGCACCGTATATGCGTTTGCAAAAATACCTTCGTGTTTTAAGAGTTGCAGAACTCGACGAGGATATTTCAAGTTAAAACCGGTCAGTGGAGAATTGACGAGAGAACCTTCATTCTACACGCTCACCGTCTCCACTCAAAAGCAAGAATGTTGTTCAGTCAGCATCCTACTTGATCGGTTTTAACTTAAAATAGCCCTGTTGAGTTCTGCACAATGAATATTTTACACGTCAATACAGGGTAGTTGAGCCACCAGAAATTGCATTTCACACAAACATTTGATATATCACCGGAAAATGTGTTTTGAAAATTAGAAAGAGAACCATATGTGTGTTGTGTTTGTGATTGCATTTGAGTGTGTGTATCTGTGAACAAAACGAAAACATAAATCGGTTAAATACCAAACTTGATATATAAAATCAGTATTTCTCAAGGATTCGACATGAAGATTTCCAAGAAAATCCTTCAACTCCAAACTATTCTTTACGTGGAACATTTTTTCGAAATTTTCATTTCTCTAAAGGATGACTAACGTTTGTGGTTAAAATGTCATATATTAAGGCTATTTTCATTGAAAATAAAATGTTTATTTGACTTTTCTCAGAATTGTCCCTGCAGTTTTCTTCAGCCTAAATAACATTTGCATAACGTAATACAAAAATGTAGATACCCTCTGAACCTCTGCTTTGTGATGGGTAGACAACAGTCTTGAAACGTGTACACAGTGACCTTATCAACTATATCTCTGCTTCTCTGCGGGCAAATGGTAACTTTGACACATATCCAGAGTGACCTTACCGTATAGCAGCAGTATCTCTGCTTTTGTAACGGGCAGATAACAGCAGCGACACATGTCCAGAGTGACCTTAGTGCATAACATGTGCATCTCTGCTTCTGTGAGGGCAGATAGCAGCATTGACACACGTGACCATCGTGCGTAATAGGTGCATATTTGCTCCAGTGAGAGCACCTAGCAGCCTCGACACATGTCCAGAGTGATCTTACTGCATTGTAACTGTATCTCTGCTTCTGTGACGGGCAGATAACATCGACACGTAACCAGAGTGGCCTTAGACTAGAGCATAGTAACTATATCTCTGCTTCTGTGACGAGCAAATAGCAGCATCGACACATGTCCAGAGTGACCTTGGTGCATAGTAACTGTATCTCTGCTTCTGTGATCGGCAGATAACATCGACACGTGTCCAGAGTGATCTTAGTGCATAGCAGCTGCAGCTTTGCTTCTGTGAGGGCAAATAAGCAGCATCGTCACATGTCCAGGATAACCTTAGTGCATAGCAGCTACATTTCTGCTTCTGTGAGGGCAAATAGGAGCATCGACACATGTCCAGAGTGACCTTAGTGCATAGTAACTGTATCTCTGCTTCTATGATGGGCAGATAGCAGCATCGACACCTGTCCAGGGTGTCCTTAGTGCATAGCAGGTTCATCTCTGCTTCTGTGACGGGCAGATAGCAGCATGGACACGTGACCAGAGTAACCTTAGTGCATAGTAACTGTATCTCTGCTTCTATGATGGGCAGATAGCAGCATCGACAACTGTCCAGGGTGTCCTTAGTGCATAGCAGATGCATCTCTGCTTCTGTGACGGGCAGATAGCAGCATGGACACGTGACCAGAGTAACCTTAGTGCATAGTAACTGTACCTCTGTCTCTGTGACCGGCAGATAACAGCATCCGCACTTGTCCAGGGTGACCTTAGTGCATAGTAGGTGCATCTCTGCTTCTGTGACCTGCAGATAGCAGCATCGACAGATGTCCATAGTGACCTTAGTACATAGTAACTGTATCTCTGCTTCTGTGACGGGCAGATAGCAGCATCGAAAGATGTCCAGGGTGACCTTAGTGCATAGCATGTGTATCTCTGCTTCTGTGACCGGCAGATAGCAGCATCGACACATGTCCAGAGTGACCTTGGTGCATAGTAACTGTATCTCTGCTTCTATGACGGGCAGATGGCAGCATGGACACGTGTCCAGAGTGATCTTAGTGCATAGTAACTGTATCTCTGCTTCTGTGACCGGCAGATAACAGCATCCGCACTTGTCCAGGGTGACCTTAGTGTATAGTAGGTGCATCTCTGATTCTGTGACCGGCAGATAGCAGCATCGACACATGTCCACAGTGACCTTAGTGCATCGTAACTATAACTCTGCTTCTTGCGATGAGCAGACAGCTGCAAACGCACATGTCCAGAGTGCATTGCAACTGTATCGCTGCTTCTGTGACTGGAAAATGGCAGCTTCGAAACATATCCATAGAGACAGTGCATTGCAACTGTGTCTTAGCCTCTACACGTGCTGGGAAAATGGAGTTAGGGCACCATCCAATCTACTTGCTTTCATTATCTGTGGATAGAGGACAGAGCATTCACTATTACCATATATTTTATTTCTATTGTTGTCTTATACTTAAAATGAAATTTTGGACGTGGTAATAAATATCCAATCCGGCATTTACCTTACAGACCGCAGACAGCTACGAAAAGAGACCAACGAAGGTCAGACCACGGGATTTGTACCCGGATTTGATCGATGAAGGCTTTAAGTATCATTGCAATTAGCAATTTAAGTAACTGTCAATATAACTTTTTCAAAGGTCCCGAGCTCGAATCTTGGTTAGAGTAAATTACCTGGATAAGGATTCTTCTGGAGCTTTCCCTTATCCTGAGAAGAGGTATGCTGAGAAACTCTAAGCTCTTATGGTCCCCGGTTCATTTGAGCATCATTTCATCAATTTCATTCTTCGTCTGATATGACTTGTCATGTTAAAGGACGTTAAACTATAAAATAAATGAATAAAATAACAGTTCTTTGTAGTTTAATATCCTTTAGCGCGGTATATCATAATCGCGCGACTAAATGATATTCCTTTTCTCAGGTTTAGAGAAAACTTCGGAAAATATTTTATTGGGTTAACGCTCTAAACGAGATTCAAACTTGAATATGATGCAGATACGCTATCACCACAGTACATAGGCTGGCAATAAAACATTTGTTTCACTGACTCTGACTAAGGTTGAGTTCTTACTACCATTCCGAAAGTTTCGATTAAGGCATATGACGAAAAGATTCGACAACCAACAAGTCAAAACCATTACTAGACCATGGAAAGTTTCACAAAGTTTATCATTTCCAGTACCCATCACTTCTGTTTCAGGTTTCAGGAACAGATGTTCGGAGAGTTGCGCTTGGGCGGTAGCTTGAGCTCTAAATAAGCTTATTCCCGGCGTCGTTGTGGGGACCTAGTCCACTCATACTCTACGCCTGTGAAGTCTAGAGCATGGCCGCAGACAGCTGGCTGTTATGGCGTCAAAGGGCGCAGAATAGACGACTCAGGTCTATCTATTTTGTGGGCTACCTTCCCTGTGAGGTTGTTCCACGAGGTCTCCTCACTTCCGTATGTAGAGGATGAGATTAGACGCCGGGCCACAAAATTCAGCGGGAGCTTAACTGAACATCAAAGCCCTGGTGAGGTCTCTTGATGACTACGATTCAAGAACTCGCCGCTTCAGGCAACATGGGCTCCCCCATGGTTTGCGGGTATAAAGATAACACCGGATTAGTTCTCACAGCAGCGAAAGCTGAGCTCCTTTACAACCTCACCAAGAAGTGATTGGTATCAAAATTATTCCCAACCAACAAAACTTTTAAATTTATGGAAACCACTTTCACCAGAGGTGCAGAAGAGCCACTGTATCCTAAAGAACAGCCGTTGAGGAGCTCCATGGTACCTCCTAACATACCAAACTGTCCTAAAAGACAAAAGCCATCAGGAAACAAAAACCTGGCGGTAAAACCACATTGAGGGTGGTCATATATTTGGTCACGTGTCGTATATTTACGCCACGAAAAGAACCTCAAACCTAATAAAGACGCCTCTGAGCAAAATTAAGCGGTATAGAATGGGAGCTGTGAACTATAGCGGTTAAAGAGCGTCCATAAATACAGGCTGCTCGTTCCTTCTAGACGAATGACCTTTAGTGAAGGCTCAGTGAGCTAGCCTAACCTTGACAAATTGTCAGCAAATAATTTATGTTACAATAACAAACAGCTTTGCTTCCTTATGAATTCATTTCGAAAATACACAGCATTTACAGTTAACTGCAACGTGTTGTGTATTACGGGTTTATGCCATTGTCAGTGTTTTAACGAGTGCTAAGCTATTAATAAAATGACAGCAACTCAGAAGATGAAAGACAAATGTCGGGAATAGACAAAAAAAAAAAAAAAAGTGTAACGCGTAAAGCGTAATGTAAATAGTAACCAAGGTTGAGTGTGGATACAAGTGACTGACATCACCGGACGTGTGTGATATATGCTTTGCAGTGACTTGTAGCGCAGAAACTTGAGAAGAATATACAACATCTGACTGCCGTTCCTGCTTCTATGTACCAATGCTCCAGTAAATGTGACTCGCATCTAACTTCTCATTTAAAAATCTCATTCATCAGAACTGGCGCGCGACTTGTAACACTCAATTTCAATCCCCCCCCCCCAAGGATCAAGCAAGTCGAAAAGAGTCCCAAGGTCTACCTACGTCCTGTGCTCTGCCCTAGTCACTAGGGGACCACATCCTAGATCTTTGTCCTTATCTTTCTAACTAACAGGTAATGGTTTCTGAGATCCAGATTTGGTACATTTCAGTCCTTTACGAGTCCTCTTTACCATAAAGTATTGAGAGTTTCTTGATACTTCTTAGCAGTTTATTGCAAACTGAGTATGATAGTGGCGGGGGACATCTCGGCAACTGCGACTAAGTATCGATTTATTGCTACTTACCACAGGCCAGCATACAGAAAATTATGGACCCAACTCAGAGACGCACGGAAGTCCCCAATAGTTCACTAGATGGCAGCCCTCCACGAAGGGAGGCCGTCAGAAGAATGCCACCGTAACAGTACCTAGCCTCAAACAACGCAACTATGAGGAAGAGAGTTTTACTCTGAGCAAGCAACCGTGCCATCTTCCTACAAAAGACTCGAGCCACACACCTGCCGCCGACCTGAAAGATGGAGAAATGAAATGAAGAAACGAAGGGAAAGGAACCGTGGTAGAGCAATCCAGCATTCACCTAAGTGACACCAGTGAAACCATGGGGGGGGGGGGGAATCCAGCTCCAGAGCGCGCGGTCGACGAGAAGCGAACCCAGATCCCCCGAATGTCAGTTATAAAGAAATCGCCAGAGCCACTGGCTCGGTGTTGTAGATTTATAATACACGGTCGTTAGCGACAGTACACTCAACAAAACGAAGATATGGGTTGTTATTGCATATAACTTTGGCGCTCGATTTCTTAACAAGCTGCTGGGGCCTTTCGAACGGACGGAAGTGACAACCTCTGACCTCCACATAGAGCACGTCAAGATACAAACTGCAGACCGCTGCGCAGTATTCTGTTTCTCGATGCATACGCATGACCTTTTCAAAGTGGCTGTGTTTTATGGTTATGTAGTGGGCGTCTAGCGTTGCATGCTGGGAAATACGGTCTGCATACAGTGTTTAATAAGGACGTTCACCTGTTCTTTTGTTGCCAGCTGTAGTATATTTGCTGCCTTTGACGATTTCGTGTGCATGTTTACGATTCTACTTTTATAGAGCTTGTGTCTCTGACGCTTAACCTTACGACCTGCGCTCAGTTCCGATTGAATCGTGACATCTGAGCGCTGTTTATTGCCTTTTTGGCGGCAGAAGGATCTCCAGCAATGGCGGCAACTGGAACTGCTCGAACAGCTTCATATTAGAACAAATATAGGGTATTTTATATACTATGCAAGTTTTAAAAACCTGATGTGCTCTATTCACATAGCTTTCTCTACATTTCTATAACAAATTATGCTTAATAAGCTTATTCTTCTATCTTATTAATGCTAAAACATTAGCAGGAACGGGAGAAGAGAAATAAGAGAATACACTAGGCTAAACCGCAGTCAAATGCTTTAAAATATGGTTGTTATGGGATTGAAATCAGTTTCTTTAAGTGGCCAAGCGTTGACAAGTTCCCGTATGAGAAAAGTTTAAGTATTTTAAAACTGAAATCAATAACAAGGAATATCTCGAAAACGGCCAACTCCACGAAAAAAATCTTGTGTGTTCAATTCACATTACTTTCTCTACATCTGTGCAATAAATTATTGTTAAAAAGCTTATTCTTTTATTTACTTAATGCTAATTGAGAAAAAATCAGTGGAAAGGGTCTTATTATTTGCTTCCTTTACAAATAGAAGGGAAATAAGGGAATACTCTAGGCAAAACCGACAATCAAATGTTTTATAATATGGTTGCTATGGGATTGAAATTCGTGTCTTTCCGTAGCCAGGAGCAGTCAAGCTCCCATATGAGAAAAGTTGAAGTATTTTAAAACTGAAATCAATAAGAAGGTATATTTCGAAAACGGCCAACTTCACGGAAAAATTTGATGTGATCCATTCACAAGACCTTCTCTACCTCTCTGCAACAAATTATTGTTAAAATGCTTATGTTTCTATATACTTCATGCTAATCAAGAAAAAAATAGCAGAAATAGTCTTATTATTTGCTTCCTTGTAAGTAGAAGCGAAATAAGGGAGTACCATAGGTTAAAATGATAGTCAAAAGTTCGTTGCTATGTCACTGAAGTTCCTTTGTTTGTATGGACAGGAGTTGACAAATTCCTATATGAGAAAAGTATGTTTTTCAAAGCTGAAACCAATAACAAGGAATATCTCAAAAACGATCAACTCCACGAACAAATGTATATAGCATAAATTGTGTGTTTTGACGTGCTCTACATGTTTTGTGTAAAAGTTTTTGTGTATATTTTACCGTTTAGTTATGTAAAATTCCGTAAATTCATTCAGAATAAAGTAGTCTTCAGAGACTGCTCTCAAAAAATTCAAGATATACACATTATTTGTCAGATAAATATATTTACGATGTTTTAATCAAAATCGTTACAGCCATTTTTGAGAAAATCAAAGTTTTCGAAAAAAAAAAGTGTCATGTTAAGGGTTGTTGAGAGTTGGGGGATTTTCTTGAAAATCTTCGTTTCGCATCCTTGGAAGATACCAAACTTGGTATTTAACGGTCTTTTCGTTTTTGAGCTCTGCTACCCACAGACACACACACACAGACACGGACATTTTTCTAAAAAATCTTTTTTTTTATTCAGGTGGTCTCAAAACACATATTTCCGGTTAAAACTCGGTATCGAATTTTTGTGTGCAATACAATACCTTCTCTATACACTATGTACATAGTACGTATAGAGAAAGTAAAAAATGTATATGACATAAATTTTGTGTCTTACGGTTTACCAGTTATGCAAAATTCATTAAAAACCATAAAGAGGTCTTCAGAAGCTATTCCCAGAAAATTCAAGACATATGTTTCATTTGTGATGGTAATGGTTTTAATATGTGATATTTTAATCAAAATTGTTACAGCCAGTTTTGAGAAAATCCAAATGTTCGAAATTTTTAAAAAGTGTACACGGGATAAAAATTAAGTAATTAATTTAAGATTACCATTAAGGGGAGACTAAGGCGGCTTTCAGAGGTTCAATTAGCTGCAGTAGCACGCGACGACCTATCACATAAGTGTCCACAACCATTCATTCCACAATATTCAACTACTCTACAACCAAATACATCCCAATGATAAAAGTAGGGAAATATATATTATTATAATTATTTTTGTATTTACTTATTCAACAGAGTAAACCTTATTTTACATGTTGCATATTAGGGTTTTAGTTGTATCATTTGAAAATAATTTTAAAAATCTGTGTTACATTCACATAACTTTCTCTATCTTCCAAAAGATTATTCTATCTACATAATGCTAATCAAGATAAACATTTACATAATTTGTATTATTACTTGATTCCGTGTAGTTAGAAGGGAAATAAGGGAATACATTAGGCTAAAGAAATAAATCTTTTGAAGCTGCTCGTTACCAGAAATGAATTGTGAAGTATGAAATCAGGAAAGAAGACTTTGCAATTTAGGTGACTGCGTATATCAGGGAAATGTGTTTCTTGTTACTGAGCCATTGTTGCTATTTATCCATTGTGAATTCCATGTATTTATTGTCTGCACTTTATATTTTGACTTTATTCCTTATATTGAACAGTTGTTGTAGGCACAATTATTATTATCATTATTGGAAGCTGCGTTTTTTTGCTGGAATATCTGCTCTTCCACTCCCGACATTACCAACGTGTCCTGGTATCCATTCAATGTTTATCATATGTTACGAGTGTTGATACAATTCCTGTGACTATTGGATGTAAATTATATTTATCTTCAATTGAGGGTAAGTGTTGTTATTATTATTATTATTATTATTATATACGAGGGATATCCAAAAAGTAACAAACGGTTTGATATAATTAAATAATAACAAAAAATATCAACGCAAAACTGTATTTACAAAGTTAAAGTACCTTACTCTATTTCTCAACATAATCTCCATTCTGTCAAGGCATTTATTGCCAAGTGATACAAGTTTTAAATGCCGATGCTATGAACTTATTCATTTTTTTTAATTCACAAAATGCTCGGGCAATCAAATTGTATAGGAAAACTAGTTGAAAAAGGCCAGCCTTCCCGTGGTTTGACGGTTTATTCTTTCCATATTTAGCCTAGATACTTGTCTAATAGCAGTGCGTTTCTATTGAGTATTAAAAATGAATAAAAAACATACTCAAACAAAATGGAACTCAGGGAACTACAAAGAAACAAAAATAGCTGAGAAAACAGTAAGCAGAAGCATGGTTGAACAACCACAATCATTATTTTGCTGTCGTAGTTTCTTGTGAATGCAGCTAAGACTTATGCGTTGTCCAAAGAGTGACTCGTCGCTATTTACAGGGAAATTCTCATTTGGGAGAAGTAATACCAGTTTAAGTAACGTCAATATATCCTTGTTTATTCTCAGTAAAACATAAATATAAAACTACTAAAAATACAAGAAAAAAACGAGGAAAAATAATTAAAATGAACATATAAAAGAGAAGAGGAAGAAAAAGAGGTGGTACTTCATTTAATTTGATGCTAATGCTGTTGTCCACACTCACTTAGAGAAAGAAATCCCCTAGTTACTAAACTTGAGAAACTAAACATAATAATTGAACGCTTTTGCGGTATTTTATATCAATATTTAAGTGCAATATATAAATAATACAATAAATAATTATATGAAGACAAATAAGATTATAGAAGATAAAGTATAGTATTTTGTCTGACTATATTTTTTTCTGTTATTTCAGTTTACTATAATGCAGTTTAACATTTTGGTAATCTTTAAACCATACGATTATATCACCTTTGCTTTTGTTTAAGCATAATGACTGTTGTAATTATTTTACTGTTTTATTATACCATAATCAATTTCAGGTATTAGATTTATGAATAATATGTAAACTCGCTGTTACTTTGTTATTTTGTGAGGTCGTGAAAGCCTAAGAAGGTGATTCGGTTGCTTTATTACCAGTATTCCTGAAATTACGATAGTCGCTGAAAAAACTATGCATGGTCTTGTGAGCCTTTGTAAGAATTACATGTAATGAAATAATTAATCTTATAAAATGAGATGGAATTTCGAATTGTAAGCTAGACAGTGATTTTTGCCTTGTGTCAAAGGTTATCTGTGTCGAGTTTGGTCGAAATCTGTGCAAGCCTACAGATATCGGTGAAGAAGCCTATAAAACACCACACACACACACACACACACACACACACACCTGCGTACCTACTCAACCTACTTACCTATTTACATGCATTGATTTTTATATATTAAGTGTTTAGTGATAATGCAAAGAACGAGTTTTCAATGAGGAAATGGCGCACAATTTACGAGCAATCAAGGAAGAACCAGTGTGCACGACAAATACCGGAAAGCAAGTTCATCAATCGTCATGGAGGAGTTGAAAGCAAATGTTCATATAAGAATTCAGAAAAATGTCGTTTCACTTTGGACATCGTGCATGCCTTCCCAACCGCTGAGGATCCCAAGATGAAGTGACATCTTCACTCATCTTCAGCAGTGGAAGAGTATAATATTTGCATTGAAAAAAACGGTCCCACGTGACAATAAATACCTTAATAGCAATGACCATTTCGTTGAGAAATAGAGTAAGGAACTCTTACTTTATAAATAAAGTTTTGTGTTGATATCTTTCGTTATTGTTTAGTTATGTCAAATCGTGTGTTTCTTTCTGTATGAGCCCCATGGTTTATTGTACTATGAGATAATTTACAAATTTACAAATATAATAATAGACAGTACTTCATCTTGGCAATAATGAAATAATAAAATGTGTATCAACAATTCCTTTTTAGAATGTTTACATGGTATAAAAAGACGAAAAAATAAACCTGATGTGTTTCATTCACATGACCTTCTATACCTGATCAGCAAAAACCTATTCTTACAAAAGGTAATTCGTTTATCTACATCATATTAATCGAGAGAAACATTAGCAGAAATGATCTTATTACTTGCTTATTTTTAAATAGAAGTCAATTAAGGGATTACACTATGCTAAATAAGTAGTCAAATATTTTAAAAGCTTGTTGTTATGTGGTTGGCATTGAAATTCGGTCCGCTTTCCTTGGCTAGGAGTAAAAGAAGGGAGATGTGAAACGGACGAGGGTTTCCCATATGAGAAAAGTTGAAGTATTTTCAGATTGAAATAATAGCAGAGGTTATCTCGGAAACCGTTAACTCTACAAAAATGTATATCACATAAGATGTATGTTTTAGCCACATATACAATTTATATGCTGTAATTTTTGTCTATCTCTTACGGTTTGTCTTTATATTATTATTATTGTTATTATTATTACTATTATTATCGTTTATATTATTTTGAATGAAGAGGACTAAGAGACTATTTCCAGAAATTCATGTAAACAACTTTAATACGCGGTATTTTATTCAAAATGGTTAATCAAAATCATTACACCCATTTTTGAAAAAATCAAAATTGTCGTAATTTTTCCATATAGATAGTTTGCATTAGCGGGAAAAAAATTAGAAATAGGTCGGTGTGTGTATGTCTCTGTAGATAGCATAGATCAAAAACGAAAAGTTGATTAAATACCAATTTGGTATTCAAATGTAGTATCTTGCAGGGCATGAAGATTTTCAGGAAAATTCTCCCACCCAAAACTGATTAAAATGCCGTTTATTAAAGATAATTACATGGAAAATAAAATGTGTATCCCTATTTCTTGGGAATAGCCCTGAAGACTTCTTCATTCTGAATGATTTTTGCATAAATGATCAAACCGTAAGAGATAGAAAAGCACTTACTATACCAAAAAGTAGATTTCATTAAAACACGATGTATTCGTTTATGTTATTTTGAATTAATCATTTCGAGATATTCTTTATTGTTGGTTTCATTTTTAAAGTACTGAAACTTTTCTCATACGGGAGTTTGTGATTCTTGTTTCTTTTGTTTTACTCCTGGCTATGTAAAGAGAACCTAATTTCAATCAGCAACATTTTAAGCATTCGACTGTCGCTTTAGACGAGTATATTCTCTTATTTCCTTTCTACTTATAAGGTACTAAGTAATAAAAGTATTTCTACTAAAGTTTAACTTGATTGTATGCAGTAGATAGAAGAATAAACGTTTATATGAATAGTTTATTACAGAACGTGTAGAGAAAGCAATACGAATGGGACATATCAGATTCTTTAAGTCTCTTCCAGGCATTTGACTTTCTCTACACGTACTATGTGCATAGTGTATACAGAAGTATTGTATTGTACCAACCAATTTTTTTACCAAGGTTTCACCGGAAATACAACCTTTGGGTCCCCCTGAATCCAAAAAATGCATTTTTAGAAAAAGGTCCGGTGTGTGTGCCTGTGAAAGCATTGCTCAGAAAAGAAAAGACCGTTTAATATTAAACTTGGTATTTAAGTTTGGTATCTTCCAAGGATGAGACACGAAGATTTTCAAGAAAATCTGCCTCCCCTATCTACCCTGGAAACAATGGAAAATTTTAATGTTCTCAAAAATGGCTCTAAGGATTTTGATTAAAATTCCACATATTAAAGCCATTTACATCACAAATAAAATGTATATCTTGAATTTTCTGGGAATAGCTTCTGAAGACTTGTTTATTCTGGATGAATTTTGCTGAATTTTGCATAATTAGTAAGAGATAGGCAAAAACTTACTATACAAAAAATGTACATCGCTTTAAAGCACGCAATTTATGTCATATTTATTTATTCGTGGAGTTGGCCGTTTTTTAGATATTCCTTGTTATTGGTTTCAGTTTTAAAATACTTATACTTTTCTCATACGGGAGCTTGTCAACTCCTGGCCAGGCAAAGAAACGGATTTGAATCACATATCAACCACATTTAAAACATTTGACTGTGTGTTTCTGTGAAATCTCAACATCGAATTTGTGGTAGGAACACAATACCTTGTCTACTATATGTATAGGTGGTGTAGAGAAAGTAAAAGTTATTTGAAATAAAATTTGAGGTAAATAAGACTTTTTACTTTCTCTTCACGTACTATCTATGTACACAGTGTATTCAATACCGAGATTTCACTGGAAAATTAATGTTTTAAGATCCCTATATCCAATAAAAAGGATTTTCAGAAAAAGGTTCGTGAGTGTGTGCGTGTGTAATTGTGCCCGTGTGTCCTTGTGAACACGATAACTCAAAAACAAAAGTCGGTAAAATACCAGACTTGGTATTTAAGTTTACTATTTTCCAGGGATGGGATGCGACACGAAGATTTTGAGAAAAATCCCCCCACCCCAAACTACCCTTCAATAGAACAAATTTCGAAAATTTTGATTTTGTCAAATATGGCTCTAACGATTCGGATTAAAATAACGTATATTAAAGATATTTAAATGGCAAATAAATGTATATTTTGAATTTTCTGGGAATAGCCTCTAAAAGACCTCTTTATTGTGAATGAATTTTGTTAAATTTTGCGTAGCTGGTAAACCGTAAGAGATAGACAAAAACTTACTTCACAAAAAATGTAGATCACGTTAAAACACACAATTTATGTCATATACGTTTTTTCGTTGAATTGATCATTTCTAAGATACACCTTATTATTTGTTTTAGATGTAAAGTACTTGAATCTTTTGCACAAGGAAAGTTGTGAACTACCGGCAATGCAAAGAAATGAGTTTCATCCTCATGGTAACGGGCTTTTAAGAGATTTGACTCTCATTTTAGCCTAGTCTATTCCCTTATTTTCCTTCTACTTACAAGGAGGCATGTAATTAAGACAATGTCTGCTAATGTTTATCTCGATTATTATAAAGTAGATTGAAGAATACGCTTTTTAACAATAATTTGTTACAGCGATGTAGAGAAAGTCATGTGAATGGAACACGTCAGAATTTTTTACGGTATATTTCTGATAAAATCTTTAAATCGAATTTGTTCTGTATTACAGTAGTCACGTCCACTACGTACTGTACGTAGTAAAGAAAGTAATGAGTCATATCGCTCTCGGAAAAACGTCCATTTTACATTTTGTAACCAAGCCTTCCCAGGAGCATTGAAATAATCATGTTAAGGTTCTTGAACCAAGAGCTCCCTTAGGTACAAGCGCAAATTCATGCTATTTGTTAAATTAAAGATGCATTTGCATATTATAGGTGGCGCTGATATGCTTAACTTCCAATACATCAGATCACGTAAGGAAAATGACCTTTAGCCTTGACCATGCTGCCTCATAATGATGCAACGATGCGTGATGAAGCGCTACCAGAAGCGAGGTCTATGGTCAAGCATTTCCTTGCGAAACTGCTTTTTGATTTATTCCTTTATAGCTTGTAAAGCACGCTCCTCGCCAACGCCATAATCTTGCACAGGGTCTAATAGCACGAGGACTTCTTTTTCTGAATGTTACCTTCTGAAAGGCGTTAAACTCCATAACGTGAGGCATCCGCAGTGGAATGGCTACCGAAGAGCTTAGGGGGCATTCACAATGGAAGTTAAGCATAACGTAAGAACAGAAAAAAATCTGTGTTCCCTTCACATGACTTTCTCTACATCTCTGCAAAAAATTATGGTTAAAAAGCTTATGCTTCTTTTTACTTCATGTTAATTGAGAAAAAATTAGCAGAAATAGTATTTTCAATTGCTTCCATGCAAGTAGAAGGGAAAAAAGAGACTACCATAGGCTAAAATATTAGTCAAAAGCTGGTTGCTATGAGACTGAAGTTCCTTTCCTTCCATGGGCAGGAGTTGACAAATTCCCCTGTGAGAAGTTTTTAAAGCTGCAACCAATAACAAGGGAATAGCCCAAAAACGATCCACTGCACGAAAAAATGTACATAACATAAATTGTGTGTATTAACGAGCTCCAAGTTTTATGTGTTGTAAGTTTTTGTATATCTCTTACGGTTTGCCAGTTATGCAAAACTCTGTAAAATTTATCCCGAATAAAGTAATCTTCAGAGATTATTACCAGAATATTCAAGATATACATTTTATTTGTCAGGTAAATATCTTTAATATGCGAAATTTTAATCAAAATCGTCAAAAATACCAAACGGTATTTAACGGACTTGTCGTTTTTGAGTTATGCTGCCCACACACACGGACATTTTTCTAAATAGGATTTTTTTGGATTCAAGGGGTCTCAAAACGTATATTTCCCGTGAAATCTCGGTATCGAATTTTTGGGTACAATACTATACCTTCTCTACATACTATGCACATAGTACGTATAGAGAAAGGTAAAAGTTTTAGATTTTCTTAAGGTGATGCATTTGAGGAATTTGTCTAAAAAAATGTGAAAAGTTAAAAAATTACTTTTATTTACTCCACTTAGCACATAGAGGAGGTATTGCACTCCAATAAAAAATTTAGATACCGAGATTTCACCTGAAATACAAGTTTGGGCTGCCCTGTATAGCTTTATAAACAAATTTACTTTCAATTTAATTGTTTTTCCACACAAGCCATGTGTAGGACAAGAGTTGAATAGGTAAAGTTAGACTGAGAAATTTAATGCGATGTCGGCATGTTGCTATGGTTGCTCAGTGGTAGAACAACCGGCTAGAGACCGTAAAATCCGTGGTTCAAATCCCCTCAATGGCATTGAACTTTTAAGTACTCACTGTTCCTATCCATATTCATTTTCTCTATTTAATACATTGTACGTATGTAGAGAAGCTATCTCACTCCACCCAAAAATCCGATACCGAGATTTAACCATAAATACATGTTTTAGAATCACCTGTACGAAAAAATAATTTTTTGAAAATAGTCCGTGTGTGTATGTGTGTATGTATCCATGTGTCTGTGATCACGATAACCCAAAAAACGAAAAGTCGGTAAAATACCGAACTTGGTATTTAAGTTTAGTATCTTCCAAGAATGCGACACGAAGATTTTGAGGAACAGCCACCCACCCCATATTACCTTTTGCATGAAAAAAATTCGAAAATGTTGATTTTCTCAAAAATGGGCTTATGGTTTTTATTAAAACACTGTATATTAAAGATATTTACATGCTAAATAAAACAGACCTCTTTATTCTGAGTGATTTTTCTTAACCGTTAGAGATAGACAAAAACTTAATGTACAAAAATGTGGATCTCGTTATATGATATGCATTATTTTCGTGAGGTTGAGTATTTTTTAGATGGAACAATTTTCGATCATTTTATTTTTCTTAAAAATGGTTCTGACGATTTTGATTAAAATGCATCATATTAAACCCATTTCCATCACAAATAAAATGCATGGCTTGAATTTTCTGGGAATAGCTTCTGAAGATCTGTTTATTCTGGATGGATTTTTCTGAATTTCACATAAATAGTAAACCAAAATAGACAAAAACTTACTACACAAAAAATGTAGATCTCGTTAAAATACACAATTTATGTAATAATCATTTTTTCTGGAGTTAACTGTTTTTAGATATTCCATGTTATTAGTTTCAGTTTTAAAATACTTAAATGTTTCTCACGCGGGAACTTTTCAATTTCTGCCCACGCAAAGAAACTTATTCCAATTCCTGAGCAACTACATTTTAAAACATTTGACTGTCGGTTTAGTCTAAAGTATTCCCTTGTTTTCCGTCTACTTATAAGGAACTAAGCAATACGACCGTTTCTGCTAATGTTTATCTACATTAGTTTGAAGTGGATAGAAGAATAAGCTTATTAACAATAATTTGTTACAAAGATATAGAGAAATTCATGTGAATTGAACACATCAGATATTTTTTTAACGTTTTGTAAGAAAGTAAGAAGTTATCTATATATTTGCCCTCAAAAGACATGAAGTGGAGAAAACTTATATACGTTGGTTTTATTGATAATATTGTTTAACAATTATATAAGTAAATACATCTTTACAAGTATTAATGCTGAGTAATAAAGAGAACAATAATCCCTATGTGGAGTATATTGCAGAAAATCAATATACTTGGCATATATTTTACAAAGTTTTGTTCTTGCTATTTACTTTCTTCTCTCAAGTATATTGGATTATTATTTCACTAACTTCAAGTAATTTCACAATTCGGCTTTGTGTTTTAGCTCTGTCTTTTCTAATTGTGATGCATTAAGATTCCAAATGGCCGAAAAGAATGAACTACATACCGAAATATAATGGCCGCCCACTTGGCCTCAGAACTCACTGCTAAGCATTGACCCTTTCGATCTTTCTAGGTGAAGGTTGCAGTCACTTTTTTTAATTTTTTTTAATTTCATATACATACATTTACATAGCTAACGTGCTTCTCAGTTTCACCCCTAGTCCTCTTAAATATATTTTACCGTCAATTGTTTCTTCCCTATCACACGTCACCTTAATCACGAGACACCAAGGCCCAGTGAAGGACAAGGTTACTCGCCGTCCTTCACCTCAGGTTTCAGCTGCATTAGAAAGAAAGTTGGGGAAGGCAAATGTCGCCCCTAAAAGTGAAAGGCAAACAGATTTAAATGAGCCATAAGTCTAATTCAAACGCCTTTACAGAGCACTTCACTTCAGTTTAAAAAACTTGATGTGTTCTATTCATATGACTTTTTCTACTTTTCTGTAACAAATTATTGCTTATAAGTTATTCTGCTATTTCATGCTAATCGAATAAACATTGGCAGAAACGGTCTTATTACTTAGTTTCGTTATAAGTAGAAGGGAAATAAGGGAATAGACTAGGCTAAAATGAGAGTCAAATCTCTTAAAAGCCCGTTACCATGAGGATGAAACTCATTTCTTTGCATTGCCGGTAGTTCACAACTTTCCTTGTGCAAAAGATTCAAGTACTTTACATCTAAAACAAATAATAAGGTGTATCTTAGAAATGATCAATTCAACGAAAAAACGTATATGACATAAATTGTGTGTTTTAACGTGATCTACATTTTTTGTGAAGTAAGTTTTTGTCTATCTCTTACGGTTTACCAGCTACGCAAAATTTAACAAAATTCATTCACAATAAAGAGGTCTTTTAGAGGCTATTCCCAGAAAATTCAAAATATACATTTATTTGCCATTTAAATATCTTTAATATACGTTATTTTAATCCGAATCGTTAGAGCCATATTTGACAAAATCAAAATTTTCGAAATTTGTTCTATTGAAGGGTAGTTTGGGGTGGGGGGATTTTTCTCAAAATCTTCGTGTCGCATCCCATCCCTGGAAAATAGTAAACTTAAATACCAAGTCTGGTATTTTACCGACTTTTGTTTTTGAGTTATCGTGTTCACAAGGACACACGGGCACAATTACACACGCACACACTCACGAACCTTTTTCTGAAAATCCTTTTTATTGGATATAGGGATCTTAAAACATTAATTTTCCAGTGAAATCTCGGTATTGAATACACTGTGTACATAGATAGTACGTGAAGAGAAAGTAAAAAGTCTTATTTACCTCAAATTTTATTTCAAATAACTTTTACTTTCTCTACACCACCTATACATATAGTAGACAAGGTATTGTGTTCCTACCACAAATTCGATGTTGAGATTTCACAGAAAATAGGTGTATGCTTCGATGTCGAGATTTCGTCATAAATATACTTTTTGAGGTCCACCGAGTGCGGAAAAGCATTCTTAGAAAAAAGATTGTGTGTGTCTGAGGACAGCATGGGTAAAAAAAAAAAAAAAAAAAAAAAAAAACCATTAAACATCGGACTGGGTATTTAAATGTAGCAGTATCTTCCAAGGATGCGGTACGAAGATTTAGGTAAAAGTCCCTCCAACCCAAACTACCCTTTACATGGAATAATTTCGAATATTTTCATTTTCTCAACAATGGCTTTAATGATTTTGATTAAAATATTGTGTATTAACGATATTTATATCTATATAAAATGAATCACCGAAAAGTATGTACGCGTATCACTTCCGAACGACTGCACCAAATTGAACATTTTTTTTTTTTTTTTTTTTTTGTTCGTTATTGTCACGACAAGGTTTGTGGAAAAGTAAATATTTAAAAATAGTACGGGAAAGGCTTTAAAGTCTCATAATATGAATAATAACGGTGCCAAGGGAACGCATTTCGGTTAATAGCCGCCAGATGGCAGTAGTACCACGATTATTTGTTCCTAAATGGCCGCAGTACTGCGACATTTTCCCTCCACATTCAATGTTAAGGTAACGCACCAGTTTATCGAAACAATAACGCAACGCAGCAATGAAATCAAATACATTTTTACTTTCTCTATACGTACTATGTACATAGTGTAAACAGAAGGTATTACACCACACCCAAAAATTCTTAACCGAGATTTCACTGGAAATATATGTTTTAGGGTCCCCTGTATTAAAAAAATCTGATGTGTACCATTCACATGACTTTCTCCATATCCCTGCAACAAATAATTCTTAAAAAGCTTATACTTTTATTTACTTTATGCTAATCAGACAAAAATAGCAGAAATAGTCTAATTACTCGCTTCCTTGTAAGTAGAAGCGAAATAAGGGACAACCGTAGGTTAAAGTGATAGTCAAAAGCTGGTTGCTATGTCAATGAAGTTCCTTTGTCTATATGGATAGGAGTTGACAAGTTTCTGTATGAGAAAAGTATACGTTTTTCATAGCAGAAACCAAAAATAAGGAATGTCACAAAAACGACGAACTCCACGAAAAAATGTATATAACATAAATTGTGTGTTTTAATGTGCTCTACATTTTTTGTGTAGTAACCTTTTGTCCATCTCTTACGGTTTAGCAGTTATTCAAAATTTAGTAAAATTCATCCAGAATAAACTACTCTTCAGAGACTATTCTCAGAAAATTCAAGATACACATTTTATTTGTCAGGTAAATATGTTTAATATACGAAATTTTAATCAAAATTGTTATGGCCATTTTTGAGAAAATCAAAATTTTCGAAAAAAGTTCCATGTAAAGGGTAGTTGGGGTTAGGGGGATTTTTCTCAAAATCTTCGTGTCGTATCCCTGGAAAATACTAAACTTAAATACCAAGTTTGGTATTTTACCGACTTTTCGTTTTTGAGTTATCGTGGTCACAGACACACGGACACACACACACACACACACACACACACACACACACACACACGGACCTTTTTGTGAAAATGCTTTTTTTGGATATTGGGGACCCTAAAACATATATTTCCGTTGAAATCTCGGTATCGAATTTTTTGGTGGAGTGCAATACTTTCTCTATGCACTATATACATAGGTCGTATGGAGAAAGTAAAAAAAGCATTTTCAGAAAAAGGTCCGTGTGTGTCCGTGTGCCTGTGAACACGTTAACTCAAAAACGAAAAGTCGGTAAAGTACCAAATTTGGTATTTAAGTTTAATATCTTCCAGGGATGCGACACGAAGATTTTGAGAAAAATACCCCCACCCCAAACTACCAGTAAATGGAACTTTTTTCGAAAATTTTTATTTTTTCAAAAATGGCTCTAACGATTTTAATTAAAATATCGTATATTAAAGATATTTACCTGACAAATAAAATGTATATCTTGAATTTTCTGGAAATAACCTCTGAAGACTACTTTATTCTGGATGAATTTTACGGAATTTTGCATAACGGCTAAACCGTAAGGGATGGACAAAAACTCACCACACAAAAAACATAGAGCACGTTAAAACACACAATTTATGTTATATACATTTTTCTAGTGGAGTTGATCGTTTTTTGAGTTGCCCCTTGTTTTTGATTTCATCTTTAAAACATCTGATATGTTACACTTACATAACTTTCTGTAGCTACTCTGCAAACAAACTTCTTACAAAAGATTTTCTTTCTATACCATGCTAATCGAGATAAACATTAGCAGAATGTTTAAATTACTTAGTTCTTTATAAACAGAAGGGAGCTAAAGAAATGCGCTATACCAAAGTAATAGCCAAATATTTTAAAAGCTGTCGTTAGGCGATTGTCATTGCAAATCGCTTCTTTGCTTGGCCAGAAATTGAACAAAAGAAAAGCGGACATCTCCTGACTCAGAAAACTACGAGTATTTTACAACTGAAACTAATAAACAAGGCATATCTCAAAAACGGCAAAATCCATGAAAAAAGTGTATTTTATTTAAATTGTGTGTTTAAATAAAATCCAGATTTTTGGTTTTTATCTCTTACAGTTTACTAGTTATGCATAATTAAGCAAAATTCACCCATTATAATCAGGGCTTCAGAAGCTATTCCCAGAAAATTCAAGACGTATATTTTATTTGTGGTGGAAATGTGTTTAATTTGTGTATTTTAATCAAAATCGTTAGAGCCCTTTTTAAGAATAACAACATTTTCAAAAATTGTTCCACGTAAAGGGTAGTTAGGCGTGGGGGATTTTCTGGAAAATCTTCTAGTCGCATCCTTTTAAGATACCAAACTTAAATACGAAGTTTGGTATTTAACCGTCTTTTCGTTTTGGAGCTATACTGTCCACAGGTACACAGATTGACAGACAGACACACACACATACGGATCTTTTTCTGAAAATTATTTTTTTTTTGATCCAGGTGGTCCTAAAACATGAATTTTTCCGGTGAAATCTCGGTATCAAATTTTTGGATGCAATACAATAACTTCCACGATGTACACTGTACGTGCGGAATTAGAGAAAGTAAAAACTTACACTTTTCTCACACAGAAATTTGTCAACTCCTGTCCATACAAACAAAGGAGCTTCTGTAACGTAGCAATCAGCTTTTGACTATCACTTTAACCTATGTTACTCTCTTATTTCCCTTCTACTTACAAGGAAGCAAGTAATAAGGCTATTTCTGCTAATTTTCTCTCGATTAGCCTGAAGTAAATAGAAGCATAAGCTTTTTAACAGTATTTTGTTGCAGAGATGTAGAGAAAGTCATGTGAATGGAACACATCAGATTTTTATGTATTAACTGTCTTTTCCTTACGCCTATCGTTTAAAAAAAGAAACAAAGTAGCTTTCTTGTTGACGAATAACTAGAATAAACACTTATTTATTTGCCACTAAATGACCGTAGTAGTATTTTTCCTCCCCATTCAATGTTAAGGTAACGCATCAGCTTATTGAGACAATGACACAACGCAGGGGTGAAATTCAAATTCATTTTATGTATTAACTGCCCTTTCCTCACTTATATCGTTTAAAATAAAGAAGCAAAGAAGCTCTCCTGGCGACGAACGCCTGAGTAAGTACTTATTTATTTGCCGCTAGATGGCCATGGCAGTATTTTGCCTCCCCAATCAATGTTAAGGTAACGCACCAGGTTACCGAGACAATGACACAATGTAGCAGTAAAATTCAAATACCTTTTTATGTGTTAACTGTCTTTTCCTTACTCCTTTGTTTAAAATAAAGAAGCAAAGAAGCTTTCCTGGCGACGAACACATATAGTACTTATTTATTTGCCGCTAGATGGCCATGGCAGTATTTTGCCTCCCCAATCAATGTTAAGGTAACGAGACAATGATACAACGCAGCAGTAAAATTCAAATACCTTTTAATGTGTTAACTGTCTTTTCCTTACTCTTTTGTTTAAAATAAAGAAGCAAAGAAGCTTTCCTGACGACGAACACCTGTAGTACTTATTTATTTGCCGCTAGATGACCGTAATACTGCTCAATTTTTCTTTCCCATTCAATGATAAGAGAATACACCAGGTTATGGACACAAGATAAGAGTGAAATTCGAATATATACTAATTATCTTTTCCTTGGTCACGTCTTTTAAATAAAGAAATAAGTATTTTTGTTGTAATTCTTTAAAATGGATAAGTTATAAACTGTGCACATAAACAACCTTTCTTGGAATCTGAAAATGGCAGAGAAATGACGGGACTCGTATAGTAAACCATTATTTAATTGTAATTTTATTTTCATTGCATGATCGTAATGTGAACGGAAGATTTTGTATCAGTTTTTTCATTAGGTACACCACCTTTGTGAAGCCGGGGCGGGAAGCTAGTAACAAATAAAATGTATATTTTGACCTTTCTGGGAATAGCCTCTGAAGACCTGTTTACTGTGGATGAATTTTGCTGGATTTTGCATAGCTACACAAAAATGTAAATCTCGTTAAAGCACAACATTTGTCATATACACTTTTTTCGTGAAGTTGACAATTTTTTAGATATTTCTTGTTATTGGTTTCTCTTTTAAAACACTTAAATACTTTTCATATACTGGAATTTGTCTCCTGGGACTACAAAGAAACAATTTCATCCACATGGCAACCAAGTTTTAAAAGATTTGACTATCGTTTTAGCCTAATCTGTTCCCTTGTTTCCCTTGTACTTTACAGCAAAGCATTTCTGCTAATGTTTATCTCGATTAACATGAAGTAGAAGAGAAGCATAAGCTTTTTAAAAATAATTTGTTACAGAGATGTAGAGAAATTCACGTGAAAGGAACACATCAGTGTTTTTGAAAAGACCCATTTGTGTATTTGTATCTACGTATCTGTGAACATCAAAACTAAAAAAATGCTAAATATCAAACTTGGTTTTATGCTTACAATCTTTCAAGGATGCGGCGCAAAGATTTTCAAGAAAATTCCCTCACCACAAATTCCCCTTTAGAAGAGAAAATGTTTGAATATAGTTTCTAAATAGTTTGATTAAACTACCGTATATTAAAGATACACCAAAATGACACTATATTCTGAATTTTCTGGGAATAGCCTCTGAAGACCTATTTATTCCGAGTGAGTTTTGCAAAAGTTTGCATAGCGGTTAAACCGTAAGAGACACAAAAACTTACTGCATAACAAACGTAGATCTCGTTAAAACAGGTAATTTATGTCATGTCGTTTTCCTTGCAGAGTTGACCATTTTTGAGATACGTATTCCTTGTTATTTGTTTTAATTTTAAACTACCTAACTTTTCTCAAACGCGGCCATTAAAAGCGAACTCAACCTCCATTGTTTCACATAGCGACCAGCTTAAAAGATTTGACTATCTCTTTAGCCTAATGTATTCCCTTATTTTCTTTCTACTTACAAGGAGGCACGTAATAAGACCAATTCTGCTAATGTTTATCTCGATTATCATGAGATAAAAGAGCAATCTTTTGTAAGAATAGTTTATATATGTAACAGCTAGAGAAATTTATGTGAATGGGACACATAAGAATTTTAGAAAAATATGTGTGTGTGTGTGTGTGTGTGTGTGTGTGTGTGTGTGTGTTTGTGTTTGTGGACAGCGTTGCTCAAAAACGAGAAGACCTTTAAATATCAAATTTGATATTTAAATTTAGTATCTTCCGGTGATACGATAGAAAAATTTTCAAGAAAATCCTTTTATTCAGATTATCCTTTACATGAAAAACTACTTACAAATTTTGTTTTTCTGAAAACTGGCTCTAAGGATTTTGATTAAGGTGCCGTGTATTAAAGATATTTACATGACAAAAAAATGTATATCTAGAATTTTCTGGAAATTGTCTATAAACACCTCTTGAATCAGAATACATTTTGCGTAATTATTAAACTGTAAGAGATAGACAAAAGCTTATAAACAAAAAATGTAGATCTACTTAAAATACACAATTTATGTCATAATTATACATTTTCTGTGTTATCTCAGACCGAGATATTGCTTGTTAAAACGGAAGGTCATCTTTAGTTACATGTATCTGGCTGTGCAAAGGAAGTTCGAATTTCAATTATTTCACATAACAACCGACTTTTAAAAGATTTGACTCTCGCTTTAGCCTAATGTATTAGCTTATTTTCCTTCATTTTAGAAAGAACTAGTAAATCATTTCTAGTAATGTTTATCTCGATTACTACGATATATGTATGTACCTATATATAAAGAAATAATATTTTGTAATAATAGTTTGTAGAGAAAGTAGTGTGAAAGAATATATCAAACTTTTTCTACATCTACGGGGAAGGTCCCGCCTAAGCAGCCCTCTCGTTGCTACTGCTGCTGTCTGTAAGTCGCTGATCCTTGCCTTGACTGCTGTCGTGTAGAGCAAATTTGTCTATTCAGGGATGATTTGAATTAATGTAAATAGAAAAAAAAGTTTATCTTTTCTATTAATATGCTTCAACATTTTTTATGATTTTAATTGCCTATGATAAAATGTTAACACTGATTTGACAGCACATGTATACATATCAATGAAAATAGCGCGGCTTCAGAGCTCAAATCAGCGAGAACATAATACACAAATGTTACATCTCAAAGTGTACCGCAATTCCAATTCTATATTGTTATATACTTAAAAGTTCATAAGAGCTCGAGGTCAATGTCGTGTCGGTTATTGGCTATATTTTCGCGTGTGCGTGCGTATGTGTGTGTGTGTGTGTGTGTAAAAAGTACAGGAAATAATGGACTGAAATTAGCCTGTCGACCCAGGGAAATGAAAAACCCATATCCAGAGCATTCGATCGCCGGGAATGCAATGGGTACCTCTCGAGTTTTGAGCCTCAGACGCTACTCTAGACCCATCCCGTTACATATGTAGTAGAATAAGTAACTAAAAAGCGTTCCATTCGCATGATTTTCTCTAGCTGTTCCACAAACAAACTTTTCTCACAAAGGTTGTTCTTTTATTTACATCATGCTAATTGAAATAAACTTTAGCAGAATTGGTCTTATTACTTGCTTCCTTGTAAGAAGCGAAGTAAGGGAATACACCAGGTAAAAGTGATAGACAGATCTTTTAAGAGCTATCGGTATGTGAAGCAATGTATACGCTCCATGGAGTAAAGCAAAAGAGATGAAATGAAAGTTGACTTACTGCTGAGAAAAGTTGAAGTAGTTTAAAATTAAAACCAACAACAAGAAATATCTGGGAAACGGTTAAATAAATAAAAAAATGATTATGTTGTAAATTGTGTATTTTAATGAGATCTACATTTTTTGTGTAGTCAGCTTTTGTCTATCTCTTACGGTTTGCGAGTTATGCAAAACTCATCCAGAATGAAGAGGTCTCCAGAGGCTACTCCCAGAAAATTTAAGATAACCATTTCGCTTGTCATAAAAGCATCTTAAACATATGTCACTTAATTATAACCGTTAAAGCCTTTTTGGAAAAAAAAAATGATTAAAACGTTCCATGAAAGAGTAGTTTAGGGTGGAGAGTTTTCCTTGAAAATCCTCCTATCGCATCCTTGGACGACACTAAATTTAAATACCAAGTTTCATATATAACTGACAATTCTTTTTGAGCTATGTTACTTACAAACACACACGCACACACGTAGGCATGTTTATAATTTTTTTTATTTTTTTTTTTTTTATTTTTACATTCTCTATACGTACTATGTACATAGTGTATAGAGAAGGTATTGCACCCACCAAAAAATTCGGTACCGAAATTTCACCGGAAATATATGTTTTAGGGTCCCCTGTATCCAAAAAAAAAGTATTTTCAGAAAAAGGTCCGCGTGTGTCCGTGTGTTTGTGAACACGATAACTCAAAAACGAAAAGTCGGTAAAATACCAAACTTGGGATTTAAGTTTAGTATCTTCCAGGAATGCGACACGAAGATTTTGAAAAAAATCTCCCCACCCCCAACTACCCTTTACATGGAACTTTTTTCGAAAATGTTGATTTTCCAAACAATAACTCTAACGATTTTGACTAAAATATCGTATATTAAAGGTATTTAACTGACAAATAAAATGTATATTTTGAATTTTCTGGGAAAAGCCTCTGAAGACTACTTTATTCTGGATGAATTTTGCATAACTACTAAACCGTAAGAGATGGACAAAAACTTATCCCACAAAAAATGTAGAGCACGTTAAAACACACAAGTTATATTATATACATTTTTTTCGTGGAGTTGATCGTTTTTGAGATTTTCCTTTTTCTTGGTTTCAGCTTTGAAAAACATACTTTTCTCATACAGGAATTTGTCAACTCCTGTCCATACAAACAAAGGAACATCAGTCACATAGCAACCAGCTTTTGGCTTTCACTTTAACCTATGGTACTCCCTTATTTCGCTTCTACTTACAATAAAGCAAGAAATAAGACTATTAATGCTAATTTTACTCGATTAGCATGAAATAAATAAAACATAAGCTTATTAACAATAATTTGTTACAGAGATATAAAGAAAGTCATATGAATGTAACACATCAGATTTTTTTGTTTTGATTCTTCATGCATTT